>CM038672.1:564535955-565954705 GCA_021605145.1 Aegilops bicornis | reverse complement strand
GTGATTATAAAGGAGCTCTACTGGTGTCTCCAAAGGTACATGTTGGGTTGGCGTATTTCGAGATTAGGATTTGTCACTCCGATCGTCGGAGAGGTATCTCGGCCCTCTCGGTAATGCACATCACTATAAGCCTTGCAAGCAATGTAGCTAATGAGTTAGTTACGGAATGATGCATTACGGAACGACTAAAGAGACTTGCAGATAGCGAGATTGAACTAGGTATTGGATACCGACGATCGAATCTCGGGCAAGTAACATACCGATGACAAAGGGAAGAGCATTATGTTGTTATGCGGTTTGACCGATAAAGATCTTCGTAGAATATGTAGGAGCCAATATGGGCATCCAGGTTCCGCTATTGGTTATTGACCGAGAATAGTTCTAGGTCATGTCTACATAGTTCTCGAACCCGTAGGGTCCATACGCAACAACGTTACGATGCCAGTTTTATTATGAGTTTATAAGTTTTGATGTACCGAAGGATTTCGGAGTCCCGGATGAGATCGGGGACATGACGAAGAGTCTCGAAATGGTCGAGACGTAAAGATCGATATATTGAACGACTATATTCGGAGTTCGGAAAGGTTCCGAGTGATTCGGGTATTTTTGGGAGTACCGAGAGTTACGGGAATTCGTATTGGGCCTCTTTGGGCCATACGGGAAAGGAGAGAAAGGGCCAAAGAGTGGCCGCACCTCCCTTGGACTAGTCCGAATTGGACTAGGGAGGCGCACCCTTCCTTCCTTCTCCTTCTCTCTTCCCTTTCCTTCTCTCCTACTCCTACTACATGGAAGGGTTCCTAGTTGGACTAGGAAGGGAATCCTACTCCCGGTGGGAGTAGGACTCCCCTAGGGCGCGCCATAGAGAGGGCCGGCCCTCCCCTCCTCCACTCCTTTATATACGGGGGCAGGGGGCACCCCATGAAGAACACAAGTTGATCTTCGTGATCGTTCCTTAGCCGTGTGCGGTGCCCCTCTCCACCATAGTCCACCTCGATAATATTGTAGCAGTGCTTAGGCGAAGCCACCTGGCAGTAGAACATCAAGATCGTCACCATGCCGTCGTCTTGTGGAACTCATCGCCGACACTTTGCTGGATCGAGTCCGGGATCGTCATCGAGCTGAGCGTGTGCTGAACTCGGAGGTGCCGTGCGTTCGGTACTTGGATCGATCGGATCGCGAAGACGTCTGACTACATCAACAGCGTTGTCATAACGCTTCCGCTTATGGTCTCACGATGCGTGGACATACACTCTCCCTCTCGTTGCTATGCATCACCATGATCTTGCGTGTGCGTGGGAATTTTTTGAAATTACTACGTTCCCCAACAAGGGCATCCGAGCCTGGTTTTATGCGTAGATGTTATATGCACGAGTAGAACACAAGTGAGTTGTGGGCGATATAAGTCATCTTGCTTACCGACATGTCATACTTTGAATCGGCGGTATTGTTGGATGAAGCGGCCGGACCGACATTACGCGTGCGGCTTCTACGAGGCCCGGTTCTACCGACGTGCTTTGCACACATGTGGCTGGCGGGTGTCAGTTTCTCCAACTTTAGTTGAACCGAGTGTGACTACGCCCGGTCCTTGCGAAGGTTAAAACAACACCAACTTGACAAACTATCGTTGTGGTTTTTATGCGTAGGTAAGAACGGTTCTTGCTAAGCCCGTAGCAGCCACATAAAACTTGCAACAACAAAGTAGAGGACGTCTAACTTGTTTTTGCAGGGCATGTTGTGATGTGATATGGTCAAGACATGATGCTAAATTTTATTATATGAGATGATCATGTTTTGTAACCGAAGTCATCGGCAACTGGCAGAAGCCCTATGGTTGTCTCTTTGCTGCATAAGATGCAAGTGCCAAATAATTGCTTTACTTTATCGCTGTCACGATAGCAATAGTTGCAAGAGCAATAGTTGGCGAGGCGACCATGTGACAACACATTGATATAGATCAAGATGATGAAGATCATGGTGTCGTGCGGTGATGATAGAGATCATGACAGTACTTTGGATATGGAGATCACAAGCACAAGATGATGATGGCCATATCATATCACTTATATTGATTGCATGTGATGTTTATCCTTTATGCATCTTATCTTGCTTTGATTGACGGTATCATTTTAAGATGATCTCTCACTAAATTATCAAGAAGTGTTCTCCCTGAGTATGCACCGTTCACGAAAGTTCTTCGTCTTTGAGACACCACGTGATGATCGGGTGTGATAGGCTCTACGTTCAAATACAACGGGTGCAAAAAAAGTTGCACACGCGGAATACTCGAGTTAAAATTGGCGAGCCTAGCATATATGAGATATGGCCTCGAACACGGAGACCGAAAGGTCGGCGTGAATCATATAGTAGATATGATCAACATATTGATGTTCACCGTTGAAACTACTCCATCTCACGTGATGATCGGACATGGTTTAGTTGATATGGATCACGTGATCACTTAGAGGATTAGAGGGATGTCTATCTAAGTGGGAGTTCTTAAGTAATATGATTAATTGAACTTAAATTTATCATGAACTTAGTCCTGGTAGTATTTTGCAAATTATGTTGTAGATCAATAGCTCGCGTTGTTGCTTCCCTATGTTTTTGCTTCCCTATGTTTTTGATATGTTCCTAGAGAGAAAAAACTATGTTGAAAAATGTTAGTAGCAATGATGCGGATTGGATCCGTGATCTGAGGTTTATCCTCATTGCTGCACAGAAGAATTATGTCCTTGATGCACCGCTAGGTGACAGACCTATTGCAGGAGCGGAATGCACGGCGTTATGAGCGTTTGGCTAGCTCAATATGATGACTACTTGATAGTTTAGTGCACCATGCTTAACGGCTTAGAATCGGGACTTCAAAGATGTTTTGAGCGTCATGGACCATATGAGATGATCCAGGAATTGAAGTTAATATTTCAAGCAAAGACCCGAGTTGAGAGATATGAAGTTTCCAACAAGTTCTATAGCTAAAAGATGGAGGAGAATTGCTCAACTAGTGAGCATGTGCTCAGATTATGCAGGTACTACAATCGCTTGAATCAAGTGGGAGTTAATCTTCCAGATAAAATAGTGATTGACGGAATTCTCTAGTCACCATCACCAAGTTAGTAGAACTTCGTGATGAACTATAATATGCAAGGGATGACGAAAGTGATTCCCAAGCTCTTCGTGATGCTGAAATCGTGAAGGTAGAAATCAAGAAAAACATCAAGTGTTGATGGTTAACAAGACCACTAGTTTCTAGAAAAGGGCAAAGGGAAAGAAAGGGAACTTCAAATAGAATGACAAGCAAGTTGTCACTCCCACGAACAAGCCCAAAGCTGAACCAAAGCCTGAAACTGAGTGCTTACACTGCAAAGGAAATGGTCACTAGAAGCGGAAATGCCCTGAATATTTGGTAGATAAAAAGGATGGCAAAGTGAACAAGGGTATATTTGATATACAGATTATTGATGTGTGCCTTACTAGTGTTTATAGTAGCCCCGAGTATTTGATACTTGTTAGGTTGCTAAGATTAGTAACTCGAAGCAGGAGTAACATAATAAATAGATACTAGTTGAGGGAAGTGACGATGAGTGTTGGAAGTAGTTCCAAGATTGATATGATCATCATCGCACACTCCCTATACTTTTCGGGATTAGTGTTAAACCTAAATAAATGTTATTTGGCGTTTGCGTTGAGCATGAATATGATTGGATCATGTTTATTGCAATACGATTATTCATTTAAAGTTAGAGAATAATTGTTGTTCTGTTTACATGAATAAAACCTTCGATGGTCATACACCCAATGAAAATAGTTTGTTGGATCTCGATCGTAGTGATACACATATTCATAATATTGATGCCAAAAGATGCAAAGTTAATAATCATAGTGCAACTTATTTGTGGTACTTTGCCGTTAAGGTCATATCGGTGTAAAGCGCATGAAGAAACTCCATAAAGATGGATTTCCAGAATCACTTGGTTATGAATCATTTGATGCTTGTGGACCATGCCTTTTGGGCAAGATGACTAAAACTCCGTTCTCCGGAACAATGGAACGAGCTACTGACTTGTTGGAAATAATACATACCGATGTATGCGATCCGATGAGTGTTAAGGCTCGTGGCATGTATCGTTATTTTCTGACCTTCACAGATGATTTGAGCAGATATGGGTATATCTACTTGATGAAACATAAGTCTGAAACATTTGAAAAGTTCAAAGAATTTCAGAGTGAAGTGGAAAATCATCGTAACAAGAAAAATAAAGTTTCTAAGATCTGATCGTGGAGGCGAATATTTGAGTTCTGAGTTTGGTCTTCATTTGAAACAATGTGAAATAGTTTAGCAACTCACGCCACCTAGAACACCACAATGTAATGGTGTGTCCGAACATCGTGTCGTACTTTACTAGATATGGTGCGATCTATGATGTCCCTTATCGGTTTACCACTATCGTTTTGGGGTTATGCATTAGAGACAATTTGCATTCACGTTTAAATAGGGCACCATCTAAATCCGTTGAGACGAAAACGTATGAACTATGGTTTAGCGATGAAACCTAAGCTGTCGTTTCTTAAAGTTTGGAGTTGCGATGCTTATATGGAAAAGGTTTTCAACCTGATAAGCTCGAACCCAAATCGGAGAAGTGCGTCTTCATAGAATACCCAAAGGAAACTGTTGGGTACACCTTCTATCACAGATCTAAAGGCAAAACATTCATTGCTAAGAATGGATCCTTTCTAGAGAAGGAGTTTCTCTCGAAAGAAGTGAGTGGGAGGAAAGTAAGAGCTTGATGAGGTAATTTGTACCTTGTCCCGAACTAGAAAGTAGTTAATCACAGAAATCAGTTCCAGTGATTCCTACACCAATTAGTGAGGAAGCTAATGATGATGATCATGAAACTTCAGATCAAGTTACTACCAAACTTTGTAGATCTTCCAGATTAAGATCCGCACCAGAGTGAATACGGTAATCTTATTCGGAAATCATGTTACTAGACCATGATGAACCTACAAACTATGAGGAAGCGATGATGAGCCCAGATTCCACAAAATGGTTTGAGGCCATGAAATCTGAGATGGGATCCATGTATGAGAACAAAGTGTGGACTTTGATTGACTTGCTCGATGATCAGCAAGCCATGTTAAATAAATGGATCTTCAAGAGGAAGACGGACACTGATAGTAGTGTTCCTATCTACTAAGCTCGACTTGTTGCAAAAGGTTTTCAACAAGTTCAAGGTGTTGAATACAATGAGATTTTCTCACTCGTATTGAAGCTTAAGTCTGTCTGAATCATGTTAGCAATTGCCACATTTTATGAAATCTGGCAAACGGATGTCAAAACTGCATTCCTTAATGAATTTATTAAAGAAGAGTTGTATATGATGCAACCAGAAAGTTTTTGTCAATCCTAAAGATGCTAACAAAGTGTGCAAGCTCCAATGATCCATCTATGGACTGGTGCAAGCATCTCGGAGTTGGAATACACGCTTTGATGAGTTGATCAAAGCATATGGTTTTATATGAGACTTTTGAAGAAGCCTGTATTTACAAGAAAGTGAGTGGGAGCTCTGTAGCATTTCTAAAATTATATGTGGATGACATATTGTTAATTGGAAATGATATGGAAATTCTGGATAGCATGAAAGGATACTTGAATAAGAGTTTTTCAAAGCAAGACCTTGGTGAAGCTGCTTACATTGAGCATCAAGATCTATATAGATAGATCGGGGCGCTTGATAAGATTTTTCAATGAGTACTTACCTTGATAAATTTTGAAATAGTTCATAATGGAAACAATCAAAGAAGGAGTTCTTGCACGTGATGCAAAGGTATGAAGTTGAGTAAGACTCAAGACCCGACCATGGCGAGAAAATAGAAAGAGAATGAAAAGTCATTCCCTATGCCTCGATCATAGGTTCTATAAAAATGCACGCTTATCTTTGTGAACCAGACCTATTGTATACCTTGCTCTGAGTTTGACAAAGGAATACAATTTTGATCTAATAGTAGATCACTGGACAACGGTCAAAATTATCCTTAGTGGAATAAGGATATGTTTCTCGATTATGGAAGTGACAAAAGGTTCGTCGTAAAGGGTTACGTCGATGAAAGTTTTGACACTGATCCAGATGACTCTAAGTCTCAATCTGGATACATATTGAAAGTGGGAGCAATTAGCTAGAGTAGCTCCATGCAAAGTATTGTTGACATAGAAATTTGCAAAATACATGCCGATCTGAATGTGGCAGACCCGTTGACTAAACTTCTCTCACGAGCAAACATGGTCACACCTTAGTACTCTTTGGGTGTTAATCACATAGCGATGTGAACTAGATTATTGACTCTAGTAAACCCTTTGGGTGTTGGTCACATGACGATGTGAACTATGGATGTTAATCATATCTGAGATATGAATATTGGTGTTAAATCACATGGCGATGTGAACTAGATTATTGACTCTAGTGCAAGTGGGAGATGAAGGAAATATGCCCTAGAGGCAATAACAAAGTTATTATTTATTTCCGTATTTCATGATAAATGTTTATTATTCATGCTAGAATTGTATTAACGGAAACATAATACATGTGTGAATACATAGACAAACATAGTGTCACTAGTATGCCTCTACTTGACTAGCTCGTTGAATCAAAGATGGTTAAGTTTCCTAGCCATGGACAAAAGAGTTGTCATTTGATTAACGGGATCACATCATTAGGAGAATGATGTGATTGACATGACCCATTCCGTTAGCCTAGCACTTGATCGTTTAGTATGTTGATATTGCTTTCTTCATGACTTATACATGTTCCTATGACTATGAGATTATGCAACTCCGTTTACGGAGGAACACTTTGTGTGCTACCAAAGCGTCTGGCGTAACTGGGTGATTATAAAGGAGCTCTGAGGTGTCTCCAAAGGTACATGTTGGGTTGGCGTATTTCGAGATTAGGATTTGTCACTCCGATCGTCGGAGAGGTATCTCTGGGCCTCTCGGTAATGCACATCACTATAAGCCTTGCAAGCAATGTAGCTAATGAGTTAGTTACGGAATGATGCATTACGGAACGAGTAAAGAGACTTGCCGGTAACGAGATTGAACTAGGTATTGGATACCGACGATCGAATCTCGGGCAAGTAACATACCGATGACAAAGGGAAGAACATATGTTGTTATGCGGTTTGACCGATAAAGATCTTCGTAGAATATGTAGGAGCCAATATGGGCATCCAGGTTCCGCTTATTGGTTATTGACCGAGAATAGTTCTAGGTCATGTCTACATAGTTCTCGAACCCGTAGGGTCCGCACGCTTAACGTTATGATGACAGTTTTATTATGAGTTTATAAGTTTTGATGTACCGAAGGATTTCGGAGTCCCGGATGAGATCGGGGACATGACGAAGAGTCTCGAAATGGTCGAGACGTAAAGATCGATATATTGAACGACTATATTCGGAGTTCGGAAAGGTTCCGAGTGATTCGGGTATTTTTGGGAGTACCGGAGAGTTACGGGAATTCGTATTGGGCCTCTTTGGGCCATACGGAAAGGAGAGAAAGGGCCAAAGAGTGGCCGCACCCTCCCCTTGGACTAGTCCGAATTGGACTAGGGAGGCGCACCCTTCCTTCCTTCTCCTTCTCTCTTCCCTTTCCTTCTCTCCTACTCCTACTACATGGAAGGGTTCCTAGTTGGACTAAGAAAGGGGGAATCCTACTCCCGGTGGGAGTAGGACTCCCCTAGGGCGCGCCATAGAGAGGGCCGGCCCTCCCTCCTCCACTCCTTTATATCACAGGCAGGGGGCACCCCATGAAGAACACAAGTTGATCTTCGTGATCGTTCCTTAGCCGTGTCGGTGCCCTCTCCACCATAGTCCACCTCGATAATATTGTAGCGATTGCTTAGGCGAAGCCTGCGTGATAGAACATCAAGATCGTCACCGGGCCGTCGTCTTGTGGAACTCATCCCCGACACTTTGCTGGATCGGAGTCCGGGATCGTCATCGAGCTGAGCGTGTGCTGAACTCGGAGGTGCCGTGCGTTCGGTACTTGGATCGGTCGGATCGCCGAAGACGTCTGACTACATCAACCGCGTTGTTATAACGCTTCCGCTTACGGTCTACGAGGGTACGTGGACATACACTCTCCCCTCTCGTTGCTATGCATCACCATGATCTTGCGTATGCGTAGGAATTTTTTTGAAATTACTACGTTCCCCAACAGTGGCATCCGAGCCTGGTTTTATGCGTAGATGTTATATGCACGAGTAGAACACAAGTGAGTTGTGGGCGATATAAGTCATACTGCTTACCAGCATGTCATACTTTGAATCGGCGGTATTGTTGGATGAAGCGGCCCGGACCGACATTACGCGTACGCTTACGCGAGACTGGTTCTACCGACGTGCTTTGCACACATGTGGCTGGCGGGTGTCAGTTTCTCCAACTTTAGTTGAACCGAGTGTGACTACGCCCGGTCCTTGCGAAGGTTAAAACAACACCAACTTGACAAACTATCGTTGTGGTTTTTATGCGTAGGTAAGAACGGTTCTTGCTAAGCCCGTAGCAGCCACATAAAACTTGCAACAACAAAGTAGAGGACGTCTAACTTGTTTTTGCAGGGCATGTTGTGATGTGATATGGTCAAGACATGATGCTAAATTTTATTGTATGAGATGATCATGTTTTGTAACCGAAGTTATCGGCAACTGGCAGAAGCCCTATGGTTGTCTCTTTGCTGCATAAGATGCAAGTGCCAAATAATTGCTTTACTTTATCGCTATGCGATAGCAATAGTTGCAAGAGCAATAGTTGGCGAGACGACCATGTGACAACACATTGATATAGATCAAGATGATGAAGATCATGGTGTCGTGCCGGTGATGATAGAGATCATGACAGTACTTTGGATATGGAGATCACAAGCACAAGATGATGATGGCCATATCATATCACTTATATTGATTGCATGTGATGTTTATCCTTTATGCATCTTATCTTGCTTTGATTGACGGTAGCATTTTAAGATGATCTCTCACTAAATTATCAAGAAGTGTTCTCCCTGTGTGCGTAGGAATTTTTTTGAAATTACTACATTCCCCAACAAAAAATAGCGCCTGCCACAACCTATTTAGTACCGGTTTGTGCCACGAACCGGTACTAAAGGTGCTGGCCAGGCACCAGCATCTTTAGTACCAGTTCGTGGCACGAACCGGTACTAAAGATTCGCAATGAACCGGTACTAAAGGCCACCTCCCGCCATGTCATTTGAACCGGCACTAATGGACGCATTAGTGCCGGCTCGTATGCAAACCGGTACTAATGTTTCTCATATTTGACCCTTTTTCTACTTGTGCTAGCCCTCTACTGTCAAGTTTCCATGAAACCATTCTCTATTAAGATGACAACTACAGTGACATAATCTGGCAACTGACAAAGTCTTAGTGCTTGTCATCGTCTGTACCATTGCCAGATGCTTTAAAGTCTGAACTTGCGGCCATCCGAGAGAGAGGGCCTGACACTTGCTTTACAATGAAGTGAGTAACCTATAGACATTGAGTTTGATTGCTTGGAAGTTATACATCTTTTGAAGAAGGGAGAAACGTATAGATCAGCGAACAGTTTCATGGTTCATGAAATAAAAAAACTCATGGATCAACGAAATTCTTGTATTACTCACATTTATCATAGTCAAAACAATGTAAGGCATTTGTTGGCATCTTTTGGTAGAACTACGGGTCGTATCATGGTGTGGCGTGGATCTAGACCTGATGAGCTCGTTAAACTTTGTAATTCTGCTGGTAGCTCGGCTACGTGAGTAATACAAGTAATTTCCCACACAAAATAAGTCTCCAAGACACATGTCTCTCCGTTTGCCTTTTGGAGTAAGTTGTTTGTTTGTAATTCATCTCTTCTCGAGTAAAAAACGTAGGCCGGCACATTTAGGGAAGAAAAGTTCTTTGGTCAATCGGAGTATAAAACGTAGGACTATGGCCCATCCGATCTGTTTTTTTTTTGGCAGCGATTTGCGCCGGCGCACCGGCCCAATCGTTGGGCCGATCAAGCCCCAGCCGTCAGATCTGGCCCCCCGAGCCGTCAGATCCCTTCGTCCCCAACATCTCCCATCTTCAACCTTCCGCACGGAAAAGGGAGAGGCCCGCCTTCGCACGCGCCAACTACCTCGCCTCGCGTCCTCACCGCCGGTCACCCTCGACACCGGTCGCTGCCCTCGCCATTGGTCGCCGCCCTCACCTATGTCGCCTTCATGCGTTTCTCACCTCCGTGGATGCAGCAGCGTGCGCCCATGGTTGCACTCGTGGTTGCAGGCTTGCAGCTCCGGGGGAGATGGCCACAGCTCCGAGGGAGATGGCTGCATCTCCGGTGGCGCCGGCCTCCGGCCGCAGCACCTATCGTTGTGCTCGCGTTGTACCTCGCCGTGTGCCCACCCGAGGCTCTTGCTGGTTCCAACAAAAAAGACACCGGTTGTAGCAAAAAAGATTATCGCTTCCAGCAAAAAAGCTTACCGCTGCAGCCCGCCGTCGTCATTGTAGCAAAAATGTTAACCGGATGTAGCTTCTGTGGTTGCCGATTGCAACAAAAAAATGATGTAGTTGTAGCAAACACAAAAAAAAGCTTCAGTCAGACCTGCGACCGAGAAAAAGTTTCCATCGTTCTCAGAAAAGCTTCGATTGTGGTTTGGAAAAGCTTCAATCGTGTATAAGGAAGCTTCATCCGTTAAGAAAAAAAGCTTCAACTAGACCTGCGACCAGAGAAAAAGTTGCAAACATTGACAAAAAAAAGCTTCAACCGTATATAGAAAAAGCTTCAACCGGCTACCGGCGATGAAAAAGCCGTGGTTGCAGCCTGCGGTCACCTCGGTCATCGCCGTTACACACCCCAGCCTCCGCGGGGTTGCATCAGCGTCGCCGTGGTAGCACCCCGTCGCCCCGGTTGCAGCATGTCCCGTGGTCGCCCCTCTCGGTCGCCGACGAGATGGGATGGTCACCGCGCAGAGCCATGGCGAGCTTCGAGCGGGGAGGGAAGGCATGGTGCTGCGACCAGGGGACGGGGGCGGGGGGAGGGGGAGGGGATTGGGATGGGGAGGAGGGGGCAAAAGAAGAGGGCGGCGCGCGCCCCCGGCGAGCTGCGTGAGATGTGTGGGAGATGCGGGGAGACGCGAGGAAGAGGGAGCGACCGGCCCAATTTTCCGCCGGTGCCCCGGCCCCAAACGTTCCTTTTTTTTCTCTCGAGGGAAGCCCATCCGATCAGGGTTCTTTTTTCTAGAGGGAAGCCCGTCCGATCAGGTGTCGAAGACGGGTTTGATCGTGGACTACTTATTGATGACGACCAGGCCCCCAAGGCCCCAACCCAAACCCCAGATCGATCACAGCGGAGATTGCTGACGCCCGCCAGACCTCACGGCAGCCATGGAGGAGGAGAAGAAGACGAAGCTCTGCTTCTCCATCCCCTCGAAGCCCAAGGTCAAGCCCGCCACGCCCCCCGCCGCCTTCTCCGTCGCCGCCGTGGCCCCCGGCCCCGCCCCGCGGTTCGTCACGGTGTTCGATCCCTCGGAAACCCTCACCCCAGCCCCCGCCGCGCCCGCCGTCATCGCGCCCGTTCCCGACTCCCGCAAACCCTCCCCAGCTGCTGCCGCGCCGGCCGCGCCCATCGTCATCGCGCCCCTTCCCAACACGCGCAGGCTTGCCGAGGCCCCCGCCTTCGTGCTCAGCGCCTCCGGCAGCCCCTCCTCCAGCGCGGCCTACGGCCTCACCGTCCGCAACACGGAGTCGAAGAGGAAGCTTGAGCCCCAGGACGCTGCTGCTAGTCAGCAGCCGCCGCCTCCAGGCCCCAGCGGCGAGGACCTGATGCTGCGGCGGTTCAAGGAGGACATGGCCGTTCTCCCGGAGATCCAGGGTACCGACGAGTGTGACGAGGTGCCTGTGGAGGGCTTCGGCGCTGCTCTCCTCGCTGGCTATGGCTGGAAGGAAGGGGATCCTATTGGAAAGAAATACAAGGGCATGGGCGCTGTCAAGGTTCGTGAGTACGGCCGCCGCCGCTGCGGCACGCAGGGTCTAGGCTCGTAAGGTTGCCATGTCGTGACAGTTTCTGTTTCTTGTTTGTTTTCTTGATTTCAGTTATCTGTAACTGTAAGTATGTATGGTTTAATCCGTTACTGAAGTATCTTATCCAGCGAGGGTGGTGCATGGTTCTAATATCATCGAACTTAGTCTTTACCTATCAAGAAAATCAGTGTTCTCCTCGCATTCTGAGATATTTCTGGTGTCAATGGTGGCACAGATTTGGGCATCCAATTCTTGAGTGTGAGCTTGAGTTGGGACAAGAGAGTGTCAGAACGAGCTAGCTCAAGCACTGAAGAACAACACTAGTTCTGTTTGACATGAAAACCAATAGTAGTAGGGTCCGAATAACTGCCACACGTGTAGCATGGACGAAAACCCGCCCGTACGCCTCGTGTGGCATGGACGAGAACCGGCCCGCACGACCACGTCCGCGCGCACAAAACCACCGCCCGCACGTCCGGTGCGTGGCAACCCCGCGACTGCCCGTCAGCCACACGACCCGCTGCCGCCACGACCCAGCCGTTCCGTCCTCCGCTCGATCGCCTCTCTCTCGATCGCTGCCATCGTCCCCCACTTCTCGAACCCCTACCTCCGTCGCCGGCCTTCTCTGGTTGCCATGGCAACCAGAGCAGATCCGTAGGGCAAACACACCGCAAACCACACCCCAACCCTCCCCACCCCCAGCCCTTCACACCAACCCAGCCCTTCAGAGACAATCAGCTAAAATCAGGTGAAAATCTCCCTATCTCATCCTTCTTATCCTTCAGGCTGAAAATCTCCCCGATCTTGTACTGGATTCATGCTATAGGGGGTGGCAACACCAGTAGTTCTGAGATCCAGTAGTTTTGTGATCTACGTGTTGAGATTAACTTAAGTTCCTAGTTTAATTGACGCAGGTAGTTGCGTATGAAATGGATGAGTAGGAATCCCTAAAAAGGACAGGAAGGACAATTTTGGAATGAAGGGGTTGGGAAAATTAATTGCCACTTGTGTATAACGACAGTTGCCACCTTTCGTTGCCAGTAGCTGCCACCTATTTTGACCTGTTGCTTGCCATCCCTATCTTCTATGTGCAAGCAGCAGAAGAATACAATTCTTGTGGATTGTTGATGCCTTCTTGTTCATGCAGTGATTGAGAGCACATCGGAAAGAAGCGAGACACGGAAAGAATGAATCACGAAGATGGCGCTGATGCTTGGGGTTCTCAAAGGCCAGAAACGCCCACTTGGGATGCATCAGAGTACAGTCAACTCATCTCTGCAGGGCCGTTGCTGCCACTACTAGAACAGTATGCAGGCGTAGGTATGATGCGTGATAACAAAAGAAGAGAACAGTTGCCATCTTCGCAACGATGAAGATGACATTCTACTTATGTCGTACACTCTCATTTTTTCGCAGGTTCTTATGACCAAAACACTCTTAGGGGGCCCCCGTGGCAAGTTCAGTCACAAGGCGCTAACACTGACAAATGTGCGGGCAGCCAACTTCAACTAGCTAGTATGGCTAATCAAGGTAATGCAAAACGAAAAAGAGCACATACTGCTGTGGACATGAAAAATGAACATGCAAAAAAATACTCCACGGCAAACCATAGATGTAGATCTTTTGATTACCTCGGCAGGGCAAGACGGAGCTGAGTGCACGTCCATCCACTTTCCAAAGTTTTGAGGCCCCCCAAACACGTTGTAGTCTATAGCATGCTTGGCCATCATTTGGAAAGAACAAAAAAATAGCTAGGGCGTAAGAGAGAGAATGTAAGTTTCAAAGACGAATGAAAAGAGTTGCCATGTGGAGTGAGACATGGATACGATTACTCGAGACAGCCATGGATAACAAAGGTAGTCATCTCTTATGAACCACAGACGGTTGCCTCATGCCAAATTGTAAGCATGCCGTGTGGACAAAGAAACCAGAACTAACCTGCAGTTTTCCATATGTGGTGTCTGTAGCCTTGTCTGCGGCAAGCACAGCCTTGATAGAGTTGATAGTCCACGCAGAAACAGCAAACTTGTGCGCAGGCGGCGGTCCTCCTGTCCCAGTGAAATCCACGGTGGACAGATCAAGACAGTCGACGTACATGAGCTGATGCAAAACAATTTTAAAAAGAAAGAAATATCAGTTGCCATCATGGGTACTGTGTGGAAAAAAACAGGATAATATATGTTCCCATGATAATCAAGTTGATGTGCATGAAGAAGAGAAGAAAAGAAAAAGTTGTCATCTGCATGTGCTAATTGCCATCATAGTGTGATAGCAGTTGCCATGTTGCTATGATGGCAGTTGCCATCATAGTATGATGACGATTGCCATAATAATATGATGGCAGTTGCCATATTGTCATTATGCCATTGCCATATTGTCATTATGGCGGTTGCCATCTTGTTATGATCAGGTTGCCATCTTGTTATGATCAAAGTTGCCATGCATGAATAAAAGTGTGTTAAAAAGCAGTGTTCACAGAAAGAACTGGTAAAAAATACCATTAAATGCGATGACCCTTTTGGTACATCTTGCTTGAGAATGCATCGTGCGAGAAGTCGGCGATAAACTTACACCAATTCATGTTCTTCACATTTCCAGATCCGCTTTGCACCACACAAAATTTCAGGACAAAAGGTTGCCGCATCGTAAATCAAATGGAAAAAACATTGAAAAACACCGGCGGTCATTATCTTGACACATGACATCGGAGCCAAAAGATTGAAGGAAAATAAAGTAGTAAAGATGGATCATTCACCGGGATGGGGAAGCATTTGTTGCTTGGGCGAAGAGAAGTGGTCGGCGAAACATTTGAGATGAGGTGCATGAGTAGCTTCATCTTGAAAACATCTCCATGCGTCGTCATGGCTGCAGCGAATCTGCCACTGCAGACGTGTTCGGCATGGATTCCAACCCGAAACAAGCGGGGAACAACGCTTCCTCGATCTCATTATTGACCTCGTATGGGACTTTGATATGTCCACGAGGCACACCCAAAGTGCGTAACACAGATTCCTCGTTCAACGGTAGTCTTCCACGTCCGGAATCACGAATTCCACGGAGGCGGGTCGTAGATCTCACCAAGCCGCCGCATCTGTGGTTGACAAGGTTCGTGCACCGGACATCCATCATAGTCTGCATACCCATCTCAGCAGTAGCTCCCTTCTGATTGTCGGTGAATCTATCAGTCAACGCAGTCAGTCGTTCTTGGGAGGCTCTGTTGCGAATACGTTTCTTCTTCTGCAAAAAACAGACAAAAAGTGATTAGTTGTTGCCATGTTTTGCAAAAAAGTGATCAGTTGTTTCCATGTTTTGCAATGTCATGAAATTTTAGTTCGTGGTCGTTTAATCGCAAGCTCGAGGTGTCAACCAAGAACATAAAGCAGAGGAGGAGGAGGATGTGTGGACATTTACCTCATCACCCTCTTTTCTCTGCGATTGCCCGATTACTGTTGTGGTGGATCCATGAAATCATCATCATCATTTTGATGATCGCCACGAAACCATTCTGCTGAGATAGGAACAGACCAAATTTTCATGGTGGAAATGTAAATGCAATAGGTAAGCATCTAATCAAGAACCTGAAAAAATTGCCACAGAGATAACTGCCACGGCGGCAGAAATGTGCTAGGGTGAAATTGTCATGCTGAAATGCAACACATACTACAACAAAGCGTTGAAACCACATCTAATCAAGAACCTGAAAAATTGCCACAGTGTGTTCAGATATCACAAAGTCGTTGTGGCAAAAACAAAACAAAAATTGCGCCTGCAGTACAATGAATTTGCCACATTGTACTGACTGTAGCCATGGCAATGCACATGATGTGGTCAGCCAAAAACTTGCCACATGCAAAGCATATGTATGGCATCGACACAATTGATATGCAAATTTGTTTGCCACATTATGCAGCCAATTTGCCACCTTTGTCCTATCTCGTAGTATGGCAATGCAGTGTGTTCACATTCTATTTGCCACATGAATATACTATCCAAGTGGCAACAGGCACACTTGATGTGCACATTAGTTGCCGTCCGGTGCGCTTGGCTGCTGAAACTGCATTGACTACCGATTGTGGCAACTATCACGGTGTGGCAATTATCACAAATCATTCGAAAAATTAGTTGCCACAATGAAAAAGCATGTTTTGTGGCTACTATCACAAGAATTCAGCAAATTTAGTTGCCACATGGAAGAGCGTGTGTGTGGCAACTATCACGATCATTCAATAAAATAGTTGCCGCATGGGAAAGCTTATTTGTGGCAACTATCACAGTCATTTCAGTAATTTGTTGCCGCATGGGAAAACACGTTTGTGGCAACTATCACATTTGTTCGAAGTTAGTTTGCCATACAATCATGATAGTTAATCAAACTACCAAGTTCGCCTCATACTACAGTTTCAAAACCCAACTAACTAGATCTAGGGTTCAATGGCAACTACAGCGACCTCAAATTCACCCTCAAAGTTCACCCCCGAACTGACTGCAAACACAAATTTGAACCAATGCGCATCAAACAACCCGGGAGGCACCTGCCCAATCCATAGGCAAGACTAGTGCGTGCCTCCGAACAAGCATAACCACACCGACGATGCCGCCGCTGCGGTGGCGGCAAACTGCCAGTGCCACCAAAAGCGGCTAGCAGACGACTTGGCGCCGGCGGAACGCCGACGCATCGCGTAATCGCTGAATCTCTCTGAATCTCGATCGAGGAATCAAACAGGGGAGGGAAGGGGAAAATGCAGGAAGGGGTTGCGAGAGTTGTAGCGAGCATTACCTTCAACCCGCAGGCGCTCCGGCGCAGCCGCTCCGTTCCGGCGAGCACCACCGACGGCCACGAACACCGTCGATTCTTCCGCCTCCGCCGTCGCCTTCTCCCCTCGCCTTATCCTCCAGTGGTTTGAAATGCGAGTGGTTTGTGCCAATAACTGCGGTGCGGCTGAGTAAATGGAACCGTGATGGAGAGGGGGCAGAGGTGTGCGACGTGTTTGACGTCAACCGCGGTCGGAGCGTGGCGTGCGGGCGCATAGCGGTTCCACCGCACGCCTCCGGGTGGCAACCGCTGACCGCGGGATGGCAACCAACGTGCGGGCGACCCGACTCGCACACCGCACACGCGCCTCGTCCTATGTGGCGCAGAAAACCGGCCGGTTTGTTCCAGGATTCGTGCACAAAGTTGCCAACGGAGATGCTTGCGTGTGGTCGGGATGGTGAACGCCCACACGTGTGGGCGTTAACATTTCCGTAGTAGTATAGTCGTAAACAATAGTACCAGTAGTTCTTTTTGCTGTCGAATAACGGAGCCGCGACGCCGCGTAAACCGCTGCCGAGTTTAGGAATCCTCGCTACTTCTCATGATCGCACGTACGTACAATAGCTCGTAGTCACCATCATCCCGCGCGCTCTGCAACAAGTTCGCGGCCAGTAGCAGCGCATTGATTCCTGATTGATGCATGGACAGGCAGAGGATTTGCCCTTGCTCTCATTGACATGTTCAGTACACAAGTGACAAGGTGGTGCTGTGGAGTTGCTGTCGAGTCGTCGCTTACCACGAATGCTTCACTCTCCCGTCGGTGCACCAGTTACCTCTGCTACCGTCGGCTGGTCTCCTCCACGCGATTAGCTCATTAGCAGCAGAGGGACTGGAGGGTAAGAGACAATCTAGTGCTGTTGACTTGAGAAGATTAACCACTCACAAGCAAGCTGCAGACACCTACTCACTAGTAGAAAAAGGGTCATTTGTCCTGATTCGTAAGAGTCATTTGTCCCGGTTGTTGAACCGGGACTAAAGGGTCGTTATTAAAGCCCTACACCTTTAGTCCCGGTTCTTACACGAACCGGGACAGATGGGCCTCCACGTGGCCGGTGCGGCGAGCCCAGGCAGGAGGCCCTTTGGTCCCAGTTGGTGGCACCAATCGGGACCAATAGGCGTCCACGCGTCAGCAGCTGGCAGGAGCTAAGATTTTTTTTAAAGGGGGTGGTTTAGGGGTTTTGGGGGATTAATTTAGGTGTTTCATATATTGTGTTAGCTAGCTAATTAGTAGATCTCTTACAATATAATCTCCTAATTATATATGAACTCAGGGTCCATATGGTATTCTTCGTCTTTATCGTCACGTGGTCAAGAAAGAATGTCGCCAATTCCTCTTGAATTGCTCGCATACGATCTGGTGGTAGGAGTTCATCCCGCATCCGAAACATCTAATTTGAAGAAGGGGGTCAATACATACATACATACATATATATATATATATATATATATATATATATATATATATATATATGTATATGTATATATGAATATTTGAAACTCAACACAAATAATGGTAATAAAATAAAATTGTGAATATTATTATTTACGCACTTCATATTGTTTGTCAGAGTAGCTCCGCTCACAGGTCGTGTGGCGGATGGACTCGCAAACGTAGTATCCACAGTAATTATTCTCGGCTTCCTGCCACAACCACTTTACAAGAAATAGAGGTCAATCAAATTGATAAGCAAGCATGCTATAAATGGTATTGATGAAACTAGCGCTTGAATCACTAGAAGATGCGCGGAACATGCTAGTAGTACTTACTTTTGGGTCTAAATTGCAGCTTCTTCGATAGTCCGGAGCTTTTGAGGTGAATTTTGTCCAAACCCTGCCAGACAAAAAAAACAATTACTTGATATCAGGAAATGAACAAAGTTGCCGATATGGTGCGATAATGATCGATTTAACTTACTTCTCGAGCATTTCAGTCATGTCCGCATACTCCTGGGGATCTTTTCGTCTCGAGTCTAAGACGGTTACTAGTCCCTACTCAAGCTTAATCTCTAGGAGAATATAGTAAAACCTGCGCATACATGCATAACTCATCAATTACATTACTATAACCTAGACTAATAAGGGAAACCGAATATGCACAAGACAGTAACACTCACTTGAAGTTGTAAGGAAAGAGTATTATATCTTTGTTTTCATTTATTACCAACGATCGTAGCAAGTTGGCCTCGGTATCTCTGGCCTTAAATTCAACCGTATATGCATCTATGAGATTTGTGTTAATGAACCCAATATCACCGATTTGTCTTTTCTTCAATTCGGCGATCTTCAATCTGCATAATATAGTGAGGATAATTATATATACATGCAATGAAAGAGCTGACCTATATATAGAGACTTAATGACAGAAGTAGTACTTACAGACACTAACAAGTGACCGTTAATTTATCGAGAGCCTGTTGATTGAAAAACTGGAAGAACTCCTCAAATGGAACATTCAACAGATCAATTCCAATGAGGTCATGCTCCTCTTTAACTCTCAGCGTCAAAATATTCACCCCCCCCCCAGACTCTCTGCAGGTTTTCATGTACCAATCATGGAATCTTCGCATCATCGTTGTTAGAGATCTTTCATCTTTGACGAGAGGCTTCCCGTAATGGTATCTGTGTTCGTCCACCTCCAAGAAATCATAATGTACATCATCGGGCAGGTAATTTCCAAGATTGATATAACCGGCACCATCCTCGGATTATTAGCGACGATATCGCTAGACACCTTGAGCGGGGGGCACGATTGGTTCGCTCGTTCGCCGAGCTGGGCAATTTTTCCCCAGCTCGTCGTTCTTTTAACCTTTGATCACTGATAGTACTTCGCGACCGCTCCGCTTCGATAAATGACCTTTCAATAATGCGCTCATATTTGCCTTTTGATGACCCACAAGTATAGGGGATCTATCGTAATCCTTTCGATAAGTAAGAGTGTCGAACCCAACGAGGAGCAGAAGGAAATGATAAGCGGTTTTCAGCAAGGTATTCTCTGCAAGCACTGAAATTATAGGTAACAGATAGTTTTGTGATAGGAA
This sequence comes from Aegilops bicornis, assembly GCA_021605145.1. NCBI lineage: Eukaryota > Viridiplantae > Streptophyta > Magnoliopsida > Poales > Poaceae > Aegilops > Aegilops bicornis. The sequence continues at coordinate 565,934,803 of CM038672.1, read as the reverse complement.
TTATTGTCAAGCTAGTTTTCATCAAGTTCATATGATTCGCGTTTGGTACTTTGATAATTTGATATGTGGGTGGACCGGTGCTTGGGTGCTGTCCGTACTTGAACAAGCATCCCACTTATGATTAACCTCTATTGCAATCATCCGCAACTACAACAAAAGTATTAAGGTAAACCTAACCATAGCATGAAACATATGGATCCAAATCATCCCCTTACGAAGTAACGCATAAACTAGGGTTTATGCTTCTGTCACTCTAGCAACCCATCATCTACTTATTACTTCCCAATGCCTTCCTCTAGGCCCAAATAATGGTGAAGTGTCATGTAGTCGACATTCACATAACACCACTAGAGGAGAGACAACATACATCTCATCAAAATATCGAATGAATACCAAATTCACATGACTACTAATAGCAAGACTTCTCCCATGTCCTCGGGAACAAATGTAACTACTCACAAAGCATATTCATGTTCATAATCAGAGGGGTATTAATATGCATAAAGTATCTGAACATATGATCTTCCACCAAATAAACCAACTAGCATCAACTACAAGGAGTAATGAACACTACTAGCAACCTCTGTACCAATCCCGGACTTAGAGACAAGAATTGGATACAAGAGATGAACTAGGGTTTGAGAGGAGATGGTGCTTTGGTGAAGATGTTGATGGAGATTGGCCCCTCCCGATGAGAGGAGGCGTTGGTGATGACGATGGCGATGATTTCCTTCTCCGGAGGGAAGTGTCCCCGCAGAACAGCTCCGCCATGAGCCCTAGATTGGATTACGCCAAGGTTCCGCCTCGTGGCGGTGAGTCTCGTCTGAAAAGCTTGCTTATGATTTTTCTTGGACGAAAGACTTCATATAGCGTAAGATGGGCACCGGAGGGCCAACAGGGGGCCCATGAGGCGGGCGCCACCCACCCTCGTGGCTGTGGTGTGGGCCCCTCCGTATTTCTTCCGCTCAATATTTTTTATTATTTCCAAAAATAACTTTCATGGAGTTTCAGGACTTTTGGAGTTGTGCAGAATAGATCTTTAATATTTGCTCCTTTTCTAGCCCAGAATTCCAAATTTCTGGCATTCTCCCTCCTTATGTAAACCTTGTAAAATAAGAGAGAATAGGCATAAGTATTGTGACATAATGTGTAATAACATCCCATAATGCAATAAATATGGATATAAAAGCATGATGTGAAATGGACGTATCAACTCCCCAAGCTTAGACCTCGCTTGTCCTCAAGGGAAGCTGATAACGATAAATATGTCCACGTGTTTAGAGGTAGAGGTGTTGATAAAATAAAATACGGACATGAGGGCATCATAATTATTCTCATAACAGCAACATATATGGATAATATCATATGATTTCTTATGCTCAAGTAATAATCTATTCACAATGCAAAGTATGAACCAGAAACTTTATTGAGAACTAACAAACTATAATCTCGATCCTTTGAAGCAATTGCAATTTATCATAACATCAGAAAGAGTCTATGTCAGAGCTTTTCAGCAAGTCCACATACTCAACTATCATTTAGTCTTTCACAATTGCTAACACTCACGCAATACTTGCGGTTACGGAATTTTAACCGGACACAGAGAAAGATAGGGGCTTATAGTTTCGCCTCCCAACCTTTTACCTCAAGGGTAATGTCAACAATAATAGTTCATGCTAACTTATATCCAATTAGATATATATGTCAGGATCTTTCCAACACACTGTGCTTGCCAAAGGATAAAATGTAAAAAGGAAAGGTGAAGATCACCATGACTCTTGCATAAGGTAGAAGATAAAAGTAAAAGATAAGCCCTTCGCAGAGGGAAGCAGAGGTTGCCATGCGCTTTCAGGGTTGGATGCACAAAATCTTAATGCGAAAGAACGTCACTTTATATTGCCACTTGTGATATGAACTTTATTATGCAGTCCGTCGCTTTTATTTCTTCCACATCACAAGATCGTATAAAGCTTATTTCCTCCACACTAATCAATCATACATATTTAGAGAGCAATTTTTATTTCTTGCACCGATGACAACTTACTTGAAGGATCTTAGTCAATCCATAGGTAGATATGGTGGACTCTCATGGCAAAACTGGGTTTAAGGGTATTTGGAAGCACAAGTAGTATCTCTACTTGGTGCAAAGAATTTAGCTAGCATGAGGGGGAAAGGCGAGCTCAACATGTTGGATGATCCATGATAATATACTTTATTTCAGATATAAGAAAACATAACTCATTACGTTGTCTTCCTTGTCCAACATCAACTCTTTAGCATGTCATATTTTAATGAGTGCTCACAATCATAAAGATGCCCAAGATAGTATATTTATATGTGAAACCTCTCTTTCTTTATTACTTCCTATTAATTGCAACAATGACCAAAGCTATGTTTGTCAACTCTCAACAACTTTTAATCATCATACTCTTTCTATGTGAAGTCATTACTCTCCATAAGATCAATATGATCTCTTTGTTTCTTTTTATTCTTTCTTTTTCTTTTATTCCCTCAAGATCATAGCAAAATAGTCAAGCCCTTGACTCAACACTAATATTTATTATATAACTCACGGACTCGATTACATAGAGGGACCATAAAGCAAAACTCAAAACTAAATCATACTAAACTTTATTCTACTAGATCAAGATATTACTAAAAGGATCGAACTAAGAAAAACGGTAAAGATAGGAGTGTGTTGGTGATACGATACCGGGGCACCTCCCCCAAGCTTGGCAGTTGCCAAGGGGAGCAACTAAAATATGTGTATATCCATTAGAGGCAGGAAACGGTCCCATATAATCAAAGCCCCAAACATCAAACGGTTCAATAACAAGTGAATAATTCGTAGGCATTTCTTGACGTCCACTAATATTACCAATTCTTTGACATTCATCACAAGATAGGACAAACTTACGGGCATCCTTAAAGAGAGTAGGCCAATAAAAACCGGATTGCAATACCTTATGTGCAGTTCTATCTCCAGCGTGGTGTCCTCCATAGGCCTCGGAGTGACACTTGCGTAGGATCTGTTCCTGTTCATGCTCAGGTACACAACGCCTAATAACACCATCTACTCCTTCTTTATGAAGATGTGGGTCATCCCAGAAGTAATGTCTCAAATCATAGAAAAACTTTTTCTTTTGATGGTAAGTGAAACTAGGTGGTATAAATTTAGCAACAATGTAATTAGCATAATCAGCATACTATGGAGCAGTACGAGAAGCATTTATGACATTTAATTGTTCATCAGGAAAGCTATCATCAATAGGTAGTGGGTCATCAAGAATATTCTCTAACCTAGACAAGTTATCTAAAACGGGGTTCTCAGCTCCCTTTCTATCAATAATATGCAAATCAAATTCTTGTAGCAAGAGAACCCATCTAATAAGTATAGGTTTAGCATCTTTCTTTTCCATAAGATATTTAATAGCAGCATGATCCGTGTGAATAGTTACTTTAGAATCAACGATATAAGGTCTGAACTTATCACAAGCAAATACAACTGCTAAGAATTCATTTTCACTAGTAGCACAATTTCTCTAGGCATTGTCTAGAGTTTTACTAGCATATTGAATAACATTTAATTTCTTATCAACTCTTTTCCCTAGAACAACACCTATAGCATAATCACTAGTATCACACATGATTTGAAAAGGTAAATTCCAATCAGGTGGATGAACAATAGGTGCAGAAATTAATGCTTTCTTAAGTACTTCAAATGCTTCTACACAATCATCATCAAAGACAAACGGTATATCTTTTTGTAATAGATTAGTCAGAGGACGAGAAATTTTGAGAAGTCCCTAATGAACCTCCTATAAAAACCGGCATGACCAAGGAAACTTCTTATACCTTTGATATCCTTGGGACATGGCATCTTTTCAATAGCATCAACTTTGGCTTTATCAACTTCAATACCTCTTTCAGAAATTTTATGCCCCAAGACAATGCCTTCATTAACCATAAAGTGGCACTTCTCCCAATTCAAGACAAGATTAGTTTCTTCAAATCTCTACAAAACTCGATCAAGGTTGCTCAAGCAATCATCAAAAGAGGATCCATAAATGGAGAAATCATCCATGAAAACCTCACATATCTTTTCACAAAAGTCAGAGAATATAGCCATCATGCATCTTTGAAAGGTAGCAGGTGCATTACATAAACCAAAAGGCATATGTCTATAAGCAAAAGTACCAAAAGGGCAAGTAAAAGTGGTCTTTGATTGATCATCAGCTGACACAGGTATTTGAGAGAAACCAGAGTAACCATCTAGAAAGCAAAAATGTGTATGGTTGGATAATCTTTCTAGCATTTTATCAATAAAAGGTAAGGGGTAATAATCTTTTTAGTAGCTTTATTTAATTTGCGGAAATCAATTACCATCCTATAACCTGTAATAATTCTTTGCGGGATCAATTCATCTTTATCATTAGGAACGACGGTAATACCTCCCTTTTTAGGGAGAAAATGGACGGCACTTACGCTCTGACTATCAGCAACGGGATAAATAATACCTGCCTCAAGAAGCTTTAGTATTTCCTTTCTTACCACTTCTTTCATCTTAGGATTCAGCCATCATTGGTGATCACGAACTGGTTTGGCATCTTTCTCCAAATTTATTTTGTGGTTACATAGAGTGGGACTTATCCAATAGCAGCGCGGTGCTTCTTCAGAGTTTTCAATAATCTCTCTTCTTCATGCTTTGAAAGGTTAGCACTAATAATAACAGGATATATCTTTTTCTCATCAAGATAAGCATATTTAAGAATATCAGGTAACGATTTAAGCTCAAACACGGGATCACCCTTGGGTGGAGGAGGATCCCCTAGGATTTCAACAGGCAAATTGTGTTTCAGGATAGGTTCCTGTTTAAAGAATACTTCATCTATTTCCCTTCTTTCGTTCATAAACATATCATTTTCATGGTCTAGCAAATATTGTTCTAAAGGATCACTAGGAGGTACGACAATAAAAGCAAGACCAATAATTTCATCCTTACTAGGCAATTCCTCTTCACGGTGTTGTCTATGAAAATTAGAAAAGTTAAAATCATGAGACATATCACCTAAACCAATAGTAACAGCATCCTTTTCGCGGTCTATCCTAGCATTAACAGTGTTCAAGAAGGGTCTACCAAATATAATGAGACAAAAGCTATCTTGTGGGGAACCAAGAACAAGAAAATCAGCAGGATATTTAGTTTTCCCACACAAGACTTCAACATCTCTAACAATTCCCATGGGTGAAATAGTATCTCTATTGGCAAGTTTAATTGTGACATCAATATCTTCTAACTCATTAGGTGCTATATCATGCTTAATTTCTTTGTATAAGTCAATAGGTATTGCACTAGCACTAGCACCCATATCACATAAGCCATGATAACAATGATCTCCTGTTTTAACAGAAATAACAGGCATGCCTACCACAGGTCTATGTTTATCTTTAGCACAAGGTTTGGCAATTCTAGCAGTTTCATTACAGAAATGAATAACATGTCCATCAATATTATCAGACAAGAGATCTTTAACAATAGCAATATTAGGTACAACTTTAACTTGCTCAGGAGGTATATAAGTTCTAACATTGCTTTTACGAACCACACTTGAAGCTTTAGCATGATCCTTTATTCTAACAGGGAAAGGTGGTTTCTCAACATAGGCAGTAGGAACAATAGGATCATTATAAGTGATAGTCTTTTCTTCAACTTTAATAGGTGAAGCTACTTTTACTTGTATGGGAGGATGATATTTAAACCACTTCTCCTTAGGGAGATCAACATGAGTAGCAAAAGATTCACAGAAAGAAGCTACTATCTCAGAGTCAAGTCCGTATTAGTGCTAAATTTACGGAAAACATCGGTATCCATAAAAGATTTAACACAATCAAACTTAGGTGTCATACCTGACTCCTTACCTTCTGATGTCTACTACACAACCTTCTTCATGTAGACGTTGTTGGGCCTCCAAGTGCAGAGGTTTGTAGGACAGTAGCAAATTTCCCTCAAGTGGATCACCTAAGGTTTATCAATCCGTGGGAGGCGTAGGATGACGATGGTCTCTCTCAAGCAACCCTGCAACCAAATAGCAAAGAGTCTCTTGTGTCCCCAACACACCCAATACAATGGTAAATTGTATATGTGCACTAGTTCGGCGAAGACATGGTGATACAAGTGCAATATGGATGGTAGATATGGGTATTTGTAATCTGAAAATATAAAAACAACAAGGTAACCAAAGATAAAAGTGAGCATAAACGGTATTGCAATGCGTTGAAACAAGGCCTAGGGCTCATACTTTCACTAGTGCAAGTTCTCTCAACAATAATAACATAGTTGGATCATATAAATATCCCTCAACATGCAACAAAGAGTCACTCCAAAGTCACTAATAGCAGAGAACAAATGAAGAGATTATGGTAGGGTGCGAAACCACCTCAAAGTTATTCTTTCCAATCAATCCGTTGGGCTATTCCTATAAGTGTCACAAACAGCCCTAGAGTTCGTACTAGAATAACACCTTAAGACACAAATCAACCAAAACCCTAATGTCACCTAGATACTCCAATGTCACCTCAAGTATCCGTGGGTATGATTATACGATATGCATCACAAAATCTCAGATTCATCTATTCAACCAACACATAGAACCTTAAAGAGTGCCCCAAAGTTTCTCTGAGAATCAAGAGGCAACGTGTGCCAACCCCTATGCATAGGTTCATGGGCGGAACCCGCAAGTTGATCACCAAAACATACATCAAGTGAATCACATGATATCCCATTGTCACCACAGATACGCACGGCAAGACATGCATCAAGTGTTCTCAAGTCATTAAAGACTCAATCCGATAAAATTACTTCAAAGGGAAAACTCAATCCATTACAAGAGAGTAGAGGGGGAGAAGCAACATAAGATCCAACTATAATAGCAAAGCACGCGATACATCAAGATTGAATCACCTCAAGAACACGAGAGAGAGAGAGAGAGATCAAACACATAGCTACTGGTACATACCCTCAGCCCCGAGGGTGAACTACTCCCTCCTCGTCATGGAGATAGCCGGGATGATGAGGATGGCCACCGGTGAGGGGTCCCCCCCTCCGTGAGTCTTGAACAGGTCCCGATTGACTTTTCGTGGCTACAGAGGCTTGCGGCGGCGGAAATCCACATATATTCTCGTATTCGATGTTTTTAGGGTATATGGGAATATATAGGCGGAAGAAGTACGTCGGGGGAGCCACGAGGGGCCCACGAGGGTGGAGGGTGCGCCTGAGGGGGGCGCCCCTGCCTCGTGGCTCCCTCGTTTCTTTCCTGACGTGCACTCCAAGTTTTTCCGGTAGCTTTCCTTCCAAAAATAACCTCTCAAGTTGGTTTCATTCTGTTTCGACTCCGTTTGATATTCCTTTTCTTCGAAACACTGAAACAAGGGGGAAAACAGGAACTAGCACTGGGCTCTGGGTCAATAGGTTAGTCCCAAAAATAATACAAAAGTGTAAAATAAAGCCCATAAACATCCAAAACAGTAGATAATATAGCATGGAGCAATCAAAAATTATAGATACGTTGGAGACGTATCAGCATCTAAGCTTAATTCCTGCTCGTCCTCGAGTAGGTAAATGATAAAAGATAATTTTTGATGTGGAATGCTACTTGGCATAATTTCAATGTAATTCTTCTTACTTGTGGTATGAATATTCAGATCCGAAAGATTCAAGACAAAAGTTCATATTGACATAAAAATAATAATACTTCAAGCATACTAGCATACTAGCAGAGCAATCATGTCTTCTCAAAATAACATGGCCAAAGAAAGTTATCCCTACAAAATCATATAGTCTGGCTATGCTCTATCTTCACCACACAAAGTATTTAAATCACGCACAACCCCGATGACAAGCCAAGCAATTGTTTCATACTTATGACATTCTCAAACTTTTTCAATCTTCACGCAATACATGAGCGTGAGCCATGGATATAGCACTATATGTGGAATAGAATGGTGGTTGTGGAGAAGACAAAAAGAGGAAGATAGTCTCACATCAACTAGGCGTATCAACGGGCTATGGAGATGCCCATTAATAGATATCAATGTGAGTGAGTAGGGATTGCCATGCAACGGATGCACTAGAGCTATAAGTATATGAAATCTCAACAAAAGAAACTAAGTGGGGGTGCATCCAACTCGCTTGCTCACGAAGACCTAGGGCATTTTGAGGAAGCCCATCATTGGAATATACAAGCCAAGTTCTATAATGAAAAATTCCCACTAGTATATGAAAGTGACAAAATGAGAGACTCTCTATCATGAAGATCTTGGTGCTACTTTGAAGCAAAAGTGTGGTAAAAGGATAGTAGCATTGTCCCTTCTCTCTTTTTCTCTCAATTTTTTTTGTTTTTTTAGGCCTTTTCTCTCTTTTTTATGGCCTCTTTTTTTCTTTTTTTATTTATTTTTCGTCCGGAGTCTCATCCCGACTTGTGGGGGAATCATAGTCTCCATCATCCTTTCCTCACTGGGACAATGCTCTAATAATGATGATCATCACACTTTTATTTTCTTACAACTCAACAATTAAAACTCGATACTTAGAACAAAATATGACTCTATATGAATGCCTCTGGCGGTGTACCGGGATATGCAATGAATCAAGAGTGACATGTATGAAAGAATTATGAACGGTGGATTTGCCACAAATATGATGTCAACTACATGATCATGCTAAGCAATATGACAATGATGGAGCGTGTCATAATAAATGGAACGATGGAAAGTTGCATGGCAATATATCTCGGAATGGCTATGGAAATGCCATAATAGGTAGGTATGGTGGCTGTTTTGAGGAAGGTATATGGTGGGTGTATGATACCGGCAAAAAGTGCGCGGTATTAGAGAGGCTAGCAATGGTGGCAGGGTGAGAGTGCGTATAATCCATTGACTCAACATTAGTCATAAAGAACTCATATACTTATTGCAAAAATCTACAAGTTATCAAAGCAAAGTATTACGCGCATGCTCCTAGGGGGATAGATTGGTAGGAAAAGGCCATCGCTCGTCCCCGACCGCCACTCATAAGGAAGACAATCAATAAATAAATCATGCTCCGACTTCATCACATAACGGTTCACCATACGTGCATGCTACGGGAATCACAAACTTTAACACAAGTATCTCTCAAATTCACAACTACTCAACTAGCACAACTTTAATATCACTACCTCCATATCTCAAAACAATCATCAAGCATCTAACTTTTCTTAGCTTTCAACACACTCATAAGAATTCTTACAAATCTTGTATGCCTAGAATATTAGGATTATTTAAGCAAATTACCATGCTATTTAAGACTCTCAAAATAATCTAAGTGAAGCATGAGATATCAATAGTTTCTATAAAACAAATCCACCACCGTGCTCTAAAAGATATAAGTGAAGCACTAGAGCAAACAACAAACTACTCCAAAAGATATAAGTGAAGATCAATGAGTAGTCGAATAATTATGCAACCATGTGAAGACTCTCTAACATTTAAGAATTTCAGAACTTGGTATTTTATTCAAACAGCAAGCAAACTAAAGAAAATATAATGACGCTCCAAGCAAAACACATATCATGTGGTGAATAAAAATATAGCTCCAAGTAAAGTTACCGATGAACGTAGACGAAAGAGGGGATGCCATCCGGGGCATCCCCAAGATTAGACGCTTGGTTATCCTTGAATATTACCTTGGGGGTGCCTTGGGCATCCCCAAGCTTAGGCTCTTGCTACTCCTTATTCCATAGTCCATCGAATCATTACCCAAAACTTGAAAACTTCACAACACAAAACTTAACAGAAAATCTCGTGAGCTCCGTTAGCGAAAGAAAACAAAACACCACTTCAAGGTACTGTAATGAACTCCTTATTTATTTATATTGGTGTTAAACCTTCTGTATTCCAACTTCTCTATGGTTTATAAACTATTTTACTAGCCATAGATTCATCAAAATAAGCAAACAACACACAAAAAACAGAATCTGTCAAAAACAGAATAGTCTGTAGCAATCTGTAACTAACGCAAACTTCTGGAACTCCAAAAATTCAGCCAAAATAGGAAGACCTAGGAAATTTGTTTATTTATCAGAATCAATTGGAATCAGTATTTTATCACGTTCTGGTGATTTTTAATAATTGTTTTTGTGAACAGAAAGTTTCTGGAAATTACAGCATGATCAAATAACTATCATCCAAGAAGATCCTAAAGGTTTAACTTGGCACAAACACTAATTAAAACATAAAAAAGATATAACCAGAGGCTAGAACAAATATTTATTCCTAAACATAAGAAAAAGCAAAAAAACTAAAAATAAAATTGGGTTGCCTCCCAACAAGCGCTAACGTTTAACGCCCCTAGCTAGGCACGATGATTTCAATGATGCTCACATAAAAGATAAGAATTGAAATATAAAGAGAGCATCATGAAGAATATGACTAGCACATTTAAGTCTAACCCACTTCCTATGAATAGGGATTTTGTGAGAAAACAACTTATGGGAACAATAATCAACTAGCATAGGAAGGCAAAACAAGCATAACTTCAAGATTTTAAGCACATAGAGAGGAAACTTGATATTATTACAATTCCTACAAGCATATGTTCCTCCCTCATAATAATTATCAGTAGCATAATGAATAAATTCAAAAATATAACCAGCACCTAAGGCATTCTTTTCATGATCTGCAAGCATAGAAAATTTACTTCTCTCCACATAAGCAAAATTCTTCTCATAAATAGTAGTGGGAGCAGACTCCACAAAATAACTATCATGTGATTGAAAATTAAGATCAAGATGACAAGTTTCATGGTTATCATTATTCTTTAAAGCATACGTGTCATCACAATAATCATCATAGATAGGAGACATGCTTTCATCATAGTAAATTTGCTCATCAAAGCTTGGGGCACAAAAAATATCATCTTCATCAAACATAGCTTCCCCAAGCTTGTGGCTTTGCATATCATTAGCATCATGGATATTCAAGGAATTCATACTAATAACATTGCAATCATGCTCATCATTCACATATTGTATTAGAAGCATTCTATGTAATTCTTCTTCTAGTACTTGAGCACAATTTTCCTTCCCATCATTTTCACGAAAGATATTAAAAAGATGAAGCGTATGAGACAAACTCAATTCCATTTTTTGTAGTTTTATTTTATAAACTAAACTAGTGATAAAACAAGAAACAAAAAGATTCGATTGCAAGATCTAAAGATATACCTTCAAGCACTAACCTCCCGTCAATCGGCGCCGAAAAGAGCTTGATGTCTACTACACAACCTTCTTCTTGTAGACGTTGTTGGGCCTCCAAGTGCAGAGGTTTGTAGGACAATAGCAAATTTCCTCAAGTGGATAACCTAAGGTTTATCAATGCATGGAGGCGTAGGATGAAGATTGTCTCTCTCAAGCAACCCTGCAACCAAATAGCAAAGAGTCTCTTGTGTCCCCAACACACCCAATACAATGGTAAATTGTATAGGTGCACTAGTTCGGTGAAGAGATGGTGATACAAGTGCAATATGGATGGTAGATATGGGTATTTGTAATCTGAAAATATAAAAACAGCAAGGTAACTAAAGATAAAAGTGAGTGTAAACGGTATTGCAATGCGTTGAAACAAGGCCTAGGGTTCATACTTTCACTACTGCAAGTTCACTCAACAATAATAACATAGTTGGATCATATAACTATCCCTCAACATGCAACAAAGAGTCACTCCAAAGTCACTAATAGCAGAGAACAGACAAAGAGATTATGGTAGGGTACGAAACCACCTCAAAGTTATTCTTTCCAATCAATCTGTTGGGCTATTCCTATAAGTGTCACAAACAGCCCTAGAGTTCGTACTAGAATAACACCTTAAGACACAACTCAACAAAAACCCTAATGTCACCTAGATACTCCAATGTCACCTCAAGTATCCGTGGGTATGATTATATGATATGCATCACAAAATCTCAGATTCATCTATTCAACCAACACATTGAACCTCAAAGAGTGCCCCAAAGTTTCTACCGGAGAATCAAGACAAAAACATGTGCCAACCCCTATGCATAGGTTCATAGGCGGAACCCATAAGTTGATCACCAAAACATACATCAAGTGAATCACATGATATCCCATTGTCACCACATATACGCACGGCAAGACATACATCAAGTATTCTCAAGTCATTAAAGACTCAATCCGATAAGATTACTTCAAAGGGAAAACTCAATCCATTACAAGAGAGTAGAGCGGGAGAAGCAACATAAGATCCAACTATAATAGCAAAGCTCGTGATACATCAAGATTGAATCACCTCAAGAACACGAGAGAGAGAGAGAGAGATCAAACACATAGCTACCGGTACATACCCGCAACCCCGAGGGTGAACTACTCCCTCCTCGTCATGGAGATCGCCGGGATGATGAGGATGGCCACCAGTGAGGGTTCCCCCCTCCGGCAGGTGCTTAACAGGTCCCGATTGACTTTTGGTGGCTACAGAGGCTTGCGGCGGCGGAACTCCAGATCTATTCTCGTATTCGATGTTTTTATGGTATATGGGAATATATAGGCGGAAGAAGTACGTCAGGGGAGCCACGAGGGGCCCATGAGGGTGGAGGGCGCACCTGGGGGGGAGGGCGCGCCCCCTGCCTCATGGCTCCCTCGTTTCTTTCCTGATGTGCACTCCAAGTTTTTCCGGTAGCTTTCCTTCAAAAAATAACTTATCCAGTTGGTTTCATTTCGTTTCGACTCCGTTTGATATTCCTTTTCTTGGCTCTTGAAACAAGGGAAAAAAACGAGGCGGCACTTTGGGCTCTGGGTCAATAGGTTAGTCCCAAAAATAATATAAAAGTGTAAAATAAAGCCCATAAACATCCAAAATAGTAGATAATATAGCATGGAGCAATCAAAAATTATAGATACGTTGGAGACGTATCACCTTCGTCGAGGTCCCAATCTTCAGGGTTGCGTTTAATTCTTTCCAATAAGTCCCATTTGAATTCAATAGTCTTCATCATAAAAGAGCCATCACAAGAAGTATCGAGCATGGTGCGATTGTTATCAGAAAGACGAGCATAAATTTTTTGAATAATTATTTCTCTTGGGAGCTCATGATTGTGGCATGAATATAACATTGATTTAAGCCTCCCCCAAGCTTGAGCGATGCTTTCTCCTTCGCGAGGCCAAAAATTATATATATAATTGCGATCACGATGAACAAGATGCATAGGATAAAACTTCTGGTGAAATTCCAATTTCAATCGTTTGTAGTTCCATGATCTCATATCATCACATTGCCTATACCATGTCAATGCATCTCCCTTCAAAGATAAAGGGAAGACCTTCTTCTTGATAACATCGTCGGGCATACCTGCAAGCTTAAATAATCCACAAACTTCATCCACATATATTAGGTGCTCATCAGGATGCATTGTTCCGTCTCCTGCAAAAGGATTAGCTAGCAGTTTTTCTATCATACCCGAAAGAAATTCAAAGTAGACATTTTCATTTTCAGTAGGTTCAGTAGGTTGAGGAGCAACTCTTTGCTCTACTGGTCGGGGTGAAGATACCCTGAACAAGCCCCTCGGAGGCTTGCTTTCCATAGTAACAAGTGACGATGAAATTTCAGCACACTATATAAATTTTTCCTTACCAAATTCCACCTACCAAAGGCGCTTCACTCCCGGCAATGGCGCCGAAAAGAGTCTTGATGACCCACAAGTATAGGGGATCTATCGTAGTCCTTTCGATAAGTAAGAGTGTCGAACCCAACGAGGAGCAGAAGGAAATGATAAGCGGTTTTCAGCAAGGTATTCTCTACAAGCACTGAAATTATAGGTAACAGATAGTTTTGTGGATAATTTGTAACGAGCAACAAGTAACAAAAGTAAATAAAGTGCAACAAGGTGGCCCAATCCTTTTTGTAGCAAAGGACAAGCCTGGATAAACTCTTATATAGAGAAAAGTGCTCCCGAGGACACATGGGAATTATCGTCAAGCTAGTTGTTCGGTACTTTGATAATTTGATATGTGGGTGAACCGGTGCTTGGGTGTTGTCCTTACTTGGACAAGCATCCCACTTATGATTAACTCCTATTGCAAGAATCCGCAACTACAAAAGAAGTATTAAGGTAAACCTAATCATAGCATGAAACATATGGATCCAAATTAGCCCCTTACGAAGCAACGCATAAACTAGGGTTTAAGCTTCTGTCACTCTAGCAACCCATCATCTACTTATTACTTCCCGATGCCTTCCTCTAGGCCCAAATAATGGTGAAGTGTCATGTAGTCGACGTTCACATAACACCACTAGAGGAGAGACAACATACATCTCATCAAAATATCGAACGAATACCAAATTCACATGACTAATATTGCAAGACCTATCCCATGTCCTCGGGAACAAACGTAACTAATCACAAAGCATATTCATGTTCATAATCAGAGGGGTATTAATATGCATAAAGGATCTGAACATATGATCTTCCACCAAATAAACCAACTAGCATCAACTACAAGGAGTAATCAACACTACTAGCAACCTCTGTGTACCAATCCCGGACTTAGAGACAAGAATTGGATACAAGAGATGAACTAGGGTTTGAGAGAAGATGGTGCCGGTGAAGATGTTGATGGAGATTGGCCCCCTCGATGAGAGGAGGCGTTGGTGATGACGACGGCGATGATTTCCCCCTCCGGAGGGAAGTGTCCCCGGCAGAACAGCTCCGCCATGAGCCCTAGATTGGTTCGCCAAGGTTACGCCTCGTGGCGTGAGTCTCGTCGAAAGCTTGCTTATGATTTTTCTTGGACGAAAGTCTTCATATAGCATAAGATGGGCACCGGAGGGCCAACAGGGGGCCCACGAGGCAGGGGGCGCCCAGGGGGGTAGGGCGCGCCCCCCACCCTCGTGGCCAGGGTGTGGGCCCCCTCTGGTATTTCTTCCGCTCAATAATTTTTATTATTTCCAAAAATAATTTTCGTGGAGTTTCAGGACTTTTGGAGTTGTGCAGAATAGATCTCTAATATTTTCTCCTTTTCGGCCGAATTCCAAATTTCGGCATTCTCCCTCCTTATGTAAACCTTGTAAAATAAGAGAGAATAGGCATAAGTATTGTGACATAATTTGTAATAACAGCCCATAATGCAATAAATATCGATATAAAAGCATGATGCAAAATGGACGTATCACCTTTCGGCGGAGACTTTGGTGGTTTCTTCAGGCAGCCAGAGTGCGCTTCGCTTTCACCGGATCTATCTTCTCCTCCGGAGGTGGATGTTTCTTTGCTTTCACCCCTTCAAAGAAGTCCCTCACTTCGGCTTGCACGATCTTCGTGGTTTCCTCCACGGTCCTTTCGTATGGTAACTTCTCTAGAGGCTTGAGGGATGGACCGAATCTGTATTGCCTCCCGCCTTTGGCTGTACTGCTAGACGCCGGCTGATGTCTACTACACAACCTTCTTCTTGTAGACGTTGTTGGGCCTGCAAGTGCACAGGTTTGTAGGACAGTAGCAAATTTCCCTCAAGTGGATGACCTAAGGTTTATCAATCCGTGGGAGGCGTAGGATGAAGATGGTCTCTCTCAAACAACCCTGCAACCAAATAACAAAGAGTCTCTTGTGTCCCCAACACACCCAATACAATGGTAAATTGTATAGGTGCACTAGTTCGGCAAAGAGATGGTGATACAAGTGCAATAGGGATGGTAGATATAGGCTTTTGTAATCTGAAATGATAAAAACAGCAAGGTAACAAGTGGTAAAAGTGAGCGTAAACGGTATTGCAATGATAGGAAACAAGTCCTAGGGTTCATACTTTCACTAGTGCAAGTTCTCTCAACAATAATAACATAGATAGATCATATAACAATCCCTCAACATGCAACAAAGAGTCACTCCGAAGCCACTAATAGCGGAGAACAAACTTGGAGATTATGGTAGGGTACGAAACCACCTTAAAGTTATTCTTTCGGATCGATCTATAAAAGAGTTCGTACTAGAATAACACCTTAAGACACAAATCAATCAAAACCCTAATGTCACCTAGATACTCCATTGTCACCTCAAGTATCCGTGGGCATGATTATACGATATGCATCACACAATCTCAGATTCATCCAACCAACACAAAGTACTTCAAAGAGTGCCCGAAAGCTTCTACCGGAGAGTCAAGAACGTGTGCCAACCACTATGCATAGGTTCATGGGCGGAAACCGCAAGTTGGTCACCAAAACATACATCAAGTGGCACATGATATCCCATTGTCACCACAGATAAACACGGCAAGACATACATCAAGTGTTCTCATAAAAGACTCAATCCGACAAGATAACTTCAAAGGGGAAACTCAATTCATCACAAGAGAGTAGAGGGAGAGAAACATCATAAAATCCGACTATAATAGCAAAGCTCGGGATACATCAAGATCGTGCCATAGTGGGAACACGAAAGAGAACACGAGAGAGATATCAAACACATAGCTACTGGTACATACCCTCAGCCCCGAGGGTGAACTACTCCCTCCTCGTCATGGAGAGCGCCGGGATGATGAAGATGGCCACCGCTGATGGGTTCCCCCTCCGTGCGAGTCTTGGAGCAGGCTCCCAGAGGTTTTGGTGGCTCTGAGAGGCTTGCGGTGGCGGAACTCCCGATCTATCTTCATTACGGAAGTTTTACGATACGTAGGTATATATGGGTGAAAGAAATGCGTCGGTGGACGAAGGGGCCCGCGAGGCGGCGCGCCCCCCACCCTCGTGAGCACCTCCCTTCTTTCTTGACGTGCACTCCAAGTCCATCGGGTGGCTTTCCTTCCTAAAATAACTTCTCCAGTTGATTTCGTTCCGTTTTGACTCCGTGTGATATTCCTTTTCCTCGAAATACTGAAATAGGGAAAAAACAACAAATCTGGGCTGGGCCTCCGGTTAATAGGTTAGTCCCAAAAATAATATAAAAGTGGATAATAAAGCCCAATATTGCCCAAAATGGTAGATAATATAGCATGGAGCAATCAAAAATTATAGATACGTTGGAGACGTATCAAGCATCCCCAAGCTTAATTCCTGCTCGTCCTCGAGTAGGTAAATGATAAAAAAGATAATTTTTTATATGGAATTCTAGTTGGCATAATTCCAATGTAATTCTTCTTACATGTGATATGAATATTCACATCTGAAAGATTCAAGACAAAAGTTCATATTGACATAAAAATAATAATACTTCAAGCATACTAGCATACTAGCAGAGCAATCATGTCTTCTCAAAATAACATGGCCAAAGAAAGTTATCCCTACAAAATCATATAGTCTAGCTATGCTCTATCTTCACCACACAAAGTATTTAAATCATGTACAACCCCGATGACAAGCCAAGCAATTGTTTCATACTTTTGACATTCTCAAACTTTTTCAATCTTCACGCAATACATGAGCGTGAGCCATGGATATAGCACTATATGTGGAATAAAATGGTGGTTTTGGAGAAGACAAAAAGGAGAAGATAGTCTCACATTAACTAGGCGTATCAACTGCTATGGAGATGCCCATCAATAGATATCAATGTGAGTGAGTAGGGATTGTCATGCAACGGATGCACTAGAGCTATAAGTATATGAAAGCTCTACAAAAGAAACTAAGTGGGTGTGCATCCAACTCGCTTGCTCACGAAGACCTAGGGCATTTTGAGGAAGCCCATCATTGGAATATACAAGCCAAGTTCTATAATGAAAAATTCCCACTAGTATATGAAAGTGACAACATAGGAGACTCTCTACCATGAAGATCATGGTGCTACTTTGAAGCACAAGTGTGGTAAAAGGATAGTAGCATCGTCCCTTCTCTCTTTTTCTCTCATCATTTTTTTTATTTGGGCCTTCTCTCTTTTTTTATGGACTCTTTTTTCTCTCTCTTTTTTTCTCATTTTTTTATTTTTTTTCATCCGGAGTCTCATCCCGACTTGTGGGGGAATCATAGTCTCCATCATCCTTTCCTCACCGGAACAATGCTCTAATAATGATGATCATCACACTTTTATTTACTTACAACTCAAGAATTACAACTCGGTACTTATAAGAAAATATGACTCTATATGAATGCCTCCGGCGGTGTACCGGGATATGCAATGACTCATGAGTGACATGTATGAAGAATTATGAATGGTGGCTTTGCCACAAATACGATGTCAACTACATGATCATGCTAGCAATATGACAATGATGGAGCATGTCATAATAAATAGAACGGTGGAAAGTTGCTTGGCAATATATCTCGGAATGGCTATGGAAATGCCATGATAGGTAGGTATGGTGGCTGTTTTGAGGAAGGTATATGGTGGGTGTATGATACCGGTGAAAAGTGCGCGGTATTAGAGAGGCTAGCAATGGTGGAAGGGTGAAAGTGCGTATAATCCATGGACTCAACATTAGTCATAAAGAAATCATATACTTATTGCAAAAATCTAGAAGTTATAAAAGCAAAGTATTACGCGCATGCTCCTAGGGGGATAGATTGGTAGGAAAAGACCATCGCTCGACCCCGACCGCCACTCATAAGGAAGACAATCAATAAATAAATCATGCTCCGAGTTCATCACATAACGGTTCACCATACGTGCATGCTACGGGAATCACAAACTTCAACACTAGTATCTCTCAAATTCACAACTACTCAACTAGCATGACTCTAATATCACCATCTTCATATCTCAAAACAATCATCAAGCATCAAACTTCTCATAGTATTCAACGTACTCATAAGAATTCTTACAAATCTTGTATGCTTAGCATATTAGGATTATTTAAGCAAATTACAATGCTATTTAAGACTCTCAAAATAATCTAAGTGAAGCATGAGAGATCAATAGTTTCTATAAAAAAATCCACCACCGTGCTCTAAAAGATATAAGTGAAGCACTAGAGCAAACAACAAACTACTCCAAAAGATATAAGTGAAGATCAATGAGTAGTCGGATAATTACGCAACTATGTGAAGACTCTCTAACATTTAAGAATTTCAGATCTTGATACTTTATTCAAACAGCAACCAAAACAAAATAAAATGACATGACGCTCCAAGCAAAACACATATCATGTGGTGAATAAAAATATAGCTCCAAGTAAAGTTACCGATGAACGAAGGCGAAAGAGGGATGCCTTCCGGCATCCCCAACCTTAGATGCTTGGTTATCCTTGAATATTACCTTGGGGTGCCTTGGGCATCCCCAAGCTTAGGCTCTTGCCACTCCTTATTCCATAGTCCATCGAATCTTTACCCAAAACTTGAAAACTTCACAACACAAAACTTAACAGAAAACTCGTGAGCTCCGTTAGCGAAAGAAAACAAAACACCACTTCAAGGTACTAATATCTACTGTATTCCAACTTCTCTATGGTTTATAAACTATTTTACTAGCCATAGATGCATCAAAATAAGCAAACAACACAATGAAAACAGAATCTGTCAAAAACAGAACAGTCTGTAGTAATCTGTAACTAACGCAAACTTCTGGAACTCCAAAAATTCTAACATAAATTGGTGGACCTGAGTAATTTGTCTAGTAATCATCTGCAAAAATAATCAACTAAATATCACTCTCCAGTAAAAAGTTCTAGCTAATCTTGTGAGCGCTAAAGTTTCTGTTTTTTACAGCATGATCATAAAGACTTCACCCAAGTCTTCCCAAAGGTTCTACTTGGCACAAACACTAATTAAAACTCAAAACCACATCTAAACAGAATCTAGATGGATTATTTATTCCTAAACATAACCAAAAAACAAGAAACTAGAATAAAATTGGGTTGCCTCCCAACAAGCCCTAACGTTTAACGCCCCTAGCTAGGCATGATGATTTCAATGATGCTCACAAAAAGATAAGAATTGAAACATAAAGAGAGCATCATGAAGAATATGACTATCACATTTAAGTCTAACCCACTTCCTGTGCATAGGGATTTTGTGAGCAAACAACTTATGGGAACAAGAATCAACTAGCATAGGAGGGTAACACAAGCATAGCTTCAAGATTTTCAACACATAGAGAGGAAACTTGACATTATTGCAATTCCTACAAGCATATATTCCTCCCTCATAATAATTTTCAGTAGCATCATGAATGAATTCAACAATATAACCAGCACCTAAAGCATTCTTTTCATGATCTACAATCATAGAAAATTTTACTACTCTCCACATAAGCAAATTTATTCTCATCAACAATAGTGGGAGCAAACTCAACAAAATAACTATCATGTGATTGAAAATTAAGATCAAGATGACAAGTTTCATGGTTATCATTATTCTTTAAAGCATACGTGTCATCACAATAATCATCATAGATAGGAGGCATGCTTTCATCATAGTAAATTTGCTCATCAAAGCTTGGGGACAAAAATATCATCTTCATCAAACATAGCTTCCCCAAGCTTGTGGCTTTGCATATCATTAGCATCATGGATATTCAAGGAATTCATACTAACAACATTGAAATCATGCTCATCATTCAAATATTTAGTGCCAAATATTTTAATGCATTCTTCTTCTAACACTTTGGCACAATTTTCCTTTCCATCATACTCACGAAAGATATTAAAAAGATGAAGCGTATGAGACAAACTCAATTCCATTTTTTTGTAATTTTATTTTATAGAGTAAACTAGTGATAAAGCAAGAAACAAAAAGATTCGATTGCAAGATCTAAAGATATACCTTCAAGCACTAACCTCCCCGGCAACGGCGCCAGAAAAGAGCTTGACGTCTACTACACAACCTTCTTCTTGTAGACGTTGTTGGGCCTGCAAGTGCACAGGTTTGTAGGACAGTAGCAAATTTCCCTCAAGTGGATGACCTAAGGTTTATCAATCCATGGGAGGCGTAGGATGAAGATGGTCTCTCTCAAACAACCCTGCAACCAAATAACAAAGAGTCTCTTGTGTCCCCAACACACCCAATACAATGGTAAATTGTATAGGGGCACTAGTTCGGCGAAGAGATGGTGACACAAGTGCAATAGGGATGGTAGATATACGTTTTTTGTAATCTGAAATAATAAAAACAGCAAGGTAACAAGTGGTAAAAGTGAGCGTAAACGGTATTGCAATGATAGGAAACAAGGCCTAGGGTTCATACTTTCACTAGTGCAAGTTCTCTCAACAATAATAACATAGATAGATCATATAACAATCCCTCAACATGCAACAAAGAGTCACTCTGAAGCCACTTATAGCGGAGAACAAACGTAGAGATTATGGTAGGGTACGAAACCACCTTAAAGTTATTCTTTTGGATCGATCTATAAAAGAGTTCGTACTAGAATAACACCTTAAGACACAAATCAATCAAAACCCTAATGTCACCTAGATACTCCATTGTCACCTCAAGTATCCGTGGGCATGGTTATACGATATGCATCACACAATCTCAGATTCATCCAACCAACACAAAGTACTTCAAAGAGTGCACCAAAGCTTCTACCGGAGAGTCAAGAACGAGTGCCAACCCCTATGCATAGGTTCATGGGCGGAACCCGCAAGTTGGTCACCAAAACATACATCAAGTGGCACATGATATCCCATTGTCACCATAGATAAACACGGCAAGACATACATCAAGTGTTCTCATAAAAGACTCAATCTGATAAGATAACTTCAAAGGGGAAACTCAATTCATCACAAGAGAGTAGAGGGGGAGAAACATCATAAGATCCGACTATAATAGCAAAGCTCGGGATACATCAAGATCGTGCCATAGAGGGCACACGAGAGAGAACACGAGAGAGAGATCAAACACATAGCTACTGGTACATACCCTCAGCCCCGAGGGTGAACTACTCCCTCCTCGTCATGGAGAGCGTCGGGATGATGAAGATGGCCATCGGTGATGGGTTCCCCCCTCGTGAGGTGCTTGAGCAGGCTCCCGAGAGGTTTTGGTGGCTCTGAGAGGCTTGCGGCGCGGAACTCCCGATCTATCTTACATTACGGAAGTTTTGCGTCGTGAGGTATATATGGGTGAAAGAAATGCGTCGGTGGACGAAGGGGCCTGAGGCAGGCGCCCCTAGGGGGTGGGCGCGCCCCCCACTCTCGTGAGCACCTCCCTTCTTTCCTGACGTGCACTCCAAGTCCATCGGGTGGCTTTCCTTCCAAGAATAACTTCTCCAGTTGATTTCGTTCTGTTTTGACTCCGTCTGATATTCCTTTTCCTCGAAATACTGAAATAGGGAAAAAACAGCAAATCTGGGTTGGGCCTCCAGTTAATAGGTTAGTCCCAAAAATAATATAAAAGTGGATAATAAAGCCCAATATTGCCCAAAACAGTAGATAATATAGCATGGAGCAATCAAAAATTATAGATACGTTGGAGACGTATCACCGGCCGAGCAGACAGAGCGGCTGTGGCTGTCTTCTTTTGTTGCTTACGAGGCGGAGGAGAAGTACTACGATGTGCCGGAGCAGCCAGAGCGGCGGCGGGTCTCTTCCGCCCTTGCTGGCGAGGCGGAGAAGGAGGAGGCTGCTGGCTGCTCAAGGCCAACAAGAGCGGAGAAGGAGGCGGAGTGCCGCCACGCCGCCGGAGAAGGAGGCTGAGTGCCTGATCACTCGCCGGGAGGAGGAGGAGGAGGAGGCGGAGTGCCCTGACTTGCCGGAGGAGGAGGAGGAGGCGGAGGCTTCCAGTTCGGAAGGTTGATGAGCTCCTTCCGCCATAGGCATGGAGTCTTCAGAGAAGAACCCAGCCGAGTCTCCCCTTCACCCGTAGGGTGGTCAAGCTCGAGGTCCTCAAATACGTCCGTTATTTCATCCACCATCACCCTAGCATATCCTTCCGGAATCGGCCGGCGGTGATAGGTTGCGCCGAGTTCGTAAGGTGCAACAGAGCCAACAGCCGCCTTGACTTTCAATTTCATCCATTGCGTCATAAGGTGGCAATGTTGAGACTCCGTGATAGCATCCACGGGGTAGCTAGCAGGAGCCGTGAAGGCAGGGTCCAGCTGAAGCTGCTCGGTGGAAGCCACGCTGCTTCTCCGCTGAGATGGCGGGATAGCTTCGCGGGAAGCTTCGGCATGTCGTTGGCTGCGATATGCTTCTCGTTCCTCTATCGCTTGTACCCTTGCGTGCAGCGCCTGCAGTTGGGTATTCTCCGCTTTCTTCCTCCTCTTCTGGCATTTGTAACCGCATGCATCCGAAAATCCAGCCTTGCATGGAACGGAGCCTGGCGTGCCTCGTGTCCGTCCAGGGTGCTCAGGATTCCCGAGGGCCATTGTGAGCTCGTCGTTCTCTCTGTCTGGAATGAACGTCCCTTGCTGCGCTGCATTGATATACTCCTGAAGCCTCGTGACGGGTATTCTCAGTTGCTTATTCGTCCAAATGCACTTCCCTAATACAGGGTCCAAGGTTCCGCTGCTACCTCTTGAGCACTGCGTTGGATTTCCCCGAAGAAGAGAGGATGATGCAGCAAAGTAGCGTAAGTATTTCCCTCAGTTTTTGAGAACCAAGGTATCAATCCAGTAGGAGGCCACGCACAAGTCCCTCGTACCTGCACAAAACGATAGCTCCTCGCAACCAACGTGATTAGGGGTTGTCAATCCCTTCACGGTCACTTACGAGAGTGAGATCTGATAGAGATGATAAATAATATTTTTTGGTATTTTTGGTATAGAGATGCAAAGTAAAAATAAAAGGCAAAGTAAAAACAAAGCAAGTATAAAAGTGATGGAGATTGATATGATGAGAATAGACCCCGGGGCCATAGGTTTCACTAGTGGCTTCTCTCAAGAGCATAGATATTCTACGGTGGGTGAACAAATTACGTTGAGCAATTGTGAGAATTGAGCATAGTTATGAGTATATCTAGGTATGATCATGTATATAGGCATCATGTCCGAGACAAGTAGACCGAAACGATTCTGCATCTACTACTATTACTCCACTCATCGACCGCTATCCAGCATGCATCTAGAGTATTAAGTTAAAAAACAGAGTAACGCCTTAAGCAAGATGACATGATGTAGAGGATAAATTCATGCAATATGATAAAAACCCCATCTTGTTATCCTCGATGGCAACAATACAATACGTGCCTTGCTGCCCCTTCATCCTTTGGGAAAGGACACCGCGAGATTGAACCCAAAGCTAAACACTTCTCCCATTGCAAGAACTACCAATCTAGTTGGCCAAACCAAAGCGGATAATTCAAGAGACTTGCAAAGATAACTCAATCATACATAAAAGAATTCAGAGAAGATTCAAATATTATTCATAGATAAGCTGGATCATAAACCCACAATTAAATCGGTCTCAACAAACACACCGCAAAAAGAAGATTACATCGAATAGATCTCCACGAGAGAGGGGAGAACATTGTATTGAGATCCAAAAGAGAGAAGAAGCCATCTAGCTACTAGATATGGACCCGTGGGTCTGAAGTAAACTACTCACACTTCGTCGGAGGGGCTATGGTGATGATGTAGAAGCCCTCCGTGGTGGATGCCCCTCCCGGTGGAGCTCCGGAATAGGCCCCAAGATGGGATCTCGTGGATCTGAGGAAGTTGCGGCGGTGGAATTAGGTTTTTGGCTCCTGTTACGATTGTTTGGGGTTCGTAGGTATATATAGGAGGAAGGAATGCGTCGGTGGAGCAACAGGGGCCCACGAGGCGGGCGCGCCCCACCCTCGTGACCGCCTCTTTGTTCCTTGGAGTAGGGTCCAAGTCCCCTGGATCACGTTCGGTGAGAAAATCACGTTTCAAGTTTCATTCCGTTTGGACTCCGTTTGATATTCCGTTTCTTGAAACACCGAAATAGGCAAAAAAAAACAGCAATTAAATTTGGGCCTCCGGTTAATAGGTTAGTCCCAAAAATAATATAAAAGTGGAAAATAAAATCCCAATATAGTCCAAAACAGTAGATAAAGTAGCATGGAGCAATCAAAAATTATAGATACGTTGGAGACGTATCAGGCATCCCCAAGCTTAATTCCTGCTCGTCCTCGAGTAGGTGATAAAAGGAGAATTTTTGATGCGGAGTGATACTTTGGCATAATTTCAATGTAAATCTTCTTGATTGTGGTATGAATATTCAGATCCGAATGAATACAAAATAAAAGTTCATATTGATAAAAGAAATAGTAGTACTTCAAGCATACTAATCAAAGTAATCATGTCTTCTCAAAATAGCATGGCAAAAGAAAGTTCATCCCTCCAAAATCATATAGTTAGGCTATGCTTCATTTTAAGTCACACAAAGATGTTCCCAACTTCTATACCCCGATGACAAGCCAAGCAATTGTTTTATACTTAAATAATCTCAAACTTTTTCAACCTTCACGCAATACATGAGCGTGAGCCATGGATATAGCACTATGGGTGGAATAGAATATAATGATGGGGATTGTGTGGAGAAGACAAAAAAGGAGAAAGTCTCATATTCACGAGGATAATCAACGGGCTATGGAGATGCCCATCAATTGATGTCAACATGAGGAGTAGGGATTGCCATGCAACGGATGCACTAGAGCTATAAATGAATGCTCAACAAAAGAAAACTAGTGGGTGTGCATCCAACTTGCTTGCTCAAGAAGACCTAGGGAATTTGAGGAAGCCCATCGTAGGAATATACAAGCCAAGTTCTATAATGAAAAATTCCCACTAGTATAAAAAGACAACTTATGAGACTCACTATATGAAAAACATGGTGCTACTTTGAAGCACAATATATGAGACTCACTACATGAAGAACAAGGTGCTACTTTGAAGCACAATATATGAGACTCAGTACATGAAGAACAAAGTGCTACTTTGAAGCACAAGCATGGAAAAAGAGATAGTAACGTTGACCTTTTTATTTATTTTCTTTTTTTTCGGCCTTTCTTTTTTTTTATTTTTTGGCCTTTCTCTTTTTTTTTGGGCAATTCTCTAATAATGATGATCATCACACTTCTATTTATTACAACATAAGGATTACAACTCGAAACTAGAACAAGATATGACTCTATATGAATGCCTCCGGCGGTGTACCAGGATGGTGCAATGAATCAAGAGTGACATGTATGAAAAATAATGCATGGTGGCTTTTCCACAAATATGATGTCAACTACATGATCATGCAATGGCAATATGACAAAAGTAAAGTATGTCATGATGATGATGAACGGAACGGTGGAAAGTTGCATGGCAATATATCTCGGAATGGCTATGGAAATGCCATAATAGGTAGGTATGGTGGCTGTTTTGAGGAAGATATAAGGAGGTTTATGTGTGATAGAGCGTATCATATCACGGGGTTTGGATGCACCGGCGAAGTTTGCACCAACTCTCAAGGTGAGAAAGGCAATGCACGGTACCGAAGAGGCTAGCAAAGGCGGAAAGGTAAAAGTGTGTATAATCCATGGACTCAACATTAGTCAAAAGAACTCATATACTTATTGCAAAAATTTAGAAGTCATCAAAAATCAAGTACTATGCGCATGCTCCTAGGGGAATAGATTGGTAGGAAGAGACCATCGCTCGTCCCCGACCGCCACTCATAAGGATGCACAAGCCAGGTACACTTCATGTTTCAAATTTGTTACACAACTTTAACCATACGTGCATGCTACGGGATTTGCTAACTTCGACACAAGCATTCTTTAAATTCATAATCACCCAACTAGCATGACTTTAATATTACCACCTCCATATCTCAAAACAATTATCAAGTATCAAACTTTTCTTAGTATTCAATGCACTCAAAAGAAAGTTTCACATATCTTGAATACCAAGTATATTAATTTTAATCAAATTACCATGCTATTAACGACTCTCAAAATAATCTAAGTGAAGCATGAGAGATCAATAGTTTCTTTAAAACAAATCCACCACCGTGCTCTAAAAGATCTAAGTGAAGCACTAGAGCAAAAATTATCACGCTCAAAAGATATAAGTGAAGCACTATGAGCAAAACTATCAAGCTCAGAAGAATAAGTGAAGCACTATGAGCATTATATCAAATTCCAATTCATGTATGGCTCTCTCAAAAGGTGTGTACAGCAAGGATGATTGTGGTAAGCTAACAAGCAAAGACGCAAATAATACAAGACGCTCCAAGCAAAACACTTATCATGTGGTGAATAAAAATATAGCTCCAAGTAAATTACCGATGGAAGTAGGCGAAAGAGGGGATGCCTTCCGGGCATCCCCAAGCTTTGACTTTTGGTGTCCTTGGATTATCTTGGGGGTGCCATGGGCATCCCCAAGCTTAGGCTCTTGCCACTCCTTGTTCCATAATCCATCAAAAGAATTTACCCAAAACTTGAAAAATTCACAACACAAAACTCAATAGAAATCTCGTGAGCTCCGTTAGAGAAAGAAAACAAAAGACTACTTTAAGGTACTGTAATGAAATCATTATTTATTTATATTGGTGTTAAAATTACTGTATTCCAACTTCTCTATGGATTATAAACTATTTTACTAGCCATAGATTCATCAAAATAAGCAAACAACACACGATAAACAGAATCAGTCAAAAACAGAACAGTCTATAGTAATCTGTAACTAACGCAAACTTCTGGAACTCAAAAAAATCTACCAAACTTAGACGACCTAGAAAATTTGTTTATTGATCAGTATCAATTGGAATCAGTATTTTATCACGTTCTGGTGATTTTTAATAATTCGGGCACTGAGCGGAAAGTTTCTGGAAATTACAGCAAGATCAAATAACTATCATCCAAGAAGATCCAATAGGTCCAGCTTGGCACAAACACTAATTAAAAGATAAAACCACATCTAAACAGAGGCTAGATGGATTATTTATTCGTAAACAGAAGCAAAAACAAAAAAAACTAAAAATAAAATTGGGTTGCCTCCCAACAAGCGCTATCGTTTAACGCCCCTAGCTAGGCATAAAAGCAAGGATAGATCTAGGTATTGCCATCTTTGGTAGGCAATCCATAAGTGGCTCTCATGATAGATTCATATGGTAATTTTATTTCTTTCTAGGGAAGTGTCCCATGC
Source organism: Aegilops bicornis (assembly GCA_021605145.1). Taxonomy (NCBI): domain Eukaryota; kingdom Viridiplantae; phylum Streptophyta; class Magnoliopsida; order Poales; family Poaceae; genus Aegilops; species Aegilops bicornis. The sequence continues at coordinate 565,906,806 of CM038672.1, read as the reverse complement.
CCTTCTTTAAGGGAAATTGGAATCTAATATTCCCTTCCTTCACATCAATAATTGCACCAATCGTTCTAAGGAAATGTCTACCAAGAATAATAGGACATGAAGGATTGCAATCTATATCAAGAACGATAAAATCTACGGGCACATAATTCCTATTTGCAACAATAAGAACATCATTAATTCTTCCCATAGGCTTTTTAATAGTGGAATCCATAAGATGCAAGTTTAGAGAGCAATCATCAAAGTCATGGAAATCTAGCAAATCACACAAAGTTTTGGGGATAGTAGAGACACTAGCACCCAAATCACACAAGGCATGAAACTCATAATTTTTAATTTTAATTTTAATAGTAGGTTCCCACTCATCATAGAGTTTTCTAGGGATAGAGACTTTCAACTCAAGTTTTTCTTCATAAGATTGCATCAAGGCATCAACAATGTGTTCGGTAAAGGCCTTATTTTGACTATAAGCATGAGGAGAATTTAGCACGGATTTCAACAAGGAAATACAATCAATTAAAGAGCAATTTTCATAATTAAATTCCTTGAGATCCAAAATAGTGGGTTTAGAAACATCTAGGTTTTTATTTCTTTCAGTCCCACACTTATCAATTTCATCATCAAGATCTAAAAACTCCGAATTCTTAGAATGCCTTCTAGGTAAAGGAAGATCATATTCAGTTTCATCAAGATTCATATTGCAAAACAAATATTTAATGGGTGACACATCAATAACTTTTAGATCTTCATCTTGATTTTCATAGGAATTAGAAGAACACGCTTTAATAAAGGCATCTTTGGAAGCACGCATCCTAGCGGTTCTTTCTTTGCACTCATCAATGGAAATTCTCATAGCTTTGAGAGACTCATTAATATCATGCTTAGGAGGAATAGATCTAAGCTTTAAAGAATCAATTTCAAGAGAAATTCTATCAACGTTCTAGCCAAATCATCAACTTTAAGCAATTTCTCTTCAAGCAAAGCATTAAAATTCTTTTGTGAATTCATAAACTCTTTAACACTACTCTCAAATTCAGAGGGCATCTTATTAAAATTTCCATAAGAGTTGTTGTAGGAATCTCCATAATTATTAGGAGGATTACTAGGATAAGGCCTAGGATTAAAATTCTCTCTATACGCGTTGTTACCAAAATTATTCCTACCAACAAAATTCACATCCATAGATTCATTATTATTCTCAATCAAAGTAGACAAATGCATATCATTAGGATCAGAAGAAACACTCTTAGTAGCAAATAGGTTCATAAGTTCATCCATCTTTACACTCAAAACATTAATTTCTTCTATCGCATGCACTTTTTTATTAGTAGATCTCTCAGTGTGCCATTGAGAATAATTAACCATAATATTGTCTAGAAGTTTAGTAGCATCTCCTAGAGTGATTTCCATGAAAGTGCCTCCCGCGGCCGAATCTAAAAGATTTCTAGAAGCAAAATTCAATCCAGCATAAAAGTTTTGTATAATCATCCACAAGTTCAAACCATGAGTAGGACAATTACGTATCATTAATTTCATTCTCTCCCAAGCTTGTGCAACATGTTCATGATCAAGTTGCTTAAAATTCATAATATCGTTCCTAAGAGAGATAATCTTAGCGGGAGGAAAATACTTAGAGATAAAAGCATCTTTGCACTTGTTCCAAGAATCAATATTATTCTTAGGCAGAGATGAAAACCACGCTTTAGCACGATCTCTAAGCGAAAAAGGAAATAGCTTCAAATTAACGACATCATTATCGACATCTTTTTTCTTTTGCATATCACATAAATCACCAAAGCTATTCAGATGAGTAGCGGCATCTTCACTAGGAAGGCCGGCGAATTGATCTTTCATAACAAGATTCAACAAAGCAGTATTGATTTCACAAGATTCAGTATTGGCAAGAGGAGCAATCGGAGTGCTAATGAAATCATTATTAATGGTATTGGTGAAGTCACACAATTTGGTAGCATCTTGAGCCATCGCGACAAACAAGCAATCCAACACACGAGCAAACAAGTGGACGAAGAAAAGGCAACGGAAAAAAGAGGAGGAGATTGGGAAAGAGAGGGCGAATAAAACGTAAAGGGTGAAGTGGGGGAGAGGAAAATGAGAGGCAAATGGCAAATAATGTAATGTGAGAGATAGGGATTGTGATGGGTACTTTGTATGGTTGACTTGCTCTTGCGTGAGCCTCCCTGGCAACGGCGCCAAAAATTCTTCTTGCTACCTCTTGAGCACTGCGTTGGATTTCCCCGAAGAGGAGAGGATGATGCAGCAAAGTAGCGTAAGTATTTCCCTCAGTTTTTGAGAACCAAGGTATCAATCCAGTAGGAGGCCACGCACAACTCCCTTGTACCTGCACAAAACGATAGCTCCTCGCAACCAACACGATTAGGGGTTGTCAATCCCTTCACGGTCACTTACGAGAGTGAGATCTGATAGAGATGATAAATAATATTTTTTTGGTATTTTTGGTATAGAGATGCAAAGTAAAAGTAAAAGGCAAAGTAAAAACAAAGCAAGTATAAAAGTGATGGAGATTGATATGATGAGAATAGACCCGGGGGCCATAGGTTTCACTAGTGGCTTCTCTCAAGAGCATAGATATTCTACGGTGGGTGAACAAATTACTGTTGAGCAATTGACAAAATTGAGCATAGTTATGAGTATATCTAGGTATGATCATGTATATAGGCATCACGTCCGATACAAGTAGACCGAAACGATTCTGCATCTACTACTATTACTCCACTCATCGACCGCTATCCAGCATGCATCTAGAGTATTAAGTTAAAAACAGAGTAACGCCTTAAGCAAGATGACATGATGTAGAGGGATAAATTCATGCAATATGACAAAAAAACCCATCTTGTTATCCTCGATGGCAACAATACAATACGTGCCTTGCTGCCCCTTCTTTCACTGGGAAAGGACGCCGCAAGATTGAACCCAAAGCTAAACACTTCTCCCATTGCAAGAACTACCAATCTAGTTGGCCAAACCAAACGGATAATTCGAAGAGACTTGCAAAGATAACTCAATCATACATAAAATAAATCAGAGAAGATTCAAATATTATTCATAGATAAGTGATAACCCACAAGTATAGGGGATCGCAACAGTTTTCGAGGGTAGAGTATTCAACCCAAATTTATTGATTCGACACAAGGGGAGCCAAAGAATATTCTCAAGTATTAGCAGCTGAGTTGTCAATTCCACCACACCTGGAAACTTAATATCTGCAGCAAAGTGTTTAGTAGCAAAGTAATATGATAGTGGTGGTAACGGTAACAAAAGTAAAGGCAGCAAAAGTAATGTTTTTGGTGTTTTTGTAGTGATTGTAACAGTAGCAACGGAAAAGTAAATAAGCGAAAACCAGTATATGGAAAGCTCGTAGGCACCGGATTAGCGATGGATAATTATGCCGGATGCGGTTCGTCATGTAACAGTCATAACATAGGGTGACACAGAACTAGCTCCAATTCATCTATGTAATGTAGGCATGTATTCCGTATATAGTCATACGTGCTTATGGAAAAGAACTTGCATGACATCTTTTGTCCTACCCTCCCGTGGCAGCGAGGTCCTATTGGAAACTAAGGGATATTAAGGCCTCCTTTTAATAGAGAACCGGAACAAAGCATTAGCACATAGTGAATACATGGACTCCTCAAACTATGGTCATCACCGAAGTATCCCGATTATTGTCACTTGAGGTTGTCGGATCATAACACATAATAGGTGACTATAGACTTGCAAGTTAGGATCAAGAACACACATATATTCATGAAAACATAATAGGTTCAGATCTGAATTCATGGCACTCGGGCCCTAGTGACAAGCATTAAGCATAGCAAAGTCATAGCAACATCAATCTCAGAACATAGTGGATACTAGGGATCAAACCCTAACAAAGCTAACTCGAGTACATGATAAATCTCATCCAACCCATCACCGTCCAACAAGCCTACGATGGAATTACTCACGCACGGCGGTGAGCATCATGAAATTGGTGATGGAGGATGGTTGATGATGACGACGGCGACGAATCCCCTCTCCGGAGCCCGAGCGGACTCGGATCAGCCCTCCCAAGAGAGATTAGGGCTTGGCGGCGGCTCCGTATCGTAAAACGCGATGGTTCTTTTTCTCTGATTTTTTTCTCCCCGAAAGCCAATATATGGAGTTGTAGTTGGCGTCGGAGGGTCTCCAGGGGGCCCATGAGGTAGGGGGGGCGCGCCCAGGAGGCGCCCCCACCTCGTGGGACAGGGTATGGGCCCCTGGTCTTCATCTTTGGCGAGGATTTTTATTATTTATTCTAAGGTATTCCATGGAGTTTCGTGTCATTCCGAGAACTTTTGTTTTACGCACATAAAACAACACCATGGCAATTCTGCTGAAACAGTCGATCCAAGGTTAGTTCCATTCAAATCATACAAGTTAGAGTCCAAAACAAGGGCAAAAGTGTTTGGAAAAGTAGAATCTGACGGAGACGTATCAACTCCCCAAGCTTAAACCCTTGCTTGTCCTCAAGCAATTCAGTTGACAAACCGAAAGAGAAAAAGAAAAACTTTTACAAACTCTGTTTGCTCTTGTTGTTATAACTATGTCAAGCCAAGATTCGTGTTTTCAAAGAAAGATCATAACTAACAACATTTGCAATAACTCCTAGGTCTCATGTTTACTCATATCAATAACATAATCAGCTAGCAAGCCATAATAATAAATCTCGGATGACAACACTTTCTCAAAATAATCATAATATGATATAACAAGATGGTATCTCGCTAGCCCTTTCTGAGACCGCAAAACATAAATGCAGAGCACCTTCAAAGATCAAGGACTGACTAGACATTGTAATTCATGGTAAAAGAGATCCAATCATAGTCATACGATATAAATTAATAGTAATGAATGCAAATGATAGCTGTGCTCTCCACTAGTGCTTTTAGTAAGAGGGTGATGACTCAACATAAAAGTAAATAGATAGGCCCTTCGCAGAGGGAAGCGAGGATTTGTAGAGGTGCGAGCTCGATTTTGAAATAGAGATAAATTATATTTTGAGCGGCATACTTTCGTTGTCAACATAACAACTAAGAGATGACGATATCTTCCATGCTAAACAAATTATAGGCGGTTCCCAAACAGAATGGTAAAGTTTATACTCCCCCTCCTCCACAAGCATCAATCCATGGCTCGCTCGAAACAACGAGTGCCTCCAACATTCAACGGGTCCCAGGGGGAGTTTTGTTTGCAATTATTTTTATTTAGTTTGCATAAAGCATGGGACTGGGCATCCGGTGACCAGCCATTTTCTCGTGAGTGAGGAGCGGAGTCCACTCCTCTTGAGAATAACCCGCCTAACACGGAAGATAAGGGCAGCCCTAGTTGATATATGAGCTATTCGAGCATGCAAAATAGAATGTTTATTTGAAGGTTTAGAGTTTGGCACATACAAATTTACTTGGAGCAACGGTAGATATCGCATATAGGAAGGTATGGTGGACTCATATGGAATAACTTTGGGGTTTAAAGGATTGGATGCACAAGCAAGATTCCGCTTAGTACAAGTGAAGGCTAGCAAAAGACTGGGAAGCGACCAACTAGAGAGCGACAACAGCCATGAGCATGCATTAAAATTAATAAACATTGAATGCAAGCATGAGTAGGATATAATCCACCATGAACATAAATATCATGAAGGCTATGTTGATTTGTTTCAACTACATGCGTGAACATGTGCCAAGTCAAGTCACTTAAATCATTCAAAGGAGGATACCACCCCATCATACCACATCACAATCATTTTAATAGCATGTTGGCACGCAAGGTAAACCATTATAACTCATAGCTAATCAAGCATGGCACGAGCAACTATGATCTCTAATTGTCATTGCAAACATGTTTATTCATAATTAAATTTGAATCAAGAACGATGAACTCATCATATTTACAAAAACAAAAGAAGGTCGAGTTCATACCAGCTTTTCCCATCTCGGTCGATCCATCATATATGTCATCATAATTGCCTTTCACTTGCACGACGAGCGGTGTGAATAATAATAAGAGTGCATGTGCATTGGACTAAAATTTGGAATCTGCGAGCATTCAATAAACAGGAGAAGACAAGGCAATATAGGCTCTTGGTTAAATCAACAATGATGCATATAAGAGCCACTTCAACAATTTAATCATGGTCTTCTCCTACTGACCCCAAAGAAAAGAAATAAAAACTATTTACACGAGAAAGCTCCCAACAAGCAAAAGAAGAACGGGAAATATTTTTGGGTTTTCTTTTTAATTGTTACTACTACAGCAGGAAAGATAAACTACTACTAATTTTTTTGTTTTTCTTAAGGTTTATTAAACACACAAGAAGAAAGCAGGAAAAAGGAAAAATAAACTAGCATGGATATTACAGTGAAAGAGTATGAGCACCGATACCTAGCAATGAGTGTGTGTGAACATAAATGTAATGTCCGTGGGAAATACGTACTCCCCCAAGCTTAGGCTTTTGGCCTAAGTTGGTTCATTGCCAGGGATAGCCTGGCGGATACCCGTAGGTGTGGTAGAATTAGATTACTGTGACGCAGTGGCTATCGCGTCCTGAGCTGCAGCGTGGCGTCGAGCCGCCTCCGCTCTCCTCTCATACTCATCTGCCTCCTCTCTGGTAATAATATATCTTCCTTTTGTCTGAGAATCAAAGAAGGCAGGAGCAGGAAGAGTAATATGGACAACATGCCGTTTGTTAAAGATTAGTCGATACTGGAGAGGTGGTTCTGTCCTCTCAACAAACTGGTGGGAGACCATAGAATCAAAATCTAAATAAGCAGGGGGTAACTCCATATCACCCTCACGAATGTCTATATCAAGAAAATTAGCTAAGCGGGTTGCATAAATTCCTCCAAACAAATCTCCGTTATGTCTATTATGATGCAACCTACGAGCTCAATGGCTCCCATATGATAAGATTGGTCTCCTAACATAGCACTTCTGAGAATGCTGAGATCAGGGGCACACATGTGAAATGCTTCATCCTTAGCATTTATGCATCTACCTATGAAGAGAGCGAAATAATGTATAGCAGGAAAGTGAATGCTCCCTATAGTGGCTTGTGTTATATTTCTAGATTCCTCCACAGTTATTCTAGCAAGAAAGTCCCTATATTCAGATTTAGGGGGATCCCTGACACTAACCCAAGATGGAAGTTTGCAAGCAAAAGTGAAATCCTCTAAGTCCATGGTATAAGATTTGTCATAAAGGTCAAACATGACTGAAGGAGAATTACGCGAAGTTGAAAACTCAAACCTCCTCACAAATGAACTTGTGAGATCATGATACTGGGGGCATTTGTCAGCTTCAAAGTCCTCAAGATCGGCATTGCGTATATATGCGTTGAATTCTTCTTTGATTCCCGCTTGATCCATAAAATTTTCTGAAGGCCATTCACAGGGCCTCACAGGAGCGTCTCTTGGTGGTTCCTCGTCAGCATCACGCATTGCGAGCCTGGGACCTTGCTTCCTTGAAGAACCACCTTGGAACATCTTCCTAAACATATTGTTTCCTCTGAAAAATTTCTGAAATTTTTAGTAACTTCAAACAAAAGTGAACCAACTTCAATAAAATTGATAGCAACTACTCCTACAAGTGCTTAGAGCCTATATCAAACATTAGAACTACTTGGAACCATATAAATTTGTCATGCAAGCTCAAGAACATGGGCACCTATGCAGCAAAAATTTGCAATGAATGAAGCACTAGAACAAAAACTAATTGGACCAATGGAGGAGTCACATACCAAGGAACAATCTCCCCAAGCAGTTTTGCGAGAGGAGCTTTGAGCAAGGAGATCGAAAATCACAGCAAAAGTGGCTGGAACTCGTGATTGGGTTGGTTTTTCGGGTTTGTGTGAGGCAGAGGAAGAAGATGGGTGCAGGGATAAGTGGAGGAGGGCCACCGTGGGCCTGAGGCAGGCGCGCGCCAGGGGGTAGGCGCGCCCTCCACCCTCGTGGCTGTGTGGCAGCTCCCATGATAATTTTTGCACAGCAAATCCTCAAATATTCCCGAAAAAATCATATTAAATTGGCATGGCATTTTGAGGACTTTTATTTTCGGGATATTTTTATATTGCATGGATAAATCAGGAAAAAGATAGAAAACTACTATTTTACTTTATTTCTACTAAATAACAGAAAGTATAAAGAGGGTACAGAAGGTTGTGCTTCTAGTTTCATCCATCTCATGCTCATAAAAAAGAATCCACTAACAAGGTTGATCAAGTCTTGTTAACGAACTCATTTTGATTAACATGGAACCGGAGAAATTTCAAATAACACTATGTTACCTCAATGGGGATATGGACATCCCCAATAATTAGTATATCATATTTCTTCTTGACAGTAGGGAGAGGAAATTCAAAACCTCCAAATATAATCGATGAAAATTTTCCAATAGAGTTGATACTATAAACTTGAGGTTGTTTCCTCGGAAAGTGTACCGTATGCTCATTACCATTAACATGAAAAGTGACATTGCCTTTGTTGCAATCAATAACAACCCCTGCAGTGTTAAGGAAAGGTCTTCCAAGAATAATAGACATACTGTCATCCTCGGGAATATCAAGAATAACAAAGTCCGTTAAAATAGTAACGTTTGCAACCACAACAGGCACATCCTCACAAATACCGACATGTATAGCAGTTGATTTATCGGCCATTTGCAAAGATATTTAAGTAGGTGTCAACTTATTCAAGTCAAGTCTACGACATAAAGAGAGAGGCATAACACTAACACCGGCTCCAAGGTCACATAAAGCAGTTTTAACATAATTTCTCTTAATGGAGCATGGTATAGTAGGTACTCCTGGATCTCCAAGTTTCTTCGGTATTCCACCCTTAAAAGTATAATTAGCAAGCATGGTGGAAATTTCAGCTTCCGGTATCTTTCTTTTATTTGTAATAATATCCTTCATATACTTAGCATAATGATTTGTTTTGAGCACATCAGTTAATCGCATACGCAAAAAGATAGGTCTAATCATTTCAGCAAAGCGCTCAAAATCCTCATCATACTTTTTCTTGGATGGTTTCGGAGTAAATGTCATGGGTTTCTGAAACCATGGTTTCCTTTCTTTACCATGTTTCCTAGCAACGAAGTATCTTTTTTAATAACGTTGATTCTTTGATTGTGGGTTATCAAGATCAACAGCAGGTTCAACTTCTACATCATTATCATTACTAGGTTGAGCATCATCATGAACATCATCATTAAGATTTTCACTAGGTTCATGTTCATTACCAGATTATGTTTCAGCATCAGACATAGATATATCATTTGGATTCTCAGGTGGTTCAGCAATAGGTTCACTAGAAGTTTGCAAAGTCCTATCATTTTTCTTTTTCTTCCTTTTAGAAGAGCTAGGTACATCACTATTACTTCTCTGAGAATCTTGCTCGATTCTCTTAGGGTGGCCTTCAGGATACAAAGGTTCCTGAGTCATTCTACCAGTTCTAGTAGCCACTCTAACAGCATAATCATTTTTCTTTCTATTCATTTCATCAAGCACTTCTTTCTGAGCTTTAAGTACTTGTTCTACTTGAGTGGTAACCATAGAAGCATGTTTGCTAACGAGTTTAATTTCACCTCTAATATTAGCCATATAATCACTCAAGCGTTTAATCATAAAGGTATTTTGTTTTAATTGTCTACCAAGATAAGCATTAAAATCATCTTTCTTAAACATAAAATTATCAAACTCATCCAAGCACTGACTAGCAATTTTTGTAGGAGGGACTTCAGCTTTATCATATCTATAGAGAGAATTTACCTTTACTACCTGTGTCGGGATATCAGGATCAGGAGGTTCATCAGTGAATAAAGAATTGGGATCATATACTTCTTCAACAGTGATGAAATTAAGACCATGTATTTCTTCAATAGGAGGTAAATTCTTAACATCTTCAACTTTAATACCTTTTTCTTTCATAGATTTCTTTGCCTCTTGCATATCTTCGTGGATCGAGAAATAGAGCACCTTTCTTGTTCGGAGTTGGTTTAGGAATAGGCTCGATAATTGGCTCGAGAGCTGGCTCGGCGGTTGGCTCAGGAGGTGCCCAATTATTTTCATTTGTCAACATATTATTCAATAGAATTTCAGCTTCATCCGTGTTCTTTCCTGAAAAAGAGAACCAACACAACTATCCGTAATCTCTGGAAGCATCGGTTAGTCCATTATAAAAGATATCAAGTATTTCAGGTTTCTTAAGAGGATGATCAGGCAAAGCATTAAGTAACTTGAGAAGCCTCCCCCAAGCTTGTGGGAGACTCTCTTATTTAATTTGCACGAAGTTGTATATTTCCCTCAAAGCAGCTTATTTCTTATGAGCAGGGAAATATTTAGCAGAGAAGTAATAAATCATATCCTAGGGACTACGCACACAACCAGGATCAAGAGAATTAAACCATATCTTAGCATCACCCTTTAATGAGAACGTAAATATTTTGAGTATATAAAGGTAGTGCGATCTCTCATCAATAGTAAACAGGGCAGCTATATCATTTAACTTAGTAAGATGTGCCACAACAGTTTCAGATTCATAGCCATAAAAAGGATCAGATTCAACCAAAGTAATTATATCTGGATCAACAGAAAATTCATAATAATCCTTATCGGGAACACAAATAGGTGAAGTAGCAAAGGCAGGATCAGGTTTCATTCTGTCTCTAAGAGATTCTTTACTCCATTTAACTAGCAGCCTCTTAAGTTCATATCTATCCTGGCAGCAAAAATAGTCACAGAAGATTGACATCAAAAGATAACCTTCGTGAATAGCAGGCATATCCTCATCATCACTTTCATCAATATTATCAGTTTCAATAATTTCTCTTTCTCTAGACCTAGAAATTTGTTCATCAAGAAATTCACCGAGGGGCACAGTGGTATCAAGCATAGAAGTAGTTTCATCATAAGTATCATGCATAGTAGAAGTGGCATCATCAATAACATGCGACATATCGGAACAAACAGCAGAAGCAGGTTTAGGTGTCGCTAGCTTACTCATAATGTAAGGTGAATCAAGTGCGAGCTAGATGGCGCTTCCTTACCTCCCTCGTAGTTGAGGGATAAATTGTTGTCTTAGCGTCTTTCAAGTTCTTCATAGTGTCCAGCAGATATAAATCCCAAGTGACTCAAAGAATAGAGCTATGCTCCCGGCAGCAGTGCGGAAAAAGGTCTTGATAACCCACAAGTATAGGGGATCGCATAGCAGTTTTCGAGGGTAGAGTATTCAACCCAAATTTATTGATTCGACACAAGGGGAGCCAAAGAATATTCTCAAGTATTAGCAGCTGAGTTGTCAATTCAACCACACCTGGAAACTTAATATCTGCAGTAAAGTGTTTAGTAGCAAAGTAATATGATAGTGGTGGTAACGGTAACAAAATTAAAGGCAACAAAAGTAATGTTTTTGGTGTTTTTGTAGTGATTGTAACAGTAGCAACGGAAAAGTAAATAAGCGAGAACCAGTATATGGAAAGCTCAGAGGCAACCGGATTAGCAATGGATAATTATGCCGGATGCGATGCGTCATGTAACAATCATAACATAGGGTGACACGAACTAGCTCCAATTCATCAATGTAATGTAGGCATGTATTCCGTATATAGTCATACGTGCTTACGGAAAAGAACTTGCATGACATCTTTTGTCCTACCCTCCCGTGGCAGCGGGGTCCTATTGGAAACTAAGGGATATTAAGGCCTCCTTTTAATAGAGAACCGGAACAAAGCATTAGCACATAGTGAATACATGGACTCCTCAAACTATGGTCATCACCGAAGTATCCCGATTATTGTCACTTGAGGTTATCGGATCATAACACATAATAGGTGACTATAGACTTGCAAGATAGGATCAAGAACACACATATATTCATGAAAACATAATAGGTTCAGATCTGAATTCATGGCACTCGGGCCCTAGTGACAAGCATTAAGCATAGCAAAGTCATAGCAACATCAATCTCAGAACATAGTGGATACTAGGGATCAAACCCTAACAAAGCTAACTCGATTACATGATAAATCTCATCCAACCCATCACCGTCCAGCAAGCCTACGATGGAATTACTCACGCATGGCGGTGAGCATCATGAAATTGGTGATGGAGGATGGTTGATGATGACGAGGGCGACGAACCCCCTCTCCGGAGCCCCGAATCGGACTCCAGATCAGCCTCCCGAGAGAGATTAGGGCTTGGCGGCAGCTCCGTGTGTAAAAGCGATGATTCTTTTCTCTGATTTTCTCTCCCGAAAGCCAATATATGGAGTTGGAGTTGGCGTCGGAGGGTCTCGAGGGCCCACGAGGTAGGGGGCGTGCCCGGGAGGGGGGCGTGCCCCCACCCTCGTGGGCGATGTGGTATGGGCCCCCTGGTCTTCATCTTTGGCGAGGATTTTTTATTATTTATTCTAAGGTATTCCGTGGAGTTTCATGTCATTCCGAGAACTTTTGTTTTCTGCACATAAAACAACACCATGGCAATTCTACTGAAAACAGCGTCAGTCCGGGTTAGTTCCATTCAAATCATACAAGTTAGAGTCCAAAACAAGGGCAAAAGTGTTTGGAAAAGTAGATACAACGGAGACGTATCAATAAGCTGGATCATAAACCCACAATTCATCGGTCTCAACAAACACACCGCAAAAAGAAGATTACATCGAATAGATCTCCACGAGAGAGGGGGAGAACACTGTATTGAGATCCAAAAAGAGAGAAGAAGCCATCTAGTTACTAGCTATGGACCCAGTGGAGTCTGAAGTAAACTACTCACACTTCATCGGAGGGGCTATGGTGATGATGTAGAAGCCCACCGTGGTGGATGCCCTCCAAAGGAGCTCCTAACAGGCCCCAAGATGGGATCTCATGGATACGAGGAAGTTCTTGGCGGTGGAATTAGGTTTTTGGCTCCTGCTCGATTGTTTGAAGTGCGTGAGGTATATATAGGAGGAAGGAGTACGTCGGTGGAGCAACAGGGGGCCCACGAGGCAGGGGGCGCGCCCTACCCTCGTGACCGCCTCTTTTGTTCCTTTGAGTAGGGTCCAAGTCCCCTGGATCACGTTCGATGAGAAAATCACGTTTCCGAAGGTTTCATTCCGTTTGGACTCCGTTTGATATTCCTTTTCTTCGAAACACTGAAATAGGCAAAAAAAACAGCAATTACATTTTGGGCCTCCGGTTAATAGGTTAGTCCCAAAAATAATATAAAAGTGGAAAATAAAGCCCAATATAGTCCAAAACAGTAGATAAAATAGCATGGAGCAATCAAAAATTATAGATACGCTGGAGACGTATCATCCGCCAACCCCGAAGAACCAAGTCCGGCAACGGTCTGGCCAGTTCAATGTCTCTGGTTCGACCCCTTTATCAACAAGGTCATTCTCAGCCTTGGCCCACAACGGTCGGACTTTGAGTTAGCCACCTGACCCCGTGCGATGGTGAAGCTTCTTCTTTGCAGCATTTTTCTTGTTTGTCGCTGACATCTTCTTACTCTTGTCCGATGTCTTGTGGGCCACAAATGCGGGCCAGTGATCTCTAATCTTCACATACCGCCCGATGAATTCTGGTGTCTTTTCTTTGTCGACAAACATTGTTTTCAGCTCATTCTTCCACCTCCTGAATAGTTCTTCCATCTTCTTAAGAGCATGAGACTTGATCAATTGCTCTTTAACTGGCTTCTCCGGATCCTCCTCTGGTGGTAGGGTGAAATTTGCCTTCAGCGCGGTCCAAAGATCATCTTTCTGCATATCATCGACATAAGACACCTTAGGGTCTTCCTTCTTAGGCTTAAACCATTGGTGGATGCTGATCGGGATCTTGTCCCTAACAAGAACCCCACACTGAGCAGCAAATGCTTCCTTTGTCCGGACGGGTTCAATCGGCATGCCATCGCGCGCGATTGATGTGATCCCAAACCTTTCATCCGAGCGCAACTTTTTCTTCGGGCCTCGTCTCTTTGCCGAAGTTGTGCTCGATCCGGAGGGCTAGAAAAAAGAAGAAAGACGAGAGTTATATGTGCACATACCAAAACAATGAATGCATCAATTAGCTAGTCAGCACAGGCTTAACTAATATATATACCTGGCCAGACTCGGTTCGGTCACCAGAGCCGTCATCGCGGTCTCCTTCTTGCACCGGCATTGGGTCACCGGAGCCATCATAATCATGTCCTTCCTCCTCCATTGTTCGATCATCATAGCCGGCTTCTTCACCCTGTCCTTCCAGACCATCGGTGTCGTTGAGAAACGACAAGACGACATCACTTCCGGCTGCGATTATGTCCCCCAACACCGCTTCTGTTGCTTCGTCTCGGGGGTGCTCCATAGTGTCTGCAAATATTTACAACATGGAAATTATTATTCAAACATGACAGATGGATATATTAGTGGCAAACATAGACGTCCGGTGTCGTTGAGAAACGACAACGACGCTCTTTCTTGTAGGGTTTGGGTGGCCTCGATAGTTGGTCGGGCGAGCGGACCGCCTCTCGCTCTCATGCGTGTCCGACGTCCCCCCTCATGTCGAAGTTATCGGGGAGGGTCGGGGTAGATCGACAACGACGACGCTCTTTTTCTAGGGTTTGGGTGGCCTCGATAGTTGGTCGGGCAAGCGGACCGCCTCTCTCTCATGCATGTCCGACGTCCCCCCCCCCTCATGTTGAAGTTATCGGGGAGGGCCGGGGTAGATCGACAATGACGACGCTCTTTTTCTAGGGTTTGGGTGGCCTCGATAGTTGGTCGGGCAAGCGAACCGCCTCTCTCTCATGCATGTCTGACGTCCCCCCCTTATGTAGAAGTTATCGGGGAGGGGGTAAATTTTACAAAGTTTTCATACAATCAAAGAACTCTATATATATCATCATCATCTATCATCACAATCAAAGAACTCTATATATCATCATCATCATCATCATATCATCTACAGAAAAATTCTAAAGAAAAAATAATCTATATATCACAATATCAATATTTTTTATGTACATACATCCATCCATACATACATATACATCTACATTAATTATATATATATGAACAAAAAATACTAATTCTATGAACATACAAAGGTCTATGAACAAAAAACATCACATCAATATTTTCATCCATCCATATATACATACATACATACATCCATATATATATATATATACATTATATATGAACAAAAAAATACATAAACTTTACTAATAAAAAAAGACAACGGGCCGGGGTGGCGGCAGCGGGGGCGGGCAGGGCACAGGCTGGGCGGTGACGCATTTACGACGGCAGTGGCGGGCAGGGGCCCTCGAGCGGGCGGCGACGGCGAGGCGGGCGGGCTGAGCTCGAGGCGGTGACAATGACGACGATGGCGGTGGCGGGCAGGGCGCTGTCTCGGTGACGGCGATTTACGACCAAGGTGGCAGGGCAGGGCGGTCTCGGTGACGGCGATTTACGACGGCGGTGGCGGGGCGGCTCGGGCGGTGACGACGATAGCGACGGCGGGGTCAAGCGGGCGCGTTTCTCGGCGGCGACGGAGGGGCGGTATGGGCGGGCGATGGCGTCGGGGCAGCCTGGCGGCGTCGATGTGCTCGGCGTCGTCGGGGCAAACTGCAGATGAACTCTGAAAAATTTACTAAGTGTTTGCTTATATAGCAAAGCCATTGGTCCCGGTTCGTGGCACCAACCGGGACCAATGTTTTTAGTCCCGGTTGGTGCCACCAACCGACCAAAGGTCTCTTTTCAAAGAAAGGGCGGAAGCGGCGACCTTTGGTCCCGGTTGGTGGCACCAACCGAGACTAAAGGGGGTAATTGGTACCGGTTCCTGGCACCAACCGGGACCAATGCCAACCTTTAGTCCCGGTTGGTTCCACCAACCGGGACCAAAGGCATGCGCCTGCCAAAGCCGCGGTGCGGTGGGATGTTTAGTCCCACCTTGCTAGTTGAGGAGCTGCTGCACCTGTTTATAAGCGTAGCCCTGCCATCTCTCTCGAACTCCTTCAATTGCGTGCCTTTGGGCCTAATCACACATTCTGCGATGCTCATGGGCCTTCGGCCTTCTCAAGGGCCTGAATCCTGGCCCAACTAGTGGGTTCCTAATTAGTATTCAGGCCGTGGTGGCCAGTAGGTGGCATTTTTAATTTTTTCCCAGTTTTCTGTTTCTTTTTTACTGTTGCTATTTTATTTTATTTTATTGAAGTTTTCTTATTTGATTTTATTTTAAAGGTTTATTTTATTTTATTTTGTTTGTACTTATTTATTAAATTTTATTTTGTTTCTATTTATTTATTTTGTTTTGTTTATACTTATTTATTAAAGTTTATTTTGTTTCTACTTATTTATATTATTTTATTTTTGCTTATAATGTTTTGAACACAAAATACTTTGATAATTTTAGTTTCAATAATACTAGAGGTTTATAGAAGCTTTTTAGTTGATTCCTTTAGTACTGGTTCTAAAAGCAACGTGAGCATTGCGCCTCTCTTTTTGTGTGTTCAAAATGCACCATTCAAAGCCACATCAGCAATTTTCAACCCTTTCTGACTTCATTTGTTATTTTTCATGCATTTACTAATTTTTGTGAGCTATAAGACCCTGAAATTGAAAATCATTTCAAATGAACTCTGAAAAGGTTGAAAGTTGGCATGTTATCATCATTTCACCCACATAGCATGTGCAAGAAAGTAGAGAGGGTTACGGCAAAAACTGGATGCACTTCGTGACAAAACGGACAGTCTCTTTCGAAGTATCAAGGTTTCATACGGAAACTCGTTTGTTACACAGGGATTTCATTTTTTTGAACTTATTTGAACTCCAGACTTTTTCTGTGTTCAAAATGCACCATTCAAAGCCACATCATCAATTTTCAACCCTTTCTGACTTCATTTGTTATTTTTCATGCATTTACTAATTATTTTGAGCTATAAGACCCTGAAATGGAAAATCATTTCAAATGAACTCTGAAAAGGTTGAAAGTTGGCATGGTATCATCATTTCATCCACATAGCCTGTGCAAGAAAGTTGAGAGGGTTACGACAAAAAATGGATGCACTTCGTGTACAAACGGACAATCTCTTTCGAAGTATCAGGGTTTCATACGGAAACTCGTCTGTTAGGATTTCATTTTTTTTAAACTTATTTGAACTCCTGACTTTTTGTGTGTTCAAAATGCACCATTCAAAGCCACATCATCAATTTTTAACCCTTTCTGACTTTATTTGCTATTTTTCATGCATTTACTGATTATTTTGAGCTATAAGACCCTGAAATCGAAAAGCATTTCAAATGAACTCTGAAAAGGTTGAAAGTTGGCATGGTATCATCATTTCACCCACATAGCATGTGCAAGAAATTAGAGAGGGTTACGGCAAAAACTGGATGCACTTCGTGTACAAAATGGACAATCTCTTTCGAAGTATCAGGGTTTCATACGGAAACTTGTCTGTTACAAAGGGATTTCATTTTTTTGAACTTATTTGAACTATAGACTTTTTCTGTGTTCAAAATGCACCATTCAAAGCCACATCATCAATTTTCAACCCTTTTTGACTTCATTTGTTATTTTTCATGCATTTACTGATTATTTTGAGCTATAAGACCCTGAAATTTGAAAAGCATTTCAAATGAACTCTCAAAAGGTTGAAAGTTGGCATGGTATCATCATTTCACCCACATAGCATGTGCTAAAAAGTTGAGAGGGTTAGCCTCAGCCACTTCAAGAAACATAATTATGTGTGTCTGTCACCGTAGATCCATTGCCGGTTCATCTGCGTGAATTATATATAATTATGTGTGTCAAAAAACCATTACAGATTCACATGGATAGATAAGTGACCAAATCAATAGTAGTTCATCATCACATTAAAACCAAAGTACATACATAGTTCAAATTGAACAACATATAGCTCTCCAGAGCATCTAGTTAAACTATACATTGAAACTATGTAAAACTTTTCAATGCAACAACAAATGCGATCATAATCACAACCAAGGTAACAATTGATCCAACGGCATAATGATACCAAGCCTCGGTATGAATGGCATATTTTCTAATCTTTCTAATCTTCAACCGCATTGCATCCATCTTGATCTTGTGATCATCGACGACATCCGCAACATGCAACTCCAATATCATCTTCTCCTCCTCAATTTTTTATTTTTTCCTTCAAGTAATTGTTTTCTTCTTCAACTAAATTTAACCTCTCGACAATAGGGTCGGTTGGAATTTCCGGTTCAACTACCTCCTACATAAATAAAATCTATGTCACATTGGTCGGCATAATTGTCATAAGCAATAAATGAACCAAATAGTTACAAAAAGATAATATATACCACATCCGAACCATAGATAGGACGAGGGCCGACGGGGGCGGATAACAAAACCATCGCACTATATAATAACAAGCAATAATAAAAGTAAGAAAATTAGACAAGTATCTATCTAAAGTAAGAATATTTTTCTTTCAGAAAGAAGATAAGAACAAGAGGCTCACCACGGTGGTGTCGGCGACGAGATCGGCGCAGGCGATCGACGGCGGTGAAGACGGGGACGGGACGTGACGGACCGCTAAACCTATGCAAATCTCGAGGAAAATGAAGCTTGGAGGTCGAGCTTCGAGAGGAGAAACCTTAACAAGTGTGGCTCGGGCATTTCATCAAACACCTCATGTGCATAGGAGGTGAGCTAGAGCACCCAAATGCCCTCCCCTCGCCGGCCAAAAAAAACAGAGCACTGTGGAGTGCTCTGCTGCGGCGATGGGGTATATATAGGCAGCTCATTTGCCCCGGTTCGTGGCTGGAACCGAGACTAAAGCTCCACCTTCTGTCCCGGTTCTAGCCATGAACCGGGATCAATGTATGTGGCAGGAGCGAGGCCAATTGATCCCGGTTCGTGCCAGGAACCGGGATAAATGGGTCCAGACGAACCGGGACCGGCCCCGACCGGCCCCCTGAGCTCACGAACCGGGACGTATGCCCCATGGGTCCCGATTCGTGACTGAATCAGGACTAATGGGCTGGCCAGGCCCGAACCAAAGTCATGTTTTCTACTAGTGACTACACTATCTAGAGCCTTCATACACCAACTCACCAACTGCCGATTTATTATTAAGAGGTGGCCTTGCATGATTTTGACCGGGACAATTTTTTTGTCATGAGCAAATGGCATGACACGAGCGAATCAAGCATAGCTTTGTTGGTTAGCTACGATTCTACATGCTAGAACCAACTCATCCTAGTTAAGTGTTAGACTTAACACGGGTGTTCGCATATTTCTTGTATTTATTTCAGTCTTTTTGTATGACATGACCCTCTGTTACTAAGTGTCTGTAATGATTTTGTTAATAAGGGTTGATAAGGGTTGAATGTGATTGATTTGCAAAAAAGAGGTACATGTGACTGCATGCGTATATTTATGGAGGTGGATGTGCGTGCATGTTGGAGCATCTCCAACAGCTTTTCAGAAAACTCTTCCCTTATAATTGCTTATTGGGTGTAAAGCTTTGTTGCAGATCCCGATATACCCCATATACTCCCTCCGTCCGGAAAAAGTTGTCCACAGCTTAGTGTACCGTGAATTTTGCAAAAACGCCCTTGTAGCTTAAAATCTGTTACAAACAGGTCGCCATTTCCTTCCTTCTTCCTCTGTCCTTCGCCCTTGTGCCGCCAGGCAAGTCGCCGCCGGGGACCTACGCCGGTGCCGCCCAGGCTTGCTCCTCCACCGCCAGACCTGCGCGCCTAATTGCTCGCCTCCGCCGCCCAGACGTGCTCCTCCGACGCCTGTGTCTGCGCCGCCCAATTGCTTGCTCACCACGCCAAGTATGTGGTCCTCCGCCGCCAGACCTGAGCCACCCAATTGCTTGTTCCGCCCCTGCAGACGTACTCCTCCGCCACCTAGGACCTGGGCCGCCGCCTCCGGCCTGGCGGCCTATATCCCTCCGCCACGAGGATCTCAAGGCGGCCGCAGCCAGACTCTGCGCTGGGTCTCGGCGCCTCGACCACGAAGTTCCGGCCGCGCTGGACCTCGAGCTCCCTCAAGCTTGTCCTGGACCTCAAGCTCAAGCTCTTCCCTGCTCCTCCGCAAGTTGCTACTGGTCCCCGCTCTTGTTGCCGCCGAGGTCACCTGCTCGTGTGATGTCGCCGGAGGTCCCTCGCCAGGTCATTGCCGATGAGAAGAAGTACAAGGCTCCTTGCTTTTTCATCTCCAAAGGCCGGACCTTGCTTGCTCTGTAATTTGAAACACAATTGATCATGTCCTCTGAAGAAATGTTACAAAAAAAGAAAATGGATAAAAGGGGATGTATATAGACGTATTTTAGTTCTAGATACATCTCTTTTTAACCATTTTGATGACAAGTATTTTCGGACGGAGGGAGTACTTACATGAACCAATGATTGATAAAGAAAATGCTACCACATGTCCACACAAATTCAGTATCCACATGTCCACAAATTCAGTGTCAACACAAATTTATTATTCAGTGCTACCACATGTCCACACGACGGCATCAGGATGATTGATAAAGAAATGCATAACACTACATTAATACCACATCCTGCATGTTTCAGTTTGGACAGTGACAACTTTTATTAAATTTTCCTTTACTTGCTCTGAATCTAAATAACACTAGAGTTTTCTTTATCAATCATAACAGTAAAGTTTATCTTGCTCAAATGTAGTCTGAATTCAGTGATCTTGCTAAAGAAGCTCTCAAGCCCAAGCTCAAGATAGGCTAAATTTGACAGCTACTGTACTAAAAAAAAGCATTTTGGATTATCACAGCAAAAGAAGCATTTTATGCAGTCTGAAGCATTTTGGATTATCACTAGAAACTGAATCTAGCAGTCTGAAGCATTTTGGATTATCACAGCAAAAAAACTTAACCATGTTTGATGCACATCGATGCAGCACCCCAAAGTCCCAAACATAAGCAGCAGCAGACCGGTATGCATTGTTTGATTGAGCAGCAGCAATAGCTCAACAAATCAAACAAAAAGGAAATTTCATATCGGTATGCATTGGCAGGAGAATGCTAGAACACGCAGATGTATCAGCTAGCACAATCTGTGTGAAAATACAAGCTACTAAAATTTGTTACAGAAAATTTCCTACTAAAAGATAACTGAATTTTGTGTCTTTGGAAGTTTACAGTGAAGTTTCAGTAACTACAGTAATTGAAATTACAGTAAGATTTCTCACTCCATTACACTGCTATTAACTGTATTATTCTGCTGTTAACAATCAGAATTGACACTATATTATTCAGTAAAGTTGATGTTCAGAACCTGTCATTTTCTTCCTAAACCTGTCAATTTCTGTCAGGTTTTGATCGGTCAAGTTGATGTCAAAACTTGACACATAAATAAAATTTGACATCAATGAAATTTAGACAGTGAATACAGTTTGGACAGTACTCCACTGTCATATTTTCAGTGAGTAAAATTCAGTTTTGACAAATTGAAGCCTACTCTATTCTACTCCTAAATTCTGAGCTTGAGTCAAGCAGGGGATACTAAATGGTGGATGAGACAACAAATTACACATGAGTAAGAAACACTTTGATCATCATAAATACTCCAAATATTGTTATACATTTTTTAATGGTAATTTCACCCATAGTAACATTTCCAGGTGTATGAACAGCTATTTCAGTCAAGCATACTATATGTTCATCTCAAGCATATGTTCAGGCAAATTTACGGTTATACAGTCAGAATACTGTATGTTCATCTCAAGCTAACAGTAGCTGAACATTGGAGATCAAAGCATACTGTATGCCCAAGCTATTTGAATGTGTGGTTGCTCTCTCAAATTCCATGGCTAACAGTAGTTTTAAAATCACCAAGGGCGATTCTGTACTGCCTAGCAAGCTCACCTGAGATCAAAGGAAGCAGCATCCGCATTGCACTCCATTCCTCTGCACTAAGTCCTCCTCCAATCGCTGCACAATCCAAGGCGAGAAGAACAAAACTAGCTCGATTACTTGCTTCACCAAACAATGTTCAAGCTTAGCCTTCTTCCTGGTGCACACGATTCGAGCTGGCCCTACCGAATACAAGAATATAGAGAGCATCAAGCAAAATGAACTTCAGTCCATGAAAGTGCAGAGTTTAAGCTCTATTCAAGAAATGAAGCAAAGAATACGAGGGTCCTGGGCCGCTAAAGTAAACATTCAACCTCTCTTCCTCGATGGTCTCGGACGGGGTGGGCAGGAGCGCGAGCCTCCATAGCGCCATGGGCGTGCGCACCTCCTCGAGCACCATCGCCATCGTGACCACCGGCCCATGGTGGAGGCGAGCGAGATGACGTTGGCGTCGGCGACGGGCGGACGGGGCCAGCCGGTCGAGTTGGCGCTTGGACACGATCCGGCTCACCGCTGGAAGACTCCTTGGCCACCGCCTCCGCCACGCCATCGCGGCCGCCCCACGCCACGGTGCCGGGCAAGCGTGGCTTGGGAGGCGAGGCGGAAGGACGCGTCGCCGATCACGGCCGGGCCGAAGGCCGGACACGCTTCTTCCATCAACGCTAGGAGGGAGGGGTGGGCGCGAAAGGTGAGATGCGGCGGAGGAAGAAGAAACGATTTTTGGGGAGAAAGAGGAGAGATTTTGGAGGCGAGCACGGAAGGTGGATTCTCATGAGGCGTAAGGGAGCGACGGAGGAGGTAGCTGGCGGCGGTGGAGGACGCTGGAGAGCAGGAGAGCAACGCGGCGCAGGGCTGCTCCGGCGCCCATGCGCTGTGTCGGAGCGGCGGAGTGTCGACTGGAGAAGATGAGGAGTGCGGGTTGTGACGGGAGTCTGGGGAGGGTCTTTTTGCAAAAACGCCACGAAGACAACTTTTCCCAGACGGAGGGAGTACTTGGACTAACATATGTACCCGCACCTCTCTCTCCCACTCTCGTGTGCAATAAACACAACGAGGGAGCTCCGGTGGGGGTCTGGTGTGGGCAGTGTTGCGGGCGCTGGCACGGCCTACTGACAACATTCGACGGCGAGGCAACATGGTGGTGTGGCGCCCCGGCGGGTGGCGTGGTTGTACAATGCGGCAACGGCGGTGACAACGACGTGATTGTCGATGACGGAGGGAGTGGCGGTGGCCGCATGCAGCAGAGGGGAGGCGGTGGTGGTGCCACAACTGGCAGAGTTGCAGGCGACGGGAAGGCGGGCAACAATCAGTTCTAGCAGTGACGCAACCAGTTAGCGCCCACCTCCACGTGATTGTCAGCACAAGCGGCAATTGATTGCATATGGATGCTACGTGAGAAGCTGACTTCATAGGTTTAACAAAGGGCATTTTTAGTCAATCCCCTAAAACTGGCCAGAGAAGTAAAAATCCGGTTTATTCCTCTAACCGAGACCTAGCCGAATTTCTAAATCGTAAAAAGGAGTAAAGAATTTATTCCTTGCGGCTGCCGAGGAGTAAAAATACTCGCCCACTCGACCACCCCCCAACACTCTCTCCACCGTCCAATCGCCCAAATCCACCACCGTTTTGTCTCCTCCCATGGCTGGATCCGACCGCGGCGCCGCTCGCTGTCGCCCATCCGCAGCGCCTGCCCAGCGACGCCGCCTAATCTTCCCGTACCTCCTCCTCTCACACCGCGCCAGAGCCAAAGTACCAACCGAGACACCGGGAAAAACCACTGGTTCGACAATTTCCACTCGGCGAAAGCTGCGGCGACTGCATACGACATCAAGTCAATGCACTTGTACGGCACCGTTGGCCGCCGAAACTTCCCCGACGATTATTTGTCGCCCCCGAAGCCACCATTGGACCGGCAGGTGCCCAATGCTCGCGAGCGCCGGGAGGACAGAAAACCCCGCGAGCGACACGCGGCCGAGGTTGTCGGTGAGGCGTACATGGCGGAGCTCCACCGGTGCTAACCGAACCAAGCCGAGGTGGAGCGCCGCCTGTACGCGGAGTACGCCGTCGGAAGGACCGAGGTCATCGATCTGTCGTCCGATAGAGAAGGCGACGAGGACAGAGGCAGCAGAGGCAACATCAGCGAAAACATCAGGAAAAGACGTTGGCCTTCGGTGCAGGACCGACATCTTCGATGGCGGCAACATCTTCGACGACCCAAACGACGGCAGCGGGCCTGACCCCGTGATCGATGGTCTCTCCAGAGCCGAGTGGAAATTTGTCACCGAAGCATCCAATAGCGATTAAAATTACTGAGTTTTAGGTTTATTTTCAGTTAAATCAGTAAGTTCAAACTAAGTTTCAGTTAATGACATCGTAAAATACTAGCAAGAGCGTCTGTGCGTTGCAACGGAAGAAAAAAAATAACACACGCCCCTCCCAACAACCATGACTGGGGACCCCAGTAGGTCCATGTTCTTTATTTTAACAAAGCATCTTATATCTGTTGCCGCTTATTCTCTTTCCCATCCTTGCCGACGGTGACCCTAGTGCTCACACAATCACAAAGCGATTGAATGTGGTCAATCCTAAGGTGCCACTCTCTCGGCATAAGATGAGAAATCTGTTTTCTTTTGCCCCTACGAGGTTTTGCCGACGCGTTCATGCGTGGTTATAAATGGTTTATTTTATCTCCAATCTAGTTTTACTGAGGTGTTCATTTCCAATCTGGATCTGCACCGATACGAATGAAAGACGGATCATGCAATATTGATAAATGTTGAATCCTGAATAGCATTTCAAAAATGGTTAACATGTAAAATAACATCATATTCAGATTCTATATATTTTTTAATCAAATTTCATAATAACATGTTAAACTTGGAGTTATAGTTTAAAATATATGACTATTTTTAAAAACATATGATATGGAATATGGGTTGATTAAACCAATATTAGGGTGTTTCCTGCAAAACAATGAATAGTTTTCTGGTGCCACTTAAAAAATGTCGTAGGTTGAATATCAAATACTACAGGGGTGCTTTGAAAACAATAACAAAACATCTTTTCACTTAAAAAAGGACCACAGGTTGAATATCAAGAACTACAGGGGGTTTCCTGTAAAATTATCGACATATGGGTAGAAGCACTATTCCCTTTATTAGTAGGTATAGATTTTGAATCGGCACCAAACTTCGGTTAGTATGTTCAATAAGTACGTGTTTGAATCGAATTTATGTTCGTTGCACCAAATTCGTTTTATACTCGACTAAACTTAGAAGTTCGGCTAGGTCCGACCAAAACTTAGTGAGGTAATTTTACTCCATTAAGGTTTACTCATCGGTTTACTTTGCTATTTTTTAGGGATTGACAAGAGATGCCCTAACAACTCAGTACCACACTAGAGCCTTCATATACCAACTGCCAATTTGTTGGAGCAACCCTTAGGGCATGGCCAACGGATTGCCCCATGGTGCTGCCCCACACGTCCAGGTTGGCTCGAAGTCTGGAAATTAGGTTCAGATGGTGCTCCACACAACAAGCAGTTTCTTGCAGAGGAGGTAGATGCTCCGTGAGAAAAGTAAGAGAAAAGGAGAGAGAACGAAGGAGGTAGTGAAGTAGACACGAGAAAAGAATTGAGATGATTATTGTTAAAGTGGGGGTCTACCTATGGCTGCCTTCATTGGGTGAGTAAAGATGTACTCTCACTGTAAAAAAATATAAGAGCGTTTGAATCACTAAAATCTTATATTTCTTTATGGAAGGAGTAAATGATAATTTTAATATTTTATGTCTAAATTAAGGCATGGGGCAGCATCAAGGTGATGCCTTGATTGCTCATGGCCTTGCATGATTTGGATTGGAACTTTTTGTCAAGAGCAAAAGCCATGACACGACATATCTTCCTTTTTCCTTCTCGAAGAAAATGAGATGTACCTACAGCATGGGTGCACCGCCAATGCTTATGCCTTTGGACAGCTCGCCATACTTATCTTTATTTATTCTCATCTGATCACCAAGTTTTCCAGAGCAAACCAAGATAGATAACAACAGAGGAACAAGTTCCTTTCTAGACACAAACGTGGCGTCATCGTAGCCATCCAAAGAAAAACGAGCGGACCAGATACACTGCGCTCTAGCGAGTCACACGAACGTACGGGAGAAAGAAACCGAAATCAACAACAGGTGGGACGGTCATCTTCCTCCCCCACCCCTCTCCCATCGTCTCCACCCGACCGCCACTCCCCACTCTTGTCGCGACCCCCTCGACGCGGCGGCCGCCGCCGAGATGACCGCCTTCTAGCACACCGGAACCGGCCTCCCGCAGAGTCCCCCGCCCGCCTCTGCGTCGCGCCGACAGAGATCCGGGTCATCTTCGGTAAGTTGCTGAGTCCCCCTGCCTCTAATCCCCCCTAGCGATCTGTCCCGATTCGTTTCCGGTTCCTGCCTGCGCGTTCGTGGTGTTACGGAGTCTCTCGTGACCAGATGCCTGGTTGGGCCGTGGCTTTTGGTCACTCTTTACCGTAGGACGCTTGGGGTGGAGACCTCGCCGATTTGGGGATTTCCATGGCTGTTTGTAGGCACGAAATGTCCGATTGGGAAAAAAATTATAGTAAACGTTGATTAGTGAAATCCCTATGCCTTGCACGATGATAAGGACAGATGGTTTGTAGCCTGGAGCCGAGGAGTGAGTAACCAGTAGGCCGGATAATGTTGTAATTCCATGGGAATTGTGTGACTGATAACTTCTTAGGATTTATGGGTCTGATGACATTTTCTACTCGTAGAAGGTAGGGAATATATAGACTCGATTATCTAAGCAGGGCTGAGTCGAGTCTGCTAGAAATTATTTCTAACTGAACCTGTTTGAGGAGTCGTAGGTTTCATTAGGCTCTGGATATTGTATGATTGTGAACCTGTCATGATGTGAATGACTATTTTATTTCCAAAGTTTGTTGAAAAAAAGAAATCATATCTCTTTGCTTAAGAATTGCTGTGTTCACTGGGATACAATTAAATAGCTCAATTTGGCGTATTAGCATCAACTCAGAACCTGTTATTGCTTTCATAAAATCATGTAGGGCTGAACTAGACTTGGTAGTCCTACGTTTTGTAATTTATGTTCAGAAGAAGCGATGTTTTCTTTTGACCACTAAGCATTCTTCTTATTGCAACTATTAAATGATGAGTAAGCCATGTGTAGACTTTGTAGGATTTATTTGATCCTCCCATAGTTCTATTTAGGGATGTTTAGTTGGGTAATAGCTCAGCTAGCCAGCTTTTGCTTTGGTTCTTTTGCCTACCAGCCTTGCCCTGTGAAACTGTTGTCAGGAGTGGGTCGTTGGTTTTTCTGTGCGAAAAGTTTGCCGTCGGAAGCGAGCCGATTTGGTTCTCCTGATCTGGCAAGGTTTTTATAGCCCACCCAAGCTAGCTGGCCCACAAAAGCTAAGATATTTGAACAGTTCCAAACACCTAGCCTTGCCCGGCAAGGCTATAACTATTCTTGCCTAGGATCCAAAGGAGTCCTTAATGTGCATCTAGTCCTCTGTAGGCTTTACCGAGCGGATTAAAACAATGTGTTGACAATATTTATTTTCCATTAGTGTGCAGTAAGCTCAGATGATTTCTTACATAACCCATAGGCCATAGTAGATCTCCTCAGTTAATTTACCATGATTTTGTAACTCTAGGGTAGTTTCTTCTAGTTTATATGTTACGTTAGTGATAACTAACTGTTTGAAAAGCAACTGCAGGTCTAATGTGATAACATACATGTAGTTTGTCTAAACAGTTCTTATCTAAAACTATTGAATGATGCTCCTTCATGATAAGTTCCCAGCAGTAAGAATGTTTACAATAACTTTCATGGATGAATTCCTGCTTGCCGAGTTTCTCACCTTCTTTAGATACCACAGTTATTGTCAATTTATTTATTAGCTTTTTTATTAGAGAAGTGCTATATGTACTGGAAAATCTGTACAAATTAATACTTACTTAGTGTAGCTACAAAGCCGACTGAGAAAATCGCTACCTAATCAACTAGGCCACACATCATTAATCTCTCCTCTCGACTAAAGTAGGTACATATGCAGTCAGTAACATCGCTTGGCACTCTCAGCATTTCTGTGTTTGTTATGTGGTTTCTGAAATAGCTAATGCACAGGGAAACTGTATTATTGTTTTAAAAAATAAACATGATTATGTAATTAATATGACTCATTGCCTGTCTTGTCAATTGGTTGTTTACTTGATGTTTTTATGGACTGCTGGCTTTATTTCATTTGTGATGAGAGCATTTCACTTTTCGCTCAACATAAATAGTTCTGGTCAGTTTTACTGGAGAAATTGGTATTCCCTAGGTATGGTATTGTTTGCTTGTGAGGCATTCTGATTTTTTGCTGTACATCAGGACTGCAGATGCACAAAACATAGTGTCCCAGCTCTTCCTCACTCAACATGTGGAGTTTTGCATCAAATGCCATAGCTGGAAGCATAAAGAAAAAGGTACAACCATCAAAAGGCAGCCTATCCAATCATGATTGCTCTGATGACGATGGTTCTTCATGTGCAAGTCGAGAGGAAGGCCTTGAATGCCCAATATGCTGTGAATCCTTCAACATCGTAGAGAACGTTCCTTATGTCTTGTGGTGTGGTCACACAATGTGCAAGAACTGCATCTTGGGCCTTCAGTGGGCTGTTGTCAAGTTCCCAACCCTTCCTATCCAGCTGCCTCTCTTTGTCTCGTGTCCTTGGTGCAACCTATTATCTTTCCGGCTGGTGTACAAGGGCAACCTCAAGTTCCCACGCAAGAACTACTTTCTGCTGTGGATGGTTGAGAGCATGAATGGTGACAGAGCAAAGTTCCATTCCTCTGGTCATGAAGAGCGCCAATCAGTATGTCCCTCTAGTGGTGGCACCAGTTCCAGTCAACACCACCGAAGAACCCCCACGGCACGAGCAGAGACCTCCTCGTCTGCCAGAGATAGAAATGCCGCTGCCAACACCCCCAACACTGCCAGCGTGTCTCTCCAAAAGCTCATGGTGTGCTTCAGGCAGCTGACGGCCAAGTTCCCGCCGTGATAATGTTCCTCCTAATAGTTCTCACGCCGCCCCTGCCAGCGCCATGTTCTGCTCCTGTACGTCCTTGTCACGTTTTTGTTTGCGCTGCCGTCGTTTCTGATCCTCTACTTTGCTTATCCAACCTTGGACTGGCTCGTGAGAGAGATATTCACTTGAGCCGTGCTGTTCTGAAATGTAAGTACAGTTTATGTAGCTTTGTGAAGGTGAAACAAAGCTTGGATATCTGTTCCATCCATGGCACCGCTTTGCTGTTATGGCCACTGTATAGATTGCCCTTTTCTGCTCCTTGTTTTTTCCCCCTTTTCTGCTCTGGCCTTTTGAGGCTGTGGTTTGCTGTAACTGTCTGCTCATTGAAATGTTGTTCTTGTTCATGAGTGGCCTAACCTTTGTAATTTTCCTTTTGTTATGGTCAGGTGTTTTACCATGTTTTGCCGCTCTTTCGGGAATGCTCGCGTTGCGATGTTCTCATACAGTTGTTTACATTTTGGTACCGATTCTTCGTTTGGGACATAGCATCCGCATGTCGAAGTGTGGTGCAGTAGACGTCCGCCTTCTCGGACTTGCCCAACCAAACATGGCGTTGGCATTGCTATTCATCAAGTTTACTAACGCTTTATAAGCTTGGGCCGGATCGGCATGTTGGCCACGGTCCTTGGCCCTGACGAATACCCTCGCCTTCGACCAGTCTGTTGCGGAGAACGCCTACACTGAATTGCAAATCCATCCGCCCTGTCCCAGCGTGTGCGGTCCGGCCGCTACACATGTTTTTGTTTAGATATGCAGCTACACATGCTTTGCCTCGTAGAAAGCACGAAGAACCAATAACACGCTGATAAGATTATGGATCTGCTACGCAACTAGGGGCGTGTTTGGTTACGTTGCCAATCAAGCCTGGCTCTAGTGAGCCGGTTTGAGTGGATGCAGGCAAAAAGACCTCGGATGCACATAGTTTGATTGTCTGCATGCCTGGCTCTAGTGAGCCGGTTTGAGTGGATGCAGGCAAAAAGACCTCGGATGCACATAGTTTGATTGTCTGCATGTACCTTAGTTGCATGAGACAACTATTTTTGACCCGGCGTTTGGTTATCCGTATTGCATTAGGTGCACATATGACATGGTGTTTGGTTGCAACCTGCATAAGGTGTTGTCACCACTTCTAACTAGTGGTGAGCTTACCACACATAATCTGAACATGTAGTGCCAGCTAGTTAAACAAATGACAGTTCATCCTAACTACTATCAAATGACAGTTTAAATTATTAAGAGCCATTGGCTAAATAAGGGATAGTTCATCGGTGTTGCTGCTAACAGATCTTCCTCTTCAACTTCCTCTTCTTCTGCTTCTGTTGCTGCTGCTTCTTCTTCCTCCTCTTCTTCAAATCCTGCATTGTCTGTTAAGCCACATCGCCTCTGTCCACTCCAACCTTTTGTTTTTCCAGGCGTCATTGTCAAATGCCTCGACACCATGGCCGGAGCTAACAACATCGTCAGGCTCGACCTCTTCCTCTTCAGGCACGTGTTCATCAAAGCCCCACCGGAGGATCCAGTTATGTAGAATGCAATAAGGAAGAACAAGCTTAACCTAAAGCTTAACCTAAGTGGAGTATGGGTGGAATGGCTTCTGATCCAGGATCTTAAACCTATTCTTCAGATCTCCAAATGCCCTCTCAACAGTTACTTTAAGGCTGGAGTGTCTGAGATTAAACAGCTCCTGTGCAGTCCTATGATAGTTCCTACCAGAGAACTCATTGAGATGGTACCTAGTTTTCTTGAAGGGTGGAAAAATACCAGGCCGACGTGCATAGCCAGCATCTCCAAGGTAGAACTTGTCGTCGGGGATGTTGATCCCATCAGGTCGACTCATACTGTCAGTGAGAATGTTAGCATCATGCGCTGACCCCTCCCAGCTAGCCAACACATATGTGAACTTCAGATCAAAGTCAACAGCAACAAGCACATTCTGGCTTGTGTAGTGCTTCATGTAGGGTAACACCGTAATTTCAAAAAAAAATCCTACGCACACGCAAGATCATGGTGATGCATAGCAACGAGAGGGGAGAGTGTTGTTTACATACCCTTGTAGACCGTAAGCGGAAGCGTTATGACAATGCGGTTGATGTAGTCGTACGTCTTCACGGTCCGGCCGATCCAAGTACCGAACACACGGCACCTCCGAGTTCAGCACACGTTCATCTCGGTGACGTCCCACGAACTCACGATCCAGCAGAGCTTCGAGGGAGAGTTCCGTCAGTACGACGGCGTGATGACGGTGATGATGATGCTACCGACGCAGGGCTTCGCCTAAGCACCACTACGGTATGACCGAGGTGGATTATGGTGGAGAGGGGCACCGCACACGGCTAAAAGATCAACTGATCAAGTTGTGTGTCTATGGGGTGCCCACTCCCCCGTATATAAAGGAGCGGAGGAGGGGGAGGGCCGGCCCTCTACTATGGCGCGCCCTGGGGAGTCCTACTCCCACCGGGAGTAGGATTCCACCCTTTCCAAGTAGTAGGAGTAGGAGAGAAGGAAGGGGAAGAGAGAAGAGAAGGAAGGAGGGGGCGCCGCCCCTCCCCCTAGTCCAATTCGGATTAGGCCTTGGGGGGGGGGGACGCGGCCTGCCCTAGGCAGCCTATCTCTCTCTCCCCCTAGAGCCCAATAAGGCCCATATACTCCCCAGCTGAAAGAACATGCAATGCGCCCATGTTTGGTTTTGGTAATTGATGACAATCTCTATGGACTAATGGTTGCCTTGAGTTATATTTGAAGGTTTTGTCCATAGGCTTTTCTTGAAGTCCATGTGTTGGTTTCAAGGAGTTTATGAGTTGACCAAGGTGCTATTAAGGAATTATCCAAAGATTGGTCATGTGAGTGTTGAGCTTATTGCAAGCATGTCTTGAAGAAAAGATTATGTGATCATTCATGTTTACCTTCAAGACATCATCCAAATGAAGAGAGTTGGAAAGATTCAAGGTTGATCTAGCCTAAGTATAGAGAGTGATTCAAGTTGATCAACACACAAAGCGCACAAGTTGTACCGAGAGGGACCAAGTGTTCCCATGGTATGGTAAGCATTGTCCATTACGCTTTGTGTACTAACCCATGGTCTACGTGAGAGTTCTTTGTGGGGTTAGGTATGTTTCCATGGTCTTGCGTCAAGAGCAAGATCCCATACAACCCATGGAGGATGACATCAAGTGGTGATCGTCATCAAGTTTGCTGTGCAAGTTCAAGTGGAGCAACACGAAGAGTGGCTCACCCATAATGGAGTATGGGGAGCAATCAAGTTTGAATCTTGCCATCCATTGTGGTGTCAATGTACTTGTGAAGATGTGCCGAATAGTCGCTCACCCATAGTGGACTATGGGGGAGCAATAATCTAGTCTTCATCGAGCCAACGCAATCAAGAAAGGTGATCCAACTTGAGGGAGTCAAGATCGTCTTCATCTAGCTCAAGTGGACCATGTGCAAGGCAAAGGTTTGCCCTTGATAGGTTTTCTATTTTACCGGTCTCGTGGTGGTAGTTGGGAGACCGGGTTATAGGATCGTTTGCAGTACTATCAAGGGGGGCTCTCAAGTTGGTAGCTTGATCGTATCGTTAGTAGAGAGCTCAAACCATTGCATCCTTGCATCATGTTTCCTTGTTATTGTTTGGTTCTCTTTGTGAGTCTTAGAGCTTATGGTGTTCTTGATGGCAAGCTTGAGTTCATCGAAAACGGAGTTCGCATGCGTCTTCTATGATGTTTTCGGTGTTGGAGGTTTTACCGGTCTTATCCTAGGAAGGGTTCTCACCATTTTCTTATGGGTCTTTTCTCATTTGCTTCTTATTGATATTTCTATCAAGATTGTGTTAGCCCTTGTTGCTAGCTTTCCAACAAACTTGGTTTCATCGAACTCGGAGCTCGTATGCGAAAGTTGTGGCTGTTTTGATATTGCCTGTTTTACATAGAGAGGTTGTACCGCCCGTAGAGAGGTTGTACGGTTGGCCGGTACAACCGGTGTTTGAGCGGTTGTACCGCCTGCATTGGTCCGGAGGTTGTACCGGCCATGTACCGCTCTACCACCGGACTAGTTCTGTTTTGGAGCGGTTCTTGGGCGGTTGTTGATCGGTTTAACCGGTTTAACCGGTACTACCGGTTCTCCAGGCTGTTGTACCGCTTAGAGCTTTTCCCAGGTTGGTTTTTCTCTGCTTTGGCCGGTTGTACCGGTTCGTGCACCGGTTGTACCGGTCCTACAGGTTTCTGCACATAACGGGCAGATTCGTGGGGACCTATTTAAGGGGGTCTTCTTCCCCAGTGGTTCCCCATCTCTTGAGCTCGTTTTTGCCCCCATTGTTGACCTTCCTTGAGCTTGCTACTCTCAATCCCTCCATGGATTCTTGCTAGTTTTTGAGGGAAAAGAGAGAGGAGATCTAGATCCACATTTCCACCAATCACTTTCTCCTCTATGTGAGGGGAACCCTTGGATCTAGTTCTTGGAGTTCTTGGTGTTCTCCTTCTTGTTCTTCCTCTCATTTTCCTCCCTAGCATTAGTTGCTTTGGTGGGATTTGAGAGAGAAGGACTTGGGCACTCTATGTGCCCTTGCCATTGCATTTGTGCATCGGTTTGAGTTCTCCACGGTGATACGTGGAAGTTACAAGTTGTGAAGCTTATTACTCTTGGGGTGCTTGGTGCCCTTGAGCTTGTTCCTCTTGGGTGCTTGGGCGCCCTAGTCGGTTGGTGGTGTTCGAGCTCAATCATTGTGGTGTAAAGCTCCGGCAAGCGCCGGGTCTCCAATTAGGTTGTGGAGATCGCCGAGCAATTTGACGGTGCACCGTGACCGCCCCAAGGGTTGCCAAAGTGTACGGTTCGGTGACCGCCCCAAGGGTCGCCATTTGTAATGCAGGTTCGGTGACCGCCCTCAAGGGTCCCTTAGTGGAATCACGGCATCTTGCATTGTGCGAGGGCGTGAGGAGATTACGGTGGCCCTAGTGGCTTCTTGGGGAGCATTGTGCCTCCACACCGCCTCCAAACGGAGATTAGCATCCGCAAGGGTGTGAACTTCGGGATACATCGTCGTCTCAAGTGCCTCGGTTATCTCTTACCCGAGCCCCTTTACTTATGCACTTTACTTTGTGATAGCCATATTGTTCTTTGTCATATATCTTGCTATCACATAGTTGTTTATATTGCTTAGCATAAGTTGTTGGTGCACATAGGTGAGCCTAGTTGTTTTAGGTTTTGTGCGTGACAAATTAACCACTAGGTTTATTCCGCATTTGTTCAAGCTTAAACCGTAATTATTTTAAAATGCCTATTCACCCCCCCCCCCTCTAGGCGACATCCTCGATCTTTCAATTGGTATCAGAGCCTCATCTCTCTTTATTAGGCTTTACCGCCTAGAGAGTAAAGATGTCGACTAGAGGATTAGGTTTCTCTGACACTCTTAGTTTCGATGGCACAAATTTTGATGTTTGGGTAATTCGCATGCTTAATCTCTTTAGGGTCATGGACCCAAATTTAGAGCGAATTGTAGATATGGGTTTTCTCCTCCAAAGGATCCCCAAAGATTATCTTTAGAGGATGAGAAAAACTCTTATCTCAATGCTCAAGCTTCTAATGTGCTTTTTGATGCTTTGAGCAATGTAGTTATATTTCAACTCATGTCGTTCCGAGATGCTCATGAGTTGTGGACGAAGCTTAAAGATAAATATGGTGTGTCAAAGATTTGTGGGGATGATTGTTCTCCCTCCACCTCCGGTCGTATAGTCTTCTCAACTTCTTCTACTTCACCTACATGTGGTTTGCCACAAGGTAATGATATGGTGAGTAGTGTTGGTCATTGCAATGATGATAGTATGCTTATTGTGGATGATCCTTCATCACTATATTATTGCAATGCTCCTTCTTTGGGCTTTAACACTTTGAGCACTCCAAATGTTTCACATGCTTGTGTTGATAGTCCTTGCATATCATGTAGAAATTGCTTGACTAAATCTCATGATGATATGCTTGCTATGTCTTTTTGCCATGATAAAATGCATCTATTTCCTCGAATTGTTGTGCTAACAATCTAGAGGAAACCCAACACTCCATGGAACAAGATGTGGTGTTTAATGGTGCCTCAAGGGATCCTACACCATCATCTATTGCTTTTTGCCTTATGGCTAAGGCGTCAAAGGTATCTGTTACTTTGTACCCCAATATGTCTCTTGATGATGATGTTGATACTAATGATGATGAGGATAATGATGAAGAGAATGATAATGTTGCCTCCTTAAAAACTAAGGGAAATGATTTTTAAAGCTCTTCATAAAAATAAAATTGCTCGCTCCAACTTCATGGAAATAATGTCCATTGCGATTGATGGCAAGAAATACATTGAGGAGTTGGAATCTCATCTAGAGGAGCATGAGGCCACCATTGAGAAAATGGAAGCTCATGGGCGTGATTACGCAGATGAGATCATGGAGCTATCTCAAGCTCTTGAACATGAACAAACCACCTCCGAATCTCTTGAGGAAACTTTTGCTCTAGAATTATCTAGAGTGAGGGAATCTCATGATAGAGCTCTTGAGGTGGCCAACGATTTCAAAACTAAAAATGCTAAGCTTGAAGTTTCTCATGCTAGACTCCTTGAGGATTTTGAGCACCTCGAAAATGGCTCAAGGGTCATCAAGGGTGAGCTCATCAAACTCACTGAGTCTCATGCCCAACTTGAAGCTTCTTATTTAAAAGAGCTTGCCAAGTTGCCTTCTCCTCTTGTTGTTAATGATGATGCTTGTGCTACTAATTCTATTACTTGTGAAGCATCCATTTTGAAGGAGAATGTTGAGCTACGGCTCAACTTGAGGTGCTATCTAGCAATTATGGGAAATTGGAAGAAAGTCATGAAAAGCTCTCAAGCTCTCATGATGATCTTCTAGTATCCCATAGTGTGCTAAAGATAGCTCATGAGGCCATGATTGCTAAGGTCACATCTAGTGAGCCTCATGTGGGTACTAGCACTACTTCTAGTCAAAATAGTATATTGCCATGTGCTAGTCCTTGTAATTCATCTACTCACAATGTTGGTACATCTTGTGATGAATTGCTTTCCTTGCCTTGTTGCTCTAACGATGAAGCTTATACTTCCTCTAGTACTTGTGTTGAGACTAACCATGTAGAGGAAATCAAAGAGCTCAAGGCCCAAGTCACTTCTTTGAAGAAAGACTTGGAAAAGTGTCATGAAGGAAATCCACACTCAACAATATCTTGAGTGTGCAAAATCCCCAATTACAAAGGTGGACTTGGATTCAACTCCAATAAGAAGAAGAAGAAGTCCAAGATGAACAAAAGGAAGGGCCAAGAACAAGTCAAGAATTCGGCCAAGATTGTTTGCTTCAAGTGCAAAGTAGAAGGGCATCATGTTAGATCTTGCCCATTGAAGAAGAAGGCCATTAGTGTCAGGCAACAAGGGAAGAGGGCACAAGTTCAATCACATGCTCAACCTCAAGTTGAAGAAAGGCCTCTTCCCAAGAAGACTCAAGTTAATGCTTCTCAAGTTGAGAAATCAAGTGAGAAGAAAGTGAAGAGTAGACGTTGCTACCTATGCCATGAGAAAGGTCACCTCGCTTCTTCATGCACTAGTGGTAACTTATCCAACCCAATTATTATTGATGATGTCTATTCTCTTGGGAAGGATAAGGTTGGCAATGTGGTTGCCAAGTTTGTTGGTACTCAAAGTGGTTTGAAGCAAAGAACCATTTGGGTAGCCAAGCCTATTGTGACTAACCTCTTAGGACCCAACTTGGTTGGGGACCAACTAGCTCAAACTTGATCAATAGGTGTTGTTGGAGGGCTTTGGAGACTTGGATACTTTATGTAGAATTAAGGGGACTTCATCACTCTGATTGTCTCAACCCAAGTCAATTGAATCATCAAGTTCATATCTTATATCCAATGTGCCTCCTTGCGGTAACTTGTACTTAAATTGTTTACCTTGAAAGTTACTTGCCCCCTTGCATGTTTTGGTTTTGTTCCTTGCATGTGTTTGTATATGTTGCGCTTCCAACTTGCTTATCTTGAGCAATCAAGTATGTGTGTGTTGGTTTGCACATCATGTAATGCAAAGGCCGTATGCTGAGCCTTTTTGCTTCCTGTTTGTATCCTAGTTGGCTCGTGTGAGAGATCAATGGAACATCCCATTTTGGGGAGTGATGTGCTTTGTGCACCTCACAATCCTATAAATGTGTGTGCATGAGGAATACCATCTAGTATTGATATTACAAGATTATCTAGTCGCTAGGTGGTATATCTCTCATGAGAAATTCAAATTCTAAAAATTCCATTGATTATCTCGTGTTGGATCCTCTTATTGCCTCTTGTTAAGTTCTTATTGGTATCACATTATGGGGGAGTAATATGTTAAGTGCATATTACAAGCCTAGAAAATGTGTACATTTGAGATATTGTCACCTAGAATTGATATTGTAAATTCCTGTTCCTAGTTGGCATGTTAGCTCTACAAGTTGCAATTTGCTTGTGTTTGTTGTGAAGATGATGTTGGATGTCCTTGTTATCTACTACCTGGAATTATTTCCAAATACTTCTTGTCTTTTGACAATTGGTAGTCACTTATGTGTGGTAGAATTTGTTGATCATCTTTACTTTGGTTTTTGTTTTTATTTGCCTTTTCTCTTGCCAAGGTTTGTGTCAACTCCCTGCCTTCCCTACCACTTGTGGATCTTATTTATTTCTTGTTCTTGTCTAGTGTTTTCTAGATATAGTGAAAGTAGTGATCCCACCTTGTGCATTTTGTATTCAAATGAAAATCCTATATAATGCACAACTCGTGGGGGAGCTATCCTATTTTCTTTAGAACACTCTTCTTGTGATCCTTATCAAGTGTGTTTTGGTGGAAGGCAAGCCCTTTCTTTTTGGTACTTTTTGCCATCATGAAACTTTTTTGAGAGCTTGGTTTGTCTGGAACCATCCTCTCTTTGGGAGTTTGACATCTTTAGTTTAGTGTGTATCAATGGACATCTCATTCCTTGATGTATCTTTAATGATATCTTCCAAGTGATGATTTCTCCATTTGGTATCCTTTTCACTTGGCATTTCTTTGTCTTTTGGTATCGGTTCTTGAAAGTTTTGAGCATGCATATTTACTTCATGTATTCTATTTGGCATGCTTTCTTTCGTTGACTCAATATATAGGGAAACTCCACCTAGTCTCAATTTGGATGAGATGTGCATGAAATTCATTTTCATATCTATATGCACATATTTATGTGGAGTTTGTCCTATGTATTGGTGTTTCTAACTATTTGGTCCCGATGAGTTTGGGTACCGTTTAGTTTGTGTTGTTCTTCTAGGAACATTTGGAGATGCATTGGATGCTCGGCTCACTCACAAGGAAGGTGTTGTCACCATGTGCATATTGGAGTCAAGCAAGGATGATCAATGAACTACTATCTACCTTCAATTGGTATCTACTACATCCTTCCAATGATATCTCAGTAACAAGTATCTATTCATGCTTTCTCCTCTTGCATTCAACCTTGTGTAGGTTGCATCCTGGCATGATATTCATTTCATATCTTGTGATACTTGTTTCCTTTCTCAAAGCATCCCAACGATGATCTCTTGTTGCTAGTTGTGATGCCTTTGATGGATGTGTGTTTGGACTTCATTTATATACAATAAGACCATATCTAGCCAAGTGCTATGCTTTCAAGCAAATATCTTATTGGTATATGTATGACTTCCTTTTGGATATCTTGTTCCTTCATGTTGTAACTATTTCGGGTGTACATCCCTCTTTGTAGATATATATCATCATGATTTTGTCTACCTAGAACCTTATACACTTGAGAGAAATTACATCTCTAGTTGATATCCTTTCTTTCACGCCCACCTTGTCTTTCTTATGTTATTTCTTTGGTGGCTCCGTGAAAGCTTTTGCCTTGAGTGCGTGTCCTCTATCGTTGCATCTTGATGCACTCTTGTGCGGTGAAGATTATTTTCCTCTTGCTTATCTTTACGAGGCGTTTGCCATCTTAATTGGTACCCCTCGTCTTGATGAGCCTCTCATCGTCTATCTTCACCACGGGTTGTCACAAGCATAGGTTCTCTATTTTCTTATTAGTAAGCTTGTGAACCCATTTGCTAGTTGTGTGTGAGAATGAAAGGCTTTGCACCATGTATCTCATTCATTCGAGACTATTTTGATGCTTATGCTCATCCGTATATTAGTCTTCTCATGTGCTTTGCCATGACTCACACACATCATTTTGGTTGAGCCTATTCTTAAGTTGCCTCTTTTACAATGTTGCTCAACCATGTGCTTGTTGCAAGCGCTAGGCTTAGTTTCCTATATGCTCACTTGCACTTGTTGTAAGTTTATATTGATTCTGGGGGAGCTATGATCCTATTTTGTGCACTTTGTATCCTAATACAAAATTCTTGATGTGCACAAATCATGGGGAGCTTCTCTAGTTTCTTTAGAACACTCCTCTGCTCA
This sequence comes from Aegilops bicornis, assembly GCA_021605145.1. Taxonomy (NCBI): domain Eukaryota; kingdom Viridiplantae; phylum Streptophyta; class Magnoliopsida; order Poales; family Poaceae; genus Aegilops; species Aegilops bicornis. The sequence continues at coordinate 565,867,363 of CM038672.1, read as the reverse complement.
TATCATAATATCTTTATTCATGTGGCACGTAGGTTCATTGGTCTAGTTGGTTCAATTGGTATATTTTGATATCTTGCTTCAATTGGTATCTTTTGATTGCTTGATTGCTTGTTTTCTCTCTTTGTTATGTCTTTGTGGCATATCACTCTTTTGCAATCTTGGTGCCTCAATATAGTTGGTCTTCTTAGCTTTTAGCCCATTTTGGAAATCGATGCCAATGGGGAGAAGTTTCGAGAGTTTTGTGGAGAAGTCTTCAGAGTTTTCTCCTTGCTTTGGTTTTGTTCCTAAGCATTTGCATCTCATACGCATGCACTATTGGTTGTTGTATTGCATGGTGATGCATAATTCCTTATATAAACTCTCTTGAAAGTGATTGTCATCAATTACCAAAATGGGGGAGATTGAAAGAACATGCAATGCGCCCATGTTTGGTTTTGGTAATTGATGACAATCTCTATGGACTAATGGTTGCCTTGAGTTATATTTGAAGGTTTTGTCCATAGGCTTTTCTTGAAGTCCATGTGTTGGTTTCAAGGAGTTTATGAGTTGACCAAGGTGCTATTAAGGAATTATCCAAAGATTGGTCATGCGAGTGTTGAGCTTATTGCAAGCATGTCTTGAAGAAGAAGATTATGTGATCATTCATGTTTACCTTCAAGACATCATCCAAATGAAGAGAGTTGGAAAGATTCAAGGTTGATCTAGCCTAAGTACGTAGAGTGATTCAAGTTGATCAACACACAAAGCGCACAAGTTGTACCGAGAGGGACCAAGTGTTCCCATGGTATGGTAAGCATTGTCCATTACGCTTTGTGTACTAACCCATGGTCTACGTGAGAGTTCTTTGTGGGGTTAGGTATGTTTCCATGGTCTTGCGTCAAGAGCAAGATCCCATACAACCCATGGAGGATGACATCAAGTGGTGATCGTCATCAAGTTTCTTTGTGTGCAAGTTCAAGTGGAGCAACACGAAGAGTGGCTCACCCATAATGGAGTATGGGGAGCAATCAAGTTTGAATCTTGCCATCCATTGTGGTGTCAATGGACTTGTGAAGATGTGTCAAGAGTCGCTCACCCATAGTGGACTATGGGGAGAAATCATCTAGTCTTCATCGAGCCAACGCAATCAAGAAAGGTGGTCCAACTTGAGGGAGTCAAGATCGTCTTCATCTAGCTCAAGTGGACCATGTGCAAGGCAAAGGTTTGCCCTTGATAGGTTTTCTATTTTACCGGTCTCGTGGTGGTAGTTGGGAGACCGGGTTATAGGATCGTTTGCCGTACTATCAAGGGGGGCTCTCAAGTTGGTAGCTTGGACCGTATCGTTAGTAGAGAGCTCAAACCATTGCATCCTTGCATCATGTTTCCTTGTTCTTGTTTGGTTCTCTTTGTGAGTCTTAGAGCTTATGGTCATCTTGATGGCAAGCTTGAGTTCATCGAAACGGAGTTCGCATGCGTCTTCTATGATGTTTTCGGTGTTGGAGGTTTTACCGGTCTTATCCTAGGAAGGGTTCTCACCATTTTCTTATGGGCCTTTTCTCATTTGCTTCTTATTGATATTTCTATCAAGATTGTGTTAGCCCTTGTTGCTAGCTTTCCAACAAACTTGGTCTCATCGAATTCGGAGCTCGTATGCGAAAGTTGTGGCTGTTTTGATATTGCCTGTTTTACATAGAGAGGTTGTACCGCCCCGTAGAGAGGTTGTACCGGTTGACCGGTACAACCGGTGTTTGGAGCGGTACCGCTCCAAAATTGGTCCGGAGGTTGTACCGGCCATGTACCGCTCTACCACCGGACTAGTTTCTGTTTTGGAGCGGTTCTTGGGCGGTTGTTGACCGGTTTAACCGGTACTACCGGTTCTCCAGGCTGTTGTACCGCTTAGAGATTTTCCCAGGTTGGTATTTTCTCTGCTTTGGCCGGTTGTACCGTTTCGTGCACCGGTTGTACCGGTCCTACAGGTTTCTGCACATAACGGGCAGATTCGTGGGGACCTATTTAAGGGGGTCTTCTTCCCCAATGGTTCCCCATCTCTTGAGCTCGTTTTTGCCCCCATTGTTGACCTTCCTTGAGCTTACTACTCTCAATCCCTCCATGGATTCTTGCTAGTTTTTGAGGGAAAAGAGAGAGGAGATCTAGATCCACATTTCCACCAATCACTTTCTCCTCTATGTGAGGGGAACCCCTTGGATCTATTTCTTGGAGTTCTTGGTGTTCTCCTTCTTGTTCTTCCTCTCATTTTCCTCCCTAGCATTAGTTGCTTTGGTGGGATTTGAGAGAGAAGGACTTGGGCACTCTGTGTGCCCTTGCCATTGCATTTGTGCATCGGTTTGAGTTCTCCATGGTGATACGTGGAAGTTACAAGTTGTGAAGCTTATTACTCTTGGGTGCTTGGTGCCCTTGAGCTTGTTCCTCTTGGGTGCTTGGGCGCCGTAGTCGGTTGGTGGTGTTCTGAGCTCAATCATTGTGGTGTAAAGCTCCGCAAGCGTCAGGGTCTCCAATTAGGTTGTGGAGATCGCCGAGCAATTTGACAGTACCGGTGACCGCCCCAAGGGTTGCCAAAGTGTACGGGTTCGGTGACTGCCCCCAAGGGTCGCCATTTATGCAGGTTCGGTGACCGCCTCAAGGGTCCCTTAGTGGAATCACGGCATCTTGCATTGTGCGAGGGCGTGAGGAGATTACTATGGCCCTAGTGGCTTCTTGGGGAGCATTGTGCCTCCACACCGCTCCAAACGGAGATTAGCATCCGCAAGGGTGTGAACTTCGGGATACATCGTCGTCTCTGCGTGCCTCGGTTATCTCTTACCCGAGCCCCTTTACTTATGCACTTTACTTTGTGATAGCCATATTGTTCTTTGTCATATATCTTGCTATCACATAGTTGCTTATATTGCTTAGCATAAGTTGTTGGTGCACATAGGTGAGCCTAGTTGTTTTAGGTTTTGTGCGTGACAAATTAACCGCTAGGTTTATTCCGCATTTGTTCAAGCTTAAACCGTAATTATTTTAAAACGCCTATTCACCCCCCCTCTAGGCGACATCCTCGATCTTTCACCAGCGAATTCCCGTAACTCTCCAGTACTCCGATAAATAAGCGAACCACTCAGAACCTTTCTGATGTCCGAATATAGGCGTCCAATATATCGATTATTACGTCTCGACCATTTTGAGACTCCTCGTCATGTCCCCGATCTCATCCGGGACTCCGAACTACCTTCGGTACATCAATACACGTAAACTCATAATACCGATCGTCACTGAACGTTAATCGTGCGGACCCTACGGGTTCGAGGATTATGTAGACATGACCGAGACTCATCTTCGGTCAATAACCAATAGCGGAACCTGGATGCTCATATTGGTTCCTACATATTCTACGAAGATCTTTATCGGTCAAACTGCATAACAACATACGTTGTTCTCTTTTTCATCTGTATGTTACTTACCCGAGATTCGATCATCGGTATCTCAATACCCAGTTCAATCTCGTTACCGGCAAGTCTCTTTACTCGTTCCGTAATGGATCATCCCGCAACTAACTCATTAGTCACATTGCTTGCAAGGCTTATAGTGATGTGCATTACCAAGAGGGCCCAGAGATACCTCTCCGACAATCAGAGTGACAAATCCTAATCTTGATCTATGCCAACTCAACAAGTACCATCGGAGACACCTGTAGAGCACCTTTATAATCACCCAGTTATGTTGTGACGTTTGGTAGCACAGAAAGTGTTCCTCCGGTATTCGGGAGTTGCATAATCTCATAGTCATAGGAACATGTATAAGCCATGAAGAAAGCAATAGCAATATACTAAACAACCAAATGCTAAGCTAACGGAACGGGTCAAGTCAATCACATCATTCTCTAATGATGTGGTCCCATTAATCAAATTACAACTCATGTCTATGGCTAGGAAACTTAACCATCACTGATTCAACGAGCTAGTCAAGTAGAGGCATACTAGTGAAACTCTGTTTGTCTATGTATCCACACGTGTACTAAGTTTCCGGTTAATACAATTCTAGCATGAATAATAAACATTTATCATGATATAAGGAAATCTAAATAACAATTTTATTATTGCCTCTAGGGCTATTTCCTTCAGTCTCGCCATGTGATTTAACACTAATAGTTCACATCACCATGTGATTAACACCCATAGTTCACATCGCCATGTGACCAATACTCAAAGGGTTTACTAGAGTCAGTAATCTAGTTCACATCGCCATGTGACTAACACTCAAAGAATACTAAGGTGTGATCATGTTTTGCTTTTGAGAGAAGTTTAGTCAACGGGTCTGTCAAATTCAGATCCGTATGTATTTTGCAAATTTCTATGTCTACAATGCTCTTCATGGAGCTACTTTAACTAATTGCTCCCACTTTCAATATGTATCTGGATTGTGACTTAGAGTCATCCGGATCGGTGTCAAAGCTTGCATCGGCGTAACCCTTTACGACGAACCTTTTGTCACCTCCATAATCGAGAAACATATCCTTATTCCACTAAGGATAATTTTGACCGCTGTCTAGTGATCTACTCCTAGATCACTATTGTACTCCCTTGCCAAACTCAGTGTAGGGTATACAATAGATCTGGTACACAACATGGCATACTTTATAGAACCTATGGCTGAGGCATAGAGAATGACTTTCATTCTCTTTCTATCTTCTGCCATTGTCGGGCTTTGAGTCTTACTCAATTTCACACCTTGTAACACAGGCAAGAACTCTTTCTTTGACTGTTCCATTTTGAACTACTTCAAAATCTTGTCAAGGTATGTACTCATTAAAAAAACTTATTAAGCGTCTTGATCTATCTCTATAGATCTTGATGGTCAATATGTAAGCAGCTTCACCGAGGTCTTTCTTTTAAAAACTCCTTTCAAATACTCCTTTATGCTTTCCAGAAAATTCTACATTATTTCCGATCAACAATATGTCATTCACATATACTTATCAGAAATGTTGTAGTGCTCCCACTCAGCCTTTTGTAAATACAGGCTTCACCGCAAGTCTGTATAAAACTATATGCTTTGATCAACTTATCAAAGCGTATATTCCAACTCCAAGATGCTTGCACCAGTCCATAGACGGATCGCTGGAGCCTGCACATTTTGTTAGCACCTTTAGGATCGACAAAACCTTCTGGTTGCATCATATACAACTCTTCTTTAAGAAATCCATTAAGGAATGTAGTTTTGACATCCATTTGCCAGATTTCATAAAATGTGGCAATTTGCTAACATGATTCGGACAGACTTAAGCATCGCTACGAGTGAGAAAATCTCATCGTAGTCAACACTTTGAACTTTGTCAAAACCTTTTCGACAAGTCTAGCTTTGTAGGTAGTAACACTACTATCAGCGTCTGTCTTCCTCTTGAAGATCCATTTATTTTCTATGACTTGCCGATCATCGGGCAAAGTCAACCAAAGTCCACACTTTTGTTCTCATACATGGATCCCATCTCAGATTTCATGGCCTCAGGCCATTTAGCGGAATCTGGGCTCATCATCGCTTCCTCATAGTTCGTAGGTTTGCCATGGTCTAGTAACATGATTACCGTACCACTTTGGCGCGGAACGTATTCTGGTTAACCTACGAGGTTCTGTAGTGACTTGATCTGAAGTTTCATGATAATCATCATTAATTTCCTCACTAATTGGTGTAGGCATCACTGGAACTGATTTATGTGATCAACTACTTTCCAATTCGGGAGAAGGTACAATTACCTTATCAGGTTCTACTTTCCTCCCATTCACTTCTTTCGAGAGAAACTCCTTCTCCAGAAAGGATAGCAACAAAGATCTTGCCTTCGGATCTGTGATAGAAGGTGTACCCAACAGTCTCTTTTGGGTATCCTATGAAGACACATTTCTTCGATTTGGGTTCGAGCTTATCGGGTTGAAGCTTTTTCACATAAGCATCGCAGCCCCAAACTTTAAGAAAAGACAACTTTGGTTTCTTGCCAAACCATAGTCCATAAGGCTTCGTCTCAACGGATTTAGATGGTGCCCTTATTTAACGTGAATGCAGCTGTCTCTAATGCATAACCCCAAAACGATAGTGGTAAATTGGTAAGCGACATCATAGAATGCACTATATCCAATAAAGTACGATTATGACGTTCGGACACACCATTATGCTATGGTGTTCCGGGTGGCGTGAGTTGCGAAACTATTCCGCATAGTTTCAAATGAAGGCCAAACTCGTAAGTCAAATATTTGCCTCCGCGATCAGATCGTAGAAACTTTATTGTCTTGTTATGATGATTCTCCACTTCACTCTGAAATTCTTTGAACTTTTCAAATGTTTCAGACTTATGTTTCATCAAGTAGATATACCCATTTATGCTCAAATCATCTGTGAAGGTCAGAAAATAACGATACCCGCCGCGAGCCTCAACACTCATCGGACCGTATACATCAGTATGTATTATTTCCAATAAGTCAGTTGCTCGCTCCATTGTTCGGGAGAACGGAGTTTTAGTCATCTTGCCCATGAGGCATGGTTCGCAAGCATCAAGTGATTCATAATCAAGTGATTCCAAAAGCCCATCAAAGATGGAGTTTCTTCATGCGCTTTACACCAATATGACCTAAACGGCAGTGCCACAAATAAGTTGCACTATCATTATTAACTTTGCATCTTTTGGCTTCAATATTATGAATATGTGTATCACTACGATCGAGATTCAATAAACCGCTTATATTGAGTGTATGACCGTAGAAGGTTTTATTCATGTAATAGAACAACAATTATTCTTTGATTTAAATGAATAACCGTATTGCAATAAACATGATCCAATCATATTCATGCTCAACGCAAACACCAAATAACATTTAGGTTCAACACCAATCCCGAAGGTAAAGGGAGTGTGTGATGGTGATCTTATCAACCTTGGAACCACTTCCAACACACATAATCACCTCACCCTTAACTAGTCTCTGTTTATTTTGCAACTCACGTTTTGAGTTACTACTCTTAGCAACTGAACCAGTATCAAATACTGAGGGGTTGCTATAAACACTAGTAAAGTACACATAAATAACATGTATATCAAATATACTTTTGTTCACTTTGCCATCCTTCTTATCCGCCAAGTATCTAGGGCAGTTCCACTTCCAGTGACCATTTCCTTTGCAGTAGAAGCACTTAGTTCCAGGCTTGGGTCTAGTTTTGGGTTTCTTCATGGGAGAAACAACTTGCTTGCTATTCTTCTTTGAAGTTCCCCTTCTATCCCTTTGCCCTTTTCATGAAACTAGTGGTCTTTGTTAACCATCAACACTTGATGCTCTTTCTTGATTTCCACCTTCGTCGATTTCAATATCGCGAAGAGCTCAGGAATTACTTTCGTCATCCCTTGCATATTATAGTTTATCACAAAGTTCTAGTAACTTGGAGATAGTGACTAGAGAACTTTTTCAATTACTATCTTATCTGGAAGATTAACTCCCACTTGATTCAAGCAATTGTAGTAGGCAGACAATCTGAGTACATGCTCACTGGTTGAGCTATACTCCTCCTTCTTGTAGGCAAAGTACTGTCAGAGGTCTCATACCTCTCGACACGGGCATGAGTCTGAAATACCAATTTCAACTCTTGGAACATCTTATATGCTCCGTGGCGTTCAAAACATTTTTTAAGTCCCGGTTCTAAGCCGTAAAGCATGGTGCACTAAACTATCAAGTAGTCATCATACCGAGCTTTGTCAAACGTTCATAACGTCTGCATCTGCTCCTGCAATAGGTCTGTCACCTAGCGGTGCATCAAGGACATAATTCTTATATGCAGCAATGAGGATAATCCTCAGATCACGGACCAAGTCCGCATCATTGCTACCGACATTTTTCAACATAGTTTTTCTCTAGGAATATATCAAAAAATAAACGGGGAGCTACATCGCGAGCTATTGATCTACAACATAGATATGCTAATACTACCAGGACTAAGTTCATGATAAATTAAAGTTTAATTAATCATATTACTAAAGAACTCCCACTTAGGTAGACATCCCTCTAATCATCTAAGTGATCACGTGATCCGTATCAACTAAACCATGTCCGATCATCATGTGAGATGGAGTAGTTTTCAATGGTGAACATCACTGTGTTGATCATATCTACTATATGATTCACGCTCGACCTTTCGGTCTCAGTGTTCCGAGGCCATATCTGCATATGCTAGGCTCGTCAAGTTTAACCCGAGTATTCTCCGTGTGCAAAACTGGCTTGCACCCATTGTATGTGAACGTAGAGCTTATCACACCCGATCATCACGTGGTGTCTCGACACGCATTTAACTTTCAAATGGTGCATCCTCGTGGAGAACACTTATACCTTGAAATTTAGTGAGAGATCATCTTATAATGCTACCGTCGATCTAAGAAAAATAAGATGCATAAAAGATAAACATCACATGCAATCAATATAAGTGATATGATATGGCCATCATCATCTTATACCTTTGATCTCCATCTCCAAAGCTCATGATCACCATCGTCACCGGCGCGACACCTTGATCTCCATCGTAGCATCGTTGTCGTCTCACCAACTATTGTTTCTATGACTATCGCTACCGCTTAGTGATAAAGTAAAGCAATTACATGGCGATTGCATTTCATACAATAAAGCGACAACCATATGGCTCCTGCCAGTTGCCGATAACTCTGTTACAAAACATGATCATCTCATACAACAATTTATATATTATCACGTCTTGACCATATCACATCACAGCAAGCCCTGCAAAAACAAGTTAGACGTCCTCTACTTTGTTGTTGCAAGTTTTACGTGGCTGCTACGGGCTGAGCAAGAACCGTTCTTACCTATGCATCAAAACCACAATGATATTTTGTCAAGTATGTGATGTTTTAACCTTCACAAGGACCGGGCGTAGCCACAGTCGATTCAACTAAAGTTGGAGAAACTGACACCCGCCAGCCACCTGTGTGCGAAGCACATTGGTAGAACCAGTCTCGCGTAAGCGTACGCGTAATGTCGGTCCGGGCCGCTTCATCCAACAATACCGCCGAATCAAAGTATGACATGCTGGTAAGCAGTACAACTATTATCGCCCACAACTCACTTGTGTTCTACTCGTGCATATAACATCTATGCATAAACCTGGCTCTGATACACTGTAGGGTAACGCAGTAATTTCAAAAAAATTCCTACGCACACGCAAGATCATGGTGATGCATAGCAATGAGAGGGGAGAGTGTTGTCTACGTACCCTCGTAGACCGTAAGCGGAAGCGTTATGACAACGCGGTTGATGTAGTCGTACGTCTTCACGATCCGACCAATCCAAGTACCGAACACAAGGCACCTCCGAGTTCAGCACACGTTCATCTTGGTGACGTCCCACGAACTCAGGATCCAGCAGAGCTTCAAGGGAGAGTTCCGTCAGCACGACGGCGTGATGACGGTGATGATGATGCTACCGACACAGGGCTTCGCCTAAGCACCGCTATGATATGACCGAGGTGGATTATGGTGGAGGAGGGAACCACAGACGGCTAAAATATCAACTGATCAACTTGTGTGTCTATGGGGTGCCCCCCTTGTTGGGGAATGTAGTAATTTCAAAAAATATTCCTACGCACACGCAAGATCATGGTGATGCATAGCAACGAGAGGGGAGAGTGTTGTCCACGTACCCTCGTAGACCGAAAGCGGAAGCGTTAGCACAACGCGGTTGATGTAGTCGTACGTCTTCACGATCCGACAGATCAAGTACCGAACGCACGACACCTCCGAGTTCAGCATACATTCAGCCCGATGACGTCCCTCGAACTCCGATCCAGCCGAGTGTTGAGGGAGAGTTTCGTTAGCACGACGGCCTGATGACGATGATAATGTTCTACCGATGCAGGGCTTCACCTAAGCACCGCTACAGTATTATCAAGGTGGACTATGGTGGAGGGGGCCACCGCACACGGCTAAAAGATCAAACGATCAATTGTTGTGTCTAGGGTGCCCCCTGCCCCCGTATATAAAGGAGCAAGGGGGGGGGGTGCGGCCGTCCAGGAGAGGGGGCGCGCCAGGAGGAGTCCTACTCCTACCGGGAGTAGGACTCCCTCCCTTTTCCTATTTGGAATAGGAGTGGAGGGGGGAAAGAGGTGGAGGAGAAGAAGGAAAGGGGGGGGGGGCGCCGCCCCCCTCTCCTTGTCCTATTCGGACTAGGGGGGAGGGGCGCGCGGCCCTTTCCCTGGCCGCCTCTCCTCTCTTCCACCAAGGCCCACTATGGCCCATTAACCTCCCGGGGGGTTCCGGTAACCTCCCGATACTCCGGTAAAATCCCGATTTCACCCGGAACACTTCCGATATCCAAACATAGGCTTCCAATATATCAATTTTCATGTCTCAACCATTTCGAGACTCCTCGTCATGTCCGTGATCACATCCGGGACTCCGAACAACCTTCAGTACATCAAAACATATAAACTCATAATATAACTGTCATTGAAACGTTAAGCGTGCGGACCATACGGGTTCGAGAACTATGTAGACATGACCGAGACACGTCTCCGGTCAATAACCAATAGCGGAACCTGGATGCTCTTATTGGTTCCCACATATTCTACGAAGATCTTTATCGGTCAGATCGCATAACAACATACGTTGTTCCCTTTGTCATCGGTATGTTACTTGCCCGAGATTCGATCGTCGGTATCTCAATACCTAGTTCAATCTCGTTACCGGCAAGTCTCTTTACTCGTTCCGTAATACATCATCTCACAACTAACTCATTAGTTGCAATGCTTGAAAGGCTTAAGTGATGTGCATTACCGAGAGGGCCCAGAGATACCTCCCCGACAATCGGAGTGACACATCCTAATCTCGAAATACGCCAACCCAACAAGTACCTCCGGAGACACCTGTAGAGCACCTTTATAATCACCCGATTCGTTGTGACGTTTGGTAGCACACAAAGTGTTCCTCCGTAAACGGAGTTGCATAATCTCATAGTCATAGGAACATGTATAAGTCATGAAGAAAGCAATAGCAACATACTAAACGATCGGGTGCTAAGCTAACGGAATGGGTCAAGTCAATCACATCATTCTCCTAATGATGTGATCCCGTTAATCAAATGACAACCCATGTCAATGGCTAGGAAACTTAACCATCTTTGATCAACGAGCTAGTCAAGTAGAGGCATATTAGTGACACTCTGTTTGTCTATGTATTCACACATGTATTATGTTTCCGGTTAATACAATTCTAGCATGAACAATAAACATTTATCATGATATAAGGAAATAAATAATAACTTTATTATTGCCTCTAGGGCATATTTCCTTCACCCCTCCCCCGTATATAAAGGAGTGGAGGAGGGGGAGGGCCGGCCCTCTACTATGGCGCGCCCTGGGGAGTCCTACTCCCATCGGGAGTAGGATTCCTCCCTTTCCAAGTAGTAGGAGTAGGAGAGAAGGAAGGGGAAGAGAGAAGAGAAGGAAGGAGGGGGTGCCGCCCCTCCCCCTAGCCCAATTCAGACTAGGCCTTGGGGGGCGCGCGGCCTGCCCTAGGAAAACCCCTCTCTCTCCCCCCTAAAGCCCAATAAGGCCCATATACTCCCCGGCGAATTCCCATAACTCTCCGGTACTCCGATAAATACCCGAACCACTCAGAACCTTTCCGATGTCCGAATATAGTCGTCCAATATATCGATCTTTACGTCTCGACCATTTCGAGACTCCTCGTCATGTCCTCGATCTCATCCGGGACTCCGAACTACCTTCGGTACATCAAAACACATAAACTCATAATATCGATCCTCACCGAACGTTAAGCGTGCGGACCCTACGGGTTCGAGAATTATGTAGACATGACCGAGACTCATCTCCGGTCAATAACCAATAGCTGAACCTGGATGCTCATATTGGTTCCTACATATTCTACGAAGATCTTTATCGGTCAAACCGGATAACAACATACGTTGTTCCCTTTGTCATCGGTATGTTACTTACCCGAGATTCGATCGTCGGTATCTCAATACCCAGTTCAATCTCGTTACCGGCAAGTCTCTTTACTCGTTCCGTAATGCATCATCCCGGAACTAACTCATTAGTCACATTGCTTGCAAGGCTTATAGTGATGTGCATTACCCAGAGGGCCAGAGAGACCTCTCCGAGCAATTGGAGTGACAAATCCTAATCTTGATCTATGCCAACTCAACAAGTACCGTCGGAGACACATGAGAGCACCTTTATAATCACCCGATTACGTTGTGATGTTTGGTAGCACACAAAGTGTTCCTCCGGTATTCGGGAGTTGCATAATCTCATAGTCATAGGAACATGTATAAGTCATGAAGAAAGCAATAGCAATATACTAAACAATCAAATGCTAAGCTAACGGAATGGGTCAAGTCAATCACATCATTCTCTAATGATGTGACCCCGTTAATCAAATGACAACTCATGTCTATGGCTAGGAAACTTAACCATCTTTAATTCAATGAGCTAGTCAAGTAGAGGCATACTAGTGACACTTTGTTTGTCTATGTATCCACACATGTACTAAGTTTCCGGTTAATACAATTCTAGCATGAATAATAAACATTTATCATGATATAAGGAAATATAAATAACAACTTTATTATTGCCTCTAGGGCATATTTCCTTCACTTCCTCCCCCTGCATGCTGCAGACTGTGACCTAGGAACTCTGGCAGTGACATGAGTACCATCTATTGCCCCAATGCAATCCTGAAAGTGGCATCACAAGCCTGTGTTAGTGCTCAACTTGAACAATACGAGCATATCAAGCCATGAAAAGTGTATATTGTCAATGCTCACCTTGAAGTATGGATACCATCTTGGGCTTCCGTGAATCTTGGGTGGAGTCTGGCCAGATGGTCTCCTGATCATCTCTCCTCTAAGCTCCCCAACAGCAAAAAAGCACCTGCTTGAAGTACCTAGAGATGGTCTCCGTTAATCTCCTGAACGTGTTGTGAATGACCCTGAACCTCTGGTTATGGCCAACAACATGGAGGAACATGGACACTTGCTCTTCCACACTGGTGTTGATGTTATCTTGTAGCAGCCCCTGCTCCTGAAGGTCTCGACAAGCCTGGAAAATGGTGCTCTTTTCATTCAAAGCATCCACAGAGCCTCGACGTGATTGCAGTTGTAGATGTAATTCAGATTATGGATCCCCTCCTGTTCCCGGATAAACATTGGACCATAGTAGATCAAAAGGTCTCCCAGCATGACGAACAGCTCTCTGGTGCATGAACATGACCCATGCCTGAATCATACTTATCAGTGCTGCTACCTGAATTATCAGCCTCATCCGTGCGTCCATAACCTAGTCGACATCAACGGTTCGTTCAGTGGGAAATCGATTCTACACCTTGCCTAACGGCTAACGGCCTAACCCCTGACCTAACAAAGGGGGGAGGGGGTGCTGCTTACCGGCATCAAAGATGAGGACGTCGTAGGGGGAGCCATGGCACAGACAAGGTCGACCAGACGGTGGCCAACAGCAAGGGGAGCACCAGATCTGCCGCCTCTTCCGCCGCCGCCTCCTCTAGCGCAGATATGAAATCGCAGCCGCCGCCGGTGGTGAGGCAGTAGGGAAGAAAGGGGGGTAGTGGCTATGGGTGAGCGAGTGAAAGGGGGTGAGGCTAGATTTGGCGTCGGGATGGTGCGCCAGATTTCCCATCTCCCGCCATCCCCCCTCGCCCTCGCATCGCACCCGCCCGTTCGACCTCGCGCCGCACTCAGCCTGGCTCGCGAGAAACTGCCGATCCAAGCGTTTCAAGTGAGCCAGGCTCTTGGCTACTTTGAGAAGCGTGCGATGCAGGCCCAACAATGAAACTAGGCAACCAAACAGGCCTCTTCCTTCCCGTGTGGGCCTGGTTGGGCTCAATGCGGGCAACCAAACACGCCCTAGGCGTCTACTCAACTTACTTGCATGCCTTGTTGTGTCGCATGCACCCGCCTCAGCACGGAGCATCGTCAAGCTCTGGCTTCATGTGACTTGTGAGGGTGTGATGGAATCTGCACACCCCTCCATGGCGCTTCGGTCGTGGGTCTTGGGCGTCCGCTCGTATCCGCAACCATTGGTTCGGCAACCCCGTCTGATGTGGTGCTACAGTTCACTATGGCAGCTTAGACCGAGCAGTTACAAGGCTTGCTGACACATGTTGGGAGTGTTCTGTGTTGGGCAAAGGTTGCTTTGAGCATGTTCTTTCTTGTGCCAGCTATGTTGTAGACCTCTCCGATGTTGCATCATCTTGGTGAGGTCGGTGTTGGCTTCGTACAGTATACGGGAGCAGAGCTATATGGTTGTTTCTTCCCTCGTCCTCATGTTCGGGACAACTCCCAATCCATGTCTGCCTTGATCCCTGTGTCGTGGCTCTAGTGCTGCAGATCATGAACGAGGTTCTGGAGCTATGCCCGAGCCTTGCTTCGCCTCTATCAATGGAGCATTCGAAGGTGGACTCGGATGACGTCATGCGAGGGATATGATTCGCCTCCGTCATGTCAGCAACTAGAGGTGAACTCACCTGGGCGCTCGGATGTGGCTTTGGTGCCCACTCCACCCCAATGTCACATTATCTTGATGCTTTATTTGCAAAAGGTCTTTGTGACGTGCTTATTAGCTTGGATGGATTTGGAAGAGCAATTGATTGCCTCCTAACGGGGGCGATGCAAAAGCAAGCTGAAGGGCGGGAGGGGACGTACGTAAGGTTGGACGAAGCTGGGAACGTACGTAAGGTTGTACGAAATGTTCTACCTGGCAGTAGAGATAGAGAAAAGAAAAGGAGGTTGACTAAATACATATCAGAAGGCCGACGATACATGCAGATCGACCAACACGAGCGACCGATCCATCACCTCACGCTTCGTTCGTTGCCATCGTGTCAGCTGCTCGATCTGCCCCATGGGTTGTCCCTATCCTTCGCCGGTCATCTCCATCCTCCCGTCATACCCCTCTTCCCTAGGAGGCTCCTCCTGAGAGACACGCTCCCCCTCTACACCCTTGCCTCATCCTTGCAGAGGGATCTCTTGGTGCTGCGGCACTCCAGCATAAGCCGCAATGCCCTTCCCCACATTCTCCCATCAAGCGGCATGCCCCCCCCCCCCCTCTCGCGCGGTTGCAGCATCAACACATACCTCATTGGCTTGCAGGGGCACCACCATTCGGCTCATTCCAACACCAGTTGTCGTTCTAGCACCGTTGCGCTAGGGTTGCAGCCTTGCCGCCGCCGGGTTCCAACAACACCAGCCGCCGGCCCAATAGTGGCGCTGGCAGGTTCCAGCACTACCGTGCTAGGGTTGCAACACTCATGTAGGCCCTCATTCCAGTAATATCAGTTGTTTTTCCAACAATGGCGCCAGCAAATTCCAGCAACGCTAGACACCGTTCCAACATCGATGTCGGCCAATCCTAGCAACACCCCTCTCCATTCCAACATCTGCGTCGGCCAGTTTTAGCAACGCCAACACCGTTCCAACATTGTTGCCGCCCTCGTTCCAGCAAGGCCGGCCATCGTTCCAAGGAATGTTTTGGTGATCCGCGTTGGAGTTGCCCTAAAGCATCCAGAGCGGTGTGCGCGCCATATCGCATAGCAAGCGTGGCGAGGCGGCCAATCGCGCACAAGATCGGTTAGCCGATTTGCAACGCTTCTTCTTTACCTAATAATAGAGAGAATTGGGTTTCTATCCGTACGTCATTTAAATTGCCCCCAAATTTGGCAGAAAATTACCCACTATGCCATCAACATCGCCGCCGGGTTTGCTTATTAAAGTATAATACATTCATGTTGCACAAGAACTCATACAGCCCGATGTCTAAGGCAATGGTCTACCACGCAGGCGACCCAGGTTCGATCCCTGCTTCCCACCCCTTTTTTCTCTGTATGTTACGTGCCTCCTCCTCTCGCACGCCCTAACGGGCCGGCCCATGTGCGGATGGTGGCGTCCCCTGTTTTGTTTTTTTGCTTTTTACTTTTTCATTTTAATTTTTCACTTTTCTTCTTTAAGTTAATTTGGGATTTTCAAAAGAATCAAATTTCAAAAACTTGTGAGCTTTAAAAATATACTAATAATCATAAACTGTTTATGAGTTCAAAAAATATTTGAAAATCATATAATTGGTTGCATATTATAAAAATATTCACAAATCACAAATAGATGTTCATGAAATTAAAAAAAATCATAATTTTTAAAAAATAATCCAGTATTTAAAACATATTCTGGAAATAGAAAAACATGTACATGAATTGTAGAAAATGTTCCCAAAAATTGAAACATATCTATAAATAATTAACAAAACAAACCGTCGCTTGCATAGAAGTTTTATTAGGGGATCTGTGGAGGTCGTTTTATGATTTTATTTAGTCCCTTTGCGTCGGGTTTAAAAATGGTCTTCCCACCCCTTTTTTCTCTGTATGTTACGTGCCTCCTCCTCTCGCACGCCCTAACGGGCCGGCCCATGTGCGGATGGTGGCGTCCCCTGTTTTGTTTTTTTGCTTTTTACTTTTTCATTTTAATTTTTCACTTTTCTTCTTTAAGTTAATTTGGGATTTTCAAAAGAATCAAATTTCAAAAACTTGTGAGCTTTAAAAATATACTAATAATCATAAACTGTTTATGAGTTCAAAAATTATTTGAAAATCATATAATTGGTTGCATATTATAAAAATATTCACAAATCACAAATAGATGTTCATGAAATTAAAAAATCATAATTTTTAAAAATAATCCAGTATTTAAAACATATTCTGGAAATAGAAAAACATGTACATGAATTGTAGAAAATGTTCCCAAAAATTGAAACATATCTATAAATAATTAACAAAACAAACCGTCGCTTGCATAGAAGTTTTATTAGGGGATCTGTGGAGGTCGTTTTATGATTTTATTTAGTCCCTTTGCGTCGGGTTTAAAAATGGTCTTCGTGTTTCATACGAGCAAAAAAATAGACATAGCTTCCTATTGGTTAGTTCTTGTAAGCTATGCAAAAATGATAAATGTCTATTTTGCATTCATACACAGCTATGTTTATTCTGGTACCATGGTACTGGTATGATAAACACCCCTACGCTAGGTCAAGACGAGGCACATCATTCATCACTCTAGCTCAAGCAGGGTCTATCAATGCAGTTTGCTCAGCCAATTTTTGTTGTTGTGGCGCCTTAGGAAATCAAATCGTGATCAAACCATCACATGTTTAGTTTTTTAAATGAATTTTTAGAAGTCCCTTATTTCATGATGACATCACTTAGACATAGTTTGTGAAATGATATTTTAAAAGTCCTTATCTCATCCTGACATTTGATTTAGACTTTTTTTATATCTAGCACACCTACATAATTTTCCTTTGCAACGCACGGGCATATTTGCTATAATAAAGCAAATTGGGTTTATTCTCGTCCGTCATGGCATTTTTTAGAAAAGTCCTTCTATTTCAGATAGTTCAACCCGCGGTCCTGTTTTAAGTCACACCCGAACCGTTATTTTACATTTTTTGAAAACCTCCCTTATCTTTTAGGTAATTCATTCTCGGATCATATTTAAGTCAAACAAATGTTTTTCTAAATCATTCATATATTTTAAACCGTAACTCCGATTTGAACATATTATATATGAAATTTGATTAGAAAAATACGTAGAATATGAATATGAGATTATTTTTACCTGTTAAGTATTTTTAAATATTATTTTGAAAGATAGTTAAGTCAAACAAATGAGTTTCTAAATTATACTCCTTTGTAAAGAAATATAAAAGCATTTAAAACACTACTTTAGTAATCTAAATGCTCTTATATTCCTTTATAGAGAATCGTATCTTTAAACCGTAACTCCGATTTTAACAATGTTATATATGAAATTTCATTAGAAAAAATCTGTGGAATATGAATATGATGTTAATTCTACATATTTTTAAAATATTGTCTTAGAAGCAAACTTATAATTTATAGCGAACGATCCTTTTTCTTTTGTACCGGCGGTGATCCGAATTGCAAATAAACACCCCACTATAACCACATAGGGAAAAGAAAACATCAATAACTACACATGCATACCTCTGAAAAACGTCGCAAGAGAAAACAACAGATTTCTCATTGCGAGAGTGAGGGAATGCGAGAGAGAGAGAGAGAGAGAGAGAGAGAGAGAGAGAGAGAGAGAGAGAGAGAGAGAGAGAGAGAGAGAGAGAGGATGAGAAGGAGAATAACCGGCAGCACAAATATGATGGCTCGCTACAATAAAGAAGATGGACGTATTGTGGTCTTCAGTGATGGTTGTTGGGTTAAGAGCGTGTGTTATGTTTTCTCTCTCGTTACAACGCACGGACTCTTTTGCTAGTGTATCCTAAAGCCAGAAAGGAGAGGATTTCCTTTTAGCCTTACCTTTTCTTGGTGCAACCAGACGGAAAACCTTAGCGCTGATGACACCGGAAAGCAGCGATGGTATGAGGATATCCACGAGTTGGCGTCACCAGACTGTGAAAGTAAACCTGGATTGGCTAGCTAATTAATCAACAACATAGTCCATGCTAACATGCTTTGCTTTTGGATCGGCTTAATCAAGAGCATAGGCCATGCTTTACTTTTGAATCGGCGTCAGATAAAGGAGGGATAGGGATTATTCGGCGGAGAGATAATAATAAATAAAGAAAGAAAGAAAGAGAAAGAGGGGATCATGCATGTTTCGAGGGGGAGTTGGGATTGCGATGTGCGGATGGGTCACCTGCCGTCGATTCGGCACGGCCGGTTTGACGAACTCGAAACTGGGTTCGCTCTCTGTAGGTTGGGGGGATTCTGGGTCGAAGTTGTACCCAACACCACCACACGTCCACGCAAACTCAACCCGGGTTTCTCACCGGTCATGGCGAGACTCGTGTGCTCTTACGGTGGATTCAGTTAAATTGAGCTTTGGCTAGAATAAAAAAGGCACTGAAGCTCTTCCAAACTGAATGTTAACAGTACAAAGGCATATAGCGTAGAACGTGCATGAAACAATCTCGATCTTTCGGCGACACGCACGGGCAGCGACCGACGCCACGAATTAGCGACCGACCACGTCCGACACCCCGCAACCCCAGCCAGGAAAATCAAAGTGACAGCATGCGCCCGTGTGCAAAACGCACACGTTTAACGGACGAAATGACGGCGGACAACACACACACACACAAGCAAATACAACCTGTCTCTTCTTTCCTGCTTGGCCGCGTGCAGTGCGTACGAGCCAGCCACACACAAGTCGGCAAGCACTTTCTCTCGCGGCCGCTGCACCGCCTTGGCATCTCTTGGTCGCGGCATCGCCCAATCACAGTCAGCCGTGTGTGCGCGCGTCAGCGAGATTGTGGTTGCCTAGTGCGCGTATAAAAAAGGCCATGCGCTTCTGCTCACATGGTCAGGCATACATACATAGAGCCCTGAGCGAAGGCCTCTCCCCGCCGCGGACGGACTGCAGGCTCCAAGAAACGCGAGGATCGATCCAGGGGTCTAGTTAAGCGTTAACAACTTCTCGTTTCCACCATACATACAGTAGCTTTTCGTCCGGGAGAAGCAAGCTCTAGCTTCCTGGGGCCGGCCAGTCGAGGTATGTACGGCAATCATCGCCAGTTCTTCCACAGTTCCACTGAATCGAGCTTGCCCTTTTTCTTAAATTCTCTAGCTTGTTTTGAGATACGATTCCTTCTCTTTTAGCTTCACAAGCTCAATTCAACCGCTTCCGCATGCAGATAGGAAGATTATGTTAGATCGCCCGATCGGTGCTTTTACTAGGAATTAGTAATACTCAAGCATGTGTATGTTAGCAGCAGTGAAGCCAAATTAAGCTTAAGGGTGCTGGAAGAACCTTATCCAATAATTGTGTGGTTTTTCTTATTCCATCCATGGAGCATACCTCAGCTACGAGCAAAAATAGCAGGATGTGTTGGTAGTTAAGAACAGCGTTTCCTTTACACGAACCACCCATTTACAGTACTGCAAAAGAAGCTGTTGTTAGTTAATCAGGAGCTATAGCTTAACCAGTTAGTTACTCTAAATCGTGATGAAGCATACAGTACTTGTTAGGATAGGGATAGTGTTAGGTGTCTCCGTTTACCACCAAATTGTATTGGGCGGGTGATAAACGCAACTGTCCTTGGACTATGCATGTAATCGTGGCCCTGTCAGATGCTGACACTTTTGATGGAATCGGTTGATCGGTCGGTGTCACACGCGCCGTAACAACAGTGACCAAAGTGTTGCACTCCATCTTCTTCTCCTCAAAAAATCAATTATTTTCTTCTTTCCGTGTGGCGTCGTGTCCTGCTGGTGTAGGACTAGTGTTGCTGGTGACGATCCATCTGGAAGCATGCATGCATCATGGAGCTCGAATAATGCCGCAGGCCCGCGTATGCATGCCATGTTAATTTGCGGGACTCAAATAATAAGAAGAACAGTGTTACAGCCTGTGTCACTCACGATAATTCATGGCCTTTCCTCCTAAGTTTCCTTACGGCCGGAATATGTATATTTATGGGCAAATTGCAAAATTTTCATTGTTTGCATGGGTATATATATTCTGACATGTGCTGCCTCGAGTTCGTTCCAGAAGGTGTTTGCATCGATCGTCGTCGCACGCAGGAAGAAGCTCCAATGTTGCGCGAGAGATGGCAGGGATGCGTTTTCATTATCGCCATTCTTCTTCTCTCCAACGCGCCAGGTATGTGACTAATTAAGCCCGTGCTCCGGTTTCAGTAGACTAGTGCCGGTGCCGGGTTCCATTCTTGCCTTCCTTTCTGTCCCCGGCCCAAGATTCGTTACTTAACTCGACGTACATTCCCGGACGTTACGTAGAGCATCGTAGAAAGAACGAACGATGGAAAGACAGAAAGGATGTAACATGGCGGCACCACATGACGTGGCGTCTTTTTCCAAAGACGCGACAGCACGGCACACAGACAGACAGAGTTCTATTTTCGTTTTCGTTTTCGTTTTCTTGAAAGCGCGCAGCAGCACAAAGGGACTTTCTAAGCTGCGTTGCGATGCTTGTGCGTTCCCTTTCCAGAGTCTTATCTTGAGTTGAGTCATGAGCAAAAAAGCAGAAGCAGACGCGACACGCGTACTACAAGAGCTGCTCATCGGTTGTGGCCTCGTGCACCTACCTAACTCTCTTACGTACATTCTTGATCAATGCCATGCTTCTCTTTGACAAATGTAAAAGCCTTTTTCCCACAAAAAAAATTGTAAAAGCCTTTAACTTCAGTTATCCCTAATTATATTTGCCACTCAAGCACTGAACAGACCGAAACCTGAAGCCATGCGTGGCCGTAACGTGCAGCTAATACGAAGAAGCTCCAATGATGTGGTCAAACGAGAAAAATCTTTACTGCACAATGGCAACTGAACTCAAATTTACCTTGGTGATGGACAGGCACTTGTCTGGGGGACGACACGATGCTCCCCACGGAGACGGAGGATTCTCCGTCAGACTTGGCGAAGATCGTGCAGTCGTCTAAGCAGACCAAGCAGGCGCGCGTGTGCGGCGGAGCAGACCACCGGCTGCTGCGGTCACTCGCCAACACCGGAGCGGAGGTCATGGTCACCGTCCCCAACTCGCGGCTGCAGCACATGGCCGAGTTCCGGGAGGAGGCCCAGCTCTGGGTCGCCGCCAACGTGGCGCCGTTCGTCCCGGCGACCATGATCACGCACGTCCTGGCGGGAGACGACGTCCTGTCATCCAGCTCTCCCGCGGACGCCCACTCGCTGGTCCCCGCCATGCTGAACCTCCACGCCGCGCTCGTCGCCGCCCGCCTCGACGGCCGCGTCAGGGTGTCCACCGCGCTGTCGTCGGTGCCTCTCGCCCCGTCCTGGCACGCCGGCGTCGCGGGGCTCGTCCTGCGGTTCCTGGGCGAGACCGGCTCGCCGCTCTTCCTCAAGCAGGCTCGCGCGCGGGAGGCCGCCGACGACGACGCGTACGCCGCGATGCTGGCGCTCGGCTTCTCGGGCGTCCCGCTGATCGCCGCGGAGTCGGAGGGGCTCGACGGCGCGCTGGCGTACCGCAGCTACTTGCATCATGCTCCCGGTGGGGGCGGCGGGAGGCGGTCGCTGGCGTCGGGGACGTTCTGCGTGGCGCTGCAGAACGCGGACCCGACGGCGCTGCAGGCGGGGCTGAGCTGGGCGTGCGGGCAGGGCCAGGCCGACTGCTCCGCGATCCAGCCCGGCGGGGCCTGCTACAAGCAGAACAACCTGGCGGCGCTGGCCTCCTACGCCTACAACGACTACTACCAGAAGGGCGCCAGCACCGGCGCCACCTGCTCCTTCAACGGCACCGCCACGACCACCGCCACCGATCCCAGTAAGCAGCAGTCTGGCACAACCTCTTGTCCTGTACGTACCGCCATGGATGTATGTTCTCTGATTCTATCATGGTGATCACTCGCTGCAGGCTCAGGATCGTGCGTCTTCGCAGGAAGGTGAGCACCATTTCTCGCGACACTCAGCACATTTGTGCTCGAAGATCATTTCACATGTCTGACACGGTATCAATTTCGTGCATGCTTGCAGCACCACGGCGGGAGGCTCGAACTCGAGCGTGCCGAGCGCCAGCCCGCCGACGAGCCTCGCCCCTCCGTCGGGTGGCCTCACTCCTCCGGTCGGCTCGAGCCCTCCGTCCGACTTCGGGCCCCCTCCGACCGGCTTTGGCCCTCCCGCGGGTGGTTTCGGGCCCCCGACTGGCTTCGGCCCACCGTCTGGGTTCGGTCCCCCGTCGGCGTTCGGCCCGCCGGGGAGCTTCAACGGGAGCGGGACCTTCGGGCCGAGCGGCACCCTCGAGCCGTACGGTGCCGGGTGCCGCCACGTCGCCTCTTTGGCTGCCTCTGCTCTGGTGTCCGCCATTGTTCTTGCCGTCCTCGTCGCGTCGCCCGATCTGATGTAAATTATGTGAGTGTGAATTTGAATCAACTATAGAGAGATCACGCCCGTTCTTGTCGGGTGTCACCCTGTCGCCCGACAACTCCACAGTAACGTGTAGCAGCGTTGTAAAATACTAGTACTACAATCAGAACAATATTGTAATACGATATAGTACAGTGGGCATACCGATTACATTGTTCAGATCAGACAGTTTCTGAGCACAAGCTATTTTTGCAATTTTAATGGCAACACCATCAAGCAAGCAATTAAGATCACTAGTGTGGAGCTTAAACTTTCATGACGGTTTGTATGTTGCTCTACAAAAACACTCCTACAAGTACGTACAAAAAAATACAGTTGATAAGCAAGATAGATATACGCAAAGGTATAGTGGCTGCTTGTTAATGCTAGATACCTTACCCAGCAAGCGCGATACTAATCATCAGATTAAGGCACACAAGATAAACTCCAGGTTAATGCTAGATCACCACACCGCTACTACAAGACCAACTTAGTGGAATAGTGGTTAATTGTCCGAGTTACTCTGACTTTGGTGACTCTGTGCTTGAGCTTGCAGCACAGCCTTGCTCCGGTGTCTCCTCAGCCCCACTGTTTCCAATGCCTGTCCAATATGGCAACATCTCAAAATTCGAAGCGCATTCAACCGTAGATACTAAACAGCATATGAATAAACAGGAACAGAAGGTAAGCCTTAGCATCGGCAACACTCGGTGCATCGCTTGCAGGAAAAGCACGTTAAGAAAAACTGAGATGAAATATCAAAGCTTAAACCAAAGCACATTGACGAAAGCATGTAAACAAAGAGAAGTGGGTGCTTAAAAAAATAAACTTAAAGCTCTAGAACAGTGGCAGCTTCAGAACTTTACAAATTACCTAGTATAGTATAACAAATATCTACTAAAACTCATGGTTGCAGTAGCAGCATTAAACTAACTTTACTCTGTGTATCTTCCGTCATATAAATGATCTTGTGATTGGCAAGGGGTCACATGGAACAGTATACAAGGCAAAGTTCCACCATACAAACGCAACAGCTAAGGTTTCGGATAAGCTCCCTAAAGAACTCAACCGCTACAGCATGGGGTATTGTATTTTACTCTAATTTAGTTGCCAACAAAGAAATGTAAGAAAAATAAATGTTCCTCTCTAGCTGCTCATTACCAAGGGGAGATTTTTAACAAACAGAATTGACAGATTTTAAGATATTCCCAAGTTAATATGAGACACTAATTTTGCAAGATCCAATGACGCATACCTACTGTTATCCCTTCATTGGTAAGGACCCATAAATGACTATTCCTCTGTAAACTGTAGTGATCTAAAACGTCTTATATTAGTTTACAGAGGGAGTATATTGTTATGCATATAAGAACGCAAATAGTATCACCATTAAAGCACAGTGGTAAGGAAAACTAAATTATGATAATTCACAATTTTCTATTTTTCTACTTTTCTCGTATTTGATTTCTGTATGGTATCGATTTAACCGTCTATGAGTGTATTGCCCTGATACATAATCACTTCCCTTGTTCTGTAAGTACATTTAACTTCTGCCTTTTTACTATCTGGTTTCTGCTGCTGGGGAGGAAGTACCTGGAAGCCATAGTTATCCTGATTATATGTATACTAGTCATAAACCCGTGCAGGCGCAAGGGCTAGCATTTCAAAACCATAAAATAAATATACATGAATAACATGTATTCCATGAAAAAGCATGGTAATTTGAAATGTAAAAGAAGACTTACACCACTTTGAGATATTATTACAAAAACATGCAGAAGTTTCCAATGCCCTTTAATATTAACTTAGGGAAGAAACTAATTATGTTTTCCCTTTCTTTCCCATCGCCACTTCACATGAAAAAGCAGAAACATACGCATGCAGTTTATAGTATTACAAATCCATCTACACCAAACCCAGTATTACCCTTCTTCAAGGGAAGGGGATTAAAAATACAATTTCTAACTGATGAAGCCTTGAGCTTTTACCTACTTTCCCTCCTCAACTTACAGTGCTGAAAAATCCATTAAAAAAGAAGACTATATGTAAGGTACACAGGCTGCGTGCAGTGGTAATTTTTGGTGTCGTTTGATAATTTTGTGAGGAAACAGTCAATACTTTGAGATTGTGAAACCATAAAATTTCACATAATTAAAAAACATGTAACCATCCAATTTCTGTTTGATAAAGAATCAATGGTTAGGGTCATCGACTGTCAAATAAGAATTCAGAATAAAGATGTAGAGGTGCACAGATTGACAAGCTACTGAATTAATGTCAAACACAAATTAAGAAAGGAAGTATTCTAAGCATCGATCTGAATTAAATAGGGTTTGGATCTCACATATAGGATTTTGTTTCTGTGCAATCATATTTAGGATTATGCATGTCTTACATATAGATGATGAGAGAAAATGATCTATGGTCTCACTTGTCAGCTATATAAGTTTCAGAACAATGATTTAATGCAACATCAAGATAGAGAAGAAACTGGTCATGATCTCTTGTAATTGGAGAAACTCTTGTACATATTTCTCAAATCAAAAAATAAATGTCAATATAACACATGTCATATCACTTGTGTTAAAACCATACAGAAAAGTGGACAGCATAAGTCCTGCTTGACTTGACTAAATGTGTCTGAGGTAAAACAATCTAAAGGTGAACTGGTCGCAACGTCCTGGTTTAAACTTGCATTCCCACTACATTAGCTTGGTAAAAAAAAATGCGGTGCAGTGCTTTCTAAAATTCCATGATGCCTCAAGGATGCTACTCATGTATCATAGTGTGTAAGATCCTTCCTTTACTAATCTAACTATCTTGAAATGGCTACTAGAAAATTATCATATATTCCTGAGCTGAAAGGTAACAACTACCAAATTGTGTAAGCAAGAATAACAGATAACAATAATGAAGTACCAAGTATGGAGGGAAGTGGGAAAATAAGGATGCAACATAAAGTTTACCACTTGATACTGTTGGCGTCAACAACAATGATGGTGGAAAGCTGCTATATGCGCGCACATTGGGGATGCATGAATTCGAGGCAAACACCCTCTCAAGCTGGAATGTCCTGGCATCCAGCGAGAAAAAGGCTCGACCGAGCGATGAACTTGGGCGCTGATATAGGAATAAGTGCCTCCCTGTTGAACCGATCAACACATACCCAGAATCCAGTGAGATTGTCCTCTCCAACTGCCACTGGATGGAACTCCCACAATTGTTTCGCCTAGTGGTATAGCTGAGGTATTTTGTGCCTTTG
Organism: Aegilops bicornis; assembly: GCA_021605145.1. NCBI lineage: Eukaryota > Viridiplantae > Streptophyta > Magnoliopsida > Poales > Poaceae > Aegilops > Aegilops bicornis. Next base: position 565,841,219 of record CM038672.1, on the reverse strand, counting down.
GTACGCACAAACATCCTCGACCTGCCTTCCCCTGCCTCCAAAATGGCTATATCCACACCGTGTAAATATCTGATCTCAGGTGGGGGTTCAGCAATGGAGAACTTCATGCTCCGGGAGTCAAGCACCAGAAACTTTTCCCTCCAATCTGTCACCCAATAGAAGAGCCCATATGCGTATTGCCGCAAGGAGAACAGAGCCAACCCTGTCGACGATAGCAAGCCAGGTAATAAATCACTCCAGCTCAGGGACGAAATGGCTCGCCATTGCCCTGTGCTTGAAGAGAAGACAAAGGCAATCAGCTTAGCATTGCACTGTGCCATCCAGACCACGCTGAAAGACGTCTCTTCTGCCACAGATGCCTCCTCGTCGGTGTCGCTAGGGGCGGCGAGGAAGGTCTCGCAGTAACGATGCAGTTTTATCCAGAGTGGACGCTTCACTGTGGCGGCTAGGTGGGCAGGGATTGGGGGAAGCAGGAGGTACCGTCGGTACAAAGGGTCGCACACCACCAGCTCCGGGAAGACCAGTCTGTGCCTATTATCGATGCCGTGCTGGGGGGCTCTGTCGAGGAGGACGCGGCCGCTGCGGACGTCCTGGACGCGCCAATCGGTGGCGGGGGCGGGGAGGAAGGAGAAGGAGAAGTCGGCAGCTAGGGCCGCGGCGCCGGCTGCCGGCGCGGAGGGGTGAGGCGGGACCGCGGGGTAGAAGACTTTGCGTTCGTGATCGAGGAGGCCGAGAAGGGGCGGAGCGTGGAGCTTGCGGTACTGCCGGAGGAAGGAGCGGTCGGCGATGAGGCGGCGGAAGGAGACGCAGGCGGCGGAGGCGCGGAGAAGGTCGGCTGGATTGAGAATGCGGAGGAATATCTCCACCGATAGCTCGTCGGGGACTGGCAGCGAGGCCATTTCCTCGGGTCGAAGATGGGTCTCGCGCTCATCCGCCGCGCCGTCGCCCATCCCGTCGCCGGAATCGGAAACCCTAGTTTGTTTTTGTTTGGTTTTGGTGAGAGCGGAGTGTGAGTCCCGTGGGTGAGGATTTGGGGGAGAAGGATGGATGCACCTATTGCAGCAATTTTGACATTTCGAGGCCCTTTCTGCAAATGACCCAACGGACGGAGGTGAGGTGAGGTGCCTGCACATTACGCTGAGTTCAATCATGTCCCTTGCTTGCACATCAAACGGCCAAAATCTCTCCGAAGAAACCAACTCATTGTACAGGATAGCTCGGTTTTTTTTTTCCAGTTTGGGTGTGATTAAGAGCATCTACAGCCGGACTTGGCAAATCCGGCCCCTCAAACGCAGGCACCGACCGAGCACCCATTAAATGTTGTGTTGTACATCCACATACCGTAAATTCCGATCCTCAAATCCATGTAAGCCATGCATGTCGATCATACGATACAAACTGTCAGAATGCCAAAGTTCGAAACAAAGCAAAGCAAATCATGGTTCAACAAACCGGACATGGCAAAATGAAATCAATGTTCGAGCGTGACAGATGGCCTTGGATCACCGGTGCTGGGCGCTTGCTCCTGCTCATCCTGCTATGTCTGCATCCGGGCAGCCTCCTCCGCTTGCATCTGGGCTGCCTGCTCCGCCTACATCCAGGCTGCCTCCTCCGCCTGCATCCGGGCCGCAGCCGCCCTCGCCGCCTCGTACTTTCTACGGTCGTTGATCTTCATCTTCTTGTCCACAAGCCAGTTCAACACATGCTCATCACAGAGGGCGATCTTATCAATCTTGGAATCACTTCCAACACACATTGTCACTTCACCCTCAACTAGTCTCTGTTCATTTTGTAACTCCTGTTTCGAGTTACTAATCTTAGCAACTGAGATGGTATTAAATATCCGGGGGCTACTATGAACACTAGTAAAGTACACATCAATAATATGTATATCAAATATACCTTTGTTCACTTTGCCATCCTTCTTATCCGTCAAACATTTGGGGCAGTTCCGTTTTTAATGACCATTCCTTTTGCAGTAGAAGCACTCAGTTTCAGGCTTAGGTCCAGCTTTGGGCTTCTTCACGGCAGTGGCAACTTGCTTGCCATTCTTCTTCAAGTTCCCTATCTTTCCCTTGCCCTCTTTTCTTGAAACTAGTGGTCTTGTTAACCATCAACACTGATGCTCTTTCTTGATTTCTACCTTCGCTGATTTCAGCATCGTGAAGAGTTTGGGAATCGTTTGCGTCATCCCTTGCATATTATAGTTTATCACAAAGTTCTAGTAACTTGGTGATAGTGACTAGAGAACTTTGTCAATCATTATCTTATCTGGAAGATTAACTCCCACTTGATTCAAGCGATTGTAGTACCCAGACATTCTGAGCACATGCTCACTAGTTGAGCTACTCTCCTCCATCTTGTAGGCAAAGTAATTGTCAGAGGTCTCATACCTCTCGACACGAGCATGAGTCTGAAATACCAATTTCAACTCTTGGAATATCTTATATGCTCTGTGGCGTTCAAAACATTTTTCTTGAAGTTCCCTATCTTTCCCTTGCCCTCTTTTCTTGAAACTAGTGGTTTTGTTAACCATCAACACTTGATGCTCTTTCTTGATTTCTACATTTGGTGATTTCAGCATCGCGAAGAGCTTGGGAATCGCCATTCTTCTTGAAGTTCCATATCTTTCCCTTGCCCTCTTTTCTTGAAACTAGTGGTCTTGTTAACCATCAACACTCGATGCTCTTTCTTGATTTCTACCTTCGCTGATTTCAGCATCGCGAAGAGCTTGGGAATCGTTTCCGTCATCCCTTGCATATTATAGTTCATCACGAAGTTCTAATAACTTGGTGATAGTGACTAGAGAACTTTGTCAATCATTATCTTATGTGGAAGATTAACTCCCACTTGATTCAAGTGATTGTAGTACCCAGACATTCTGATCACATGCTCACTAACATCCGCTCCAGGACGCTCGAGACGGGTGACCTCGTCCTGAGGCGGGTCCTCTCCAGGGAAGGGCTGCATAAGCTTTCACCCATGTGGGAGGGCCCGTTCAAGGTCGTCCACATCTCCAAGCCGGGCGCTGTGCACCTGGAGACACAGGACGGGATGCCCATCCAGAACGCCTGGAACATCCAGCACCTCTGGAAGTTCTACCCATGAAGCAAGGCCAGGAGCCTGTGAAGCAAGGCCCGGAGCCCATGAAGCAAGGCCTGTAACACGTGAAGAAAGGCCCAGAGCACATGAAGAAGGCCCGGTGCACATGAAGAATCGCCGCCGTGACACTCTCACGTAATAATGAGTGGGGGCATGCGCCCGGAGTCTCGAGGCGCCCGGCCTCGGGCCTGGGGCTCCCGCCCACGCCTAGTGGCAGCACTTAGCTCCGCGCTGGTGAGAAGACTTGAAGACTAGACTAGGTGCCGGACGCGGCTTTTCATTTGCTTTCCATAGTTGGCTCGCGTTTTCCTTAATCGAAGTTTGCTTCTGGTGTTCCTTGCTGATTCGATTCCCTCGCCTCTTACCGCTTTTCTCCGACTTTGGTTCGCTCGTGTTCTCTCTCTCGCATATCTCACGAGGGGGCTAGGCAGGTGCCCTCGCGAGCGCGTTTCTTCTCTCTGCCTTCTTGTAACACCCCGGATGTAACTTTCCATCTTTATAACTCCAACTCTTGCCATTTTCGGCTATGTGCTATGGTATTCCCTCCGTGGTTGGGTTTTTGTTTTTCGTTTTGCATTTTGTCCATGTCATGCATCTCATATCATGTCATCATGTGCATCTCATTTGCATACGTGTTCGTCTCATGATTCCGAGCATTTTCCCCGTTGTCCTTTTGCAATCCGACACTCCTACATGCACCGGCGCACCCCTCTTGTCTCTTTTTCCGTGAGCGGGTACTAAACTTTCTCGGAATGGACCGAGGTTTGTCAAGTGGCCTTGGTACATCACCGGTAGACCACCTGTCAAGTTTCGTGCCATTTGGAGGTCGTTTGATACTCCAACGGTTAACCGGTAACATGAAGGCCTCTTGTGTGTTGCAGCCCAACACCCCTTCAAAACAGCCCAATAACCCATCTAAGTCACTTCCATGCTCTCCGTCGTCGGATCACGATCGTGTGGGCGAAAACTACACCTCATTTGGACACTCCTAGCTTCTTCTACCTATAAAAACACCTCCTCCCCCGAAATTCCGGATCAACTCCACCCATAACCCTAGCTCCGCTCCTCTCCGCGCCGGGACGATCCGGACGGGCGGACACGTCCGCCACGCTGCCGCCCGGCCAATCCGAGCCGCCACGTGGGCGTGCCCACTTCCCAGCGCCCGGCCCAGCGAGGCCAGCGGGAAAACCCTCCGGCACTCTCCGCCGCGCCCTTGCCGCAACCTCGCGCGCCCGCCGCCGCCGCGCCCGGCCGCCGCCGCGTCCCGGCCGCCGCGCCCGGCCTCTCCTCCGTCTCTGCTCGGCCCGAGCTCCATCTCCGGCCGGCGAACCTCGAAGTCCGAGCCGGATCCAGATCAGCCTCGGTTGACTTTCTTCCTCCCCCGATTTTCGTCCAAGTCCTTATCTGTCATTATTTTGTTGCATGTTCATCGCACCATAACTCTTTACTGGTGGCTCTGATTTGCGCGTATAGCATACCAAATTATTCGCCTCGACGAGTACATCATTTCATCGCATTGCATCATTTACATTTGAGCTCATCTTGATGCCCGAAATGCTGTTAGAAGAGGGCTATGTGATGTTAGTTTCAGATTCTTATCAGAACATGCACTCTTATCATTTTTTCCATGATTGATGTGTGCATCCTATGATCTTGAGTCCTACATGTGTTTTGTAATATGTCATGCCATCTTTACAGGGGTGTATGCCATGTATTTTTGTGATCTCTGTGGTGACTAGCACAAGCATGCAAACTAGACTTCATGATGTTGCTGATTTCAGCCCCTGTTCTGCTGATATTTTTATGCCATGTAAACTTGATGCTACAGAGAGATCCATGCTTATTTTGAGATACTTCAGTAAGGATGTTGTGAACATATGGTTATGCTCTATCGATCCATGCCCTTGTTTGCAATTATGGAGTGCCATAGATTGATTCAATCAAGCTCTACTTTTGCTATAAAATGTTTCCTGGCAGGTTGTTTACATGTTATTCAATTTTACCAAGGTTGTTGTAGCTGATCCGTGTATGCTATGATGTTGTTCTTGCCATGTATAGCTTTTATGCCATGTATTCTTGATGGATGTATGATTAGTTTATCATGAAATGCTCTGTAGTGAGTGCATCGAGCCCGCGAAGATGCCTTCATAATTCTGTCAATGTCATGCCCTGTTTGCTGAATCTGTTTACGAAACTTGCTATATTAACATGGGTGCTATTACATTTTTTGATCCCATTTGGCTCTTGGTCAGTAAGGGACTTTTGTTCAATGCCTTGAGTAGATTCATGCCATGCCTTATTTTGCCATGTCTTGTTCCTGTAGCAGGTTGTTTGCTTGCTCTAAACATGCCTTCCTGATGTTAATTTCTGGCATGTTAGTATTTTTCACTAAGTCTGTGAAGCTGATATATTTTGCACTTTTACCATGCTTGTTTGGACCTGTTATGGTGTGATTTAGCCGTAGCTCAGTGTTCATCTTTTGTCAAGCATCTTGAGTAGATCATGGCCATATGCTTTATTGGTACGGTTGGGTGAGTAGCTTAATTTCTTGTTGCTTACTATGTGGCATCATGCTGTTAATGGCAGATTTGTGTCATTCTTGTTTTGCTTGTCATTTGCAAACCGTGCATCCGATTCCGGTGATCTTTATATCGATTTCAACAGAAATCATCTCACCTTTCCAGCGGCATACTTGGTTTTCCAATTTGATGCCTTGTTCATAATTTTCCTTCCGGAGCACGCATATGCATTGCATCTCACATCTCGCATATCACGTCATGTTTTGCATCATGTTGTTTGTGCATCACCCGTGATTGATTGTTGGTCCTTTGCTTGTGTTCTTGCTTTGGGTAGAGCCGGGAGACGAGTACGTGAACGAGGAACCTGTTGAGAACGCTTACGAGGATCAAGCTTTCGACAACTCACGAGAACCTTGCGAGCAAGATGACCATACCCTCGAAATCACTTCTATCTTTGCTTGCTAGATGCTCGCTCTTTTGCTATGCCTATGCTACGTTACCTACCACTTGCTATATCATGCCACCCATATTGCCATGTCAAACCTCTAACCATCCTTTCCTAGCAAACCGTTGATTGGCTATGTTACCGCTTTGCTCGGCCCCTCTTATAAGCGTTGCTAGTTGCGGTGAAGATGAAGTTGGTTCCATGTTGGAACATGGATATTTTGGGATATCACAATATCTCTTATTTTAATTAATGCATCTATATACTTGGTAAAGGGTGGAAGGCTCGGCCTTATGCAGTGTTTTGTTCCACTCTTGCCGCCCTAGTTTCCGTCATACCGGTGTTATGTTCCTTGATTTTGCGTTCCTTACGGTTGGGTGATTTATGGGACCCCTTGACAGTTCGCTTTGAATAAGACTCCTCCAAAGAAGGCCAAACTTTGGTTTTACCATTTGCCACCTAAGCCTTTTCCCGGGTTTTCGCAAGCCCGAGGGTCATCTTTATTTACCCCCCGGGCGGTGCTCCTCGAGTGTTGGTCCAAACTAGAGCACCGTCTGGGACCATTCCTTGGCAACTTTGATTACGTCGGTACTGTGACGCTTAGCTTATCCGGTGTGCCACGAGAACGAGATATGTGCAGCTCCTATCGGGATTTGTCGGCACGGTCGGGTGGTCTTCTTGGTCTTGTTTTACCATTGTCGAGATGTCTTGTAGTCCGGGATTCCGAGATCGATCGGGTCTTCGGTAGAAGGAATATCCTTCGTTGACCGTGAGAGCTTATTATGGGCTAAGTTGGGACACCCTGCAGGTATTATCTTTCAAAGCCGTGCCCGCGGTTATGAGGCAGATGGGAATTTGTTAATGTCCGGTTGTAGAAAACCCGAAGTTGACCTTAATTAAAATACATCAACCGCGTGTGTAACCGTGATGATCTCTTCTCGGAGTCCGGAAGTGAACACGGTGTTGGAGTTATGTTTGACGTAAGTAGTTTCAGGATCACTTCTTGATCGCTACTAGCTTCACGACCGTGCCTTGCTTCTCTTCTCGCTCTTTTGCGAATGTAGCCACCATATATGCTAGCCGCTTGCTGCAGCTCCACCTCACAACTCTGTCCTTCCTATAAGCTTAAATAGTCTTGATCTCGCGGGTGTGAGATTGCTGAGTCCCCGTGACTCACATATTCTACCAAAAAGCGATTCTTGGTGCCGACGATGCCGGTCAGATGACGCAACCGAGCTCAAGTGGGAGTTCGACGAGGAACGTGGTCGTTACTATGTGTCTTTTCACGATGATCGATCGAGCCTAGTTGGGACGATCGGGGATCTGTGTAGCATTTGGGGTAGTCTTCTTTTATTTTGGTTCCGTAGTCGGACGTTGAGTGTAATCTGGATTATGGATGTTTATTTACGTATTGTGTGAAGTGGCGACTGTAAGCCAACTATGTATCTCTTTCCCTTATGTATTACATGGGTTGTGTGAAGATTACCTCACTTGCGACATTGCTTTCAATGCGGTTATGCCTCTAAGTCGTGCTTCGACTCGTGGGAGATATAGCCGCATCGAGGGCGTTACAAGTTGGTTATCGAGCCATCCCGACTTAGGAGCCCCCGCTTGATTGTTTGTCATGGCGTTGTTGAGTCTAGAACAAAATGTTTTGAGTCTTAGGATTATATATATCGGAGAGTAGGATTCTTTTTACTCCCCGGTCCCTTCGTCAGCTCTGGTGAGGTCTCCCGACGTAGAAGTTTTGACTCTCCTCTCCTCAAATTTCACTAAAATTTTTTAGGATCACGCGGGTATCTTGGAATCGTTCGATGGTTTTGTGACGAGAACATTGTTCTTGGTGCCTCGACATTTAGGGGTTGTGGCGGTGTCCCGGGAGTTGAGCTCCGAGGTGTTGTCGCCACAATTTTATCGTTCTTGATTCTCGAATACTGAGTTTTACCGACATCGAAAATCTCTTTTGTACAGTTGTTGGTGAGATAACCCCGATAACCCAAAGATCTTGAGGCGAGCTCGAGTATTGCCATGACTCAGATAACGGATGCTTTTCAAGGTCGAGGTACACGATTTCGAAGGTTTCTTGGTTATGTGTTGACGGATGGATACAATCGATCTAGGTATTGTTAGTTTGGGTGATATATTTTGTGTCCCTGTATCCCCAACACCAGATTGCATAACCAGAAAGTTTCGGGAGTTTATAGGTGGGATTCAAGTAGCTCTTAGCATTTCTTCCCGCAGATATTTGGTTTGCGATTGGGTAATCCTTACCACTTATTTGTTCCAGTCGTACCTTGTTATTTTTTTTCATCAACCCTTAATCAAGTGGCTTCTCACCTTAATGGACGTGTGATGTTAGCTTTGGAATTCATTCGTTCTTCCTTGTTTGAATGTTTATTGTGAAGACTATATGTTGCAATTTCTATCCGTTGATTCAACTTGTCTATCGTCTATCAAAGTGCTAACGGATGTCACCCTCTTCAGGATGGCTCCGCCAACGTCCTCAATCCGGAACGCAATGATGGGAGTCGATCGAACCCTCCACCTCCACCTCCGCCTCCGGAGGCATGGCAAGCTATCATGGCAGCCACCAACGCAAATGCTCAGATGATTTTGCAACTCTTGCAAGAGCGTACCCAAGGGCAAGGCAACCAAGGAAATCAAGGCCAATGCAACAATCAGCCGCATTTCGCTACCCTCAATCAGTTCCTCGCTAATCAGCCGAAGTCTTTCAGCTTCTGTGCCGAGGCCACAGACGCCGACGATTGGCTTGTGGACATCTGCAAACATTTTGAATGTAGCAATGTCGACACGAGGACTTTGTCAAGTTTGCTTCGTTTCAACTCAAGGACCAACCTGCCGAGTGGTATCAACAATACAAAGATTCCAGAGGAGGTCGTAATTACACAGGATGAGTTCCGCCGAGACTTCAAAGCTCACCACATTCCACAAAGTGTTGTTGAGAGCAAGCGTGAGGAGTTCCGCAATCTCAAGCAAGGCAACATGTCTGTATCAATACAATATCCAGTTCCAAACTCGCCGCTTCGCTAAGCAAGACGTCCCTGATGAAAAGAGTATGATCTATCAATTCAGAGGTGGCCTCAGAGAAGATTTGCAATTAGCTCTCGTGCTTTTTGAGCCAGAAAAGTATGATGAATTCTACAACATGGCACTGAAGCAAGAAGCTGCCCAGCTCAAGTGTGAGGCTTCTAAGAAGAGAGTCAGGGACGCAGTTCAGTCTTCTTCTTCCTCACTAGTGGCAGCTAAGCAACAGAAGTTCTGGTTGCCTCCTCCTCCTCCGTTCCGTCAGCCTTATCAGCAGAAGAACTCAGGTGGTCGTGGATCTTCCCACCCGCCCAACCCAAAGCTATCGTAACAAGTCTAATTCTCAAGCTCCAAGGTCAAATGCTCCGTATCATCGTCCGCTCTCAGAGGTGACTTGCAACAAATGTCAGTAGAAAGGTCACTATGCGAACAAGTGCTTCAACCAAAGGCGCCTTCCGCCTCCTCCTCCTGTGAGATCTTCAAGCAATGCAGTGGTCAAGCATAATCCCAAGTCTGCAAAGGTCAACATGATGAATGCAGCGCAAGCAGAGGATTCTTCTGATGTGATTATGGGTAATCTTCCAGTTAATGATATTCCTGCAAAAGTTTTATTTGATACCGTGCATCGCATTGTTTCATGTCTAGATCATTTGTTGCAAAGCATGATTTCATTTCGAAATGTTGGAAAAACCCTTGGGAGTTGTTTCTCCGGGCTCTTCTATGAGGGCTACCACAATGATTCCGGATGTTTCTATCAAGATGGGCAACTATAAGTTTCTATCTAAACCATTTGTTCTTGGTGACTCGGATATTGATCTAATTCTCGGAATGGACTGGCTTTCTCAGCACAAAGCTCAGCTTGATTGTGCTGCCAGGGAAATTCAATTGACACACTCTTCTGAGGATGTGATCATCTATGCCGCTCGTGATGAAACCATTCGGTTGTTTTCTCTCAATGAGAAGGGCGAATTGGATGCTATCTCTCGATTCCAGTCGTTTGTGAGTATCAAGATGTCTTTCCAGAAGAGCTCCCGGGTATGCCTCCTCATCGGCCAGTCGAATTCGTTATCGATCTTGAGCCTGGCACGGAACCCGTTTGCAAGCGTCCATACAAGCTTGGACCTAATGAGCTGAAGGAATTGAAGAAACAGCTCGATGAACAAGAGCGTCTGGGTCTGATCAGACCGAGTTCATCTCCATGGGGTTGTGGAGTTCTTTTTGTCCAGAAGAAGGATGGCACGGACCGACTTTGCGTCAATTACCGTCCATTGAATAAGAAGACTATCAAGAACAAGTATCCACTTCCCAACATCAATGAGCTTTTCGAGCAACTCAAAGGTGCTAAAGTGTTCTCCAAGCTTGACCTTCATATGGGTTATCATCAAATTCGCATTCGTGAACAAGATATTCCCAAGACAAAGATTCGTAACAAGCTTTGGTTCTTATGAATATACCGTCATGTCTTTCGCCTTGTCAATGCTCCTCCAACATTCTCTCGAATGATGAACTTCATCTTCAACCCCTACACCAATGAATTCGTCTTGGTCTATCTTGATGATATTTTGGTCTTCTCCAAGAATACGAAGGATCATGCCAAACATTTGCGATTGGTGCTCGACAAGCTCAGAGAGCATCAATTCTATGCGAAGTTTTCCAAATGTGAATTTTGGCTTGATGAAGTGCTTTATCTTGGTCACATCATCTCCGCCAAGGGCATCGCTGTTAATCCCGAGAAGGTGTCTGCAGTTGTGAATTGGGAACCTCCTCGAGCGTCAAGCGGCTTCGCAGTTTTCTTGGACTTGCAAGCTATTGCGAAGATTCGTTGAGAACTTCTCTAAGATTGCAAAGCCTCTTTACAACCTCCTCCGTAAGCATGTCAAGTATGTCCGGTCTCCCCGAGTGTGACGTTGCTTTCAACACCCTCAAAGAGAAGCTAGTCACAGCTCTGTCTTGACTCCTCTGATGAATCCAAACCATTCAAGTTTTCGTGATGCTTCTCTTCAAGGTCTCGGTCTTTGTGTTAATGCAAGAGAAGAAAGTTGTGGCCTATACCTCTCGTCTGAAGCCCAACGAAAAGAACTACCCCACTCACGCTCTTGAGTTGGCGGCAGTTGTCCATGCATTAATAACATGGAGACATCTCTTGTTGGGAAGGAAAGTGGACATATTCACCGATCACAAGAGTCTCAAGTATATCTTCACTCAACCCAACCTCAACCTCAGGAAAACTCGATGGGTCGAAATGATTCAAGAGTACAACCCAAGTATTGAATATACTCCGGGCAAGGCCAATGTCATTGCAGATGCTTTGAGTAGGAAGGCTTATTGCAACAGTTTAATCCTCAAGCCCTTCCAACGGACCTTTGTGAAGCTTTCCGCATGCTGAATCTTCAAGTTGTTCCTCAAGGCTTTCTTGCCAACCTCATAGTCTCTCCTACTTTGGAAGACCAAATTCGTGAGGCTCAACTCCAGGATACCATGGTGAAAAAGGTGAAACGTGGTATCGACAAGGGCATTTCCAAATACAAGTGCTTCCACATTGATGACAAAGATGCTCTTTTCTTCGAGGACCGGATTGTGGTTCCAAAGGGTGATCTACGTAAAGTCATTATGAACGAGGCGCACAATTCTCTTCTATCCATTCATCCTGGAAGTACGAAGATGTAGCATGACCTCAAGAAGTCATATTGGTGGACTCGAATGAAGCGAGAAATTGATCAATTCGTAAATGAATGTGATGTCTGCCGAAGGGTGAAAGCAGAACACCAACGACCAGCTGGTCTCCTCCAACCTCTTGCTATTCCAGAATGGAAGTTTGATCATATCGAAATGGACTTCGTGACTGGATTTCCAAAGTCCAAGCGTGGAAATGATGCTATCTTCGTTGTCATTGACAAGCTTACTAAAGTGGCTCATTTTCTTCCAATCAAAGAATCTATCGCAGCAGCTCGGTTGGCGAGCTATACACCTCCGTAATTGTCTCCTTGCACGGCATTCCACAATTGATCTCTTCGCACCGTGGCAGCATCTTTACCTCTAAGTTTTGGGATTCTTTTCAAGGCCATGGGCACCAACATTCGTTTCAAGACAGCTTTCCATCCTCAAACAAGTGGCCAAGTCGAGCGAGTCAATCAAATCCTCGAAGACATGCTCAGGGCTTGTGTCATCTCTTTCGGTATGAAGTGGGAAGATTGTCTTCCATATGCCGAATTCTCCTACAACAACAGCTTCCAAGCGAGTTCGGGCAAGGCCCCATTCGAAATTCTCTATGGCAGAAAGTGCCGTACTCCTCTCAATTGGTCCGAGATGTGAACGCCAACTTCTTGGCAACGACTTGATCACGAAGTCAAGAAATGTGCAAAGTCATTCGTGAGAATCTCAAAGCCGCGCAATCGCGCCAGAAGAGCTATTATGATGACAAGCACTGTGATGTGGCTTTTGAAATCGGAGACCATGTCTACCTCCCTGTCTCTCCAATGAAAGGCACTCGTCGCTTCGGTATCAAAGGGAAGCTTGCCCCTAGATATGTGGGTCCTTTCAAGATCATTGGCAAAAGAGGCGATCTCGCCTATCAACTTGAGCTTCCGTCCAACTTCGCGAACGTGCACGATGTGTTTCACGTGTCACAACTTCGCAAGTGCTTCAAGACGCCTGAGCGCACTATCAACTTCGAAGAGATTGATCTCCAAGAAGATCTCTCTTATCATGAGCACCCCGTTGCTATTCTTGAAGAAACCGAGCGCAAGACTCGCAACAAGTCAATCAAATTCCTGAAAGTGAAGTGGTCACACCATTCCGACCGAGAAGCCGGGAGCGCGAGGATCACCTCCGTTCGAATATCCGGAGTTCTTTCAGTCCTAGATCTCGGGACGAGATCCTCTTGTAGTGGTGGAGTGTTGTAACACCCCGGATGTAACTTTCCATCTTTGTAACTCCAACTCTTGCCATTTTCGGCTATGTGCTATGGTATTCCCTCCGTGGTTGGGTTTTTGTTTTTCGTTTTGCATTTTGTCCATGTCATGCATCTCATATCATGTCATCATGTGCATCTCATTTGCATACGTGTTCGTCTCATGATTCCGAGCATTTTCCCCGTTGTCCGTTTTGCAATCCGACACTCCTACATGCACCGGCGCACCCCTCTTGTCTCTTTTTCCATGAGCGGGTACTAAACTTTCTCGGAATGGACCGAGGTTTGTCAAGTGGCCTTGGTACATCACCGGTAGACCACCTATCAAGTTTCGTGCCATTTGGAGGTCGTTTGATACTCCAACGGTTAACCGGGTAACCGCGAAGGCCTCTTGTGTGTTGCAGCCCAACATCCCTTCAAAACAGCCCAATAACCCATCTAAGTCACTTCCATGCTCTCCATCGTCGGATCACGATCGTGTGGACGAAAACTACACCTTATTTGGACACTCCTAGCTTCTTCTACCTATAAAAACACCTCCTCCCCCGAAATTCCGGATCAACTCCACCCCTAACCCTAGCTCCGCTCCTCTCCGCGCCGCCGGACGCATCCGGACCGGGCCGGACACGTCCGCCCGCCGCCGCCAGCCAATCCGAGGCCGCCACGTGGGCGTGCCCCACTGCCCGCGCCCGGCCCGCGAGGGAGCGGAGGCCCTCCCAGCTCGCCCGCCACGCCCTCGCGCCGCCGCGCCCTCGCGCCGCCCGGCCGCCCGCGCCCCGGCCTCTCCTCCGTCCTGCTCCGGCCCCGAGCTCCATCTCCGGCCGGCGAACCTCGAAGTCCGAGCCGGATCCAGATCAGCCTCGGTTGACTTTCTTCCTCCCCCGATTTTCGTCCAAGTCCTTATCTGTCATTATTTTGTTGCATGTTCATCGCACCATAACTCCGTATTCGTTGCTCCGATTTGGGCGTATAGCATACCGAATTGTTCACCTCAACGAGTACATAATTTCATCTCATTGCATCATTTACATTTGAGCTCATCTTGATGCCCGAAATTCTGTTAGAATAGGGCTATGTGATGTTAGTTTCAGATTCTTATCAGAACATGCACTTTTGTCATTTTTGCCATGATTGATGTGTGCATCCTATGATCTTGAGTCCTACATGTGTTTTGTAATATGCCATGCCATCCTTACAGGGGTGTATTCCATGTATTTTTGTGATCTCTGTGGTGACTAGCACAAGCATGCAAACTAGGCTTCATGATGTTGCTGATTTCAGCCCTTGTTCTGCTGATATTTTTATGCCATATAAACTTGATGCTACAGAGAGATCCATGCTTATTTTGAGATACTTCAGTAAGGATGTTTTGAACATATGGTTATTCTCTATCCATTCATGCCCTTTTTGGCAATTATAGAGTGAAATAGGTTGAGTCAATCGAGCTCTACTTTTGCTATAAAATGTTTCCTAGCAGGTTGTTTACATGTTATTCAATTTTGCCAAGGTTGTTGTAGCTGATCCATGTATGCTATGATCTTGTTCTTGCCATGTATAGCTTCTATGCCATGTCTTCTTGATGGATGTATGATTAGTTTATCATGAAATGCTCTTTAGTGAGTGCATTGAGCTCGCGAAGATGCCTTCATAATTCTGTCAATGTCATGCCCTGTTTGCTGAATCTGTTTACGAAACTTGCTATATTGACATGGGTGCTATTATATTTTTTGATCCCTTTTGGCTCTTGGCCAGTAAGGGACTTTTGTTCAATGCCTTGCGTAGATTCATGCCATGCCTTATTTGGCTATGTTTTGTTCCTGTAGCAGGTTTTTTGCTTGCTCTAAACATGCCTTCCTGATGTTAATTTCTGGCATTTAGTATTTTTCACTAAGTCTGTGAAGCTGATATATTTTGCACTTTTGCCATGCTTGTTTGGACCTGTTATGGTGTGATTTAGCCGTAGCTCAGTGTTCATCTTTTGTCAAGCATCTTGATTAGATAACTGACATATGCTTTGTTGGTATGTTTGGGTGCAGTAGCTTAATTTTTTGTTGATTTCTATGTGGCATCATGCTGTTAATGGCAGATTTGTGTCATTCTTGTTTTGCTTGTCATTTGCAAACCGTGCATCCGATTCCGGTGATCTTTATATCGATTTCAACCGAAATCATCTCATCTTTCAAGAGGCATATTTGTTTTGCCAAGTTGATGCCTTGTTCATCATTTTTCTTCCGGAGCACGCATATGCATTGCATCTCACATCTCGCATATCATGCCATGTTTTGCATCATGTTGTTTGTGCATCGCCCATGATTGATTGTTGGTCCTTTGCTTGTGTTCTTGCTTTGGGTAGAGCCGGGAGACAAGTACGTGAACGAGGAACCTGTTGAGAACGCTTACGAGGATCAAGCTTTCGACAACTCTGAGAACCTTGCAGGCAAGATGACCATACCCTCGAAATCACTTCTATCTTTGCTTGCTAGATGCTCGCTCTTTTGCTATGCCTATGCTACGTTACCTACCACTTGCTATATGATGCCACCCATATTGCCATGTCAAACCTCTAACCATCCTTTCCTAGCAAACCGTTGATTGGCTATGTTACCGCTTTGCTCAGCCCCTCTTATAGCGTTGCTAGTTGCAGGTGAAGATGAAGTTGGTTCCATGTTGGAACATGGATATTTTGGGATATCACAATATCTCTTATTTTAATTAATGCATCTATATACTTTGTAAAGGGTGGAAGGCTCGGCCTTATGCCTGGTGTTTTGTTCCACTCTTGCCGCCCTAGTTTCCGTCATACCGGTGTTATGTTCCTTGATTTTGCGTTCCTTACACGGTTGGGTGATTTATGGGCCCCCTTGACAGTTCGCTTTGAATAAGACTCCTCCAGCAAGGCCCAACTTTGGTTTTACCATTTGCCACCTAAGCCTTTTTCCCCCGGGTTTTCGCGAGCCCGAGGGTCATCTTTATTTACCCCCCCGGGCCAGTGCTCCTCCGAGTGTTGGTCCAAACTAGAGCACCGTGCAGGACCATTCCTTGGCAACTTGGATTACATCGGTACCTGTACGCTTAGCTTATCCGGTGTTCCCTGAGAACGAGATATGTGCAGCTCCTATCGGGATTTGTCGGCACAGTCGGGTGGTCTTGCTGGTCTTGTTTTACCATTGTCGAGATGTCTTGTAGTCCGGGGTTCCGAGACTGATCGGGTCTTCCCGGTAGAAGGAATATCCTTCGTTGACCGTGAGAGCTTATTATGGGCTAAGTTGGGACACCCCTGCAGGGTATTATCTTTCAAAGCCGTGCCCATGTTATGAGGCAGATGGGAATTTGTTAATGTCCGGTTGTAGAAAACCCGAAGTTGACCTTAATTAAAATACATCAACCGCGTGTGTAACCGTGATGGTCTCTTCTCGGCGGAGTGCGAGAAGTGAACACGGTGTTGGAGTTTGTTTGACGTAAGTAGTTTCAGGATCACTTCTTGATCGCTACTAGCTTCACGACCGTGCCTTGCTTCTCTTCTCGCTCTCTTTTGCGAATGTAGCCACCATATATGCTAGCCGCTTGCTGCAGCTCCACCTCACAACTCTGTCCTTCCTATAAGCTTAAATAGTCTTGATCTCGCGGGTGTGAGATTGCTGAGTCCATGACTCATAGATTCTACCAAAACAGTTGCAGTGCAGCGATGCCGGTCACGGATGACGCAACCGAGCTCAAGTGGGAGTTCGACGAGGAACGTGGTCGTTACTATGTGTCTTTTCCTCGATGATCCGTAGTGGAGCCAGTTGGGACCATCGGGATCAGGTAGCATTTGGGGTAGTCTTCTTTCATTTTGGTTCCGTAGTCGGACCTTGAGTGTAATCTGGATGATGGATGTTTATTTACGTATTGTGTGAAGTGGCGACTGTAAGCCAACTATGTATCTCTTTCCCTTATGTATTACATGGGTTGTGTGAAGATTACCTCACTTGCGACATTGCTTTCAATGCGGTTATGCCTCTAAGTCCTGCTTCAACACGTGGGAGATATAGC
The DNA here is from genome assembly GCA_021605145.1 of Aegilops bicornis. NCBI lineage: Eukaryota > Viridiplantae > Streptophyta > Magnoliopsida > Poales > Poaceae > Aegilops > Aegilops bicornis. The sequence continues at coordinate 565,824,166 of CM038672.1, read as the reverse complement.
CGCATCGAGGGCGTTACACTTCTCGCGAGCCACCCCCGCTTGAGTCTGGAAACTGGCGCAACCCTCCTAGTCCGTGCCCCTCGGGTACCTCGATACAAAGCACCAGGTCAAGGCTCGGGTGAACGACAAATCTCCTAGCGAATTCCCTAACAAATTTCTTGCAGTTCCTGGGCAATCGCAGACCACTCGGTCAAGATGGACACAAGGAGATAAACGCCTTGTAAGGAGGAGGGCGCCCCGAATGCACCAGGCTAAGTTATCTTGGCGCAGAACAACAAGCGTCGCATAATGGTTAATAAGTTATGGTTCGATACACGCCCCTCCGGGCCCATGCTGGTTTCATTTCGATGTAGGAAGAAAAAGAGGAACATAACAAAAGCGGCGCTCGCCCCTGCAGCAACCGACGGAGGCAGGGCCTTGTCGACGTCCTGGGTCTAGTCAGACCCCTCCCCACGCTTCACCGATGCGCGGCGATGAGACGACCCGCTACCGCCTTCGAAGCGGGCGTGGCGGCTGGTCAAAGCCGCCGCTGCTGGAACTGTCGCCAAGGGAGGAGCCACCGTAGCCAGACGAGGCGCGGCCGGCGGGCTCGCCCCCCACCTCGTCCCGGCCATCGCCAAGGCCAAGCACCTCCTCACCGTCGTTCACCTCGGGGCAGCATCCGACGCGGCGACCGTCTTCCCCGAACACCCTCACGTAGAGGGTCGCGTCGCCATCAAACTTGAAGTGGAGAGTGCACGCCTGCCCAGGCCGCGCGCGCGGGCGAATGTCTGCCAACCGCGGGCCAGAGCTATGTTGCCCGCGTCGGAGCCCTCGACTGCGACCCAAGAAGCCCGGTTGCAACTGGCACGTCATAGCCAGAGCCCGCTGGGCAGGTCGACAGCCTGTCGGCAAAAAAGCGGGGAGCTGGAGCCGGTGCCGGCGGATCCTCCGACCGACAACGAACTTTGGCGGCACCTCGACGCATGGAACATGATCGGGGAGGCCAGCGCGACCAGCGCGTCTCCTTTCGTCGGCAGGACTATCATGACTGGCGACACTGTCGCGATCAAGGCACCACCCGAGAGCCGGGGGCCATGGCGGGGGTCGCGGCATGCTTGCGGGAACGACCACGTCCTCGCTTGGGCGCCGGGGAGCCGGGTCCCTCTCGAGGGGCCTTGCCCTTCTTCGCGGCGGAAAACCTCTTCGACGACGCCATTGCTGCTAGCGGTGGAGCAAGGAGGGGGAAGCGAGTGAACCAAGAAGAGATGGGCGACGGGGGTGATGACCCAAGTATAGGGGATCTATCGTAGTCCTTTCTATAAGTAAGAGTGTCGAACCCAACAAGGAGCAGAAGGAAATGATAAGCGGTTTTCAGCAAGGTATTCTCTGCAAGTACTGAAATAATAGGTAACAAATAGTTTTGTGATAGGATAATTTGTAACGCAACAAGTAACAAAAGTAAATAAAGTGCAGCAAGGTGGCCCAATCCTTTTTGTAGCAAAGGACAAGCCTGGACAAACTCTTATATAAAGGAAAACGCTCCCGAGGACACATGGGAATTATCATCAAGCTAGTTTTCATCACGTTCATATGATTCGCGTTCGGTACTTTGATAATTTGATATGTGGGTGGACCGGTGCTTGGGTGCTGCCCTTACTTGGACAAGCATCCCACTTATGATTAACCTCTATTGCAAGCATCCGCAACTACAACAAAAGTATTAACTTAAACCTAACCATAACATGAAACATATGGATCCAAATCAGCCCCTTACGAAGCAATGCATAAACTAGGGTTTAAGCTTCTGTCACTCTAGCAACCCATCATCTACTTATTACTTCCCAATGCTTCCTCTAGGCCCAAATAATGGTGAAGTGTCATGTAGTCGACGTTCACATAACACCACTAGAGGATAGACAACATACATCTCATCAAAATATCGAACGAATACCAAATTTACATGACTACTAATAGCAAGGCTTCTCCCATGTCCTCAGGAACAAACGTAACTACTCACAAAGCATATTCATGTTCATAAATCAGAGGGGTATTAATATGCTTATAGGATCTGAACATATGATCTTCCACCAAATAAACCAACTAGCATCAACTACAAGGAGTAATCAACACTACTAGCAACCTACAGGTACCAATCCCGGACTTAGAGACAAGAATTGGATACAAGAGATGAACTAGGGTTTGAGAGAAGATGGTGCTGGTGAAGATGTTGATGGAGATGGCCCTCTCCCGATGAGAGGAGCGTTGGTGATGACGATGGCGATGATTTCCCCCTCCCGGAGGGAAGTGTCCCCGGCAGAACAGCTCTACATGAGCCCTAGATTGGTTCCGCCAAGGTTCCGCCTCGTGGCGGTGGAGTCTCGTCCCGGAAGCTTGCTTATGATTTTTCTTCGGACGAAAGACTTCATATAGCAGAAGATGGCCACCGGAGGGCCAACAGGGGCCCACGAGGCAGGGGTGCGCCCAGGGGGGTAGGGCGCGCCCCCACCCTCGTGGCCAGATGGGGGCCCCCTGACGTACTTCTTCCGCTCAATATTTTTTATTATTTCCAAAAGTAACTTTCGTGGAGTTTCCGGACTTTTGGAGTTGTGCAGAATAGGTCTATAATATTTGATCCTTTTCCAGCCCAGAATTCCAGCTGCCGGCATTCTCCCTCCTTATGTAAACCTTGTAAAATAAGAGACAATAGGCATAAGTATTGTGACATAATGTGTAATAACAGCCCATAATGCAATAAATATCAATATAAAAGCATGATGCAAAATGGACGTATCAACTCCCCCAAGCTTAGACCTCGCTTGTCCTCAAGCGGAAGCTGATAACGATAAATATGTCCACATGTTTAGAGGTAGAGGTGTCGATAAAATAAAATAGGGACATGAGGGCATCATGATTATTCTCATAACAGCAACATATATGAATATTGTCACATGATTTCTTATGCTCAAGTAACAATCTATTCACAATGCAAAGTATGAATCAGAAACTTTATTGAGAACTAACAAACTATAATCTCAGTCATTGAAGCAATTGCAATTTATCATAACATCAGAAAGAGTCTATGTCAGAGCTATTTAGCAAGTCCACATAGTCAACTATCATTTAGTCTTTCATAATTGCTAACACTCACGCAATACTTGTGTTTACGGAGTTTTAATCGGACACAGAGAAAGATAGGGGCTTATAGTTTCGCCTCCCAACCTTTTACCTCAAGGGTAATGTCAACAATAATAACTCATGTCCCCTACATCCAATTAGATATATCAATCAGGACCTTTCCAACACCCTGTACTTGCCAAAAGATAAAATGTAAAAAGGAAAGGTGAAGATCACCATGACTCTTGCATAAGGTAGAAGATAATAATAAAAGATAGGCCCTTCGCAGAGGGAAGTAGAGGTTGCCATGCGCTTTCAGGGTTGGATGCATAAAATCTTAATGCGAAAGAAAGTCAGTTTATATTGCCACTTGTGATATGAACCTTTATTATGCAGTCCGTCGCTTTTATTTCTTCCACATCACAAGATCGTATAAAGCTTATTTCCTCCACACCAATCAATCATACTTATTTAGGGAGCAATTTTTATTGCTTGCACCGATGACAACTTACTTGAAGGATCTTACTCAATCCATAGGTAGGTATGGTGGACTCTCATGGCAAAATTGGTTTAAGGGTTTTTGGAAGCACAAGTAGTATCTCTACTTGGTGCAAATAATTTGGCTAGCATGAGGGGGAAAGGCAAGCTCAACATGTTGGATGATCCATGACAATATACTTTATCTCAGATATAAGAAAACATAACCCATTACGTTGTCTTCCTTGTCCAACATCAACTCTTTAGCATGTCATATTTTAATGAGTGCTCCCAATCATAAAAGATGTCCAAGATAGTGTCACATCCTGATTTTCATGGCACAACACTTAAGATGATAAATCATGATAAAGTATGGTTTGACAAAAACTTTTGCATTATTTGACTTTTTATTGAGTTGGTTTTTCTCTCTGTGTTTTGCAAGTGCTCTTAAAAGTCAACATAGTTTCACCTTCTACACTTCATCTCCTTGCTCCAAACTTCTGCCCAATGATCATTCCACGTGTATAGTGCAATATAGTATTTTCTTACAAAAATAATTTGGCCAAAAAGTATTTTCTAAAATTAGTTTTCCAAAAACCCTTGAATTGAGATTTGCACTGCAAGTACTTGATTTGAGGTGTGAAAAATATTTCAAAAGGTATATTTGAAACCTATTAGATATAGGATACCCAGAAAACACAAAAATATAATTTTAAAAGTTATTTTCCTATTTTATTTAAAACCTTTTTCTTAAGGCCAGAAATTGTCTTTAATAGGAAAAATTATTTTTATTGTTTCAAAAATATTTGACAAAAATCAGGGAAACTCAGTGGGCATATATTTCCCATATATAAGAGTTTTAGCACATGGTCATGTTCAAAATACAAGGTACACCAAGGATTCTACTTCGGCGACCAACTAACACTGGAGACTTTTGCTACAACCTCCTCGACCAAGTGCAGCCCTTTAGAGTTAGGGTTGCCCCTCAAGATTAGAGACCCATTCCTAGACCCTTCAAGACTTCATAAGATACCCAGCTCGAGTCCTTAACCATGTGCTTAACCCACAGAATTGCAAGAGAACCTGTTAAGCCTTCGTAACCTTGCACAACACTGAGTTCATATGGAACTAGTGGACATAGTGAACGAGCACATTATCATCCTAAGATAGCACCAAAGTGATGCCATAGGAGAGACCAATTTGAGGATATAGGAATAGAGGACAAATGACTTGATGAGTTTATATCAATGACTTTGAGGAAACATCCGAGACTATTTGGTGGATTATGAGGTTTTCATGTTGGTAGATGAACTTGGTGGGATCATGATTATAGAGTAGCATAGCCTTCATTTACCCCTGAGTAAATTGGATTTATAGGACAATTATGATCGCAAGCTGAACTCCTGGTAGTGCAAGGATTTGACTTGATGATATTGATAGAAGACAGTTGATATCACGTAAATAACTTGAGGGAAACATGTAGGATCCCTCGTTGGACAAGAGATTTGGATTTAAATAGGTGATCCTAGTTGAGTATAGATGCGAGTAATTTTACATGGTTCGGAGTAAATGAGATTTAGACTGATGATCTCGATCATGATACCATGTTTCTTGGAGGGCAATAAACCAGGAGATTGGATTAATTGTCGGGGTTGATATAAGCTTGACCTTGGAGTTTACTTGACCATGATAATGGAAATTGGTGGAATGACTATAGTAAGGTAGCCCTTCCAAGTATTTGGGTATTATAGGAACCTTAGGAGATCATGTGGAACACCATAACCATTGGATTTGTAGAATTAAATGGATTATGTAGTAATTGATGAAGGTAATGGGTTGTTGGAGTTGATTCATAGGAAGGAAACAAGATCTGGAGTAGCTTACGACGTGGTTCCTTGGGATAGAAATGCTTTATCTTAGACCTTGGAAGAATAGGCTGAGCACTTGGATTGTCACATTCAAGCTTAGCAGCTTGTATGTTCTACCCATGGAATTTTAGGGACAGACATACATATGAGTTTGGGGATTGTAGATATATATGGTTTTGTTAGACCTCCTCTCGGGAGCCATGAGGATATGAATCACATGAGTGATGATTGGAGTTGACCTATACGAAATGATGCTATCAGTGATATGTTGTGATTTGTTTAAAGGACTAGATAGCACAATCGGCATCTCAGAAATTGTGCTTAAAGATAAGATGATAAATGTTCACTCGCACACTAGAATCCTTGAAACCCTTAAGCCCCACCAAGCTACAACATGGTCGGATCAGGACCTTAGGGCCTTGACACTAGATCTAGAACACCTTGGCCCACGCTCAACAGAGACCACCACCAATCCCCCCAGCCTACTTTATGTACCCCGTAAACAAAGTCTTCATGGAGTACTTAGACAAGATAGTTGTCATCATTATTTGGTGACCTACTTGTCCACCCGAAGACGGAATAAGAGCCGTTCAACTAGCCAAGGAACATTTGAAGACCGCCATGCCAAGGACGAAGAACTACACCCACCAGCATCGTCAAGAAGTGAAATTTCTCGTCAAAGACCAGGCATATCTGCAAGCCTTTTCTCTCAAAGGAACCAAGCATTTCCATGTCAAAGGGAAGCTCACTCCAAGATTCAACAACCCCCTTTTGAGATCACTTCGAGACGAGGAGTAGACGACTACCAGCTAGAGTTACCACCAGAGTTACCCACTGTGCACAGCGTTTTCCACACGACACCCCCCCGAAAGTGTTGCCAACTTCCTAACTAACCCGATCCCTACCAGGGCATCAATCACCGAACCATTGACCCCCAGCCCAACCTGACCTAACGCGAGAGACCCCTTAGCAACCTGGATCAAGCAAGAACGTCATACACGAAGCCACACCATCAAGTACTTCAAGGTTCAATGGAGCACCACTCTGAAGCAGAAGCAGTATGGGGGCGTGAAGACTACCCCAGATCGAAGTTTCCGTATTCCTTTCCGCATCTAGTCTGGGAATCTCGGGGACGAGATTCTTGTAAGGGGGGGGTAGGTCTGTCACATCCTGATTTTCATGGCACAACACTTAAGATGATAAATCATGATAAAGTATGGTTTGACAAAAACTTTTGCATTATTTGACTTTTTATTGAGTTGGTTTTCTCTCTGTGTTTTTCAAGTGCTCTTAAAAGTCAACATAGTTTCACCTTCTACACTTCATCTCCTTGCCCCAAACTTCTGCCCAATGATCATGCCATGTGTATAGTGCAATATAGTATTTTCATACAAAAATAATGTGGCCAAAAGTATTTTCTAAAATTAGTTTTCCAAAAACCCTTGAATTGAGATTTGCACTGCAAGTACTTGATTTGAGGTGTGAAAAATCTTTCAAAAGGTATATTTGAAACCTATTAGATATAGGATACCCAGAAACCACAAAGATATAATTTTAAAAGTTATTTTCCTATTTTATTTAAAACCTTTTCTTAAGGCCAGAAATTGTCTTTAATAGGAAAAAATTATTTTTATTGTTTCAAAAATATTTGACAAAAATCAGGGAAACTCAGTGGGCGTATATTTCCCATATATAAGAGTTTCAACACATGGTCATGTTCAAAATATTGGTCAAATCCCTCAAGAACCCTTTCTGGATATTTCAAGCTTTTGAAATATTTACAAAGGAAATATTCCCCAAAAATTCCAAGAAAATTCTATCATGTCACATATGACATGTTTGATGATCTTGCCAAGCCTCATGTAATGGAGAAAAGTATAACCCCATGAAACCCCCTCAAAACCATTTCTGCCCATTTCAAAGATTTGAAATATTTCTACAGGAAATACTTTCATAAAACTCCAAGGAAAATCCATAAAGTCACAAATGAATATTGTGATCACCTTGCAAAGCCTCATATGAATCAAGGTCATTCTGGTTCACCAAAATGCCCCAAAACCCTCTCTGACCAGAATCAAATTTGAACAAGTTTGTACTACCAACTTTCTCTCCTTGACCCCAACTTTTGTGAGCATGTTCACATGACCAAATGAGGCCACTACACCAAGTAGTGAATCAAGGAGAAGTGATTTGCTCAACTAGATCTACACAAGTCTATTTCTGCTCATTTCTAGGGTTTACAAAAGTTGCATTGGCAACTTTGCCCAAATAAGCTCCAAATTGGTGGAGGACCCTAATTATATGTGTAATTTCACCCTGTGGAGTCTCATGGCATTTGGAAATCATTTTCTTGATAAAACCTTTATCAAACACCTTCTGCCACTTTTCAAAAATCCCCATTTTGACCATTAAAACTATTCTCCTTGAGCTCAACTTTTTACCACAGCTCCTCCTAGACCCCTTTCACCTCCAGTAACAATGGCAAGTCCACAGCTCAATTATTGGATGGGTAAAACCCCACTTTCTCTCTCTGGACAGCCCCTTCCTCTCTTTCTCACCTCCCTCCTCACTCCAGTGGATCTCCAGGGCATCCAATACCCCTACCCACTTGTTTACTTCCCCCTAGCACTACCAGACATGAGTGGGCACGCCCCTGCCCCTTAATCAATGCCATGGCAGCCAAAGACACGCTCTGAGGCTGCCATCAAGGCCTCCGCATCAGTAGCCGCCCCTTCCAACCGCCTCCAGCCACCTCGGGCCTCCTCACCTGCGCTGCCGATGCGCCTCGGCGTCCACCCAACACGCTCTGTGGTCGGCCCCTCCTCTCTCCTCCTTCCCCGCCTTCGCTCTGTAAGCAGAGAGGCCGCTCGAGCGCGCCAATGGTGCGTCTCACACGCGCGCGCCTCTGACCTCTCCCCACTCCCTCTCTCTATCTCTCCCGACGTAGTCGACGTCCAGGAACACCCCAGACACCACTCCCTCTTCCCCCGAGCCCTGCAGCGACGAGCAGGAGCCCACCAGCGCACCGGTCTACGGGACCTCGTCGTTCGCCTATTTAAAGGCCTCCCCGAGCCATCCTCTCCTCACCACTCGCTCTCTGCACCACCAAACCCTCCCCCTGCACCCCCAGTTCCTCTCCAGAGCCGCCCGGGCTCGAGCTACGCCGCTTCGGCTCGCCAGAGTTCGCGAGGTATAGGCCTCCCCCGCTCCTCCTCTGCCTCGATCTGGAACCCCTGCAGCCCTCTGATCCTTTCCCCCTTGTTTCCCCTAACTTTAGCTGCCGGAAACGGCCGGAACCATCAACGCCTGAAGCTCCTCCGCCGCAAGACCTCGTCACCGGCGAACCAGGCCACCCCGGCGGCCAAGTCCACCTCCATCCGAACGGCGGATCCTCCCTGAGCACAACGGTACAACCCACGCATCCTCCCGTTCCCTGTATCACCGCCGGCAAGCTCGCTGTCGCATCTGTCTGAAGGTAGACGGCAGCGGCCATGGGCCTGTCCGTCGACCTCACGCATACAGCGGGTGGGACCCACCCATCGTTCAAAACGCACAGCCTTGTGTCGTTCGCCGCGTCGGCTTAAGGCGTATTTTGCCTTTACGCCTTCGACGTGGCAGCCTCGCATGGGCTGAAACCCATCTGGGCCTGCTGCACTGTGGTCCTTCTGGCCCAGTTGCACAGTGCTGCTTCTCCTTTTTCTTTTCTGTCTGTTTTATAAAAATTCCACAGGATAAAATATTTATCCAAATGAAATAATTCCAGTTCCTAAATTCTTGTAAAAATCCCACCTATTTAATGGTGCAACTTTCATTCAAATCCCACAACCTTTTCTTCACTGTAAATATTTAAATGTGATTTTAAGCATTTAAATATACCTTTGTAAATCTATTTCTCCTATTCCGCTACACCAAATCCAAAACTAGAAATTTTCCCCTTCTTAGTTTTCACGCTAGTATTTAACAGAAATGAGTTGACATTTTTCTGAGCACTTTGGTTTTTCTATTTTACTATTGCCTTATTTTTCTCGTTATTATTTTGCGACGATAGATTGCGTCTTTGACGAAGGAGTTGGACCGTAAGACTTTGAAGACTCGTAAGACTTTGTTGAGCTGTGCAAGCAGCCCTTTGACCATGTCTAAGAAACCCTTTTTTGCATGTCATATGGCATCGAAGTCATGATAAAATGGTGACCACTTGAGGTGGTTTGCCTCCGTTGCTTTTCTCGTTGACACTTGCATGATGCATGACCCTACCTTTCTATGAGGGTTATGCCGATGGGAGTAGATAGGATGCTAATGTAGTGCTACGCAAAAGGGACGGGTATATGCATGGTGAAGGAGACAAAGTATTTTCAAAGGAATTTTCGAAAACCCCGGCGGGTGCCACTTATGTTCGAGGGAGATGATGAGATGGGTAACCACTTGATGACGAAGTGGCGTACTGAGGCAAGTGTGTGTGGTTTTCGAAAACGGATTAGATTTAAGATTTGTCGACTGTCCCAACCTTACATGCGCAACCACTCTACCCTTGTATGGGAAAGGGCATTATTGATTACCTAGGCCGATACTAGCTTGGAGCCCGCATTACTAGTGACGGGGGAGAGTTGGTGCTCTCTCTCGGGACGGGGTCATGCCAGGTAGGGCGGCCATGACTGTTTTCACAGGGCACCGGATACACCGTTGTGTCCCCTCTCGGATGTTACGATCTCGAGTGAATCTCGTATGATGTACATCGTGAGGATACGGAACAACGAGTGGACTCCTTGTTAGTATCGTCTAGGGAAAGATAGTGATCGGGTGCTTACCCCGGGTACTTGAGGTACCGCGGGTCGTGGATGACACAGAAGTTCCCCGGATCTTGTGGGTAAAGTGTGCAACCTCTGCAGAGTGTAAAACTATTCGAATAGCCATGTCCACGGTCAAGGACAGTTGGGCGGTGCTGCTTAAACTATGTCCAGAGCTTTGCAAACCAGTGTGTGTGTGTGTTCATAAAACTACTTGGGTCAAGTCAAAGGACTTGACATGATTGAGTTGGGTTGGTGCCCACTCTATGTATGTTGATATCTGTAACCTGTCCTCATGGTTACTTGAATTCTCCTGATGCATGTCTTACAAGTTGTTGAACATATTATTGCACTCAAAACTAGCTTTCTGCAAAAATTTACCTATATCATGCATTGTTATATCTGGAACCAAAACATGGGTTGCTTGCGAGTACATTCAAAGTACTCATTGGCTTGCCACTGGTTATTTAATTGGCCAGGCATGGAAGAACCAGAGTTCGAAGAGTTCTTTGGAGACGAACATGCAAACTAGGACGTTTCCCAGTCAGAATGCCTGTAGGGTTAAGGCAGATGGCATGGGTTCTACTTATCGACGAAGATTTCCGCTGCTTGTGTTTCACTTGATGTTCAGCCCTTAAGGCTTTATCAATGTAAGACTTGACCATAATGGTCACAATTTGTGTAAGATGGTATGTATGGATGTAAGACTCTTGTTATTCAGCTTCTGTGTGTTCAGTGAGTATTGATCTCTGGGATTATCAGACACCGTGCATTCGGTGATCTCGACTTATGAGTCGGGGTCCCCACAGAGCTGGTATCAGAGCCATCCTGACTGTAGGAAGCCTTAGTTAGCATGGACGTTAGTTAGCTTGAGACCATCTAAACTTCTCTTCTTTTCTAAAGCTTACCCCACCCAAGATATATTTCCCTTATTGACCTCCCCTGTCGGTGTCAAAACCGACGGATCTCGGGTAGGGGGTCCCGAACTGTGCGTCTAGGCGGATGGTAATAGGAGACAAGGGACACGATGTTTTTACCCAGGTTCGGGCCCTCTCGATGGAGGTAATACCCTACTCCTGCTTGATTAATATTGATGATATGGGTAGTACAAGAGTAGATCTACCACGAGATCAAGGAGGCTAAACCCTAGAAGCTAGCCTATGGTCTGATTATTGTTCGTCCTACGGACTAAAACCCTCCGGTTTATATAGACACCGGTAGGTTAGGGTTACACAGAGTCGGTTACAATGGTAGGAGATCTACATATCCGTATCGCCAAGCTTGCCTTCCACGCCAAGGAAAGCCCCATCCGGACACGGGATGAAGTCTTCAATCTTGTATCTTCATAGTCTTGGAGTCCGGCCGTGACGATAGTCCGGCTATCCGGACACCCCCTAGTCCGGGACTCCCTCAGTAGCCCCTGAACCAGGCTTCAATGACGACGAGTCCGGCGCGTTTGATTGTCTTCAGCATTGCGAGGCGGGTTCCTCCTCCGAATACTTCATAGAAGGTTTTGAACACAAGGATAGTGTCCGGCTCTGCAAAACAAGTTCCACATAACAGCGTAGAGAGAATAATGTTTGCAGAGATATGCTGACGTATTCCGCGGCGTGACATCACACCACGGCAAGGCCTTTATATGAATCGTTTTTTACTGTTCCCACCTCAGCGTGTTTAGCGAGGCAGTTTCCTTGGCACGTCTTATCAAAGCATAGATCGTGCCCCCCTTATTCCAGGATTCTTCATCAATACGGACGTGGGTAACCCATCTGCGCCATTGATTACGACGCTTGGGAAATAAGCGAGTTTTACCAGGCTGGTGGGGGACGCATAGCTTCGTCCATCTATATAAGGGGATAAGGATCCACCTTTTCAACTACGCCTTCTTCCTCCTTTGCTTATCCATTTCCGCGAACTCGAGCTCCAGCGCCCAAGTCCGCACATCCCACCTCAACCTTTCTCCAATCATGTCAGGAGCGGGAGGCAGGTGGATGGCCTCCTCCGTCACGGAGGGGCACATCGCAAGATCAAGGGAGGCCGGATACTTGTCCGGCAACATCGCGCCAAAGCTTCTGACGAGGGGCAGCTCATTCCGACCCCTGGGCCCCGTGAGAGGGTGGTGTTTCTCCCCCACTTCCTCCGTGGGCTAGGTTTTCCTCTTCACCCCTTTGTCCGGGGGCTCATGTTCTACTACGGCCTGGACTTCCACGACCTGGCCCCAAATTTCATCCTCAACATCTCGGTGTTTATCGTCGTGTGCGAGGCTTTCCTCTGCATCCAGCCCCACTTCGGCTTATGGCTGAAGATCTTCAACGTCCGGCCGAAGGTAGTGGGCGGCCGTCAAGCGGAGTGCGGAGGCGCCATGGTTGGCAAGATGGCCAAAGTCCCATGGGAGGCGCCTTCGTGGAGACAATAAAGGGGTGGCAATCGGGGTGGTTCTACATCACCGAGCCCCGCAACACCAAATGGGTGGCGGCCCCCGAATTCAAATCTGACTTCGCCACACGGCTCTCGTCATGGAAAGAGACGGGCCTGTCGTGGGGGAATTCGTACGAGACATCCGGACTTCAAACATGCGTCCGAAACCTGGTGGCCAAGAATCTTAGGCTGGTCGACGTAATCCAGGTGATGCTCATCCGCCGGATTCTCCCATGCCAACAACGGGCTTTTAACTTGTGGGAGTTCGATCCGGCACAGCACCAAACCTTGAGCCGGCTCTTCGACACTACATACGAAGATGCCTGGAAGGTGCTGTTCAAGGGCACCGGAGCCCCATCATCCACTACCAAAGATCGCGGATACAGCTCGCAGCATCCAGCCGGAGAGGTAAGTTATTTTACCCTTTACGGGACTCTTTTTTCATAGATTGACTCTACATGGGATCTAAAACTCCCTAATCTTTTGACAGATCGGCTGAAGACGTCCGGACAGATTAACCGTCCGACTCCTTTGCCGAAGACCCAGCCGGACGCCGATTGACGAGCTGCTGGCTCCGACGCAGACGTGGTGCCGAGAAGAAGGCCGAGAAGGAGGCCACGGAACTCGAAGGAGCTCCCGACGCCAGTCTTTGTCGATTCAAGCGGAATCTTCTCCGAAGACGAGGAGGAAGAAGAAGAAGCTCCTCCCAGCGGGAGGAGAAGAAAAGGAAGGCCGCCCACCGGGAGGCCGAAGGGTCCAAGAAGGGCGTAACCCTTCCTCCGGACTTCTCCACCAACATCGACGACGACGAGGAGGACTGGCCTACAAGGGCCAAGCCCTGGCGAGATCGTAAGTGTCTCTGGATACCCATGGTTTTTATTATTGCAGTGTTCTCTAATGTTGAACAACCGTGCAGCCCGCCCAAAGGGCGAAGTTCGCCGATTCATCGAGCGGGTCCACAGGCTCGTCGGAAATGGAGAGTACCTCGCTTCGACCGGCTCCTCGCCTCACGCTGCGGGCGACGCCACGCGGGCCCCAAGGGGGCTTGGTCAAGAGGAGGTAGCGCAGAGGTGCCACAACGCGACCTTCCGGACTCCAGGCGCGCGGGGGGCAAGACCCCCAGGGGCTCTAAGCCCGACCCTCGTCCGGACTCCATGCCGGAACCATCAGCGGTTCCGGAGTCCGGACAGCGGATCCTTCGCAAGAAGGGTAAGACGCCGGTGTCCTCCGTCCAACCGGAGGCACCAGATAGCTTACAGGAGGCGCTTAACAGCGCTTCGATCGAGGAGGAACACCGCCTTTATGAGTGCGGTGATCCGAACAGTTCAGTCCGCCAAGAGCGGACTGACTGAAGCTCGTACCAGCCTTCTAACGAGGCTTTGAGGTAAGTTTTAGAATATGTAAAAAATATAACCGCATAGACAAGAGTTCTCGATGCTTAGTTCGGCGTTAGGAAAGAAAAGCCGGACTAAGGATCTAAAAGATATACGCAGGAGTCTAACATAAGTATGTCAATATGGGAATGCAGGTTCTGTCGACCTCTGCCGCTTGACTGCGAAGGTCAATGCATTGAAGCGGAACCTCGGCGGTCCGAGAACGAGCTCGGACAAGCCAAGAAGGAGCTTCGAGGACAAGGAAGGTAAGTAATACCTTATTAAAGAAATACCTTATAAAAAGGCTTTGGTTGCAAAAATAACAGGAATAAGTTGGAGTACTGCGGGGGCCACGAGCGAGGTGGCGACCTCAAGGAAGCGGTGTCCGTGGCCGAAAACAAAGCAGCTGCGGAACGCACCGAGCGAGAGAAGGGGGAGGCGCAGCTGGCCAAGGTACGACAAGAGCTCCAAGCTCTCGTGGAAAAACACGAGAGTTTGGTGCGTGACTCGAAGACTTGAGAGTCCGAGCTCGCCTCGGCTCTTGAGAGTGCCAAAGCTGCTAAGGCCGAGGCCCAAAAAGCCCTCCAAGAAATTGAGTCTTTAAAGAAGATAGCGGCGGGTAAGGCATTCTTTCTGCAAAGAAAGCATGTGAAAGTGAATTATCTATTACTTACCCGGATTCGGAGCTCTCCAGGAGCATTCGCAGATTTGCCTCGTAGTGCGTCTGACGCTCCCGCATTCTACCGCACCCAGGAGGGGAGCTCCACGGAGAAGGTGTTCTGGTCTCAGTATGCTGAGGCCAACCATCCGGTGCCCCTGAGCGACCAACTGAAACAGCTGGTCGAGCTCCATAAGGTCGCCGAACAGGCCATGAAGGGCCTTATAGCGCGGCTGTGGCCATTGGAGGCCATGCCCGGGAGCTACTTCGGCTTGGTGCGATGGCTGGTGGATGCATGTCCGTGGCTTGAAGTCATCAAAGCGCTCCGTCTGTATTGAAGGTGTCCGTCGGGCCCTTGCCCGTGCTAAAGTGCACTTGGGGCAAGCTGGATGCGTAGAGGCTTGTGACGGACGGGCCACCGAAGGGCCACGAGCATCGCACGCCCGAAATGTACTATGAGGGCCTCCTGAAGGGTGCCCGCCGAATAGCAGATGAGTGCTCCAAAGATGTAATTTTTGAATAAACTCGCATTTGTTATCCTGTACGCTGAAAACTTGTTCATATGCGCTAAGCAACGCTTATTAATTTAAAATATTACCTTCTGTGCGGCTATTTATCAAATTTGAGAGATGGCAAGTCATTGGCTTCAACCCCCATGCCACGAGTGCTGGGGTGTTCGGGATAAACTTGAGCACTCTTGTTCCCATTCTTGGGTCCATCTAGGGAGGCGCTCAACACAACGAACAAGGCAACCAGACTTATAATGCTTGAACACTGTCACTTAGCCATAGAATTCTATAATTTTAAATTTAGTGAAGCCCCTAGTATTCGGAAGACCGAGTTCGGTGCGCTATCCAAGCCTTGGCCGGACAATTCCGGTTCCTCGCTCTAAGCGGCATAAGTCTTTAGGGACCCGGAAAAACCTCTCGAACAGCGACCGGCTCTCGCCCTATCATGACGGTCAGTTTTAGCTTTCTCCACTGAGGTGCTTGACCCAAAGCATAACTGGGGCACAATCGCGATGGTTCTCCGATGCTACCTTAGCCGATATAGCGGAACGTAAGGTGCCAAAACACGGGAGCCGGGCAAACCCAACTATTGACCCAAGACATGATTCGGAGCCAATTCATATAATGCTATAAGTTCGGGGTGCCGCACTTGTGAAAGTGTTCGGACTTCTCACACCATAATTTTGGGATACTTGAGCCCCTGGTGTATTGGCCGTACCAAAGTGTACGGTTGCAACATGTCGTGAAATGAACATATGTATATATAAAGGAAGTAGAGTAATAATAAGCAGAAGCTATATATTGTTTATTCATAAAGGTACTGCAATGGAAGCGGAACGATACAAATAGTGCGATAAGCAAGGGATGGGACTATCTAACATGTCCCCCTCCAGGGGTAAGCTGCTGGATGATATGCAAAACAGGTATAATGCTCGTAATAGAGACCACCTGAACACTCGACGTGGCTTTCCGCTTCCCTGGCTGTTGCATCGTGAGTTCGGCGATTCGAGTGCCGAACAGTACTTCTCAAAGACGGAGTCCTGAAAGTAAAAAAAATGGAAGAAAAAGAAAAAAGAAAAAAGAAGTGACACAAACGGGAGCCCCTGGTGCGGTCGAGCCGTATTCTTGGCGTGCCGTTGTCTTGCCCTTCCCCATATGCCCATGGTATCTCCAGAGCGTAATTATGTACGCGTAATACTACCTTCGCAATTTCGCGAGGGCTGGGGTTGGGGCCGGATTGCTACTCATGCTTGAATCGTGCGGTGGTCTTGTTGCGAGTTACTCCGCGGCGCTTGGCGGTGTCCGGACGCTTAGTGGCCGGACTCGAGAATTGCCGTGAGAGGCTGCTTTGCACCTCCGCCGCGAGGGCCGCCGTATGATCCTCCGTTTGGAGAGAGCGTTCGGTGTTTCCATTGACCGTGATTACTCCTCGAGGGCCTGTCATCTTGAGCTTGAGGTATGCGTAGTGCGGCACCACATTGAACTTTGCAATACCGTCACGGTTCGTCCGAGCGATTGCATGATAGCCGCCTGAATGGGACGATGTCGAAGATTAACTCTTCGCCGGAAGTTATCCGGAGATCCGAAGACCACTTCGAGTGTTCTTGAGCCTGTACAATTGGCCTCTACACCCGGTATGACGCCTTTGAAGGTCGTCTTTGTAGGTTTAATCCTTGAGGGTCTATGCCCATTTTGCGCCGTATCCTGATATAGCAGGTTCAGGCTGATTCAGCAGTCCTTGAGGACTCTGGTGAGGTGAAATCCGTCAATTATTGGGTCAAGAAACAATGCGGCGAAACGCCGTGTGGATGCTAGTGGGTGGTCCCTTCGATCGAAGGTGATCGGGCAGAAGACCATGGGTTGAACTTTGGGGCGACTGGCTCCATCGCATATATGTCCCGTAGTGCACGCTTCCGCTCCCTTTTGGGTATGTGGGTTGCGTATATCATGTTCAGAGTCCGCACTTGTGTGGGAAAACCCTTCTGTCCTCTATTGTTCGTGGCCGGGCTCCTCCTCGTCATCGCTATGCAGCCCCTTGTCATTGAGTTCGGCACTTAACTTGCTCGCTTGCTTGAACACCCAACAATCCCTGTTGGTGTGATTGGCTGGTTTTTCGGGGGTGCCATGTATCTGGCACAAGCGATCGAGTATTCGGTCCAAGTTGGACGGGCCCTGGGTATTTCTTTTGAACGGCTTCTTCCGCTGACCGGGTTTAGAGCCTCTGAATCCGGCATTGACGGCCGTATCTTCAGTATTATCGCCGTTAATGCGGCACTTGTTCTTGTTGCGACGCGACCTGCCATTGCTGTCCTTGGTATCCGGACTATCAGGATGTTTGGCCAAGTTGTTGCTTCGAGCTAGCTAGCTGTCCTCTCCCGCACAAAAGCGAGTCATGAGGGTTGTGAGGGCTGCCATAGATTTCGGATTTTCCTGTCCTAGGTGCCGGGCAAGCCACTCATCGCGGATGTTATGTTTGAAGGCTGCAAGGGCCTCTACATCCGGACAGTCAACGATTTGATGTTCTTTGTTAGGAACCGAGTCCAGAATTGTCTGGCTGATTCTTCTGGCTGCTGAATTATGTGGCTAAGGTCATCGGCGTCTGGTGGTCGCACATATGTGCCCTGGAAGTTATCAAGGAATGCGGCTTCCGTGTCCTCCCAACAACCAATTGATTCTGCTGGCAAGCTATTGAGCGATGTCGAGCTGGTCCTTGGAGCTTGAGTGGGAGGTATTTGATGGCATGTAGATCATCACCGCGGGCCATGTGGATATGGAGGAGATAATCCTCGATCCGCATCATGGATCTGTGGTACCATCGTATGATTCGATGTTTACGGGCTTGAAGCCCTCGGGGATTTGATGATCCATTACTTCATCTGTGAAGCATAGTGGGTGTCTTGGCGCCTACAGATTGGGCTATATCACGACGTAGCTCATATGAGCTTTGTCTACTGTGTTCGGCCCGGCCGGTTTTGCTGTGTCCGGCACGACGGTAATCATCCCGCATTGCTGGGCACCCACGCGATCCATAGATCGATCTTGTATGTTTTGCCTTATCCTCCAATATATCTCGCAAGTCCGGCGCGTTTTCCCGTGCCTTGGTACTTTTTGAGCGTCGGGGTGTGGCTTGAGCGGAGGGTCTAGAGGCCTCTCTATCGCGGCCCGCAGGGTGGCGATACGCCATGTCGTCTTGTTGGTGACTTGGGTGCTTCCTCCTCTAGTCGAGGCAACAGCCTGCGCTTGGGGTAGCTTTTGGAGGGGCGTTCGAGTTCATACTCTTCGGCTGCAAGGACTTGATCCATCTGTCGACTAGCGGTCTTGATCAGCTCTAAGTCGTTGCTGCTTTTCTTGAGGCTGCTTGTCGTGGCTATAAGCCTGCGTTTGAAACGCTCCTGTTCGGCGGGATCCTCGAGCCACGACAAACTCGTCGTCGTCGAGGCTTGCCTCATCTTCGGAGGGAGGCGCATAATTATCGCCCTCAACCTCTCTTTACGCCGCCTTTGTCGTATGCGGACTTCCTTCTCCCTCCTCCTGCGCTGAGTCCTGCTGGAGGGGGTTCTCTTCGGCACTGTCCGGGGTGTTATTATCTCCGGTGCCGGAATCACCGTTTTTATTGTGGCGGGATTTAGAGCGGCGCCCCTGGCGTCGGCGCTTCGGCTGTTTCTTGGAGGTGTCATCCTCCGTTGTTCCATCGCCGTTCCCATCTTTTGGGATGTCCACCATATATATGTCATATGACGAGGTGGCCTTCCAAAGGCCCTGTGAGGCGCTGGGTCTTGGTCGTCTCCGGCATCGTCGTCCATACCGTCGATGTCTTCGGAGTCGTAGTCTAGCATGTCGGTCAAATCATCAATAGTGGCTACAAAGTGGGTGGTGGGTGGGCGTTGAATTTCTTCGTCGTCCGCATCCCAAGCTTCCTGCCCGTAGTCCGGCCAGGGCTCTCCGGATAAAGAGAGAGACTTTAGTGAATTCAGGATGTCGCCAAAGGGCGAGTGCTTTGAAAGATGTCCGCGTCGTGAACTCCATAACGGGCGCCCAATCGGATTCGATTGGCAAGGGCGCGGAGGGTTGAGTCCCGAGAGGAGTCCGGCACCACAGAGTCGAGGTCTTCGCAAAGCGACAGGGATGGAGTTCGGCTCGATCGCCGTAGAGATTGTAGCCCCGAGGCGGTGTCCAACCACTCGTCCTCGATCGGGGAATCCGGCTCCGGATTAAGGGTCGGGCGGATCTTTGAGTGCGGCCTCCGTGGTCTTGTTCGCTGCAGAGCTAGATCATGCCCATCGAGACAGTCGCGGCGCTTGGCTGTGGCTCGAATCCGTCGAAGATCAAGTCTCCGCGGATATCGGCCGTATAGTTTAAACTTCCAAATCTGACTCGATGGCGGGGGTGTAGCTTCGATCTGCTCCGGATGGCCAAGCGAATTGGCCCGCAGCAAAGCCGCCGAACACGAAGATCTGTCCGGGAGAAAAGTCTCACCACAGACCACGTTGTTGTTGATGATCGAAGGAGCCATCGGGCCTATCGGTGACGCATACGGAGGAACTCTCAATGAAAGCACCAATGTCGGTGTCAAAACCGGCGGATCTCGGGTAGGGGGTCCCGAACTGCATGCGTCTAGGCGGATGGTAACAGGAGACAAGGGACACGATGTTTTTACCCAGGTTCGGGCCCTCTCGATGGAGGTAATACCCTACTCCTGCTTGATTAATATTGATGATATGGGTAGTACAAGAGTAGATCTACCACGAGATCAAGGAGGCTAAACCCTAGAAGCTAGCCTATGGTATGATTGTTGTTCGTCCTACGGAGTAAAACCCTCCAGTTTATATAGACACCGGATAGGTTAGGGTTACACAGAGTCGGTTACAATAGTAGGAGACCTACATATCCGTATCGCCAAGCTTGCCTTCCACGCCAAGGAAAGCCCCATCCGGACACGGGACGAAGTCTTCAATCTTGTATCTTCATAGTCTTGGAGTCCGGCCGTCATGATAGTCCGGCTATCGGGACACCCCCTAGTCCGGGACTCCCTCATCCCCTATTCAACTTTTGTAGATGGCTGTCGCCCCCTTGAGACTCCTTATGACAGCATTTCCATCCCTGCTAAAAGACTGCCTCCAACAATGTCACTATCCCTTGCTTCCCATATACACCCTGCATGAACTGGAAAATGATGTGCTCGAAAAGGAGTTCTACGCCAAGGTTTTTGTGCCTGCCAAGACCTCACCCCAGGGGTGGTTCTTCATTGGACCACCCATGCCAACACAAGACACAGCCATTCAGCAAGTGGCATATGAAGCGCTCCTCCGTCTTCGAGGCCTCCTTCCGTAAATGAAAGAAGAACACGCCACCCGCTACCTACACGGAAAGAACGGATTTGGAGCCCCGGCTCAAGTGATGATTTCCCGAAGATGAGGATCCAACCCTCAAGTACCAGATCCGCTTCATCAACGCCGGAGACTACCTTCTCGTCACCTTACGAAGCATTCCTTAAGGCTCACCAAGACCTCCCTTCACTTACGCACCTCCACCGCCTCGAGAAGAAGAAGGTGGTCGAGCAAGAACAACAAATCACTGCCCTAGAAGCCCACATTTTCAATCAGAGCAACAAATCAAGGAACTTGAAAACCCGCAACCAAACCCATAGGAGGCATATGGATGGATTTCCATATCCACCACGTTGAAGATCGTCGTCAGGCCATCGACGACATAACTCAAGACTGGATAGCAACCTTTTTGCTTCCGTCACTTGTCACGGGTGTGGTGAACTTGGGCACATTAAAAGGATGTGTCCCAACAAGCAGCTGACTGTCGCATACCCTCTGGCACCACAAGGGGAACCCAGAAATTGAAGACCGAACGCCTTTCTCTCAAAGTGATGAATCAAGCACGACCATCGAATCCGAGGACCCCTAGGGTAGGATGAGTCGTGTACCCCTATCTTGTGATCGAGTCCATATAATGGTTCAAATGAAACCATGTTGAGTGTTGCTTGTTCTTATCTGTTTGTGTTTTGATATAAGTTGCACTTTTGCCTTAGGCAGCATGTATGCAACTATATCACCTATATTTTCTTAATGAAATTGTGTGTGTTCTTTTGGCACTTGTTTGTTTGCACCTGCACTATAGAACCCCATTTTGGCATCCCCATCTATACTACCTTTCCCTCTCATCCCTCTATCCTTAACTGAAGACCGGCAAGACAAGGTACACCAAGGATTCTACTTCAGCGACCAACTAACACTGGAGACTTTTGCTACAACCTCCTCGACCGAGTGCAACCCTTTAGAGTTAGGGTTAACCCTCAAGATTAGAGACCCATTCCTAGACCCTTCAAGACTTCATAAGATACCCAGCTCGAGTCCTTAACCATGTGCTTAACCCACAGAATTGCAAGAGAACCTATTAAGCATCCGTAACCTTGCATAGCACTGAGTTCATATGGAACTAGTGGACATAGTGAACGAGCACATTATCATCCTAAGATAGCACCAAAGCTGACGATGCCATAGGAGAGACCAATTTGAGGATATAGGAATAGAGGACAAATGACTTGATGAGTTTATATCAATGACTTTGAGGAAACATCCGAGACTATTTGGTGGATTATGAGGTTTTCATGTTGGTAGATGAACTTGGTGGGATCATGATTATAGAGTAGCATAGCCTTCATTTACCCCTGAGTAAATTGGATTTATAGGACAATTATGATCGCAAGCTGAACTCCTGGTAGTGCAAGGATTTGACTTGATGATATTGATAGAAGGCAGTTGATATCACGTAAATAACTTGAGGGAAACATGTAGGATCCTCGTTGGACAAGAGATTTGGATTTAAATAGGTGATCCTAGTTGAGTATAGATGCGAGTAATTTTACATGGTTAGGAGTAAATGAGATTTAGGTGATGATCTCGATCATGATACCATGTTTCTTGGAGGGCAATAAACCAGGAGATTTGATTAATTGTCGGGGTTGATATAAGCTTGACCTTGGAGTTTACTTGACCATGATAATGGAAATTGGTGGAATGACTATAGTAAGGTAGCCCTTCCAAGTATTTGGTATTATAGGAACCTTAGGAGATCATGTGGAACACAATAACCATTGGATTTGTAGAATTAAATGGATTATGTAGTAATTGATGAAGGTAATGGGTTGTTGGAGTTGATTCATAGGAAGGAAACAAGATCTGGAGTAGCTTACGACGTGGTTCCTTGGGATAGAAATGCTTTATCTTAGACATTGGAAGAATAGGCTGAGCACTTGGATTGTCACGTTCAAGCTTAGCAGCTTGTATGTTCTACCCATGGATTTTTAGGGACAGACATACATATGAGGGGGATTGTAGACATATATGGTTTTGTTAGACCTCCTCTCGGGAGCCATGAGGATATGAATCACATGAGTGATGATTGGAGTTGACCTATTCGAAATGATGCTATCAGTGATATGCTGTGATTTGTTTAAAGGACTAGATAGCACAATCGGCATCTCAGAAATTGTGCTTAAAGATAAGATGATAAATGTTCACTCGCACACTAGAATCCTTGAAACCCTTAAGCCCCACCAAGCTACAACATGGTCGGATCAGACCTTAGGGCCTTGACACTAGATCTAGAACACCTTGGCCCACACTCAACAGAGACCACCACCAATCCCCCGACCTACTTTATGTACCCGTCAACAAAGTCTTCATGGAGTACTTAGACAAGATAGTTGTCATCATTATTTGGTGACCTACTTGTCCACCGAAGACTAAGCGAGCCGTTCAACTAGCCAAGGAACATTTGAAGACCGCCATGCCAAGGAGAAAGAACTACACCCACCACCATCGTCAAGAAGTGAAATTTCTCGTCAAACACCAGGCGTATCTACAAGCCTTTTCTCTCAAAGGAACCAAGCATTTCCATGTCAAAGGGAAGCTCACTCCAAGATTCAACAACCCGCTTTTGAGATCACTTCGAGACGAAGAGTAGACGACTACCAGCTAGAGTTACCACCGAAGTTACCCATCTTGTACGCTGACGTTTTCCATGCAACACACCCCCGAAAGTGTTGCCAACTTCCTAACTAACCCGATCCCTACCAGGGCATCAATCACCGAACCATTGACCCCCAGCCCAACCTGACCTAACGCGAGAGACCCCTTAGCAACCTGGATCAAGCAAGAACGTCATACACGAAGCCACACCATCAAGTACTTCAAGGTTCAATGGAGCACCACTCTGAAGCAGAAGCAGTATGGGGGCGTGAAGACTACCCAGATCCAAGTTTCCGTATTCCTTTCCGCGTCTAGTCTGGGAATCTCGAGACGAGATTCTTTAAAGAATGAGTCATCACATCCTGATTTTCATGGCACAACACTTAAGATGATACATCATGATAAAATATTCTTTGACAAAAACTTTTGCATTATTTGACTTTTTATTGAGTTGGTTTTTCTCTCTGTGTTTTGCAAGTGCTCTTAAAAGTCAACATAGTTTCACCTTCTACACTTCATCTCCTTGCCCCAAACTTCTGCCCAATGATCATGCCATGTGTATAGTGCAATATAGTATTTTCTTACAAAAATAATGTGGCCAAAAAGTATTTTCTAAAATTAGTTTTCCAAAAACCCTTGAATTGAGATTTGCACTACAAGTACTTGATTTGAGGTGTGAAAAATCTTTCAAAAGGTATATTTGAAACCTATTAGATATAGGATACCCAGAAACCACAAAAATATAATTTTAAAAGTTATTTTGCTATTTTATTTAAAACCTTTTTCTTAAGGCCAGAAATTGTCTTTAATAGGAAAAAATTATTTTTATTGTTTCAAAAATATTTGACAAAAATCAGGGATACTCAGTGGGCATATATTTCCCATATATAAGAGTTTCAACACATGGTCATGTTCAAAATATTGGTCAAATCCCTCAAGAACCCTTTCTGGATATTTCAAGATTTTGAAATATTTACAAAGGGAATATTCCCCAAAAATTCCAAGAAAATTCTATCATGTCACATATGACATGTTTGATGATCTTGCCAAGCCTCATGTCATGGAGAATAGTATAACCCCATCAAAACCCCCTCAAAACCATTTCTGCCCATTTCAAAGATTTGAAATATTTCTACAGGAAATATTTTCATAAAAATCCAAGGAAAATCCATCAAGTCACAAATGAATATTGTGATCACCTTGCAAATCCTCATATCAATCATGGTCATTTTGGTTCACCAAAATGCCCCAAAACCCTCTTTGACCAGAATCAAATTTGAACAAGTTTGTACTACCAACTTTCTCTCCTTGACCCCAACTTTTGTGAGCATGTTCACATGACCAAATGAGGCCACTACACCAAGTAGTGTATCAAGGAGAAGTGATTTGCTCAACTAGATCTACACAAGTCTATTTCTGCTCATTTCTAGGGTTTTACAAAAGTTGCATTGGAAAATTTGCCCAAATAAGCTCCAAATTGGTGGAGGACCCTAATTATATGTGTCATTTCACCCTGTGGAGTCTCATGGCATTTGGAAATAATTTGCTTGCTAAAACCTTTATCAAACACCTTCTGCCACTTTTCAAAAATCCCCATTTTGACCATTAAAACTATTCTCCTTGAGCTCAACTTTTTACCACAGCTCCTCCTAGCCCCCTTTCACCTCCAGGAACAATGGCAAGTCCACAACTCAATTATTGGATGGGTAAAACCCCACTTTCTCTCTGGACAGCCCCTTTCTCTCTCTTTCTCACCTCCTCCTCACTCCAAGGATCTCCAGGGCATCCAATGCCCCTACCCACTTGTTTACTTCCCCCTAGCACTACCAGACATGAGTGGGCACGCCCCCTGCCCCTTAAACAATGCCATGGCAGCCAAAGACACGCTCTGGAGCGCGCTACAGTGCGCTCCCGCACTGTAGCCGCCCCCTTCCAACCGCCTCCGGCCACCTCGGGCCTCCCCCGCGCGCCTGCCGATGCGCCTCGGCGTCCGCAACACGCTACGCGGTCGGCCCCCTCCTCTCTCCTCCTCCCCGCGCCTTCGCGCTAGCAAACAGAGGCCGCTCGAGCGCGCCAATGGTGCGGTTCACACTGTGGCGCCTCGACCTCTCCCCACTCCCTCTCTCTATCTCTCCCAGACGTAGTCGACGTCCAGAACACCCAGACACCACTCCCTCTTTCCCCGAGCCCTGCAGCGACGAGCAGGAGCCCACCAGCGCACGGGTCTACGGGACCTCGTCGTTCGCCTATTTAAAGGCCTCCCCGAGCCCTCCTCTCCTCACCACTCGCCCTCTGCACCACCAAACCCTCCCCCTGAACCCCCAGTTCCTCTCCAGAGCCGCCCGAGCTCGAGATCGAGCTCGAGCTCCGCCGCTTCGGCTCGCCGGAGTTCGCGAGGTATAGGCCTCCCCCGCTCCTCCTCTGCCTCAATCTGGAACCCCTGCAGCCCTCGATCCTTTCCCCTTGTTTCCCCTCTCTTTAGCTGCGGAAGCAGGCCGGAACCATCAACGCCCAGCTCCTCCGCGCAAGACCTCGTCGCCATGAACCGAGCCACCCGCGACCAACTCCACCTCCATCCGAACGGCGGATCCTCCACGAGCACAACTGTACCACCCACGCATCCTCCCATGCCTGTGTCGCCGGGCGGCTCGCCGTCGCCTCTGTACAGAGGTAGACGACGACGGCCGTGGGCCCTGTCCGTCATCCTCACGCCCAGACGGGTGGGACCCACCCGTCAGGTTTAAAACGCACACGCGCGCGTACCGGTTCGCCGCGTCGGCTTAAGGCGTATTTTGCCTTTACGCCTTCGACGTGGCAGCCTCGCATGGGCTGAAACCCATCTGGGCCTGCTGCACTGTGGTCCTTTCCGCCCAGCTTGCACAAAGGTCTTTGCTTCTCCTTTTTCTTTTCATACATTTTATAAAATTCCACAGGATAAAATATTTATCCAAATGAAATAATTCCAGTTCCTAAATTCTTGTAAAATCCCACCTATTTAATGGTGCAACTTTCATTCAAATCCCACAACCTTTTCTTCACTTTGTAAATATTGAAATGTGATTTTAAGCATTTAAATAGACCTTTGTAAATCCATTTCTCCTATTCTCGCTACTCCAAATCCAAAACTAGAAATTTTCCCCTTCTTAGTTTTCACGCTAGTATTTAACAGAAATGAGTTGACATTTTTCTGAGCACTTTGGTTTTTCTATTTTACTATTGCCTTATTTTTCTCGTTATTATTTTGCGACGATAGATTGCGTGCTGACGAAGGAGTTGGACCAGAAGACTTTGAAGACTCAGAAGACTTTGTTGAGCCAGGCAAGCAGCCCTTTGACCATGTCAAAGAAACCCCTTTTTTGCATGTCATATGGCATCGAAGTCATGATAAAATGGTGACCACTTGAGGTGGTTTGCCTCCGTTGCTTTTCTCGTTGACACTTGCATGATGCATGACCCTACCTTTCTATGAGGGTTATGCCGGTGGGAGTAGATAGGATGCTAATGTAGTGCTACATAAAGGGGCGGGTATATGCATGGTGAAGGAGACAAAGTATTTTCAAAGGACTTTTCAAAAACCCCAGCGGGTGCCACTTATGCCCGAGGGAGATGATGAGATGGGTAACCACTTGATGACGAAGTGGTGTACCGAGGCAAGTGTGTGTGGTTTTCGAAAACGGATTAGATTTAAGATTTGTCGACTGTCCCAACCTTACATGCACAACCACACTACCCTTGTATGGGAAAGGGCATTATTGATTACCTAGGCCGATACTAGCTTGGAGCCCGCATTACTAGTGACGGGGGAGAGTTGGTGCTCTCTCTCTCGGGACGGGTCGTGCTGTAGGGCGGCCATGACTGTTTTCACAGGGCATCGGATACACCGTTGTGTCCCCTCTCGGATGTTACGATCTCGAGTAAATCTCGTATGATGTACATCGTGAGGATACGGAACAACGAGTGGACTCCTTGTTAGTATCGTCTAGGGAAAGATAGTGATCGGGTGCTTACCCGGGTACTTGAGGTACCGCTGGTCGTGGATGACATGAAGTTCCCGGATCTTGTGGGTAAAGTGTGCAACCTCTGCAGAGTGTAAAACTATTCGAATAGCCGTGTCCACGGCCAAGGACAGTTGGGCGGTGCTGCTTAAACTACGTCCAGAGCTTTGCAAACCAGTGTGTGTGTGTGTGTTGATAAAACTACTTGGGTTAAGTCAAAGGACTTGACATGATTGAGTTGGGTTGGTTCCCACTCTATTTATGTTGATATCTGTAACCTGTCCTCATGGTTACTTGATTTCTCCTGATGCATGTCTTACAAGTTGTTGAACATATTATTGCACTCAAAACTAGCTTTCTGCAAAAATTTACCTATATCATGCATTGTTATATCTGGAACCAAAACATGGGTTGCTTGCGAGTACATTCAAAGTACTCATTGGCTTGCCACTGGTTATTTAATTGGCCAGGCATGGAAGAACCGGAGTTCAAGAAGAGTTCTTTGGAGACGAACATGCGAACTAGGGCGTTTCAGTCGAGAATGCTGTAGGGTTAAGGCAGATGGCATGGGTTCTACTTATTGGCGAAGATTTCCGCTGCTTGTGTTTCGCTTGATGTTCAGCCCTTAAGGCTTTATCAATGTAAGACTTGACCATAATGGTCACAATTTGTGTAAGACAGTATGTATGGATGTAAGACTCTTGTTATTCAGCTTCTGTGTGTTCAGTGAGCATTGATCTCTGGGATCACTGTACATGTGCATTCGGTGATCTCGACTTATGAGTCGGGGTCCCCACAGATAGTATATTTATATGTGAAACCTATCTTTCTTTATTACTTCCTATTAATTGCAACGATGACCAAGGCTATGTTTGTCAACTCTCAACAATTTTTAATCATCATACTCTTTCTATGTGAAGTCATTACTCTCAATAAGATCAATATGATCTCTTTGTTTCTTTTTATTCTTTTCTCTTCTCTTTTATTCACTCAAGATCATGGCAAAATAATCAATCCCTTAACTCAACACTAATCTTTATTATATATAGCTCACAGACTCGATTACATAGAGAGATCATAAAGCAAAACTCAAAACTATATCATACCAAAACTTTTATTCTACTAGATCAAGATACTACTAATAGGATCGAACTAAGAAAAACGGTAAAGATAGGAGTGTGATGGTGATACGATACCGGGGCATCTCCCCCAAGCTTGGAAGTTGCCAAGGGGAGTGCCCATAACCATATGATTATGTCTCCTTTGCTGGTGAAGGGATTGTTGATGATGTAGGCTTGTCGTCCATCTTCCAAGGCATAGGCTCACCATCATAAAAGGATGATCGAGTCTCCGGGATCCTTAAATCTGCAACCAAACTCATCCTCTTGAATCTATATTCATACTCAAAGTTTTGATTTTGTAGGTCATAGATTTGGGCTTGGAGGTGCTCGATTTTCTCGTGGAGCTTGAAGATGGCCTCCCCAATGTCCTTGGCATCCAACTTGTGGTTGTTGGTGAACTCCGTGATCATTATGTGATTGGAGTCAAGTCCATGCTCCACCATCTCCTGGCACTTGAAAACTTGTTGCTCCATTGCTTCAAGCCTTGTCTCCATGCTTCCGGTCCTCCGTGGTCCCTCAACATCGCGGATGTGCAGCACCCCCTCATGCATCTCAATGGTTTGAGGGTGTTGAAGCACCTCCGCGAGGTAGGGGTTGATGACCTTCTTGAAGAACTTGTCCTTGGGGGCACTCGGAGACGCCATGATGATCTAGATCTGTCAGAAAAACAACTCGAAACAATAACAGAGGATATTTGCGTGATACAGGAGTCAAAACCTTCGGGAGATTATATAATGAATTTTTTCCGACCAAAATACATATCGTGCAAGAAAACGGAGTCCGGAGAGTGCACGAGGTGCCCACGAGGCAGGGGGCGTGCCTAGGGGGGTAGGGCGCGCCCTCCACCCTCGTGGACCCCTCGTGTACTTCCCGGACTGCTTCTTATTTTTTCTATTTTTCTAAATATTCCAAAACGGAGAAATATTGCCATAAAAACTGTTTTGGAGTCGGTTTACTTACCGTACCACATACCTATTCCTTTTGAAGTCCTAAAAGTTCTGGAAAGTGTCCCTTATGTATTCCTACGAGGTTACGGTTTCAATAACATTGGTTTCAACATTTATGGGATTACCTGAGATATAATGTTTGATTCTTTGACCGTTTACCACCTTCGGATTTGTGCCTTCGAAGTTGTTGATTTTTATGGCACCGGAACGATAGACCTCCTCGATAACGTAAGGACCTTCCCATTTAGAGATAAGTTTTCCTGCAAAAAATCTTAAACGAGAGTTGTATAGAAAAAAATAATCACCTACATTAAACTCACGCTTTTGTATTCTTTTGTCATGCCATCTTTTAACTTTTTCTTTAAACAACTTGGCATTTTCATAGGCTTGGGTTCTCCATTCATCAAGCGAGCTAATGTCAAATCACCTCTTCTCACGGCAAGTTTGAAATCATAGTTGAGCTCTTTAATAGCCCAATATGCCTTATGTTCTAGTTCGAGGGGTAAGTGACATGCTTTTCCATAAACCATTTTATACGGAGACATACCCATAGGATTTTTATATGCAGTTCTATAGGCCCATAATGCATCATCAAGTTTCTTGGACCAATTCTTTATAGATCTATTCACAGTCTTTTGCAAAATTAATCTGAGCTCTCTATTACTCAATTCTACTTGACCACTAGACTGCGGGTGATAAGGAGATGCAATTCTATGATTAACATCATATTTAGCAAGCATTTTACGACAAGCACCATGAATAAAATGTGAACCACCATCAGTCATTAAATATCTAGGGACTCCAAACCTCAGAAAAATAACTTCCTTAAGCATCTTAATAGAGGTGTTATGATCAGCACTACTAGTTGGAATAGCTTCTACCCACTTAGTAACGTAATCAACAACAACTAAAATATGTGTGTAACCATTAGAGGCAGGAAAAGGTCCCATATAATCAAAGCCCCAAACATCAAATGGTTCAATAACAAGTGAATAATTCATAGGCATTTCTTGATGTCTACTAATATTACCAATTCTTTGAAATTCATCACAAGATAAGACAAACTTATGGGCATCCTTGAACAGTGTAGGCCAATAAAAAAGCAGTTGCGTACCTTATGTGCGGTTCTATCTCCAGTGGTGTCCTCCATAAGCCTCGGAGTGACACTTGCGTAGGATCTGTTCTTGTTCATGCTCAGGTACACAACGTCTAATAACACCATCTACTCCTTTATAAAGATGTGGGTCATCCCAAAAGTAATGTCTCAAATCATAGAAAAACTTTTTCTTTTGCTGGTATGTGAAACTAGGTGGTATAAATTTAGCAACGATGTAATTGGCATAATCAGCATACCATGGAGTAGTGTCGGCGTTCTGGGAACGGGGGTACCCAGACTTTCCTGCCTGCGGCCTACGGCGTGGCTCAAGGGGTGGCCCAGTACGGCCTGTCTTCATCAGCACAAGCTCAAGACCCTCGCGAGGGGCCAAGCCTTGCGGGGCGGACGACAAGAAGCTTCCTCAGGCACGGCCTCGTCAGGCTGGCTCGCGAGGAGGCGGAGAGATCAAGGCGGGGTACCTCACGAGGGGACCATGACGCAAGCCATGATGACCATGGGCGCCGGTGAGCGCCAAGACGCTTGATGTCCTCATTTCCTCTTTGGTGCAAAGGAGGCAAGCGCAGCGAGAGTATCAAGCAAAGGCACCCGTTTGATTGCAACAAGACCAAGACCGTTGCAATGGCGGGAAGGAGGTCATCGTGGAGCCTAAGCCGGCGTCACCACCAGAGCCTTTTGAGGCCGAGGACCAACTTTAGTCAGGATAAGTGCACTAGATGTTCCCCTTCAAAATGGCCAATTGTTGGCGCCCTTCCCGCTCAATATTTGGGAAGAGGCCCAGGGCCCCTGCCTATAAGTAGAGCTAGCCACCACAATAGAGGGGGATCCGAGGATCCGGACATCTCACCTCATCTTAGCTTGATCCAATCTGATCAAGAGCCTAGCCACAAGAACACCTCACCCTCGCGAGGCTGTTCTTCCTTGTATTGTTCATCATCAGCCCAAGAGGCAATCCACCACACCACACACTGGAGTAGGGTGTTACACCTCAATGGTGGCCCGAACCAGTATAAACCTTGTGACTCTTGTGTTGTTCCTTTGGTAGTTTAGATCCTAGCGGCTGACGAGGTGCAAGTAGGTAGGGGTGAGATCTCCCGTGCACCCCGAGTTCAAACCTAGAGGGTCTGCGGAACCCGAAATCCGACATTTGGCGCCCGGTAGGTGCTTGGCCGGAGCTTTCCCTTCCGCCGACCCGCTCTCCGCCGACATCGCGACTTGCCCTACGATGAGCAGCGCGCTGCCCACTCCGGCCGCCAGCGCCAGCGCGGGGGCCAGGGGGCTCCGAGCCTTGGCCCCGGCCTTGCGACAGGTGCGGTGGCCGAACAAATTCAAGCCGGAGATGCCACCGCGTTACAATGGCACGACTGATCCACTGGCCTTCCTGCTGGCGTACGAGGATGCCGTCCTCGAAGCAGGAAGGCGGCAACAGTCATGGCTAAGCGGCTTCCCATGGCCCTCACCGGCGCCCCGCGCATGTGGCTGCTCCACCTGCCAGCGGCTTCCGTGGCCTCTTGGGAGGAGTTGCGCAACCACTTCCTCGCCCAGCACGCTGCGCCGGCACCCCCGGTCGTCGCAGCTCTCCTGGGCGGCTCGCAGGCGCCACCTTCAGGCTGCCACGTCAAGCCATTCGTCCGCCAGATCGGCGCTGCCTCCACGCGGCAGGGGGCTCCCCCAGGCCAGTCGGCGCCCAAGGCCGATCTGGCCTTTAGCTCGGAGGACCACCCCTCCAACTCATCCTGCTCGGGCGCGCTCTCAATGTTGTGCACCCCCACCATCTTCCAGGTGGCCGTTACGGAGACCCTCGCCGGCGGTGGCGCGGGCCTCGGCATGCTCTCGGTTGAAGCCTTGACCTCCTCCACATACCGCCGGAGCGGCTTCAACCTAGCGGGCCCTTCTTGGGCGTCGGAGGCGGTTCAGCCGGCTCCCTGGGGCAGATCCGTCTTCCGGTGACCCTCGGCACCTACGACAACTTTCGCACGGAGCTAATCAACTTCGACATCGCCCCATCGGCCTCCCATACAACGCCATCCTCGGCTACCCAGCGCTAGCCAGATTCATGGCCGCGACTCACCCAGCGTACAACCTCATGAAGATGCCCGGGAGCAACGGCGTCCTCACCGTGTCCGGAGACACCGGGGATGCGTTGCAAGTACTCAAGCTCGTCTTCAAGACTGCGGCGGCCCAGCCCGCCGGCTCGACGCCCCCAGGCCCAAGAAGGGGCTGCCCGCCAAGAAGAAGCAGCTGTTCACCCGGGACAAGGCGAAACCAAGCGGATATCTTGGTCAATGAGGGCGGATCCACTAACGCCACCTTCACCATAGGCGCCAACCTCGAGCCCGAAAGGTGAGGAGGCCCCGTCAAGTTCCTGCGAGCGAACAAGAGGGTATTCGCATGGGAGCCAGATCGGTTGGCGGGGATCCCGAGAGGCGTAATTGAGCACCACCTCAACGCGTGTGCCCCAACGTCGCCCGTGAAGCGAAGCGAGACGACAATCCACTGAAAAGCAGGCTTTCATCGTCCAAGAGACCCGCAAACTAGAAGCTGCAGGGGTCATTCGCGAGGTCTGATACCCAGATTGGTTAGCTAACCCGGTTGTCGTGCCAAAGAAAGGGGGGAAGGAACGCATGTGTGTCGACTTCACCAACCTCAACAAAGGCTGCCCGCAGGATCCATTCCTGCTCCCCCGTATCGATCAGATCGTCGATTCCACCGCCAAGTGCGATCTATTATGTTTTCTGGATGACTTCTCTGGCTATCACCAGATCAAGATGGCGGTAGAAGACATGGAAAAGACGGCCTTCTTGACCCCGTGTGGAGTGTATTGCTACACATGCATGCCGTTCGGGCTGCGCAACGCAGCAGGAAGCGACCTTTCAGTGGTGATGCACATCACCTTGGGTCCGCAGCTCGGGAGGAATGTTGAGGCTTATGTCGATGACATTGTGGTGAAATCTCAGGAGGCCAAAACCCTGATACAAGACCTGGAGGAAACCTTCACGAGCCTCGACGCAGTGAACCTGCGGCTCAACCCGGAGAAGTGTGTGTTTGGGGTCCCCTCGGGCTTCCTCGTGTCCCATCAGGGCATCGAGGCTAACCCGGAAAAGGTCAAGGCAGTTGAGGACATGAGCCCGCCGAAAACCCTCAGAGAAATGCAGAAGCTCCTTTGGCGCGTGACCCAGCTTAGGACATTTCATCTCCAAGTTGGGGAACGAAGCGCTACCCTTCTTCAAGCTAATGAAGAAAAAGGGCCCCTTTGAATGGGTGAAGAGGCCGACAAAGGCGTTCAAGACCTCAAGAGGTACCCTAACCAGCCCCGGTAATGGTGGCTCCAGCCCCAAGAGCCCCTGGTGCTCTACCTTGCAGCCACCCCTACTCTGCCAGCCACTGGTGGCCAGTTAGGAAGGAGCGTCGGACCAAAGCATGGCAGCTGCCGGGTCAAGGCGGCAGGATCAAGGGGCCTCGCGAGACCACTATCTGCAGCCAAGAGGATCGGCCGCCTTGAAGCGACTCGAGGCAGAAGAGACCCCTCCCCCTGACGACCAGCCACTTGGGGCTCCATTGCCTCAGGAGGCGCCACGGCCTCCGGAGGACGCCAACGATACCAACACTCCCAACCTCGTCGAACACCCCGTGTGCCCGTCGGCCGACAGTGTTGCGGGGCCAGAGGGCAGTATCCCATGCCCCAGAAACTCCTCCTCATGCTCTTGGTGGCTTCGCGCAAGCCGCGGCACTATTTTCAGGGCCATCCCAT
Organism: Aegilops bicornis; assembly: GCA_021605145.1. NCBI lineage: Eukaryota > Viridiplantae > Streptophyta > Magnoliopsida > Poales > Poaceae > Aegilops > Aegilops bicornis. Next base: position 565,790,073 of record CM038672.1, on the reverse strand, counting down.
TAAGGTTGTCTCGGCGTACCCCTTGGAAAGGGTACTCAGGAGCCCCAACTCAGCCGGAAGAGTCGCTGAGTGGAACATCGAGTTGCAAGCATTTCAGCTAGAATTCAGCACCACTAGAGTCATCAAGGGAGCCGCGCTAGCAGACTTCGTGGCGGAATGGACGGAGGTGCCAGGCCTCGAGGCTGGCGAGGATCGGTCCCTCTCCCTGGGAAGCGAGGCACCGGACGGTTGGATCATGTACTTCGACGGGGCTTTCTCCAGACAGTAGCGGGAGGCTGGCCTTGTGCTTATATCTCCTACTCAAGACAAGCTCTACTACACCATGCAGCTCTCTGTTTCGGCCGGAGAAAAGGTCTCCAACAACATAGCGGAATATGAGGGCACGATAGCAGGCACAGAAGGCCATGACTGCCACAGGAGTGAAGCGCCTTACCATCAAGGGTGATTCACAACTCCTCGTCAACTTCTCCAACAAAGTCTATGAGCCAAGGGATGAGCACATGGAAGCCTACCTCGCAGAGGTCCGCAGGATGGAGAAGCAGTTATGGGGGTTGGAGTTGCAGCATGTGCCTCGTGGCACCAATCAGGAGGCTGACGACATCGCCAAACGGGCATCCAGGCGGCTACCTCAGGAGCCCGGCGTCTTCGAGGAACGGCTCTTCAAGCCCTCGGCAACGCCATCGCTGTCAAGCACAATGCAACCGCGGGAAGAGCTCCCCAGCTACCTGCCTCGGGAGCCCCGATCTGTGGCCCGGCCTCGGGAGCGCGTCTGCTCCTAACGCTGGAGCCTCAGGAGGGATGCTGGATCACGGAGCTCCGGAGCTACTTGACGCAAGGGACCTTGCCGGAAAAGGAGGAGGAAGCGGAGCGTGTGGCGCGGCAAGCCACGGCGTCTTGCATCGAGGATGGAGAGCTCTCACCGAAGCGACCGAATGATGTGTCCCTGCGGTGCATCTCCAGGGAGCAAGGGAAGGAGCTGCTGGCAGACATACACGGTGGAGACCGTGGGCACCATTCGTCATCGCGGACCCTCGTTGGCAAGGCGTTCCGCAGCGGGTTCTACTGGCCCACTGTGCTCAATGATGCCGTGGAACTGGTAAAGGCTTGCGAGGCCTGTCAATTCCATGCCAAGCAGATCCATCAGCCGGCGGGAGGTCTGCAAACTATACCCCTCTCGTGGCCATTCGCAGTCTGGGGGCTGGATATCCTGGGCCCGTTCCCACGGGCGCCAGGAGGCTATCGTTACCTCTACGTCGTTGTGGACAAGTTCACCAAGTGGGCTGAAGTGGAAACCGTCCGCACCATCCCCGCAGGTTCTGCGGTCAAGTTCATCAAGGGCATCGTAAGCCGGTTCGGGGTGCCGAACCGCATCATCACCGACAACGGTTCACAGTTCACCAGTAACCTCTTCAAAACATATTGTGCTAACCTTGGGATGCAGGTATGCTACGCCTCGGTAGCGCACCCGCGGAGCAACGGTCTGGCCGAGCGGTCCAATGCGGAGGTCCTGAGGGGCCTCAAAACCAGGACATTCAAGAAGAAGCTGGAGGCCTGCGGCAGAGGCTGGTACGATGAGCTTCAGTCTGTACTGTTGTCCATCCGCACGACCGCGACCAAGCCGACTGGCGAGACCCCGTTCTTCCTGGTCTATGGAGCTGAAGCAGTCCTCCCTCACGAGGTCAGACGTCGTTCCGCACGGGTCCTGGCGTTCGACGAGGCGCAGCAGGACGCCATGCGGGGGACGGACCTCGTGCTGGGGGAGGAGCATCGCCGGGAAGCCGCGGTACGAGCTGCAAGATACCAACAAGCACTGCGGCGATACCACTAGCGCAACATTCGCCCCAGGACTCTTGAGGTAGGGAACCTCGTGCTCAGACGGGTTCTCTCCAGGGAAGGACTGCATAAGCTATCTCCCGTGTGGGAGGGCCCATTCAAGGTTGTTCATGTTTCCAGGCCCGGCTCCGCGCGCTTGGAGACTCAGGAGGGGGTGCCCGTCCAGAACGCGTGGAACATCCAGCACCTCCGGAGGTTTTACCCCTAAAAAGGCCCGGTGCCTGTGAAGAAGGCAAATGCCTGTGAAGCGCTGCGTTTTGGAAAAGGCCCGGTGCCTGTGAAGAAGGCAAATGCCCGTGAAGCACTGCGTTTTGGAAAAGGCCCGGTGCCTGTGAAGAAGGCAAATGCCTGTGAAGCGCTGCGTTTTGGAAAAGGCCCGGAGCCTGTGAAGAGGGCCAATGCCTGTGAAGCTTATCTATCTATGAAAGGCCCGGTGCCTGTGAAGTTTATTTTTCTGAGAAAGGCCCGGAACCTGTGAAGAAGTCCCATGCCTGTGAAGCTCGCCGCCCGTGACACTCTCACGTAATAATGAGTTGGGGCTGTACACGCCCCGGAGTCTCAGGAGCACCGGCCTCAGGCCCTGGGGCTCCCTCCCACGCCCAGTGGCAGCACTTACCTCCGCGCTGGTGAGAAGACATTGAAGACTAGATTAGGTGCCGGATGCGGCTTTTCTCATTTGCTTTCTGCAGTTGTCTTGTTCATTCCCATTTGAAGTTTTATTGAAGTGGTTGCTGTCTTTGGCTTGTGGCTTTTTGCCTTGTTCGCTTTCCTGCCTCAATTTCTCTCGCGCGGGTCTCGCGAGGGAGCAACACGGCACCCTCGCGAGTGTTTTCTGCCCCTGTTGTTTGAGGCTTCCCCAACCGGGTCCACTACGGGAGCGCCCCTCCAGTCCGTGCCCCACGGGCACCGCGACGCGAACACCGGACCTAGGTCGGTCGCCTCCACGACTGAGGCCGGAAGCTACCTCTCCTGGCTAATCTTTGTAGGGCATGGAGCGTTCGACGAGGCCTCGGCCTCGGGAGGCGAAGACCACGACAGGTCGCCCCCAAGCTAAGTAATTACTACGCGCAGGCGTGTGGCACAGAAGCCTAATATGGAAATAGCGGGAACAGTACGATAATTAACAGCAATAGTCCAAGCACGCCCCTGCTGGGCCCAACACTACTGTCTCCTTGCGCAGGAAAAGGAAAAGAACAAAACAGGCGCGACCCGCCTGACAGCAACTCGCGGCGAGAGCTCGAACTGCCTCCGGAGCTCAGGCGGACTCCCTCTCGCGCTTCACCGAGGCGCGACGGCGGGCAGCCCCGCTACCTCCCTCCAGGCGGGCACGGCGGCGCGGGGACTGGTCGCGACCATCGCTGGAGGAGCCGCTGTCCGAAGAAGGAACGCCAAAGCTCGACGAACCCCGAGCGCCGCCGACCACGCGCGCGCTGTCGTCTTCATCATCGCTGGGGCTAAGCCCACGGCCGCGGTCGTCGTCCTCGGGGCAGCACCCAGCGCGGCGATCGTCTTCCCCGAACACCCTCACGTAGAGGGTGGCATCGCCGTCGAACTTGAAGTGCAGGGTGCACCGCCGGCTCAGACCACGCGCGCGGGCAAACGTTTGCCAGCCGCGGGTCAGGGCCACACTCCCGGCTGCGGAGACCTCCAGCGAAGCCCAGGAGGCCCGACTGCAGCAACCGTCCGCCTGGAGTCAGAGGCCTCCCGGAGCGCCGACCGGAAGTTCGCCCAAGAGGAAGCGGGGATGCTAGAGCCGGGTGCTGGTCGGCTCCGCCGACCACACAACAAACTCCGGCAGCACCTCTGCCGAGCGGAAGCGTGGCCTAGGGGGTCGCGCGGCCGTAGCGCGCCCCCCATCAACGGCCTGACGCCCGTCGCCGCGCGGGAGATCGTCTCCATGGCCGCGGAAAGCCGCTACGGGAGCCACATGGTGCTTGCGAGGACGGCTTCGACCGCGCTTGGCCGGGGAAGAGTCAGGCTCCACCTGGCGGGCCTTCCCTTTCTCCGCGGCCGAGAACCTCTTCGGCGGAGCCATGGAGGAGAAGAAGAAGCAAGGAGAGATGGACTGGGAGGGCGCACACCGTTCCGTACTTATAGCCGGGGAGGCCAACCGTCGACCTCCACGATCGCAGGTAATCATGAACCGCTTCGCATGCAGGGACTTGTCAATTCATGCAGTTGTCGGGGCGTCGTGGGGAAGTGGAGACGCCCACGTCCAATCAACCACCATGCGGCGCCCAAGGACGCAAGCTGTTAGGGCCCGCGGCGCTTCGCACCTGCCCCTTCGTTTCTCCGCTCGGCCAAGTCCAGGCGCGCCTTGGGCCCGGGGGCTACTGTCGGCGTTCTGGGAACGGGGGTACCCAGACTTGCCTGCCTGCGGCCTGCGGCGTGGCTCAAGGGGTGGCCCAGTATGGCCCATCTTCATCAGCACAAGCTCAAGACCCTCGCGAGGGGCCAAGCCTCGCGGGGCGGACGGCAGGAAGCTTCCTCAGGCACGGCCTCGTCAGGCTGGCTCGCAAGGAGGAGGAGAGGTCAAGGCGGGGTACCTCACGAGGGGCCCATGATGCAAGCCATGACGACCACGGGCGCCAGGCGGGCGCCAGCCCACGCAGTGTCCTCATTTCCTCTTTGGTGCAAAGGAGGCAAGCGCAGGCGAGAGTATCAAGAAAAGGCACCCGTTTCGGTGCAACAAGACCAAGACCGTCGCAACGGCAGGAAGGAGGTCATCGTGGAGCCCAAGCCGGCGTCACCACCAGAGCCTTTGACAGGCGAGGACCAACTTTAGTCAGGATAAGTGTACTAGATGTTCCCCTTCAAAATGGCCAATTGTTGACGCCCTTCCAGCTCAATATTTGGGAAGAGGCCCAGGGCCCCTGCCTATAAGTAGAGCTAGCCACCACAATAGAGAGGGATCCGAGGATCCGGACATGTCACCTCATCTTAGCTTGATCCAATCCGATCAAGAGCCTAGCCACAAGAACACCTCACCCTCGCGAGGCTGTTCTTCCTTGTATTGTTCATCATCAGCCCAAGAGGCAATCCACCACACCACACCTTTGGAGTAGAGTGTTACACCACAATGTTGGCCCGAACCAGTATAAGCCTTGTGTCTCTTGTGTTGTTCCTTTGGTAGTTTAGATCCTAGCGAGGCGACGAGGTGCAGGTAGGTAGGGGGTGAGATCTCCGCGTGCACCCCAGAGTTCGAACCTAGAGGGTCTGCCGGAACCCGAAATCTGACAAGTAGTACGAGAAGCATTTAAGACACTTAGTTGTTCATCAGGAAACCTATCATCAATAGGTAGTGGGTCATCAAGAACATTTTTCTAACCTAGACAAGTTGTCTGCAACGGGGTTCTCAGCTCCCTTTCTATCAATAATATACAAATCAAATTCTTGTAGCAAGAGAACCCATCTAATAAGTCTAGTTTAGCATCTTTCTTTTCCATAAGATATTTAATAGCAGCATGATCAGTGTGAACAGTTACTTTAGAATCAACAATATAAGGTCTGAACTTATCACAAGCAAATACAACTGCTAAGAATTCTTTTTCAGTAGTAGCATAATTTCTCTGAGCATTGTCTAAAGTTTTACTAGCATATTGAATAACATTTAATTTCTTATCAACTCTTTGCCCTAGAACATCACCTACATAATCACTAGCATCACACATAATTTCAAAGTGTAAATTCCAATCGGTGGGTGAACAATAGGTGCAGAGATCAATGCTTTCTTAAGTATTTCAAATGCTTCTACACAATCATCATCAAATACAAATGGTATATCTTTTGTAATAAATTAGTCGAGAGGCGAGAAATTTTTGAGAAGTCTTTAATGAACCTCCTATAAAATCCGGCGTGACCAAGGAAACTTCTTATACCTTTGATGTCCTTAGGACATGGCATCTTTTCAATAGCATCAACCTTGGCTTTATCAACCTCAATACCTATAGGACCTTGAAGTATGTCTAGAGGGGGTGATTAGACTACTTGACCAATTATAACTTAACCTTTTCCCAATTTTAGACTTTGGCAGATTTTAGCTATCTTTAAGCAAGTCGAGCAAACTTCACGCAATTCAAGCAAGCATGCAAAGAGTATATAGGCAGCGGAAAATAAAGCATGCAACTTGCAAGAATGTAAAGGGAAGGGTTTGGAGGATTCAAACGCAATTGGAGACACGGATGTTTTTTGTCGTGGTTCCGATAGGTGGTACTATCATACATCCACGTTGATGGAGACTTCAACCCACGAAGGGTAAGGGTTGCCCGAGTCCACGGAGGGCTCCACCCACGAAGGGTCCACGAAGAAGCAACCTTGTCTATCCCACCATGGTCGTCGCCCACGAAGGACTTCTCTCACTAGCGGTAGATCTTCACGAAGTAGGCGATCTCCTTGCCCTTACAAACTCCTTGGTTCAACTCCACAATCTTGTCGGAGGCTCCCAAGTGACACCTAGCCAATCTAGGAGACACCACTCTCCAAGAAGTAACAAATGGTGTGTTGATGATGAACTCCTTGCTCTTGTGCTTCAAATGATAGTCTCCCAACACTCAACTCTCTCTCACAGGATTTGGATTTGGTGGAAAGAAGATTTGAGTGGAAAGCAACTTAGGGAAGGCTGGAGATCAAGATTCATATGGTTGGAATGGAATATCTTGGCCTCAACACATGAGTAGGTGGTTCTCTCTCGGAACTGGTAAGTTGGAAGTGTAGGTTTGTTCTGATGGCTCTCTCCACGAATGAAGAGGAGGTGGAGGGGTATATATAGCCTCCACACAAAATCTAACCGTTACACACAATTTACCAAACTAGGTGGGACCGAATCATCAAACTCGGTCGGACCGATTTAGTAAACCTAGTGACCGTTTGGGTTTTGATTGGGGACTGACATGCAACTTGGTAGGACCGATATGGTTAGGGTTAAGGCGTAGCGTAATCTCGGTGAGACCGATTACACAAACTCGGTGAGACCGAATTTGGTAATTAGCTAACCGGAGAGTTGGTCGAGTAAACTTCGGTGGGACGATTCGCTCTTTCGGTGAGACCGAAAAGTTACGAAAGGGAAACAGAGAGTTTACATTGCAATCTCGATGGGACCGATCACTCACTTCGGTTAGACCGAAACGTTACGAAGGGAAACAGAGAGATTACAATCGCATCTCGGTGAGACCGAGATCCCTATCGGTGAGACTGATTTGCCTAAGGTTTGTGGCAGTGGCTATGGCATTTGAACTCGGTGGCGCCGGATAGAAAGAATCGGTAGGGCCAAGTTTGACTTTAGGTTTAGGTCATATGTGGATGTGAGAAAGTAGTGGAGGGTTTTGGAGCATATCACTAAGCACATGAAGTAAGAGGCTCATTAAGCAACACCTCATCCCTCCTTGATAGTATTGGCTTTTCCTATAGATTCAATGTGATCTTGGATCACTAAAATGTAAAATGTAGAGTCTTGAGCTTTTGAGCTTGAGCCAATCCTTTGTCCTTAATATTTTGTGGGATCCACTTTCATCATCCATTCCATGCCATTCATTGAGCTTTCCTGAAATATTTGTCTTGGAATAGCATTAGCTCAATGAGCTATATGTTGTTATAAATTACCAAAACCACCTAGGGATAGTTGCACTTTCAATCTCCCCCTTTTTGGTAATTGATGACAACATATAGATCAAAGCTTCGACAAATGATAATAAGATTGAAAAACATCGTCCCTTTGAGAGTATGTGATAAGCAAGAGCTCCCCCTAAATTTGTGCATATTAAGATTTGCTTTGGACTACAAATGCACAAGGAATTATGCTCATGGGTTACTCTTCCATGTCACATACATCTTGGTGGAGCGCTCAAAATAATAAAGATTGAATACATGCACTCATCACCAAGCACAGTGAATGATCATATAAGGATAAGTAAGATAATATCATAACAAGCATAAGTGTAGCTTATGATCAAACACATGATCATCAATGTCTCACGGGTAAAAGCATAGTATCTCAAGCAATCAAAGCAAACGAAGTTCAACCAAGAAGACAAGAGAGAACAAAAGCAAATCTCTCTCTCTCGAAGCCTATGATCTATACATTTTTCTCCCCCTTTGGCAACAAGTTACCAAAAAGTTCCTAGAAAATGCATAGGACTATATCGTCTCTCAGGCTTGGTCTTCTGGTGGTGGTGTAGATAGAACTCCAAGGACGAAGGCATTAGTATATGTGGAAGGAGCTGAAGGAGTTGGTGCTGGAGCTGGTTGCGCTGGAGCTGTAGCTGGAGCTGATGAAGTGACTCACGGTGGTAGCTCTGCAGCTGATCTCTGAGCTCGTGGCACTCTGGAAAATGCATCACCATTGTTCGCCCTTCCTCTCCTCGTGATGTCATCCTGTAGCTGCTCCACAGTGGCCAATCTCGATTACCTTGACATCAAGACCATAGAATTTTTGTTCCATGACTCTTTCCTGGCTCTCCTGGTCTGGAGTTAGTGTTGCCAACCCCTTCTCAATCCGCAGAGTTTATGCTATCAAGTAACCAAGCTGCTCCTGCTTGTTCTTCAGAAAGTACTCAAATGCCTCTGCTTGAGTTGGCATCTTGGCAGCCTTCTCTTTCCTTGCTTTCTCCTTCTTCTCTTGGGCTTGTACTGATGATGGTTCATTCTCAGTCATGACAACTTGATTGTCCTCAAATTCAGGATAGAGAACCATGTGTTCCTTATCTAGCAGATACTTTCTTGTGCCCATCTTTGAGTTAATCAACTCCTGAATCTGTGGGGCATATCCACAGCTCCTCTTCTACAGTCTGCTGTCCTCTTGATAGTTTCAACTATGAGGCTCATGACTTTGAATTTCGAGGCACATCAAATATGTGAAGCAAATTGATTGCATGCCCTCACGATCATGTTGTGGTCACCTGATTTGGGCAACAGAGTGTGCCTTAGGATCCAGCTTGATCGTAGGCAGCCCCGACAAGAAAATGAATCGATCCAAACTTGAAAGTCTCAAGTGCATCATCTGGGATCTCCTTGTACATACTGTGACATTGAGTTTTGACCCATCTTCTTCTTGGCATAAATGTCCAAGTCATCTTCACTTTCCTTGGGGGCATTGATCAGACTTGCCCATTCCTCTATGGTTGGTGATATCTTGTTCCTTCGGACATCCAAACTATCCTGCCATCTGGATAGAAATGTCTTTGTGGAGTAGAATTGCATAATGAGCTCGTCATTCCGGTTTGTGAGCTTACGCCCGACAAAATCTGCAACTCCGCACGCACTGAAGCTATCATACACTCCAGGATAGTGTTCTGCATTCTCCTGAATGTAGGTCTAGTCGACCCACCTCATATCACAAACTATGGGCTTCTTATCCAATAAGATGGTCTCATAGAAGTCCTGCTGCTCCTTGGTGTGGAAGTTGTAATCTCTGATGTCCTTCTCACAGTGGCATATGGATCGACTCTCTCCATAGCCTCAACCCTTGATCTCTCCCTGATCTTCATCTTCTCGACCCACAGGATGAGCATCATTGTGGTCTAGAATCTTGGGTTTGAGCTTCCTTAGGACCTGCCCTTCTTCATCTTCCTCGACATCAACTTCGGGCATTGGGGCCTTGTTCTTCTCATTTCTTTGGTATACTCCTCTGGTATTCCTCTTTGGTGCACTCTTGGGCTTAGGGGCAGCTTTGGGCTTTGAAGTTGCAGCCCCTGATTTTATGGCATCACCCATCAGCTTTTGTGCCTTGGGTGCTGGTTCAGCAACCTCTTCTTCTTCTTCTTCCTCCATCATAGAAGGCTTCCCAATCACTCTGGCCATGGTCTTCTTGACCCTTTCCTTCCTTTTCTTTCCTTCAGCAGCAGCAGGTTCTTTGGGTTGGGATTCCAAAGAAGCTTGAGTGGAGTCTCTGGCTTTGGACATTGGTTGTCTTCCTGCCGCCTTTTGATCTTCATTCGGGCTTAACTTCATTGAGTCAGTACTCCTTCTTGAGCACTTTCTTCTTTGAACTGGCCTCATCCTCAACTGCCACATAATCCTCATCCTCAGACTCTGAGGTATTCTTCTTCCTTGTCCTTGTGGCAGCCTTGGGAAAATTACTGGGAGTGCTTCTTGTCGGATTTCGGGTTCCGGCAGACCCTTGAGGTTCGAACACTGGGGTGCGCGCGGTGATCCAACCCTCCACCGTCTCGCACCTCGCCGAATTGCAGGGACCTAAACTACTAACGGAACAGCACAAGAGACACAAGATTTATACTGGTTCGGGCCACCGTCCTGGTGTAATACCCTACTCCAGTGTGTGTGGTGGATTGCCTCTTGGGCTGATGAAGAACGAGATAAGGGAGAACAGCCTCGCGAGGGTCTGTTCTTGGCGTGTGTGATGAACTGCTAGGTGGTGTTTAGTTGCCCTAGCTACTGGTTCCTTGATGAGGATTCTGATCTCTCTTTGTCTCTCCCAGATCTAGATGCCGATCGTCTCGATCCCCCTGCTCTGAGTGTGGCTACTCCTATTTATAGGCGAAGGCCCCGGGCCTCTTCCCAAATATTGAGAGGGAAGGGCGCCAACAATTTGCCATTTTGAAGGGGAACAGCGGGTACACTTATCCTGACTAAAGTTGGTCCTCGCCGCCAAAGGCTCGTGATGGCGCCTGCTTGGGCTCCACGATGACTCCTTCCACTGTTGGGGCTGGTCTTGGTCTTGTTGCACGGAAGCGGATGCCTTTGCTTGATGCTCTCGCTGCGCTTTCTCCCTTTGCACCAAAGAGGAAAGGAGGATCTTTGCTTGTGAGTTGGCGCCCTGATCGCGCCCTTGGTCGTCATGGCTTGCGTCATGGGCACCTCGCGAGGTACCGCCTTGAACTCTCCGCCTCCTCATGAGCCAGCCTGACGAGGCCGTGCACGAGGAAGCTCCATGTCGTCCGCCCATGAGGCTGGCCCCTCGCGAGGGTCTTGAGCTTGCGTTGATGAAGATGGGCTGCCTGGGCCTCCTTTGAGCCACGCCGCGGCAGCCGCAGGCGAGCAAGTCTGGGGACCCCTGTTCCCGAGCAGCGGCAGTAGCCCCGGGCCCACTGATGCGCCCGAACTTGGCGGCGAGAGGCGAAAGGGCAAGTCACGGAGCGTCATGAGCCCCTAACAAGGGCCTTAGGCGCCAGCGTGGCGGTTGATTGGGCGCGTCGCCTCTGCAACAGCGTGGGTTGATAATGAGCGGCATCTTCCTTGCCTCCTTTACTTTCTCCGATTCTTTGCTCGAGATCCCCTTTCTTGCGCCTCTCCTCTCTGCTTCCAAGATCTTCAGATCCACTCCGCCTGCGTGCCCTAGCCAGTCATGGCTCCTCGCCAAACCTCGGCCGGAGCCTGGTACTCTCCTGCCTTGGACCCGCCAAATGTGTCGGTGAGCCTGCATACTGCGCCGGATGGCGGAGGCGCAGGCGTCAGCAGGCCGGAAGCGTTCAAGGCCGGCTCCGCCGCCCACGAGGGTCGGGGAGTACTCTTCTACCCGTTCTTCGTGGCGCCATCATTGTTGGTCTGGTGCCTCCCTTTTGAGTTCTTCTTCTCCGTCCTCCGCCATTACAACATTCAAGCTCTGCACCTCCATCCCAACTCCGTCCTTCTTCTGGCAATCTTTGCCTACTATTGTGAGGCCCATGTTGGGGTGAAGCCCTCGGTGGCCTTGCTGCGCCACTACTTTTCCCTCCGAACCTCCGTGGTTCCGCCTCAGGCGTCTTGTGACTTAAATGGATCTGGTAGACCATCGCCATTTCAAACCACAGGAAGCGGATTGAGGGCTTGAGGAGCAAGTGGGTCTTGGTGGATCTTTGGCGCATCCACCCTCGGCCGATCCTGCCCACGGAGTGCCCCGAGCTCCACGACCGGGTCCCGAGTGGAGCTTTGGGATCCCCGCAAAGCTGGTCTTTGGAGAAGATGGATGCAGATCTGAAGCCGTAACGCGGGCGGCAGCGGCCGACCGGTCTTGTCGCTGCTGAGGGAGTTCCTGGAGCACCAACTGGCTCCGCTTTGTCAGTACCCGCTTCCGATGTGGAGGCCTCACTCGAGCCCCGTGGCCCTGGCCAGCGAGGACCTGGCGACGGTCCTCCAGTCCTTGGTTGGGGGCTATGTGGCGAGACTGGAGGGCACCCCCGCGCCCTTGTTCCTTCGTGAGGATTGGGAGCAGGTAGTGGGGCCCATGCGTGTCTTCAATGGGGACGGGCCCGTGCCCGTGGAGGATCCGGAGGACCTGGTGGATGTGTCCTCTTCCGACTCCAGCAAAGAGGTGGAGGAAAGAGAGCCGGGAGAGGGGGTTGATTCAGGGGCGAGTCAAGGGCTCCTCCTCGCGCGCAGGTCCCGCATTCTCCGCCTCCCGAGAGTGACGGCAGCGAGGATGAGGATGAGCGGAGGCAGAAGCATGCCCGATCCCGAAGAAGGACCGGACTGGGCTGGTCCCCATGGTCCGCCCGGCCGGGCGATCCGCATGACGCAGCGCCTCTGCTCCCGGTCCCCTTAGAGCTGATCCCTGCAGCCGGCTCTCGGGCTTCAAGTTTGGCCGGAGGCTGCTTGAGTCCACCAGCGACGACCTGTAAGTGCCTGCTTCCCGTCTTGATTATTGCTCCGTCGACGAGATCTGATGTCCATGTTCTTCGGCCAGGCTAGCGCCCGCGGCGAAGAAGCTGAAGGGGGCTCCTGAGGCACCATCCGTGGCGGTGCCTCTGCCAGAAAAAGAAGGTGATCCTGACTCCCAGGCCTCTCCTGCCCGGGCGTCCTCGCGAGGCCTGGTTGAGCCTGGCCGGGCGAAGCTCAGCCCCTTGACCCAAGCGACTCCGAGGTGCCCTTGCTGGCGCTGCCTCCGCTGCTGCCGTGGCGCCCGGTGGTTCCGCCTCGAGGCGATGGTCACAGCCGTCTTCTCCTCCTACTCCACCGGATTGCTCCTCCGAATGCTGTTACGGATCGTGCCGTTGCGGACTGGACCGCTTTCGGCGAGATCTTCTGGCGCCGACTCCCGTCGATGGCCGGGCGTTTGGAGCTTAACCTGGCTGGATTCGCTCCGATGCTTCGATTCGGCGGCGCTGGTCCGAGCCTCGGCGGCTGACGAGGAGAAGCAAGCTGTTCATGAGGCGAAGATTGCCCGCGATGCTGCCCTGGGGGAGGTAGCCAGCATCCAAGGTCGCTGTGAGACGTTGGAGGGCGAGCTGAAGGGCCTGCAGAACCAGCTTGCCGAGGAGGCCCGCCTCCGCCAGGAGCAGGAGAGCATGAAGGCTCGCGAGGCGGCCGTCAAGGACCGGGAGGCCAAGCTGAAGAAGCGCCGTGACCGCCTAGGCGCGCTGGAGCAGGAACTGGAGGGGAGGAAAGTCGAGCTAGACGACAAGGCGCGGGTTCTTGCCGAAGATCGCGTGGCCTTCACAGATATGGAGGTGAAGGCTCGCGCCCTGCTGAGGGAGCTTTATGATAGCGGCCTGGAGAGCCCACTGGCCGGTGCAGAGGACGGCCCCGCCAAGCTGCTTCCCTTCTGGTTCGGCTTGAAGATGTCTCCCTTGGTCTTGGCCCCACGGCTGAGGCCGAGGCGCGTGTCTTGTCTTCTCCCGGCAGCGATGCGGATCCTCACCCACATCTATCTTCGCGATCCCAGTGGCCGACATGGACAGCCCTTTGGAGCCGATAGCGGCCGAGCATGCATTGCCGCTGCCGAGGCTGTGAAGGGTCGCGCGGAGGCTCTGTTGGGGAAGTTCCGGGCCTTCAGCACCAAGCCGAAGCGAGGCGCTGCCGGCCCTGCTGCTTCACGAGGCGAGCCCACTCCGCGCTGCTCCACCACCGACAAGTGACTCCGTTGTGGCTCCTGTCTTGCTTTTAATTCCTGCACATGTATCATGCCTCGGGGAGGCATTTAAACTTGCATTTGGTATTGCGATAACAGCATGGACTGTAATATTTGCTTTTGAATTCCTTGAAATTTGCGCTTCCTACTTGCTTATGTTCTACGCCGGCAGAGCCTGCCTCACAGATACCTCAGCCGCCGTTAGCCCCGACCGGAAACCAGGACGGGACCAAGGAGTGAGGGGCTACGTGACAAGTTAGGCTCCTGAGTCGCGATGCTCAGGAGTCCCCCTTGGCGTACGAACAACAAGTAGGGAGGTGAGACGCGGGTGGATCTACCATTCTACGTCTGCAGAGCCCGGCCCCGCGAATACCTCAACCGCTGTTAGCCTTTCGGAACTAAGGGGTGAGGGGCTACGTGACCAGTTAGGCTCCTGAGTCGCGATGCTCAGGAGTCCCCCTTGACGCTCAAACGGCATTCGTACCTTGGCTCCGCTCGGGGAGTGACGTGCGACGAACCAGGCCCGAGGGGCTGGCCGGGTGGCGTCGTCTGGCGTGACCTGCGCAGCCCCCGTGTCCAGCCCCTCGCCGGGCGTTCCCGAGGAGGCGTTGCAATGAGGCCGGACATCGAGCTCTAGGCTCCCCGAGGTTGATGCGACCGGAGGCCACCCTCGCTTGTTTATCACCGGTCAGGAGCATAGCGCTTCCGCATGCGTCTGGGCATAGCCGCTCCTCGGCGATGTCGTCGGCCAGCAAGGAGCATGGTGCTTCCATCGAACGTGGGAGGGCTCCCCTCGGGAGGAGCCTGGCGATATGCCCCACCACGACACGTGGCGGCACGGTAGGGCTGGGCGAGGTGTATCTGGGCACCCGTGAGCCAGTAGCGGGACTCACGGGGCCCTACCTCAAAGCGGGTTGCGCTGGCTCTAGGCCTTATCTTCGAGTGTGTTCCCGCAAATTTGGCGGATGCCGGTGCTCTCGTCTTCGGTCCGGCTCTCGGGCTGGTCTCGGCCGTCGGCTGGCAAGCCAGGTCGCGATGCCATGGACAAGACCAGAGGGTGAGGGCGGAGAGCGGTAGGAGCCACGAGTCGCGATGCTCAGCACCCCCTTTAACGCTAAGTTGGGTTAGATGACGTAACTCTAGGTCCTCGGGTCCCGGCTCTCGGGCTGGTCTCAGCCGTCGCTGGCAAGCCAGGTCGCGATGCCATGGACAAGACCAGAGGGTGAGGGCCGGAGAGCCGGTAGGAGCCCTGAGTCGCGATGCTCAGGCACCCCCCCCCCTTTAACGCGCAAGCTGGGTTAGATGACGAAACTCTACGTCCTCGGGTCCGGCTCTCGGGCTGGTCTCGGCCGTCACCGGCAGCAAGCCAGTCGCGATGCCATGGACAAGACCAGAGGGTGAGGGCCGGAGAGCCGGTAGGAGCCCTGAAGTCGCGATGCTCGTGCACCCCTTTAACGCGTGCAAGATTCCGCCACCCGTGAAAAGGTACCAAATAACAAGCATGGTGGAACGAGAGCATAATCCTAAGGAAAACGCATAAGAAGGATACATGCTTGGGGACAGGCCCAAGCGGCTTGGGGATGATGCAGCCCGAGGGGCGCCCCCAACAGGATAAGCTAATGACATGAAATAAAAGGGATACATGCCACAGGGACGGACCCACGCGGCTTGGGAATAATGCAGCCCTAAAGGCGCTCCCAGCCGGAAATAAAACTTAAAGATGTCACCTGGTGATGCTGGGGACGAAGGGGTGTTGGTGTAGCAGACTCGGTGGGCTGTGGGAGCGATCCTCAGAGCCCCAGGCCCAGGGGCCTCGGGAGGCTCGGAGGCGCCGACGGCTCCTCGCGGGCCATCTCCATCTCCACCTGTGGCTGCGGGCGTGCACGACCTCTTGAGCCTCCAGGATGGTCCTCATGAGACGCTGGTGCGCAGCAGCCGCGTTTGGCAGTCCATAAGGCATGCGTACGTAGCTGTGGGGCAGACCCTCGCAACGTCCCACTCGCGAGGGCCAGAGGCGCTCTTGAGATGCGGCTCGGTTGAGCCCTGGTATGTCGATGCAGACGCGCAGCCCACCATCCTCGCCTGGATGGGGGGCCACAGTGGGTAGGCGGCGGCTGCCCCTCATGACCCTTGACTCCTGTAGCTCCTGAATGGCCTTGCTGACAAACTCCTGAGGGTTCGGCCCTCCTTGCCTTGCTCCTGCTATGGAAGCGTGCTTCAAGCACGCCCACGTGGTGCCCAAGCGCCTCCCTCGAGACCTTGGCTCGAGGAGGGCGCCGGGCGCGCTTCCCTATCTGCGATGGAAGGAGGCTCCCCCGGCTGGTGCGGGCCACGAGGGGCCTGTCTCTTGAGGAGCCGGGCGGTCGATGTCTTCTTCTTCTTGGAGTGCGGCCTCGGGAGGCCTCCTGCCGCCGTGGTGCAGGTCTTCCAATCACGGCTGAAAGGCTCGCTCCAGGGAGAACACTGCGTCTCTCTCTTCACAGGGCACCGTGATGACCCCGCCGCTTCCTGGCATCTTGAGGACGTTGTAGCCGTGGTGGGTTACGGCCATGAATTTGGCCAACGCTGGGTACCCGAGGATGGCATTGTACGGCAGGCGAATGTGGGCGACGTCGAAGTCGATGAGCTCGGTGTGGTAGTTGTCGCGAGCCCCGAAGGTGACAGGAAGGCGGACCTACCCGATCTGGACCGTGGAGCCGTCGGTGACTCCGGAGAAAGGCTTGGTTGGCTGAAGCTGACTGTAAGGCACCTGAAGATTATTGAACGTTTCCACGGACAGGATGTTGAGTCCTGCCCCTCCGTCGATGAGGGTCTTGGTGACCAGCACGTTGCTGATGATTGGGGAGCAAAGCATCGGGAGAACTCCGGCTGTGGCTGCGCACCTGAGCTAGTCTGCTGAGCTGAACGTGATGGCGCACGCCGACCACCTGAGAGGGCGCGTGGCCTCGAGCTTGGGGAGGACTGCATTCACTTCGCAGGCGAACTGCTTGAAGATGCGCTGAGAGGCTGGGGCTTGAGCTCCGCCCAGGATGCAGGCGATCGCACATGCTTCCTGGAAGCCCCCAGCCCCCTTGTCCTGATGACGGTCTTCAATTCTCCTTGGCGGCAGCGGCAATGAGGGAGGCTCATGCGTTCCTCGCGGGCGATCCTCGCGAGGCCGATCCCTCCAGCCTCCCTCGCGAGGTGGGTCTTGCTGCCGGTCCTCGCGAGGTTGGTCGCGCCACCCTTGGCGCGGGCCGCGGTCTTCCCAGCGTCCTGCATTCCTTCCTCCTCCTCGGCCATAGCCCCGGTCGTTGCGCTCGGGGCGTCTGCCGACCCTTCCTTCTCGCACGGCCCGGAGCTCTTGGCATTCATTGGTGTTGTGGGTGTGGAGGTCGTGGTACACGCAGTACCGGCTGCCCTTGGAGGATTCGGGCTGATCTCTGCCTCGCTTGGTGTCTGGTTCGACCGCGAGTACGGCAGCCCCCTTGCGCTTCACGTCCTTGGCCTTGGACTTCTTTTCTTCGGGATCCACGGCAGCAGCTCGAGGAGGAGAGGCGCCTCCTCAGCCCTCGGGCGCACTTGGTCGCCAAGTTGAACAGCTCCAAGGAGGTGCACAGATCTTCATGCATCGCCAGCTCCTCCTTCATCTTGACGTCGCAGACGCCTGTCGGAGAAGGCGAGATGATGGCCTCCTCCGTTACCACAGGGATCTTGAGGCGCATTGTTGAAGCGCTGGATGTACTTTTGCAGGTTTCCCCGGCTGCTGCTTGATTTGGCGCATGTCGCTCACGGCGGGCGGCCGGTCGCGAGTACCCTGGAAGTTGGCGATGAAGCGGGTACGCATCTCGGCCCAGGAAGAGATCGTGCCTGGGGCCAGATTCAGGAGCCAGGTGCGGGCTCCGTCCTTGAGCGCCATGGGAAACCAATTCGCCATGACCTTTTCATCCCCGTTGGCAGCCTCGATGCCCAGCTCGTAGAGCTGGAGGAACTCCGTAGGGTCAATGCCGTCGTAGCGAGGAGTAGGCAGGTCCGGCTTGAACTTGGCGGGCCACGCGACGCTGCGCAGCTCGGAGGTGAAGGCGCGGCAGCCCGCCGTGGCCGCGGGGGGCCTCGGACGACAGAGAGCTTGGTCTTGTGGGCCTCCCTGCGCCGCGGCTGGGGGCAGCGCAGGGTCTTGACGTGCCGGAGCGGGGAGCGCTCGGGCAGCTTCTTGTGGGCGAGGAACTTCTTGACAGCTCTGCTCTTGCCGCGCCGGCGCCTGGAGGAACGGGTTCCGCCCAGGGACCACGCGCCTTGGGGCCAGGGCGCCTTCTTGAGGAGGAGGCAGCTGAGGCGCCCGGAGTTTCATCGCCCAGCGCGGGTGCGGTGCTGCGAGACGGGGGACGGGCGCCTCTGCAGCGGACGAAGCTCAGCGACTCGGTCGAGCCATTCTTCGTAGATGTCGTCGACGGGCGGTAGCGCAGAGCTCGTTTGCGCGATGAGTGCAGCTTCGGGCCTCCATAGCCCTGGGCGCCGTGACGAGAACCAGCGAGGGTGAGCGAAGGCGTGGCGATGCCGTCCCGCCTCATGGACGGTGCTGAAGATGCTTGTTGCTCGTTTCCCGCCGGGCCGGTGGCGGCGTTGACGGTGTGACGGGAACGATTTAGGCGCCCACGACGGGAGCTGTCTGGCCGACATGGGAGGCGAGGGCGGCTCGCGCCGGCGCGGGTCTCGACAGCGCCGAACATGGTTGCGGTGGTCGGGAAGAACGAGGCGACGAAGGCAGATTCCGCGCACTTTACATGGCGCGCCAAATGTCGGATTTCGGGTTCCGGCAGACCCTTGAGGTTTGAACACTGGGTGCGCGCGGTGATCCAACCCTCCACCGTCTCGCACCTCGCCGAATCGCAGGGACCTAAACTACTAACGGAACAGCACAAGAGACACAAGATTTATACTTGTTCGGGCCACCGTCGTGGTGTAATACCCTACTCCAGTGTGTGTGGTGGATTGCCTCTTGGGCTGATGAAGAACAGTACAAGGGAGAACAGCCTCGCGAGGGTCTGTTCTTGGCATGTGTGATGAACTGCTAGGTGGTGTTCAGTTGCCCTAGCTACTGGTTCCTTGATGAGGATTCTGATATCTCTTCATCTCTCCCAGATCTAGATGCCGATCGTCTCGATCCCCCTGCTCTGAGTGTGGCTACTCCTATTTATAGGTGAAGGCCCCGGGCCTCTTCCCAAATATTGAGCGGGAAGGGCGCCAACAATTGGCCATTTTGAAGGGGAACATCGGGTACACTTATCCTGACTAAAGTTGGTCCTCGCCTGCCAAAGGCTCGTGATGACGCCTGCTTGGGCTCCACGATGACTCCTTCTAGCCGTTGGGGCTGGTCTTGGTCTTGTTGCACCAAACGGATGCCTTTGCTTGATGCTCTCGCCGCGCTTGCTCCCTTTGCACCAAAGAGGAAAGGAGGACGCTACAGTCGGGCGCCTCGACCGGGCGCCCTTGGTCGTCATGGCTTGCGTCATGGGCACCTCGCGAGGTACCCTGCCTTGAACTCTCCGCCTCCTCATGAGCCATCCTGACGAGGCCGTGCCTGAGGAAGCTCCATGTCGTTCGCCCCGCGAGGCTTGGCCCCTCGCGAGGGTCTTGAGCTTGCGTTGATGAAGATGGGCTGCCCTGGGCCTCCTTTGAGCCACGCCGCAGGCCGCAGTGTGCAAGTCTGGGACCCCGTTCCTGCACGCCGACACTTCTGCTTCCCCTCATCTGAGCTGCTAGAGGGACTAGTGCCCTCACTCATGTGAATCTGCTCTTCCGACCTGCTCGGCTGTCACTTTGGTCTCGACATGCTGCACACACTGATCACTGACCACATGAATAGTTATAGATGAGGTAGAGTGGATGAGCATCACAAAATGCAGAGATTTTTGCAAAAGAATGATTCAAAAAACTTAGTTTTAATTTTCCACAGAAAGCATTTCGGATCTACCGATTTTTAAACTCGGTGATACCGAAACAGTTTTGGAACCTAAACTAGTGAACTCGGTCAGACCGAGTCATAGTTCGGTGGCACCGAGACTGCTAGGGTTTCACAAAGTTCTAAAATCGGTCACACCGATTTGTAATTCTCGGTCAGACCGAGACTTACTAGTGCAATGGCGTTAGCCAAATCGGTGGGACCGAGTTTTTAAACTCGGTGGGTCCGAGATGGTTTCGGCGGAAACCTAACCCTAAATTTTCGAATCACACCTATTCTAAGGATTGTTTTGATTGGATAGAAGTGTTTCAATCGTGGCAAGATGCATTACGAACACAATGTGCTGACAATCAGACGAGGATAGCAATGTGATCGAGTTCATACCCTAGTTCGGTGGTGAACTCGCTATGGTGGCAACGACGGAGAAGAATTCCGTTGACAGCGGCGGAGACCAGCGGCTGGAGGCGGCTGGCGACGAAGTCGACGATCCGTAGACCTAGTAGGCAGAGCGAGCTATGCGCGGGCGAGGAGTTTCGGAGAAAGTTTTTCCAAAATTTGCCCGTGTGAATATATAGCCCGACACTGTTGGTGTGACCGAGTGGAACAACTCGGTGGCACCGAGATGCACAACTGTTAACAGTTACAGCAACTCGGTGTGACCGAAAAGTTCAAATCGGTGGCACCGAGATTGAAAACCTAGATCGACTTAGTAATCTCAGTATGACCGAAATGGAGGAATCGGTCAGACCAAAAATCACAAAGCAGTTTTGGAAGTTTAAGTCTATGACGAATCAGGGACTCCGAGTGCTCCTCACACAGAGTGGTTCGAATCTGACTTGATCAAATTTTGTGATGTAGCATGACTAGAGTTTGAGACGAGAAAAGCATAGATAGCTAGAGAAGGTTCTTAGGCATTCTTGTCCATCCACTTGGCCAAAGAGAAAGAAACCAATCAATCAAAACAACAAGTGGATGTCCCCGAATGAGTAAAATATGCAACCAACATGCTCACACAATAAAATGACAAATGAAATATGTGCCAAAGCATGCACAACCAATTCTAGCATCTATCAAACAATTGGCGATGACTAGGTCATCTATATATGAGTATATTGACTTAGGAGTCAAATGAGAACATTTGATCATAGGTCATACTCATCGTTTAAGCTCAAGTGGGGTTACCACTTTTACATAAAGCATTTATGTGTTCACATCATTAGAGTTGCCTTGACTCAATTCTTAGAGTTAAGCTCCCCCTAGATGTGAGATCCTCCCTTAGAGGGATAAACTAACCTTGGGTTTTGTCGATGATGACTTCATGTAGGTGTTGAAGATGTGGATGCTCAATGTTTATGTAGATTTTTTGGAGCAATCCTTTGGAGTGAGTTACACTTTCAATACCTACATGGGTTAGTCCCACAAGGAACAAGCAAGAATATCCATAGACATAGAGTGATGCACACACAAAATGATGTCCATGAAAACTTTAGGTTACCTTGTCCCTTGCCTTACCAACATGAGGGTTTTGTGACTCCTTGAACTAGTGCAAGATATGGAAGATGATTGCACTTGTCCTTGCCATAAAGATATGAGTGAAAAATATTGGCGGAGTCACCCTCAAGAACTCTCTAGTTCTTCTTCTTCTGGATCCACATCATCTTGATGGGAATCCTTGGTGTTGTAGTTGTGCTTGATGAAGTAGAACTTGACGTAGTCTTGGGAACCCACTTGACCAAGGCCTTAGGTGCTTCTTCAAATGCATCAATCTCCTCTTGAAGCTTGTCCTTGCCTTTGTTCTTGTGGTCTTGTGGTGGAAGATCATCTTGTGCTTGTGTTCCCTTGAAGGAAGTAGGATCATACTTCTCTTGTTGAGGAATAAACTTTGTCTTGGGGTATTTATCTTCTTCCCACTCAACTCCATTGGCATTGAACTTTCGCTCAAAACAAACACCTTGATACTTCCGGTGACTTCCTTGCTTGCGTACAATTTCCTCAAATTGCTTACTCCCTGCAAGGCTCTTTTATACACCTTTCTCTATAATTCCCTTCAATAAGTTGTTTTCTTGCTCAAGTGTAACTTGGCTAAGAGAATCATTAGTGGAATCAAGAGAGCTACTAGAAGCAACAATATTGGATTTAGCATTGTTATTGTTACTACTAGATGAAGAATCTTTCTTGTTCTTGTTGCTAGACTTGACTTGAGGCATGTAAGTAGATAAGAGTAAACACTTGGCAATATAAGAAGAACTTTTCTTACAGAGATCATCATTGATCGCTTTTAGGAACTCATGCTCTTGCTTAAGATTGAGCTTTTCAAAGCGTAACTTCTCATGAGACCTTAAAAGTTCTCGATGATCTTCGAAGATAGTTTCATGAGCTAACTTAAGAGTGTTTAGTTATTCAGTTAGACGCTCAATCTTCTCCTTATCATTGTCATTCGTTTCATCTTGATTAGCATGATTAGTTGACGTTTCATCATAGTATTCATCACTAGAGTTGTCAATAAGTAAATCATCATCACCTAGCAAGTCATCTTCATCACTATTAATCAACATACTCGGGGTGTGTTACCTTAGGACCTTTGGCCATGAAGCATCTTCCAATTCCTTCATTTGGTGATTCAAATATGTCGTAGGAGTTGGTTGACACAAGTGCTAAGCCGGCAACACCTTCATCTTGAGTGTATTCGGAGTCGGAGTGATAGCTTCTCTCGGAGTGATTGTCGGAGTCGGAGCCGGATACCCATTCACCAACATGAGCTTGATGTCTTCATTTTGTGTAGCTCTTTGATGATTTGTCCTTCCTTTCCGAATCCTTGCTTCTCCGTGAGGGTCTTTGTTCATAACGATCATCTCTACTCCTTCTCTCTCTTGGTGGTGATTCTTCTCTTCTACTTCTTCTCTTAGGAGAATCTTCTCTTCTATTGTAGGGTGCCGTACACTCATTGGAATAGCGTCCGGGTCTCCCACAATTGTAGCAATTTCGCTCTCGACTAGAAGACCTTTTGTCATTGTAGGACCTTGACTTGGAGCTTCTTTGTTTGCTTCTACTCTTGTAGAATTTGTTGAAGTTCTTCACCATTAAGCTCAATTCTTCATTTAGGTTTTTTTCTCACTTGATGATGTGGGGGCTTCACATGAGGCTTTGTAAGCACCACTTGACTTGTTGTTAAGTTCCTCCTTATCCTTGAGTGATATCTCATCAGCAACAATTCTTCCAATGACTTCCGTTGGCTTGAGATCTTTGTAATTTGGCATCATTTGGATCAATGTGCACACGGTATCATTTTTTTCATCCAATGCTCTTAGGATCTTCTTGATGATGAATCTGTCGGTCATCTCTTCACTTCCTAAGCCGCCAATCTCATTTGTGATAAGAGCAAGCTTAGAGTACATTTCAGCTTAATACACCTTCACCATCCTTCATTTTGAACTTGTCAAGCTGACTTTGGAGCACATCCAACTTGGATTCCTTGACGGAGTCAGTACCTTCATGCATATTAATCAAAGTATCCCAAATTTCCTTTGCATTCTCAAGACGGCTGATTTTGTTGAATTCTTCGGGGCACAATCCGTTGAAGAGGATATCACAAGCTTGAGCGTTGTATTGCAACATCTTCAACTCTTCCGCACTAGCTTTGCTGTTCGGTTCTCTCCCATCAAATAATTCACCTTGCAAACCAATACACACAATAGCCCAAACGGCGGGGTTATGTCCGAGAATATGCATTTTCATCCTATGCTTCCAACTAGCAAAATTAGTGCCATCAAAGTAAGGACCTCTACGGTGATAATTTCCCTCGCTAGACGCCATACTCTCCTAGGTTGTGAAACCAAGGCTATGACCACCAAAAGCTATGGAAATTAAAGCAAATGGAGACCAAGGCTCTGATACCACTTGTAGGACCTTGAAGTATGTCTAGAGGGGGGGGTGATTAGACTACTTGACCAATTAAAACTTAACCTTTTCCCAATTTTAGACTTTGGCAGATTTTAGCTATCTTTAAGCAAGTCGAGCAAACTTCACGCAATTCAAGCAAGCATGCAAAGAGTATATATGCAGTGGAAAATAAAGCATGCAACTTGCAAGAATGTAAAGGGAAGGGTTTGGAGGATTCAAACGCAATTGGAGACACTGATGTTTTTGTCATGGTTCCGATAGGTGGGGCTATCGTACATCCACGTTGATGGAGACTTCAACCCATGAAGGGTAGCAGTTGCCTTGTGAGTCCACGGAGGGCTCCACCCACGAAGGGTCCATGAAGAAGCAACCTTGTCTATCCCACCATGGTCGCCGCCCATGAAGGACTTGCCTCACTAGCGGTAGATCTTCACAGTAGGCGATCTCCTTGCCCTTACAAACTCCTTGGTTCAACTCCACAATCTTGTCGGAGGCTCCCAAGTGACACCTAGCCAATCTAGGAGACACCACTCTCCAAGAAGTAACAAATGGTGTGTTGATGATGAACTCCTTGCTCTTGTGCTTCAAATGATAGTCTCCCCAACACTCAACTCTCTCATAGGATTTGGATTTGGTGGAAAGAAGATTTGAGTGGAAAGCAACTTGGGGAAGGCTAGAGATCAAGATTCATATGGTTGGAATGGAATATCTTGGCCTCAAAGACATGAGTAGGTGGTTCTCTCTCGTAACCGGTAAGTTGGAAGTGTAGGTTTGTTCTGATGGCTATCTCCACGAATGAAGAGGAGGTGGAGGGGTATATATAGCCTCCACACAAAATCTAACCGTCACACACAATTTACCAAACTCGGTGGGACCGAATCATCAAACTCGGTCGGACCGATTTAGTAAACCTAGTGACCATTAGGGTTTTCGGTGGGACTGACATGCAACTCGGTAGGACCGATATGGTTAGGGTTAAGGCGTAAGGTAATCTCGGTGAGACCGATTACACAAACTCGGTGAGACCAAATTTGGTAATTAGCTAACCAGAGAGTTGGTCAGGTAAACTCGATGGGACCGATTCGCTCTTTCGGTGAGACCGAAAAGTTATGAAAGGGAAACAGAGAGTTTACGTTGCAATCTCGGTGGGACCGATCGCTCACTTCGGTTAGAACGAAACGTTACGAAGGGAAACAGAGAGATTACAATCCCATATCAGTGAGACCGAGATCCCTATCGGTGAGATCGATTTTCCTAGGGTTTGTGGCAGTGGCTATGACATTTGAACTCGGTGGCGCCGGATAGAAAGAATCGGTAGGGCCGAGTTTGACTTTAGGTTTAGGTCATATGTGGATGTGAGAAAGTAGTGGAGGGTTTTGGAGCATATCACTAAGCACATGAAGCAAGAGGCTCATTAAGCAACACCTCATCCCTCCTTGATAGTATTGGCTTTTCCTATAGACTCAATGTGATCTTGGATCACTAAAATGTAAAATGTAGAGTCTTGAGCTTTTGAGCTTGAGCCAATCCTTTGTCCTTAATATTTTGAGGGATCCAATTTCATCATCCATGCCATGCCATTCATTGAGCTTTCCTGAAATATTTGTCTTGGAATAGCATTAGCTCAATGAGCTATATGTTGTTATAAATTACCAAAACCACCTAGGGATAGTTGCACTTTCAATACCTCGTTCAGAAACTTTATGCCCTAAGACAATACCTTCATTAAGCATAAAGTGGCACTTTTCCCAATTCAAGACAAGATTAGTTTCTTCACATCTCTGCAAAACTCGGTCAAGGTTGCTTAAACAATCATCAAAAGAGGATCCATAAACGGAGAAGTCGTCCATGAAAACCTCACAAATCTTTTCACAAAAGTCAGAGAATATAGCCATCATGCATCTTTGAAAGGTAGCAGGTGCATTACATAAACCAAAAGGCATACGCCTATAAGCAAAAGTACCGAAAGGGCAAGTAAAAGTAGTTTTTGATTGATCATTGGTCGACACAGTATTTGAGAGAAACCAGAATAACCATCTAGAAAGCAAATATGTGTATGTTTGGATAATCTTTCTAGCATTTGATCGATAAAAGGTAAGGGGTAATGATCTTTTTTAGTAGCCTTATTTAATTTGCGGAAATCAATTACCATCCTATAACCTGTAATAATTCTTTGCAGGATCAACTCATCTTTATTATTAGGAACGTCGGTAATACCTCCCTTCTTAGGGACACAATGGACAGGACTTACCCACTGACTATCAGCAACGGGATAAATTATACCTGCCTCAAGGAGCTTTAGTATTTCCTTTCTTACCACTTCTTTCATCTTAGGATTCAGCCGTCGTTGATGATCACGAACTGGTTTGGCATCTTCCTCCAAATTTATTTTATGTTGACATAGAGTGGGACTAATGCCCTTAAGATCATCAAGAGTATATCCAATAGCAGCACGATGCTTCTTTAGAGTTTTCAATAATCTCTCTTCTTCATGCTCTGAAAGGTTAGCGCTAATAATAACAGGATATATCTTTTTCTCATCAAGATAAGCATATTTAAGAGTATCAGGTAATGGTTTAATCTCAAACACAGGATCACCCTTGGGTGGAGGAGGATCCCCTAGGATTTCAACATGCAAATTGTGTTTCAGGATACGTTCCTGTTTAAAGAATACTTCATCTATTTCCCTTCTTTCATTCATAAACGTATCATTTTCATGGTCTATCAAATATTGTTCTAAAGGATCACTAGGAGGTACGACAATAGAAGCAAGGCCAATAATTTCATCCTTACTAGGTAATTCCTCTTCACGGTGTTGTCTACTAAATTTAGAGAAATTAAACTCATGAGACATATCACCCAAACCAATAGTAACGACATCCTTTTTGCAGTCTATCTTAGCATTAACAGTGTTCAAGAAGGGTCTACCGAATATAATGGGACAAAAGCTATCTTGTGGGGAACCAAGAACTAGAAAATCAGCAGGATATTTAGTTTTCCCACACAAGACTTCAACATCTCTAACAATTCCAATGGGTGATATTGTATCTCTATTAGCAAGTTTGATGGTAACATCAATACCTTCTATCTCAGCAGGTGCAATTTCATGCATAATTTCTTTGTATAAGTCAATAAGTATTGCACTAGCACTAGCACCCATATCACATAAGCCATGATAACAATGATCTCTATTTTAACAGAAATAACAGGCATGCCTACCACAGGTCTATGTTTATCTTTAGCACAAGGTTTGGCAATTCTAGCAGTTTCATCACAGAAATGAATAACATGCCCATCGATATTATCAGACAAGAGATCTTTAACAATAGCAACATTAGGTTCAACTTTAATTTGCTCAGAGGTGTATAAGTTCTAATATTGCTTTTACGAACCACAATTGAAGCTTTAGCATGATCCTTTATTCTAACAGGAAAGGTGGTTTCTCAACATAAGAAGTAGGAACAATAGGATCATTATAAGTGATAGTCTTTTCTTCAACTTTAATAGGTGCAACTACTTTTACTTCTATGGGAGGATGATATTTAAACCACTTCTCCTTAGGGAGATCAATATGAGCAGCAAAAGATTCACAAAAAGAAGCTACTATCTCAGAGTCAAGTCCATATTTAGTGCTAAACTTATGGAAAACATCGGTATCCATAAAAGATTTGACACAATCAAACTTAGGTGTCATACTTGACTCCTTACCTTCGTCGAGATCCCAGTCTCCAGAGTTTCGTTTAATTCTATCCAATAAATCCCATTTGAATTCAATAGTCTTCATCATAAAAGAGCCAGCACAAGAAGTATCGAGCATGGTGCGATTGTTATCAGAAAGCCGAGCATAAAAATTCTGAATAATCATTTCTCTTGAGAGCTCATGATTGGGGCATGAATATAACATTGATTTAAGCCTCCCCAAGCTTGAGCGATGCTTTCTCCTTCATGAGGCCAAAATTATATATATAATTGCGATCACGATGAACAAGATGCATAGGATAAAATTTCTGATGAAATTCCAATTTCAATCGCTTGTAGTCCCATGATCCCGTATCATCACATAGCCTATACCATGTCGATGCATCTCCTTTCAAAGATAAAGGGAAGACCTTCTTCTTAATAAAATCACCGGGTATACCTTCAAGCTTAAATAATCCACAAACTTCATCCATATATATTAGGTGCTCATCAGGATGCTTTGTTCCATCTCCTGTAAAAGGATTAGCTAGCAGTTTTTCTAACATACCCGAAGGAATCTCAAAGTGGACATTTTCATCTTCAGTAGGTTCAGTAGGTTGAGGAGCAACTCTTTGCTCTACTGGTCGGGGTGAAGATACCCCGAACAAGCCCCTCAGAGGATTACTTTCCATAGTAACGAGTGACAGTAAATTTCAGCACACTATATAAATTTTTCCTTACCAAATTCCACCTACCAAAGGCGCTTCACTCCCCGGCAACGGCGCCAGAAAAGAGTATTGATGACCCACAAGTATAGGGGATCTATCGTAGTCCTTTCGATAAGTAAGAGTGTCGAACCCAACAAGGAGCAGAAGGAAATGATAAGCGGTTTTCAGCAAGGTATTCATTGCAAGTACTGAAATAATAGGTAACAGATAGTTTTGTGATAGGATAATTTGTAACGAGCAAGAAGTAACAAAAGTAAATAAAGTGCAGCAAGGTGGCCCAATCCTTTTAGTAGCAAAGGACAAGCCTGGACAAACTCTTATATAAAGGAAAATGCTCCCGAGGACACATGGGAATTATCGTCAAGCTAGTTTTCATCACGTTCATATGATTCGCGTTCGGTACTTTGATAATTTGATATGTGGGTGGACCGGTGCTTGGGTGCTGTCCTTACTTGGACAAGCATCCCACTTATGATTAACCTCTATTGCAAGCATCCACAACTACAACAAAAGTATTAAGGTAAACCTAACCATAGCATGAAACATATGGATCCAAATCAGCCCCTTACGAAGCTACGCATAAACTAGGGTTTAAGCTTCTGTCACTCTAGCAACCCATTATCTACTTATTACTTCCCAATGCCTTCCTCTAGGCCCAAATGATGGTGAAGTGTCATGTAGTCGACGTTCACATAACACCACTAGAGGATAGACAACATACATCTCATCAAAATATCGAACGAATACAAATTTACATGACTACTAATAGCAAGACTTCTCCCATGTCCTCGTGAACAAACGTAACTATTCACAAAGCATATTCATGTTCATAATCATAGGGGTATTAATATGCATATAGGATCTGAACATATGATCTTCCACCAAATAAACCAACTAGCATCAACTACAAGGAGTAATCAACACTACTAGCAACCTACAGGTACCAATCCCGAACTTAGAGACAATAATTGGATACAAGAGATGAACTAGGGTTTGAGAGGAGATGGTGCTGGTGAAGATGTTGATGGAGATGGCCCTCTCCCGATGAGAGGAGCGTTGGTGATGACGATGGAGATGATTTCCCCCTCCCGGAGGGAAGTGTCCCCGGCAGAACAGCTCTGCCGGAGCCCTAGATTGGTTCCGCCAAGGTTCCGCCTCGTGGCGGCGGAGTGTTGTCCCAAAAGCTTGCTTATGATTTTTCTTCGGACGGAAGACTTCATATAGCAGAAGATGGCCACCGAAGGGCCAACAAGGGGCCCACGAGGCAGGGGGTGCGCCCAGGGGGGTAGGGCACGCCCCCACCCTCGTGGCCAGGTGGGGGGCCCCCTGACGTACTTCTTCCACTCAATATTTTTTATTAGTTCCAACAATAACTTTCGTGGAGTTTCAGGACTTTTGGAGTTGTGCAGAATAGGTCTCTAATATTTGATCCATTTCTAGCCCAGAATTCTAGCTGCCGGCATTCTCCCTCCTTATGTAAACCTTGTAAAATAAGAGAGAATAGGCATAAGTATTGTGACATAATGTGTAATAACAACCCATAATGCAATAAATATCAATATAAAAGCATGATGCAAAATGGACGTATCAGGGGGCTCCCACCTCCCCATTTATAGCGAAAGAAGACCAACCGGCGCCTCCCACGATCACAGGTAATGATGGTTTTCCTTGCATGTCGCAGGGACTTGTCAAGTCGAACAGTTGCTGAGGCAGCGTGGGGAAGCGGAGACGCCCATGTCCAATCAACCGCCGGGCATCAACCAAGGCCGCAGGCTTTTGGGGCCCGCAGCGCGCCGTACTTGACCTTTGGCTTCGCCTCGAAGCCAAGCCCGAGCGAACCTTGGGCCCGGGGGCTACTATCGGCATTCTGGGAACGGGGTCCCCATACTTGCCTGCCTGCGGCCCACGGCGTGGCTATGCTAGCAGGCCGTACGACCCATCTTCATCAACAAGGCGTTCAAGACCTTCGAGAGGGGCCAAGCCTCGTGAGGCGGACGGTGCAAGACTTCCTCGGGAGTGGCCTCTCCAGGCAGGCTTGCGAGGAGCAGAGATATCAAGGCGGGGCAAACCAGGCGGGCGCCAGCGCGCGCAGCGTCCTTGTTTCCTCTCTGGTGCTAAGGAGGTAGGCGCAGGCGCGGAGTACCGAGGCATCAGGCAAAGGTTTCCATATCGGTGCAACAAGACCAAGACCAGCAGGACGGCAAGACGGAGGTCACCATGGAGCCCAAGACGGCGTCACCACCAGAGCCTTTTGCAGGCGAAGACCACTTTTGTCAGGATAGCTTGTACTAGCTGTCCCATTTCAAATTGGCCCGCCATTGTTGGCTCCCTTCCCGCTCAATATTTGGGGAGAGGACCAGGGCCTATATAAGTAGGGCTAGCCACCACCGTAGGGGGCATCTCATCTAGAACTCATTTAGAGCCTACCCCTCGCCTCACACCAAACACAAGAACACCTCAACCTCAGGAGGTTGTTCTTCCCCTTGTATTGTTCATCATCAGCCCAAGAGGCAATCCACCACCACCACACTAGAGTAGGGTATTACACCACAACGGTGGCCCGAACCAGTATAAATCTCGTGTCTTTCTGTGTTGTGAGTTCGTCGAGCTCGTACGCGAGATCTTAGCGAGCTAGGGCGTGGATCGATAGGAGGGAAAGAACTTCACGCGCACCCTAGAGTTCAAACCTTAAGGGTTTTGCCGGAACCCCGGATCCGACACACTAGTTGAGCTATTCTCCTCCATCTTGCAGGAAAAGTACTTGTCAGAGGTCTTATCCCTCTTAATACGGGCATGAGTTTGAAATACCAATTTCAACTCTTGGAACATCTTATATGCTCCATGGCGTTCAAAACACTTTTGAAGTCCCGGTTCTAAGCCGTAAAGCATGGTGCACTAAACTATGAAGTAGTCATCATACCGAGCTTGTCAAACGTTCATAACGCTTGCATCCGCTTCCCTGCAATAGGTTTGTCACCTAGCGGTGCATCACGGACATAATTCTTCTGTGCAGCAACGAGGATAATCCTTAGATCACGGACCCAGTCCGCATCATTGCTACTATCATCTTTCAACTTAGTTTTCTCTAGGAACATATCAAAAGCATAGGGGAGCTACAACGCGAGCTATTGATCTACAACATAGATATGCAAATACTATCAGGACTAAGTTCATGATAAATTAAGTTCAATTAATCAAATTATTTAAGAACTCCCACTTAGATAGACATCCCTCGAGTCATCTAAATGATTACGTGATCCAAATCAACTAAACCATGTCCTATCATCACGTGAGATGGAGTAGTCTTCAATGGAGAACATCTCTATGTTGATCACTGATGACCCACAAGTATAGGGGATCAATTGTAGCTCTTTTCGATAAGTAAGAGTGTCGAACC
Organism: Aegilops bicornis; assembly: GCA_021605145.1. Lineage (NCBI taxonomy): Eukaryota > Viridiplantae > Streptophyta > Magnoliopsida > Poales > Poaceae > Aegilops > Aegilops bicornis. The sequence goes on along the minus strand of CM038672.1, from coordinate 565,758,817 downwards.
CAACGAGGATCGGAAGGAAATGACAAGTAGTTTTCAGTAAGGTAATCTCTGCAAGTGCTGAAATTGTAAGTAGTGGAGTAGTTTGATAACAAGATAATTTGTAACGGGCAAGTAACGATAGTAGTAACAAATATGCAGCAAGGTAGCCCAATCCTTTTGAGGCAAAGGATAGGCCAAAACGTTCTCTTATGATAAGCAAAGCGTTTTTGAGGGTACACGGGAATTTCATCTAGTCACTTTCATCATGTTGGTTTAATTCGTGTTTGCTACTTTGATAATTTGATATGTGGGTGGACCGGTTCTTAGGTGTTGTTCTTACTTGAACAAACCTCCTACTTATGATTAACCCTCCTGCAAGCATCCACAACTACGAGAAAAGTATTAAGAATAAATTCTAACCATAGCATTAAACTTTTGGATCCAATCGGTCCCTTACAGAATAGCGCATAAACCGGGTTTAAGCTTCATCACTCTCGCAACCCATCATCTAATTGATACTCCACAATGCATTCCCTTAGGCCCAAATATGGTGAAGTGTCATGTAGTCGACGTTCACATGACACCACTAAGGAAATCACAACATACATACTATCAAAATATCGAACACATATCAAATTCACATGATTACTTGCAACATGATTTCTCCCGTGACCTCAAGAACAAAAGTAACTACTCACAAATGATAAACATGCTCATGATTAGAGGAGTATTAAATAGCATAATGGATCTGAACATATAATATTCCACCAAATAAACCATATAATAATCAACTACAAGATGTAATCAACACTACTAGTCACCCACAAGCACCAATCTATAGTTCCGATAACAAGATTGAACACAAGAGATGAACTATGGTTTGAGATGAGATGGTGCTGTTGAAGATGTTGATGGAGATAGCCCTCCCCAAGATGGAGAGTTGTTGGAGATGATGAGGACGATGATTTCCCCCTCCGGGAGGGAAGTTCCCCCGGCGAAATCGCTCCGCCGGAGCGCAAAAGTGCTCCTGCCCAAGTTCTGCCTCAAGACGGCGGCGCTCCGTCCCGAAAGTCCTATCCTCATTTTTTCTAGGTCAAAATGACCTATATACCAGAAGATGGGCACCGGAGGTGGGCCGAGGAGGGCACAACCCACCAGGGCGCGCCTGGGCTGCCTGGCATGCCCAGGTGGGTTGTGCCCACCTGGTGGGCCCCATATAGTAGTTATTTGCTCCAATAATTATTATATATTCCATAAAAATTCCTCGTGAAGTTTCAGCTCGTTTGGAGTTGTGCAGAATAGGTGGCCTGACGTAGCTTTTCCAGATACACATTTCCAACTGCCAGAATTCTCCCTCTTTGCGTAACCTTGTAAATTATGAGAGAAAAGGCATTAGAATTACTCCAAAAAGCATTATTATGGATAAAAACATTATAAATAACAGTAAGAAAACATGATGCAAAATGGGCGTATCAATCATATCTACTATATGATTCATGTTCGACCTTTCGGTCTCCAGTGTTCCGAAGCCATGTCTCAGACATGCTAGGCTTGTAAAGTTTAACCCGAGTATTCCGCATGTGCAAAACTGTCTTGCACCCATGGTATGTGAACGTAGAGCCTATCACACCCGATCATCATGTGGTGTCTCAGCACGAAGAACTTTCGCAACGGTGCATACTCAGGGAGAACACTTATACCTTGAAATTTTAGTAAAGGATCATCTTATAATGCTACCGCCGTACTAAGCAAAATAAGATGCATAAAAGATAAACATCACATGCAATCAGAATATGTGACATGATATGGCCATCATCATCTTGTGCCTTTGATCTCCATCTCCAAAGCACTTGCATGATCTCCATTGTCACCGGCTTGACACCTTGATCTCCATCGTAGCGTCGTTGTCGTCTCGCCAACTATTGCTTCTACAACTATCGATACCGCATAGTGATAAAGTAAAGCAATTACATGGCGATTGCATTTTATACAATAAAGCGACAACCATAAGGCTCCTGCCAGTTGCTGACAACTTTTACAAAACATGATCATCTCATACAATAACTTATCACATCATGTCTTGACCATATCACATCACAACATGCCCTGCAAAAACAAGTTAGACGTCCTCTACATTGTTGTTGCAAGTTTTACGTGGCTGCTATGGGCTTCTAGCAAGAACTGTTCTTACCTATGCATCAAAACCACAACAATTTTTTGTCAAGTGTGTTGTTTTAACCTTCAACAAGGACCGGCCATAGTCAAATTCGATTCAACTAAAGTTGGAGAAACAGACACCCGCCAGCTGCTACGTCTTGAGCTTGCGTTGGTTTTCCCCGAAGAGGAGAGGATGATGCAGCACAGTAGCGTAAGTATTTCCCTCAGTTTTTGAGAACCAAGGTATCAATCCAGTAGGAGGCCACGCGCAAGTCCCTCGTACCTGCACAAAACGATAGCTACTCGCAACCAACGCGATTATGGGTTGTCAATCCCTTCACGGTCATTTACGAGAGTGAGATCTGATAGAGATAATATTTTTGGTATTTTTGGTATAAATATGCAAAGTAAAAAGTAAAACCAAGTAAAAACGAAGCAAGTATAAAAGTGATGGAGATTGATATGATGAGAATAGACCCGGGGGCCATAGGTTTCACTAGTGTCTTCTCTCAAGAGCATAGATATTCTACGGTGGGTGAACAAATTACTGTTGAGGAATTGACATAATTGAGCATAGTTATGAGGTTATCTAGGTATGATCATGTATATAGGCATCACGTCCGAGACAAGTAGACCGAAACGATTCTGCATCTACTACTATCACTCCACTCATCGACCGCTATCCAAAGATGCATCTAGAGTATTAAGTTAAAAAACAGAGTAACGCCTTAAGCAAGATGACATGATGTAGAGGAATAAATTCATGCAATATGATAAATACCCCATCTTGTTATCCTCGATGGCAACAATACAATACGTGCCTTGCAACCCTTTCTGTCACTGGATAAGGAGACCGCAAGATTGAACCCAAAGCTAAGCACTTCTCCCATTGCAAGAACTACCAATCTAGTTGGCCAAACCAAACTGATAATTCAAAGAGACTTGCAAAGATAACTCAATCATACATAAAAGAATTCAAAGAAGATTCAAATATTATTCATAGATAAGCTGGATCATAAACCCACAATTCATCGGTCTCAACAAACACATCGCAAAAAGAAGATTACATCGAATAGATCTCCATGAGAGAGGGGGAGAACATTGTATTGAGATCCAAAAAGAGAGAATAAGCCATCTAGCTACTAGCTATGGACCCGAAGGTCTCAAATAAACTACTCACACTTAATCGGAGGGGCTATGGTGTTGATGTAGAAGCCCTCCGTGGTGGATGCCCCCTCCGGCGGAGCTCCGAAACAGGCCTCGAGATGGGATCTTGTGGATACAGGAAGGTACGGTGGTGGAATTAGGTTTTTGGCTCCTCTTCTGATCGTTTGGGGATACGTAGGTATATATAGGAGGAAGGAGTACGTTGGTGGAGCGTAAGGGGGCCCACGAGGTAGGGGCGCTCTCCACCCTCGTGACCGCCTCTGGCACTTCTTGGAGTAGGGTCCAACTCTCCTGGATCACGTTCGGTGAGAAGATCACGTTCCCGAAGGTTTCATTCCGTTTGGACTCCGTTTGATATTCCGTTTCTTCGAAACACTGAAATAGGCAAAAAACAGCAATTCTGGGTTGGGCCTCCGGTTAATAGGTTAGTCCCAAAAGTAATATATAAGTGGAAAATAAAGCCTATATAGTCCAAAACAGTAGATAAAGTAGCATGGAGCATTCAAAAATTATAGATACGTTGGGGACGTATCAGGCATCCCCAAGCTTAATTCCTGCTCGTCCTCAAGTAGGTAAATGATAAAAAGAGAATTTTTTATGCGGAGTGATACTTTGGCATAATTTCAATATAAATCTTCTTACTTGTGATATGAATATTCAGATCCGAAAGATTTAATACAAAGGTTCATATTGACATAAAAATAATAATACTTCAAGCATACTAATCAAAGTAATCATGTCTTCTCAAAATAACATGGCAAAAGAAAGTTCATCCCTACAAAATCATATAGTTAGGCTATGCTTCATTTTCGTCACACAAAGATGTTCCCAACTTCTATACCCCCGATGACAAGCCAAGCAATTGTTTCATACTCAAATAATCTCAAACTCTTTCAACCCTTTATGCAACACATGAGCGAGGGCCATGGATATAGCACTATGGGTGGAATAGAATATGATGATGCGATTGTGTGGAGAAGACAAAAAAGGAGAAAATCTCATATAGACGAGGATAATCAACGGGCTATGGAGATGGCCATCAATTGATGTCAACATGAGGAGTAGGGATTGCCATGCAACGGATTCACTAGAGCTATAAGTATATGAAAGCTCTACAAAAGAAACTAAGTGGGTGTGCATCCAACTTGCTTGCTCACGAAGACCTATGGCACTTTGAGGAAGCCCATCATTGGAATATACAAGCCAAGTTCTATAATGAAAAATTCCCACTAGTATATGAAAGTGACAAAATGAGAGTCTCTTTATCATGAAGATCTTAGTGCTACTTTGAAGCACAATATATGAGACTCACTACATGAAGAACAAGGTGCTTACTTTGAAGCACAAGTGTGGTAAAAGGATAGTAGCATTGTCCCTTCTCTCTTTTTCTCTCATTTTTTGGGCCTTTTTTTGGCCTTGCTCTTTTTTTTTGTCCGGAGTCTCATCCCGACTTATGGGGGAATCATAGTCTCCATCATCCTTTCCTCACTTGGGACAATGCTCTAATAATGATGATCATCACACTTTTATTTCTCTTACCACTCAACAATTACAACTCGAAACTTAGAACAAAATATGACTCTATATGAATGCCTCCAGCGGTGTACCGGGATGGTGCAATGAATCAAGAGTGACATGTATGGAAAATAATGCATGGTGGCTTTGCCACAAATACGATGTCAACTACATGATCATGCAATGGCAATATGACAAAAGTAATGTATGTCATGATGATGATGGAAGTTGCATGGCAATATATCTCGGAATGGCTATGGAAATGCCATGATAGGTAGGTATGGTGGCTGTTTTGAGGAACATATAAGGAGGTTTATGTGTGAAAGAGCGTATCATATCACGGGGTTTGGATGCTCCGACGAAGTTTGCACCAACTCTCAAGGTGAGAAAGGGCAATGCACGATACCGAAGAGGCTAGCAAATGCGGAAAGGTAAAAGTGCGTATAATCCATGGACTCAACATTAGTCAAAAGAACTCATATACTTATTGCAAAAATTTAGAAGCCATCAAAAATCAAGTACTACGCCAAGCAATGCTCCTAGGGGATAGGTTGGTAGGAAAATACCATCGCCTCCCCGACCGCCACTCATAAGGATGCACAAGCCGGTACACTTCACGTTTCAAATTTGTTACACAACTTTACCCATACGTGCATGCTATGGGACTTGCAAACTTCAACACAAGTATTTCTCAAATTCACAATTATCAACTAGCACGACTTTGATATTATTACCTCCATATCTCAAAACAATTATTAAGCATTAAATTTATCTTAGTATTCAATTCACTCAAAAGAAAATTTCACATATCTTGAACACCAAGTATATTAACATTAAGCAATTTACCATGCTATTAACGACTCTTAAAATAATCTAAGTGAAGCATGAGAGATCAAGTTTCTTTAAAACAAATCCACCACCGTGCTCTAAAAGATCTAAGTGAAGCACTAGAGCAAAAATTATCACGCTCAAAAGATATAAGTGAAGCACTATGAGCAAAACTATCAAGCTCAAAAGATATAAGTGAAACACATAGAGTATTCTAACAAATTCCAAATCATGTATGGGTCTCTCAAAATGTGTGTACAGCAAGGATGATTGTGGTAAACTAACAAGAAAAGACTCAAATAATACAAGACGCTCCAAGCAAAACACATATCATGTTGGTGAATAAAAATATAGCTCCAAGTAAATTACCGATGGAAGTGGATTTAAAGAGGGATGCCTTCCGGGGCATCCCCAAGCTTTGTCTTTTTGGTGTCCTTGGATTATCTTGGGGGTGCAATATCCCCAAGCTAAGGCTCTTGCCACTCCTTGTTCCATAATCCATCAAAAGAATTCACCCAAAACTTGAAAACTTCACAACACAAAACTCAATAGAAATCTCGTGAGCTCCGTTAGAGAAAGAAAACAAAAGACTACTTTAAGGTACTGTAATGAACTCATTATTTATTTATATTGGTGTTAAACCTACTGTATTCCAACTTATCTATGGATTATAAACTATTTTACTAGCCATAGATTCATCGAAATAAGCAAACAACACGCGCAAAACAGAATCTGTCAAAAACAGAACAGTCTGTAGTAATCTGTAACTAACGCAAACTTATGGAACCCAAAAAATTCTACCAAAATTGGAATACATGGACAATTTGTTTATTGATCAGCAGAAATTGGAATCACTATTTTATCACATTCTGGTGATTTTTAACAATTCGGGCACTGAGCGCAAAGATTCTGGAAATTACAGCAAGATCAAATAACTATCTCCCAAGAAGATCTAATAGGTTTAACTTGGCACAAACACTAATTAAAAGATAAAACCACATCTAAACAGAGGCTAGATGGATTATTTATTCCTAAACAGAGGCAAAAACAAAAAGAACTAAAAATAAAATTGGGTTGCCTCCCAACAAGCGCTATCGTTTAACGCCCCTAGCTAGGCATAAAAGCAAGGATAGATCTAGGTATTGCCATCTTTGGTAGGCAATTCTTCAATAAGGCATCTATCTTTCTTATAGATTTCTTTCTTTCTAGTGATTATCAAACTTTTAGGCATAAGATCGAAAAATTCATTTGTAGCAAATGGTTCCTTAATGATAGTAAAAAGATCGGGATGAATACTTATAGATTTAAGATCTGCAGTTTCCTTACTAGATGATTCACCCTTATTTTTAGGAACATACATAAGCTTGGAAATTTTAGTGGGATGACTAGGAGTATTCTTTACAGAAGAAAAAGCGGTTCCCAAGTTAGTAATTATACCCTCAAGTTTATCGATTCGAGCAAAATCTAGATTTATTTTCTCATTAACCATGGGTTCCTTCTCCTTAATATTTTTCAAAGTCATTCCTACCTTAGATCCATATTGAGTAATTTGATTATGGATCTTTTTATCTAGATTTTCAATGGATTCAATGGTAGCAACTTCGTTTTCAATAATTTCAATCCTTTGCATAACATGCTCCAAAGTTAACATAGTTCCATTAACCAAAAGAGGAGGTGAGCCAAATAAATCTATTAAAGCATTATAAGAATCAAAAGTATGGCTACCCAAGAAATTCCCTCCGGTAATGGTATCAAGGATATATCTATACCAAGGATTAGGACCTACGTAAAAATTACGAAGAAGAACGGAAGTAGATTGCTTCCTGGTAGATCTATTTTGAGCATTGCAAATTCTATACCAAGCATCTTTTAAATTTTCTCCTTCCCTTTGCTTAAAATTTAGAACTTCATTCTCGGGAGATAACGGAGAAGATAGGAGACTAGTCATGATGACAAGCAAGCAAACTAATCACACGAGCAAACAAACGGACGAGGAAAAAGGCAAAGGAAAAAGGAGGAGGAGATTGGGAAAGAGAGGGCAAATAAAATGGCAAGGGTGAAGTGGGGGAGAGGAAAACGGGAGGCAAATGGCAAATAATGTAATGCGAGAGATAGGGATTGTGATGGGTACTTGGTATGTTGACTTTTGCGTAGACCTCCCGACAGCGGCGCCGTAAATCCTTCTTGCTACGTCTTGAGCTTGCGTTGGTTTTCCCCAAAGAGGAGAGGATGATGCAGCACAGTAGCGTAAGTATGTCCCTCAGTTTTTGAGAACCAAGGTATCAATCCAGTAGGAGGCCACGCGCAAGTCCCTCGTACCTGCACAAAACGATAGCTACTCGCAACCAACGCGATTAGGGGTTGGCAATCCCTTCACGGTCACTTACGAGAGTGAGATCTGATAGAGATAATATTTTTGGTATTTTTGGTATAAAGATGCAAAGTAAAAAGTAAAAGCAAAGTAAAAACAAGGCAAGTATAAAAGTGATGGAGATTGATATGATGAGAATAGACCCGGGGGCCGTAGGTTTCACTAGTGGCTTCTCTCAAGAGCATAGATATTCTACGGTGGGTGAACAAATTACTGTTGAGTAATTGACAGAATTGAGCATAGTTATGAGGTTATCTAGGTATGATCATGTATATAGGCATCACGTCCAAGAGAAGTAGACCGAAACGATTCTGCATCTACTACTATTACTCCACTCATCGACCGCTATCCAGCATGTGTTGGGGAACGTAGCAGAAATTCAAAAAATTTCCTACGTGTCACCAAGATCTATCTATGGAGAACCAGCAACGAGGGAAGGAGAGTGCATCTACATACCCTTGTAGGTCGCTAAGCGGAAGCGTTCAAGAGAACAGGGTTGAAGGAGTCGTACTCGTCGTGATCCAAATCACCGGAGATCCTAGTGCTGAACGGACGGCACCTCCGCGTTCAACACACGTACAGCCCGTGACGTCTCCCATGCCTTGATCCAGCAAGGAGAGAGGGAGTGGTTGGGGAAGACTCCATCCAGCAGCAGCACGACGGTGTGGTGGTGATGGAGGAGCGTGGCAATCCTGCAGGGCTTCGCCAAGCACCGCGGGAGAGGAGGAGGACTTGGGAGAGGGGAAGGGTTGCGCCAGGGCAAGGGTGAAGCTCCCATGCGCCTCCCCACTATATATAGGGGTGGAGGGGGCTGGTTTCTTTCCCTCCAAGTCCATTGGGGCGTTGGCAAAGGTGGGAGGAAAGAAATCACATCATTTCCTTCCCCACCGATTGTTATCCCCCTTTTTTAGGGATCTTGATCTTATCCCTTCGGGATATGATCTTATTCCTTCTAAGGGGGATCTTGGTGCGCCTTGACCAGGGGTGTGGGGCCTTGCCCCCACTACCCACGTTCATGTGGGTCCCCCATGCAGGTGGGCCCCACTCCAGAACCTTCTAGAACCTTCCCGGTACAATACCGAAAAATCCCGAACATTTTTCGGTGGCCAAACTAGGACTTCCCATATATAAATCTTTACCTCCGGACCATTCCGGAACTCCTCGTGACGTCCGGGATCTCATCCGGGACTCTGAACAACATTCGGTAACCACATACAAACTTCCTTTATAACCCTAGCATCATCGAACCTTAAGTGTAGACCCTACGGGTTCGGAGACACGTGAACATGACCGAGACAACTCTCCGCCAATAACCAACAGCGGGATCTGGATACCCATGTTGGCTCCCACATGTTCCACGATGATCTCATCGGATGAACCCACGATGTCAAGGACTCAATCGATCACGTATACAATTCCCTTTGTCTAGCGGTATTGTACTTGCCCGAGATTCGATCGTCGGTATGTCAAGACCTTGTTCAATCTCGTTACGGCAAGTCTCTTTACTCGTTCCGTAACACATCATCCCGTGATCAACCCCTTGGTCACATTGTGCACATTATGATGATGTCCCACCGAGTGGGCCCAGAGATACCTCTCCGTTACACGGAGTGACAAATCCAGTCTTGATTCGTGCCAACCCAATGACACTTTTGGAGATACCTGTAGTGCACCTTTATAGCCACCCAGTTACGTTGTGACGTTTGGTACACCCAAAGCATTCCTACGGCATCCGGGAGTTGCACAATCTCATGGTCTAAGTAAATGATACTTGACATCAGAAAAGCATTAGCATACGAACTACGATCTTTGTGCTAGGCTTAGGATTGGGTCTTGTCCATCACATCATTCTCCAAATGATGTGATCCCATTATCAACGACATCCAATGTCCATGGTCAGAAACCGTAACCATCTGTTGATCAACGAGCTAGTCAACTAGAGGCTTACTAGGGACATGGTGTTGTTTATGTACCCACACATGTATCTGAGTTTCCTATCAATACAATTATAGCATGGGTAATAAACGATTATCATGAACAAGGAAATATAATAATAACCAATTTATTATTGCCTCTAGGGCATATTTCCAACAGTCTCCCACTTGCACTAGAGTCAGTAATCTAGTTTACATCAGTGTGTGATTGTAATGAATCAACACCCATGGGGTTTGATCATATCTCGTTTGTGAGAGTGGTTCTTAGTCAACGGGTCTGAACCTTTCAGATCTGTGTGTGCTTTACAAATATCTATGTCATCTCCTAGATGTAGCTACCACACTCTATTTGGAGCTATTCCAAATAACTGTTCTACTATACAATTCTGGTTTACAACTCAGTATAATCCGGATTAGTGTCAAAGTTCGCATCAGCGTAACCCTTTACCACGGACTCTTTTACCATCTCCATAATCGAGAAAATTCCTTAGTCCACTAGTTACTAAGGATATGTTTGACCGTTGTTTTGTTATCCGTTCCTGGATCACACTTGTACCCCTTGACTGACTCATGGCAAGGCACAGTTTAGGTGCGGTACACAGCATAGCATACTGTGGAGCCTACGTCTAAAGCATAGGGGACGACCTTCGTCCTTTCTCTATTTTCTGCCGTGGTCGAGCTTTAAGTCTTAACTTCTTACCTTACAACTCAGGCAAGAACTCCTTCTTTGACTGATCCATCTTGAACACCTTCAAGATCATGTCAAGGTATGTGCTCATTTGAAAGTACCATTTAGCGTTTTTGATCTATCCTCATAGATCTTGATGCCCAATGTTCAAGCAGCTTAATCCAGGTTTTATATTGAAAAAGACTATTCAAGTAACCCTATATGCTTTCCAGAAATTCTACATCATTTCTGATCAACAATATGTCAACAACACATACTCATCAGAAATTCTATAGTGCTCCCACTCACTTCTTTGGAAATACAAGTTTCTCATAAACTTTGTATAAACGCAAAATCTTTGATCATCTCATCAAAGCGTATATTCCAACTCCAAGATGCTTACTCCAGTCCTTAGAAGGACTGCTGGAGCTTTGCACACTTGTTAGCATCTTTCAGGATTGACAAAACCTTCTGGTTGTATCACACACAACCTTTCCTCAAGAATATCGTCAAGGAAACAATGTTTTGACATCCTATCTGCAAGATTTCATAAATCATGTAGTAATTGCTAATATAATTCCAACAGACTCTTAGCATCGCTACGAATGAGAAAGTCTCATCGCAGTCAACTCCTTGAACTTGTCGGAAAACATCTTAACAACAAGTCGAGCTTTCTTAATGGTGACACTTACCATCATTGTCCGTCTTCTTCTAAAATCCATCATGCACTTAACAGCCTTTACGACCATCAAGTAGTTCGTCCAAATTCTACACTTTGTTTTCATACATGGATCCTCTCTCGGATTTTATGGCCTCAAGCCATTTGTCGGAATCCGGGCCCACCATCGCTTCTCCATAGCTCGTAGGTTCATTGTTGTCTAGCAACATGACCTTCAAGACATGATTACTGTACCACTCTGAAGTAGTACACATCCTTGTCACCCTACGAGGTTCGGTAGTGACTTGATCTGAAGTTTCATGATCACCATCATCAACTTCCACTTCAATTGATGTAGGTGCCACAGGAACAACTTCCTGTGCCCTGCTACATACTGGTTGAAGTGACGATTCAGTAACCTCATCAAGTCTCCATCATCCTCCCACTCAATTCTTTTGAGAGAAAATTTTCCTCGAGAAAGGACCCGTTTCTAGAAACAATTACTTTTGCTTCCGGATCTGAGATAGGAGGTATACCCAACCATTTTGGATATCCTATGAAGATGTATTTATCCATTTTTTGGTTCGAGCTTATTACGATGAAACTTTTTCACATAAGCTCGCAGCCCCAAACTTTTAAGAAACGACAACTTAGGTTTCTCCAAACCATAGTTCAAACGGCGTCGTCTCAACGAAATTACGTGGTGCCCTATTAAAGTGAGTGCGGTTGTCTCTAATGCCTAACCCATGAACGATAGTGGTAATTTGATAAGAGATATCATGGTACGCAACATATCTAATAGGGTGCAACTATGATGTTCGGACACACCATCACACTATGGTGTTCCAGGCGGTATTAATTGTGAAACAGTTTCCACAATGTCTTAATAGCGTGCCAAAGCTCGTAACTCAGATACTCATCTCTATGATCATATCATAGACATTTTATCCTCTTGTCACGATGATCTTCAACTTCACTCTGAAATTACTTGAACCATTCAATAATTCAGACTTGTGCTTCATCAAGTAAATATACTCAAGATCTACTCAAATCATCCGTGAAGTAAGAACATAACGATATCCATCACAGTGCCTCAAAGCACTCATTGGACTGCACACATCAAAATGTATTACTTCCAACAAGTTGCTTTCTTGTTCCATTTTACTGAAAACGAGGCTTTCAGTCATCTTGCCCATGTGGTATGATTTGCATGTCTCAAGTGGTTCAAAATCAAGTGAGTCCAAACAGTCCATTTGCATGGAGTTTCTTCATGCATATACACCAATGCATATGGTTCGCATGTCTCAAACTTTTCAAAACGAAAGTGAGTCCAAAGATCCATCAACATGGAGCTTCTTCATGCTTTTATACCAATATGAATTACATGGCAGTGCCACAAGTAAGTGGTACTATCATTACTATCTTATATCTTTTGGCATGAAAATGTGTATCACTACGATCGAGATTCAATAAACCATTCTTTTAGGTGCAAGACCATTGAAGGTATTATTCAAATAAACAGAGTAACCATTATTCTCCTTAAATTAATAACCGTATTGCGATAGACATAATCCAATCATGTCTATGCTCAACGCCAACACCAAATAACAATTATTTAGGTTTAACACCAATCTCGATGGTAGAGGGAGCGTGCGATGCTTGATCACATCAACCTTGGAAACACTTCCCACACATACCGTCAGCTCACCTTTAGCTAGTATCCTTTTATTCCATAGCTTTTATTTCGAGTTACTAGCACTTAGCAACCGAACCGGTATCTAATACCCTTGTGCTACTAGGAGTACTAGTAAAGTACACATTAACATAATGTATATCCAATATACTTCCGTCTACCTTGCCTGCCTTCTTATCTACCAAGTATCTAGGGTGGTTCTGCTTTAGTGTCTGTTCCTCTCATTATAGAAGCACTTAGTCTCGGGTTTGGGTTCAACCTTGGGTTTTCACTGGAGCAGCAACTGTTTTGCCGTTTCATGAAGTATCCCTTCTTGCCCTTGCTCTTCTTGAAACTAGTGGTTTTACTAAACATCAACAATTGATGCCCCTACTTGACTTCTACTTTCACAAGGCGTCAAACATCGCGAATACTTCAAGGATCATCATATCTATCCCTGATATGTTATAGTTCATCACGAAGCTCTAGTAGCTTGGTGGCAATGACTTTGCTTGAAACATCACTATCTCATCTGGAAGATTAACTCCCACTCGATTCAAGTGATTGTTGTACCAGACAATCTGAGTACAAGCTCAACGATTGAGCTTTTCTCCCTTAGTTTGTAGGCCAAGAAGCTCGTCGGAGGTCTTATACCTCTTGACGTGGGCACGCGCCTGAAATCCCAATTTCAGCCCTAGAAACATCTCAGATGTTTCGCGACGTTTCGAAATCGTCTTCGGTGCCTTCACTCTCAACCATTTAACATTACTGAACTATCACGTAGTTATCAAAATGTGTATGTCAAATGTTCGCAACATCCACAGACGACGTTCGAGGTTTAGCACACTGAGCGGTGCATTAAGGACATAAGCCTTCTTCCAAGCAACGAGGACAATCCTCAGTTTACGGACTTAGTCCGCATAATCGCTACTATCATCTTTCAACTGAATTTTCTCTAGGAACATATCTAAACAGTAGGACTAAAGCGCGAGCTTTACATAATTAGCAAAGACCTTTTGACTATGTTCAGGATAATTAAGTTCATCTTAAGAACTTCCACTCAGATAGACATCCCTCTTAGTCATCTAAGTGATTACATGATCCGAGTCAACTAGGCCGTGTCCGATCATCACGTGAGACGGACTAGTCATCATCGGTGAACATCTTCATGTTGATCGTATCTACCATACAACTCATGCTCGACCTTTCGGTCTCTTGTGTTCCGAGGCCATGTCTGTACATGCTAGGCTCGTCAAGTCAACCTAAGTGTTTCAAGTGTGTAAATCTGTCTTACACCCGCTGTATGTGAACGTTAGAATCTATCACACCCGATCATCACGTGGTGCTTGAAACAACGAACTTTCGTGAACGGTGCACGCTTAGGGGAACACTTTATTGAAATTTTAATGAGGGATCATCTTATTTACTACCGTCGTTCTAAGCAAATAAGATGCATAAACATGATAAACATCACATGCAATCAAAAAGTGACATGATATGGCCAATATCATTTTGCTCCTTTGATCTCCATCTTCGGGCTCCATGATCATCATCTTCACCGGCATGACACCATGATCTCCATCATCATGATCTCCATCATCGTGTCTCCATGAAGTTGTCTCGCCAACTATTACTTCTACTACTATGGCTAACGGTTTAGCAATGAAGTAAAGTAATTACATGGTGTTATTCAAAGTGACACGCAGGTCATACAATAAATAAAGACAACTCCTATGGCTCCTGCCGGTTGTCATACTCATCGACATGCAAGTCGTGATTCCTATTACAAGAACATGATCAATCTCATACATCACATATCATTCATCACATTCTTTTGGCCATATCACATCACATAGCATACCCTGCAAAAACAAGTTAGACGTCCTCTAATTGTTGTTTGCATGTTTTACGTGGCTGCTATGGGTTTCTAGCAAGAACGTTTCTTACCTACGCAAAACCACAACGTGATATGTCAATTGTTATTTACCCTTCATAAGGACCCTTTTCATCGAATCCGATCCGACTAAAGTGGTAGAGACTGGCACCCGCTAGCCACCTTATGCAACAAGTGCATGTCGATCGGTGGAACTGTCTCACGTAAGTGTACGTCTAAAGGTCGGTCCGGCCGCTTCATCCCACAATACCGTTGAAACAAGATTGGACTAGTAACGGTAAGCATATTGAACAAAATCAACACCCACAGCAACTTGTGTTCTACTCGTGCATAGAATCTACGCAATAGACCTAGCTCATGATGCCACTGTTGGGGAACGTAGCAGAAATTCAAAAAATTTCCTACGTGTCACCAAGATCTATCTATGGAGAAACTAGCAACGAGGGAAGGAGAGTGCATCTACATACCCTTGTAGATCGCTAAGCGAAGCGTTCAAGAGAACGGGGTTGAAGGAGTCGTACTCGTCGTGATCCAAATCACCGGAGATCCTAGTGCCGAATCGAACGGCACCTCCGCTGTTCAACACACGTGACAGCCCGGTGGCGTCTCCCATGCCTTGATCCAGCAAGGAGAGAGGGAGAGGTTGGGGAAGACTCCATCCAGCAGCAGCACGACGGTGTGGTGGTGATGGAGGAGCGTGGCAATCCCGCAGGGCTTCGCCAAGCACCGGGAGAGGAGGAGGACTTGGGAGAGGGGAAGGGTTGCGCCAGGGCAAGGGTGAAGCTCCCATGCGCCTCCCCACTATATATAGGGGTGGAGGGGGCTGGTTTCTTTCCTCCAAGTCCATTGGGGCGTTTGCAAAGGTGGGAGGAAAGAAATCACATCATTTACTTCCGCACCGATTGTTATCAACCTTTTTTAGGGATCTTGATCTTATCACTTCGGATATGATCTTATTCCTTCTAAGGGGGATCTTGAGTGCGCCTTGACCAGGGGTGTGGGGCCTTGCCCCACTACCCACGTTCATGTGGGTCCCCCATGCAGGTGGGCCCCACTCCAACCTTCTAGAACCTTCCCGAAGACAATACCGAAAAATCCCGAACATTTTCCGGTGGCCAAAATAGGACTTCCCATATATAAATCTTTACCTCCGGACCATTCCGGAACTCCTCGTGACGTTCGGGATCTCATCCGGGACTCTGAACAACATTCGGTAACCACATACAAACTTCCTTAATAACCCTAGCATCATCGAACCTTAAGTGTGTAGACCCTACGGGTTCGGGAGACACGTAGACATGACCGAGACAACTCTCCGGCCAATAACCAACAACAGCGGATCTGGATACCCATGTTGGCTCCACATGTTCCACGATGATCTCATCGGATGAACCCACGATGTCAAGGACTCAATCGATCCCGTATACAATTCCCTTTGTCTAGCGGTATTGTACTTGCGAGATTCGATCGTCGGTATGTCAAGACCTTGTTCAATCTCGTTATCGGCAAGTCTCTTTACTCGTTCCGTAACACATCATCCCGTGATCAACCCCTTGGTCACATTGTGCACATTATGATGATGTCCTACCGAGTGGGCCCAGAGATACCTCTCCGTTACGGAGTGACAAATCCAGTCTCGATTCGTACAACCCAATGTACACTTTTGGAGATACCTGTAGTGCACCTTTATAGCCACCCAGTTACGTTGTGACGTTTGGTACACCCAAAGCATTCCTACGGAATCCGGGAGTTTTACAATCTCATGGTCTAAGGAAATGATACTTGACATCAAAAAAGCTTTAGCATACGAACTACGATCTTTGTGCTAGGCTTAGGATTGGGTCTTGTCCATCACATCATTCTCCAAATGATGTGATCCCGTTATCAACGACATCCAATGTCCATGGTCAGAAAACCGTAACCATCTGTTGATCAACGAGCTAGTCAACTAGAGGCTTACTAGGGACATGGTGTTGTTTATGTACCCACACATGTATCTGAGTTTCCTATCAATACAATTATAGCATGGGTAATAAACGATTATCATGAACAAGGAAATATAACAATAACCAATTTATTATTGCCTCTAGGGCATATTTCCAACATCATGCATGTAGAGTATTAAGTTAAAAACAGAGTAACGCCTTAAGCAAGATGACATGATGTAGAGGAATAAATTCATGCAATATGATAAATACCCCATCTTGTTATCCTCGATGGCAACAATACATTACGTGCCTTGCAACCCTTTCTGTCATTGGGTAAGGACACCGCAAGATTGAACCTAAAGCTAAGCACTTCTCCCATTGCAAGAACTGTCAATCTAGTTGGCCAAACCAAACGGATAATTAGAAGAGACTTGCAAAGATTACTCAATCATAGATAAAAGAATTCAGAGAAGATTCAAATATTATTCATAGATAAGCTGGATCATAAACCTACAATTCATCGGTCTCAACAAACACACCGCAAAAAGAAGATTACATCGAATAGATCTCCACGAGAGGGGGAGAACATTGTATTGAGATCCAAAAGAGAGAAGAAGCCATCTAGCTACTAGCTATGGACCCAAGGTCTGAAGTAAACTACTCACACTTCATCAAGGGGCTATGGTGTTGATGTAGAAGCCCTCCGTGGTGGATGCCCTCCCACGTGAGCTCCTAACAGGCCCCAAGATGGGATCTTGTGGATACATGGAAGGTACGGCGGTGGAATTAGGTTTTGCCTCCTCTTACGATCGCTTGGGGATACGTAGGTATATATAGGAGGAAGGAGTACGTCGGTGGAGCGTCAGGGGGCCCACGAGGTAGGGGGCGCGCCCAGGGGGGCGCCCTCCACCCTCGTGACCGCCTCTGGCACTTCTTGGAGTAGGGTCCAAGTCTCCCGGATCACGTTCGGTGAGAAGATCACGTTCCCGAAGGTTTCATTCCGTTTGGACTCCGTTTGATATTCTGTTTCTTCGAAACACTGAAATAGGCAAAAACAACAATTCTGGGCTGGGCCTCCGGTTAATAGGTTAGTCCCAAAAGTAATATAAAAGTGGAAAATAAAGCCCAATATAGTCCAAAACAGTAGATAAAGTAGCATGGAGCAACCAAAAATTATAGATACGTTGGGGCGTATCACCAGTCACCTTTATGCAAAACAAGTTGCATGTCCGTCTGTGGAACTGGTCTCATGAACATGGTCATGTAAGGTTGGTCCAGGCTGCTTCATCCAACAATACCACCGAATCAAAATAAGACGTTGGTGGTAAGCAGTATGACTATTATCGCCTACAACTCTTTGTGTTCTACTCGTGCATATCACCTACGCATAGACCTGGCTCGGATGCCACTGTTGGGGAACGTAGCATGCAATTTAAAAAAATTCCTACGATCATGCAAGATCTATCTAGGAGATGCATAGCAACGAGAGGGGGAGAGTGTGTCCACGTACCCTCATAGACCGAAAGCGGAAACGTTAGTTTAACGCGGTTGATGTAGTCGAACGTCTTCGCGATCCAACCGATCAAGTACCGAACGTACGACACCTCCGAGTTCAGCTCACATTCAGCTCGATGACGTCCCACGAACTCTTGATCCAGCAGAGGGTCGAGGGACAGTTTCGTCAGCACGACGACATGCTGATGGTGATGGTGATGTGATCCGCGCAGGGCTTCGCCTAAGCACTACGACGCTATGACCAGAGGAGTAAACTGTGGAGGGGGCACCGCACACGGCTAAGAACAATTGATGTGCTATGGGGTACTCCAAAAAAATACCCGAACCACTCGAAACCATTCCGTGTCTCAATATACCATCTTCCAATATATCCATCTTTACCTCTCGACCATTTCGAGACTCCTCGTCCAAATCCGTGATCTCATCCGGACTGAACAATCTTCGGTCACCAAAGCAAATAACTCATAATCAGTGGCGGAGCCACCGCCCAGCGACCCTGGGCACTTGCACGGGCACGCTTGCTCATAACAGCAACGATCGTCAGATTATACAGAGGGCTTAAACTGATCGATAACTTGCTTTACCCGGGCAAAAAAAATTGGGCCTTCTTTTCTCACCGGTTCACAACCCAACAAACGAGCAGTACTGCAGTCTGCAGCCCAGGCAGAAAAAAAGAAACAACACCGGGAATACCTATGATGGACGGTTCGATCTCTCCAACTCTCCTGTCAGGCTGTCCCTTCGTTTCTCACACGCGAGCGCAGGGACTGGGTGACAGAGGGGCCCTAGCGGCTGGCCTTGAGGCTGAGTCCTAGACAGCAAGACGCAGGGCCGGCGGCGAGCGACGATAGGCTCCCAAGCAGTCTTCTCGTCCGGCTCTCCTTCCTCTCATCCGGCTTCGGCTTCCGTCGGTAAGAAATCTCTGTCGAAACTAGGGCTAGGGATCCCTCATCTCTGAAGTCTGAATAATTAGTATGGGTTAGGGAAATAGGGATTGATGCGAGGTATGGATCGAAATACATACACACCCGTCTAATATACATATGCAGGCTATGGTGTGTGATAAGCAACTAATGGTGTGAGAGTTCAAGGTCGGGCTTAGGGGTTGGGGCATAAATTCACGAAAAAAATCGTTGGGGATGATCATGGATTCATGACTAGAGAATTTTTTTCTTTGGCTGTTGAAACTACAAAATATAGGTATATAAGAAGAGGGCAGCTTGCCGATCGTGGAATTCATGCAGTATTTCTTACCTTCAAACTGAATAAACTGCGTAGTGAGAGAATGCTTCAAATGTTACACCGAGCGGGAGTTATTCAAGTTAGTTGATGATAAAGATAATTAATATTTGAACATTTACTGCAATGAAGTCTCAGAAAGGGAATTTGCCTCGTGATTTACTTTAGCACATTGTCAGTATATTCCATCTGACCATCACTATTATTGCAAGCATTCCATTGTACTATATTCACATCTCAAACCAAATTTCTTTTAGTAATCATTTTCTATCTTGTAGTGCCTTCTATGAATTTGGCCATGGCGAGTTTGCCTCTAAGCAAGGCAGGTTATATATCTTTCTTTTGGCAAAAAAATGAACAAGTGAATGATGCTTTTGAATGTGGTGGAAGAAAATTGCACAATGACATGCGGCAACATCGGGTATGGATAGCTTTACTCTTGCTGGCAACATGGCGAGTTTGCCTCTATGCAAAGCTGGTTATATATCTTTTGTTGTCTAGTATCAACTTTATTTGGTCTATGAAACGGATATAAATATATTATATATATTAGTTCACTTTAAAATTGCATTTTTATGTGAGTATCGTGTTTATGTTTCACTTGATTATTAATGTGAATTTCTGCTACGAAAGTTTGGTGCTATATTATATGTTGTGTACGCGAATACCCGAAATTTTATTTGTAGATTATACACTTAGGCTTAATTTGCCCAGGCTCCAGAAAAGTTCTGGCTCTGCCACTTCTCATAATACAAATCGTCATCAAACATTAAGTGTGCAGACCCTACGGGTTCGAGAACTATGTATACATGACCTAGACACATCTCCGATTAATAACCAACAGCGGAGCCTGGATGTTCATATTGGTTCCTACATATTCTACGAAGATCTTTATCGGTCAAACCGCAAAAACAACATACGTCATTGAAGTATGCCCTAGAGGCAATATTAAAGTTGTTATTTATATTTCCTTATATCATGATAAATGTTTATTATTCATGCTAGAATTGTATTAACCGGAAACTTAGTGCATGTGTGAATACATAGACAAAACAGAGTGTCCCTAGTATGCCTCTACTTGACTAGCTCGTTAATCAAAGATGGTTATGTTTCCTGACCATAGACATGTGTTGTCATTTGATGAGCGGGATCAAATCATTAGAGAATGATGTGATGGACAAGACCCATCCATTAGCTTAGCATTATGATCGTTGAGTTTTATTTCTATTGCTTTCTTCATGACTTATACATGTTCCTCTGACTATGAGATTATGCAACTCCCGAATACCGGAGGAACACCTTGTGTGCTATCAAATGTCACAACGTAACTAGGTGATTATAAAGATGCTCTATAGGTTTCTCTAAAGGTGTTTGTTGGGTTGGCATAGATCGAGATTAGGATTTGTCACTCTCTGTATCGGAGAGGTATCTCTGGGCCCTCTCGGTAATGCACATCACTATAAGCCTAGCAAGCAATGTGACTAATGAGTTAGTTGCGGGATGATGCATTATGGAACGAGTAAACAGACTTGCCGGTAACGAGATTGAACTTGGTATGGTGATACCGACGATTGGATCTCGGGCAAGAACATACCGATGACAAAGGGAACAACGTATGTTGTTATGCGGTTTGACCGATAAAGATCTTCGTAGAATATGTAGGAACCAATATGAGCATCCAGGTTCCGCTATTGTTTATTGAGCGGAGATGAGTCTCGGTCATGCCTACACAATTCTCGAACCCGTAGGGTCCGCACGCTTAACGTTCAATGACGATATGTATTATGAGTTTTGTGATTTGATGTACCGAAGGTTGTTGGAGTGCGGATGTGATCACGGACATGACGAGGAGTTTGAAATGGTTGAGACATGAAGATTGATATATTGAAGGTTATGTTTGGACACCGAAATGGTTTCGGATGAGTTCGGGCATTTTCCGGAGGTACCTGGGGTTATAGGGAACCCCTGGGGAGTTAATGGGCCTTCATGGGCCATGGTGGAAGAGAGGAGGAGGAGGCCAAGTGGTAGGCCCTCCCCAAACCCAATCCGAATTGGGGAGGGGGCCGGCCCTCCTTTCCTTCTCTCCTTCTTCCCCTTCCTTCCCGCTCCTAGTTGGACTAGGAAAAAGGGGGAAACCTACTCCTAGTAGGAGTAGGAATCCCCTTGGGCGCACCCCATGAGGCCGGCCCTCCCCCTCCTCCACTCCTTTATATACAGGGGAGGGGGGCACCCCACAGACACACAAGTTGATCTTTTAGCCGTGTGCGGTGCCCCCCTCCACAGTTACACACCTCGGTCATATTGTCATAGTGCTTAGGCGAAGCCCTGCGTCGGTAACTTCATCATCACCGTCACCACGCCATCGTGCTGACGAAACTCTTCCTCGGCCTTAGCTGGATCTATAGTTCGAGGGACGTCACCGAGCTGAACGTGTGCAGATCGCGGAGGTGACGTGCGTTTGGTACTTGATCGGTTGGATAGCGAAGACGGTCGACTACATCAACCGCGTTACTTAACGCTTCCACTTTCGGTCTACGAGGGTACGTGGACACACTCTCCCCACTCGTTGCTATGCATCTCCCAGATAGATCTTGCGTGACCGTATGTAAATTTTTTGAAATACTATGTTCCCCAGCAGTGGCATCCGAGGCAGGTCTATGCGTAGATGTTATATGCACTATTAAAACACAAAGAGTTTTGGGCGATAATAGTCATACTGCTTACCATCATGTCATACTTTGATTCGGCGGTATTGTTGGATGAAGCGACCCAGGCCGACATTACATGACCGCGTTCATGAGACTGGTTCTACCGCCGTGCTTCGCACACAGGTGGCTAGTGGGTGTCTGTTTCTCCAACTTTAGTTGAATCGAGTGTGACTATGCCCAGTCCTTCTTGAAGGTTAAAACATCACACTTGACAAAAAATTGTTGTGGTTTTGATGCGTAGGTAAGAACGGTTCTTTCTAAGCCCATAGCAGCCACGTAAAACTTGCAACAACAAAGTAGAGGACATCTAACTTGTTTTTGCAGGGCATGTTGTGATGTGATATGGTCAAGACATGATGAGATATAAATTGTAGTATGAGATGATCATGTTTTGTTAAAGTTATCGACAACTGGCAGGAGCCTTATGGTTGTCTCTTTATTTCATAAGATGCAAGTGCCATATAATTGCTTTACTTTATCGCCTATATGATAGCTATAGTTGCAAAAGCAATAGCTGGCGAGACGACCATGTGACGACACATTGATAAAGATCAAGATGATGGAGATCATGGTGTCATGCCGGTGACGATGGAGATCATAATGTTACTTTGGAGATGGAGATCAAAGGCACAAGATGATGATGGCCATATCATGGCACATATTTTGATTACATGTGATGTTTATCTTTTATGCATCTTATTTTGCTCAGTACGACGGTAGCTTTATAAGATGATCCCTTACTAAAATTTCAAGGTACAAGTGTTCTCCCTCTGAGTATGCACCGTTGCGACAGTTCTTCGTGCTGAGACAACACGTGATGATCGAGTGTGATAAGCTCTATGTTCACATACAACGGGTGCAAGCCAGGTTTGCACCACCTTGAGAATAGTCGGTTAAACTTGACGAGCCTAGCATATGTAGATATGGCCTCGGAACACTGAGACCGAAAGGTCAAGCATGAATCATATAGTAGGTATGATCAACATAGTGATGTTCACCATTGAAAACTACTCCATCTCACATGATGATCGGACATGGTTTAGTTGATATGGATCACGTGATCACTTAGATGATTAGAGGGATGTCTATCTAAGTGGGAGTTCTTAAGTAATATGATTAATTGAACTCTAATTTATCATGAACTTAGTCCTGATAGTATTTGCATAACTATGTTGTAGATCAATAGCTCGCGATGTAGCTCCCTGTTTTTTTGATATGTTCCTAGAGAAAAACTATGTTGATAGATGATAGTAGCAATGATGCGGACTAGGTCCGTGATCTGAGGATTATCCTCATTGCTGCACAGAAGAATTATATCCTTGATGCACCGCTAGGTGACGGACCTATTGCAGGAGCAAATGCAGACGTTATGAACGTTTGGCAAGGTCGGTATGATAACTACTTGATAGTTTAGTGCACCATGCTTTACGACTTAGAACCGGGACTTCAAAAACGTTTTGAGCATGCATGGAGCATATGAGATGTTCGAAGAGCTGAAATTGGTATTTCAGACTCATGCCCGAGTCGAGAGGTATGAGACCTCTGACAAGTACTTTGCCTACAAGATGGAGGAGAATAGCTCAACCAGTGAGCATGTGCTCAGATTGTCTGAGTACTACAATTGCTTGAATCCAGTGGGAGGTAATCTTCCCAATAAGATAGTGATTGACAGAGTTCTCTAGTCACTATCACCAAGTTACTAGAACTTCATGATGAACTATAATATGCAAGGGATAACGGGAACGATTCCCAAGCTCTTCGCGATACTGAAATCGGCGAAGGTAGAAATCAAGAAAAAGCATCAACTGTTGATGGTTTACAAGAACACTAGTTTCAACATAAAGGGCAAGGGAAAAAAAGGGAAACTTCAAAATGAATGACAATAAAGTTTCCACTCCCATGAAGAAGCCCAAAGCTAGACCCAAGCCTGAAACTGAGTGCTTCTACTGCAAAGGAAATGGTCACTGGAAGTGGAACTGCCCTAGATACTTGGCGGATAAGAAGGATGGAAAAGTGAACAAAGGTATATTGGATATACATTTTATTGATGTGTATTTTACTAGTGTTCATAGAAACCCCTTGGTATTTGATACTGGTTCAGTTGCTAAGAGTAGTAACTTGAAACGGGAGTTACAAAATAAACAGGGACTAGTTAAGGGCGAGGTGATGATATGTGTTGGAAGTGATTCCAAGGTTGATAAGATAACCATCGCACACTCCCTTTACCTTCGGGATTAGTGTTGAACCTAAAATAAATGTTATTTGGTGTTTGCGTTGAGCATGGATATGATTGGATCATGTTTATTGCAATACAGTTATTCATTTAAGTGAAAGAATAATTGTTGTTTTGTTTACATGAATAAAACCTTCTATGGTCATACACTTAATATAAATGGTTTATTGAATCTTGATCGTAGTGATACACATAATATTGATGCCAAAAGATGCAAAGTTGATAATGATAGTGCAACATACTTGTGGCACTGCCATTTAGGTCATATTATGTAAAGCGCATGAAGAAACTCCATGCTGATGGGCTTTTGGAATCACTTGATTATGAATCATTTGATGCTTGCGAACCATGCCTCATGGGCAAGATGACTAAGACTCCATTCTCCGGAACAATGGAGCGAGGAACTGACTTGTTGGAAATAATACATACTGATGTATACGGTCCAATGAGTGTTGAGTCTCGCGGCGATATAGTTATTTTCTGACCTTCACAGATGATTTGAGCAGATATGGGTATATCTAATTGATGAAACATAAGTCTGAAACATTTGAAAAGTTCAAATAATTTGAGAGTGAAATGGAAAATCATCGTAACAAGAAAATAAAGTTTCTACGATCTGATCGAGGAGACAAATATTTGAGTTACGAGTTTGGTCTTCATTTGAAACAATGTGGAATAGTTTCGCAACTCACGCCACCTGGAATACCACAGCGTAATGGTGTGTCCGAACGCCATAACCATACTTTATTAGATACGGTGCGATCTATGATGTCTATTACGGAGGAGGGGGCACCCCATAGACACACAAGTGATCTTTTAGCCGTGTGCGGTGCCCCCCTCCACAGTTACACACCTCGGTCATATTGTCGTAGTGCTTAGGCGAAGCCATGCGTCGGTAAATTCATCATCACCGTCACCACGCCATCGTGCTGACGAAATTCTCCCTCGGCCTCAGCTGGATCTAGAGTTCGAGGGACGTCACCGAGCTGAACGTGTGTAGATCACGGAGGTGCCATGCGTTTGGTACTTGATCGGTTGGATCGCGAAGACGTTCAACTACATCAACCGCGTTACTTAACGCTTCCACTTTCGGTCTACGAGGGTACGTGGACACACTCCGCTCGTTGCTATGCATCTCCTAGATAGATCTTGCGTGATCGTAGGTATTTTTTTTGAAATACTGCATTCCCCAACAGTCATTCCCTTTGTCATCGGTATGTTACTTGCCCGAGATTCGATCGTCGGTATCTTCATACCTAGTTCAATCTTAGCATGTTGATGGACAAGACCCATCCGTTAGCTTAGCATGTTGATCGTTCAGTTTTATTGCTATTGCTTTCTTCATGACTTATACATATTCCTTTGATTATGAAATTATGCAACTCCCGGATACCGGAGGAACACCTTGTGTGCTATCAAACGTCACAACGTAACTGGGTGATTATAAAGATGCTCTACAGGTGTCTCCAAAGGTGTTTGTTGGGTTGGCATAGATCGAGATTAGGATTTGTCACTCTGTGTATCGGAGAGGTATCTCTGGGCCCTCTCGGTAATGCACATCACTATAAGCCTTGCAAGCAATGTGACTAACGACTTAGTTACGGGATGATGCATTACGGAACGAGTAAATAGACTTGCGATGCGTAGATTGAACTAGGTATGAGGATACCAACGATCGAATCTCGGGCAAGTAACATACCGATGACAAAGGGAATGACGTATGTTGTTATGTGGATTAATCGATAAAGATCTTCGTAGAATATGTAGGAGCCAATATGAGCATCCAGGTTCCGCTATTGGTTATTGACCGGAGATGTGTCTCGGTCATGTCTACATAGTTCTCGAACCTGTAGGGTCCGTGACGCTTAACGTTTGATGACGATTTGTATTATGAGTTATGTGATTTTGATGACCGAAGATTGTTCGGAGTCCCGGATGAGATCATGGACATGACAAGGAGTCTCGAAATGGTCGAGAGATAAAGATTGATATATTGGAAGGTTATATACGGACATCGGAATGGTTCTGATAAGGTTCGGGGATTTTTCGGAGTACCGGGAGGCTATCGGAACCCCTAGGGAAAGTTACTGGGCCTAATGGGCCATATTGGAGGAGTGGAGGCAGGCCACAGGAGGTGGGGCGCGCCCCCCTTGCCCCAATTCGAATTGGACAAGGGGAGGGGGCGCGGCCCCCCTCTTTCCTTCTCCCTCTCTATCCCTTCCCCTTTTCCCCTCTCCGTTGGAAGGAAAGGGGGGTGAATCCTACTAGGTTTGGAGTCCTATTAGGACTCCCCCCCTTGGCGCGCCTCCCCCTTGGCCGGCCTCGTCCTCCCCCCTCCTTTATATACATGGGTAGGGGGGCACCCCAAGACACAATAGACAATCTCTTAGCCGTGTGCGGTGCCCCCCTCCACAGTTTTACACCTCGGTCATATCGTCGTAGCGCTTAGGCGAAGTCCTGCACCGGTAACTTCATCATCACCGTAGACATGTCGTCGTGCTGACGGAACTCTCCCTCGTCCTCAACTGGATCAAGATCCCGAGGGACGTCATCGTACTGAACGTGTGCTGAACACAGAGGTGCCGTACATTCGGTACTTGGATCGGTTGGATCATGAAGACGTTCGACTACATCAACCGCGTTGCTAAACGCTTCCGCTTTTGGTCTATGCGGGTACGTGGACACACTCTCCCCGCTCGTTGCTATGCTTCTCCTACATAGATCTTGCGTGATCATAGGATTTTTTTTTGAATTACTATGTTCCCCAACAGTGGCATCCGAGCCAGGTCTATGCATAGATGTTATATGCACGAGTAGAACACAAAGAGTTGTGGGCGATAATAGTCATACTGCTTACCACCAACGTCTTACTTTGATTCGGCGGTATTGTTGGATGAAGCGGCCTGGACCGACATTACATGACCGCGTTCATGCGATTGGTTCTACCGATGTGCTTCGTATACGTGTGGTCAAGTGGTATCTGTTTCTCCAACTTTAGTTGAATCGAGTTTGACTACGGCCGGTCCTTGTTGAAGGTTAAAACAACACACTTGATGAAAAATCATTGTGGTTTTGATGTGCAGGTAAGAACGGTTCTTGCTAGAAGGCCGTAGCAGCCACGTAAAACTTGCAACAATAAAGTATAGGATATCTAACTTGTTTTTGCAGGGCATGTTGTGATGTGATATGGTCAAGACATGATGTGATATACGTTGTTGTATGAGATGATCATGTTTTGTAAAAGTTATCGGCTAAGGCGGAGACTTATGGTTGTCGCTTTATTGTATGAAATGCAAACGCCATGTAATTGCTTTACTTTATCACTATGTTAGCGATAGTTGTAGAAGCAATAGTTGGCGAGGCGACCTGACGCCACGATGGAGATCAATGTGTCAAGCCAGTGATGATGGAGATCATGACAGTGCTTTGGAGACGGAGATCAAAGGCACAAGATGGTGATGGCCATATCATGTCACATATTTTGATTGCATGTGATGTTTGTCTTTGATGCATCTTATTTTGCTTAGTACGGCGGTAGCAT
Organism: Aegilops bicornis; assembly: GCA_021605145.1. NCBI lineage: Eukaryota > Viridiplantae > Streptophyta > Magnoliopsida > Poales > Poaceae > Aegilops > Aegilops bicornis. The sequence goes on along the minus strand of CM038672.1, from coordinate 565,730,811 downwards.
TATAAGATGATCCCTTAACTAAATTTAAAGGTATAAGTGTTCTCCCTGAGTATGCACCGTTGCTACAGTTAAATCGTCTTAGAGACACCACGTGATGATCGGGTGTGATAAGCTCTATGTTCACATACAATGGGTGCAAGCCAGTTTTGCACGTGCAGAATACTCGGGTTAAACTTGACGAGCCTAGCATATGCAAATATGGCCTCGGAACACTGAGACAGAAAGGTCGAACGTGAATCATATAGTAGATATGATCAACATAGAGATGTTCACCATTGAAAACTACTCCATCTCACGTGATGATCGGACAAGGCTTAGTTGATATGGATCACGTGATCACTTAGATGATTAGAGGGATGTCTATCTAAGTGGGAGTTCGTAAGTAATATGATTAATTGAAATTTAATTTATCATGAACTTAGTACCTGATAGTATTTGCATATCTATGTTGTAGATCAATAGCTTGCGATGTAGCTCTCTGTTTATTTTTGATATGTTCCTAGAGAAAAATAAGTTGATGCGGACTGGGTCCGTGATCTGAGGATTATTGTCATTGCTGCATAGAAGAATTATGTCCTTAATGCACAGCTAGGTGACGGACCTATTGCAGGAGCAGATGCAGATGTTATGAACGTTTGGTAAGCTCGGTATGAGGACTACTTGATAGTTTAGTGCGCCATGCTTTACGGCTTAGAACCGGGACTTCAAAAACTTTTTTAATGACACAGAGCATATAAGATGTTCCAAGAGATGAAATTGGTATTTCAGACTCATACCCGAGTCAAGAGGTATGAGACCTCTGACAAGTACTTTGCCTACAAGATGGAGGAGAATGGCTCAACAAGTGAGCATATGCTCAGAATGTCTGAGTACTACAATCGCTTGAATCAAGTGGGAGTTAATCTTCCAGATAAGATAGTGATTGACAGAGTTCTCTAGTCACTATCACCAAGTTACTAGAACTTCGTGATAAACTATAATATGCAAGGGATGATGAAAACGATTCCCGATCTCTTCGCGATGCTAAAATCGGCGAAGGTAGAAATCAAGAAAGAACATCAAGTGTTGATGGTTGAACAAGACCACTAGTTTCAAGAAAAAGGGCAAAGGAAAAAAGAAAGGGAACTTCAAGAAATAATGGTAAGCAAGTTGCCACTCCCGTGAAGAAACCCAAAGCTAGACCTAAGCCTGAAACTGAGTGTTTCTACTACAAAGGGAATGGTCACTGGAAGCGGAACTACCCCAAATACTTGGCGGATAAGAAGGATGGCAAAGTGAACAAAGGTATATTTTATATACATGTTATTGATGTGTAGTTTACTAGTGTTCATAGTAACTAACGGTGTCCTGGACTAGGGGGAACTCACCACGTCGTCTCCCGATCGGTTGGATTGGGCGAGGATCCCCATGGTCAGATACTCATGGGCCGATCCGCATACAGGTTGCCGCGTACAAGGAAGATTCCACAAGACTTGGCGATCAAGACAAGGACTCCTCCCCCACCGGCGTATTCGGCTAGGACTCTTGTTATCCTAGGCCTCTGGTGAATTATATAAACCGAGGCCAGGTTAGTCGATAGATATACAACAATCATACCATAGGCTAGCTTCTAGGGTTTAGCCTCTCTGATCTCGTGGTAGATCTACTCTTGTACTACCCATATCATCAATATTAATCAAGCGGGGTAGGGTATTACCTCCATCGAGAGGGCCCGAACCTGGGTAAAAACATCGTGTCCCTTGTCTCCTGTTACCATCCGCCTAGGCACGCATTCGGGACCCCTAGCCGAGATCCGCCGGTTTTGACACCAACATTGGTGCTTTCATTGAGAGTTCCGCTGTGTGTTCGGCAAAAGGTCGATGGCTTGCCTGCTGATGAACTGCGACTTCGACATCTTCATCACCAACTCGACTGGTCACCTTGGTTTGACCAAGGACTGCGCCCTACCTCCGATCGTCATGTTCGGATGAGGGCCTTCATCAACATCAGCTCCGATCTCTATCAAGATCATGGAGGAGTCATCCAGGGAGCCCGGGGGCTCAACGTCAACATTGCCCTCGGGCGACCGTACTGTATTTCTGGACAGCGGACTTGTGTCCGCCGCCACCGCCTCCTCAGGTGTCGTTTTAACGATTGCTTCGGTGGAATTGTGCGGAATTGAGTCTACAACAACCCTGGAAAATTTCGTCGAGTTCCGATGGAGGAATCTCTGGCAATCTCCTGTATACCGGAGCCGCATTGAATCTGGACGAGAATCCGGACGAGTTTAGGGCGTGGTGTTCAGCTTCTAGCTCGGTCTTCCTTGGGAAGATCCAACCGTTGATCGGCTGCGGAATTCCTATATCTACCACCCCTCAAAATTTCTGATCGATCCGACCGTCCAAACTCCGGGAACCTTCCGATTAGTGCATCACTTTTCGGATCTGTTTTCTCTTGGCAACGAATCCGACCCGAGTTCGTCTTTTTTTATGAACGGGATTTGGACATCCTTTTGAAGGAAGTTTTGTATGGGGTATTGTGTTTTGTTTCCGAACACATCCCACTAACTTTAAGATCTTTTGAACATGATCTTCAACATCATGCTGGTGTCAAACCAGTCCGGCAATATTGCTCCATGGCGCGCTAGACACGTCGTCACTTTGTTGAGCCGAGCTCAACTTCTTCGGATCATCACCTCGGCAAGCCGAACAAGAGTCCGACATCGCAAAGGATAAATCATCACCAACATCGCCGCCCCACGGATTACACGGAGCGGGCATACCGGCATCGCCGCACGATCGGTTCATCAAGCCGGCATCGACCACGTCACGACACCTTGGCGAGGCCGCACTATTGCTTCTTCAAGCTGGTGTCCATCCAGCAGACCTACTTCGACATCTCGGCTGGACCGGGGGCTTCGCCATCTCTTCATCAACCTACTCCGGACACTTCGGCATCACTAGCCGACCAGGCAATGGGTGCGCGGATCGAGTCCCAATTTTGGGAATCACCTTCCTTCGGATTGCTACAACAAATAAACCAGGTGCTATTAATCCTAGTATTTATTTTGGTTTGTTTGGGTTAATTTTTCCCAAGGAATTATTACTCTGGTTTGTCCATCATATGTACACAGGTCTATCAAATGGTGGCGCATTATCGACTTCGCATGATGGTTCGGCCGATTACGTACATAGTCCGTGAATGCCGCATCCTAACTTCGGACCGACACATGAATCCGAGCTTTGCCACGCCTTTATTGCATTACGCCGATGACCTGCATCGACATCGACTTCGGCGCCATGCCATATTTCTTTTATTACTCATTTTGCATAAATTATTTATTATGTAACGATTTTTTTAATTATCATTATTACTATTATCTCCGGTTTGCGCCATTTTTTGTGCACAGGAAAATGGTCCGGGGACTTCGGCGTCACTCTGCAGGTCTGCATTGACCGTGCTATGTCACCACTTCGGCGTGTCCAGCTCTCCGCTCTGCCACCTCGGGACCGGCTTGGGGGATGGAACCTTGTCCCGTATCAAGCTCGGACCGCGTCATCAATACCGAACATATTAACCAGCTAAGTAGCTTTCATGCTCAAAGCTTTAATTTCTAACTTGTGTTCGGTTCGACCAAGCATTATACTTTTTCGGAAAATTTTGCTTGTAAAATTTTTTCTTGTCCAAACTTTGTTTGTGACGCATAAATTCAAATACCCAATTCATTTGGGGCTTCCTTCATGAAGCTTTTCCTCTTGCATATGATTATACTTGTACGGCTTCATTCCTTGTTCGTGTATTATGCCACAATATGCACCATATTGACTTAAGCGATTTGCAAGCTGGGTTGCCTCGCTCCTATGTTTACCCCTATGTTCCCGATTGTTCGGCTAGGGAGTAAAGGGAGCACCTCTGCGATTGTCACGATCGGGTCACCCGAGCCGGACCTCGGGCCCAGGTGAAGCCGTAAGCTAGCGCTCTTACTGTTTTTAATAATGGTCGGCACACAACGGAACTCATGAGTACAAAAAATCTATTGCACAAGTCTCATATTAACAATGAGCATCGAAGAAAGGTATCGGTGGGGGTACTATTTTCTTCGAAGATGCTTCTTACACTTTATCGATAATATAGCATAAGTTCCACTGGCGCTTTGTATGTTACAGCCTTATGACCTGATTGCACAGTTATTGGAAACACCGTCGATATTCTCGACGGATGGAGTACATAACACTTTTCGTCCTTGACGAAGAGGGAGAAGCCGACGGTCGGTTAAGACGCGTTTAAAGTTCGGTTGAACATAGATATGATATAAGTACTTCGGTACATAGAATCATTCTTTTACCCAAGTCACTTGGGGGATCTTATGTTTATTTGATTCGTTTTATAATAAGTGTTTTTCTTCTTAGTCGTTGCAAAGTTTTTATTATTATTCTGTCTCATGTTAAAGCACGGCAGAAGCACTTTTTTTTCTAAAGTCCAATTTTCGGATTGGCACCGAACACTTGATCTTGTTCGGACGTCATGTTTTCTTGGCGTTTTTGGTTTTCAAGCTTTTGGCACTTTTAAACTATTTGTGTGTTTTCAGCACAAGTCTCGCGATGATGCGCCGGACACCTTTAGAGATTCGCGAAAACATTCTCGGATATTGCTATATATGCATCGGTTTGAATTGTGTCTTGATCAATAGTTGGGTTGCCCGGCTCGCTTGCCTCCTACGTTCGCTTTGTTCGGCTAGGTGTGCAAAGGGAGAACCACTGCGATTGTGCTTCCAGCTCGCATGGTCAAGCACCTCAGTGGAGAAAGCCGAAAACTGACTGTCACAATAGGTGTAAACTGGTCAGCGATCTGATGACTATATTAAATGATGGGCCATTCATAAAATTGGCCGAAGTGTTTCCGGCTTGACCTTGGTATCGTCTGAACACTACCGGGGCTAGTAATGGCGGCCTCCCAAACTAAATCCTCAATATTTTGCTCTTACATTGAGCTGAGGATTCATGATCATGCTTAGCATGACAACCCAAAAGAAAGGAACCGATAAGCGGGACTATTTTCTTTGGAAGACATTTCTTCCATTAACAGTAATATAACATATCTCTCTGCGTACCTTTGTTTATAAAACCGTATGGCCAGATTGCCTTGTTTGTCGTAAATCTTTGCCCTCATAAAGGCTTTATAAAGTAGGACAAACACTCCTCGACTCTTGGCGAGGAGGTTGAAGCCGATGGTCGGTCAAAAAGTTTTGTACAATGCGGATCCGAGCATTAATGACATAAAGTACTTGGATACATTGAGTCATTACACATAATTTGTGATTTTACTATGGATATTGATCCTTAATTCGGCCACCCGTGCCCGCATTAAGGCTCGGGGGCTACTAGGCTTCGGGCTTATTATTTACAAATATTAAAGGGGCACGTCAATCCCTGATCTGGTGTTGCCACCCGACCAATGTCTCGGGGGCTCTTTGCATTACATCAATGCGAGAAAATTTTAAGTGTAATACAGTCTCCGAGGAGATTTTGATCCTCGGGTTGGTCGGCCGCACCCAACCCGAGTCTTGAGGACCGAGCACGCCGCTTTTGTGTCCCGAAGTATTCTGCCGAGCTAGGACTTGATCCTCGGACCGATTTTGCAAATCAACTTTGAGTCTCGGCAGCTACGGGATCGGTGATCGTATGTCATCCTTCATGTGCATCTCGGGTTTTAGACCAATACCCACCTTGAGGGCTCTTGGCTATGTATCTCGGCGGAGAATAAATTGCACCAATCAAAAATATTCACAAAAAATCAGCCCGCATTCGGGTGGTGCACCACCTCGGAAGCAGTCCGGCATAAAGCTCGGGCGCTAGTGGCTGGCTCCATAGAGGGCATTTCCGGCATTAATCTCGGCTAAACTCCTTCAAACTTCTTTGAACCAAGGTGATTTATGACACCTTGGATACAATCCAGCGTTGGACCTCGGATACATAGTCCGAAGTTGGAGCTCGGATATAGTCCGGCGTTGGAGCTCGGATACGTAGTCCGGCATTAGAGCCGGGAAGCAGTCCGGCATTGGTGCTCGGCTGCAAAAGATACCTCGAATGCAGTCCGGCGTTGGAGCTCAGACGCAAGAAGGGCGCTGCCGGAACAACTTCAAACCCGAGGTGCGGCATAAAAATAACAAGGCATTGATAAAGGCCGGAAACTTAAAGGGCTCCTCGGATACCCGACGTGTAAACTTCGTCGAATGCATTTCGGCGATCCTCAAGATCGAAGATGAGAAGATCTGTTGAACCAGTTTTCAAGACCGACGGCCGAAGATGAAGAACAGTTCGGAAGAATCGAGGCGTCCCCAACTTGAAGACCGGTTCGAGGGCTCTTGATGGCGTCTGGACTAGGGGGTACTCACCACGTCGTCTCGGTCGGTTGGATTGGGCCGAGGATCCCCATGGCCGTATACTCATGGGCCAGTCCAGGACGGTTGCAGCGTACAAGGAAGATTCCACAAGACTTGGCGATCAAGACAAGGACTCCTCCCCACCGGCGTATTCGTCTAGGACTCTTGTTATCCTAGGCCTCTGGTGCATTATATAAACTGAGGCCAGGCTAGTCGATAGATATACAACAATCATACCATAGGCTAGCTTCTAGGGTTTAGCCTCCACGATCTTGTGGTAGATCTACTCTTGTACTACCCATATCATCAATATTAAACAAGCAGGAGTAGGGTATTACCTCCATCGAGAGGGCCCGAACACAGGTAAACACATCGTGTCCCTTGTCTCCTGTTACCATCCGCCTAGACGCACAGTTCGGGACCCCCTACCCGAGATCCGCCGGTTTTGACACCGACAGTAACCCCAGGGTATTTGATACCGGTTCAGTTGCTAAGATTAATAACTTGAAACAGGAGTTACAAATGAACAGAGACTAGTTGAGGGCGAAGTGACGATGTGTGTTGGAAGTGATTCCAAGATTGATAAGATCACCATCACACACTCTCTCTACCTCCAGGATTAGTGTTAGACCTAAATAAATGTTATTTGGTGTTTGCGTTGAGCATGAATATGATTGGATCATGTTTATTGCAATACGATTATTCATTTAAGTCAAAGAATAATTGTTATTCTGTTGACATGAATGAAACCTTCTATGGTCATATAGTCAATATAAATGGTTTATTGAATCTCGATCGTAGTGATACACATATTCATAATATTGATGCCAAAAGATACAAAGTTGCTAATGATAGTGCAACATACTTGTAACCTTGCCGTTTAGGTCGTATTGGTGTAAAGCGCATGAAGAAACTCCATGTTGATGGGCTTTTGGAATCACTTGATGCTTACGAACTATGCCTCATGGGCAAGATGACTAAAACTCCGTTCTCCGGAACAATGGACCGAGCAACTGACTTATTGGAAATAATACATACTGATGTATGCGGTCCGATGACTATTGAGTATAGCGTCAGGTATCATTATTTTCTGACCTTCACAGATGATTTGAGAAGATATGGGTATATCTACTTGATGAAACATAAGTCTGAAACATTTGAAAAGTTCAAAGAATTTCATAGTGAAGTGGAAAATCACCGTAACAAGAAAATGAAGTTTCTACGATCTGAACGTGGAGGTGAATATTTGAGTTATGAGTTTGGTCTTCATTTAAAACAATGTGGAATAGTTTAGCAACTCACGCCACCGGAACACCACAAACAGTAATGGTGTGTCCGAACATCGTAATCGTACTTTATTAGATATGGTGCGATCTATGATGTCTCTTACCGATTACCACTATCGTTTTGGGGTTATGCATTAGAGACATCTGCATTCACGTTAAATAGGGCACCATCTAAATCCGTTAAGACGGCACCATATGAACTGTGGTTTGGCAAGAAACCTAAGCTATCGTTTCTTAAAGTTTGGGGCTGCGATGCTTATGTAAAAAAGCTTCAAACTGATAAGCTCGAACCCAAATTGAAGAAATGTGTCTTCATAGGATACCCAAAGGAAACTATTGGGTACACCTTCTATCACAGATACAAAGGCAAGATATTTGTTGCTAAGAATGGATCTTTTCTAGAGAAGGAGTTTCTCTCGAAAGAAGTGAGTGGGAGGAAAGTAGAACTTGATGAGGTAATTGTACCTTCTCCCCATTTGGAAAGTAGTTCATCACAGAAATCAGTCCCAGTGATTCCTTCACCAATTAGTGAGGAAGCTAATGATGATGATCATGAAACTTCATATCAAGTTACTACCGAACTTCGTAGGTCAACCAGAGTACGATCCGGCGCCAGAGTGGTATGGTAATCCTGTTACGGAAGTCATGTTACTCACTTTGGAATCAGGTCTTTGTCGTCACCATCTCTTTGTCGTCGGCTAGCGGACGACAAAGAAGTTCTTTGCCATCAGCTTAAGTAAAGCTGACGGCAAAGAAAGAGCGGACGACAAAGAAGGTGTTTGCTGGCAGCCTTCTCTTTGCCATCAGCTAGCTGACGGCATAGAATCTTTGTCGTCCGCTAGCAGGCGACAAAGATGGTGGGTGGTGGACTGGAAGAATGACCTAACGGCCAGTTTCTTTGCCGTCAGCTAGCCAACGACAAATCTTCTTTGCCGTCAGCCAGCGGACGGCAAAAATCTGGCCGTTTTAACGGCCGTTTCCACCCGGCCCCACCCGATGTGCCTCACCTCACCTCACCCTCCCCTCTCTCTATCCCAGCCCTCACCTCACCCGCGCCGCCGCCCCCACCCCCGACCCCCCGCCCCAGTCGCCGCCCCGACCTCCCGCCCCCCCGCCCGAGCTCCGCCCGCCTATTACCGCCTCCTCCTCGCCTCGCCCGCCGCCTGACCCCGCCGCTCGAGGTCCGCCCTCGTCGTCGCCGCCCGAGGCCTCTGCCTTGCCTCTGCAGGCGTCGTCGCGTCTGCCTCGCCCGCCGAGTCCCATCGTCGACCACCGCCGCCTGAGCTCCGGCCCCTCCGGCCGCACGGACCCGGCGCCCGTCCAGCCGACCCCAGGCCGGCCACTCCCTCGACCCCGGCCATCCCCAACACGGAGGTGCACCACCCCTCCCTCTTCCCTCCCTCTTCTCTCTTTGTTTAGGTTTAGGTTTAGGTTCGTCATGGCCGGGTTCCGGCCGGCGGCGCTCGTCGCGGGCATTGCCGACCAGGTCATGGCACGCGCCGGCACTCCCCCGCCTGGCCTCGTCGTCAAGACGGAGAATGGCGTGCTCTGGCTCGGGGTTTGGAGTGCCTCTTATAGAGGGGGCCAATCATGGCTGCTCTGTTCTTCTCTGCATGGTGTGTTGTGCGTGTGATGATAATGTTTTTTCCTTGGTTTATTTTTTGCTGCCCATTGTTGATTAGTGGATGATGATGATGATTGATAGAGGTTTGGTTTCTTGATTAGTCGGTGGTTGTTAATTAGCAGGCACTAGTAGTTTAGATACATGATAAGATAGGGCTAATAATGTGTAGGCTTAATTTATCTAAATTGAATTGTTGTATTATGAAGGCAGAAAGAAAGCACTGGCCTTTTTGTTCGTGTTATTGTTAGTTGGTAGACACAGACAGAGTGGTCAGTTCCGAAGCTCGTCCTACTAGCTGTCTCCAGCATCTTCATATTATCCCTTCCTTCATCGACCAATCTATCATAGTAATGAGCCAGCCGCCTCCACAGCTTAGCACGGCCATGAACTGAACTACTTTTTTTGATAAAATGAAGTGAACGACTACTCTTTGGTAGTTAAACACTGTTGAGCCCAGCTCTATAATAATACAGTGATGAGTCAGTCCCTCGTAAGCCAGATAATTTGGTCCAAAGAATTCGATCTCCCTCTTCCATTTATACTAGTAACATCATGTAAAGAGGATTTGTGTGTGATGAATCCGTTTCTGATTTTGTCTAGAAAAGTATGGATAGAAGTGGCATGCTAATGGGGGAACCGCCCACTAGGGTAACAACATGGCACAACACAACATAGGCTGATTGTGAATGATGATGGAATCCAGGGGCACTAGCAGACATAAGCTAAATGAAAGCTGGCGAACAAATAACTTGGGGTTATTTCTTATAAGTTGTTTTTTTATTGATTTCAGAACAATTAATTAATTTTGGTTCTGTTTTTTAGATTACTATGCTCTGTTTTTCAACATTTTCAGTTTTCTTTCATGTCTAAAAAATCCCTAGTTTTCAAGGGTGCCAATTGCCATTGCCAACTAACCTACTAAATTAATTAAGTGTTGTTGATGTTATTATCAGAGATGAGGGGAGGCCGCCACCGCAGGCTACGCTCTGCCACAGTGGAGTACGAGTTGGACGGTTTCGAGTTCTTCACGATCATACTTGAGAATTGCTCCAAGAGGTAGGTATATAAAAGGAGAGATCTCCCCTTGACCCATCTCTATCATAACTCTATTGTTTGCTACATAACTCCTTGACCCACTGTCGGTGTACAAAAAGAGGGGTACACTTTTTGTACCCCTATAACTGTGCACGGGCAGTCTGAGCCACGGACACCGCCGCACTGAGCCAGGTGAGGGAGGTGAGCCAAGGTAAGGACGAAGCTCGAAAGGAGCAGAACGACGCCAAGACCAAGGCCACAAAGAGCAAAGGGGACGAAGTGAACTCCCCCGGCAAGATCCTTGCCGGGGGCGGTTTTAGCAAACCCGGCAAGACCCTTGCCGTGGCAGTTCGTCCCACACCTACGAAGTGAGTCACCCTTGAGTCCACTGCCCCCATGGGGCAAGGATTCGGGAGACATCCCCGTGGTGGCATGCGGATCTTTGTGAAGACATTCAACATCAGATACACACTATAGAAGATGACGACCCTTGGCGGGATCCCAGCCAAGCAGGACCACAAGGCCCCCTGCAAGAGCCTTGCCGGGGATGACAGCAGGCGACACGGCAAGACTCTTGCGGTGCCCAACAAGACCCTTGCCGGGCTACGACGAGGCCCTCGCCAAGAGCACCCGTGGGGCCACCATCGAGCCCACTCCAATCAAACCTCCACCACCGTTCGCATGCATTTGCCGACCCAACCAGTTGGGCAGGCACCTGCGTGGCTGCGGATCTTCGTGGAGACCCACCCTGCTGCGCCACATCAGCTGCCTGCACCTACATGGCACCACGGGCACCATGGCCGGGCGCGTGTCAACACGAAAGGGAGCGGCGAGACGAGACAGGCTCTCCCCCGTCCCCGATAAAGCAAGGACACCTAAGCAAGACGCATTAAATGCGCCTTGTCATGTAATGCCAGGGATAAACTCGCATCACTGTACCCTTTCCACCTCATGTGTGCCACTGTGGCGACCCCTTTCCCTTATAAAGGAGGCCCGAGGCGACCAGGAGGAGGATTCGGCTTTTTGGAGCTCCTCACGCCCCATTGCTAGTTCAAGAACACAAGATAAACAAACCACCAAAGCAGGAGTAGGGTTTTACGCATCCTCGCGGCCCAAACCTGGATAAAGAGACCATGTGCTATCTGTTTGATCCGCTCTTCTCACGACCCCGCGCCCCGCAACCGTAGTAGGGATTCATGTGATCCCATAGGTGTCGTTCCTACACCGACATCTTTGGCGCGCCAGGTAAGGGGCGCAGTTGTGAGAATTGGCTCTAGCAGTTAGTTCGACGCTTCTTCATCGTCATGGCGCCCAAGAAGAAGACGACGGTGGCGGTTGGCCCGTCAGAAGCCGGACATCCCGTCCCCACGCGGGCGAGCAGCGGACCGGTCATAGAAAGGACCCGGGGCGCCGTTCGCGAACACCAACACCGTCCCAGCAGCCGAAGTTTGGGAGGCGGTGATGTTCGTGCGCCTGGTAACGGGCCGCACGCCGCCAAATCCAAAGACGGAGCCAGGCCCTCCGCGGGTGGCGTGGGTCCTTCCAAGATCGCTGCCGCTCCGCTCGCAGGCGACGCGAGGGCTTCCAAGACTCCCACGACGGCGCCGACGGCGCGCTCTTCTCAAGCGGCCTTGACGAGCAGCGTAATCACGCCGAGGACCCCGGCGCCGCCATGAAAGAGCCCCGGCGCCACTCCCGGATTTAGAAGACCTGCCCGCCGCCGAGGCGCTGGTGAAGATGGCATGCGACCGCGGGACGTGATAGAGCTCCTTGACATGGTCGGAAGTCGAACCACGTCGCGATCCGTGCAGGTTTCGCTGCCACCAACGCCAAAGAAGCCTGGCGCAGCGCGATTGCCCTCGATTTCCCTCCCACTATGGGGAAACTTCGACTTATGGAAACCACTATCCGAAGCCTTGTTGCGGTGGCCAACAAAAAGGCGGACCAAGTCCGGTGGAGCCCCGGTCGACGCCCGACGGAGTCCCACGCACCGATGGCGGGAGAGCGGCGGCGCCGCAACCATGGTGCACTCGCCTCCTCCTCGCCCGATGCTCGCGGGCGCCAGCCCGTCACGGCGTTACGAGGCGGCGAGATCTCCGTAGCATCGTCAGACCAGCGGGCCCACTGTGACCAGCGCCAAGTTCTTCGAACGAGAACATGAAGACGCCGAACCACTATCGGCGCCGGCGGAGCGCCGCCACAAATCGACAAAGCGAGCAGGGCTGCTGTGAGCCACCCGACACCGGGAGCCACAGAGGCCTACCTTACGAGGTAGGCTGTCCGGCTTTACCGTGAGCTGCGGCAGTTCCGGTGGCCCACTCATCGCACCTTCAAACCCGGCGTGGGCGAAAGAAATGCAGTGGCAAGACCCACCCGTCCGAGTTCCTCAGCGTCTACACCATTGCGATGCAAGCTGCCGGAGCCCGTGACGATAAGGTGCTTGCGAATTACTTTCCGTTGGCTCTTAAACCCATCGCCATGTCGTGGTTGATGCACTTGTCGGTAGACTCTATTTCCTCCTATTAGGATTTGTGCCATGAGTTCATGGGCGCCTTTACTGGAGGCCACCAAGCCCATGGCCAAGCAAGCGACCTGCACGTCATTCCCCAGAAGGGAGGCGAGAGTCTCCGCCATGCTCTCCAGGACTGCCGACAGGTTGAGCTCCTCGCTGAGAAGCAGAGGGCTGAGTATGAGAGGCGGGACAAGGAGAAGGGCCCAGACGGTGCTGAGGGGTCTCGCAAGAAGCGTGACGGCCAAAGGGCCGTCAGCGGCAAGGATAAGCAACAAGAGAGGCCCGCCTGCCGTGATGTAAAGCCGTAAGACGGCGATCACGAAGAGGATGGCGAATCCGGCGACCAAGAGTTTCAGAAGCTACGAGAGGCCATATAAGGCCGACGGGCCGGCGCCTCGCTGCATACTTCTCACCGCCGGCTTAAACAAAGGGCGTGAGAGATTACAGCCCAGCCGCCGTTTGATGCCCAAAGGCCAGCAAGTGGTCTAGCACACCTATCATTTTTTACACTGAGGACCACCCTGATCGCACTACTGCGGTCGGGTGCTTGCCATTGTTGGTTTCACCAACAATACGCAACCTCAAGGTGACAAAGATGCTAGTCGATGGCGGGGCCGGTCTGAACTTGATCTACTTTGCCGTGATCGAGAAGCTGCAGATTCCTGATGGAGACCTCGAAGAGACGGGCACGTTTCAGGGGGTCAACCCAGGAAGAAGCCAACCCAAGGGAAAGGTCACGCTGCCCGTGACTTTTGGAAGTGATCTGAACTTCAGGACGGAGAGGATCGTGTTCGATGTTGCCAAGATCCCTTGCCCTAGCGGGATCCTTGGCCGCCAAATACCGCCAAGTTCATGGCGGCGTCACACCACGCCTACAACAACCTGAAGATGCCAGGACCTGTGACGATCATCACCAGGTTTCTGTCAATGAGGACGGCACGGGAGGAGCTTTTACCATAAGCTCCACCCTTGACGACAAATAGGAAGACGCGATCATCACCTTCCTGCGGGCGAATGTCGATGTGTTTGCATGGCAAGCTTCCGACATCCCCGGTGTTCCCAGGGAGGTGATTGAGCACCACCTTGCTGTCTGCCCTCATGCGCGCCCGCCAAGCGAAGGTCGAAAGCAAGCTTTGAACGGCAAGAGTTCATCACGTAAGAGATCCGGAAACGGAAGCGGCGGGTTTGGTAAGAGGAGTGCTCCATCCAACGTGGTTGGCCAATCCGGTCGTGGTGCGCAAGGCAAATGGGAAGTGGAGGCTGTGTATTGATTACACATATATCAATAAGGCTTGCCCTAAAGACCCCTTCCCGTTGCCGCGCATCAATCAGATTGTTGACTCCACGGCAGGGTGTGATCTGCTGTCATTCCTCGACGCCTACTCCGGCTACCACCAGATCTTCATGACAAGAGAAGACGAAGAGAAAACAGCATTCATCACCCCATGTGGTACATATTGTTTCATGCGGATGCCTTTCGGGTTGAAGAGTGCTGGTTCAACGTTTGCAAGGGCGGTCCAGATTGGTTTTGAACCCCAGCTCCATAGAAATATGGAAGCTTATATGGATGACATAGTGGTCAAAACCAAGGGCGAGGCAACCCTCATACTAGATTTGCAAGAAACATTTGCAAACCTGCGCAAGATCAATCTCAAGCTGAACCCTGAGAAGTGCGTCTTTGGCGTCCCGTCCGGCAAGCTTCTCAGGTTCTTGGTGTCACAGCGTGGGATAGAGGCCAATCCGGACAAAATCAAAGCTATAGAGCAGATTGGAGCACCCAAGCGAATCATGGATGTGCGTCGGCTTGCTGGTTGCGTCGCCGCCATGGGCAGGTTCATTTCCAAGTATGCCGAGCGCGCCCTTCCCTTTTTCAAGATCCTGAAAAAGGCGGGCCCAATGGAGTGGACGCCAGAAGCCGAAGCAGCATTGCAAGGTTTGAAGAAATACCTCTCTTCCGCGACAATACTAGTTGCGCCTAGGCCATAGGAACCGTTGCTGCTATACCTGGCGGCAACGGACCAGGTGGTCAGCGCTGCACTGGTGGTGCAGAGAGAGTTTGACGACGAGGAGATGGCAGCGGCGGAGCCCGACACCACCAATGCAGAGACGACACAGCCAGTTGGAGTGCCGCCGAAGAAGAAAATGATGCAGCACCCGATCTACTTTGTTAGTTCCCTCCTGCAGGGGGCTAGATCAAGGTACTCCGGCGTGCGAGAAACTGCTCTTGACCTTCTTATGGCCTCGAGGAAGCTGCGTCACTACTTCCGTGCACACGAGATCACTGTCGTTACTCGCTTCCTCTCGCAACGGATATTGCACAATCCGGATGCAACGGGAAGAATTGTGGAATGGGCACTAGAGCTGTCCAGCTTCGGCCTCAAGTTTGAAAGTACTTCTACGATTCAGAGCCGAGTCCTAGCGGAGTTCATTGCAGAATGGACCGCAACGCCTAACGAAGAAGCCCAAGAGACTGCTCTCCCCGGCAAAGAGGCAAGTTGCGATTGGATCATGTACTTTGATGGAGATTTCTCCTTACAAGGCGCCGGGGCTGGCGTACTGCTTGTCGCGCTCACCGGAGAGCACCTCAAGTACGTCATCCAGATGCACTTCCCCAGGGAGGCGTCAACAAACAATACGGCAGAGTATGAAGGGCTGCTTGCCGGTCTTAGGATTGCGGCAGGACCTCAGAATCAGGAAACTCATCGTCAGGGGAGACTCGCAGCTTGTCGTCAAGCAAGTCAACAAGGATTACCAGAGCCCGTTGATGAAGGCCTACGTCGATGAAGTGAGAAAGTTGGAAGAGCGTTTCGACGGGATACAGGCTGAACACGTTCCCGAGCGGAGAAACGATATCGCCGACTACCGTCAAACGCTGCTGCCCTCAAGCTACCTATGGAACCAGGTACCTTTGTGCTTCAGCCTAACTCAGCCATCCGTTGATCCATCAGCGAGCGAGAATAAGAGGAGGAAATCAGGGCCTGGCAAGTACTTTCCTGCCGAGCTCCCGGAGCCGCCAAAGAAGGATGTTGCCGGGATCTTGAGCCCGCCAAGGACGGCCCAGCTCGGCGGGCGTCAAGCTCTTGCCGTCGAGACAGCCGACCCAATAGCGGAGGAAATGCCTTTAGTCCTCGCCGTTGAGCCCCAGGCTCCGGCATGGGAACAGCATACTGTCCGATTCCTCCAAACAGGGGAACTTCTTGAAGAGCAGGAAGAAGCGGAAAAAGTAGCCCGTCGCTCTACCATGTACCAGTTCGTCGATGACGTCCTGTACAGAAAGAGGCCGAACGGTGTGAAATTGAAGTGTATCCCTTAAGAGGAAGGACTGGAGCTGTTGGTGGAGATACACGGCGGCATATGTGGATCCCACATTGGGTGAAGGGCCCTTGCCGGCAAGGCATTTCGGCAAGGCTTCTTCTGGCCCACCGCCCTCCAGGATGCGACGACACTAGTCACCAGGTGTGAAGCGTGTCAGTTCCATTCAAAGAAGCTTCATCAGCCAACTCAAGCCCTTCAAACCATTCCTCTCTCCTGGCCCTTCTCGGTCTAGGGGCTCGACATCTTGGGCCCCTTCCCCCGCCTGATCGAGGGCTTTGAGTACTTATGCGTTGCAATCGACAAGTTCACAAAGTGGCCGGAGGTGGAGGCGGTGAGGAAGGTCACAGCTCGATCGGCCGTCAAGTTCTTCAAGGAACTAGTGTGCCGCTTTGGTGTACCCAACAGGGTTATCACCGACAACGGCACACACAGTTCTAAGCCGCACCTTCATGCAATATACCCAAGACCTCAAAGAATGCAGTCTGCTCTTCCGTTGCTCACCCGTGAAGCAATGGTCAAGCTGAGAGGGCAAATGCTGAAGTACTGCGAGGATTAAGGACCAAGACCTTTGACAGGCTGCACAAGAGTGGAAGGCGCTGGATTAATGAGTTGCCGGCGGTTCTTTGGTCGATCAGACAACGCCAAATCGAGCCACCGCCGGACACCTTTGCCACGGTATACGGGCGTAAGCAGTTCTCCCCATCGAACTCATATACGGGTCACCTCGAGTGCTCACTTATGACGAGCTTGAGCAAGAGCAAGCTGCGGCAAGGCGATGCAATGCTCCTTGAGGAAGATCGTCTTGAGCGGCTGTGAGAGCAGCACGCTACCGACAAGCCTTTGCGCCGCTACCATAGCCGCAAGGTTCATGCCCAAGCCTTGAGGAAGGCGACCTTATCCTTGGTAGCGTTCAATCGCCAAGAATTCCAACAAGTTGACGCCAAAGTGGGAAGGCCCTTATCGGGTAATATGAGTCACCGAACTGGCGCAGTCCGCTGGAGATCGAAGATGCCGTTCGGTGAGTAACTCCTGGAACATTGAGCATCTTCGCAAGTTTTACCGTGGCGCGGCTTGCCGGGCCCCCGACAAGCCACCTTTTGTACAAGCATTGCCGATGATGCATGTAACCCTTTGTACAAAGCCAAAGCGCAGACCACGAGCATAAATAAATGAAGCGCCTGGCGCCCTAAGTTATAGCATGCATGCTAGGTCAAGTCTCGTCCTTGGTTAGGGTTGATAGTGCTTAGCGGCGACTAACCCCTAGCTTAGAGGTCGAGTGTGCGTCTCTTTGCTGTTCTTTTGTCTTCTTTGGTTCGCAGGACTCACATATATCCTTGCCGGATCACATGAGAATGAAAAAGAAAAAGAGGGACAGACCGGCATCTAGACCCCGACAAGCCAGTATCGCCGGGGGCTGCAAGTACAAAGATTCACCCACGGCAAACCAGATTTGCCCGGGGCTACATCTTCAGATAAGTTCTTCATCCCTTATCATGCATTCCCTTATGGACTGAGGTATGTGAAACCTCGTTTTTTCCCAAAGCTACCGTGCTCACCTAAAACTTTAGGCCCTAGGGCTCGTTCCTGGGGCCAGGTTTTGTCGTAGTCGCGGCAGCAAAAGGATGAAACGAGGAGCCTGAACCCACCTCATCCCTGCCTCTGCCGAAAGCGTGAGAAAGGTCGAGCGAAGTGGGAAGACGGCAGGCTGTTGTCGGGCAAGGAAATGTTTATCTTGGGATATCAAGGATTTACTCCTTGTCGTGGGTTCTACCGCAAACAAATGACCCGCAAGCATCCCTTTTCATCAAAAAACATTCCACTCAGATACAGCCCATGGGGAATGAAAAACATGAATGATGGGATTACAAGTTTTAAATTCAGCTAAGGCCTAAAGGCTTACAAGCTAAAAAGAGATAAGGTGCCCGTAATCCCTTTCTTGTCCTTCTCCTCAGGAGGCAGGTCAAGGAGGCGAAAAGGGCAAAAGGGGCGCCTAGGCGAGCTACGGGTGGCAGGAGGCACCAAGAGAACATCTCGGTGGCCGTCCGAAGGCTGGATGGTGATGGCGGCGCCGGAAGCAGAGCTCGAAGACGAGGCGGCAGGACGTCAAGACGCGTCAAAGGCGCCGGTGCCCGCGTACTCTGGTTTGACGGCCTTGCCGCCCGCCATCTTCCTCTTCCGCAGCCTCCCAACGCCATCCGCCCGAGGAGACGGCCCCGAGAAGTTCAGGAAGCTGGCGACACGGATGATGGGGTCCTCGGTGCCGCACGGAACGGCGCCCGACACCTAGTCAGACCAGTCATCCTGCCGCCTGCTACCCTTGTCGTCGCTGCCGCTGTCCTCCTCGCCACTCCTGCTCGAGGAGGAGTCTTTGCTATCAGAAGAGCTCTCCACGCAGCACCTTGCCCCAGTCCCGAAGCACCTGAAGACCTTGACGGAGAGGAGGCCGCCCTCCATTAGCCTGAAATGGAGGGTGAGCCCCGTCGTCAAGCGGTGGATATGAGCGAACGACTTCCACCCTCGACCAAGATACATCACGTGAGGGGCTGGGAAGTCAACGCGAACTCGCGTACCGCTGATCCAACAGCCCCTCATGTGTAGCCGCAATGACTCCGGTGGATCCAGCTCCATCTCTCTTGCAAATGGAGTCGGGAGACGAAGGCAGCGGCGAGGCGGTCGGCGCAGCCTGACGAAGAACTCGCAAGGGTCATCCCCAACATGGCCCTCCATGAGGGGAGGAACTACTGGCGGAGGCGAGACCGGCGCGCCGCCTGCCTCCTCTCCCCTGGCGCCTCGGCCTGCGCCCCAGCCTCGCCCAGCCTTGCCCCCTCCCTTTCCCCTCAATGGTGGCTCTGCCACCGCAGGTGCAGGAGAAGGAAGGACGCGTTGTTGAGCGGCGACCCTCGCCGCCACCGTTGAAGGGCCAGGATTCCCTCTCTCCATGGCGGATGGAGGGGGGGAGCAGAAGCTGAAGGAAGGAGAAGATGGTAGAATGCGGGACGCCATCCCCCCGCTCTTTATAAAGGAATGGGGTGGGGGCTCGGCCGCCCCGCTCAGCCAATCAAGACGCGGAAGGCACGAGGAATCGGGACCAACCACGCTTCTGACCCGCGACGGCCGGTTTCCCGCCTCCACCGCTTGCCACCCCAAGCGCATTAGAGCCACGTGGCAAGCATGCGGGACCGAGGCGACGGGTGAGGCGACCTCTCTCCGCACCGTGATCGTGGGGAGTGGACACCTTGAAGACCACGCCCCGGCCCCGTTCAGTAAATGGGTCACGCCTCCACGCCTCCCTCTGTTTATGGGGAAGGCGCGAACCGCCCCCTTTTACTACGACATGATGCATGCGCGCAGAGCTCAGCCCCACGCATTCCACCCACGTCACGCACGCCTCCCCACGCCGAGCCACGCGCGGGAGGCATGGGAAGCGCAGCGCGCGAAGAGACTTACCGCGGTAAAAACCACCCTGCCGCGCACAAGACTGCTTTTGGGCCTAGCCCAACGACGCGATTGCGCTTACGTGTGGCCCAGGCCCGGGGGCTCCCGTCGGTGTACAAAAAGAGGGTTACACTTTTTGTACCCCTATAACTGTGCACGGGCAGTCTGAGCCACGGACACCGCCGCACTGAGCAAGGCGAGGGAGGTGAGCCAAGGTAAGGATGAAGCTCGAAAGGAGCAGAACGACGCCAAGACCAAGGCCACAAAGAGCAAAGGGGACGAAGCGGACTCCCCCGGCAAGATCCTTGCCGGGGGGCGGTTTTAGCAAACCCGGCAAGACCCTTGCCGTGGCAGTTCGTCCCACACCTACGGAGCGAGTCACCCTTGAGTCCACTGCCCCCATGGGGCAAGGATTCGGGAGACATCCCCGTGGTGGCATGCGGATCTTTGTGAAGACATTCAAGATCAGATACACACTATAGAAGATGACGACCCTTGGCGGGATCCCAGCCAAGGAGGACCACAAGGCCCCCGGCAAGAGCCTTGCCGGGGATGACAGCAGGCGCCACGGCAAGACTCTTGCCGGGGCCCCGGCAAGACCCTTGCCGGGGCTACGACGAGGCCCTCGCCAAGAGTACCCGTAGGGCCACCATCAGGCCCACACCAATCAAACCTCCACCACCGTTCGCATGCAGCTGTCGACCCAACCAGTTGGGCAGGCACCTGCGTGGCTGCAAGCGGATCTTCGTGGAGACCCACCACTGCGCCACCTCAGCTGCCTGCCTGCCTACATGGCACCACGGGCACCGCTGGCCAGGGTGCGTGTCAACACGAAAGGGAGCAGCGACGGACGAGACATGGCTCTCCCCCGTCCTTGATAAAGCAAGGACACCTAAGCAAGACGCATTAAATGCACCTTGTCATGTAATGCGAGGGATAAACTCGCATCACTGTACCCTTTCCACCTCCTGTGTGCCACTGTGGCGAACCAAGAAGGGTCTACCAAATATAATGGGACAAAAGCTATCTTGTGGGGAACCAAGAACTAGAAAATCAGCAGGATATTTAGTTTTCCCACACAAGACTTCAACATCTCTAACAATTCCAATGGGTGATATTGTATCTCTATTAGCAAGTTTGATGGTAACATCAATACCTTCTATCTCGGCAGTGCAATTTCATGCATAATTTCTTTGTATAAGTCAATAGGTATTGCACTAGCACTAGCACCCATATCACATAAGCCATGATAACAATGATCTCCTATTTTAATGTAAATAACAGGCATGCCTACCACAGGTCTATGTTTATCTTTAGCACAAGGTTTGGCAATTCTAGCAGTTTCATCACAGAAATGAATAACATGCCCATCGATATTATCAGACAAGAGATCTTTAACAATAGCAACATTAGGTTCAACTTTAATTTGCTCAGGAGGTGTATAAGTTCTAATATTGCTTTTACGAACCACAATTGAAGCTTTAGCATGATCCTTTATTCTAACAGGGAAAGGTGGTTTCTCAACATAAGAAGTAGGAACAATAGGATCATTATAAGTGATAGTCTTTTCTTCAACTTTAATAGGTGCAACTACTTTTACTTCTATGGGAGGATGATATTTAAACCACTTCTCCTTAGGGAGATCAATATGAGCAGCAAAAGATTCACAAAAAGAAGCTACTATCTCAGAGTCAAGTCCATATTTAGTGCTAAACTTATGGAAAACATCGGTATCCATAAAAGATTTAACACAATCAAACTTAGGTGTCATACTTGACTCCTTACCTTCGTCGAGATCCCAATCTTCAGAGTTGCGTTTAATTCTATCCAATAAATCCCATTTGAATTCAATAGTCTTCATCATAAAAGAGCCAGCACAAGAAGTATCGAGCATGGTGCGATTGTTATCAGAAAGCCGAGCATAAAAATTCGGAATAATCATTTCTCTTGAGAGCTCATGATTGGGGCATAAATATAACATCGATTTAAGCCTCCCCCAAGCTTGAGCGATGCTTTCTCCTTCGCGAGGCAAAAAATTATATATATAATTGCGATCACGATGAACAAGATGCATAGGATAAAATTTCTGATGAAATTCCAATTTCAATCGTTTGTAGTCCCATGATCCCGTATCATCACATAGCCTATACCATGTCGATGCATCTCCTTTCAAAGATAAAGGGAAGACCTTCTTCTTAATAAAATCACCGGGTATACCTTCAAGCTTAAATAATCCACAAACTTCATCCACATATATTAGGTGCTCATCAGGATGCTTTGTTCCATCTCCTGCAAAAGGATTAGCTAGCAGTTTTTCTAACATACCCGAAGGAATCTCAAAGTGGACATTTTCATCTTCAGTAGGTTCAGTAGGTTGAGGAGCAACTCTTTGCTCTACTGGTCAGGGTGAAGATACCCCGAACAAGCCCCTCGTGAGGATTACTTTCCATAGTAACGAGTGATGAAATTTCAGCACACTATATAAATTTTTCCTTACCAAATTCCACCTACCAAAGGCGCTTCAATCCCCGGCAACGGCGCCAGAAAAGAGTATTGATGACCCACAAGTATAGGGGATCTATCATAGTCCTTTCGATAGTAAGAGTTTCGAACCCAACAAGGAGCAGAAGGAAATGATAAGCGGTTTTCAGCAAGGTATTCATTGCAAGTACTGAAATAATAGGTAACAGATAGTTTTGTGATAGGATAATTTGTAACGAGCAAGAAGTAACAAAAGTAAATAAAGTGCAGCAAGGTGGCCCAATCCTTTTTGTAGCAAAGGACAAGCCTGGACAAACTCTTATATAAAGGAAAACGCTCCCGAGGACACATGGGAATTATCGTCAAGCTAGTTTTCATCACGTTCATATGATTCGCGTTCGGTACTTTGATAATTTGATATGTGGGTGGACCGGTGCTTGGGTGCTGCCCTTACTTGGACAAGCATCCCACTTATGATTAACCTCTATTGCAAGCATCCGCAACTACAACAAAAGTATTAAGGTAAACCTAACCATAGCATGAAACATATGGATCCAAATCAGCCCCTTACGAAGTAACGCATAAACTAGGGTTTAAGCTTACATCACTCTAGCAACCCATTATCTACTTATTACTTCCCAATGCCTTCCTCTAGGCCCAAATAATGGTGAAGTGTCATGTAGTCGACGTTCACATAACACCACTAGAGGATAGACAACATACATCTCATCAAAATATCGAACGAATACAAATTTACATGACTACTAATAGCAAGACTTCTCCCATGTCCTCAGGAACAAACGTAACTATTCACAAAGCATATTCATGTTCATAATCATAGGGGTATTAATATGCATATAGGATCTGAACATATGATCTTCCACCAAATAAACCAACTAGCATCAACTACAAGGAGTAATCAACACTACTAGCAACCCTACGTACCAATCCCGAACTTAGAGACAATAATTGGATACAAGAGATGAACTAGGGTTTGAGAGGAGATGGTGCTGGTGAAGATGTTGATGGAGATGGCCCTCTCCGATGAGAGGAGCGTTGGTGATGATGATGGAGATGATTTCCCCCTCCCGAGGGAAGTGTCCCAGCCAGTAACAGCTCTGCTGGAGCCCTAGATTGGTTCCGCCAAGGTTCCGCCTCGTGGCGGCGGAGTGTTGTCCCAAAAGCTTGCTTATGATTTTTCTTCGGACGGAAGACTTCATATAGCAGAAGATGGCCACCGAAGGGCTAACAAGGGGCCCATGAGGCAGGGGGTGCGCCCAGGGGGGTAGGGCACGCCCCCACCCTCGTGGCCAGGTGGGGGCCCCCCTGACGTACTTCTTCCACTCAATATTTTTTATTAGTTCAAAAAATAACTTTCGTGGAGTTTCAGGACTTTTGGAGTTGTGCAGAATAGGTCTCTAATATTTGATCCTTTTCTAGCCCAGAATTCTAGCTGCCGGCATTCTCCCTCCTTATGTGAACCTTGTAAAATAAGAGAGAATAGGCATAAGTATTGTGACATAATGTGTAATAACAACCCATAATGCAATAAATATCAATATAAAAGCATGATGCAAAATGGACGTATCAGGGGGCTCCCCCCTCCCCATTTATAGCGAAAGAAGACCAACCGGCGCCTCCCACGATCACAGGTAATGATGGTTTTCCTTGCATGTTGCAGGGACTTGTCAAGTCGAACAGTTGCTGAGGCAGCGTGGGGAAGCGGAGACGCCCATGTCCAATCAACCGCCGGGCATCAACCGAGGTCAAGAGCTTTTGGGGCCATGGCGCCGTACTTGACCTTTGGCTTCGCCTCGAAGCCAAGCCCGAGCGCACCTTGGGCCCGGGGGCTACTATCGGCATTCTGGGAACGGGGGTCCCCATACTTGCCTGCCTGCGACCCACGGCGTGGCTATGCTAGCAGGCCGTACGGCCCATCTTCATCAACAAGGCGTTCAAGACCTTCGAGAGGGGCCAAGCCTCGTGAGGCGGACGACGCAAGACTTCCTCGGGAGTGGCCTCTCCAGGCAGGCTTGCGAGGAGCAGAGATATCAAGGCGGGGCAAACCAAAGTGAGCGCCCAAGTGGCAGTCTCTTGTTTCCTCTCTGGTGCTAAGGAGGTAGGCGCAGGCGCGGAGTACCGAGGCATCAGGCAAAGGTTTCCATATCGGTGCAACAAGACCAAGACCAGCAGGACGGCAAGACGGAGGTCACCATGGAGCCCAAGACGGCGTCACCACCAGAGCCTTTTGTAGGCGAAGACCACTTTTGTCAGGATAGCTTGTACTAGCTATCCCCTTTCAAATTGGCCCGCCATTGTTGGCTCCCTTCCCGCTCAATATTTGGGGAGAGGACCAGGGCCTATATAAGTAGGGCTAGCCACCACCGTAGGGGGCATCTCATCTAGAACTCATTTAGAGCCTACCCCTCGCCTCACACCAAACACAAGAACACCTCAACCTCAGGAGGTTGTTCTTCCCCTTGTATTGTTCATCATCAGCCCAAGAGGCAATCCACCACCACCACACTGGAGTAGGGTATTACACCACAGCGGTGGCCCGAACCAGTATAAATCTCGTGTCTTTCTGTGTTGTGAGTTCGTCGAGCTCGTACGCGAGATCTTAGCGAGCTAGGGCGTGGATCGATAGGACGGAAAGAACTTCACGTGCACCCTAGAGTTCGAACCTTAAGGGTTTTGCCGGAACCCCAGATCTGACACACTAGTTGAGCTATTCTCCTCCATCTTGCAGGAAAAGTACTTGTCAGAGGTCTTATCCCTCTTAATACGGGCATGAGTTTGAAATACCAATTTCAACTCTTGGAACATCTTATATGCTCCATGGTGTTCAAAACACTTTTGAAGTCCCGGTTCTAAGCCGTAAAGCATGGTGCACTAAACTATGAAGTAGTCATCATACCGAGCTTGTCAAACGTTCATAACGTTTGCATCTGCTCCTGCAATAGGTCTTTCACCTAGCGGTGCATCACGGACATAATTCTTCTGTGCAGCAACGAGGATAATCCTTAGATCACGGACCCAGTCCGCATCATTGCTACTATCATCTTTCAACTTAGTTTTCTCTAGGAACATATCAAAAGCATAGGGGAGCTACAACGCGAGCTATTGATCTACAACATAGATATGCAAATACTATCAGGACTAAGTTCAAGATAAATTAAGTTCAATTAATCAAATTACTTAAGAACTCCCACTTAGATAGACATCCCTCGAGTCATCTAAATGATTACGTGATCCAAATCAACTAAACCATGTCCTATCATCACGTGAGATGGAGTAGTCTTCAATGGCAAACATCTCTATGTTGATCACTGATGACCCACAAGTATAGGGGATCAATTGTAGCTCTTTTCGATAAGTAAGAGTGTCGAACCCAACGAGGCTCAGAAGGAAATGAGAAGTAGTTTTCAGTAAGGTAATCTCTGCAAGTGCTGAAATTGTAAGTAGCGGAGTAGTTTGATAACAAGATAATTTGTAACGGGCAAGTAACGATAGTAGTAACAAATATGCAGCAAGGTAGCCCAATCCTTTTGAGGCAAAGGATAGGCCAAAACGTTCTCTTATGATAAGCAAAGCGTTTTTGAGGGTACACGGGAATTTCATCTAGTCACTTTCATCATGTTGGTTTAATTCGTGTTCGCTACTTTGATAATTTGATATGTGGGTGGACCGGTGCTTAGGTGTTGTTCTTACTTGAACAAACCTCCTACTTATGATTAACCCTCCTTCAAGCATCCACAACTACGAGAAAAGTATTAAGAATAAATTCTAACCATAGCATTAAACTTTTGGATCCAATCGGTCCCTTTACGAATAAGCGCATAAACTGGGGTTTAAGCTTCTGTCACTCTCACAACCCATCATCTAATTGCTACTCCACAATGCATTCCCTTAGGCCCAAATATGGTAAAGTGTCATGTAGTCGACGTTCACATGACACCACTAAGGAAATCACAACATACATACTATCAAAATATCGAACACATATCAAATTCACATGATTACTTGCAACATGATTTCTCCCGTGACCTCAAGAACAAAAGTAACTACTCACAAATGATAAACATGCTCATGATTAGAGGAGTATTAAATAGCATAATGGATCTGAACATATAATCTTCCACCAAACAAAACCATATAATAATCAACTACAAGATGTAATCAACACTACTAGTCACCCACAAGCACCAATCTATAGTTCCATAACAAGATTGAACACAAGAGATGAACTATGGTTTGAGATGAGATGGTGTTGTTGAAGATGTTGATGGAGATAGCCCTCCCCAAGATGGGAGAGTTGTTGGAGATGATGAGGACGATGATTTCCCCCTCCGGGAGGGAAGTTCCCCCGGCGAAATCGCTCCGCCGGAGCGCAAAAGTGCTCCTGCCCAAGTTCTGCCTCGAGACGGCGGCGCTCCGTCCCGAAAGTCCTATCCTCATTTTTTCTAGGTCAAAATGACCTATATACCAGAAGATGGGCACCGGAGGTGGGCCGAGGAGGGCACAACCCACCAGGGCGCGCCTGGGCTGCCTGGCGTGCCCAGGTGGGTTGTGCCCTCCTGGTGGGCCCCATCTAGTAGTTATTTGCTCCAATAATTATTATATATTCCATAAAAATTCCTCGTGAAGTTTCAGCTCGTTTGGAGTTGTGCAGAATAGGTGGCCTGACGTAGCTTTTCCAGATCCACATTTCCAGCTGCCAGAATTCTCCCTCTTTGCGTAACCTTGTAAATTATGAGAGAAAAGGCATTAGAATTACTCCAAAAAGCATTATTATGGATAAAAACATTATAAATAACAGTAAGAAAACATGATGCAAAATGGGCGTATCAATCATATCTACTATATGATTCATGTTCGACCTTTCGGTCTCCAGTGTTCCGAAGCCATGTCTGTACATGCTAGGCTTGTAAAGTTTAACTCGAGTATTCCGCATGTGCAAAACTGTCTTGCACCCATGGTATGTGAACGTAGAGCCTATCACACCCTATCATCATGTGGTGTCTCAGCACGAAGAACTTTCGCAACGGTGCATACTCAGGGAGAACACTTATACCTTGAAATTTTAGTAAATGATCATCTTATAATGCTATCGCCGTACTAAGCAAAATAAGATGCATAAAAGATAAACATCACATGCAATCAGAATATGTGACATGATATGGCCATCATCATCTTGTGCCTTTGATCTCCATCTCCAAAGCACTTGCATGATCTCCATTGTCACCGGCTTGACACCTTGATCTCCATCGTAGCGTCGTTGTCGTCTAGCCAACTATTGCTTCTACAACTATCGCTACCGCATAGTGATAAAGTAAAGCAATTACATGGCAAGTGCATTTTATACAATAAAGCGACAACCATAAGGCTCCTGCCAGTTGCTGACAACTTTTACAAAACATGATCATATCATACAATAACTTATCACATCATGTCTTGACCATATCACATCACAACATGCCCTGCAAAAACAAGTTAGACGTCCTCTACATTGTTGTTGCAAGTTTTACGTGGCTGCTATGGGCTTCTAACAAGAACTGTTCTTACCTATGCATCAAAACCACAACAATTTTTTGTCAAGTGTGTTGTTTTAACCTTCAACAAGGACCGGCCATAGTCAAATTCGATTCAACTAAAGTTGGAGAAACAGACACCCGCCAGCTGCTACGTCTTGAGCTTGCGTTGGTTTTCCCCGAAGAGGAGAGGATGATGCAGCACAGTAGCGTAAGTATTTCCCTCAGTTTTTGAGAACCAAGGTATCAATCCAAAGAGGAGGCCACGCCAAGTCCCTCGTACCTGCACAAAACGATAGCTACTCGCAACCAACGCGATTATGGGTTGTCAATCCCTTCACGGTCACTTACGAGAGTGAGATCTGATAGAGATAATATTTTTGGTATTTTTGGTATAGATATGCAAAGTAAAAAGTAAAACCAAGTAAAAACGAAGCAAGTATAAAAGTGATGGAGATTGATATGATGAGAATAGACCTGGGGGCCATAGGTTTCACTAGTGTCTTCTCTCAAGAGCATAGATATTCTATGGTGGGTGAACAAATTACTGTTGAGGAATTGACATAATTGAGCATAGTTATGAGGTTATCTAGGTATGATCATGTATATAGGCATCACGTCCGAGACAAGTAGACCGAAACGATTCTGCATCTACTACTATCACTCCACTCATCGACCGCTATCCAGCATGCATCTAGAGTATTAAGTTAAAAACAGAGTAACGCCTTAAGCAAGATGACATGATGTAGAGGAATAAATTCATGCAATATGATAAATACCCCATCTTGTTATCCTCGATGGCAACAATACAATACGTGCCTTGCAACCCTTTACATCCTTTGGGTAAGGACACCGCAAGATTGAACCCAAAGCTAAGCACTTCTCCCATTGCAAGAACTACCAATCTAGTTGGCCAAACCAAACTGATAATTCAAAGAGACTTGCAAAGATAACTCAATCATACATAAAAGAATTCAGAGAAGATTCAAATATTATTCATAGATAAGCTGGATCATAAACCCACAATTCATCGGTCTCAACAAACACACCGCAAAAAGAAGATTACATCGAATAGATCTCCACGAGAGAGGGGGAGAACATTGTATTGAGATCCAAAAAGAGAGAATAAGCCATCTAGCTACTAGCTATGGACCCGAATGTCTCAAATAAACTACTCACACTTCATCGGAGGGGCTATGGTGTTGATGTAGAAGCCCTCCGTGGTGGATGCGCCCTCCGGCGGAGCTCCGAAACAGGCCTCGAGATGGGATCTTGTGGATACAGGAAGGTACGGTGGTGGAATTAGGTTTTTGGCTCCTCTTCTGATCGTTTGGGGATACGTAGGTATATATAGGAGGAAGGAGTACGTCGGTGGAGCGTAAGGGGGCCCACGAGGTGAGGCGCCCTCCACCCTCGTGACCGCCTGCACTTCTTGGAGTAGGGTCCAACTCTCACGGATCACGTTCGGTGAGAAGATCACGTTCGAAGGTTTCATTCCGTTTGGACTCCGTTTGATATTCCGTTTCTTCGAAACACTGAAATAGGCAAAAAACAACAATTCTGGGCTGGGCCTCCGGTTAATAGGTTAGTCCCAAAAGTAATATATAAGTGGAAAATAAAGCCTATATAGTCCAAAACAGTAGATAAAGTAGCATGGAGCATTCAAAAATTATAGATACGTTGGAGACGTATCAGGCATCCCCAAGCTTAATTCCTGCTCGTCCTCAAGTAGGTAAATGATAAAAAGAGAATTTTTGATGCGGAGTGATACTTTGGCATAATTTCAATATAAATCTTCTTACTTGTGATATGAATATTCAGATCCGAAAGATTTAAGACAAAGGTTCATATTGACATAAAAATAATAATACTTCAAGCATACTAATCAAAGTAATCATGTCTTCTCAAAATAACATGGCAAAAGAAAGTTCATCCCTACAAAATCATATAGTTAGGCTATGCTTCATTTTCGTCACACAAAGATGTTCCCAACTTCTATACCCCCGATGACAAGCCAAGCAATTGTTTCATACTCAAATAATCTCAAACTCTTTCAACCCTTTATGCAATACATGAGCGCGGGCCATGGATATAGCACTATGGGTGGAATAGAATATGATGATGCGATTGTGTGGAGAAGACAAAAAAGGAGAAAATCTCATATAGACGAGGATAATCAACGGGCTATGGAGATGGCCATCAATTGATGTCAACATGAGGAGTAGGGATTGCCATGCAACGGATGCACTAGAGCTATAAGTATATGAAAGCTCTACAAAAGAAACTAATTGGGTGTGCATCCAACTTGCTTGCTCACGAAGACCTATGGCACTTTGAGGAAGCCCATCATTGGAATATACAAGCCAAGTTCTATAATGAAAAATTCCCACTAGTATATGAAAGTGACAAAATGAGAGTCCCTTTATCATGAAGATCTTAGTGCTACTTTGAAGCACAATATATGAGACTCACTACATGAAGAACAAGGTGCTTACTTTGAAGCACAAGTGTGGTAAAAGGATAGTAGCATTGTCCCTTCTCTCTTTTTCTCTCATTTTTTTTGGGCCTTCCCTTTTTTTCCGTCCGGAGTCTCATCCTGACTTATGGGGGAATCATAGTCTCCATCATCCTTTCCTCACTTGGGACAATGCTCTAATAATGATGATCATCACACTTTTATTTCTCTTACAACTCAACAATTACAACTCGAAACTTAGAACAAAATATGACTCTATATGAATGCCTCCGGCGGTGTACTGGGATGGTGCAATGAATCAAGAGTGACATGTATGGAAAATAATGCATGGTGGCTTTGCCACAAATACGATGTCAACTACATGATCATGCAATGGCAATATGACAAAAGTAATGTATGTCATGATGATGATGGAAGTTGCATGGCAATATATCTCGGAATGGCTATGGAAATGCCATGATAGGTAGGTATGGTGGCTGTTTTGAGGAACATATAAGGAGGTTTATGTGTGAAAGAGCGTATCATATCACGGGGTTTGGATGCTCCGTGAAGTTTGCACCAACTCTCAAGGTGAGAAAGGGCAATGCACGATACCGAAGAGGCTAGCAAATGCGGAAAGGTAAAAGTGCGTATAATCCATGGACTCAACATTAGTCAAAAGAACTCATATACTTATTGCCAAAAATTAGAAGCCATCAAAAATCAAGTACTACGCGCAATTCTCCTACGGGGATAGCTTGGTAGGAAAATACCATCGCTCGTCCCCGACCGCCACTCATAAGGATGCACAAGCCAGGTACACTTCATGTTTCAAATTTGTTACACAACTTTACCCATACGTGCATGCTATGGGACTTGCAAACTTCAACACAAGTATTTCTCAAATTCACAATTATCAACTAGCACGACTTTGATATTATTACCTCCATATCTCAAAACAATTATTAAGCATTAAATTTATCTTAGTATTCAATTCACTCAAAAGAAAGTTTCACATATCTTGAACACCAAGTATATTAACATTAAGCAAATTACCATGCTATTAACGACTCTTAAAATAATCTAAGTGAAGCATGAGAGATCAAGTTTCTTTAAAACAAATCCACCACCGTGCTCTAAAAGATCTAAGTGAAGCACTAGAGCAAAAATTATCACGCTCAAAAGATATAAGTGAAGCACTATGAGCAAAACTATCAAGCTCAAAAGATATAAGTGAAACACATAGAGTATTCTAACAAATTCCAAATCATGTATGGATCTATCAAAAGGTGTGTACAGCAAGGATGATTGTGGTAAACTAACAAGAAAATACTCAAATAATACAAGACGCTCCAAGCAAAACACATATCATGTTGGTGAATAAAAATATAGCTCCAAGTAAATTACCGATGGAAGTGGATTTAAAGAGGGATGCCTTCCGGCATCCCCAAGCTTTGTCTTTTTGGTGTCCTTGGATTATCTTGGGGGTGCCATATCCCCAAGCTTAGGCTCTTGCCACTCCTTGTTCCATAATCCATCAAAAGAATTCACCCAAAACTTGAAAACTTCACAACACAAAACTCAATAGAAATCTCGTGAGCTCCGTTAGAGAAAGAAAACAAAAGACTACTTTAAGGTACTGTAATGAACTCATTATTTATTTATATTGGTGTTAAACCTACTGTATTCCAACTTATCTATGGATTATAAACTATTTTACTAGCCATAGATTCATCAAAATAAGCAAACAACACGCGCAAAACAGAATCTGTCAAAAACAGAACAGTCTGTAGTAATCTGTAACTAATGCAAACTTCTGGAACCCAAAAAATTCTACCAAAATTAGACTACATGGACAATTTGTTTATTGATCAGCAGAAATTGGAATCACTATTTTATCACGTTCTGGTGATTTTTAACAATTCGGGCACTGAGCGCAAAGATTCTGGAAATTACAGCAAGATCAAATAACTATCTCCCAAGAAGATCTAATAGGTTTAACTTGGCACAAACACTAATTAAAAGATAAAACCATATCTAAACAGGGGCTAGATGGATTATTTATTCCTAAACAGAAGCAAAAACAAAAAAAACTAAAAATAAAATTGGGTTGCCTCCCAACAAGCGTTATCGTTTAACGCCCCTAGCTAGGCATAAAAGCAAGGATAGATCTAGGTTTTGCCATCTTTGGTAGGCAATTCTTCAATAAGGCATCTATCTTTCTTATAGATTTCTTTCTTTCTAGTGATTATCAAACTTTTAGGCATAAGATCGAAAAATTCATTTGTAGCAAATGGTTCCTTAATGATAGTAAAAAGATCGGGATGAATACTTATAGATTTAAGATCCAGCTTTCCTTACTAGATGATTCACCCTTATTTTTAGGAACATACATAAGCTTGGAAATTTTAGTGGGAGGACTAGGAGTATTCTTTACAGAAGAAAAAGCGGTTCCCAAGTTAGTAATGATACCCTCAAGTTTATCGATTCGAGCAAAATCTAGATTTATTTTCTCATTAACCATGGGTTCCTTCTCCTTAATATTTTTCAAAGTCATTCCTACCTTAGATCCATATTGAGTAATTTGATTATGGATCTTTTATCTAGATTTTCAATGGATTCAATGGTAGCAACTTCGTTTTCAATAATTTCAAGCCTTTGCATAACATGCTCCAAAGTTAACATAGTTCCATTAACCAAAAGAGGAGGTGAGCCAAATAAATCTATTAAAGCATTATAAGAATCAAAAGTATGGCTACCCAAGAAATTCCCTCCGTAATGGTATCAAGGATATATCTATACCAAGGATTAGGACCTACGTAAAAATTACGAAGAAGAACGGAAGTAGATTGCTTCCTGGTAGATCTATTTTGAGCATTGCAAATTCTATACCAAGCATCTTTTAAATTTTCTCCTTCCCTTTGCTTAAAATTTAGAACTTCATTCTCGGAGATAACGGAGAAGATAGGAGACTAGTCATGATGACAAGCAAGCAAACTAATCACACGAGCAAACAAACGGACTAGGAAAAGGCAAAGGAAAAGGAGGAGGAGATTGGGAAGAGAGGGCAAATAAAATGGCAAGGGTGAAGTGGGGAGAGGAAAACGGGAGGCAAATGGCAAATAATGTAATGCGAGAGATAGGGATTGTGATGGGTACTTGGTATGTTGACTTTTAAGTAGACCTCCCGACAACGGGCGCCAGAAATCCTTCTTGCTACGTCTTGAGCTTGCGTTGGTTTTCCCAAAGAGGAGAGGATGATGCAGCATAGTAGCGTAAGTATGTCCCTCAGTTTTTGAGAACCAAGGTATCAATCCAAGAGGAGGCCACGCCAAGTCCCTCGTGACCGCACAAAGCGATAGCTACTGCAACCAACGCGATTAGGGGTTGTCAATCCCTTCACGGTCACTTACGAGTGAGATCTGATAGAGATAATATTTTTGGTATTTTTGGTATAAAGATGCAAAGTAAAAAGTAAAAGCAAAGTAAAAACAAAGCAAGTATAAAAGTTATGGAGATTGATATGATGAGAATAGACCCGGGGGCCGTAGGTTTCACTAGTGGCTTCTCTCAAGAGCATAGATATTCT
Source organism: Aegilops bicornis (assembly GCA_021605145.1). Classification (NCBI taxonomy): domain Eukaryota; kingdom Viridiplantae; phylum Streptophyta; class Magnoliopsida; order Poales; family Poaceae; genus Aegilops; species Aegilops bicornis. Next base: position 565,697,187 of record CM038672.1, on the reverse strand, counting down.
ACGGTGGGTGAACAAATTACTGTTGAGCAATTGACAGAATTGAGCATAGTTATGAGGTTATCTAGGTATGATCATGTATATAGGCATCACGTCCGAGAGAAGTAGACCGAAACGATTCTGCATCTACTACTATTACTCCACTCATCGACCGCTATCCAGCATGTGTTGGGGAACGTAGAAGAAATTCAAAAAATTTCCTACGTGTCACCAAGATCTATCTATGGAGAAACCAGCAACGAGGGGAAGGAGAGTGCATCTACATACCCTTGTAGATCGCTAAGCGGAAGCGTTCAAGAGAACAGGGTTGAAGGAGTCGTACTCGTCGTGATCCAAATCACCGGAGATCCTAGTGCCGAACGGACGTCACCTCCGCGTTCAACACACGTACAGCCCGGTGACGTCTCCCATGCCATGATCCAGCAAGGAGAGAGGGAGAGGTTGGGGAAGACTCCATCCAGCAGCAGCACGATGGTGTGGTGGTGATGGAGGAGCGTGGCAATCCTGCAGGGCTTCGCCAAGCACCGCGGGAGAGGAGGAGGACTTGGGAGAGGGGAAGGGCTGCGCCAGGGGCAAGGGTGAAGCTCTCATGCGCCTCCCCACTATATATAGGGGTGGATGGGGCTGGTTTCTTTCCCTCCAAGTCCATTGGGGCGTTGGCAAAGGTGGGAGGAAAGAAATCACATCATTTCCTTCCCCACCGATTGTTATCCCCCTTTTTAGGGATCTTGATCTTATCCCTTCAGGATATGATCTTATTCCTTCTAAGGGGGGATCTTGGTGCGCCTTGACCAGGGGTGTGGGGCCTAACCCCCACTACCCACGTTCATGTGGGTCCCCATGCAGGTGGGCCCCACTCCGAACCTTCTAGAACCTTCCCGGTACAATACCGAAAAATCCCGAACATTTTCCGGTGGCCAAAATAGGACTTCCCATATATAAATCTTTACCTCCGGACCATTCCGGAACTCCTCGTGACATCCGGGATCTCATCCGGGACTCTAAACAACATTCGGTAACCACATACAAACTTCCTTTATAACCCTAGCATCATCGAACCTTAAGTGTGTAGACCCTACGGGTTCGGGAGACACGTAGACATGACCGAGACAACTCTCCGCCAATAACCAACAGCGGGATCTGGATACCCATGTTGGCTCCCACATGTTCCACGATGATCTCATCGGATGAACCACGATGTCAAGGACTCAATCGATCCCGTATACAATTCCCTTTGTCTAGCGGTATTGTACTTGCCCGAGATTCGATCGTCGGTATGTCAAGACCTTGTTCAATCTCGTTACGGCAAGTCTCTTTACTCGTTCCGTAACACATCATCCCGTGATCAACCCCTTGGTCACATTGTGCACATTATGATGATGTCCTACCGAGTGGGCCAGAGATACCTCTCCGTTACACGGAGTGACAAATCCAGTCTCGATTCGTACAACCCAATGTACACTTTTGGAGATACCAGAGTGCACCTTTATAGCCACCCAGTTACGTTGTGACGTTTGGTACACCCAAAGCATTCCCTCGGCATCCGGGAGTTGCACAATCTCATGGTCTAAGGAAATGATACTTGACATCGTAAAAGCTTTAGCATACGAACTACGATCTTTGTGCTAGGCTTAGGATTGGGTCTTGTCCATCACATCATTCTCCAAATGATGTGATCCCGTTATCAACGACATCCAATGTCCATGGTCAGGAAACCGTAACCATCTGTTGATCAACGAGCTAGTCAACTAGAGCCTTACTAGGGACATGGTCTTGTTTATGTACCCACACATGTATCTGAGTTTCCTATCAATACAATTATAGCATGGGTAATAAACGATTATCATGAACAAGGAAATATAACAATAACCAATTTATTATTACCTCTAGGGTATATTTCCAACAGCATGCATGTAGAGTATTAAGTTAAAAACAAAGTAACGCCTTAAGCAAGATGACATGATGTAGAGGAATAAATTCATGCAATATGATAAATACCCCATCTTGTTATCCTCGATGGCAACAATACATTACGTGCCTTGCAACCCTTTCTGTCATTGGGTAAGGACACCGCAAGATTGAACCCAAAGCTAAGCACTTCTCCCATTGCAAGAACTGCCAATCTAGTTGGCCAAACCAAACGGATAATTAGAAGAGACTTGCAAAGATTACTCAATCATAGATAAAAGAATTCAGAGAAGATTCAAATATTATTCATAGATAAGCTGGATCATAAACCTACAATTCATCGGTCTCAACAAACACACCGCAAAAAGAAGATTACATCGAATAGATCTCCACGAGAGAGGGAGAACATTGTATTGAGATCCAAAAGAGAGAAGAAGCCATCTAGCTACTAGCTATGGACCCGAAGGTCTGAAGTAAACTACTCACACTTCATCGGAGGGGCTATGGTGTTGATGTAGAAGCCCTCCGTGGTGGATGCCCCCTCCGTGAGCTCCTAACAGGCCCCAAGATGGGATCTCGTGGATACAGGAAGGTACGCGGTGGAATTAGGTTTTTGCCTCCTCTTCTGATCGTTTGGGGATACGTAGGTATATATAGGAGGAAGGAGTACGTTGGTGGAGCGTCAGGGGGGCCACGAGGTAGGGGGCGCGCCGAGGGCGGCGCCCTCCACCCTCGTGACCGCCTCTGGCACTTCTTGGAGTAGGGTCCAAGTCTCCTGGATCACGTTCGGTGAGAAGATCATGTTCCCGAAGGTTTCATTCCGTTTGGACTCCGTTTGATATTCCGTTTCTTCGAAACACTGAAATAGGCAAATAACAACAATTATTTGCTTGGCCTCATGTTAATAGTTTATTCCCAAAAGTAATATAAAAGTGGAAAATAAAGCCCAATATAGTCCAAAACAGTAGATAAAGTAGCATGGAGCAACCAAAAATTATAGATACGTTGGGGACGTATCACCAGCCACCTTTATGCAAAACAAGTTGCATGTCCGTCCGTGGAACTGGTCTCATGAACATGGTCATGTAAGGTTGGTCCAGGCCGCTTCATCCAACAATACCACCGAATCAAAATAAGACGTTGGTGGTAAGCAGTATGACTATTATCGCCTACAACTCTTTGTGTTCTACTCGTGCATATCACCTACGCATAGACCTGGCTCGGATGCCACTGTTGGGGAACGAAGCATGCAATTTCTAAAAAATTCCTACGATCATGCAAGATCTATCTAGGAGATGCATAGCAACGAGAGGGGGAGAGTGTGTCCACGTACCCTCGTAGACCGAAAGCGGAAACGTTAGTTTAACGCGGTTGATGTAGTCAAACGTCTTCGCGATCCAACCGATCAAGTACCGAACGTACGACACCTCCGAGTTCAGCTCACATTCAGCTCGGTGACGTCCCACGAACTCTTGATCCAACAGAGGGTCGAGGGACAGTTTCGTCAGCACGACGGCATGCTGATGGTGATGGCGATGTGATCCGCGCAGGGCTTCGCCTAAGCACTACGACGCTATGACCAGAGGAGTAAACTGTGGAGGGGGCACCGCACACGGCTAAGAACAATTGATGTGCTATGGGGTACTCCAAAAAAATACCCGAACCACTCCGAAACCATTCCGGTGTCTGAATATACCATCTTCCAATATATCCATCTTTACCTCTCGACCATTTCGAGACTCCTCGTCCAGTCCGTGATCTCATCCGGGACTCTGAACAATCTTCGGTCACCAAAGCAAATAACTCATAATCAGTGGCGGAGCCACCGCCCAGCGACCCTGGGCACTTGCACGGGCACGCTTGCTCGTAACAGCAACGATCGACAGATTATACAGAGGGCTTACACTTATCGATAACTTGCTTTACCCGGGCAAAAAAAATTGGGCCTTCTTTTCTCACCGGTTCACAACCCAACAAACGAGCAGTACTGCAGTCTGCAGCCCAGGCAGAAAAAAGGAAACAACACCGGGAATACCTACGATGGACGGTTCGATCTCTCCAACTCTCCTGTCAGGCTGTCCCTTTGTTTCTCACACGCGAGCGCAGGGACTGGGCGACAGAGGGGCCCTAGCGGCTGGCCTTGAGGCTGAGCCCTAGACAGCAAGACGCAGGGCCGGCGGCGAGCGACGCTAGGCTCCCAAGCAGTCTTCTCATCCGGCTCTCCTTCCTCTCATCCGGCTTCGGCTTCTGTCGGTAAGAAATCTCTGTCGAAACTAGGGCTAGGGATCCCTCATCTCTGAAGTCTGAATAATTAGTATGGGTTAGGGAAATAGGGATTGATGCGAGGTATGGATCGAAATACATACACACCCGTCTAATATACATATGCAGGCTATGGTGTGTGATAAGCAACTAATGGTGTGAGAGTTCAAGGTCGGGCTTAGGGGTTGGGGCTTAAATTCACGAAAAAAATTGTTGGGGATGATCATGGATTCATGACTAGAGAATTTTTTTCTTTGGCTGTTGAAACTACAAAATATAGGTATATAAGAAGAGGGCAGCTTGCCGACCGTGGAATTCATGCAATATTTCTTAACTTCAAACTGAATAAACTGCGTAGTGAGAGAATGGTTCAAATGTTACACCGAGCGGGAGTTATTCAAGTTAGTTGATGATAAAGATAATTAATATTCGAACATTTACTGCAATGAAGTCTCAGAAAGGGAATTTGCCTCGTGATTTACTTTAGCACATTGTCAGTATATTCCATCTGACCATCACTATTATTGCAAGCATTCCATTGTACTATATTCACATCTCAAACCAAATTTCTTTTAGTAATCATTTTCTATCTTGTAGTGCCTTCTATGAATTTGGCCATGGCGAGTTTGCCTCTAAGCAAGGCAGGTTATATATCTTTCTTTTGGCAAAAAATGAACAAGTGAATGATGCTTTTGAATGTGGTGGAAGAAAATTGCACAATGACATGCGGCAACATCGGGTATGGATAGCTTTACTCTTGCTGGCAACATGGCGAGTTTGCCTCTATGCAAAGCTGGTTATATATCTTTTGTTGTCTAGTATCAACTTTATTTGGTCTATGAAACGGATATAAATATATTATATATATTAGTTCACTTTAAAATTGCATTTTTATGTGACTATCGTGTTTATGTTTCACTTGATTATTAATGTGAATTTCTGCTACGAAAGTTTGGTGCTATATTATATGTTGTGTACGCGAATACCCGAAATTTTATTTGTAGATTATACACTTAGGCTTAATTTGCCCAGGCTCCAGAAAAGTTCTGGCTCCGCCACTTCTCATAATACAAATCGTCATCAAACATTATGTGCAGACCCTACGGGTTCGAGAACTATGTATACATGACCTAGACACATCTCCGATTAATAACCAACAAATGAACTGGTTGTTCATATTGGTTCCTACATATTCTACGAAGATCTTTATTGGTCAAACCGCAAAAACAACATACGTCATTGAAGTATGCCCTAGAGGCAATATTAAAGTTGTTATTTATATTTCCTTATATCATGATAAATGTTTATTATTCATGCTAGAATTGTATTAACCGGAAACTTAGTGCATGTGTGAATACATAGACAAAACAGAGTGTCCCTAGTATGCCTCTACTTGACTAGCTCGTTAATCAAAGATGGTTATGTTTCCTGACCATAGACATGTGTTGTCATTTGATGAGCGGGATCAAATCATTAGAGAATGATGTGATGGACAAGACCCATCCGTTAGCTTAGCATTATGATCGTTGAGTTTTATTTCTATTGCTTTCTTCATGACTTATACATGTTCCTCTGACTATGAGATTATGCAACTCCCGAATACCGGAGGAGCACCTTGTGTGCTATCAAATGTCACAACGTAACTAGGTGATTATAAAGATGCTCTACAGGTTTCTCTAAAGGTGTTTGTTGGGTTGGCATAGATCAAGATTAGGATTTGTCACTCTCTGTATCGGAGAGGTATCTCTGGGCCCTCTCGGTAATGCACATCACTATAAGCCTAGCAAGCAATGTGACTAATGAGTTAGTTATGGATGATGCATTATGGAACGAGTAAACAGACTTGCGGTAACGAGATTGAACTTGGTATGGTGATACCGACGATTGGATCTCGGGCAAGAACATACCGATGACAAAGGGAACAACGTATGTTGTTATGCGGTTTGACCGATAAAGATCTTCGTAGAATATGTAGGAACCAATATGAGCATCCAGGTTCCGCTATTGTTTATTGAGCGGAGATGAGTCTCGGTCATGTCTACACAATTCTCGAACCCGTAGGGTCCGCACGCTTAACGTTCAATGACGATATGTATTATGAGTTTTGTGATTTGATGTACCGAAGGTTGTTCGGAGTGCCGGATGTGATCACGGACATGACGAGGAGTCTCGAAATGGTTGAGACATGAAGATTGATATATTGAAGGTTATGTTTGGACACCGAAATGGTTTCGGATGAGTTCGGGCATTTTCCGGAGGTACCGGGGGGTTACAGGAACCCCTGGGGAGTTAATGGGCCTTCATGGGCCATGGTGGAAGAGAGGAGGAGGAGGCCAAGTGGTAGGCCCTCCCCAAACCCAATCCGAATTGGGGAGGGGGGCCGGCCCTCCTTTCCTTCTCTCCTTCTTCCCCTTCCTTCCCGCTCCTAGTTGGACTAGGAAAAAGGGGGAAACCTACTCCTAGTAGGAGTAGGAATCCCCCCTTGGGGCGCACCCCATGAGGCCGGCCCTCCCCCTCCTCCACTCCTTTATATACAGGGGAGGGGGGCACCCCACAGACACACAAGTTGATCTTTTAGCCGTGTGCGATGCCCCCCTCCACAGTTACACACCTCGGTCATATTGTCATAGTGCTTAGGCGAAGCCCTGCGTCGGTAACTTCATCATCACCGTCACCACGCCATCGTGCTGACGAAACTCTTCCTCGGCCTTAGCTGGATCTATAGTTCGAGGGACGTCACCGAGCTGAACGTGTGCAAATCGCGGAGGTGACGTGCGTTTGGTACTTGATCGGTTGGATAGCGAAGACGTTCGACTACATCAACCGCGTTACTTAACGCTTCCACTTTCGGTCTACGAGGGTACGTGGACACACTCTCCCCGCTCGTTGCTATGCATCTCCCAGATAGATCTTGCGTGACTGTGTGTAAATTTTTTGAAATACTACGTTCCCCAGCAGTGGCATCCGAGGCAGGTCTATGCGTAGATGTTATATGCACTAGTAAAACACAAAGAGTTTTGGGCGATAATAGTCATACTGCTTACCATCATGTCATACTTTGATTCGGCGGTATTGTTGGATGAAGCGACCCAGGCCGACATTACATGACCGCGTTCATGAGACTGGTTCTACCGCCGTGCTTCGCATACAGGTGGCTAGTGGGTGTCTGTTTCTCCAACTTTAGTTGAATCGAGTGTGACTATGCCCAGTCCTTGTTGAAGGTTAAAACATCACACTTGACAAAAAATTGTTGTGGTTTTGATGCGTAGGTAAGAACGGTTCTTTCTAAGCCCATAGCAGCCACGTAAAACTTGCAACAACAAAGTAGAGGACATCTAACTTGTTTTTGCAGGGCATGTTGTGATGTGATATGGTCAAGACATGATGAGATATAAATTGTAGTATGAGATGATCATGTTTTGTTAAAGTTATCGACAACTGGCAGGAGCCTTATGGTTGTCTCTTTATTTCATAAGATGCAAGTGCCATATAATTGCTTTACTTTATCGCTATATGATAGCTATAGTTGCAAAAGCAATAGCTGGCGAGACGACCATGTGACGACACATTGATAAAGATCAAGATGATGGAGATCATGGTGTCATGCCGGTGACGATGGAGATCATAATGTTACTTTGGAGATGGAGATCAAAGGCACAAGATGATGATGGCCATATCATGGCACATATTTTGATTATATGTGATGTTTATCATTTATGCATCTTATTTTGCTCAGTACGACGGTAGCTTTATAAGATGACCCCTTACTAAAATTTCAAGGTACAAGTGTTCTCCCTCTGAGTATGCACCGTTGCGACAGTTCTTCGTGCTGAGAAAACACGTGATGATCGAGTGTGATAAGCTCTATGTTCACATACAACGGGTGCAAGCCAGTTTTGCACACGCAGAATAGTCGGTTAAACTTGACGAGCCTAGCATATGTAGATATGGCCTCGGAACACTGAGACCGAAAGGTCGAGCATGAATCATATAGTAGGTATGATCAACATAGTGATGTTCACCATTGAAAACTACTCCATCTCACATGATGATCGGACATGGTTTAGTTGATATGGATCACGTGATCACTTAGATGATTAGAGGGATGTCTATCTAAGTGGGAGTTCTTAAGTAATATGATTAATTGAACTTTAATTTATCATGAACTTCGTCCTGATAGTATTTGCATAACTATGTTGTAGATCAATAGCTCATGATGTAGCTCCCCGTCTTTTGATATGTTCCTAGAGAAAAACTATGTTGAAAGATGATAGTAGCAATGATGCGGACTAGGTCCGTGATCTGAGGATTATCCTCATTGCTGCCTGTAAGAATTATATCCTTGATGCACCGCTAGGTGACGGACCTATTGCAGGAGCAAATGCAGACGTTATGAACGTTTGGCAAGGTCGGTATGATAACTACTTGATAGTTTAGTGCACCATGCTTTACGACTTAGAACTGGGACTTCAAAAACGTTTTGAACGCCATGGAGCATATGAGATGTTCGAAGAGCTGAAATTGGTATTTCAGACTCATGCCCGAGTCGAGAGGTATGAGACCTCTGACAAGTACTTTGCCTACAAGATGGAGGAGAATAGCTCAACCCGGTGAGCATGTGCTCAGATTGTCTGAGTACTACAATTGCTTGAATCCAGTGGGAGGTAATCTTCCCAATAAGATAGTGATTGACAGAGTTCTCTAGTCACTATCATCAAGTTACTAGAACTTCATGATGAACTATAATATGCAAGGGATAACGGGAATGATTCCCAAGCTCTTCGCGATACTGAAATCGGCGAAGGTAGAAATCAAGAAAAAGCATCAACTGTTGATGGTTAACAAGAACACTAGTTTCAACATAAAGGGCAAGGGAAAAAAAGGGAAACTTCAAAATGAATGACAATAAAGTTTCCACTCCCATGAAGAAGCCCAAAGCTAGACCCAAGCCTGAAACTGAGTGCTTCTCTTGCCAAAGGAAATGGTCACTGGAAGTGGAACTGCCCTAGATACTTGGCGGATAAGAAGGATGGAAAAGTGAACAAAGGTATATTGGATATACATGTTATTGATGTGTATTTTACTAGTGTTCATAGAAACCCCTTGGTATTTGATACTGGTTCAGTTGCTAAGAGTAGTAACTTGAAACGGGAGTTACAAAATAAACAGGCACTAGTTAAGGGCGAGGTGATGATATGTGTTGGAAGTGATTCCAAGGTTGATAAGATAACCATCGCACACTCCCTTTACCTTCGGGATTAGTGTTGAACCTAAAATAAATGTTATTTGGTGTTTGCGTTGAGCATGGATATGATTGGATCATGTGTATTGCAATACAATTATTCATTTAAGTCAAAGAATAATTGTTGTTTTGTTTACATGAATAAAACCTTCTATGGTCATACACTTAATATAAATGGTTTATTGAGTCTTGATCATAGTGATACACATAATATTGATGCCAAAAGATGCAAAGTTGATAATGATAGTGCAACATACTTGTGGCACTGCCATTTAGGTCATATTGGTGTAAAGCGCATGAAGAAACTCCATGCTGATGGGCTTTTGGAATCACTTGATTATGAATCAGTTGATGCTTGCGAACCATGCCTCATGGGCAAGATGACTAAGACTCCATTCTCCGGAACAATGGAGCGAGCAACTGACTTGTTGGAAATAATACATACTGATGTATACGGTCCAATGAGTGTTGAGTCTCACGGCGATATAGTTATTTTCTGACCTTCACAGATGATTTGAGCAGATATGGGTATATCTACTTGATGAAACATAAGTCTGAGACATTTGAAAAGTTCAAATAATTTCAGAGTGAAATGGAAAATCATCGTAACAAGAAAATAAAGTTTCTACGATCTGATCGCGGAGACAAATATTTGAGTTACGAGTTTGGTCTTCATTTGAAACAATGTGGAATAGTTTCGCAACTCACGCCACCTGGAATACCACAGCGTAATGGTGTGTCCGAACGCCATAACCATACTTTATTAGATATGGTGCGATCTATGATGTCTATTACGGAGGAGGGGGCACCCCATAGACACACAAGTTGATCTTTTAGCCGTGTGCGGTGCCCCCCTCCACAGTTACACACCTCGGTCATATTGTCGTAGTGCTTAGGCGAAGCCCTGCGTCGGTAAATTCATCATCACCGTCACCACGCCATCGTGCTGACGAAATTCTTCCTCGGCCTCAGCTAGATCTAGAGTTCGAGGGACGTCATCGAGCTGAACGTGTGTAGATCACGGAGGTGCCATGCGTTTGGTACTTGATCGGTTGGATCGCGAAGATGTTCAACTACATCAACCGCGTTACTTAACGCTTCCACTTTCGGTCTACGAGTACGTGGACACACTCCGCTCGTTGCTATGCATCTCCTAGATAGATCTTGCGTGATCGTAGGTAATTTTTTTGAAATACTGCATTCCCCAACAGTCATTCCCTTTGTCATCGGTATGTTACTTGCCCGAGATTCGATCGTCGGTATCTTCATACCTAGTTCAATCTTGTTACCGCCAAGTCTCTTTACTCGTTCCGTAATGCATCATCCCACAACTAACTCATTTGTCACATTGCTTGCAAGGCTTATACTGATGTGCATTACCGAGAGGGCCCAGAGATACCTCTCCGATACTCGGAGTGACAAATCCTAATCTCGATCTATGCCAACCCTACAAACACCTTTGGAGACACCTGTAGAGCATCTTTATAATCACCAAGTTATGTTGTGACGTTTGATAGCACACAAAGTGTTCCTGAAGGAAATATGCCCTAGAGGTAATAATAAAGATGTTATTTATATTTCCTTATATCATGATAAATGTTTATTATTCATGCTAGAATTGTATTATCCGGAAACTTGATACATGTGTGAATACATAGACAAAACAAAGTGCCCCTAGTATGCCTCTACTTGACTAGCTCGTTAATAAAAGATGGTTAAAGTTTCCTGACCATAGACATGTCTTGTCATTTGATGAACGGGATCACATCATTAGGAGAAGGATGTGATGGACAAGACCCATCCGTTAGCTTAGCATGTTGATCGTTCAGTTTTATTGCTATTGCTTTCTTCATGACTTATACATATTCCTTTGATTATGAAATTATGCAACTCCCGGATACCGGAGGAACACCTTGTGTGCTATCAAACATCACAACATAACTGGGTGATTATAAAGATGCTCTACAGGTGTCTCCAAAGGTGTTTGTTGGGTTGGCATAGATCGAGATTAGGATTTGTCACTCTGTGTATCGGAGAGGTATCTCTGGGCCCTCTCGGTAATGCACATCACTATAAGCCTTGCAAGCAATGTGACTAACGACTTAGTTACGGGATGATGCATTACGGAACGAGTAAATAGACTTGCCAGTAACGAGATTGAACTAGGTATGAGGATACCAACGATCGAATCTCGGGCAAGTAACATACCGATGACAAAGGGAATGACGTATGTTGTTATGTGGTTTAATCGATAAAGATCTTCGTAGAATATGTAGGAGCCAATATGAGCATCCAGGTTCCGCTATTGGTTATTGACCGGAGATGTGTCTCGGTCATGTCTACATAGTTCTCGAACCTGTAGGGTCCGCACGCTTAACGTTTGATGACGATTTGTATTATGAGTTATGTGATTTTGATGACCGAAGATTGTTCGGAGTCCCGGATGAGATCATGGACATGACAAGGAGTCTCGAAATGGTCGAGAGGTAAAGATTGATATATTGGAAGGTTATATACGGACATCGGAATGGTTCTGGTAAGGTTCGGGGATTTTTCGGAGTACCGGGAGGCTATCGGAACCCCTAGGGAAAGTTACTGGGCCTAATGGGCCATATTGGAGGAGTGGAGGCAGGCCACAGGAGGTGGGGCGCGCCCCCCTTGCCCCAATCCGAATTGGACAAGGGGAGGGGGCGCGGCCCCCCTCTTTCCTTCTCCCTCTCTATCCCTTCCCCTTTTCCCCTCTCCGTTGGAAGGAAAGGGGGGCGAATCCTACTAGGTTTGGAGTCCTATTAGGACTCCCCCCCTTGGCGCGCCTCCCCCTTGGCCGGCCTCGTCCTCCCCCCTCCTTTATATACATGGGTAGGGGGGTACCCCAAGACACAATAGACAATCTCTTAGCCGTGTGCGGTGCCCCCCTCCACAGTTTTACACCTCGGTCATATCGTCGTAGTGCTTAGGCGAAGCCCTGCACCGGTAACTTCATCATCACCGTAGACATGTCGTCGTGCTGACGGAACTCTCCCTCGTCCTCAACTGGATCAAGATCCCGAGGGACGTCATCGTACTGAACGTGTGCTGAACACAGAGGTGACGTACATTCGGTACTTGGATCGGTTGGATCATGAAGACGTTCGACTACATCAACTGCGTTGCTAAACGCTTCCGCTTTTGTTCTATGAGGGTACGTGGACACACTCTCCCCGCTCGTTGCCATGCTTCTCCTACATAGATCTTGCGTGATCATAGGATTTTTTTTGAATTACTACGTTCCCCAACAGTGGCATCCGAGCCAGGTCTATGCATAGATGTTATATGCACGAGTAGAACACAAAGAGTTGTGGGCGATAATAGTCGTACTGCTTACCACCAACGTCTTACTTTGATTCGGCGGTATTGTTGGATGAAGCGGCCTGGACCGACATTACATGACCGCGTTCATGAGACTGGTTCTACCGATGTGGTTCGTACACATGTGGCTGGCGGGTATCTGTTTCTCCAACTTTAGTTGAATCGAGTTTGACTACGGCCGGTCCTTGTTGAAGGTTAAAACAACACACTTGACGAAAAATCATTGTGGTTTTGATGTGCAGGTAAGAACGGTTCTTGCTAGAAGGCCGTAGCAGCCATGTAAAACTTGCAACAATAAAGTATAGGATGTCTAACTTGTTTTTGCAGGGCATGTTGTGATGTGATATGGTCAAGACATGATGTGATATACGTTGTTGTATGAGATGATCATGTTTTGTAAAAGTTATCGGCAACTGGCAGGAGACTTATGGTTGTCGCTTTATTGTATGAAATGCAAACGCCATGTAATTGCTTTACTTTATCACTATGCGTTAGCGATAGTTGTAGAAGCAATAGTTGGCGAGACGACCACGACGCTACGATGGAGATCAATGTGTCAAGCCAGTGATGATGGAGATCATGACAGTGCTTTGGAGACGGAGATCAAAGGCACAAGATGGTGATGGCCATATCATGTCACATATTTTGATTGCATGTGATGTTTATCTTTTATTCATCTTATTTTGCTTAGTACGGCGGTAGCATTATAAGATGATCCCTTAACTAAATTTCAAGGTATAAGTGTTCTCCCGGAGTATGCACAGTTACTTTCTGGTTAAATCGTCTTGAGACACCACGTGATGATCGGGTGTGATAAGCTCTATGTTCACATACAATGGGTGCAAGCCAGTTTTGCACGTCAGAATACTCGGGTTAAACTTGACGAGCCTAGCATATGCAAATATGGCCTCGGAACCTTTGAGACAGAAAGGTCGAACGTGAATCATATAGTAGATATGATCAACATAGAGATGTTCACCATTGAAAACTACTCCATCTCACGTGATGATCGGACAAGGCTTAGTTGATATGGATCACGTGATCACTTAGATGATTAGAGGGATGTCTATCTAAGTGGGAGTTCGTAAGTAATATGATTAATTGAAATTTAATTTATCATGAACTTAGTACCTGATGGTATTTGCATATCTATGTTGTAGATCAATAGCTTGCGATGTAGCTCTCTGTTTATTTTTTATATGTTCCTAGAGAAAAATAAGTTGATGCGGACTAGGTCCGTGATCTGAGGATTATCCTCATTGCTACATAGAAGAATTATGTCCTTAATGCACAGCTAGGTGACGGACCTATTGCAGGAGCAGATGCAGATGTTATGAACGTTTGGTAAGCTCGGTATGAGGACTACTTGATAGTTTAGTGCGCCATGCTTTACGGCTTAGAACCAGGACTTCAAAAACTTTTTGAACGCCACAGAGCATATAAGATGTTCCAAGAGATGAAATTGGTATTTCAGACTCATACCCGAGTCGAGAGGTATGAGACCTCTGACAAGTACTTTGCCTACAAGATGGAGGAGAATGGCTCAACATGTGAGCATATGCTCAGAATGTCTGGGTACTACAATCGCTTGAATCAAGTGGGAGTTAATCTTGCAGATAAGATAGCGATTGACAGAGTTCTCTAGTCACTATCACCAAGTTACTAGAACTTCGTGATAAACTATAATATGCAAGGGATGATGAAAACGATTCCCGATCTCTTCGCGATGCTAAAATCGGCGAAGGTAGAAATCAAGAAAGAACATCAAGTGTTGATGGTTGAACAAGACCACTAGTTTCAAGAAAAAGGGCAAAGGAAAAAAGAAAGGGAACTTCAAGAAATAATGGTAAGCAAGTTGCCACTCCCGTGAAGAAACCCAAAGCTAGACCTAAGCCTGAAACTGAGTGTTTCTACTGCAAAGGGATTGGTCACTGGAAGCGGAACTACCCCAAATACTTGGCGGATAAGAAGGATGGCAAAGTGAACAAAGGTATATTTTATATACATGTTATTGATGTGTAGTTTACTAGTGTTCATAGTAACTAACGGTGTCCTGGACTAGGGGGAACTCACCACGTCGTCTCCCGATCAGTTGGATTGGGCCGAGGATCCCCATGGCCGTATACTCATGGGCCAGTCCGGACAGTTGCCGCGTACAAGGAAGATTCCACAAGACTTGGCGATCAAGACAAGGACTCCTCCCCCCACCGGCGTATTTGGCTAGGACTCTTGTTATCCTAGGCTTCTCGTGAATTATATAAACCGAGGCCAGGCTAGTCGATAGATATACAACAATCATACCATAGGCTAGCTTCTAGGGTTTAGCCTCTCTGATCTCGTGGTAGATCTACTCTTGTACTACCCATATCATCAATATTAATCAAGCAGGAGTAGGTTATTACCTCCATCGAGAGGGCCCGAACCTGGGTAAAAACATCGTGTCCCTTGTCTCCTGTTACCATCCGCCTAGACGCACGATTAGGACCCCCTACCCGAGATCCACCGGTTTTGACACCGACATTGGTGCTTTCATTGAGAGTTCCGCTGTGTGTTCGGCAAAAGGTCGATGGCTCGCCTGCAGATCAACTGCGACTTCGGCATCTTCGTCACCAGCTCGACTAGTCACCTTGGTTAGACCAAGGACTGCGCTCTACCTCCGATCGTCATGTTCGGATGAGGGCCTTCATCAACATCAGCTCCGATCTCTATCAAGATCATGGAGGAGTCATCCAGGGAGCCCGGGGGCTCAACGTCAACATTGCCCTCGGGTGACCGTCAGCATTTACGGACAGCGGACTTGTGTCCGCCGCCACCGCCTCCTCGGTGTCGTTTTAACGATTGCTTCGTGGAATTGTGCGGAATTGAGTCTACAACAACCCTGGAAAATTTTCACGAGTTCCGATGGAGGAATCTCGGCAATCTCACAATATACCGGAGCCGCATTGAATCTGGACGAGAATCCGGACGAGTTTAGGGAGTGGTGTTCAGCTTCTAGCCCGGACTTCCTTGGGAAGATCCAACCGTTGATCGGCTGCGGAATTCCTATATCTACCACCCCTCAAAATTTCAGATCGATCCGACCGTCCAAACTCCGGGAACCTTCCGATTAGTGCATCACTTTTCGGATCTGTTTTACTGCGAAAACGAATCCGACCCGAGTTAAATCTTTTTTATGAACGGGATTTGGACATCCTTTTTGAAGGAAGTTTTGTATGGGGTATTGTGTTTTGTTTCGAACACATCCCACTAACTTTAAGATCTTTTGAACATGATCTTCAACATCATGCTTTGGTGTCAAACCAGTCCGGCAATATTGCTCCACGGTGCCGACTGCGCTAGACACGTCGTCACTTTGTTGAGCCGAGCTCAACTTCTTCGGATCATCATCTCGGCAAGCCGAACAAGAGTCCGCATCGCAGCGATAAATCATCACCAACATCGCCGCCCCACGGATTACATGGAGCGGGCATACCGCATCGTCGCACGGTCGCTTCATCAAGCGGCATCGACCACGCCACGACACCTTGGCAGGGCCGCACTATTGCTTCTTCAAGCTGGTGTCCATCACGCCGACCTACTTCGACATCTCGGCTGGACCGGGGCTTCGCCATCTCTTCATCAACCTACTCCGGACACTTCGGTGTCACTAGCCGACCAGGCAATGGGTGCGCGGATCGAGTCCCAATTTTAGGAATCACCTTCCTTCGGATTGCTACAACAAATAAACCAGGTGCTATTAATCCTAGTATTTATTTTGGCTTGTTTGGGTTAATTTTTCCCAAGGAATTATTACTCTGGTTTGTCCATCATATGTACACAGGTCTATCAAATGGTGGCCGCATTATCGACGGTCGCATGATGGTTCGGTCAGTTCTGTACATAGTCCGGCGAATGCCGCATCCGGAACTCGGACCGACCTGTGAATCCAGGCTTTGCCACGCCTTTATTGCATTACGCCGACGACCTGCATCAACATCGACTTTGGCGCCATGCCATATTTCTTTTATTACTCATTTTGCATAAATTATTTATTATGCAACAATTTTTTTAAATTATCATTATTACTATTATCTCCGGTTTGCGCCATTTTTTGTGCACAGGAAAATGGTCCGGGACTTCAAGGCCACTCTGCAGGTCTGCTTTGACCGTGCTATGTCACCACTTGGCGTGTCCAGCTCTCCGCCTCCGCCACCTCGGGACCGGCTTGGGGATGGAACCTTGTCCCGTATCAAGCTCGGACGCGTCATCAATACCGAACATATTAACCAGCTAAGTAGCTTTCATGCTCAAAGCTTTAATTTCTAACTTGTGTTCGGTTCGACCAAGCATTATACTTTTTCAGAAAATTTTGCTTGTAAAATTTTTCTTGTCCAAACTTTGTTTGTGACGCATAAATTCAAATACCCAATTCATTTGGGGCTTCCTTCATGAAGCTTTTCCTCTTGCATATGATTATACTTATGCGGCTTCGTTCCTTGTTCGTGTATAATGCCACAATATGCACCATATTGACTTAAGCGATTTGCAAGCTGGGTTGCCTCGCTCCTATGTTTACCCCTACGTTCCCGATTGTTCGGCTAGGGAGTAAAGGGAGCACCTCTGCGATTGTCACGATCGGGTCACCCGAGCCGGACCTCGACTGGTGAAGCCTGCTAAGCGCTCTTCTTGTTTTCAATAATGGTCGGCACAACGGAACTCATGAGTACAAAAATCTATTGCACAAGTCTCATATTAACAATGAGCATCGAAGAAAGGTATCGGTGGGGTACTATTTTCTTGAAGATGCTTCTTACACTTTATCGATAATATAGCATAAGTTCCCTGAGCGCTTTATGTCTCATTATGACCTTATGGCCTGATTGCCTGGTTATTGGAAACACCGTCGATATTCTCGACAGGTGGAGTACATAACACTTTTCGGTCCTTGACCGAAGAGGGAGAAGCTGACGGTCGGTTAAGACGCGTTTAAAGTTCGGTTGAACATAGATATGATATAAGTACTTCGGTACATAGAATCATTCTTTTACCCAAGTCACTTTGGGGCTCTTATGTTTATTTGAGTCGTTTTATAATAAGTGTTTTTCTTCTTAGTCGTTGCAAAGTTTTTATTATTATTCTGTCTCATGTTAAAGCACAGCAGAAGCACTTTTTTTCTAAAGTCCAATTTTCGGATTGGCACCGAACACTTGATCTTGTTCGGACGTCATGTTTTTACTGACGTTTTTTGGTTTTCCAAGCTTTTGGCACTTTTAAACTATTTGTGTGTTTTCAGCACAAGTCTCGCAGGCAACGCCGAACACCTTTAGAGATTCGCGAAAACATTCTCGGATATTGCTATATATGCATCAGTTTCAATTGTGTCTTCGGTCAATAGTTGGGTTGCCGGCTCCGCTTGCCTCCTACGTTCGCTTTGTTCGGCTAGGTGTGCAAGGGAGAACCATCGCGATTGTGCTTCCATTTCGCATGGTCAAGCACCTCGATGGAGAAAGCCGAAAACTGATCGTCACAATAGGTGTAAACTGGTCAGCGATCCGATGACTATATTAAATGATGGGCCATTCATAAAATTGGCGAAGTGTTTCAGCTTGACCTCGATTGTCGCTGAACACTACCGGGGCTAGTAATCGCCTCCCAAACTAAATCCTCAATATTTTGCTCTTACATTGGAGCTGAGGTTTCATCATCATGCTTAGCATGACAACCCAAAGAAAGGAACCGATAGAGGGACTATTTTCTTTGGAAGACATTTCTTACATTAACAGTAATATAACATATCTCTCTGCGTACCTTTGTTTATAAAACCGTATGGCCAGATTGCCTTGTTTGTCGTAAATCTTTGCCCTCATAAAGGCTTTATAAAGTAGGACAAACACTCCTCGGCTACTGGCCGAGGAGGTTGAAGCCGATGGTCGGTCAAAAAAGTTTTGTACAATGCGGATCCGAGCATTAATGACATAAAGTACTTGGATACATTAAGTCATTACACATAATTTGTGATTTTACTATGGATATTGATCCTTAATTCGGCCACCCGTGCCCGCATTAAGGCTCGGGGGCTACTAGGCTTCGGGCTTATTATTTACAAATATTAAAGGAGCATGTCAATCCCCTGATCTGGTGTTGCCACCCGACCCGGTGTCTGGGGGCTCTTGCATTGCCTCGTCCAATGCGAGAAAATTTTAAGTGTAATACGATCTCGAGGAGATTTTGATCCTCAGGTTGGTCGGCCGCACCCAGCCTGAGTCTTGAGGACTGAGCACGCCGCTTTTTGTGTCCCGAAGTATTCTACCGAGCTAGGACTTGATCCTCAGACCGATTTTGCAAATCAACCTGAGTCTCAGCAGCTACGGGGATCAGCGGTCTTATGTCATCCTTCATGTGCATCTCGGGTTTTAGACCGATACCCACCTTGAGGGCTATTGGCTATGTATCTTGGCAGAGAATAAATTGCACCAATAAAAAATATTGACAAAAATCGGCCCACATTCGGGGTGGTGCACCACCTCGAGCGATCCGGCATAAAGCTCGGGCGCTAGTGGCTGGCTCCATAGAGGGCATTTCCGGCATTAAGCTCGGCTAAACTCCTTCAAACTTCTTTGAACCAAGGTGATTTATGACACCTTGGATACAATCCAGCGTTGGAGCTCGGATACATAGTCCGACGTTGGAGCTCGGATATAGTCCGGCGTTGGAGCTCGGATACGTAGTCCGGCGTTAGAGCCGGGAAGCAGTCCGACATTGGTGCTCGGCTGCAAAAGATACCTCGAATGCAGTCCGGCGTTGGAGCTCGGACGCAAGAGGACGCTGCCACCCGGGAACAACTTCAAACCCGAGGTGCGGCATAAAAATAACAAGGCATTGATAAAGGCCGGAAACTTAAAGGGGCTCCTCGGATACCCGACGTGTAAACTCGTCGAATGCATTTCGGTGATCCTCAAGATCGAAGATGAGAAGATTTGTTGAACCAGTTTTCAAGACCGACGACCGAAGATGAAGAACAGTTCGGAAGAATCGAGGAGCGTCCCCAACTTGAAGACCGGTTCAGGGGGCTACTGATGGCGTCCTGGACTAGGGGGTACTCACCACGTCGTCTCCCGATCAGTTGAATTGGGCCGAGGATCCCCATGGCCGTATACTCATGGGCCAGTCCGGACAGTTGCTGCGTACAAGGAAGATTCCACAAGACTTGGCGATCAAGACAAGGACTCCTCCCCACCGGCGTGATTCGGCTAGGACTCTTGTTATCCTAGGCCTCTGGTGCATTATATAAACCGAGGCCAAAGCTAGTCGATAGATATACAACAATCATACCATAGGCTAGCTTCTAGGGTTTAGCCTCTACGATCTAAATGGTAGATCTACTCTTGTACTACCCATATCATCGATATTAATCAAGCAGGAGTAAGGGTATTACCTCCATCGAGAGGGCCCGAACCTGGGTAAACACATCGTGTCCCTTGTCTCCTGTTACCATCCGCCTAGACGCACAGTTCGGGACCCCCTACCCGAGATCCGCCGGTTTTGACACCGACAGTAAACCCAGGGTATTTGATACCGGTTCAGTTGCTAAGATTAGTAACTCGAAACAGGAGTAACAAATGAATAGAGACTAGTTGAGGGCGAAGTGACGATGTGTGTTGGAAGTGATTCCAAGATTGATAAGATCACCATCACCCACTCCCTCTACCTTCAGGATTAGTGTTAGACCTAAATAAATGTTATTTGGTGTTTGCGTTGAGCATGAATATGATTGGATCATGTTTATTGCAATACGATTATTCATTTAAGTCAAAGAATAATTGTTATTCTGTTGACATGAATGAAACCTTCTATGGTCATATAGTCAATATAAATGGTTTATTGAATCTCGATCGTAGTGATACACATATTCATAATATTGATGCCAAAAGATACAAAGTTGCTAATGATAGTGCAACATACTTGTGGCACTGCCGTTTAGGTCGTATTGGTGTAAAGCGCATGAAGAAACTCCATGTTGATGGGCTTTTGGAATCACTTGATGCTTGCGAACTATGCCTCATGGGCAAGATGACTAAAACTCCGTTCTCCGGAACAATGGACCGAGCAACTGACTTATTGGAAATAATACATACTGATGTATGCGGTCCGATGACTATTGAGTATAGCGTCAGGTATCATTATTTTCGACCTTCACAGATGATTTGAGAAGATATGGGTATATCTACTTGATGAAACATAAGTCTGAAACATTTGAAAAGTTCAAAGAATTTCATAGTGAAGTGGAAAATCACCGTAACAATAAAATGAAGTTTCTACGATCTGAACGTGGAGGTGAATATTTGAGTTATGAGTTTGGTCTTCATTTAAAACAATGTGGAATAGTTTCGCAACTCACGCCACCTGGAACACCACAGCGTAATGGTGTGTCTGAACATCGTAATCGTACTTTATTAGATATGGTGCGATCTATGATGTCTCTTACCGATTTACCACTATCGTTTTGGGGTTATGCATTAGAGACATCTGCATTCACGTTAAATAGGGCACCATCTAAATCCGTTAAGACGACACCATATGAACTGTGGTTTGGCAAGAAACCTAAGCTATCGTTTCTTAAAGTTTGGGGCTGCGATGCTTATGTAAAAAAGCTTCAAACTGATAAGCTCGAACCCAAATCGAAGAAATGTGTCTTCATAGGATACCCAAAGGAAACTATTGGGTACACCTTCTATCACAGATACAAAGGCAAGATATTTGTTGCTAAGAATGGATCTTTTCTAGAGAAGGAGTTTCTCTCGAAAGAAGTGAGTGGGAGGAAAGTAGAACTTGATGAGGTAATTGTACCTTCTCCCCATTTGGAAAGTAGTTCATCACAGAAATCAGTCCCAGTGATTCCTTCACCAATTAGTGAGGAAGCTAATGATGATGATCATGAAACTTCATATCAAGTTACTACCGAACTTCGTAGGTCAACCAGAGTACGATCCGCGCCAGAGTGGTATGGTAATCCTGTTCTGGAAGTCATGTTACTCACTACTGGAATCAGGTCTTTGTCGTCAGCCATCTCTTTGTCGTCGGCTAGCTGACGACAAAGAAGTTCTTTGCCATCAGCTTAAGTAAAGCTGACGGCAAAGAAAGAGCGGACGACAAAGAAGGTGTTTGCTGGCAGCCTTCTCTTTGCCATCAGCTAGCTGACGGCATAGAATCTTTGTCGTCCGCTAGCAGACGACAAAGATGGTGGGTGGCGGACTGGAAGAATGACCTAATGGCCAGTTTCTTTGCCGTCAGCTAGCCGACGACAAATCTTCTTTGCCGTCAGCCAGCGGACGGCAAAAATCTAACCCGTTTAACGGCCGCTTCCCCGGCCCCACCCGATGTGCCTCACCTCACCTCAGCCTCCCCTCTCTCTGTCCCAGCCCTCACCTCACCCGCGCCGCCATCCCCACCCCCGACCCCCGCCCCACTCGCCGCCCCGACCTCCCGCCCCCGCCGCCCCGAGCTCCGCCCCACCCTGTTACCGCCTCCTCCTCGCCTCGCCTGACCCGCCCGCTCCGAGCTCCGCCCCGTGCGTCGCCGCCCGAGGCCTTTGCCTCGCCTCTGCGGCGTCGTCGCGTCTGCCTCGCCGCCCGAGTCCCATCGTCGACCACCGCCGCCCCGAGCTCCGGCCCCTCCGACGCCGCACCAGACCCCGACGCCGTCACTGTCGACCCCCAGGCCCGGCCACTCCCTCGACCCCGGCCATCCCCAACACCGAGGTGCGCCACCCCTCCCTCTTCCCTCCCTCTTCTCTCTTTGTTTAGGTTTAGGTTTAGGTTCGTCATGGCCGGGTTCCGGCCGACGGCGCTCGTCGCGGGCATTGCCGACCAGGTCATGGCATGCGCCGCACTCCCCGCTGGCCTCGTCGTCAAGACGGAGAATGGCGTGCTCTGGCTCGGGGTTTGGAGTGCCTCTTATAGAGGGGGCCAATCATGGCTGCTCTGTTCTTCTCTGCATGGTGTGTTGTGCGTGTGATGATAATGTTTTTTCCTTGGTTTATTTTTTGCTGCCCATTGTTGATTAGTGGATGATGATGATGATTGATAGAGGTTTGGTTTCTTGATTAGTCGGTGGTTGTTAATTAGCGTGCACTAGTAGTTTAGATACATGATAAGATAGGGCTAATAATGTGTAGGCTTAATTTATCTAAATTGAATTGTTGTATTATGAAGGCAGAAAGAAAGCACTGGCCTTTTTGTTCGTGTTATTGTTAGTTGGTAGACACAGACAGAGTGGTAAGTTCCGAAGCTCGTCCTACTAGCTGTCTCCAGCATCTTCATATTATCCCTTCCTTCATCGACCAATCTATCATAGTAATGAGCCAGCAGCCTCCACAGCTTAGCACGGCCATGAACTGAACTACTTTTTTTTGATAAAATGAAGTGAACGACTACTCTTTGGTAGTTAAACACTGTTGAGCCCAGCTCTATAATAATACAGTGATGAGTCAGTCCCTCGTAAGCCAGATAATTTGGTCCAAAGAATTCGATCTCCCTCTTCCATTTATACTAGTAACATCATGTAAAGAGGATTTGCGTGTGATGAATCCATTTCTGATTTTGTCTAGAAAAGTATGGATAGAAGTGGCATGCTAATGGGGGAACCGCCCACTAGGGTAACAACATGGCACAACACAACACAGCCTGATTGTGAATGATGATGGAATCCAGGGGCACTAGCAGACATAAGCTAAACGAAAGCTGGCGAACAAATAACTTGGGGTTATTTCTTATAAGTTGTTGTTTTATTGATTTCAGAACACTTAATTAATTTTGGTTCTGTTTTTTAGATTACTATGCTCTGTTTTTCAACATTTTCAGTTTTCTTTCATGTCTAAAAAATCCCTAGTTTTCAAGGGTGCCAATTGCCATTGCCAACTAACCTACTAAATTAATTAAGTGTTGTTGATGTTATTATCAGAGATGAGGGTAGGCCGCCACCGCAAGCTACGCTCTGCCATAGTGGAGTACGAGTTGGACGGTTTCGAGTTCTTCACGATCATACTTGAGAATTGCTCCAAGAGGTAGGTATATAAAAGGAGAGATCTCCCCTTGACCCATCTCTATCATAACTCTATTGTTTGCTACATAACTCCTTGACCCACTGTCGATGTACAAAAAGAGGGGTACACTTTTTGTACCCCTATAACTGCAGCAGGCGGTCCGAGCCACGGACACCGCCCGACCGAGCTGTGTGAGGGAGGTGAGCCAAGGTAAGGACGGCTCGAAAGGAGCAGAGCAGACGCCAAGACCAAGGCCACAAAGAGCAAAGGGGAAGCGAACTCCCCGGCAAGATCCTTGCCGGGTCGGTTTTAGCAAACCCTGCAAGACACTTGCCGTGGATGTTAGTCCCACACCTTCGGAGTTAGTCACCATTGAGTCCACTGCCCACTTGGTGCAAGGATTCGGGATTCATCCCAGTGGTGGCATGCGGATCTTTGTGAAGACATTCAACATCAGATACACACTATAGAAGATGACGACCCTTGGCGGGATCCCAGCCAAGCAGGACCACAAGGCCCCCGGCAAGAGCCTTGCCGGGGATGACAGCAGGCGACACGGCAAGACTCTTGCCGGTGCCCCGGCAAGACCCTTGCCGGGGCTACGACGAGGCCCTCGCCAAGAGCACCCGTAGGGCCACCATCAGGCCCATGCCAATCAAACCTCCACCACCGTTCGCATGCAGCTGCCGACCCAACCAGTTGGGCAGGCACCTGCATGGCTGCAAGCGGATCATTGTGGAGACCCACCAGTGCGCCACATCAGCTGCCTGCCTGCCTACATGGCACCACGGGCACCGCTGGCCAGGGCGCGTGTCAACACGAAAGGGAGCGGCGAGAGACGAGACAGGGCTCTCCCCCGTCCCCGATAAAGCAAGGACACCTAAGCAAGATGCATTAAATGCGCCTTGTCATGTAATGCAAGGGATAAACTCGCATCACTGTACCCTTTCCACCTCCTGTGTGCCACTGTGGCGACGCCTTTCCCTTATAAAGGAGGCCCGAGGCGACCAGGAGGAGGATTCGGCTTTTTGGAGCTCCTCACGCCCCATTACTAGTTCAAGAACACAAGATAAACAAACCACCAAAGCAGGAGTAGGGTTTTACGCATCCTCGCGGCCCAAACACAGATAAAGAGACCATGTGCTATCTGTTTGATCCGCTCTTCTCGTGACCCCGCGCCCCGCAACCGTAGTAGGGATTCTTCTGATCCCATAGGTGTCGTTCCTACACCGACATCTTTGGCGCGCCAGGTAGGGGGCACAGTTGTGAGAATCGGCTCTAGCAGTTAGTTCGACGCTTCTTCATCGTCATGGCGCCCAAGAAGAAGACGACGTTGGCAGTTGGCCCGTCGGAAGCCGGACATCCCATCCCGACGCGGGCGAGCAGCGGACCGGTCGCAGAAAGGACCCGGGGCGCTATTCGCGAACACCAACACCGTCCCAGCAGCCGAAGTTTGGGAGGCGGTGATGTTCGTCGCGCTGATAACGGGCCGCACGCCGCCAAATCAAAAAGCGGAGCCAGGCCCTCCGGGTGGCGTGGGTCCTTCCAAGATCGCTGCCACCCGCCGCAGCGACGCGAGGGCTTCCAAGACTCCACGCCGGCGCCCGACGGCGCGCTCTTCTCAAGCGGGCGCGACGAACGGCGTAATCACGCCGAGACCCCGGCGTCGCCACAAGAAAGAGCCCCGGCGCCACTCCGGGATTTAGAAGACCTGCCCGCCGCCGAGGCGCTGGTGAAGATGGCATGCGACCGCTGGGTCGTGATAGAGCTCGCCGACATGGTCAGAAGTCGAAGCGCGTCGCGATCCGTGCAGGTTTCGCTGCCACCAACGCCAGCAGAAGCCCTTGCGCGCGCGCAGTTGCCCCTCGAATTCCCTCCCACTATGGGGAAACTCGACGAATGGAGAGCCACTATCCGAAGGCTTGTTGCGGTGGCCAACAAAGACGGACCAAGTCCGGTGGAGCCCCCGGGTCGACGCTCCGACGGAGTCCCACGCACCGATGGCGGGGAGAGCGGCGGCGCCGCAACCACGGTGCACTCGCCTCCTCCTCGCCCGATCGCGGGCGCCAGCCCGTCACGGCGTTACGGGCGGCGAGATCTCCGTAGCATCGTCCGACCAGCGGGCCCACTGTGACCAGCGCCAAGTTCTTCGAACGAGAACATGAAGACGCCGAACCACTATCGGCGCCCGGCGCCAAGCGCCGCCACAAATCAGAAAAGCGGCGAGGGCCTGCTGTGAGCCACCCGACACCGGGAGCCACAGAGGCCTACCTTCACGAGGTAGGCTGTCCGGCTTTACACGTGAGCTGCGGCAGTTCCAGTGGCCCACTCATTGCACCTTCAAACCCGGCGTGGGCGAAAATGCGATGGCAAGACCCACCCGTCCGAGTTCCTCAGCGTCTACACCATCGCGATGCAAGCTGCCGGAGCCCGTGACGATAAGGTGCTTGCGAATTACTTTCCGTTGGATCTTAAACCCAACGCCATGTCGTGGTTGATGCACTTGTCGGTAGACTCTATTTCCTCCTAGTCGGATTTGTGCCATGAGTTCATGGGCGCCTTTACTGGAGGCCACCAAGCCCATGGCCAAGCAAGCGACCTGCACGTCATTCCCGTAATGGAGGCGAGAGTCTCCGCAAGTATATACAGAGGTTCAGCCGGGCATACAATATCCTCGATGTTCACCCTGCCGCCATCATCGGTAGCGTTCCATCAAAAGCGTCGCGTAACCGCCAAGATCTTGGCAAGAGCTGGCAATGAACAAGGTGAGAGATGTAGCGAACTCTATGTTCTTGGCGACAAATGTGCCCGGGCTGAAGAGGGAAGGAAGTACCCGGCGAAGATGCGGCGTGGAAACCGACTCCTCGAGATGAGGATATTGCCGCCCGGCGTGAAAGGCCGGGCGCCCGCAACAGAAGCGCAAAGGAAAAGCCGTGCTTGCCGTCGAGGGATCTGATGACGCCGGCTCCACCAAGAAAACCAAGGCAGACGACCCGGCAAGGAGGTTGCGGATCGTCGCCGCCTGCCGGGCCTTGGCGGTACCGAGAAGCCAGGAAACTCCGACAAGCGATACCGCAAGATCCATCACACCAAAGGCCATGCTCTCCGGGACTGCCGACAGTTGAGCTCCTCGCCGAGAAGCGAGAGGGCTGAGTATGAGAAGGCGGGACAAGGAGAAGGGCCCAGACGGTCTTGAGGGTCTCGCAAGAAGCGTGACGGCCAGGCGGGCCGTCGCGGCAAGGATAAGCAACAAGAGAGGCCCGCCCGGGGCCGTGACAGAAAGCCAGAAGACGACAATCACGAAGAGGATGACGAATCCGGCGACCAAGAGTTTCGGAAAGCTACAGAGGCCATATGCATCGACGGCGGCGCCTCGCTGCATACTTCTCACCGCCGGCTTAAGCGATTGGGCGCGAGATTACAGCCGCAGAGCCGTCGTTTGATGCCCAAAGGCCTTTGAAGTGGTCTAGCACACCTATCATTTTTGACACCGAGGACCACCCGATCGCACTATCGCTGTCGGTGCTTGCCATTGTTGGTTTCACCAACAATACGCAACCTCAAGGTGACAAAGATGCTAGTCGATGGCGGGGCCGGTCTGAACTTGATCTCGCCTGCCGTGATCGAGAAACTGCAGATTCCTGATGGAGACCTCGAAGAGACAGGCACGTTTCAGGGGGTCAACCCGGGAAGAAGCCAACCCAAGGGAAAGGTCACACTGCCCGTGACTTTTGGAAGCGACCTGAACTTCAGGACGGAGAGGATCGTGTTCAATGTTGCCAAGATCCCCTTGCCCTACAACGGGATCCTTGGCCGCCCAGCGCTGGCCAAGTTCATGGCGGCGTCACACTACGCCTACAACAACCTGAAGATGCCAGGACCTGTGACGATCATCACCAGGTTTCTGTCAATGAGGACGGCACGGGAGGAGCTTTTACCATAAGCTCCACCCTTGACGACAAATAGGAAGACGCGCTCATCACCTTCCTGCGGGCGAATGTCGATGTGTTTGCATGGCAAGCTTCCGACATCCCCGGTGTTCCCAGGGAGGTGATTGAGCACCACCTTGCTGTCTGTCCTCATGCGCGGCCCGCCAAGCAGAAGGTCAGAAAGCAAGCTTTGGAACGGCAAGAGTTCATCACAGAAGAGATCCGGAAACTGGAAGTAGCGGGTTTGGTAAGAGGAGTGCTCCATCCAACGTGGTTGGCCAATCCGGTCGTGGTGCGCAAGGCAAATGGGAAGTGGAGGTTGTGTATTGATTACACATATATCAATAAGGCTTGCCCTAAAGACCCCTTCCCGTTGCCGCGCATCAATCAGATTGTTGACTCCACGGCAGGGTGTGATCTGCTGTCATTCCTCGACGCCTACTCCGGCTACCACCAGATCTTCATGACAAGAGAAGACAAAGAGAAAACAGCATTCATCACCCCATGTGGTACATATTGTTTCATGCGGATGCCTTTCGGGTTGAAGAGTGCTGGTTCAACGTTTGCAAGGGCGGTCCAGATTGGTTTTGAAACCCAGCTCCATAGAAATATGGAAGCTTATATGGATGACATAGTGGTCAAAACCAAGGACAGGGCAACCCTCATACTAGATTTGCAAGAAACATTTGCAAACCTGCGCAAGATCAATCTCAAGCTGAACCCTGAGAAGTGCGTCTTTGGCGTCCCGTCCGGCAAGCTTCTCGGTTCTTGGTGTCCTGGCGTGGGATAGAGGCCAATCCGGACAAAATCAAAGCTATAGAGCAGATTGAAGCACCCAAGCGAATCATGGATGTGCGTCGGCTTGCTGGTTAACGTCGCCGCCATGGGCAGGTTCATTTCCAAGTTCTGCGGCGCGCCCTTCCCTTTTCAAGATCCACGAAAAAATGGCGGGCCCAATGGAGTGGACGCCAAGCCAAGCAGCATTGCAAGGTTTGAAGAAATACCTCTCTTCGCGACAATACTAGTTGCGCCAAGGCCATAGGAACCGTTCTTTGCTATACTGGCGGCAATGGACCAGGTGGTCGGCGCCGCCCTTGGTGGTGCAGAGAGTTTGACGACGAGGAGATGGCAGCGCGGAGCCCGACACCACCAATGCAGAGACGACACAGCCGGTTGGAGTGCCGCCCGAAGAAGAAAATGATGCAGCACCGGTCTACTTTGTTAGTTCCCTCCTGCAGGGGCTAGATCAAGGTACTCCGGCGTCTGAACTGCTCTTGACCTTCTTATGGCCTCAAGGAAGGTGCGTCACTACTTCCGAGCTGCGAGATCACTTTGTCGTCACTCGCTTCCCTCTGCAATGGATATTGCACAATCCGGATGCAACGGGAAGAATTGTGGAATGGGCACTAGAGCTGTCCAACTTCGGCCTCAAGTTTGAAAGTACTTCGACGATTCAGAGCCGAGTCCTAGCGGAGTTCATTGCAGAATGGACCGCAACGCCTAACGAAGAAGCCCAAGAGACTGCTCTCCCCGGCAAAGAGGCAAGTTGCGATTGGATCATGTACTTTGATGGAGATTTCTCCTTACAAGGCGCCGGGGCTGGCGTAGTGCTTGTCGCGCCCACCGGAGAGCACCTCAAGTACGTCATCCAGATGCACTTCCCCAGGGAGGTGTCAACAAACAATACGGTAGAGTACGAAGGGCTGCTTGCCGGTCTTAGGATCGCGGCGGACCTCAGAATCAGGAAACTCATCGTCAGGGGAGACTCGCAGCTTGTCATCAAGCAAGTCAACAAGGATTACCAGAGCCCGTTGATGAAGGCCTACGTCGATGAAGTGAGAAAGTTGGAAGAGCGTTTCGACGGGATACAGGCTGAACACGTTCCCCGAGCGGAGAACGATATCGCCGACTACCTGTCGAAACGCGCTGCCCTCAAGCTACCTATGGAACCAGGTACCTTTGTGCTTCAGCTAACTCAGCCATCCGTTGATCCATCAACAGAGCAGAATAAGAGGAGGAAATAAGGGCCTGGCAAGTACTTTCCTGCCGAGCGCCCCGGAGCCGCCAGGAAGGATGTTGCCGGGGATACTGAGCCCGCCAAGGGACGACTGGCTCCGGCGGAGCATCAAGCTCTTGCCGTCGAGACAGCCGCTCCTATAGCGGAGGAAATGCCTTTAGTCCTCGCCGTCGAGCCCCAGGCTCCAGCGTGGGCACAGCATACCGTCCGATTCCTCCAAACAGGGGAACTTCCTGAGGAGCAGGAAGAAGCGGAAAAAGTAGCCCGTCGCTCTACCATGTACCAGTTCGTCGATGACGTCCTGTACAGAAAGAGGCCGAACGGTGTGAAATTGAAGTGTATCCCTTAAGAGGAAGGACTGGAGCTGTTGGCGGAGATACACGGAGGCATATGTGGATCCCACATTGGGTGAAGGGCCCTTGCCGACAAGGCATTTCGGCAAGGCTTCTTCTGGCCCACCGCCCTCCGGGATGCGACGACACTAGTCACCGTGTGAAGCGTGTCGGTTCCATTCAAAGAAGCTTCATCAGCCAACTCAAGCCCTTCAAACCATTCCTCTCTCTGGCCCTTCTCGGTGCCGGGGCTCGACATACCGGGCCCCTTCCACCGCCTTTGTCGGGGCTTTGAGTACTTATGCGTTGCAATCGTCAAGTTCACAAAGTGGCGGAGGTGGAGGCGATGAGGAAGGTCACAGCTCGATCGGCCGTCAAGTTCTTCAAGGAACTAGTGTGCCGCTTTGGTGTACCCAACAGGTTATCACCGACAACGGCACACAGTTCTAAGCCACACCTTCATGCAATATACCCAAGACCTCAAGAACAGAGTCTGCTTTCGCCTGCTGCTCACCCGCCAAGCAATGGTCAAGCTGAGAGGGCAAATGCCGAAGTCATGCGAGGATTAAGGACCAAGACCTTTGACAGGCTGCACAAGAGTGGAAGGCGCTGGATTGATGAGTTGCCGCGGTTCTTTGGTCGATCAGACGACGCCAAATCGAGCCACCGCCGGACACCTTTTGCCTCGTATACGGGCGTAAGCATTTCTCCCCACTGAACTCATATACGGGTCACCTCGAGTGCTCACTTATGACGAGCTTGAGCAAGAGCAACTGCGGCAAGACGATGCAATGCTCCTTGAGGAAGATCGTCTTCGGGCGGCTGTGAGAGCAGCACGCTACCAGCAAGCCTTGCGCCGCTACCATAGCCGCAAGGTTCATGCCCGAAGCCTTGAGGAAGGCGACCTTATCCTTCGGCGCGTTCAATCGGCCAAGAATTCCAACAAGTTGACGCCAAAGTGGGAAGGCCCTTATCGGGTAATATGAGTCACCAGGCCTGGCGCAGTCCGCCTGGAGATCGAAGATGCCGTTCCGGTGAGTAACTCCTGGAACATTGAGCATCTTCGCAAGTTTTACCCGTGAGGCGCGGCTTGCCGGGCCCCCCGGCAAGCCACCGTTTGTACAAGCATTGCCGATGATGCATGTAAACCTTTTGTACAAAGCCAGCGCAGACCACGAGCATAAATAAATGAAGCGCTGGCGCCCTAAGTTATAGCATGCATGCTAGGTCATGTCTCGTCCTTGGTTAGGGTTGATAGTGCTTAGCGGCGACTAACCCCTAGCTTAGAGGTCGAGTGTGCATCTCTTTGCTGTTCTTTTGTCTTCTTTGGTTCGCAGGACTCACAGATATCCTTGCCGGATCACATGAGAATGAAAAAGAAAAAGAGGGACAGACCGGCATCTAGACCCCGGCAAGCCAGTATCGCCGGGGGCTGCAGGTACAAAGATTCACCCACGGCAAACCAGAGTTGCCGGGGGCTACAGCTTCAGATAAGTTCTTCATCCCTTATCATGCATACCCTTATGGACTGAGGTATGTGAAACCTCGTTTTTTCCCAAAGCTACCGTGCTCCCCTAAAACTCTAGGCCCTAGGGCTCGTTCCTGGGGCCAGGTTTTGTCGTAGTCACGGCAGCAAAAGGATGAAACGAGGAGCCTGAACCCACCTCATCCCTGCCTTCGCCGAAAGCGTGAGAAAGGTCGAGCGAAGTGGGAAGACGGCAGGGCCTGTTGCCGGGCAAGGAAATGTTTATCTTGGGATATCAAGGATTTACTCCTTGTCGTGGGTTCTACCCGCAAACAAATGACCCGGCAAGCATCCCTTTTTCATCAAAAACATTCCACTCAGATACAGCCCATGGGGAATGAAAAACATGAATGATGGGATTACAAGTTTTAAATTCAGCTAAGGCCTAAAGGCTTACAAGCTAAAAAGAGATAAGGTGCCCGTAATCCCTTTCTTGTCCCTCTCCTCAGGAGGCAGGTCAAGGAGGCGCAAAGGGCAAAAGGGGCGCCTAGGCGAGCTACGGGTGGCAGGAGGCACCAAGAGAACATCTCGGTGGCCGTCCGAAGGCTGGATGGTGGTGGCGGCGCCGGAAGCAGAGCTCGAAGACGAGGCGGCAGGACGTCAAGACGCGTCAAAGGCGCCGGTGCCCGCGTACTCCGGTTTGACGGTCTTGTCGCCCGCCATCTTCCTCTTCCGCAGCCTCCCAACGCCATCCACCCGAGGAGACGGCCCCGAGAAGTTCAGGAAGCTGGTGACACGGATGATGGGGTCGTCGGTGCCGCACGGAACTGCGCCCGACACCTAGTCAGACCAGTCATCCTGTCGCCTGCTACCCTCGTCGTCGCTGCCGCTGTCCTCCTCGCCACTCCTGCTCGAGGAGGAGTCTTTGCTATCAGAAGAGCTCTCCACGCAGCACCTTGCCCCAGTCCCGAAGCACCCGAAGACCTTGACGGAGAGGAGGCCGCCCTCCATTAGCCTGAAATGGAGGGTGAGCCCCGTCGTCAAGCGGTGGATATGAGCGAACGACTTCCACCCTCGACCAAGATACATCACGTGAGGGGCTGGGAAGTCAACGCGAACTCGCGTACCGCTGATCCAACAGCCCCTCATGTGTAGCCGCAATGACTCCGGTGGATCCAGCTCCATCTCACTCGCGAATGGAGTCGGGAGACGAAGGCAGCGGCGGCAGCGCAGCCTGACGAAGAACTTCAAGGGTCATCCCCAACATGGCCCTCCATGAGGGGAGGAACTACTGGCGGAGGCGAGACCGGCGCGCCGCCCCATTCTCCTCTCCCCTGAGCCCCTCGGCCTCGCCCGCGGCCTCGCCCCCTCCCCTTTCCCCTCGCGGCTGGCTCTGCCACTGCAGGTGCAGGAGAAGGAAGGACGCGTTGTCGAGCGGCGACCCTTGCCGTCACCATTGAAGGGCCAGGATTCCCTCTCTCCATGGCGGATGGAAGGGGAGGGAGCAGAAGCTGAAGGAAGGAGAAGATGGAAGAGTGCGGGACGCCATCCCCCCGCTCTTTATAAAGGAATGGGGTGGGGCTCGGCCCAGCCAGCAATCAAGACGCGGAAGGCGCAGGGAACTGGGACCAACCCGCTGCCCCGGCCCGCGACGGCCCGGTTTCCCGCCTCCACCGTTTGCCACCCCAAGCGCATTAGAGCCACGTGGCAGGCATGCGGGACCGAGGCGACGGGTGAGGCGACCTCTCTCCGCACCGTGATCGTGGGGAGTGGACACCTTGAAGACCACGCCCCGGCCCCATTCAGTAAATGGGTCGCGCCTCCACGCCTCCCTCCGTTTATGGGGAAGGCGCGAACCGCCCCCTTTTACTACGACATGACGCATGCGCGCAGAGCTCAGCCCCACGCATTCCGCCCACGTCACGCACGCCTCCCCATGCCGAGCCATGCGCGGGAGGCATGGGAAGCGCAGCGCGCGAAGAGACTTACCGCGGTAAAAACCACCCCGCCTGCCCGCGCACCGTTTTTGGGCCTAGCCCAGCGACGCGATTGCGCTTACGTGTGGCCTAGGCCCGGGGGCTCCTGTCGGTGTACAAAAAGAGGGGTACACTTTTTGTACCCCTATAACTGTCTGCAGGCGATCTGAGCCACGGACACCGCCAAGACCGAAAGCAGAACGACGCCAAGACCAAGGCCACAAAGAAAAGGGGAAGCGGACTCCCGGCAAGATCCTTGCCGGGGCGGTTTTAGCAAACCGGCAAGACCCTTGCCGTGGCAGTTAAATCCCACACCCTACGGAGCGAAGTCACCCTTGAGTCCACTGCCCCCATGGGGCAAGGATTCGAGACATCCCGTGGTGGCATGCGGATCTTTGTGAAGACATTCAAGATCAGATACACACTATAGAAGATGACGACCCTTGGCGGGATCCCAGCCAAGGAGGACCACAAGGCCCCGGCAAGAGCCTTGCCGGGATGACAAGAAGCGCCACGGCAAGACTCTTGCCGGGGCCCCGGCAAGACCCTTGCCGGGGCTACGACGAGGCCCTCGCCGAGAGTACCCGTAGGGCCACCATCAGGCCCACACCAATCAAACCTCCACCACCGTTCGCATGCAGCTGCCGACCGAACCAGTTGGGCAGGCACCTGCGTGGCTGCAAGCGGATCTTTGTGGAGACCCACCACTGCGCCACCTCAGCTGCCTGCCTACATGGCACCACAGGCACTGGCCCGGCGTATGCAGTCAACACGAAAGGAGCGGCTGACAGACGAGACAGGGCTCTCCCCCGTCCTTGATAAAGCAAGGACACCTAAGCAAGACGCATTAAATGCACCTTGTCATGTAATGCGAGGGATAAACTCGCATCACTGTACCCTTTCCACCTCCTGTGTGCCACTGTGGCGACCCCTTTCCCTATAAAAGGAGGCCCGAGGCGACCAGGAGGAGGATTCGGCTTTTTGGAGCTCCTCACGCCCCATTGCTAGTTCAAGAACACAAGATAAACAAACCACCAAAGCAGGAGTAGGGTTTTACGCATCCTCGCGGCCCGAACCTGGATAAAGAGACCGTGTGCTATCTGTTTGATCCGCTCTTCTCACGACCCCGCGCCCCGCAACCGTAGTAGGGATTCATGTGATCCCATAGGTGTCGTTCCTATACCGACACCCACGTTGCACAGGCTTCCTGACACTTTTATGGAGATGCTGGACGGCCACCGGCCAAAGAATGTGACGCTGCGACAGGCCGGCAGCGGGCTTCGCAGGCATTGGGATGTGGAGGTGGTGATCAAGAAGGACCACATGTAGCTGTGACGTGGCTGGGAGCAGTTCGTCCATGCCTACGACCTGAGGCACGGGTACTTCCTTGTCTTCAGGTACAATGGCGACGCCATGCTCACCGTGAAGGTGTTCAACACGACTATGTGCCACATGCGCCACCAGGACGAGGATGATGCCAGCACGCTCTGCCTATTCTTCCTCTCCATTTGGCTTTGTCTCACATTGATTGTTAAAAAAACTTTGTTGCATTTGGTCAGGCAATCGGAGCAGCGGCAGCGACTCTGGCTACAACACTAGCAGTAGCGAGTCTGGCTACAGCGAAAGAAAAAGCGAGGATGATCCGAAATGGAGTGGGGAAGAAGAGGAGGAGAGTGGGGATGAGGAGGTGCTGGTTGACGATGGGCAAGAGATGGTGGTGGTTGAGGATGACCTAGCGATGGTGGTGGCTGACGATGGGCAAGAGATGGTGGTGGCTGACGATGGGCAAGCGATGGTGGTGGCTGACGATGGGCAAGCGATAGTGGTAGCTGAGGATGATCTAGCGATGGTGCTGCCTGAAGATGGCCTCGCGATGGTGGTGGTGCCTGACAATAACCTCGCGATGGTGGTGGCGCCGACGATCCCACAGCCGGGCGACATGACCATGCCAATTGTGGTAGAAGATACACCCCACTGCCTCGCCGCTCTAAGCGCATCAGGATGATGAAGGAGAAGGAGAAGGAGGAGTGAACTATGTCAGATCTCCAAAATGATCTATACTTAGCTTTGTTTCCTCCAAAATGACCTAAGTTAGGTCTAATATGCTAAGTTATCTCTAATACGGTTAGTTACCTAGGTTTGCTCAATAATGACATACACTTGGCTTAATTGTGTAAAAATGGCATAATTATGCTTAGTTAACTCAAAAAAGGCATAATTAGTTAAGTTAGTTCCAAAATGACCCATTTAACCTAGGTTAGCTCCAATATGATCTATTTTACCTAGGTTAGCTCCAAAATGACCAAGTTTACCTAGGTTAGCTCCAATATGATCCATTTTAGCTAGGTTAGCTCCAAAATGATCCATTTTACCTACGTTAGCTCAAAAAATGGCATAATTACTTATGTTAGCACAAAAATGACCTATACTTACCTTATTTTACTCCAAATTGACATAATAAGCTCAGTTAGCTAAAAATGGCATAACTACCTATGTAAGCTCTAAAATGACATAAATAAGGAATAAGAAGAAGAAAAACAAGGAAGATGATAAAAAGAAAGAATAGAAGAAGAAAGAGAAGAAAAAGAAAGAATAAAAGAAGAAGAATGAGAAGGAAAAGGGTAAAAACCTTCTTCTTCTTCTTCTTCTTCTTCTTCTTCTAGTCGTCTTCTTCTTCTTCTTCTCCAAAATGACCTAAGTTAGCTCTAATATGCTTTAGTTACCTAGCTTAGCTCAATAAATACCTATACTTAGCTGCTTTATATCAAAAATGGCATAATTAACTAGGTTAGCTCCATTTTACCTAAGTATGCTTACTTCTTCTTCTAGTCTTCTTCTTCTTCTAGTCTTCTTCTTCTTCTAACTTTCTTGTTTCCCATTTTGCAGATTTCATTTACTTCACGGAAGCTTGCATGGATGGAGTGCTTCTTTTCCCTTTCTGCTTTTATTTTGTATCGATGAACTTGCATGGATGGAACTTGTTATATGGATGGATGGATAGGTGTTGGATGAACAATGTGAAACTATTGTAATATGTATGGGTGGAACTATGTGTTGGTTATGTATGTATATATGATGAAACTTGTGTGTTGGATATGTCTGCTGTGAAATGTGTGTGTTGAAACTTGTGTGTTGAAATTGAATGAATTTAAGAAAAAACAGGGGCTATACAGGCTCTTTGCCGTCCGCTGGTAGACGACAAAGATCTTTGCCATCCGCCAGCAGACGGCAAAGCTGCCACGTGGCAGCTACCTGTGTAACCTAGGGGCTGGCCTATTTGGTTACTTTGCTGTCCACTGGCTAACGACAAAGCGCACCGTTAACCCCCTAACGGCCATAAGCTACCACGTGTGCCGTCCAGGCCCTTTGCCATCTGCTGGCGGACGACAAAGACCATTTCATCTTTGTCGTTCGCCAGCAGACGACAAAGAGACCTTCGTCGTAGCCTATTCAGCCGGACTTGTTGCCGTCCTCCATGCATGCCTTTGTCGTCAGCCATGGCGGACGGTAAGTGCCTGATTCCTGTAGTGACTAGACCATGACGAACCTATGAACTATGAGGAAGCGATGATGATCCCAGATTCCGTGAAATGGCTTGAGGCCATGAAATCTGAGATGGGATCCATGTATGAGAACAAAGTGTGGACTTTGGTTGACCTGCCCGATGATTGGCAAGCCATAGAGAATAAATGTATCTTCAAGAAGAAGACTGATGCTGACGGTAATGTTACTGTCTACAAAGCTCGACTTGTTGTGAAATGTTTTCGACAAGTTCAAGGATTTGACTACGATGAGACCTTCTCACTTGTAGCGATGCTTAAGTCTGTCCGAATCATGTTAGCAATTGCCGCATTTTATGATTATGAAATTTGGCAAATGGATGTCAAAACTACATTCCTTAATGGATATCTTAAAGAAGAGTTGTATATGATGCAACCAGAAGGTTTTGTCGATCCTAAAGGTGCTAACAAAGTGTGCAAGCTCCAGCGATCCATTTATGGGCCGGTGCAAGCATCTCGGAGTTGGAATATACGCTTTGATAGTATGATCAAAGCATATGGTTTTATACAGACTTGTGGTGAAGCCTGTATTTACAAGAAAGTGAGTGGGAGCACTACAGCCTTTCTGATAAGTATATGTGAATGACATATTGTTGATCGAAAATGATGTAGAATTTTCTCGAAAGCATAAAGGAGTGTTTGAAAGGAGTTTTTCAAAGAAAAACCTCGGTGAAGCTGCTTACATATTGAGCATCAAGATCTATAGAGATAGATCAAGACGATTGATAAGTTTTTTCAATGAGTACATAGCTTGACAAGATTTTGAAGTAGTTCAAAATGGAACAGTCAAAGAAAGAGTTCTTGCCTGTGTTGCAAGGTGTGAAGTTGAGTAAAGACTCAAATCCCGACCATGGCAGAAAATAGAAAGAGAATGAAAAGTCATTCTTATGCCTCAGTCATAGGTTCTATAAAGTATGCTATGCTGTGTACCAGACCTATTGTGTACCTCACCATGAGTTTGGCAAGAGGGTACAATAGTAATCCAGGAGTGGATCACTGGACAGCGGTCAAAATTATCCTTAGTGGAATAGGGATATGTTTCTTGGTTATGGAGGTGACAAAAAGTTCGTCGTAAAGGGTTACGTTGATGCAAGCTTTGACACTGATCTGGATGACTCTAAGTCTCAATCTAGATACATACTGAAAGTGGGAGCAATTAGCTAGAGTGGCTCCGTGCAGAGCATTGTAGACATAGAAATTTGCAAAATACATACAAATCTGAATGTGGCAGACCCATTGACTAAACTTCTCTCACAAGCAAAACATGATCACACCTTAGTACTCTTTGGGTGTTAATCACATGGCGATGTGAACTAGATTATTGACTCTAGTAAACCCTTTGGGTATTGGTCACATGGCGATGTGAACTATAGAGTGTTAAATAACATGACGATGTGAACTATTGGTGTTAAATCACATGGCGATGTGAACTAGATTATTGACTCTAGTACAAGTGGGAGACTGAAGGAAATATTCCCTAGAGGCAATAATAAAGATGTTATTTATATTTCCTTATATCATGATAAATGTTCATTATTCATGCTAGAATTGTATGAACCGCAAACTTGATACATGTGTGAATACATAGACAAAAAAAAGTGTCCCTAGTATGCCTCTACTTGACTAGCTCGTTAATCAAAGATGGTTAAAGTTTCCTGATCATAGACATGTGTTGTCATTTGATGAATGGGGTCACATCATTAGGAGAATGATGTGATTGACAAGACCCATCCGTTAGCTTAGCATATTGATCGTTCAGTTTTAGTGCTATTGCTTTCTTCACGACTTATACATATTCCTTTGACTATGAGATTATGCAACTCCCGAATACCGAGGAACACCTTGTGTGCTATCAAACGTCTCAACGTAACTGGGTGATTATAAAGATGCTCTACAGGTGTCCCCGAGGGTGTTTGTTGGGTTGGCAAAGATCGAGATTAGGATTTGTCACTCCGAGTATCGGAGAGGTATCTCTAGGCCCTCTCGGCAATGCACATCAATATGAGCCTTGCAAGCAATGTGACTAATGAGTTAGTTACGGGATGATGCATTACGGAATGAGTAAATAGACTTGCCAGTAATGAGATTGAACTAGGTATGAGGATACCGATGATCGAATCTCGCGCTAGTAACATACCGATGACAAAGGGAATGACGTATGTTGTTATGCGGTTTGACCGATAAAGATCTTCATAGAATATGTAGGAGCCAATATGAGCATCCAGGTTCCGCTAGTCGTTATTGACCGGAGATGTGTCTCGGTCATGTCTACATAGTGCTCGAACCCGTAGGGTCTGCACGCTTAACGTTCAATGACGATTTGTATTATGAGTTATGTGATTTTGATGACCGAAGATTGTTCGGAGTCCCAGATGAGATCACGGACATGACAAGGAGTCTCAAAATGGTCAAGAGTTAAAGATTGATATATTGGAAGGTTATATACGGACATCAGAATGGTTCTGATAAGGTTCGGGGATTTTTTGAAGTACCGGGAGGCTATCGGAAGCCCTCGGGAAAGTTATTGGGCCTAATGGGCCATAGTGGAGGAGAGGAGGCAAGCTACAGGAGGTGGGGCGCGCCCCCCTTGCCCCAATCCGAATTGGACAAGGGGAGGGGGCACGGCCTCCCTCTTTCCTTTGCCCTCTCTCTCCCTTCCCCTTTTCCCCTCTCCGTTGGAAGGAAAGGGGGGCGGCGAATCCTACACTACAAAAAAAAGACACATCCGTGACATTTTGGGCCGCATGATTTTTTTTGTCATGCTTATGACACTTCTATGATGATAATTGTGACAAAACCCGGTATCATCATAGATGTGGTGGGCTCCTACTTCTATGACAAAAAATCATGACAGAAAATGGGATTTTCGTCCTGGGCAGGCCGGAGATGCAGCTGCATGACATTCTTTGGGGCGTCCATGATGGAAAAAACCATGGTAGAAGCGAGGGCGAGGAGAATATCGGGGGAGTTCCCGATTACGGTGAGTGGTCGGGGCCGAGCGATGCGCGTTTCTCTTGTACGTATGCGCGTGTGTGTGAGGCATTGGGATATAACTGAACCCGAGCGAGGCGTTGGGCTCTAACTAAACCCGAGCAATTGCACTAGCTACGTTACTGAACCCGAGCGATCGATCCCTTGCTGTTAACTGAACCCGAGTGATTCCTTCGCTACTGCTGCTAACTGAAGCCGATCGATGCTGCCTTTAGATGAACAGTGAGCATTGTTGGGGGGGTTGGATGAATAGTTCCCGGTGGGGGTTGGATGAACAGGAACCCGTGGTAGTAGAGGCCGTTGCTGCTGGATGAACAGTACCCCGATCGATCGAGCCGGTGGATGAACAGGACCCTGTGGAGGGCTGGATGAACATGACCCCGTGGAGGGCTGGTTGAACAATAGCCAGTGGAGGGCTGGTTGAACAGTAGCCAGTGGAGGGCTGGATGAACAGTAGCCCGTGGAGGAGTGGTTGAACTGGACCCGTGGAGAGGGCTGGTTGAACAGTAGCCGATGGAGGAGCGTGCAGTGGAGGCTGTATGAATAGGAGCCCGTGGATAAACAGTCGCAGGTAGAGGCTGGAGGAGGTCAACGGTGGATGAACAGTAGCCCGTGGAGGCTGGAGGTGGTCGATGGTGGAGATGAACAATATCTCGTGGAGTCCCGTTTTGCGGTATGCCACACCCCTCCCGATGAACAAGACCCCCGTTTCGACCGTAGCGCTCCAACACAAGTCTGTTTCCTCTGTTTTGCGGTACGCCACACCCCTCCCGATCAACAGGACCCCGTTTCGACCGTAGGAGGTATGCCAGACCCCTACCAATGAACATGATCCCATTTCGACCGTGACCGGTCGAACACAAGGCTGTTTCCTCCGTTCTGCGGTACTCCAGGCCTCGTTTCCATCTGTTGTTCCATCCAAGCCGGTTGGCTCCCGATGAACACGACAACGCATTCCGTTCCGACCCAGCCGGTTGCCTCCCCATGAACACGAGACGGCGCAGCTTCTCCGTTCCGACCCAGCCATGTACACGAGCCCTGGCCGTACGTATGCACGAGTAGGCGTTCGAGACCCCGCCCGTATGTATGTACGTGGCCGTATTTAATTTCTTGCACACTGGCCGCTATACATACGTGTACATGCTATGTGCGCGCCTCTACTACGACACGTGCGCGCCTCTACATCGACCAGTATGTACGTACACGTTCGCGACCAGAATGACAACGCTACATATGCTTCAACCAGGTGGGTCCCGACTGTTAGGCACTTCATTGCGTGCGAAGATGTAGCTAGTGGGTCCCAGCAGTCAGGGGGGCAAATCATTTTTTGCCCGTAATATGGACGCACTTCCTTGCATGCGAAGATGTAGCTGGTGGGTCCCAACAGTCAGGGGGGAAAAGTTTTTTTTTTGTGAAATACGGTAGCCCATCCGGTGGGTCCTTGCTGTCAGGTGGAGGAAACATTATTTTCTGCATAATAAGGAGGCACTTCCTTGCTGCGGCCATGGACCCAAATCGGCATCTCCACGTCTGATTACTCTTCCGATGGAAGTCGTTCCTTGACCACGTTGACCACGCCGCGCCGAGAGCACCAGGGCGGTGGACGATGGTGAGGCCTAGGAAGGGGACGACGCGGAGCCGGGGAAGACGCGACAGTGATTCCCCACGCGGAGAGGAGTATGAGGGTTCACTGGTTCGGTTGCGGTGTGAGGCTGCCGTCACTGCAGAATAACAGGGGTGTGGGTGAGTAGAGGGATGGCCTCGCCAGCGGTGGGAGTAGTAGGGGGCGGTGAGGCCTCCGCGACATCATAGCCGGCCACGGGAAGCAGGAGCACGCGGCGCGACCGGCGCTAGTTTGGGCGGCTGGAGCAAGAAGACCAGAGGTTGAAGAAGCACTACGGCCATTGGATGGACATCGTACGGTCA
Source organism: Aegilops bicornis (assembly GCA_021605145.1). Taxonomy (NCBI): domain Eukaryota; kingdom Viridiplantae; phylum Streptophyta; class Magnoliopsida; order Poales; family Poaceae; genus Aegilops; species Aegilops bicornis. The sequence goes on along the minus strand of CM038672.1, from coordinate 565,655,214 downwards.
CTGGAGCTAGAATCGTTCATATTGACTAAGTTGACAAAGCCCTCCATCCCCGTCAAGTTAGGAGGCCCACAGGTTAGCCTCCCACTATGGTGGGTCCCAGCCAGCAGGGGGAGTATTCATTTTTTTGTGCGTAACAAGGAGGCACTTTGTTGCGTGCGAAGATATAGCTGGTGGGTCCGAGCTGGCCAAGGGAACGTTTTTGCATCTGAGAGGTCCTTTCGGTGGGTCCCAGATGTCAGGTGGAGGAATCATTATTTTGCGCGTAATAAAGAGGCATTTCCTTGCGTGCGGCTGTGGACCCAGCTATCAGCCTCTCCACGTACAATCCACTACAGATGTCGGTCGTTAACCATGTTGACCATGCCGCGCTGAGAGCACCAGGGCGGTGGAGGACGGCGAGGCCTAGGAAGGGAACGACACAGAGCCAGGGAAGACTCGGCAGTTTTTCCCCCGCGGAGGGGAGTACGAGGGTTTACTGGTTCGTGTGCCGTCGTTGGAGAATAACAGCATGTGTCGGTGAGTAGAGGGATGGCTAGGCTAGCGATGGGAGTACGGTGGGGCGGTGAGGCTGTGGCACAGCCTGACGGGAGGAGGGAGCAGGCAGTCCCACCAGCGCTTGTTTGAGCGGTTGGAGCAGGAAGAGCAGAGATTGAAGAAGCACGATGTCCGTTGGATGGACATCCAACAGTCGCTGCTTGTGTGTCAACCTTTTTTTAGGAAAGCCTCAAATCTATGGAAAACAACATACAACCCATCTGTCATTATTTCTAATAATTTACATCCTATTTGCTAATTCTTAAGGGTTTTTTTGGAGCCCATATTATTTTTGTTAGCATTACAGCCCATATTGTGGCCATGGTTAAAAAATTATACGATTTTTTTGCATATTTTGATGCGGTCCAAACTGTTTTTAATCTCGAAATTTTGAGTCACATTCATACTGATTTTAAAAATAAATGTATATTAATATAAAATCCAACAAATTGTCCACGCATAAAAATCAATGCAATTTAAAATCTCGAGATGGAAAAAAAGAAATTTGAAACTAATTGTCGGTTTGATGTGTTTTAAAAATGTACAGCCCATTTCTCATTGCTGATTGGCCATTTTCTCGGCCAGCCGAATGAAGCTCTCCTCGTCTTGAAAGATTTTTGGCCCAATAGGCCTGACAAAGCGACTTACTTTAAAAATCACAAAAAAACTGGGCTAGCCATTTTCAGAAAGAAAGAAAAAAACTACTGGGCTGGTATGTGGTAAACATAAAAGAAAAGGATGTCTAGACAGGCCAAAGTGCCCCGCACAGCCCAGTTGACACCCTGCTTCCGTCTCAAAAAGAAATTAGATAAACGCCACTCCAATTATGGCGATTCATAAAAATGCCACCGCAATTTCCAAACTTTGAAAAATGCCACTGCAATTTTTGCAAACTTTGAAAAACGCCACATCAATTTTTGCAAACTATGAAAAACGCTACTCCAGACTTCGAAAATGCCACTGGAAATGGCATGAAATGGCATTTTTCAAAGTTTGGAAATTGCAGTGGCATTTCTCGAAATCACCAGATTTGGAGTGGCATTTATCAAATTAACCCAAAACAAAAATAACTGGGCGAGCTGTTGGGTCCCTGGTGTCAGCCGCTCGTTGTGCAATTCTCTCGTTTATTGACTACGTTGACAATGGCATGGGACCCAGATGTCAGAAATCCATTAGGAGGAGCCATTTTTTATTGGCTTGAAATAAGGAGGCACTTGCTTGCGTACTGCCATGGCCTTGGTGGGTCCCTGCTATCATCCTCTCCACGTACAATCATCTCCTGATTGTGTACGCGTCAACCTGGTAGGCCCACAAGTCAGCCTCTAAACCCGTGGCGGATAAATACAACCCATTTAAAAAAATAACAACCCATTCCACACGTTCAAATGGAAAGTTCAACATTTAGAGCAAAGTAACAGGTCTGATCCAGATATAGAGTACTGAACTTCCATGTTGACAACCACCATAGCCAAGTTAACTATCTACTCCCACTAATACTCTAGTAGTGTACAAGTACTAACTTACTCTTAGCTAACTAGACGATGCCGGCCGCCATCTGCGGTACACGCTAAATGCCGGCACCGGCGTCCTCCGCCTCGCCTCGGACTTGCCAGAGGTGCGATAGGGCGCGTTGCTCGCGCGCGTTGGCCCTTTCCATGCCGGCGTGGTCCACCGAAGCTTTGGCTTCTAAGCGGGAAACCAACTTGATGAGCTTGTAGTAAAATTCGGTGTCGCGAACGCGTGCGTTCCCGACAGCCTCCAGGGCTATTTGTCGGGCGCCGACCTCCACATAGTCGGCCCAGTTGCGCGCGCTCTGCTCGCGACTCAGAGCATCGGTGCGCTGCTGCTCCATGTCCCGCTGGCGGCGCAAATCGGTGATACGCTGCTCCTCCGCCATGTGGTCGTGCTCCAACAACTCCTCATACTCCGCATTGCCATCTAAAGACCGATAGAATGCCTCCTCCCTCCATCTGCCTTTCGGTGAAAAACTGAACACTAGTTCCGGCGGTGACCGCCTCCGGCGTCGCCTATTGCTGATGGGCGGGGGCATGGCGTACGTGGCGAGAGCGAGGATAAGTGGCGAGCGATGTCGGGCCGCTGGGGGCTTATGAGGATAGGGCGAGTTGGGTGATGGTGCCACCGGAGAAGCCTGGGAAATAGTAATTATAGGCGGAAGGTAGGCGAACCAATGTGTCGCGGGAAACACGACAGTCATCGCGGTTATCGGAATTCAATGCATAAGCAGGCATGGCTTAGCGCGCAAGCTTGCCATGGAAAACTAGAAAAACTGAAATTATGACTGTGCCGTCCCGTCCCGTCAGTGGTGCGTCCCGTCCGTGCTGGGTCGCATGCCGGCATGACGGTCAAACGAGTGCACTCGAATCATCCAGATGAGGTACTCCCTCGTCAAAAATGATTCCACCACTCATCATCTACCTTGGTTGGTGAGATTTTTGAATTAAGCCCTGCAAACCGGACAGGAGGTAGTAGGTGCGTGATCCGCTATTTATTCATGTAGGATCGAGTAGGTCATTTTTGAATTGAGCCCTGTAAACCGAAAAGGAGGTAGTACGTGCGTGATCCGCTATTTATCCATGTAGGATTGAGTAGGTCGGATAGTGTACGTGTAGGATCGAGTAGATCGGATGGTGTACGTGTACGATCGCATTATCTGATGAACGTTCGCTGGGAGATAGGGCATTTGCGAACGTTTTTGCTGGCAGTTTCTTCAGATTCGCATGGCATTTTCTTCAGAACAGCTTGTCAGTTTCTTCAGAGGTAGACATTTTTATTCAAAAAACTGCCACTTCAGATCTTGCGTCGCAACTAAAGCTGCCAGGAGCGCATTAGTAGGCTAGCTAGTGATCGATCAGTAACTTGTAAACACTGAGCAAACATAAATAAGGAACTGTTAGTAACTTGTAAACACTGAGAACACAGAAGTAAGAATCATGTTGTGCACAGCAGTAAGAGCCGATCCGTTCGAAATATTCACACGAGACTCACAGACCTGGCATTGTAATATGTTCATATTAGTAGCCCAAATTCAAAACCAACAAGTATGATTCCCATACATAAGATCAACATGTTAATGCATCTCAATGATTCACAGATCATATACAAATATGTAGCTCCAGAAGCAAAGATCTAGAAAAAACATCTGTTCTTCCTACTAACATGGATGCTTCTCTTGGCCAACATTCAGTATATAGAGTGAAAGACAAATTTGTTTGTGAAGTCTACAATTCCTCTTGCAAACGTAACTAGTTTCACCAACAGCTGGAACCATGAGAATGAACCACACATGATGGAGGAACATCCACTGCTATGTGATATTTGGTCTTCTCTCGATCACACGGCGAGACTATTTTCGCAATACAAACTTTAACTTGGGCAAAATGATGCCCATTGTATAATCAGACCAAAGCAATGAAGCACCTAGTGTTGGCTAATAAATAGTACAGTACTACTTTTCTGCAGTCCATGAAGTGACTATCCAATCTTTTTGTGTCTATTTTCAAATGGCAATCGCATGCAAAGGACTATACTATTCTCTTGTGCAGTTCAACCAAAATTGCGGTCACTTTGTTTGTTTGCCAAATAGCAACGGCAGACATCTCTGTCTGCAGAAATATCAAGCAGCTAGTAAACATATACCCCACCTTGTATTTTCGGTTTAAACACATCTCTTCCGCTTAGCATCTGTCATGTTTTGCACTGGACAATTTGATACAGCCATGTTTTGCCCTGGACAATTTCATACTGAATTGATTTGCTGGTTCGTAGCAGAAATATAGCGCCTATTCTTCATCGGACCAAGGATATCCATGTTCGCAATGATGGAAGAGGTGAAATCGATACAACCGAAATTGAGCATCCAATCATTGAATCTTGTACTGAACCTCCAATGTATCTCCACCCTGCCAATAAATTCACATTCAAACCACTAGTATTACTATCTAATGACAGTACAAAAAGAGTAGCAAGATAGTAGCAAACCATGTAACCTTCGTAATGAACAGCTCATAGTGCCACCAATTGGATATAAAGGTTTGGAAGAAAACATGCTCCAAATGTTGAACCATTTGGACTTTTTGTGCAGTTCCACTAAAATCGAGCATCCCTGTTTGCATAGATATTGAAAGTGTGATTACTATAAAAGTGGCACTAGCTGAAGTAGACTCACAAAAATAAGCATTCCAATTTCTTAATGGGAAAAGGTAGCAAGACAGTTTCTAACCACCTGTTTGAAGGAATAAATAAGGCAATAACGGCTGATGTCAGGAAGGCATACATAGTTTTTTCTGAAAAATTGAGCCATTCCTGACCTTTCCTCTTCTTTTAAGCATATTTTGTGCAGTTCAACTAAAATAAAATGCCATCACCGCCTTGACAATTCAGTGACACTGTACAAAAGGAAATGACTTAACATTACATCATGATGCCAGGTATGTAGTCGACAGGCATTAGAGACAATCATACATACCTCCTCCGATAACATAATGAACATTAATTTTAACAAAGGTGTGACTAGCTTTACCGGGATAATTTGAGTGAACTCTACACCCTCTGTTCCTTAATATAAGACGTTTTCGCAGTTCAATTTAAAGTACCCAAACGTCTATTATTTAGAAAAATAGGTAGTAGTTTTCTTTAGCACATATCTGGGAAAGCTTACCACACTTTATATATGTCCATGCGCTAATGCAACACCATTTGAATAGTACAAATATACACTAATCCAGTGGCTAGTGCAATAGTAGATTAGTTATTTTATTACAGGGTACAATACAATGGTTTTACTGAACAGATTTCTATAAGCTCTAGCACTGGAAGATTTCTATAAGAATTAACAATACAAAATGTAAAGGTAACAAGTTTCAGCATTGGTGCACTAGCTATGCAAGAGCATTAAACAAAATACAAAAGTCTGAAGGTAACTAGCATTATTAAGTAATGATAGTATAAAAAAATTGCAAACCATGTACCTTCAAGGTAAATATCATTTCGAACTCGAGGGGACCTAAAAATTGCTATCCCCATCTTGATAATCGATCAAACATAAAAACTTGATCGAACGAATCAAGAGAACAGCCGGAGGAGGAGGTGCCCACTCTTGACCTTTCCTCTTGATAATGTACAAAAAAATTGAGTTATCTCATGAAAGTGAGGTATGTAATCTATAAGCATTAACAGTGTAAAAATCTGAAGGTAGTAACAAGATTCATCGTTGGTATACTGGTTGTGCAACAGCATTAGAATGCCTTAGATGAAAAATCTTTAATACATCCACAATCAACAGCTAACCTTGAATTAATCCAGTGACATTAAATGGCATTGCTTAAATTTATCGGTGGCATTAGACTGAGTGCGGCATTAGTCAAATGTGGCATCACTTTAGCAGTAGCATTGCTTGACTTGACCGCTGGCGTTATACTAACAGCAAAAAAGTGGCAATAAGAGCATGGGAGGCCCATTCGGACAGTGGGCGCACTAGTACGATGTACCTCCACGGACGCATAGAGTGGTGAGGGAGGCATGGTTGCCTAGAGCAACAAATATCTAGGCAGCATATGTGGATTACGTCCTATTTTTGTTCTCTTTAGCTACTGATTTTCCCCTTTTCAACCTAGATGCGGGTTTGATGCCTAGTCTCTTGGACAGTACAATCTCACTTCCTTTCCTTATTCAACCAGACATGGATTAGTCTGCATGAAGTAGGGTTACCTTTAATAGTGCAAGTTAAGGTTTTCGTCTGCATGACCAGCAGAGAATAGGATAGCAAATTGGGAAGATGGTGGAGTGGAAAAAGATCCACATGCAGCGACCTGGCAGATGGGGCAATAGAACAAGGGTATGGTTCAAAAATAGGTAGCATACCTGAGGGTCGGCGGATAGTGGCTTCGCTCGTGGCCGTCGTCCTCCGCACACACTACGGCAGCGAGCTTGGGGACGGAGGCCATCCCGCGCGGGCGCTAGGTCTAAGAGGACGGCCTTTTCGTCAGTGCATGACCTCGCTCGCTAAAGACGAGTGCATCAACGCTGCACGTCCTGTTCTTCCTCGGCGGATCTATCACCACCGGTGAGGAGGGAGAGAGAGGACGTCTTTTTAGATCTGGAGAGAGGGTGATAATGTGAGAAAGTGGGCAACCCTTAGCAAGAAAGCACTAAAGCTCCAGCCTATATATCTTTTTTTATGCTACTAGTACTAGATGTGGAGTAGTGGTAGAGTAGTTTATATTTTCTCTGCATACAGTACCAGTTAGTCGTGCTTCAAAACAGAACGGCACGCCAGTAAAAAAATAAAGGTCGATAACTAATGCGGCACCTTGGGCCAACGCGATCAGATAGCATTTTGCACGAGAAATTACACACCATGTTTCTTTGACATGTGGTCCTGTTCCCACATGTTAGTGACACGACGGCGAGTCCTTTTGTACAATTTCCGAACGGACATCTATGTAGGCCGGGGCGCCTCTTCGTGTACCGTGGCAACCGTCCACCGACTCTTCGCCTTTCCCTCTCGATTTGGAACTGTTGTCGCACGCTCTTCATCCCTCCTCCATTTGCCTTCACCCTTCCTTCCGCCATTATTCGATCGTCTTCTCCATGGATCGGATGAGTCCAGTAGAAATTGTATTCTGATGTTTGGGTTCAAACTTTCAAAACTGCTGCACTATCTCTACGTCTACGTATACGTAATATAAAAAGTTTTAAACTTGAGACCAGCCACTCACCCTCACAAAGAACACTTTTTAACCTCGCACAGACTCCAGGAAATTTGGCCACAGTGTGAGGTGGGCCATATGTTAATGTGTTCACAGACGTAATCAAAGCACCTCGAATCCTCGATATATAGTAGGGTGGCATGGGCCAGAACAAGCATTCACGTCCAGGAGTACGACACATGCCACCAGCACGACTTCCATATGACACCATATTTCTTGGAGTCTGTGCTACAGCTATCTCTTCAACCTCGTCGTTTCTCAAACTCAGCCATCGCGCGCCTCGCGAGGTGGGGGTTTTCCGATAGTCGGTTTCCTCAAGTGCGGTCCCACTTGTAAGGCCAACTCCAACGCACGACCCCAAACAGACCTTCGTCTTGCCCGTATTCTATCCGTTTGGGTAGGGCAATGGGGTTGTGTCCGGGCCATTTCTCGGATGCAGTGGCCGTGCGCCCAACGCGCGCACGCATCCTGGCCGCGTACATTTTTCTTTGCAAACACATATCTTTTTTCATATTGATTTTTGGTACATGGAAATACATCACCAAAATTTGACTAGAAAAGCAAGACCAAAGAAAACAAGAACCACAAGAATACATTTTGGAAGATATCCAACTTCCATAACTGCTCCTGTAAGTTGGATTAGTGCTTTCTTGATGCATTCATTGTTGATCTGCGGAGGCTCGATCTTGCTTTCTTCTTTCTTCTTCGAGTGTAAAGAAGTAGATGTTGATTCCTCACATCTAGTCTCATGTCTAGCCTCTATTCTATCAACAAGTGCACTAGTCTCATCTCTAGCCTCTATGCTAGCTAAGAGTGCTAGAACATCTACTAAATTGCGCTCTACCAATATATCGATGTACTCTTCTTCCCAATACCAAAACTTGCATCCATTCTACACAATAAAATTTTAAGTTAGCACAACTAGTCTAATCCGAGAGCACAACCGAAGCTAAAGTACCACATACCCCATCGGTTGAGCACTTGATGAACACCCCTCCGAGATGTTCCGGCATTGTAGACACACGGCACAAGACCTTCTTTGGGCAGTCGTCGCATGTAATGAGTGGCAACGGTGCGCCGACGAGCTTTTGGGCCAGCATCGAGCCCGGCCGATGCTACCTCTTGAGCATGCGTTGGTTTTCCCTTGAAGACGAAAGGGTGATGCAGCAAAGTAGCGTAAGTATTTCCCTCAGTTTTTGAGAACCAAGGTATCAATCCAGTAGGAGATAACACACAAGGCACCTAGTACCTGCTCAAACAATCAAGAACCTTGCAACCAACACAATAAAGGGGTTGTCAATCCCTTCACGGCCACTAACAAAAGTGAGATCTAATAAAGATAATAAGATAAATATTTTTGGTATTTTTGTTGTATAGATTGGAAAGTAAAGATTGCAAAGTAGTAAAATGAGATGTGATGTAAATAAAAGAGATGCAATATAATAAGAAAGAGACCCGGGGGCCATACGTTTCACTAGTTGCTTCTCTCAAGATAGCATATATTACGGTGGGTGAACAAATTACTGCCGAGCAATTGATAGAAAAGCGCATAGTTATGAGAATATCTAGGCATAATCATGAATATAAGCATCACGTCCGTGTCAAGTAGACTGAAACGATTCTGCATCTACTACTATTACTACACACATCGACCACTATCCAACATGCATCTAGAGTATTAAGTTCATAAGAACAGAGTAATGCATTAAGCAAGATGACATGATGTAGAGGGATAAACTCAAGCAATATGATATAAACCCCATATTTTTATCCTCGATGGCAACAATAAAATACGTGCCTTGCTGCCCCTACTGTCACTGGGAAAGGACACTGCAAGATTAAACCCAAAGCTAAGCACTTCTCTCATTGCAAGAAAGATCAATCTAGTAGGCCAAACTAAACCGATAATTCGAAGAGACTTGCAAAGATATCAAATCATGCATATAAGAATTCAGAGAAGAACCAAATATTATTCATAGATAAACTGGATCATAAATCCACAATTCATCGGATCTCGGCAAACACACCGCAAAAGAGTATTATATCGAAAAGATCTCCAAGAACATCGAGGAGAACTTTGTATTGAGAATAAAAGAGAGAGAAGAAGCCATCTAGCTAATAACTATGCACCCGAAGGTCTGTGGTAAACTACTCACACATCATCGGAGAGGCTATGGTGTTGATGTAGAAGCCCTCCGTGATCGATTCCCCCTCCGACAGATCGCCGGAAGAGGCCCCAAGATGGGATCTCACGGGTACAGAAGGTTGCGGCGGTGGAAAAGTGGTTTTGTGGTTCCCCATGATGTTTTTAGGGTATACGAGTATATATAGGCGAAAGAAGTACGTCGGTGGAGCTCTGTGGGGCCCATGAGGGTGGGGGGCGCGCCTACCCCCCATGGGCACGCCCTCCTGCCTCGTGGCCGCCTCGCGGAGTTCCAGACTTCAACTCTAAGTCTTCTGGATTGCTTTTGTTCCAAGAAAGATCATCAAGAAGGTTTCATTCCGTTTGGTATTCCTTTTCTGCAAAACACTAAAATAGGCAAAAAAATAGAAACTGGTACTAGGCGTTCGGTTAATAGGTTAGTCCCGAAAATAATATAAAATAGCATATTAAAGCCCATTAAACATCCAAAACGGATAATATAATAGCATGGAACAATCAAAAATTATAGATACGTTGGAGACGTATCTAGCATCCCCAAGCTTAATTCCTGCTCGTCCTCGAGTAGGTAAATCATAAAAACATAATTTTTGATGTGGAATGCTACCTAACATAACTTTTCAATGTAATTTTCTTTATTGTGGCATGAATGTTCAGATCCGAAAGATTCAAGACAAAAGTTTAATATTGACATAAAAATAATAATACTTCAAGCATGCTAGCCAAGCAATTATGTCTTCTCAAAATAACATAGCCAAAGAAAGCTCATCCCTACAAAGTCATATAGTTTGGCTATGCTCCATCTTCACACACAAAATGCTCCAATCATGCACAACCCGATGACAAGCATAGCAATTGTTTCATACTTTAGTATTCTCAAACTTTTTCAACTTTCTCGCAATATATGAGCGCGAGCCATGGACATAGCACTATAGGTGGAATAGAATGGTGGTTGTGGAGAAGACAAAAAAGGTAGATGGTCTCACATCAACTAGGCGTATTAATGGGCTATGGAGATGCCCATCAATAGATATTGATGTGAGTGAGTAGGGATTGCCATGCAACGGATGCACTAGAGCTATAAGTGTATGAAAGCTCAACAAAAGGAACTAAGTGGGTGTGCATCCAACTTGCTTGCTCATGAAGACCTAGGGCAATTTGAGGAAGCCCATCATTGGAATATACAAGCCAAGTTCTATAATGAAAAATTCCCACTAGTATATGAAAGTGACAACATAAGAGACTCTATATCATGAGATCATGGTGCTACTTTGAAGCACAAGTGTGGAAAAAGGATAGTAACATTGTCCCTTCTCTCTTTTTTTCTCATCATTTTTTTTGTTTTGGGCCTTCTCCTTTTTTTATGGCCTTTTTATTATTTTTCGTCCGGAGTCTCATCCCGACTTGTGGGGGAATCATAGTCTCCATCATCCTTTCCTCACATGGGACAATGCTCTAATAATGAAGATCATCACACCTTTATTTACTTACAACTCAAGAATTACAACTCGATACTTAGAACAAAATATGACTCTATGTGAATGCCTCCGGTGATGTAATGGATGTGCAATGAATCAAGAGTGACATGTATGAAAGAATTATGAAGGTGGCCTTGCCACAAATACAATGTCAACTACATGATCACGCAAAGCAATATGACAATGATGAAGCGTGTCATAATAAACGAAATGGTGGAAAGTTGCATGGCAATATATCTCAGAATGGCTATGGAAATGCCATAATAGGGAGGTATGGTGGCTGTTTTGAGGAAGGTAAATGATGGGTTTATGGTACCGGCGAAAGTTGCGCGGCACAAGAGAGGCTAGCAATGGTGGAAGGGTGAGAGTGCGTATAATCCATGGACTCAACATTAGTCATAAAGAACTCAGATACTTATTGCAAAAATCTACAAGTCATCAAAACCAAGGACTACACGCATGCTCCTAGGGGGATAGATTGGTAGGAAAAGACCATCGCTCGTCCCCGACCGCCACTCATAAGGAAGGCAATCAAAGAAACACCTCATGCTTCAAATTTGTCACACAATGGTTACCATACGTGCATGCTACGGGACTTGCAAACCTCAACACAAGTAATTATCAATTTCACAATTACTCAACTAGCACGTCTCTAATATCACCATCTTCATATCTCAAAACAATTATCAAGTATCAAACTTCTCATAGTATTCAATGCACTCTATATGAAAGTTTTTGTTATACCCATCTTGAATGCCCATCATATTAGGACTGATTTTATAACCAAAGCAAATTACCAAGCTGTTCTAAAAGACTCTCAAAATAATATAAGTGCAGCATGAGAGGTCAATAATTTCTATAAAATAAAACCACCACCGTGCTCTAAAAAGATATAAGTGAAGCACTAGAGCAAAATTATCTAGCTCAAAAGATATAAGTGAAGCACATAGAGTATTCTAATAAATTCTGATTCATGTGTGTCTCTCCCAAAAGATGTGTACAGCAAGGATGATTGTGGTAAACTAAAAATCAAATAAATCATACAATACGCTCCAAGCAAAACACATATCATGTGGTGAATAAAAATATTGCCTCAAGTAAAGTTATCAATAGACGAAGACGAAAGAGGGGATGCCTTCCGGGGCATCCCCAAGCTTAGGCTTTTGGTTGTCCTTGAATTTTACCTCGGGTTGCATTGGGCATCCCCAAGCTTAGGCTCTTGCCACTCCTTATTCCAAAATCCATCAAATCTTTACCCAAAAACTTGAAAACTTCACAACACAAAACTTAACAGAAAATCTCATGAGCTCCATTAGTATAAGAAAACAAACCACCACTTTAAGGTACTATAATGAACTCATTATTTATTTATATTTGTGTTATACCTACTGTATTCCAACTTCTCTATGGTTCATACCCCCCGATACTACCTATAGATTCATTCAAATAAGCAAACAACACACGAAAATCAGAATCTGTCAAAACAGAACAGTCTGTAGCAATCTGATTCATACGCATACTTATGTAACTCCAAAAATGCTGAAAAACTAGGAAGACATAGATAATTTGTTTATTGATCTACTTCAATTGGAATCAGTATTTTATCACTCTATGGTGATTTTTTACAATTGTTTTCGTGAGCAGAAAGTTTCTGTCCTTTTTCAGCAAGATCAAATAATTATCACCCAAGAAGATCCTATAGGTTTTACTTGGCACAAACACTAATTAGAAGATAAAACCAAACCTAACCAAAGGCTATATGAATTATTTATTAGTAAACAGCAACAAAAAAGCAAAAATAAAAATAAAATTGGGTTGCCTCCCAACAAGTGCTATCGTTTAACGCCCCTAGCTAGGCATAAAGCAAGAATAGATCTAGGTATTGTCATCTTTGGTATGCAATCCATATGTGGATCTCATAATAGATTCATAAGGTAATTTAAATTTCTTTCTAGGAAAGTGTTCCATGCCTTTCCTTAACGGAAATTGGAATCTAATATTTCCTTCTTTCATGTCAATAATTGCACCAATCGTCCTAAGGAAAGGTCTACCAAGAATAATAGGACATGTAGGATTGCAATCTATATCAAGAACAATGAAATCTACGGGCACATAATTCCTATTTGCAACAATAAGAACATCATTAATCCTTCCCATAGGTTTCTTAATGGTGGAATCCGCAAGATGCAAATTTAAGGAACAATCATCAAATTCACGGAAACCTAGCACATCACACAAAGTTTTTGGAATCGTGGAAACACTAGCACCAAAATCACACAAAGCATAGCATTCATAATCTTTAATCTTAATTTTAATAGTAGTTTCCCACTCATCATAAAGTTTTCTCGGAATAGAAAATTCTAGTTCAGGCTTTTCTTCATAAGATTGCATCAAAGCATCAACGATAAGTTTAGTGAAAGCTTTATTTTCATTATAAGCATGAGGAGAATTTAACACGGATTGCAACAAGGAAATACAATCTATCAAAGAGCAATTATCATAGTTAAATTTCTTGAAATCCAAAATAATGGGTTCATTGCTATGTAAAGTTTTGACCTCTTCAATCCCACTTTTATTAATTTTAGCATCAAGATCTACAAACTCCGAATCATTGGGACGCCTTTTAACTAAAGTTGACCCATCTACAGTCCCATCTTTATCAAGATTCATATTGGAAAACAAAGAGTTAATAGGAGTCACATCTATCACTTTTAGATCTTCATCTTTATTACCCTGAAAACTAGAAGAACACGCTTTCACAAAGCAATCTTTTTTAGCACGCATCCTAGCGGTTCTTTCTTTGCACTCATCAATGGAAATTCTCATGGCTTTGAGAGACTCATTGATATCATGCTTAGGTGGAATAAATCTAAGTTTCAAAGAATCAACATGGAGAGAAATTCTATCCACCTTCTTAGCCAACTCATCAATCTTAAGCAATTTTTCTTCAACCAAAACATTGAAATTCTTTTGCAAACTCATAAATTCCTTAACACTAGTCTCAAAATCAGAGGGCGTCTTATTAAAATTTCCATAAGAGTTGTTGTAGGAATTACCAAAATTATTAGAGGAATTATTAGGAAACGACCTAGAATTAAAGTTTCCTCTATACGCATTGTTACCAAAATTGTTCCTACCAACAAAATTCACATCCATAGATTCATTATTATTCTCAATCAAAGTGGAAAAAGGCATATCATTAGGATCATAAGAAACACTCTTATTAGCAAACAATTTCATAAGTTCATCCATCTTTCCACTCAATACATTGATCTCTTCAATCGCATGAACTTTTTTACTAGTAGATCTTTCGGTGTGCCATTGAGAATAATTAACCATAATATTATCTAGGAGTTTAGTAGCTTCTCCTAAAGTGATTTCCGTAAAAGTGCCTCCCATGAGAATCTAAAAGATTTCTAGAAGCAAAATTCAATCCGCATAATTTTTTGTATAATCATCCACAAATTCAAACCATGTGTAGGGCAATTACGTATCATTAATTTCATCCTCTCCCAAGCTTGTGCAACATGCTCATGATCAAGTTGCTTAAAATTCATAATATCGTTTCTAAGAGAGATGATCTTAAATACTTAGAGATAAAAGCATCTTTGCACTTATTCCATGAATCAATACTATTTTTAGGCAAAGAAGAGAACCAAGTTTTAGCACAATCTCTAAGAGAAAATGGAAATAGCTTCAATTCAGCAATATCATTATCCACATCTTTCTTCTTTTGCATATCACACAAATCAACAAAGTTGTTTAGATGGGTAGCGGCATCTTCACTAGGAAGGCCAGAAAATTGATCTTTCATGATAAGATTCAACAAAGCGGCATTAATTTAACAAGATTCAGCATCGGTAATAAGAGAAATTAGTGTGCTAATAAAATCATTGTTGTTGGTATTGGAAAAGTCACATAATTTAGTATTATCTTGAGCCATCGTGACAAACAATCGATCCAACACACAAGCACACAAGAAGCAAGCGAAAAGAGGCGAACAAAAAAGAGGCGAAGAAAGGGCAAAGGTTTTTGAAAATTGTTTTAGAAGTGGGGGAGAGGAAAACGAGAGGCGAATGACAAATAATGTAATGCGAGGGAGAAGAGTTTGTGATGGGTACTTGGTATGTCTTGACTTGAGCGTAGATCTCCCCGGCAACGGCGCTAGATATCCTTCTTGCTACCTCTTAAGCATGCGTTGGTTTTCCCTTGAAGAGGAAAGGGTGATGCAGCAAAGTAGCGTAAGTATTTCCCTCAGTTTTTGAGAACCAAGGTATCAATCCAGATGGAGATAACACGCAAGTCACCTAGTACCTGCACAAACAATCAAGAACCTTGCAACCAACGCGATAATGGGGTTGTCAATCCCTTCATGGCCACTCGCAAAAGTGAGATCTAATAAAGATAATAAGATAAATATCTTTGGTATTTTTGTTGTATAGATTGGAAAGTAAAGATTGCAAAATAGTAAAACGAGATGTGATGTAAATAAAAGAGATGCAATATAATAAGAAAGAGACCCGGGGGCCATAGGTTTCACTAGTGGCTTCTCTCAAGATAGCATATATTACGGTGGGTGAACTACCGCCGAGCAATTGATAGAAAAGCGCATAGTTATGAGAATATCTAGGCATGATCATGAATATAAGCATCACGTCCGTGTCAAGTAGACCGAAACGATTATGCATCTACTACTATTACTCCACACATCGACCGCTATCCAGCATGCATCTAGAGTATTAAGTTCATAAGAACAGAGTAATGCATTAAGCAAGATGACATGATGTAGAGGGATAAACTGAAGAAATATGATATAAACCCCATCTTTTTATCCTCGATGGCAACAATACAATACATGCCTAGCTGCCCCTACTGTCACTGGGTAAGGACACCACAAGATTGAACCCAAAGCTAAGCACTTCTCCCATTGCATGAAATATCAATCTAATAGGCCAAACTAAACCGATAATTCGAAGAGACTTGCAAAGATATCAAATCATGCATATAAGAATTCAGAGAAGAACCAAATATTATCCATAGATAAACTTGATCATAAATCCACAATTCATCAGATCTCGGCAAGCACACCGCAAAAGAGTATTACATCCAATAGATCTCCAAGAACATCGAGGAGAACTTTGTATTGAGAATCAAAGAGAGAGAAGAAGTCGTCTAGCTAATAACTATGGACCCGAAGGTCTGTGGTAAACTACTCACACATCATCGGAGAGGCTATGGTGTTGATGTAGAAGCCCTCCGTGATCGATTCCCCCTCCGGCAGATCGCCGGAAGAGGCCCCAAGATGGGATCTCACGGGTACAGAAGGTTGCGGCGGGGGAAAGTTGTTTTGTGGTTCCCCGTGATGTTTTTAGGGTATAAGAGTATATATAGGCGAAAGAAGTACGTCGGTGGAGCTCCGTGGGGCCCACGAGGGTGGGGGCGTGCCTACCCCTCGTGGGCACGCCCTCCTGCCTCGTGTCCGCCTCGCGGAGTTCCAGACTTCAACTCCAAGTCTTCTGGATTGCTTTTGTTCCAAGAAAGATCATCGCGAAGGTTTCATTCCGTTTGGTATTCCTTTTTTGCAAAACATTGAAATATGCAAAAAAACAGAAACTGGCACTGGGCCTTCGGTTAATAGGTTAGTCCCAAAAATAATATAAAAGAGCATATTAAAGCCCATTAAACATCCGCGGACCATCGACGGTGTAGATCCAAGCGGCCAGAGGAGGAGTCAGTACCTGCATGCCGCCTTGCGGCGTTGCCGGGGCCTTCCGGCCCGGTGCCACAGCCGAGCGAGCTCAAGCCCGACCGTATCCGCTCCGAATCCGGCCACTGGGTGCGCAAAACACGTAACCGTGGGTGGGTAGCTACGGGGCGTTGAGGGAAAGGGGGCTGAGCAAGCGTGCGTCCGAGCTGCACGCGCTGGAGTTGGCCTAGCGGCGTGGTGGACCAACCGTGTGGGGGTGCAAAGTGGGCTCGCTCGTGTGGGGGACGGAAGCCATCCCGCGGAGGCGCTAGGTCTGACAGGACGGCCTTGTCGGCAGTGTGTGTCCTCTATGGCAACTGTCCGCTCCCCACTAGCCTCTTCGTTGACATGTGATCCCGTTCCCACATGTCAGTGAGACGACGACGAGTCCTTTTGTACAATTTCCGAATGGACGTCTATGTAGGCCGGGGCGCCTCTTCGTGTACCGTGGCAACCATCCACCGACTCTTCGCCTTTCCCTCTCGATTTGGAACTGTTGTCACAGGCTCTTCCTCCCTCCTCCATTTGCCTTCACCCTTCCGTCTGCTATTGTTCGATCGTCTTCTCCATGGAGGGAACAGGCCGGAAACAACCCCATTATTCTTGCCAAGATCTGAAAGATGACGTGGTGGAGGAACTCATCGATCGGTGCGACGTCATCACCTCGGCTAGCATGGCAGGTTCATTCAAGACCATTCTCGACTCAACTAATAACATCATTACAACGAACCAAAGGGTCCAGGAGCGGTTTGATCTCCCCTATCTTCTTCACTGTGACCCTGCTCACTGGCGCGTGGACGACGGAGGCCTCGCATTGTGCAAGTTGGTGCCGCTTGATAATGATACGTGTGATGTTAAGATGCCATCGCTTGAGGGTAAGGCTTGGGCAGGCGCAAATGGAGATTGGGTTGTTTATATTGGGTCCAACTGCGAGTGGGAACTTGTGAATGTGTACACTCGTCACCGGGTTCCACTTCCAAAAATCTCAGACTGCCCAGAGGTTGAGCACACCGGTTATGACCGTACTTTCAACTACGGTCATGGTGACCGCTGCTCTGTAAGATAGCGATTTGCCAAGTTCCCGACCGCTCTTGGGATTTAATGGAATATGTAGTTGTTGCTATCATCGACAAGCTTGTTGCCTTCCTTCATAGTTCGACTGGATGGATATTGCTCAAAAATCAGTTTTTATACAAGGATGAGTATTGTGACGCAATTCAATACGAGGGTCTTGTGTTTGCTGCCACCACTCGTGGCACTGTTTTTGCATGGAATCCTTATGCTTTCGGTACGTTTGTCTTCCACCGTAATTTAATTGTTTCATCCACATGCATGCGGGTTAGCTAGTTTCCCTTTACTAATTAACCTTCTTGTGTTTCCAAGGTCCTGTGAACATTCCACCACCTATACTTGAAAAATTTTATAACCAAGGGGGAGATGACGACGATGATGATCACGAGCATGAGGACCCATCTCAGTGGCGCCTGGCAACTTATTCCGATGGATCACCTCTTCTTGTCTGTATATAGGGCACCGCTGATGTGACTAAGGAAGCAGGTGTTGTCTCCCATGGTCGCACTCTCCGGACCTATTCCAACATCCATTGCAGGGTATTCGAGATGGATACTACTGTGCTAGCGCCGATACCTTCTCCCTGGTTTAGTATTTATACTCTTGGAGGAAACTCGCTCTTCCTTGGACAAAACTATCCAATCATGGTGAAAGGCGATCCTGCTGCTGTTGACACAACGTTACTACCATTTATGAGAAGCAGTTGTATCTATACCTCGGACATTTCTATGCTTCCCTACCGTGGCTATCACAATATGGGTCATGAAATAGGCCGCTTCAGCCTGGATGATCAGTCCTGCGTTGGTCTCGAGATTGACAGTAGCTGGCCCTTCCGAGACAAACTCTTCTGGTTCAAAGCAAGTGTTTCCAACGCCGAGGAGTGGTTGAGCTGAAGTTCATTTCATTGCTTGTTATTTGTTGTGTGATGAAAACTTTAGTATTTACTAGAATGTTTTGTTGGAACTAATCTATAATCCAACATGTATCCTCGTTGTCGTTGTGTGTTGATGACTTGTTGTATGTAATGAATGGTACATTTGCATATGCATGTCATAAACTCAATTTTTAAATGGTTTTCGACTCACTTCTTGGGTTGTTAGTGCCGTAGTAGTATAGCCAGCATCCGTAGTAGTATGAAGTTGCCACATCACATAGAGCCAACCAATAGTTTATCTAGTTAGATCAACTAGAGCTAGGTGTCGCACGGAGGCCGAGAAATATGATGATAGCATGACTGCGTGAGGTGGGCTTGTACGTAGTATGATGTAGGCACATGGCTTGACGTGTTTCCTACTCCTCCGATCTAAATGTGGAGAAGATTTGGTCGAGTTCTTCCTCCTTTTGCTGACACGTGGGACATCCAAAGCATCCGTGTCGTCGTGCAAGAAAATGGAGTGGTAGTTGAAGCCACGTGATGTGCATCTTGGGTTAAATCAGAATATAATCTTATTACTCTTGAGTAACTCCAAAAGCGGCCACCGAAGATCTTTATTGGATTTGTTTTCATCACCGGCACGTCGAGGTGAAAGATGTGCAGGTTCAGTGGGTCCTCTTTCGTTTTCACTGACATGTGGGACCGCATGTGAGCAAACAGACGATGGGCTCCGCGCGTCTGCTGGCTGGCTGAGAAGAGAGATAGAGGAGGGCTGAGCACGGACTCCAGGAAATTTGTTCTACGTAACCAGCACCTTGATATAGGCTCGATATAGTGGGGTGGCATGGGCCATAACTAGCATTCACGTCTAGCAGTACGGCACACGCCACCCACACGAGTCCCATCCGACACCAATTTTCTTGGAGTCCGTGCTACAGCCATCTCTTCTCCCTCCTGTTTTCTCGGCCATCACGCGGTGGGAGGGGTGGGGGTTTGCCGATAGTATAGTCGGTTTGCTCAACTGTGGTCCCACTTGTAAGTGAAAATGCAACACAACACGCATTCCCCCTTGAGCGGCGTGCCGGACCAACTGTGTGAGGGTGCGATGCGAACACGACAGGCTTTTCCTTTTGAACTTGTAACTTGTAAAATTTGGTTTTGCTCCATGGCGCGACCGTAGATAGAAATGACGATTTTCCCTAAAGTAATGAGAAGTTTGGTTCTGGCGCGATTCATGCATGGAGTACGTACGAAAATTATGAAGTTGATGCGAAAGGTAAAATAATTACTAGTAGTACCATATACTACTACATGGATTTGACGGAAAGATAAAGATACATACGGATCCATCAACGACATCCTCACGCCCTAGTGCGCCGGGTCACCAACTAACGTGTGAGGAGCAGTGGCGTTGGTGGCGAGCTCAACGTGCTTCTGAATAATGCCGTCCAAGGTTGCCCTATGGGTCAAGAAGGCCAGCGACCTATCGTCCTCCTCTGGCACGTAGTAGTCCTTGTGGACGATTTGCGCATAGACGTGGGTGATTATGTCGACGGTGTCTTACTGCGCCAGGCACTGCGCGATGAGCGCGACCTCGAGGTGGACATTCTCTGGCGCGACAACGGGCAGTCGCAGGGCCACCAGTGCGTCGAAGAGGTTGTCACCATAGAGTCCATTGAGGGTGGCGGGCATCGCAGAGCCTGGGCGCGTGGGCTGGAGGCGTACGTCAAGGTCGTCCGCGAGCTTGTTGACGACGGTGAACTTGTCGATGAAGCCGACGAGGACCTTGTCGTACAAGGAGACGAAGCTGTCATCCAAGTGGCCTCTCGCCCTGGCAGCCTCAAGCACGACCTGGAGACGTTCCTCGATGCCGGGCTGTAGGCCGGCGCCATGGAACATCTGGCACAGCCGGCTGATGCTCGCGCTCATCGCCTCCATGGGTCTAGCTTCTAGTCAACTGATCTTGCGATTGGAGTGATCACTCTTTCCCTTGGTTAGGGTGCGTAGGATTTCGTAGATTGGACTGGCGAGGAGCCTTTATATGAGAAGTGCAGACTGCGTTGCATTCACGTGTCTATTGGCCATCTACTCCTCGGCCCTCTACTGCACCTGCCTTTGGCTGTATGACAGGTGGGCCAGCCACCTGTTGGGCCCATGTGTCATTCACACAAACACAGGTGCAGTAAGTCAATGAAGTTGCGTCCCCCTCCATCCCAAAACACTTAGGCACGGTACATTAACTCCCTCCTCGTTTCTTATTTCGTGACATATCAACCAATGAGAGATGTGGGTCGTGCATGCATTCAATGACTTGAGACTTTGCATGTAATCCTATTAATTAGAAAAAAGAGCATGGTTAATAGTATAGCCAACTACTGGCTATATGATGTTTCCATGTCATATAGAGCCATCACTTGTAGCCACTCATACAATAAGGTTAGCTATAAGGCTGGCTATAAGAGTACTACTTTTTCTCATGTTCTCTCTCTCTTTCTTCATATTTATTCTATATCGGCCTACGAATCCGCATACAGCAGCTCTTGCATGAGAGCTGATGTCTACTACGCAACCTTCTCCTTATAGACGTTGTTGGGCCTCCAAGTGCAGAGGTTTGTAGGAAAGTAGCAAATTTCCCTCAAGTGGATGACCTAAGGTTTATCAATCCGTGGGAGGTGTAGGATGAAGATGGTCTCTCTAAAACAACCCTGCAACCAAATAACAAAGAGTCTCTTGTGTCCCCAACACACCCAATACAATGGTAAATTATATAGGTGCACTAGTTCGGTGAAGAGATGGTGATACAAGTGCAATATGGATGGTAGATATAGGTTTTTGTAATCTGAAAATATAAAAACAGCAAGGTAACTAATGATAAAAGTGAGCACAAACGGTATTGCAATGCGTTGAAACAAGGACTAGGGTTCATACTTTCACTAGTGCAAGTTCTCTCAACAATAATAACATAATTGTATCATATCCCTCAACACGCAACAAAGAGTCACTAACAGCGGAGAACAAACGAAGAGATTATGGTAGGCTACGAAACCACCTCAAAGTTATCCTTTCTGATCGATCTATTCAAGAGTCCATAGTAAAATAACATGAAGCTATTCTTTCCATTCGATCTATCATAGAGTTCGTACTAGAATAACACCATAAGACACAAATCAACCAAAACACTAATGTCACCTAGATACTCCAATGTCACCTCAAGTATCCGTGGGTATGATTATACGATATGCATCACACAATCTCAGATTCATCTATTCAACCAACACAAAGAACTTCAAAGAGTGCCCCAAATTTTCTACCGGAGAGTCAAGACGAAAATGTGTGCCAACCCCTATGTATAGGTTCATGGGAGGAACCCGCAAGTTGATCACCAAAACATACATCAAGTGGATCACGTGATATCCCATTGTCACCACAGATAAGCATGGAAAGACATACATCAAGTGTTCTCAAATCCTTAAAGACTCAATCCGATAAGATAACTTCAAAGGGAAAACTCAATCCATTACAAGAGAGTAGAGGGGTGAGAAACATCATAAGATCCAACTATAATAGCAAAGCTCGCGACACATCAAGATCGTACCACCTCAAGAACACGAGAGAGAGAGAGAGATCAAACACATAGCTACTGGTACATACCCTCAGCCACGAGGGTGAACTACTCCCTCCTCGTCATGGAGAGCGCCGACATAATGAAGATGGCCACCGGTGAGGGATCCCCCCTCCGGCAGGGTGTCGGAACAGGGTCCCGATTGGTTTTTGGTGGCTACAGAGGCTTGCGGCGGCGAAACTCCCGATCTATTATGTTCCCCGATCGTTTTAGGGTATATGGATATATATAGGTTAAAGAAGTACGTCAGGGGAGCCATGAGGGGCCCACGAGGGTGGAGGGCACGCCCTAGGGGGGTGGGCGCGCCCTCCTACCTCGTGGCTCCCTCGTTTCTTTCCTAACGTGCACTCCAAGTTTTTTCCGGTAGCTTTCCTTCCAAAAATAACTTCTCCAGTTGATTTCATTCCGTTTCGACTCCGTTTGATATTCCTTTTCTTCGAAACACTGAAACAAGGGAAAAAACAGGAACTGGCACTGGGCTCTGGGTCAATAGGTTAGTCCCAAAAGTAATATAAAAGTGCATAATAAAGCCCATAAACATCCAAAACAGTAGATAATATAGCATGGAGCAATCAAAAATTATAGATACGTTGGAGACGTATCAGCATCCCCAAGCTTAATTCCTGTTCGTTCTCGAGTAGGTAAATGATAAAAAAGATAATTTTTGATGTGGAATGCTACTTGGCATAATTTAATGTAATTCTTCTTAATTGTGGCATGAATATTCAGATCCGAAAGATTCAATATAAAAGTTCATATTGACATAAAAATAATAATACTTCAAGCATACTAACTAAGCAATTATGTCTTCTCAAAATAACATGGCCAAAGAAAGTTCATCCCTACAAAATCATATAGTTTAGTCATGCTCCATTTTCATCACACAAGAATGCTCTCATCATGCACAACTCCGATGACAAGCCAAGCAATTGTTTCATACTTTAGTAATCTCAAACTTTATAAACCTTCACGCAATACATGAGCGTGAGCCATGGATATAGCACTATGGGTGGAATAGAATAAGATGATGGAGGTTATGTGGAGAAGACAAAAAAGGAGAAAGTCTCACATCAACGAGGCTAATCAATGGGCTATGGAGATGCCCATCGATTTATGTTAATGCAAGGAGTTGGGATTGCCATGCAACAGATGCACTAGAGCTATAAATGTATGAAAACTCAACAAAAGAAACTAAGTGGGTGTGCATCCAACTTGCTTGCTCACGAAGACCTAGGGCACTTGAGGAGGCCCATTGTTGGAATATACAAGCCAAGTTCTATAATGAAAAATTCCCACTAGTATATGAAAGTGACAACACATGAGACTCTCTATCATGAAGATCATGGTACTACTTTGAAGCACAAGTGTGGTAAAAGGATAGTAGCATTGTCCCTTCTCTCTTTTTCTCTCATTTTTTATTTTTTTCTTTTTATTTTTGGGCCTTCTCCTTTTTTATGGCCTTTCTCTCTTTTTTTGGGCCTTCTCTTTTTTTATGGCCTTTCTCTTTTTTTATTCCTCACTTGGGACAATGCTCTAGAAAATGATGATCATCACACTTCTATTTATTTACAACTCAATGATTACAACTCGATACTAGAACAAAGTATGACTCTATATGAATGCCTCGTGATGTGCGGGATATGCAATGAACCAAGAGTGACATGTATGAAAGAATTATGAATAGCGGCTTTGCCACAAATACTATGTCAACTACATGATCATGCTAAGCAATATGACAATGATGAATGTGTCATGATAAATGGAATGGTGGAAAGTTGCATGGCAATATATCTCGGAATGGCTATGGAAATGCCATATTAGGTAGGTATGGTGGCTGTTTTGAGGAAGATATAAGGAGGTTTATGTGTGAAAGAGCGTATCATATCACGGGGTTTGGATGCACCGCGAAGTTTGCACCAACTCTCAATGTGAGAAAGGGCAATGCACGGTACCGAAGAGGCTAGCAATGATGGAAGGGTGAGAGTGCGTATAATCCATGGACTCACATACTTATTGCAAAAATATACAAGCCATCAAAAACCAAGCACTACGCGCATGCTCCTAGGGGGATAGATTGGTAGGAAAAGACCATCGCTCATCCCCGACCGCCACTCATAGGGAAGAAAATCAAAGAACACCTCATGTTTCAAATTTGTTACATAACATTTACCATACGTGCATGCTACGGGACTTGCAAACTTCAACACAAGCATTTCTCAAATTCACAACTACTCAACTAGCACGACTTTGATATTATCACCTCCATATCTCAAAAACAATCATCAAGCATCAAAGTTCTCTTAGTATTCAACACACTCATAAGAAAGCTTTTATTATTTTTGTATACCTAGCATATTAAGATTATTTAAGCAAATTACCATGCTATTTAAGACTCTCAAAATAATCTAAGTGAAGCATGAGAGATCAATAGTTTCTTTAAAACAATTCCACCACCGTGCTCTAAAAGATATAAGTGAAGCACTAGAGCAAACAACAAACTACTCCGAAAGATAATAGTGAAGATTAATGAGTAGCCGAATAATTATGCAACTATGTGAAGACTCTCCTATTTAATAATTTCAGATCTTGGTATTTTATTCAAACAGCAAGCAAAACAAAATAAAATGACATGACGCTCCAAGCAAAACACATATCATGTGGTGAATAAAAATATAGTTCCAAGGTAAAGTTATCGATGGATGAAGACGAAAGAGGGGATGCCTTCACTACAAAAAAATACACTTCCGTGATTATGCGTATTTGTCACAGTAGGTCGCGTTTTTTGTCATGCATGTACATCCATGCCAAATTTATGACAGAATCAAGATAGTCATACCTGTGCTGTCGTAGAAGTGTTCCATGACATTACCAAAATTATCATCACGGAAGTGTCCACTTCCATGACGATAAATCCCGTCCACGTAAGTGCTTTCGTCAAGGGTGACCGACACATGGCATCCACCATAACGGAACACAGTTAAGCTATCGGGTCGAGTTTTGGATCCGATAACCCGTTAACAGCCACGACCAATGGGGATTTTCCACGTGTAAAATCATCATTGGCTGGAGGAAACACGTGTCGGCTCATCGTTGGGACAGATGTCATCCACTCATTGGATGGAAGGCGCCTATGATACGTCGACACGTGGCACGGCCCAACAGAGGCCCATTTCTGTGAAAAGGCCGGCCCGTTTGACTTGGTCAAAAGGTGGCGGGCCGGCCCATGTAAAGCCTGTTAATGGCCTGTTCGCATATAGCCCATTTACAACCCTCTAACCCAAGGCCCGTTACGCCCTATCCAAATTAGGCCCGGTACCGTCATCTGGGCCACCCAATATGATTCCAGCCCGTTTTCGCCGGCCCATGTATGGCCCATGACGTCTTCGGCCCATATGAGGCTCTATGTAACTTTTGGCCTATTAACGGCTCGTGGTGAAACTGGCCCATAATGAACAAAGTGTATTACTTTACACCCATTAACGGCCGTGGTGAAATCGGCCCGTAATGAACAAAGGTATCACTTTATACCCATTAAGGTCCCGTTATTCCGTTGGGCGTTTCCAGCCCATGTTATCTTTCGCCTTCTCGAGCCCATTTATTCTTGGGATCATTTCCGGCATTCGTTTACTTACGACCCGTTCATCGCTATTTTACGCTTATGGGCCAAATTCAGCCCGTGGTTACAGTCGGCCCGTTTGTGGTCCGTTAACACATTGGGCCGTTTTCATAGCGTCATGAAATACGACCTATTAACGATGGCCCGTTATGGTCGGCCCATGAGCGGACGATTCCAACTCTAGCCTGTTTACGACCATAATGCGGCCTGTTATTGGCCCATGTTTGGCCAATCGATCATACTGCCCGGATAAGGCCCATTGATGATACGGCCCGTAGAAGGCCCATTGTTTCTACGGCCCGTAGAAGGCCCATTGTTTCTACGGCCCGTAGAAGGCCCACTATTTCTACGGCCCGTAGAAGGCCCATCGCTTCTACGGCCCGTAGGAGGCCCAAAGTGTCACTACAAGAATATTAGCCCATGGTTATTGTGGCCTAGTTTTAAAAATAGGTTATTGCAGCCACTAGCAAACCGGAAAAAGAACTGCAATGACTACAAGCAAACAAATAAACAAGACAACAAGGAAATAAATAAGCAAGCAACTTACGCTAGGCTATCACGGCTATTGCACATATTACATCCACTGGGCATCAAAGTTCGCCACCAGTGCAAATAAACGCGCCGACAAAAGAATATACAAAACTGAGAGCACTTCAGAAGGCACTAGGCCTGGCCAGGTCGAGCCCCCAAACAGTGAAGAAGCTGAGTAGACCTCGGTTGTGTCAACGATAGATGCATCAACACTAGATTTAAGGCATGATGGTGCGCATACGACAGTCCTCCGACATCTTCATTGCATCTTTGACTTCAAGTCGGAGATGAGCCAAGCAAGCCTTTCCGCTTTAAGTTGAGACTGAAGAAGTCGAACTGATTGAGGCAGCGACGCACATAGGTTGTCTCACACCTGCCGTGAGTAGCTTCAACTCACTTTGTCTTCATCAAGGCAGGACCTTGGGGTCATCTCGCTGTCCTCAAGATGGTTTGGCTCACTATCTTCCCTAAAGTTCTTCCCGGCGTAAGAGATACGACTACGAAGAGAAACAAGGAGACACGTAATGTGTTTCACAATTATATAAGCAAATAAATGGATCTGTTTCTTCATAAGGAACATGTTTTTACAACTACAATTTGAAATCGGTAGTTGTTGCAAACATCCAATCAGATGTAAACAAAGAAAGCAAACAGCAGTGGAGGCAATGATGCCTATCCAAATCTATACTAGAACAAAGTTTGAAGGCTTGAGAAGGATGAACTTACATTACATGTTAACACGGGCTGGACAAAGCCCTTCTCCATGTTGATGGAATGATAATTCAATAAATTCCCCAAAGAAAATTCTTTATAAGCGTTGCCATTATTCTACATTTTGCAAAGAGTAAATATAGATCAAATAATATTGGAAGAAACAGAGGATAATGAAGCTCAAAAGTGCATCGATGATACATAATCAAATAGCAATTAATTAAGTATAGCGTTACAAGGCAAAAGGGAGAGAGGTACTGACAAGAGCAATGCCGAGCCCATTATTGTTTTGAGATTGTATGATCCTTTGAGCAAGGAGATTCATTTAAAATTAGTTTTCATACAAGAGAGAAGGTAAGGCACAAGCAGAAATTTAGGAGTACAAATTTTGAATTGATATCATAGACAGTACCTGACGCTGGGCTCCCAGCAGTTCTAATAGGGGTTTGGCCACTGGAGTAGGGGTAAAGTGTGGTACAGTTGGGCCTGTGTTTTCTGTGGCTGCTGATCTATCTGATTTAACAGGTACCACTACCTTTTCCAAATATCTAGTTTGTACTCCTTGAGGATCTGCACTCACCCTCTTCCTTTTGGACATCTATCACGAAAGAACAACATTTGACTGGAAAAACATAGTGTGACGACACATGGAATAGGTACATAAAATGGATAGTTATGGCATATACTCATATATGATGCTTAAACTAAGCGAGATGGTGTAACAAAGTAGAAGAAATGCAAGAGGTCAGATGCAAAATATGTGCGACCAATACAACTTTGCAAAGTTAGAGCAAGCACCTTGATGAGTGAATAAGATAGGCCATCCCCCACCATGCCAAGTTTGTTAGCCAGTGGATCGTTCCGCAATATTCCTCTCGTGCGCCCATTCTCATATTCATTTTGATAATGTTCAATATGTGACATGCATGAAAACATAAAAACAAGTGAGATTTTCTTTGTAATGCAGAGGTGATTCTAATCCAATCGCCTCCCTCAGAACCCCTTTGTGCTATCTCTGCAATTCTTTTAAAAGATGCCATGCATGCTGTAATTTGTTGTGTGCATTAATATAATGTGGCCTACTACTCAAAATATGATAGCTCCAGAAGTGATGACACTTCGCAGATGATAGCTTCAACATATAGTAAAGAAGAACAAGTTGACCTCGACCGATGTATTCAAAATATACTAAGGAGAACAACTCGACTGACCAAATGACCGCAAGAGAAGAGTATCATCTTAAAGAAGAGCGTAAGAGCAAGCAGATTGAAGATATTACAAGTGTTTCAATACAATGTCGGTTGGCCACCCATGATGAACCAGAGCGCTTGAGAAATACTATTCTTTCCGGTCTCTCCATATGTGGCTCACATGCATTTCAAACTAAAGTAGGAACATTTAGCTAACCAATTAAACATCTCTTAGTTTTACTAATATCAGCAATAATATCGGATATGAATTTGTACAACTAAGCTTGTTTAGCTCGATGGGTGGAGCAGTGCTATTACGACCTACGAACCATGTAGGCTGATTGTGGTCATCATAAAATGGGGAAAACATAAGCATGATCAAGACAAAGGTTGACCATGGCGGTGGGATGGCAGATCCAAGCTGCAAACCGCCAAGAAGGGTAGTTAGCAACCGATGTTTGCTTTGAAATAACAACTAAGATTTGGTATGGACAAGAAAGTATGGTTAACAAGTGACAAACAAATGCAATTATGTTGTCTATCTATATGTCGCGACATGCATTTGGAAACTCAAGTGGGACCTTTAGCTAACCAATTAAATGTGTCAGTTAACTAATATCAGTATCATATCACAATCATATTTGAACAACTAAGCTTTCGAATTCTGAGTGTTGTGTTGTTTAGCTTGAAGGGTGGAGTAATGCTAGTCTGACGAGAAAGCACCTACGGAGATCATAGTAGAGTAGATAAAAGGAAAACCCTAAGTATCAAGAGAAAAACTAGGAAAGTGGAACTAGCTGGACCAAAGGTGGCGCACATGCTTTTCAAAGCGAATATAGGAACATTAGGTGACCAATTAAATGTTCTCTGTTTTAGTTATATGAGCATCATATCAGATTCGTATTTGAACACTTAAGCTTTGGGTTGAGGTCTTGAGGAGCAGTGCTAGCACGACACGAAGCACCTACGATGATGCTAGTGAATATAAAGGGGGAGAAACCATAAGCTTTACGAGTATAGTGCTCGTTCCATGGCGGATCTGAAGGTGCAAACCGGACAAAGCTACTTCGCAACCAATGTTTGCTTTCAACTAGCCACTACGATTTGGTACGGACAAGAAAAGTACAAGAAACAAATTACGATCTATTTTCCGGTGAGATCAATAACTTAAGCACATATGGAAGAGTACCACCTCTCTTAGGGCGCCGTGTAGGCCTATGCGATATGTTGAGGGTGCTTCTTTGGTGCGATGGGCTGTCGGCGGCGGGAAGAAGACTTTAGACGGCAGACGACCGGTCGGGGATATATCATGTTGCCATGGATGAGGCGGTCGTAGGAGCGGCAACGGAAAGGTGGACGACGGCGCCGATGAAGCAAGAGGAGGTGATGAAAGGATCCTGGTCCAGCGCCGTGGATGAGAGACGTCCATCTCTTGGACGATGGGGTAGGGTAGCGGCTCCGGCAAGGTGGAGGATGGGGTGGCGGACGGAGGAGGCTGGCCGCATTATGGAGGTTGTCATGCACCGACGGTGTATGAATGGGGAAATGGAGGGAAGAGGCGATCTCAAACTTTGGGGCGTGCTTCTACGAAATGGGGAAAGTTACGAACTTATCCCCGTTTAAAATATCGAACATCGCGTCGGTTGGGGATAGGAAGGTAATCTCGCATCTCCCAAATATTTGCAGAACTATTTCGGGCGAGGAGAGGGTGTTTTTCCGCCCACGGTTGGCGCCCACGGTGTATGAACGGGGCTGATAGGTAGGGCGGTTGTGTCACGTCTGATGGAAGTTACACATCTGCCTATTTAAAATATTGGCCTACATCAATTTCGGACGAGGAGAGTTTGTTTTACCGCCCACCGTGTATGAATGGGGAAATGGAGGAAGAGACACATGTCTTTCGGACGAGCTTGAATCAAATGTGTTTTCCGCCCACATTTGGCGCCCACCGTGTCTGAATGGGTTCAGAGGCTGTCGTGTCATGTCTGATTGAAGTTACTAGTCTACCCCTATCAACAGCAGTGTAAATCCGGTCGATAAGGATGTCAAGTGTCAGGGGTAGACAGTAATTTCCATCTCGCAAACACTTGCTTCGGGCAGCCCACAAATTATAGTGGGTGTTTAGCCGCTTGCTCAAAACTTGGGAGAATTAGCATTCACGTTTGCCACGGGACACGGCAAACTAAATTCAAATCCAGTTTGTATTCGATTACGAATATCCACAGATAATTATACGCTTTGTTATTTATTTCTTCAAAACCACAACAAAGATTTATTCCACCTTTATATATGATTATGATTTAGAAATGCCGTGATCTTGAATTCAAGAGGTTGGATACACTCTGATTCAAAAAGTTATTTCATCCAATACAATATGCTCACACGAAAAACAGTTCACCTTATGTCAATCATATAAGTACTGAGGATTACCTCGCCTAAAATATTTGGATCATTACAACACATGGACAACATGGAATTCCGGACAACATAGGGGGTCTTGCAACATAATCCATTCAGAGACATGACACAACATGCAAGTACAATAATCTAATGACAATTTCAACTGGTATCTAAAGAAGAACCAGGATTACCTTGGGCTTCAGATAACAGAAACAGCAGGACCTCCTCCGTCTTCAAATGCAACATTCTTACTTCCTCCAATTCTTGGGTTGCTTGCATAATGCGTGTCGCTAATTCCGTAATTTCTAGCCTCAAGATAAAGATTACCTCATTCATGGCAGCCACACCATCTCTTTCTGCCTCTCGTAGAGCCTCAAGCACTATAATATCTATGCTCAGACTGCTCTCCGGTGGTGTTACCTCTGAACTGCAACCATCTGGTAACATGGATGGCGCACTGCTTCCACAAATAGATTCTGGGGTTGTACATTGTGTCCTAGTGTGAACGGCATCCTGAAAGGTTTCCGCTGGACATAAGTAAGAGATAGTTATCATATGATCCAGGCAGTAAGCTTACATGATAAACGATGGACAAATTACTACCGAGCATGGCAAACTATATTTAAATGGTTCAAAGCAGCATCAGCCGAAAGAAATTAAAATGGTAAGATGAAAGTTGAAAGGGAGTGTACAACCGCTATATTTAAGTTGCCAAGGCATCTAAGCAGTTGAAATAATCTGAGAAAGCACTTAACAAAGTGTGGCCTCATATAAACTACGAAGACAGTTTTGTGATGAAGTTGAGAGGAAAAGTTAAGGACTCAAATGAAATAGGCATGCATTTCTTTACGATAGTACGTAAGGCACTTCTTGACATATTAGCCAACTTCGGTATAACGTAACAACAAACAAGCATTGAATCAAGCAATACAAAGAAAGCGCATAACCGAACTATTTGTAATTCGGTAGGATTACACGTTGAGGGCACAAGCCAAGAAAGCATCCCACTGCATTACATTTAACATGTACTAAAACACACCGGCTTACCATATGTTCTTTGTGAAGCCTAGTCAGTAGTTGCAATGTTCTTTGAAGATATCGTCAAGATCCCGTGGTTGCAAATCTAGTGGTTGTAGTTTATTCTGCACCATCTATTTAGGTAAAATTAATTTTAATTGCATGCACTGGTCCGAATTGATCATCAATGGTTCATCTAAACTAATGAAAGAAGGGTGTGTGCATACATGACAATATATCTGCTTCCCTCTATTTTTATGCTTGTTCGAGGTGCCAGCACTAAAAGAACAAATATTTTGCTTGATGGGGTTGGCAGCTCCATAATTAATAGAAGCATCAAATTTGTCATGTAACTTGGGAAGATCAAGAACACACAAACAAGTAATGAACAGAGGCTCGGAGCAGTGATGTAATAGCTAGCATCAGAAAATATAGGGTAAAACGAACAAAAGCAAATGAACCACATGCTAGTTTGCTGATGTGTAATTAAGCATAGAGAACATTAAGCGATGCGATGGAACCAACAGGTGGCATCGTAACAAAACTAAAGCATATTAACTATATGTGCACTTTGGTATGTAATTTAACACATGTAACATGTTCACTGCCGTAAGTATGGCCCTATAGGTGCAAGCGTAATAACGCGTCTCATGAAAAACTGAATGATGCCTCAAGAAATTCAAAGGTGCGGTGCTTATGCTAGGAAAGTGAACGAGGCGCCGCCGTTGGATAATAGTACCTGATTCTCGGCGACGTATGGGTATCGTTGTCATACTTGATAGCTAAGGATCGTCGATGGTGCTCATGTTGCGGTTGAGTTTGGGCCGGCTGTCGTCGTCGCTGAAGCTGCTCCGGTGCTACGGTTGCGGCGCCTGTCGACATACAAGAAAGCTCATCTGTTGTAAGTGAACAGTTGCACGATAAAGAGAAAAACCGAAGGAGTACAAATCGAAATAACCTGATGAGGCTGCGGCATCGGTAAAGCAGGGCCGGTGGAGTTGAATATGGCTTCCGTGGAGCGGGTCCGGTCACGATGGGCGAAGGCTTGATGCGTTGTATAGTGCTTTCGGTGAGGCGGATCTGTTGCGTCGGACGAGGGCTTGTATGAAGGGCCAGCGAAGGGGCGGACGAGGGAGTCAGTGAAGGGCCTATGCTGTGGTGGAGGGCGCCGGTTAAGCAGATCCGGTGCGGTGGACCATGATGGCGGTCAAGGAGATCTGGAGCGGTGGACAAGCCAGTCGCTGAAGCGGCTCCGGTGAAGTGGCGAGTTGGCGATTAGGGGTTCCAAGGTGCGGAAGGTAGATCCGGGGGTGTGAGGTCCACCGCTGCGGCAGAGGACTAGATTCGCGGCTTGCCGTGGTTGGGGTCGGGGAGGGAAGGAGGGGCTCTGGGAAGAATGTTGGGGCAAAGAGGGAAAACAATGGAGTTACCAAAGCAGCCCTTTTCCGTTCATGTGGCGAGGGTAAAACAGGAATATCGCAGGGCTAAACTTTCGCGTGTGATATTTCGATGTGAGCGGGAAGTTTGAAAGCTTTTGGCGCCTAAAATTATAAGTATTCTGCTCTCGTACGGCCGACTATGATATCATGGCCGACAATTTGTTTGTTTTGCACGCAAAAAAATGTGCAGGTTTTGAAAATCAATGTCTCCAACTCGAAACTTAGATTGTCCATTCAATTCAAATATGGATCATTGAGCTACTACAAGCAAATACCATCATACGGTCCAATTCAAATGAAATTCCAAATGTGTTTATCCTAAATATGATGACAAAAGCAAAAATGTGTATGTGTATGAATAAAGTGGATGGTTATAAAGTTTGAACATGCCTGTATGTGTATGTCTCTAGGTTTGATATATGAATTTGAAATCACGAAATCTCGTCTTAAAAAATGTACCTCCGTTTAAATGAATAATGATGGAGTCGAATTCCAAAATTCCAATCTTAGGTTTGTAATTCGGGTACATCAAGGTATATCACGCATGTTCAAAAGTATCGTTATCTCATAGTACAAACTGTGAAACAAATGGATCAACCATGAGTGCACAATATCTCAATTAAGCTAAAGTCCCTCAAATATAGACACCTCACTCTTTATCTGAAGCCAACCCCCCCCCCCACCACCACACACACACACACACATAGAGAAGTCGTTCTCTCCCCCAAACACCAACACACGAGCACATTAACACCCCTCTCTCTTGTAAAGTCCGGACCCCAACATAGATCTCTAACACTTTGTCTCTCGGGCATGCACACATCTCTTCCCTCACTCTCTAGGTCTCCCGCTATCTCTCTTACCGAAGCACACACACTATGTAGAGTGTATATTTCCCATACACACAAAACGTCTATCTCCCTAGTTATGTGGTTCTCGCGCACTCACCTCACACACCACCCCCACCGCAAACAAGCACACTTTGTCTCCTTGTGCACCACTCTCCTCTTTCTATCTCTCCCACATGCGGACCCGCCCAGCTCCTTCCCTGCATACATATATGTCGTGACTCTTTGCATAGCTCCCTAATGTATAATCATTCTCGATTTAGCACATTGTTCTCTACACCATCTATTCTAGATCTCTCATGAAGTCCCTATCACACACACGATGACTCGCTTCCCTTGTGTCTCCGTTCATAGGCCAATTTCGACGACATCAACATTGTCTCCCTATCTATACGCCATTTATGGACACAAACGACCCCTCTCGCCCCTCTCTTCTCTCTCTCTCTCTCTCTCTCTCTCTCGTTGCTAGCTCTCTCTTTCTCTCGCTCTCACACCCTCTCCCACACACACACTCGATGTCTCTTCCAAATAGTTCCGCTTCCCCCAGCCCGCACTGCTATCCCGCTACTACACATGTCACACCATTCCCCCCTTCCCTTATACTAGGTTTACATCATCAGTGGTCTCTCTATTCCACGTACACTCTCTCCCTCTCACACCCAAACGCGTGCACAAACACACACAAACACGCACAAACACACATTTATCTGGATCCTCATCTCTCCCCATGTCTGCATGTGTATCTTACACACTCACTCTCTAATTATGCATATGTGTCTCCACGTTACTCAACACAAAGCCCCATGTACATGTCTCTCTCTATCCTCCACACACATAGACACAAAGAATCTGTTATCATTGCCCCAGTCTCTAACATATCACACACGCACACTGTCTCCCTCTCTCTCACAAACACGCTCATCAAGGGTTTCCCCAATAACTTACCGTCTATTCATCAACAGTCGTGGCTGTACGGTGAACACGAGACGTGAAAAAGAATAAATCTACACTGGCTTAGACCACCTAGTATGACTATACTAGGACTAGAGCAAGCCAAAAAGCGCGCCGCGTCACCCCCTCCTTGTCGACGACGGGAAAATCTTTGTTTTACACAGTCAAGAAGTCATTGTGCTAAGTCCCCACATGCCGAGGCGTTGAATAGAATGTAGATGCTAGTTTACGTAAGCAAGTATCGATAATACGTTTGTATCTCCATACTTATATTTCTTCTCTTATAAAAACCGAGGTGGTGATGATGGTACGTGTGCCATCTTGCAATATAGACCGTCCGATCTATATCCGGGATGGAAATTAAACTAAAAGATACCCGCACCCTCTCCACATTTGCAGACAAGGCCTTCCCTCGTTCATCCCTATCTCCAACAAACCTCATTGTTGAGAAATTAAGAAAGGAAGCCTCTGGAACAAAGCGGCACAGTGGCCGCGCCGGCGTCGTCAATCCCCATGCCTCCGCCACCCGACCACCAACCACCACCACACCCCACTCCTCTTCACCGTATCTCATATTTCTCGAGATATCATTAGTTTTTACACATGGGATTACTCCCAAGGGTCAATCACAACAAGTGTTTTATAAAAAATGCATCTAGATGTTCCGTGCAATGCACGGATCTTGCTAGTACTCCTACACAAGACTAAGTTGGTGATCTTTGGTGTGCCTGCCATCCGTCGCTTCGACCATTAGATCTACATCTAACGATTGTGAGGTAAGTTGTTGCCTTTTCTCACCAACATCCCACTTGTCTACCAATTTGCAGAAAAACCCATAATTAGTATCTTAAAACCAACCACATCCCTCCTTGACCTCACCAAAGCAGCCCAAGGAATATATTCTAATTGAAACATATGTATATCAAAATTAGAGTGTTTTGTACCAAGTTTGTGAATAAGTATTATTCTAATTATGATTCGTTACAGCGGACATGAACATTGCTAGTATTTCCAACCATGCATTTTTCCTAGTATTCCATAGTTTCGAGTTTTCCATCAAGATATTAGTCACTCATGGTTGATATTTACTTTCAATCATGTACACATATGCACTATGTAACTAGCCTTGCTTATTGGCTTCCAAATCTTAACTTTCACCCCTACTTACAATATGTAGAGTATTTAACAAAAAACTACCACTTTCAACCAGCCCTAGGAAGAACCTATTGTACAAAAATAGCAAGAACATACCCAAAATTTCTTAATCCATGCCAAAAACTACTACCTAGTACTCCTACCGATTAGGTTCGTTTAAACCCATTTATGATAGGGTTGGCCCACACGTCCGTGCTGACGAGGCAGCTTAAACCAACACATTTTGTTTGACCGTTGACACGAGGGACCCACATCTGACCTTCTATCCTGTTATTCCCCCTCAAATCATTATTTTTCTTGAACATTACTTCAAACAGTAATGATGCGTGTTCCTCGGTGGCGCCGGTGATGAGCGAGTAGGCCGCCGCTCCGCCAGACGAGCCGGACGCCGCGCTGGCCTCCGCACGGGTTGGCAGGCTGGCCCGAGCGTGACTCACAAGCGAGCAAGCCTCCGCGCTGGCCTTCGCCGAGAGATGATGGTTGGCCCGAGCGGCATCGCGAGCAAGCCGCCGTCTTGCCGTGCCAATCTAGCTAGCAAACCTTGCGCATAAGCAGGTGGGCGGAGCTATCTTGGCTAGCTAAGCGGCCGTGAGCACCAGACGGAGCTGGCATCCGGCTGCCGCAACATGGGCTCCGCACCGCCGGGCGGTTTTGACCTCGCCTATACGCCGTGGTCAGAAGGCTGCGTCCCATGGCCGAGGATGACTAGGTGGACGGGCCGGAGGTAGGAGGTCACTCGAGGATTTTTGTTGGTAAGAGCATGTACAATGGTTGATAAGGTAGTCTTATCTTAAGTCTGCCACGTATACAAGTGGTAGTAGTTTCTTGGCATTTTAGTGGTTTCTTGCATTATTAGGGGTTTCTTGTAAGGAAATGTACGTACTACTAGCGACAAAAGGTGATTCTAGGTTACGTTGTACTCCAACGAGTACTACTAGTGGTCGCGGGAGTGTATACCTCGTTTTGTGGGTTCGATCCCTACGAACGCATACGACGGCCTTTTTTTTAAATAGTACTACTACACTTTGCTACGAGCCATATTTTACACGGGTAGTTTGAGTTTTGAAGTCGAAAGGACGTGCGGCCCCACAATCTGGGTGCCTTTGGACAGCCTAGCCACGTGAACGGGTTTTCCTTCCCAAGATCCCGTGGCTCAGGTTTCGCGCCCTAGCCGCACCTCGCTTGCATCTTCCTCATCAGCTAGTAGCATATTTAAACTAGCGCCTCCCAATTAAGCCCGAGGAGCCGGAAAAGCTTGGCGGGGCATTGGGAATCATGCAATATGGCTCGCACGTAAAGTGCTCTACTACTACTCAGAAGCTTGTGGCGTCATGCCGCATGGACTTCACTCCATTATCGGCTCTACTATAAAAGAAATTCCTCTTGACGTGTTTTTTTAAACGGAGGCAAAAGCTTTGCTTCATCTCATTCATAAAGAAGGAACTAGTTCTAACAAAGTTCGACGAGATCCATTACACCTCCACAAATGGAAGCGAAAAGCCTAGTCTCGCTGTATCAAATAAATCAAATGTTCTACCCCTGTAGTAACCGTCGCTGATAAACAGGCTGCTAGTGTGTGCATGAGAGGAGCGGCTGAGTAGGCCAGCTACTCCTATGTGAGAGGAGCGGCTGAATATAGCATCGAGAGTACCCACTAGGCCACTACGCAGGTGTACTTCCCCTGCATTGATAGTACAGTGATGGTTCTAGAGAACAGTAGTACCCTCCACTTCCAACCGTAGCTCCTTGGCCCTAAGATTCAAGAGTTCAAAACTGGTGCACTATACTAGACTAGACTAGAAGTTTAGTACATCGCACTACTAGTTGAGAAAAGTAGTACTGGTACTGCTATAGTACGAGTACGTACTCCTCTGTCACATAATGTAAGATGTTTTTTGACACTAGTTGGCGTGTACAAAAAATGGCAAAAACATACCCAAAATTTCTTAATCCACGCCAAAAACTACTACCAAGTGCCAAAATTTTCTTACTAGTGCTATTATTTACGAGATAATGCAATCCCATAACGTTCCATAATGCTAGTACTAGTAGTAAATAATAGCCTCACCCCTTCACGAGGAACGATCTACAGCTTGGAAGGGACGAGGCCCTGCGGTTACTACGCTCTTATCTCCTCCTCGCCAGTTCCCCTCCCCCTGAAGAGAAGGCAGTTCGTCGCTGCTCCCATGGATTCGCCAGGCGGTTCTCCTCCTCATCGGGGCTGGGAGACCTTGGACGACGATCCTCTTGGAGAAATCGCACGCCGCTCCGACGTCCTCACCGCCGCAAGACTCGGTGCTTCCTGCACCAACTTTTTCAAGACGATGCTTAAACATACTTGGGAAAAAGCCATGCTTGTTGGTCTTCCATGCGTCCTCGAGGAGAAGGTTCTTCTATGGGACAATCCTTCAAACAGTCCACCGCTCCCTGGCCATGGTTGCACGTTGACTCCGCTAGAGTTGCCAACGTTGAGAGGTAGTCGGATTTTGTCCGATGAGCAGGTCAGTAATGGAGTTTGATCATGTAGTACTTAGTTATTCCATTTCCATCCCGTAATTTCTCCGCTGCCCACCGTCTATATATAGGTTGCGGGTCGGTGCCAACGAAGATTGGCTTGCATACCTCTGGCGGATACCACCATCATTTTGCACAACATCCACATCGGTCGGCTGCCCGTGAGACCCTTCTCCACCATTGGGATCGGCCTTCCGGACTGGCTGGGCTTGAATACGTATGATGATGCCTACATGAGATTGAAGAAGATAGCAATTGCGGACCCGCCGACAAAACGACGCGGCTACAATGATTACTATCTCGGTGTTCGACATAAGGATTGCCATCAGTGCAAGATGCAGTAACGGCAGAGGCTGGCGCATGTTGGCGACGGCAGATTTGTACCCCTACACGTTCGAAGACGCCGTGCGCCATCTAGGCCGCTTCTTCGCAGTGACAAGCCAGGGGACTTGTTTCATCTGGTTGCCATCCTACGGTACGGGAGATTACAAACAGAATGCACAAACCATCATTTGCATCCTAACGGTACTCCATTATTTTGCAGGGACCAATCATCCCCCGATCAAAACAAGATCGCGGATCCTGGATGTGCATTTGCATCCGCGATTCGGTCTAACCTGGAACCTTGTAGCTGACTTTGGCATATTGGGATCAACTATCTTAGCGATGCGTTACCCATGGTACCACTGATGTGCAACATGGTCACACAATCTACCACGATCGGACCGTCACCATCTACCTAGGTATTCCATTTTTTTAACCCTCTCGCCTTCTCTTTCATTGTTGTACTAGTAGTATACTTAGTAGTACTAGTAGGAGTACTTTTTACCTTGGAGGATGCGTATAGCTAGCTAGGAACCTTGAAGACTTGAACCCACTAGCTGCCACCATTTTTGTTTTTCCATGTCTTACTATCTCATCCATGTAGCCAAGAGTGGCTATATATAATAAGCCGGTTATTTTACTTCCTCTATACCGGAGTAGTACTATTTGCTGCACAAGACATCGACCGCCATATTTGAGCACAACATTATTGTGCATGGACCTTGACTATGTACGACACCACGTGTCCAGATCTGGGATGCCGCGTGTACCAGATGAACGGCGCCGAGTTCGACCCCCGTGATGCTACGTGGGTGCCAAGGAACACTCCTGGAGAGTACTCGCTTTTCATCGGGGACAGCTACCCCATTGTGAAGCGGATGCCACCTTCCGTGCATGACACAGAAGGTCTGCCGTTCATGAAGCAGGGTTGTGTCTTCATTGCGCACCACCGGATGAATGACATGCTAGGACACGCTATCCCTGATTTATGCCGCTTCAGCTTGGATGAGTCTCCATCGTGTGGAACCGGACTAGAAAGCTGCGACAAT
Organism: Aegilops bicornis; assembly: GCA_021605145.1. NCBI lineage: Eukaryota > Viridiplantae > Streptophyta > Magnoliopsida > Poales > Poaceae > Aegilops > Aegilops bicornis. The sequence goes on along the minus strand of CM038672.1, from coordinate 565,615,255 downwards.
GATTCCGTTGCCCATCGCTATGGATCGTGCCATCCATAAAGAACACAGGACTGGAACACGGAGGAGGACATGCATGTAGTCCATCTATAACGTGTAAGTGGAGTACGGTAATTGTCAACAGTAGCGCTGTGAATATATGTAGACTAGTCGTGCACAAATTTATCACATGAATTGGAGATGAACTTGTGTGGCATACTGGCATTTGTCCTTTAGAATTTATTACTAGTAAATGTGTTATGTGTACGTGCAACTTGTGTGGTTGTTGCACGGGCTCCAACACACTCTTTGAGAAAAAAAAGGTGGCACAACTTTGGATATACGTGACGTGGCGACATCATACAGTAGCATCGTTTGCTATAGTTGTAGTACGCTCCTACTAGGACGACAACTCCTATAAAACCTTGCGCTTGGCTCTTTGCCTCTTCGGGAGGTTCAATAGTTCGTACTCGTGTGAACCTTGCACTTGGCTCTTCGCCTCTTCGAAAGGTCCAACAATGATGATACTACAGTACAATATGCTTCTAGCAATCTAACACCGATTGAACTGCTGCACGTCCACCGCGAGGGCGAGGACGAGGGCGAGGGAGAGGGAGAGGGAGGGAGAGGGAGAGGGCGCTGTAGTCAAAACCCTCTCCTCATCCTGCCAACCACCGCGCGCGTGGGTGAGGGAGAGGCGTAGTAAGCAAGCTTCTCCTCGTTCGGCGAGTTGACGGGACACATCAAAGGAGTACTAGTACTAGTAGTATTCCATACTACTTCCTTTCTGATTAATATGGCTTAATTTGAAACGAGAAAAATACACTGGCGGTCAACGTATGTAACAGTACGCTCTTTACGGTCACTATATATGGTTTTGCGGCGTGGCACTTTGTTGACTGGTTAAATTGTCACCTGGTTTCTGGGTCCCACCGCCGGGCCAAGGCAGCAAAGAAATCAGTTAAACAAAACTTTACGCAGGCGCGACACGGGTCCAACCCTTGCGCGCGAACCTCCCTGGCTGTGTATGTGAGTGCATGCACGTGTCCTCCCTCGGTCTTCCAACAAAGAGTGTACATCGGCTACAAAACAAAGAGTGTGGTACCTAATGTACATCTACACTTCCAATGCATGTAGCCTTTAATCTAAATCGATATTGATTGACTAATGCACCAACTTGTGTTGTAGGTATAGGCTACATGTCTATCCTTAATTACAGCATGCAACGGCCTTCATTTAATCTTCTTATCTCAATGGTCGCATGCACACATAAGTCTGCTACTTTTGGGCGTTAATTATGCCCTTGTCAATGTGTAAATCTCTAAATGTACAGTCTTTTCACGGACGTAGGGAGTAGGTTGAGCACTTGAGCGTGAGCTGTGTGTGCTGCGTCGTGTCTTGTGTGCCGCATGGAGTGCGTGAGTGTTGCGTGCGTCCATGTGTGCGTGTGAGTGTTGCATGTTGCATGCATGCATGCATGGAGCTTACTCCCTGCCATTGACATGTTCATATTTCAAGCTTCCTCTGTTCCCTCCATATGGTGATACTCCCTCTGTTCCCAAATAGTACGGAGTAAAAGCCTCCCTCTGTTCCCAAATACGGGGTATTTGTCTTTCTACAGATTTCAACAAGTGACTAGGTACGGAGCAAAATGAGTGAAGTGAGCGTAGATGCATAGGGATACTGTAGAAAGGAAGTCCTCGCGATCCATTATTCCCCATCTCGGCCAGAAAACTATTCAACTAGTCTTCGCAGTGAAGTGACAATACACGCTGCAGCAGATGGGACACGTAATTAATAAGCTGAACCAGCGTGTTGTTGTTACTAAATCAGCCTTACCCAAGATCGCCATCATGTTTGCCAAGAGAGCACGCTTCCATAAATACGCCTCGCACCTCTGTCCTCCATTAAGCGACATATGGGCCCTCTTGTGGTAGACCCACATGTCATCGTTGTAACTATTTACACTCCGAAGGACGGTATATCCTGGTAGTAGTACTAGTAGAATTGAGATTTAATGCACTTTCTTCCCTGTCTTCCACTCTTCTTCCTCCTCTCTTCTTCTTCCTCCTCTCTTCCCCATCGTCGGCTGCACACCATTTACCCCCGCTCCTTTTCGCCCGCCTTGCCATCTTCCTTGGTAGCTCATGGCGTACCATATCCCCCGCTCCACCGCTCGGCCACACGAGGAGAAGCTTCTTCGCTCGCCTTGAATCCACTTCCCCAGCGGCTCGCAGCACCGAAAACCCCAATGGCAGAACCGACCGACACGCAAAGCCGCGATTGGAATTCCCTCCCAGATGTTCTCTTGGAGTAGATCTATAGTCGTATGGACCTACTCAGCACCGTCCGTATGGACACATGCTCGGTGTCTTTGTACCGTCTACTCGTCTTCAACCGGCCGGCTCTTTTCAAGACACCCTGCTTGCTGATGCCTGATCCTCGCAGGTGGCCCAGACACCGACTTGACGATTCTATGGAGGTTGTTGTGGTGCCCCTCGACATGCTACCACTACCCGTCCACATGTCCTTCATGCGCGGCCACTACTGGGCGGGCATGAAGGCCAACTGGATCGTCCTCATCCACCACACCGGTATTCCGTGGCATCTCGTGGATATCTACACCCAGCGAGAGATCACCCTTCCATCGTTGGATACCGCCGACATCGAGCCTCGCGGCCCGCCGGACACTCCTGCCTACTACGCACGAGACACGTCAAGCTTTTGGCTCGACCTCCGCTGGCGTAAAGTTGTAATCTGCTGTGCCCACACCATCGAAGACTACATGGATTACAAGCTCATTGCCTTGTTCAACATGGGATTAGTCTATCCTGGAATCCGGTCGCCATACATGGTTATGGTTCATCATCAATCCTGTTGAGGCAACATTTACATACGATGCTATAGTGCACGATGGCATCGTTTACGTGATCGCCTTTACGCAGATTGGCTGCCTATCTTTGGTGGAATCTATCGTCGTGTAATTGTTCTATCTCATCTCATCTTTACCTTATCAATACGACTGCCTATTCATTTGTTACAAATTTAGAATGCATAGCATGTCTATAACCACATCATTTCTATGTGTTTATCTCATTTCCTAGATTTTTATGACCACACATGTTATTGTTAGAGTTGATATGAGCACAATTGGCATCTAATGATTGTTAGAATACATATTATGAGCATAACATCATGATTGCTATATGTTACTCTAGTTTACAAGATTTTTATAACAACGCATGTTATTGCTTAGAGTTGATATGAGAAAGTAGTAGTAAGTGCTATGGTAGAATATGAGTAGGCGCTGTCATAGCTGTTTTCCTCTCATTGTTACATGATGTTTGAACCATGACATGTTGCTAGAATATGAAAGCCATTGGCTTATTTTTTAACTTGGGGTATGATTATGACCACGGCATTGCAATTCTCTGTCTATGATATGTGTCACTGTTATAATAATCTTAATTCCACACATACTCTGAACTTGATTGTTTATTTTTTGTCCTATTGGTCTCCAATTTGAATTGTTGCAGCAGACACAAATGCGCTGTCCTTCATGATTCCAGGACCTGGAATCATACCAGCCGATGGGTGGTGGTTTATCGCTCGTTCAGCTGACGTCGGTCATTCGATGCTCATTCGCACGTACCAAATTGACCAAACCATTACATCAAACCACATGCAATACAATGCATGGGGCGTTCGTGACATTGATGGCTATGGCTGCTTCGTGTTCGAGAAAGATCCCAACTCCGTTGGGCCAGGCGTATTCAACTGGAGGCGGTTTTACAGCCTCGACAACCACTCCTTGTTCCTCGGGCTCAATTATCCGATCATCCAACCAATCATCGATCATATCACCAGCGATGATTACTGTGATACGCAACTTCCATTCGCGAGGGGGGGCTGTGTTTACACATCATACCATGGGTTTCATGAATCACCATATCCAAAGATTTGTCGACACAGCTTGTTGCCAGGTAATCTTCAGTGTGTGAAAGGCATCAAGCTTCCATGCGATGGATGGCTTTTGCAAACCCGACATGCGGCGATGTGGTTCATGCCAACATCAAATATGCACAACTTGATTCGTATGATATCTAGACCGAGCCATGTACTCTGCTGTCAGAGTACGACCCTCTTTTGTTGGATATTATGCACCTTGTTGTTAGTTTGAAGCACTCTCCTGGTTTGAAGGATAGATACCTTCACGGGATCAAGTGCATCCTAACTCACCGCGTGGGATGTACCGATAATGATGATGGAGATCTTTGTCAAGCCATATATATATATATATATATATATATATATATATATATATATATATATATATATCGCTTAGGCTTCAAGTGCGTACTTGTTAGTTAAACCTATGTATAAATTGTGACACTAAATACGACTAGTAAGTAGTACAAGATGGCAGTACTAGTATACGTCGGTCAAATTATTCATCATGTCCACACATTGCTTTGACGTGACAACACGCTGCGCGTGAGGAGACACAAGAATCCCGGTGGCGTCTTCGGGTATTCTGGACTTCAGATTTGGAGTACCACTTATCTGTCGAAAACTTTCATCATTCAATTAAAACAGTCGATTGATCATACATTGAGTACCATATAACTAGAATTACCGATGCAAGTCGAAGAAGGATTGGCCGGTGCTACCGGCTGGCGTCAAGTTCGATCCCACGGATCAGGAGCTGATCGAGCACCTTGAGGACAAAGTGAGTGCTGATAGCGCGAGATTTCAGTCTCTCATCGATTTGTTCATACCAACCATCGACAGCGAGCACAGCATATGCTACACCCAACCTGAGAAACTTCCAGGTAAGACACTGATCGGCCGTCTACTTGCACAAACATATTCCTTTGTTTATAGCTCTATGTTTCTTTTTAGACGCAGACCTGGTGAAGCAATTACAAATTTGATAGTTAATAAAAAGTGAAACAAGTGACTGCAACATGCCAAAGATGTTATGAAAATGCCAACTACGTACACTAAAACCTGTATTCCACAATACTGCAGGTATCACACTGAGTGGCCTAAGGAAGCAATTCTTCCAGCGTAATTCTAGGGCGTTCAAAAGGGGCACGTGGACGCGTCGCAAGATACACTCGGAGTGCGACATGCACGCGATGTGGCACAAGACCGGCAATACCTTGCCGGTGATGGTCAACGGCCGGCTGACGGGCAGCAAAAAAGGTTCTGGTGCTGCACACCAACAAGAACTTCGACCAACAGAGGACCAACTGGGTGATGCACCAGTACCACCTCGGGGACCTGGAGCAAGAGAAGGAGCGGGAACTGATCCTCTGCAAGATTTTCTACCAGACAAACACTAGGGCCAATAGTAAAAAGATTATAAGTTAGTTAGGTATTGGTAGTTGTACTACCTTTTCGTCGGCAAGTTGGTATTGTTGTTAACGGTCTTTTGGTATGAACTTGCATTTGCTTCCAACCATCATGCCGAGGGTCGGCGTGGATATAAAGCTGAATCATTTGTTTCAAAACGAATTTTCAGGCACCTGATTTTTATTTGATGGGTAGCATAAGCACCCGCCGTTCGAATTCCCAGTTCTCCAATTTTTTCGAAACAAGTGCATGCACTTATTATCACGATAAAAAACAATATCCGTGTTGCATCCCAGTTATCAGTCTGTACTTGCAGAATTCTCTCGTTTATTGAGCACGTATATTGTTTTTTCAGGTCGAGCAAGTTTCAACTAGGCAGCAAACTGCCCAGGGTAGGTTTTTTTTAACAGGCCCAGCCCATGATGACAACGGGGCACAAAGATCCAGCAGGTATCTACTGGCCTCTGGCCCGCCAACGTTAGTTATATTTTGTCTTACAACATCCGCAGGCAGTTTTTTTTACTGAATCAAACACACAGCCCAGTTCTATTTTCCTCTTGAAACGCATGTCCTACATCCGTTTTCTAATCTCTACCTATAGTTTTATTAGTTCATATACACGTATCATTATATTGAAAACACATGAAATTCCCTTTTCATATTTACATCCTTATTTTTGTTGTTTTTTCCCACCCAAATATTGATTTTTTACCACTGGTTTCACCTTAAACCAACTCAATTATCCCACGTCTTATTTGCTCACAAAAACAAAACGATTTTTTGGCAAATCAACAAGTTCTTAAAAAATGTTTATCATTTCGATTACAACAGTTCGGACTCCACCGAAATATGCAAATTAAGGTTGAACTTTTTGACCGTGGTCCTGGCAGAAAATGGGTTGTAATAAATTACTTAAGAATTAGCAAATGGGCTGCAAATTATAAAGAATAGCAAATGGGCTTTATGTTGTCTGCCACAGATTTGGAGGCTGACTTGTGGGCCTACTAAGTTCATGCGTACACAAGGTTTCTCAAAAAAGAAACTTAGTCAACAATCGACTCTACCAGCGTCAGACCGTTAGATGTCAATCTAACGGAAATCATGCTTCTTCAGTCTCTGATCTTCCTGCCCCAGCCGCCCAAACCAGCGCCACCGGAACCGCTTTGCTCCGCCTCCCGTGGCGGCGGTCTTGCCGGGAAGGCCTCACGGCCCCATCATACTCGCATCCCTGGCTTGTCTATCCCTCTACTCACCCACACCTCCTGTTATTTTCCGGCGACGGCAGCCGAACCAGTCAACCCTCAAACTCTCCACCGCATGGGCAGCCACTGCCGTGTCTTCCCCGGCTCCGTGTCGTTCCCTTCGTAGGCCTCGCCGTCGTCCACCGCCCTGGTGCTCTCGGCGCGGCGTGGTCAACGATGTCCATCCAACGGTCGTAGTGCTTCTTTAACCACAGGTCTTCTTGCCCCAGCCGCCCAGAGCAGCGCCGGTCGTGCATAAGCTCCTGCCTCCCGTGGCGGCTGTCTTTGCCTTGAGGCCTCACCGTCCCCATACTACTCCCACCGCTGGCCAGGCCATCCCTCCACTCACCCACTCCCCCTGTTATTCTGCGGCGACGTCAGCCTCACACTGCAGCCGAACCAGTGAACCCTCGTGCTCCTCTCCGCGTGGGCATCCACTGCCGCGTCTTCCCCGGCTCCGCGTCGTCCCCTTCCTAGGTCTCGCCGTCGTCACCCGCCGTGATGCTCTCGGCGCGGCGTGGTCAATGTGGTCAACGACCGACTTCCATGGGAAGAGCACTGTACGTGGAGAGGCTGACAGCTGGGTCCACGACAGCCGCAAGGAAGTGCATCCTTATTACGCGCAAAATAATTATTCCTCCACCTCACAGCAGGGACCCACCGGACGGGCCACCAGTATTTCACGGAAAAAACGTCTCCCCCCTGACTGCTAGGACCCACTGGACGGGCCACCGTATTTCGCGAAAAAAAAACGTGTGCCCCTGACTGCTGGGACCCACCGGACGGACCACCGTATTTCGCAAAAAAAACGTTCCCCCTGCTGTCAGCTCGGACCCACCGGAAGTGCCTCCTTGTTACGCACAGAAAAATGAATACTCCCCACCTTTAGGCTGGGACCCACCATGGTGGGAGGCTGACTTGTGGGCATACTAAGTTGACGGGGATGGAGGGCTTTGTCAACTTAGTCAATATGAACGACTCTAGCTCCGGTGGATCAGACGATGTCCATCCAACGGCCGTCGTGCTTCTTCAATCTCTGCTCTTCCTGCTCCAGCCGCTCAAACAAGCGCCGGCGGGACTGCCGCGCAGGCCTCACCGCCCCACCGTACTCCCATCGCTGGCCTAGCCATCCCTCTACTCACCCACACCTGATGTTATTCTCCGGCGACGGCAGACGAACCAGTAAACCCTCGTACAGTCATACTCCCCTCCGCGTGGGAAACAACTGCCGAGTCTTCCCTGCCTCCGCGTCGTCCCCTTCCTAGGCCTCGTCGTTGTCCACCGCCCTGGTGCTCTCATCGCGGCCTGGTCAACATGGTCAACAACCGACATGCATCCGAAGTGGACTGTACGTGGAGATGCTGACAGCTGGGTCCACGGCCGCACGCAAGGAGATGCCTCCTTATTACGCGCAAAATAATGATTCCTCCACCTGACATCGGGGACCCACCGAAAGGGCCTATGTATTTCGCAAAAAAAACGTTACCGCCGCTGACACCTCGGACCCACCAGCTATATCTTCGCACGCAATGAAGTGCCTCCTTATTATGCACAAAAAAATGAATACTCCCCCTGTTAGTTGGGACCCAGTATAGTGGCAGGCTGACTTGTGGGCCTACTAAGTTGACGGGGACGGAGGGCCTTGTCAACTTAGTCAGTATGCACAATTCTAGCTCCAGTGACCGTACGATGTCCATCCAACGGCTGTAGTGCTTCTTCAACCTCTGGTCTTCTTGCTCTAGCCGCCCAAACCAGCGCCGGTCGTGCCTCGTGCTCCTGCCTCCCGTGGTCGTCTGCGATGCGGCGGAGGTGTCACCGCCCCCTACCCTTCCCACAGCTGGCCAGGCCATCCCTCTACTCACCCACACCCCCTGTTATTCTGCGGCAACGACAGCCTCACACCGCAGCGAACCAGTGAACCCTCATACTCCTCTATGCGTGGGCATCCACTGTCGCGTCTTCCCCGGCTCCGTGTCGTCCCCTTCCTAGGCCTCGCCATTGTCCACCGCCCTGGTGCTCTCGGCGCGGCGTGGTCAACACGGTCAAGGAACGGCTTCCATCGGACGTGGACTGTACGTGGAGAGGCTGACAGCTGGGTCCACGGTCGCAGCAAGGAAGTGCCTCCTTATTATGTGCAAAATAATTATTTATCCACCTGATAGCGGGGACCCACCGGACGGGCCACCGTATTTTGCAAAAAAAATGTTTCCCCCTGACTGCTGGGACCCACCAGCTACATCTTCGCATGCAAGGAAGTGCGTCCGGGCAAAAAAAAATGATTCGCCCCCCTGACTGCTGGGACCCATCAGCTACATCTTCGCATGCAAGGAAGTGCGTCCGGGCAAAATAATACGATTCGCCCCCCTAACTGCTGGGACCCACCAGCTACATCTTCGCAGGCAAGGAAGTGCCTGACAGTCGGGACCCACCTGGTCGAAGCGTACGTAGCGTTGTCATTCTGGTCGGCGATATGCGTACATCTTGGTCGATGTAGAGGCGCCGCACGGTCGTAGTAGAGGCGCCGCACGTAGCATGTACACGTCACGTACATCGGCGAGGGTGCAAGAAAGAAAATCTGACCACCACATTACATACAGGCAGGTCTCGAGCGCCTACTCGCGCATCACGTACATCTTTGGGTCGGAACGGAGAAACAGCGTCGTCGTCGTGTTCATGGGGAGCCAACCGGCTGGGTCGGAACGGAATGCGTGGTCGTGTTCATCGGCGAGGCTTGGACGAAACAGGCGATGGAAAGCGAGGCTGGCGTACAAGCACTGGCGGAGAAGCGGACCTCCTATGTTTGGAACGGGTCCTGTTGATCGGGAGGGTGTGGCGTACCGCTGCGGAGGAAACGGACCTCCTACGGTCGAAACGGGGGTCCTGTTGATCGGGAGGGTGTGGCATACCGCAAAAGCGGAGGAAACGGACCTCCTACGGTCGAAACGGGGGTCCTGTTGATCGGGAGGGGTGTGGCGTACCGCAAAACGGACGAAACGGACCTCCTACGGTCGAAACGGGGGTCCTGTTCATCGGGAGGGGTGTGGCGTACCGCAAAACAGGACTCCACGGGATACTGTTCATCTCCACCGTCGACCTCCTCCAGCCTCCACGGGCTCCTGTTCATCCAGCCTCCACCGCGCGCTACTCCACCGGCTACTGTTCAACCACCCCTCCACGGGCACCCCTCCACCGTCTACTGTTCATCCAGCCCTCCACACCACGAGGTCCTGTTCAACCACCCCTCCACGGCCACCCCTCCATCGTCTCATCGCTCATCCAGCCCTCCACACCACGGGTCCTGTTCATCCAGAGGCAACGCCACCGCTCACTACCCCCCCCCCCCCCCCGCAATGCTCACTGTTCATCCAATCGATCGACTTCAGTTAGCAGCAGCAATGAAGGAATCGCTCCATCGGGTTCAGTTAACAGCCATCGATCGATTGCTCGGGTTCGATGTAGCGTAAGCCTGCGATTGCAATCGCCGGGTTCGATTAGAGCCCAACGCCTCGCCGGGTTCGATTAGAGCCAACGCCTCTCACACGCACGCGTCGTGTCACGAGAAACACGCATCGCTCAGCCCCCGACCTCCCACCGTAACTGGCAACTCCCTAAAATTTTCCTCCCCCTCGCTTCTACCACGATTTTTCCATCATGGACGGCCCAAAGAATGTCATGCAACTGCGTCTCCGGCCCGCCCAGGACGAAAAGCCCATTTTTTGTCATGATTTTTTGTCACAGAAGTAGGAGGCCACCACATCTATGATGATACCGGGTTTTGTCACAATTATCGTCATAGAAGTGTCATATGTATGACAGAAAAAAAAATTGTTCGGCCCAAAATGTCACAGATGTGTCTATTTTTTGTAGTGCTTCCGGGGCATCCCCAAGCTTAGGCTCTTGGTTATCCTTGAATATTATCTTGGGGTGCCTTTGGCATCCCCAAGCTTAGGCTGGCACTCCTTATTCCATAGTCCATCGAATCTTTACCCAAAACTTGAAAACTTTACAACACAAAACTTAACAAAAAAAATCTCGTGAGCTCCGTTAGCGAAAGAAAACAAAACACCACTTCATGGTACTGTATTGAACTCATTATGTATTTATATTGGTGCTAAACCTACTGTATTCCAACTTCTCTATGGTTTAAAAACTATTTTACTAGCCATAGATTCATCAAAATAAGCAAGCAACACAATGAAAACAGAAACTGTCAAAAACAGAACAGTCTGTAGTAATCTGTAACTAACGCAAACTGCTGGAACTCCAAAAATTCTAAAATAAATTGGTGTACCTGAGGAATTTGTCTAGTAATCATCTGCAAAAAGAATCAACTAAATAGCACTCTCCAGTAAAAAGTTGAAGCTAATATCGTGAGCGCTAAAGTTTCTGTTTTATACAGCATGATCATAAAGACTTCACCCTAGTCTTCCCAAAGGTTCTACTTGGCACAAACACTAACTAAAACACAAAACCACATCTAAATAGAAGCTAGATGGATTATTTATTCCTAAACAGAACCAAAAAGCAAGAAACTAAAATAAATTGGGTTGCCTCCCAACAAGCGCTATCGTTTAACGCCCCTAGCTAGGCATGATGATTTCAATGATGCTCGCATAAAAGATAAGAATTGAAACATAAAAAGAGCATCATGAAGAATATGACTAGCACATTTAAGTCTAACCCACTTCCTATGCATAGGGATTTTGTGAGCAAACAACTTATGGGAACAATAATCAACTAGCATAGGAAGGCAAAACAAACATAACTTCAAAACTTTAAGCACATAGAGAGGAAACTTGATATTATTGCAATTACTACAAGCATATATTCCTCCCTCATAATAATTTTCAGTAGCATCATGAATGAATTCAACAATATAACCAGCACCTAAAGCATTCTTTTCATGATCTACAAGCATAGAATTTTTATTACTCTCCACATAAGCAAAATTCTTCTCATTCTGAATAGTGGGAGTATCATAAGAGACTTGAATACTATAAATTGTTTCCATATTAAATGAGTAATGTTCAGAAAAAGGGTAATAATAATCATGACAAGTTTTATAAATATAATCATCACTACTTTTTATAGAATAAGTTTCATCACAATAATCATCATAAGTAGCAACTTTGTTCTCATCATAATTGATTGAAACCTCTTCCAAGATAGTGGAATCATTACTAAATAAAGTCATGACCTCTCCAAATCCACTTTCATAAATATTATAATGTTCAACATCCTCCAAAATAGTGGGATCATTACTTCCTAAATTTGACACTCTTCCAAACCCACTTTCATCAATATAATCATCATAAGTAAGAGGCATGCTATTATCACTATTCATTTGCATATCAAAACTTGGGAGACTAAAAATATCATCTTCATTAAACGTAGCATCCCCAAGCTTGGTACAAACATTAATTGCAGCAAATATATTCTCAAAAACATCATCTTCATCAAACATAGCATCCCCTAGCTTGGGCCTTTTCATATCATAAGCATAATCACTCTCATCATTAATAGTATGGATAGCACCAATAGTATAGCAATTATCATATTCTTCCAAGCAAGTGCCAAAAAGATTTTCAATATCATAAGAAGTATCATTATCTTCCCAATCATAATCATCACAACAAGCAATAGGCATAACGAGAACATCATCAAGTGCATCATCTTCCACAATTTTTTTTGATTCATTTTCATGAGGCACAACAATAATAGGAGCAACATTATTTGGGAGAGATATATCTTTACCTCTCTTCCTTTTTATTTTGTTCTACTTCACCACATCATGTGTGGGTTTAATCCTCTTTTTGGAGCTCCTTATTAATCAGATTGGTTGGATAGAAGGCTCCTCCTCGTTACCTGATTCATCATAAGAAATAATAGGAGAATATTGGGAAGTCTCTTCCCTTTCGTTAGTATTCTCTTCATCTTCTATTTTTTTTCTTTTCTTTATGTAATTGGCAATATAAGGATTTTCAATGCAATTCACCGCGCAATACATATAAATCTCTTCTAGATCAATATCGAGGAATTTCTCAAGGTTATATTTTGGAATATGCTTAGTTTGACGTTTCATTTCTTCATAACCCAAGAGCAAACTAAGTTCATTATGATGTGCAAGGGAAATCAAGTCATCACAATTTTTGGACATGATATGATCATGAAACAATTTGCAATTGATATTTAAATGACCATGTTCATTGCAAAGTTCACAAGTACGGTAAAGATATTTTAAATTTTCAGCACTCACATTTAGCCTTTCTTGCAACCATTTAGTTTCCAAGTAATTATGCCCCTTGCAATATCTATCTTCCCTATTTGGTGTGTGCTTGCAAACCCAATATACTCCACAAAAATCAACATGCTTATAAGAGATATTTTCATCATGACTAGTGCAATCATCATTAGTACTATGGATATTCAAGGAGTTCATACTAACAACATTGCAATCATGCTCATCATTCAAGGATTTAGTGCCAAACATTTTAATGCATTCTTCTTCTAACACTTTGGCACTATTTTCTTTTCCATCATACTCACGAAAGATATTAAAAAGATGAAGCATATGAGACAAACTCAATTCCATTTTTTGGTAGTTTTCTTTCATAAACTAAACTAGTGCTAAAACAAGAAACAAAAAGACTCGATTGCAAGATCTAAAGATATACCTTCAAGCACTCACCTCCCCGGCAACGGTGCCAGAAACTGCTTAGTTGATGGGGTGTGAGTGCCGCTTACCTAGACTCCCCGGCAATGGCGCCAGAAAAGAGCTTGATGTCTACTACGCAACCTTCTCCTTGTAGACGTTGTTGGGCCTCCAAGTGCAGAGGTTTGTAGGAAAGTCGAAAATTTCCCTCAAGTGGATGACCTAAGGTTTATCAATCCATGGGAGGTGTAGGATGAAGATGGTCTCTCTCAAACAACCCTGCAACCAAATAACAAAGAGTCTCTTGTGTCCCCAACACACCCAATACAATGGTAAATTGTATAGGTGCACTAGTTCGGCGAAGAGATGGTGATACAAGTGCAATATGTATGGTAGATATAGGTTTTTGTAATCTGAAAATATAAAAACTGCAAGGTAACTAATGATAAAAGTGAGCACAAACGGTGTTGCAATGCGTTGAAACAAGGACTAGGGTTCATACTTTCACTAGTGCAAGTTCTCTAAACAATAATAACATAATTGGATCATATAACTATCCCTCAACATGCAACAAAGAGTCACTAATAGCGGAGAACAAACGAAGAGATTATGGTAGGGTACGAAACCACCTCAAAGTTATCCTTTCTGATCGATCTATTCAAGAGTCCGTAGTAAAATAACATGAAGCTATTATTTCCGTTCGATCTATCATAGAGTTCGTACTAGAATAACACCTTGAGACACAAATCAACCAAAACCCTAATGTCACCTAGATACTCCAATGCACCTCAAGTATCTGTGGGTATGATTATACGATATGCATCACACAATCTCAGATTCATCTATTCAACCAACACAAAGAACTTCAAAGAGTGCCCCAAATTTTCTACCGGAGAGTCAAGACGAAAATGTGTGCCAACCCATATGCATAGGTTCATGGGCGGAACCCGCAAGTTGATCACCAAAACATACATCAAGTGGATCACGTGATATCCCATTGTCACCACAGATAAGCACGGCAAGACATACATCAAGTGTTCTCAAATCCTTAAAGACTCAATCCGATAAGATAACTTCAAAGGGAAAACTCAATCCATTACAAGAGAGTAGAGGGTGAGAAACATCATAAGATCCAACTATAATAGCAAAGCTCGCGATACATCAAGATCGTACCACCTCAAGAACACGAGAGAGAGAGAGAGAGAGAGAGAGAGAGAGAGATCAAACACATAGCTACTGGTACATACGCTCAGCCACGAGGGTGAACTACTCCCTCCTCGTCATGGAGAGCGTCGGGATGATGAAGATGGCCACCCGTGAGGGATCCCCCCTCCGACAGGGTGCCGGAACAGGGCCCCGATTGGTTTTTGGTGGCTACGGAGGCTTGCGGCGGCGGAACTCCCGATCTATTCTTTTCCCCGATCGTTTTAGGGTATATGGATATATATAGGTGAAAGAAGTTCGTCAGGGGAGCCACAAAGGGCCCACGAGGGTGGAGGGCGCGCCCTAGGGGCGTGCGCGCCCCCTACCTCATGGCTCCCTCGTTTCTTTCCTGACATGCACTCCAAGTTTTTCCGGTAGCTTTCCTTCCAAAAATAACTTCTCCAGTTGATTTCATTCCATTTCGACTCCGTTTGATATTCCTTTTCTTCGAAACACTGAAACAAGGGAAAAACAGGAACTGGCATTGGGCTCTGGGTCAATAGGTTAGTCCCAAAAGTAATATAAAAGTCCATAATAAAGCCCATAAACATCCAAAATAGTAGATAATATAGCATGGAGCAATCAAAAATTATAGATACGTTGGAGACGTATCAAGAGCCCACTCCACTTTTTCACTTGCTCTAAGATGACTTAGACTAGCCACAGTGGGAGTAACTTCAACAGTAACATCGAGTCCAACTCAACAAATTTGCTTATGTGGCAATGATTTAATGAGGAGAGAGGTAGTTTGAGTAACTTAGCAAGTTACTGTAACATCACATGTCTCAATGCAATATGATACTATAACCTAATAAATGAGGCTTTGCATGTTACCATACTTATGTTACTACTACCCACTATGAAAGGTAGTAACATAGTTTAAGGATATGTGTACTAGTGTATGTTACTCTTCATTGTGGCTAGTCATACACCTAGACGGAGGAAGTAGTCTCAAGTCATTGGATGCATACGCACCCCACGTCTCATATTGGGTGATTTCTTTTTTCGTGGCAAAAAATAGGGAGCGAGGTGGGTAGTTAATGCACCGCGCCTAAAAGTTTTGGGATTACTATTTGGTTTCGTAACGTGACTAATGCACTAGTACGGAGGGAGTACAATAGTAGTCTTTGATTGCAATTTTTTGTTGGTAGCTTACAAAGCTGAGCGCTCGGTGAGTACAATAGTAGTCTGATTGATGAGACTTCAGATTTGAGCCATCTACCAGAAGGAATAAAACAATACACCATGTATTTATTTACAGAGGGAGTAGTACATTTTTTGTTTTTTGTGACATGCATTACTAGATATTTCTAGTCAAATACTAAATCCAGATGGACGTGGTAGTACTACTAAATCCAGGGCAATTGGTGCTAGTACTAGTAGTAGTAGTACCAATGTAGTAACCTTTGTACTACCCATTTGTCAAATTATTACGTCTTTGCTCATCGCGGTGAAGTGACAAGACCCTGTGCCGGAGATGACACCTGAGTATAGGCGCCGTGTTCGGCATAACATAGTCAGCCTCACCATCTGCAATCACAATCATCATGGCTGTAGAGCTAGCCTGCTTACAACTAGCCGTGTTGGACATAGTTTCCCATCGTAGATACTGCGTGCATTGCACGGAACACCAAGATTGGGGGTGGGCCAGGCGCGGCAGCGCCATCGCCAGATTTTTCCATGGCCTTCTAGATGTGGTGGAGAGGAGATAAGGCTGATTGTGAGAGACAAGGAGTTGTTTGTAAATAGGGAACAAGTGCGGGCATCTTTTTGCAAAACTGGAGAAGTTTGGTTTGTATGTGTCAGATCTAGATCCGACGGCTATTGGTGAAAGATGGCAGGCACAACATCATCGCCAACTCAGGACCTCTTTGATTCGCAGGATTTTGAAAATGCAGGAATAGGACACGGCAATATTACAAGTTTCAAACTAATATTACAAATGTTAGGAGTAATGCTGCACCTACGAAGAGGGAATCTAGGAAGTTTATGTAAGAACTTTGTTTACTTTAGGTGGATGCAGCATTATCATAGAAACTAAAATCCACCTCCCTGACAAGTCACTAATGGGCAAACAAATTTTTGAGTCCCTGGCCACTTGATGTTTCAAAAACAAATTCAGCTTCTGCGGAGACTTTGTAATTTAGTCTTAGATGCTTGCGGTGATCAGCACGCCATTCATTGTTGCGCTAGAGAACGCCAAACCTCATTACCTTGAGCACACTTGCCTCCAGAACAAAGAACCTGACCAATTTAATCTCAGAGGTGCTGCCTCGGTAGTCGATCAAATCAATTTCTGTAAGATGGAGATCAAGGCATTCGATGAGATTGTTATAGTGCAGTACATTTTTCACTTCCGGGTCTTTTTTTATCTGCAAAAGAAGAGAACATATTAGAGCAACTGGCTGTATAAGATTGTCGTGTCATCAAGAGGTACCAATATCATTCACTAATACAATAGGGTTGGCTGGCTAGTGATATTTTTTCACTCTCTCTCTCTCTCTCTCTTTCTCTTTCCTCTCATTTACCTAGGAGCACGTGAAGAGCTTGGGCATTTGTTGCCTTCCACTATGTGGCCGATGCCATATCTCTCAAAGTATGCCACATAATATGCATCGATGTTAAATCAAAAGATTTTGGCACCGCTCTCGCGATGTGAGAGAGTTGGCACCGCTATGCACACAGACCCACATGTATAAAAAAATCAATCAAACCAACTACACCAGCCTCTCACTCTCCCAAACAAGTGTTTATTTATTGCCTCAGTCCTCTATCTCTCTCCCACGCAAGTGTTTTTTCATTGCGTGAATTAATTTAGCACCGGAGCAAAGTAGGTGATCCAGATTGGGGCACCATGTGAGCAATGGAGGGGCATCGATGCCAAATGCATCACAAGTGAATTTGGCACGTGTTTTGGCCTACATAGTGGAGGGCCGTTATAGCCCACTTTTGTACTACCTCGTATTTAGTGTAAAATTTTGACCATAGATTTACCTAAGAAAATGCCAATGCATGTCACAAAAAATTATAGTGTTTGAAATTATGTTCAAATATGAATCCAACGATATAATTTTTAGTGACATGCATTAACATTTTGTCAGTTAAATCTATGGTCAAATTTTGATACTACAAAATAGGAAGAGTAAACCAGGATGGAGGTAGTACTTGCTCTTAGGGTAACCATAGAGTTACTAGTCTAAGTTACTTTCCACCATGACTAGCCTAGGCTAATATAGTAGTATAACAAAAAAACGATGCAGGTAATCATGTGAGAAAAAATACTAAAAACATTTCTTTCGGTGCAGTGCGTAGATGCAGTTTTGAACACTACACTTGTCATCGTAAGAAAATTATGAAAAAATTGAGCTATGTTGTGATTACCGTATACTAATAGGAAAGAAGTTTCACCTCGATGAGTAGCTTCTCTGTGCATGGAAAGCATGTAAGGAATCCAACAACTTGATCCAGATTGGGACCGATAGATTTTATTGCCAAGATCTTCACTGTGTGCATAGACTGGGTCAAGCTTGTGGGAATCATTTTCTGGAAGACGGTCATAAATACATCAAGAAGAAATTTGAAAATGTGAATTTCAAGAAGACGGAGAAGAAGACGAGTGTTGTACCTGAATGATTACGGATCCAATAAAGAGTTCAGAGAATTTGGCAGACGAGTACACCAACACTGTCAATTTCGGCGCGTTAATGACCCTGACTTTTGTTGGACCTTCTAGATCAGATACAAGCAATCTCTCAAGGAAAGGCACATTCTCAATGACCATAACGTGGAACAGCTGGAGTGATCTCTTCCCAATTGATATCTTGTTGCGGGGCCAGCAAGACACATAAATCCATCGGAGATACATCGAGGCGATGTGGAGGCTAATTGTGACGGCCTGGTTTTTTCCCTCTCTTCTTTTTCTGATTTTTATTAGGTTTCGATTTGAATTTGGAGCTTGAATCACTTCAGTTGGACTTAAACACTTGGGCACCACCTTGACTTTCACCCAAGTGACTCATTTCTATCTCTAGCCATCATTTCTTCTCTGATCAACCTCAAAATAATATTATGAATATTTTTCTTAAATGAAAAATATTCATTTTCTCCTCGAAACCCCAAACCAGCCACTTGTGCTCCAAAGCAACCCCAATTTTTCTTGCCCACAAAAATCTGAGAAAATTCCCAAATATTCTTTGAACCCTAGGGCACCTTCCTGAGCTAAAATATTGCATCACTTTTTGGAATATTTTTGCTACAGAAAATAATTTCTGTTCTGGACAGAAATGGTAGTTTCTACAACAACTACCATTTTACTTGGTCCAATGCAGCTGAATTTTCTTGTGCATCACTACCTTCCTAGATGATTGCTAACCTCCAAATCTCAGCTCACAACTCCTAGTAATTCGACCACAGTTAACTCTCAAAGTTACTGTCCAGAAACTTACCTTGAAGTGAAACTCCAACTTACTGCACCTGAGCTCGACTCAAAGCGTTGGCTCAACTCAAAACACTAAGGACTACACGCCAGACATGAAATTGGGGCCAGCCGTGGCTCTATGCCAAAGTGCACACGGTGACCACGTGTGTGCATGGTGCCAACCCGCTTGTCGCCGCACTATGAGTGTCGTCGAGCGCCCTGTTCGGTGCGTGATCGCTTCCCCGCCTGCCGCACCTCGCCAAACCTCGCCACCATCCCCGTCTCTACTCCCTTAACTCCCTCCTGGCACTCGTCGATGCCGGAGCTCGCCGCAGTGAGTGATGGTGTCCTGGACTAGGGGGTACTCACCATGTCGTCTCCTGATCAGTTGGATTGGGCCGAGGACCCCCATGGCTGTTTGCTCATGGGCCAGTTCGGACAGCCGATGTATACACAAGGAAGATTCCACAAGACTTGGTGATCAAGACAAGGACTCCTCTTCACCGGCGTATTCGACTAGGACTCTTGTTATCCTATGCCTCCGGTATGTTATATAAGCCGAGGCTAGGCTAGTCGATAGATCATTATGACATTACTCATCATACCCTTAGGTCTTAGACCACAACATATGATCTCGAGGTAGATCAACTCTTGTAATACTCATATTCATCAAGATCAATCAAGCAGGAAGTAGGGTATTTTTGGAAATATGCCCTACAGGCAATAATAAAATGGTTATTGTTGTATTTCCTTGCTCATGATAATTGTCTATTGTTCATGCTATAATTGTGTTATCCGTAAATCGTAATACATGTGTGAATACATAGACCACAACATGTCCCTAGTGAGCCTCTAGTTGACTAGCTCATTGATCAATAGATGGTTACAGTTTCCTAACCATGGACATTGGATGTCGTTGATAACGGGATCACATCATTAGGAGAATGATGTGATGGACAAGACAATCTGAGCATAGCACAAGATCGTGTAGTTAAATGCGCTAAAGCTTTTCTAATGTCAAGTATCATATCCTTAGACCATGAGATTGTGCAACTCCCGGGTATTGTAGGAATGCTTTGGGTGTGCCAAACGTCACAACATAACTGGGTGGCTATAAAGGTACACTACCGGTATCTCTGAAAGTGTCTGTTGGGTTGGCACGAATCAAGACTGGGATTTGTCACTTCGTATGACGGAGAGGTATCTCTGGGCCCACTCGGTAATGCATCATCATAATGAGCTCAATGTGACTAACTAGTTAGTCGCGGGATCATGCATTACGAAATGAGTAGAGTGACTTGCCGGTAACGAGATTGAACGAGGTATTGGGATACCGATGATTGAATCTCGGGCAAGTAACATACCGATTGACAAAGGGAATTGTATACAGGATTGATTGAATCCCCGACATCGTGGTTCACCCGATGAGATCATCGTGGAACATGTGGGAGCCAACATGGGTATCTAGATCCCACGGTTGGTTATTGGCTAGAGAGCTGTCTCGGTCATGTCTGCATGATTCCCGAACCCGTAGGGTCTACACACTTAAGGTTCGGTGACGCTAGAGTTGTTATGAGAATTAGTGTGCAGTTAACGAATGTTGTTTGGAGTCCCGGATGAGATCCCGGATGTCACGAGGAGTTCCGGAATGGTCCGGAGGTAAAGATTTATATATGGGAAGTCCTATTTTGGCCACCGGAAAATGTTCGAGATTTTTCGGTATTGTGCCGGGAAGGTTCTAGAAGGTTCCGGAGTGGGGCCCACCTGCAGAGGGGGCTGTCGGTATCAAAACCTGTGGATCTCGGGTAGGGGGTCCCGATCTGTGCATCTAGGCTGATGGTAACAGGAAGCAAGGGACACAGATGTTTACCCAGGTTCGGGCCCTCTCGATGGAGGTAAAACCCTACTTCACCTTGGTTAATATTGAAGATATGGGTAGTACAAGAGTAGATCTACCACGAGATCGTAGAGGCTAAACCCTAGAAGCTAGCCTATGATGGTATGATTGTAATTGTGATCGGCCTTCTAAGGACCAACCTCTCCGGTCTATATAGACACCGGAGAGGGCTAGGGTTTACATGGAGTCGGTTACAAGGAAGGAAATATAATATCCGGATCGCCAAGCTTGCCTTCCATGCCAAAGAAAGTCCCATCCAGACACGGGTCGAAGTCTTGAGTCTTGTATATTCACGCTTTAATAGTCCGGACAATGTATACAGTCCGGCTGTCCGGATACCCCCTAATCCAGGACTCCCTCAGTAGCCCCTGAACCAGGCTTCAATGACGATGAGTCCGGCGCGCAGTCTTGTCTTCGGCATTGCAGGGCGGGTTCCTCCTCCGAATACTCCAAAGTAATTATTGAACATTTAGATCGTGTTCGGATCCACGAGGGGATTCTTCCATACCGTTGTAGGGAACATAGCATACATCTGATCCACTGGCGATCTTCGTACACCGTGCCTTCGCATCGTGGCCCAGTTCAACGCGAACCGGTGCTTCTCGCCCCACCTCGACTTGTGCTGCGAGGCAGTTTTATTGTCACGTCCCGTCGAGGCAGAGATCGTGTTCCTCTTATTGCGGGATCTTCCATTAATGAGGGCGTGCATAGCCCTACGACGGCCGTTGGTGTGACTCCGTGTGCCATCAGGTAAATCTCAAGCGGTCCCCCTAAGGACTCTTGATATTCACCCCCTTTATAAAAGGGGCCGAGGCCTATGCCTCTTTTCCACCTCGCTCGCGCCTTCTCGCTCCTCGAGTTCTAACACCCGAGATCTAGGCTCCAACACCCCGGATCCTCCAATATGTCCGGATCCGACCCTCAAGGCCGGTGGGTGGCCTCCTCGATTCAAAAGGAGGACATTGCGAAGCTTAGGGATGTCGGATATCTAACCGCCAACATCCAGCATAGGCTTCCTGCTCCAAGGTAGGTCATCCCTACACCGGAGCCCAATGAGTGCGTCGTGTTCGTTCCTCACTTCCACCGTGGCTTGGGCCTCACCCTCGATCCTTTTGTGAGGGGGCTCATGTTCTATTATGGGTTGGATTTTCATGATCTAGCTCCGGACGCTATCCTCCATATCTAAATCGTTCATTATAGTATGAGGCCTTCCTCCATGTCACCCCACACTTTGGCTTATGGCTCAAGACCTTCAATGTGAAGTCAAGATGATTGAGGGCGACACGGCGAGTGCGGAGGTGCTGTAATAAGCAGGAGTGCTGATGCCCCATGGCCAGAGGGTTCTTTCCCAGAAGTATCCGATGTATGGCAACGGAGGTGGTTTTATGTCACGGCTCCCCGCGGCACAAAGTGGGTGGCCGCCCCCGAGTTCCGCTCAGGCCCTCCATCACAACTAGCATCTTGGACTGACGTAGGACGAAATTGGGGGCCCGCTGGTGATGTTCCAGTACTGCAGAGCCGCATCCGAGAGCTTCTTGAGAGGGACATTTGCATTGTCAGCATAATGCAAGTGATGTTAATCCGACGGATCTTGCCGTGCCAACGCCGGCCTCTCCGGATGTGGGAGTTCAATCCAGAGGGTCCGCGGACTGTTAAGCACTTCTTTGGCCTAAAGCTCGAAGGGATGTGCAAATTATTCTTCAGACCGAAAGTAAAGTGTCCGGACACCACCGAGGATGCGGGCCTAAGCTGCAATCACCAAGATACCCAAGTAAGTAAACTTGATACCGGACACCTTATTTAGTATTTGTCATAATTGTTTATTCTGAAAATCATCAATGGCCAGGAATGGCTCAGAAAGGCGGAGAGAATCAGGTGTCCGGCGCCACTTCCCGAGGGCTCACCTGGTCCCACCATGGCCAAGATGCTCGACCGAGTACTCAGCAGAATGCCCTCAGGGAAAGACAAGGGGAAGAACGAAGAAACCGAACTTCACACGCTACGCATACGAACCGGGGGAATTGTTGCCTCCCCTAAGAAGGATAGTCGGGAAGGGGAGACTAAGGCCTCCTCCCCGCGCTGGAAGAAGAGAGCTGCCTCCGAAGACTCAAGGACGGAGATGCCCAAACCAGGGAAAAAGATATCACCAGGGGGCTCTGCCCTGACGGGCACCCTCACCGCGTCGTGCCCACCAACGGGCCAGCCCTCCACCGAGTTGTAAGTTAATTTTTAATTTGAAAGTATTGTGTTCCTCCTAGATCAATAACCAGGATTCGTCTTTCGCAGTCCGGCTAGCAGCCCTTCTCAACAGAGTTCATCTTCGGGGGATCTTCCTCCGGAGATGACGGAGAGCGAGACCCCACCCACCTCTCCGGTTCATGAAGCGGGCGACACCAAGGTGTCGTCACGGAGGAGTCCGGATCTGCCGAAGCCGGAAGCCAATGCGCCAGCCACCCTTAGCCCGGAGCGTTTGGCTCCCACGAGGGGCGATGGGAAGGGTCCGCGATTCGATGTCCGGCGGACGTCTTGGCGGGCCCTCTTTGGGCGAAGCTGCGCTCTCGGAGGAGCACCGCTCATTAATGGCCGCGATGCTCAAGAAGATTTCATCCGCTACAAGCTGTTTGAATGAAGCATTTACAAGTCTTTCGAGGCTTTGAGGTATGTAGTGAAGAATACCTTTGTTTTTTCTTTGTGAGGCACGCAGCGTTAGGTGTGCTCCATATAGATAGTAGCCCTGAGACTCTGGTTGCCGCCCTAGGCGTAAGCGAGATCATAAATCAATGATTACGCTGTAAATACGTGCAGGTACCTGTGGGTCCGGCCGCCGACCAGTCCATTGAAGTTGCCGAACTAATCAGGCAGATTGGATCGATTGATGCCGATATCACGCTGGTGAACGAGCGGCTAGACAGATCACAAGGTATGTACTCTGCCTTCCTTTGCATAGGGAAATATGGAGGCGACATGATATTAATGTAATATGTTCGGACTGCAGATGGTGTTGCTGCCATGGAGGCCCTGAGGGCAGAACTTGCCCAGGCCAGGGAACAAGCTCGGGTTAACAATGCGGCTGCCCTAAAGGCGGTTGAGGGATTGAGAGCCGAACAGGCTGGTCATCGCCGAAGCGAGGAAAAGATAGCCGAAATGGTTGTGGAGCTAAAAAATGCCGCTGACCGGTATGAGCTCCTTAGAAATGAGCATAAGGATAGTTCGGCCGATCTGAACAAAGCACATAATGCCACCAAGGAAATACAGACCAAGCTCAGGGGTGTGTGTGAGGAGCTTCAACAGGCCGGTAAAATCGCGGCTGGAGGCTCCTACTTGCTGCGGACGAAATTTTTCGATCCGAAGTACGCTCCCCTAGACGGACGCTGGATTCCTACAGACACGTATGCGGATTTGGCGAAGAGTACAGCTGACGCTGCCAAGTTCTTCGAGGTTCAGGGTGATAAAGAAGTGGAGAAGCTTTTCTGGTCGCAATTCAATGCTCCCACTCACCCGCTGCCGTTAAGTGACAAGATGGCTGCTGTGGCGGAGCTTCACAGGCTGTCCGGTCTTGCAATGCGGTCTGTGATAGACCATCTTTGGTCGAAGGGGCCTAAGCCGGACAGTTACTTTGGCTTGGTGCAGCAATTCCTTGGGGCCGTGCCTCGGATCGACGCCATGAAGAGGTCGACGTGCATAGAGGTTGCACGAATGGCTCTTGCCCGCGTTAAAGCCTATTGGACGGATATGGAGGCCACCATTATAGCGACCCAGGATCCGGCGGGGGGCCAATATCCGGCCGAGCACTACTTGGCGCAGGTCATCGAAGGTGCCCGCCTAATAGAGGCGCAGTGCTCGAAGAATGTCATGTTCGAGTGATGAACCAAATCATTGTAAAAATAATGCTTATTTTGATTATTAGACAATATTTATACTGTTTGCCTGAAGATATGATTGTGTCCCCTGTGCGGCCGTTTACATATATATATATATACATATATATATATACATATATATATATATGTATATATATATATAGGGAAAATCCATCCTACCACCCGGTGGTAGTTACCCCACATATCTAATATACTATCATGTGGTACTATATATACTATTTTATTATTTTAAATATGTTCATATACTATATTTAAGATTTTTGAACGCAAGTTACATGAAAAAATTGCATATGAGCCCATAGTTTTTGTTATATTTATGAAATACGTATATATTTGTAGGTAAAAAAGAGCATACTCAAAACATGGTACATACTACCTAAAAATTAGTATATATACTACCTAATCATTGTTATATACTACATACTACACGTACATACTCTCGGTTTCGATAGATACTACATACAACATACAAAACGCAAGTGGTGGTAACTACCACTGTTTGTAGGAAACATTTGTCCTATATATATATGTGTGTGTGTGTGTGTGTGTGTGTGTGTGTGTGTGTGTGTGTGTATGTGTAATCCGAAAGATTGCAGTCGTTGGCTTCAGCCCCCATGCAGCACACTTGATCCAACGTCTTGGTCCATTGAGGAGGTGATCGCACGTTGTCAGATTTCGGGTTCTGGCAGACCCTCTAGGTTCGAACACTGGGGTGCGCACGGAGATCTCGCCCTCTACCTACCTGCACCTCACCGCCACACTAAGATCTAAGCTATGAAAAGAACAACACAAGAGACACAGGGTTTATACTAGTTCGGGCCACCATTGTGGTGTAATACCCTACTCTAGTTTGTGGTGTGGTGGATTGCCTCTTGGGCTGATGATGAACAATACAAGGAAGAACAGCCTCGTGAGGGTCTGTTCTTGGCTGGTGCGATGAACTGCTAGGGGGAGTTCAGTCGCTCTCTATCTGCTGATTGATTTCTTGACGCTGGATCAAGCTGCCTAGATGCCTAGCTGCCTCTACCCTGTGGGTGGCTACTCCTATTTATAGGCAAGGGCCCTGGTCCTCTTCCCAAATATTGAGCGGGAAGGGCGCCAACAATTGGCAGTTTTGAAGGGGAACATCTAGTACATTTATCCTGACTAAAGTTGGTCCTCGCCTGTCAAAGGCTCTGGTGGTGACGCCGGCTTGGGCTCCACAATGACTTCCTTCCTGCCGTTGCGACGGTCTTGGTATTGTTGCACGGAAACGGATGCCTTTGCTTGATGCTCTTGCCTGCGCTTGCTCCCTTTGCACCAAAGAGGAAAGGAGGACACTGCGCGGGCTGGCGCCCGCCTGGCGCCCTTGGTCGCCATCGCTTGCGTCATGGGCACCTCGTGAGGTACCCCGCCTTGATCTCTCCGCCTTCTCGCGAGCCAGCCTGACGAGGCCGTGCCTGAGGAAGCTCCCTGTCGTCCGCCCCGCGAGGCTTGGCCCCTCGCGAGGGTCTTGAGATTGTGCTGATGAAGATGGGCCTTGCTTTGGGCCACCTTGAGCCATGCCGCAGGCGCGGGCGAGCAAGTCTGGGATCCCGTTCCCGAAGCATGCCGACAGTAGCCCCCGGGCCCAAGGCGCGCCTGGACTTGGCTGAGCAGAGAAGCGAAGGGGCAAGTGCGAAGCGCCGTGGGCCCTAACAGCCTGCGGCCTTGGGCGCCGCGTGGCGGTTTATTGGACGTGAGCGCCTTAGCAACTGCGCGAATCGACAAAAGAGCGGCATCTGTCTAGGCCTTGCTTCCTCCGATCATTGCTCAGATCCCCTTTCTTGTGCCTTTCCTTCCTGCATTCGAAATCTCCAGATCTACTTCGACCGCGTGCCCTAGCAAGACATGGCGCCTCGCCAGACCCCGGCCGGAGCTTGGTACTCAGCCGCCTTGGACTCGCCGAATGTGTTGGGGGAGGGCCTTGCCCGGGTGCGCCGGATGGTGGCGGCGCAAGGCATCGACGGGGCAGAGGTGTTCAAGGCTGGCTCCGCCCTTTCCGAGGACCAAGGAAGCACCTTCTATCCGCTCTTCGTGAGCACCATGCTGCCGGTCTGGTGCCTCCCTTTTCTGAGTTCTACTTCTCTGTCCTCCGCCACAACAAACTGCAAGCTCTGCACCTCCACACCAACTCTGTTCTTCTTCTGGCGATCTTCGCCTACTATTGTGAGGCTCATGTCGGGGTGCAGCCCTCAGTGGCCTTGCTGCGCCACTACTTCTCCCTCCGGACCTCTCGTGGTCCCGTCTCTGCGTGCGCGAGCTTTGTCGCGTATGGCAGCTCCAACGCCATCTCGAAGCCGGGAAGAGGATTGAGGGCTTCAGGAGCAAGTGGGTCATGGTAGATGCTTTGGGCGCATCCACCTCGGCTGATTCTGCCCACGAGCAGCCCATGCCCATCGGCAGCTTGGTCTCGCGGAACTCGTGGATCCCAGCGTGAAGCCGATCTTTGGAGAAGATGGGCGCGGATCTGCGGCCGAGCAACATGGCGGCGAAGCTGGCCCAGTGCGTCGCTCTGAGGGAGTTCTGGAGCATCGGTGGCCCCGCTTGCACAAGATTTCGCTTCACTGGAGGCCCCGCCCGAGCCCCGCAGTCTTGGCCGACGAAGATCTGGCCGCGGTCCTCAAATCTTTGGTCGGGGGAGATGTGGCGAGGCTGGAAGGCGCCCCTGTACCCTTGTTCCTTCGAGATGACTGGGAGCAGGTGGTGGAAGCCATGCCCGTCTTCAATGGGGACGGGCCCGTGCCCACGGAGGTTCCCGAGGACCCGGCGGCCCAGGCGACGGTGAACGTGTCCTCCGGCGACTCCAGCGAAGAGGAGGAAGAAGAGGAGCGGGAAGCGGGGCCTAACTCCGAGGCGACCGATGGGGAGTCGAGAGTGCCCCTCCCCCGGCATAGGTCCCGCGCTCTCCGCCTCTTGCCGAGCAACAACGACGAGGATGGCGACGAGCGGGGCGGCGAGAGCTTGCCCCCGATCCTGAAAAAGGACAGGACTGGGCTGGTCCCCCGCGGGTCTGCCCCGGCTCCGAGGCTAACCGCAGACGTGCCTCCTGCTCCCGGGCCTCTTGAGGCTGATCCCTGCAGCCGGCTCTTGGGCTTCAAGTATGGCCGGAGGTTGCTCGAGCTCGCGAGCGATGACCGTAAGTGCTTGATTCTTGTTTTATTCCTTGCTTTGTCCCTGAGGCTTGATATATGTATCTCTTGGCTAGGCTGGCGCCTGCGCCGAAGAAGCTGAAGGGAGCTCCTGAGGCTCCGTCTGGGGCAGCGCCTCTGCCTGCGAAGGAAGGTGACGGCAAGACACGGGCCTCTCCTGCCCGGTCTTCCTCGCGAGGCCTGGTGGAGCTGGCTGGGGCGAGCTCGGCCCCCATGGCCCAAGCGACTCCTGAGGTATCCTTGCCTGATGCCACCGCCACAGCTGTTGGGCGCAGCAGGTTCCGCCTCAGGATTCTATGGTTACACTGCCGCCCACTCCTCCTACTCCACCAACTGCTGTCTCTCCGACTCCTCCCACTGTCCTGGATTGTGCTGCTGCTGAATTGGACCGGTTGCGGCAAGATCTTCTGGGCGCCGACCCTTGTTTGGTGGCCGGGCGCTTGGAGCTGGCCTCTGGCTGGATTCGGCTCGACGCCTTCAATTATTCGGCGCTGGTTCAGGCCTCGGCGGCTTGCGGCGAGGAGAAGCGAGCCGCCCTTAGGGCGAAGGCTGCTCATGGCCGCCTTGGGGGAGGTAGCCGATGTCCGAGGTCGCTGCAAGCCGCTGGAGAGCAAGCTGCAGGGCCTACGGGACTAGCTTGCCAAGGAGGCCCGCATTCGCCAAGAGAAGGAGGAAGACCTGAAGGCTCGCGAGGCGGCCGTCAAGGACCGGGATGCCAAGCTTAACAGGCACCGTGACCGCCTGGGTGCGCTGGAGCAGGAATTGGAGGCGAAGAAGGTCGAGCTGGACGGCAAGGCGCGGGTTCTTGCCGAGGACCGCCAGGCCTTCACGGAGATGGAGGTGAAGGCCCGCACCTTGCTGAGGTTGCTTTACGAAAGCGGCCTGGAAAGCCCGCTGGCCAGCGCCGAGGATGGCCCGGCCAAGCTGCTTCCCTTCCTGATCCGCGCTCTTGAAGATGTCACCCTTGGCCTTGGCCCTGCGGCTGAGGCCGAGGCGCGTGTCTTGTCTTCTGCAGCGCTGACACGGGTCCTTACCCACGACTACCTTCGCGATCCTGACGTCGACCTCGACAGCCTGCTGGAGCCAGCGAGCAGGGAGCTTGCCGCTGCCGCTGCTAAGGCCGTGAAGGGTCGAGCGGAGGCTCTGTTGTCGAAGTTCCGGGCCTTCAACACCAAGCCGAAGCGAGGCGTTGCCGGTCCTGGGGCTTCGCGAGGCGAACCCGCTCCGGGCAGCTCCGCCGCCGGCATGTGACTCCGTTGTGGCTCCTGTTCTGCTTCCTGCAACATGCATCTTGCCTCGGGGAGGCGTTTAAACTTGCGTTTGGTGTTGTGATAACAGTTATGGACTGTAATATTTTCTTTTGAATTCCTTGAGATTTGCGCTTTTCCTTCCTACTTGCTTATGTTCTACACCGGCAGAGCCCGGCCCCGCGCATACCTCAGCCACTGTTAGCCCCGACCGGAAACCAGGACGGGACCAAGGAGTGAGGGGCTACGTGACAAGTTAGGCTCCTGAGTCGCGATGCTCAGGAGTCCCCCTTGGCGCACGAACAACAAGTAGGGAGGTGAGATGTGTGGGTGAATCTACCATTCTACGTGTGCAGAGCCTGGCCCCGCGCATACCTCAACCGCCGTTAGCCTTTCGGAACTAAGGAGTGCGGGGCTACGTGACTAGTTAGGCTCCTGAGTCGCGATGCTCAGGAGTCCCCCTTGATGCTCAAACGGCCTTGGTACCTTGGCTCTGCTCGAGGAGAGACGTGCGACGAGCCAGGCCCGAGGGGCCTGGCTGGGGGGCGTGCGTCTGGGCGTGACCCAGGCGTAGCCCCCGTGCCCAGCCCCCTCGCACGGCACTCCCGGGGGGAGGCGTTGCGATGAGGCCGGACACTGAGCTCTGGGCTCCCTGAGGTTGATGCGGCCGGGGGCCACCCTCAGTTGTTTATCACCAGCGAAGCATAAGCGCTTCCGTATGTGTCTGGGCATAGCCGCTCCTCGGCGGTGTCGTCGACCAGCGCGAGCATGGTGCTTCCAGCAGTGCGTGGGAGGGGCTCCCCTCGGGAGGAGCCCCCGGGGCGTGTACAGCCCCACCCTGACACGTGGCTGGCACGGTAGGGCCTGACGAGGTGTATCTAGGCACCCGTGAGCCAGCGCGGGACTCACGGGGCCCTACCTCAAGGCGGGTTGTGCATGGCACTGGGCCTTAACTTGTGATGCGTTCCTGCATATTTGGTTAGATGCCGACGCTCTACGTCCTCGGGTCCCGGCCCTCGAGCTGGTCTCAGCCGTCACTGGTATGCCAGGTCGC
Organism: Aegilops bicornis; assembly: GCA_021605145.1. NCBI lineage: Eukaryota > Viridiplantae > Streptophyta > Magnoliopsida > Poales > Poaceae > Aegilops > Aegilops bicornis. Next base: position 565,585,159 of record CM038672.1, on the reverse strand, counting down.
GATGCCGTGGACAAGGCGGTGAGGGCTGGAGAGCCAGTAGGAGCCCTGAGTCGCGATGCTCAGGGACCCCCCCCCCTTTCATGTGCAAGCGGCCGACATGAAGGAAGAAGGGGTGCCGTGACAGGCATCAAATAACAATCATGATGGTTTGAACGCATGACCCGAAATAAATGCAAGAGGGGTACATGCACTGGAGTGCAGCCCGGCGACTTGGGTATGATGCAGCCGAGGCTCCCCAACAAGGTAAGCTAGGAACATGAAGTAAAAGGGATACACGCCGCAGGGACGGACCCACGCGGCCTAGGAATAATGCAGCCCTGGGGGGTGCTCCCAGCTGGAAATGAAACCTGAAGGATGTCACCTGATAATGTTGAAGACGAAGGGATGCTGAAGTAGCGGACGTCGTGGGCTGCGGAAGCCTATCTTCACGAGCCCCCAGGCCCAGGAGCCTCGGGAGGCTCTGGAGGCGTTGGTGGCTCCTCGTGGACCATCTCCATCTCCGCCAGGACTGCGGAACGCCTGGCCTCTTGAGCCTCCAGGATGCTCCTCATGAGGCGCTGGTACGTGGCGACCGCGTTCGGCATGCCGTAGGGCATCTGACGTGGGCTGTGGGGTGGGCCTTCGCGGTGCCCCCCAGCGTGAGGGCGAGCGCTCTGAGGCGGCTCGGTTGAGCCTGGTATGTCGATGCAGACGCGCAGCCCACCATCCCTCGCTGGATGGGGAGCTACGGCGGGTAAGCGGCGGCTGCCACTCATGACTCTTGACTCCTGCAACTCCTGCCTGATCTGACTGACGAACTCCTGAGGGTTTGGCCCTCCTTGCCTTGCTCCTTCCTGAGGGAAACGCGCTTTGAAGCACGCCTCCAAGTGGTGCCCAAGCGCCTCCCTCATGACCTTAGCAAGGTCGGTGGCCCTCCAGGAGAGAGCCCTCGAGCCTTGCTTGAGGAGGGCGCCGGGCGCGCCTTCCTATGCGACAGAAGGAGGTGCCCCCTGAGCAGGCGCGGACCCTGAGGGGCCTGCCTCCCAAGGGGTCGGGCCTGGCGATGTCTTCTTCTTCTTGGGAGCGGTCTCAGGGAGCCTCACGCTCCTGCGATCTGGGTCTTCAAGTGATGCGGCTTGAAAGGCTCGCTCCAGGGAGCATACTGTGTCTCTCTCTTCACAAGGCACCGTGATGACTCCACCGCTTCCTGGCATCTTGAGGACGTTGTAGCCGTGATGAGTCACAGCCATGAACTTGGCCAGAGCTGGGTACCCGAGGATGGCATTGTATGGCAGGCGAATGTGGGTGACATAAAAGTCGATGAGCTCGGTGCGGTAGTTGTCGCGCGCCCCGAAGGTGACAGGGAGGCGGACCTGCCCAATCGGAACCGTGGAGCCATTGGTGACTCCGGAGAAAGGCTTGGTTGGCTGAAGCTGATTGTAAGGCACTTGGCGATTGTTGAATGTCTCTATGGACAGGACATTGAGCCCTGCTCCACCGTCGATGAGGGTCCTGGTGACTTGCACATTGCTGATGATTGGGGAACAAACCATCGGGAGGACTCCGGCTGTGGTCGCGCACTTGAGCTGATCCGCTGAGCTGAACGTGATGGCGCACGCTGACCACCTGAGAGGGCGTGTAGCTTCGAGCTTGGGGAGGACTGCATTCACTTCGCGGGCGAACTGCTTGAAGATGCGTTGAGAGGCTGGGGCTTGAGCTCCGCCCAGGATGCAAGCGATCGCGCGCGGCTCCTGGAAGCCCCCAGCCCCTCGTCCTGATGATGGTCCTCGTTTCTCCTTGGCTGCGGCGGCAGAGGAGGGAGGCCTACGTTTCCTTGCGGGCGATCCTTGCGAGGCTGATCCCTCCAGTCTCCCTCGCGAGGCTAATCCTGCCAGCGATCCTCGCGAGGTCAGTCGCGCCACCCTTGGTGAGGGCCACGGTCTTCCCAGCGTCCTGCGTCCCTTCCTCCTCCTCGGTCGTAGCCTTGATCATTGCGGTCGGGGCGCCGGCCGATCCTCCCTTCTCGCACGGCCCGGAGCTCTTGACATTCGTTGGTGTTGTGGGTGTGGAGGTCGTGGTACACATAGTACCGGCTGCCCTTGGATGACTCAGGCTGATCTCTACCCCGCTTGGTGTCTGGTTTTGCCGCAAGCACGGCAGCCCCCTGCGCTTCACGTCCTTGTCCTTGGATTCCTTCTCTTCTGTGTCTGCGGCTGGCAGCTCGAGGAGGGAAAGGCGCCCTTCCTCAGCCCTTGCGCACTTGGTCGCCAAGTTGAACAGCTCCAAGGAAGTGCACAGATCTTCATGCATCGCCAGCTCCTCCTTCATCTTATCGTCATGCACACCGTCGGAGAAGGCAGAGATGATGGCCTCCTCAGTCACCTTGGGAATCTTGAGGCGTGCGTTGTTGAAGCGCTGGATGTACTTCTGCAGGGTCTTCCCTGGCAGCTGCTTGATGCGGCGCATGTCGCTCACGGCAGGAGGTCGGTCGCGAGTACCTTGGAAGTTGGCGATGAAGCGGGTGCGCATCTCGTCCCAGGAGGAGATCGTGCCAGGAGCCAGGTTCAGGAGCCAGGTGCGGGCTCCGTCCTTGAGTGCCATGGGAAACCAGTTTGCCATGACCTTCTCGTCCCCGTTGGCGGCTTTGATGCCCAGCTCGTAGAGCTGGAGGAACTCCGCAGGGTCGGCCGTGTCGTCGTAGCGAGGAGGCAGGTCTGGCTTGAACATGCCCGGCCATGCGACCTTCTTGCCTTCGGCGGTGAAAGCGCGGCAGCTTTGTGGCCACGGGAGGCCTTTGGTGACGAAGAGCCTGGTCTTGCGGGTCCCCATGCGCTGCAGCTGGGAGCAGCGCGGGGTCTTGGCGTGCTGGAGCAGGAGCGTGGTCGTGACGAGCCGGTGCAGGGAGCACTCGGGCAGCTTCTTGGGGACGAGGGACCTCTTGGCAGCTCTGCTCTTGCTGCGCTGGCGCCGGACGGAGCGGGTTCCGCCCAGGGGCCACGCGCCTTGGGGCCAGGGCGCCTTCTTGAGGGGGAGGCGGCTGAGGCGCCCCGAACTCATCGCCCGCACAGGCGGGGCGTGGTCTTGATGAGAAGGGCGGCGCTGGGGAGCCCCTGGCGCGGGACGAAGCTTCGGTGGCAGTCGAGCCACTCTTCATAGACGCGTCGTCGGGCGAAGCGCAGGAGCTCGTTTGCGCGATGAGCGCAGCCTCCATGGCGAAGGCGCGCAGACGAAGAACCAGCTGGGGCGAGTGAAGGAGTAGCGGTACGGCCGTCTCGCCTCACGGACGGATGCTGGGACGATGCTTGCTGCTCGTTCCCCGCCGGGCCGGTGGCGGCGTTGACGGCAGGCGACGGGGAACGGCGGGGGCGGCCGCCGATGGGGGCCGTCTGGGCGACGCGGGAAGCGAGAGCGGGTCGGAGCTCGGCGCGGGCCCGACGAGCGTCTGACATGGATGCGATGGTCGGCGAAGAACAGGCGGCGGAAGGCAATTCGGCGCACCTACAGCGCGCCAAATGTCGGATTTCGGGTTCCGGCAGACCCTCTAGGTTCGAACACTGGGGTGCGCGCGGAGATCTCGCCCTCTACCTACCTGCACCTCGCCGCCTTGCTAAGATCTAAGCTATGAAAAGAACAACACAAGAGACACAGGGTTTATACTAGTTCGGGCCACCATTGTGGTGTAATACCCTACTCTAGTTTGTAGTGTGGTGGCTTGCCTCTTGGGCTGATGATGAACAATACAAGGAAGAACAGCCTCGCGAGGGTCTGTTCTTGGCTGGTGCGATGAACTGCTAAGGGGAGTTCAGTCGCTCTCTATCTGCTGATTGATTTCTTGACGCTGGATCAAGCTGCCTAGATGCCTAGCTGCCTCTACCCTGTGGGTGGCTAGTCCTATTTATAGGCAAGGGCCCTGGGCCTCTTCCCAAATATTGAGCGGGAAGGGCGCCAACAATTGGCCGTTTTGAAGGGGAACATCTAATACACTTATCCTGACTAAAGTTGGTCCTCGCCTGTCAAAGGCTCTAGTGGTGACGCCGGCTTGGGCTCCACAATGACTTCCTTCCTGCCGTTGCGACGGTCTTGGTCTTGTTGCATCGAAACGGATGCCTTTGCTTGATGCTCTTGCCTGCGCTTGCTCCCTTTGCACCAAAGAGGAAAGGAGGATCTTTGCAGCAGGCGCTCCCTGGCGCCCTTGGTCGTCATGGCTTGCGTCATGGGCACCTCGTGAGGTACACCGCCTTGATCTCTCCACCTTCTCGCGAGCCATCATGACGAGGTCGTGCCTGAGGAAGCTCCCTGTCGTCCGCCCCGCGAGTCTTGGCCCCTCGCGAGGGTCTTGAGCTTGTGTTGATGAAGATGGGCCTTGCTAGGCCACCCCTTGAGCCACGCCGCAGGCCGCAGGCAGGCAAGTCTGGGGACCCCCGTTCCCAGAACGCCGACACACGTCGAACTAGGCAGCCGGACTATATAGCTGTAACACTTTCGCTTAGCCATGGGAGTCTAATGTTGGGGCTACTATGTAGCCCCTGGTACCTTCGCGTGCATCCAAAAATGGACGCGTGTGTACATGACCGCAAAGCGGTCGCTTCGTTAATCTTGGAGGATCCTAAAGATTCCAATAAGTCTTCGAGTGGTTGAACAGTCTCTCGCTGTATCATGACAGTCAGTTTTCGGCTTTTTCTACTGAGTTGCTCATTCGGAATAACCAGGGCACAATCGATGTAGTTCTCCTTTGGCCACCTTAGCCGATAATAACGGAACATAAGGCGGCAAACCCAGGAGTCGGGCAAACCCAACATTTGACCAAAGACATGATTCGGAGCTGATGCATATAAGGCCAAACTCATGACGCCGAACACTCCCAAAGGTATTCGGACTTTATAAAAGATGATGGGCTCAAGAATGCCCATTCATTATAAACCCTGTGTTACCAGGTACGTGCGTTAATCTGTCGTGGCGAAATGCCAATAACAGCGGTATCCTCTGTGGGTATGGAACCCATGGGGTGGTTAAACAACAAGAGGCAATAGAAAAGGTTTACACAGGGGCTTAATCTAAAAAGAAACCTGTTGAACGAGGCCCTGCTGCACGTCTGCGCCTTTGTCTCCGTTGTGCCATATCCTGGAAGGGTATCGCGCGAACATTGTCTGTGAAAAAAGAAAACTCGTAGAAGAGTACAACGTAAGTATGCGATGGATAATAAAAGTGTAAGGTGTTGGCCTGCCAATAAGGTTCAGCCAAGTGTGGGGCCGTATCAAGTATATATAGCCCCTGGTGTCCGCTATGGGATTGCATATACGATGCCTGATTCAATCTTATCCAAGCGACCGGACTCGTCTAACCGTGTCTGTGGTCTTAATGACCAGTCATGTTTTCTAATATTGGAGGCCGCTTATAGTCCGGCTGCCAGGGTCGTCGCGAGTTCCTCTGTGCATGAAGAGCGCTCTGTGACTCCGCTGACGGTGATGACGCCACGTGGGCCGGGCATCTTGAGTGTAAGGTAGCCATAGTGCGGCAATGCGTTGAAGCGGGCGAAGGCCGTTCTTCCAAGCAATGCATGATAGTCGCTTTGGAAGGGTGTGATGATGAAGAGCAGCTCTTCGCTTCTGGCGTTGCCTGGAGAGCCGAATGTTACCTCCAGTACGAAGGAGCCCCTGCTGTGGGCTAAAACGCCTGGTATCACCCCTTCAAAGGTGGTGTTGCTTTGGCTGATTCTGGATGGGCTTATCCCCATCCTGCGGACAGTGTCTTCATATATTAAATTGAGACTACTGCCACCATCCATTATGACACGGGTGAGAAGGTATCCGTCGATTGTCGGGTCAAGCACCAAGGCCTTTGATTCTCCACGCCGAATACTAGTTCAGTCGTCCAAGTGATCAAAGGTGATCGGATAAGACATCCAGTGGTTAGTTGTGAGTACGATGGGCTCTATATCGAGCGCGTCTCTATGCGCGCGTTCGTGCCTTCTCATGGATGTGTGAGTCGCGTGGATCATGTTCACTGTTTTAACCTCTGGCGGGAATTTTTTCTGTCCCCCAGTGTTCGGCTGGCGAGGTTCATCCTCGTCTTCACTTGGTGTTTCCCTTCCCTTGTTCGGCATTTAATTTGTCGGCCTGCTTGAAGACCCAGCACTCTCTGTTCGTGTGGTTCGCAGGTTTGTCAGGGGTGCCATGAATTTGGCATAGTCTGTCTAGAACTCTATTCAGACCGGATGGTCCCTCTTTACTGCCTTTAAATGGCTTCTTTTGCTGATCAAATCGAGATCCCCTGAATCCAGCATGAACCGTTGTGTTATCCGGGCTCTCTTCCTTGTTTTGGCGTTTGTTTTTATTACGCCGTGGCTTCCCGTTGCCATCCCTTATTTCGGATGTGCTGGGGTCGCTGGTGCCTTTACGGGCTAGCCAGCTATCCTTGCCCGCACAAAAGCGGGTCATGAGGCTTGTTAAGGCTGCCATTGTCCTCGGCTTTTCTTGGCCGAGGTGTCAGCAAACCACTCGTCACGGATCTTTGTGTTTGAATGCCGCTAAAGCTTCAGCGTCTGGACAATCGACAATTTGGTTCTTCTTAGAGAGGAATCTGTTCCAAAGCTTGCGGGCGGACTCTCCGGGTTGTTGGATTATGTGACTTAAATCGTCAGCATCCGGAGGCCGGACATAGGTCCCTTGAAAATTGGCCCTGAAAGCGTCCTCGGTTCCTCCCAACTCCCAATTGAATTTTCGAGGAGGCTTTTCAACCAGTGTCGGGCTGGTCCCTTCAGTTTGAGGGGAAGGTATTTGATGGCGTGGAGGTCATCCCCACGAGCCATATGTATATGCAGGATAAAATCCTCAATCCGGACACCTAGGTATGTCGTTCGTCGTATGCCTCTATATTCCACGGGTTTAAAGCCACTGTAGAATTCATGGTCCAGTACCTCTTCGGTAAAGCACAGGGGGTGAGCAGCCCCTCTGTATCTGGACGTGCTGTGGCATGCCGTCGGCTGTTGTTGTGTCCGGTGTTTATTCCGAACTGGTATTCGATTGGCATAATCGTTTTGGTGACCATAGTCCCTCGCCGGGGTGTGTCCTTTAGATCCATAAATGGACCTGGCCGCGCCAGCTTTCTTATCCAGGTGCTCACGTAGATCGTGCGCGGCGTCGATAGCCACTTTGTTGCGGCTATGAAGTGGCACGGCTTCGTCATCGAATTCTGGCAGTAGCTTGCGTTTTGGATAACTCTTTGTATGGCGATCATCGTCGTATCTTTCTTCAGCGTCTAGCACTTTGTTCCATCTACGGTTGAGCGTTTCCTGTGCGGCTTTGAGCCATTGCTTCTGCTTCTTTAGACTTCTTGTGGTGGTCGTGAGCTTTCTATGGAGGTTATCTCGTTCCACGTGTTTTTCCGGGATTGCATCATTATCTGGATTGTTTTCCTGTGCTGATTCGGTTTGACGACCTCGTACGTCGGGATCATTGTCCTCAGGCGTCTGCTCCGAACTGTGTTCAGGGTGAGCCGGTTCACCCTGCTCCATCGCTGGGTCCGTATGGTCGTTGTTGCCTTCGGAGTTGATTGTAGTATCGATCCCTCTGGCGCTCTTGTTGCTATTTTTACTGTTGCTGGACTTAGAACAGCGTCTACACCGTCGCTTTGGCTTTTGTCCGGGGGTTTTATCGTCCGGATTGTCGCCTTTGTCCTCTTTGGGCGTGTCCACCATGTATATGTCGTGTGATGAGGGAGAATTCCAGCGCCCCATAGATTCCGAATCTTCTCCTGCATCGTCGTCCATACCGTCGATGCCTTCGGAGTCGAAGTCAGGCATGTCGGTTAAATCATCGACCGTTGCTATGAAGTGGGTGGTGGGTGGGCAACGAATTTCTTTGTTGCCTGCTTCCCACTCGAGCCGGACATAGTTTGGCCCAGAATTTTCTGTCAAAGAGAGAGTTTTTAACAAGTTCAGCATGTCGCCAAAGGGCGAGTGCTGAAAGATATCCGCAGCGATGAACTCCATTACCGGAGCCCAACCTGGCTCAACTGGCTCGGGAGTGCGTGGACCAAAACCAACATCCGGATGCGAATCCGGGGGTCCGGAGTCATAGGCCACCACAGAGGTAAGGCCCGTGTTCGGCTCCACCGCTGATGAGTGTGCGACCTGCGGTGCGGGGTCCAGCCCTCCGTCCTTAGGCAATGCGGCCTGTTCCGGATTTAGGTCCGAGCCTACTGCGGGGGTGATACCCCGAGCTTTGTCCGACATCAGGTCTAAGCCGTGCTAGTCGTGACTGTCCGGTGCTCCTTGCATGGCCCCAATCCGTCGAAGATCCCATCTTCACGGACGTCCGCCGTGTAGTTCAGGTTTCCGGTCCTGATCTAGTGACCAGGGGCGTAGCTGTCGATCTGCTCCAGATGGCCAAGCGAATTGGCCCGCAGGACAAAGCCGCCGAACAAGAAGATCTGTCCGGGAAGAAAGGTCTCACCCGGGACCGTATTGTTGACGATGGTTGAAGGAGCCATCGAGCCCCGTAGCGACGACACAGAGGAACTCTCAATGAAAGCACCAATGTCGGTGTCAAAACCGGCGGATCTCGGGTAGGGGTCCAGATCTGTGCGTCTAGGCTGATGGTAACAGGAAGCAAGGGACACAGATGTTTACCCAGGTTCGGGACCTCTCGATGGAGGTAAAACCCTACTTCCTGCTTGATTAATATTGAATATATGGGTAGTACAAGAGTAGATCTACTACAGATCGTAGAGGCTAAACCCTAGAAGCTAGCCTATGATGGTATGATTGTAATTGTGATCGGCCTTCTAAGGACCAACCTCTCCGGTTTATGGAGACACCGGAGAGGGCTAGGGTTTACATGGAGTTGGTTACAAGGAAGGAAATATAATATCCGGATCGCCAAGCTTGCCTTCCACGCCAAGGAAAGTCCCATCCGGACTCGGGTCGAAGTCTTGAGTCTTGTATCTTCACGCTTCAATAGTCCGGACGATGTATACAGTCCGGCTGTCCGGATACCCCCTAATCTAGTACTCCCTCAGGGCCCACATGAACGTGGGTAGTTGGGGAAAGGCCCCACACCCCTGGTCAAGGCGCACCAAGATCCCCCCTTAGAAGGAATAAGATCATATCCCGAAGGGATAAGATCAAGACCCTAAAAAAGTGGGATAACAGTCGGTGGGGAAGGGAAATGATGGGATTTCTTTCCCCCCGCCTTTGCCAACGCCTCAATGGACTTGGAGGGCAAGAAACCAGCCCCCTCCACCCCTATATATAGTGGGGAGGCGCATGGGAGCCGCACCCCTTCCCCTGGCGCAGCCCTCTCCCTTCCTAACACCTTCCCCTGGGTCCTTATGAAGGGTAAATAGAAATTGACATATCACGTTGTGGCTTTTGCGTAGGTAAGAAACGTTCTTGCTAGAAACCCATAGCAGCCACGTAAAACATGCAACAACAATTAGAGGACGTCTAACTTGTTTTTGCAGGGTATGCTATGTGATGTGATATGGCCAAAAAGATGTGATGAATTATATATATGTGATGTATGAGATTGATCATGTTCTTGTAATAGGAATCACGACTTGCATGTCGATGATTATGAGAACCGGCAGGAGCCATAGGAGTTGTCTTAATTTATTGTATGACCTGCATGTCATTGAAAACGCCATGTAATTACTTTAGCTTATTGCTAACCGTTAGCCATAGTAGTAGAAGTAATAGTTGGCGAGACAACTTCATGAAGACACGATGATGGAGATCATGATGATGGAGATCATGGTGTCATGCCGGTGACGAAGGTGATCATGCCGCGTCTCAAGGATGAAGATCAAAGGTGTGAGATGATATTGGCCATATCATGTCACTCTATGATTTGCATGTGATGTTTGTCATGTTTACATCTTATTTGCTTAGAACGACGGTAGCATAAATAAGATGATCCCTCATAAAATTTCAAGAAAGTGTTCCCCTAAGCGTGCACCGTTGTGAAAGTTCGTTGTTTCGAAGCACCACGTGATGATCGGGTGTGGTAGATTCTAACGTTCGCATACAACGGGTGTAAGCCAGATTTACACATGCAAAACACTTAGGTTGACTTGACGAGCCTAGCATGTACAGACATGGCCTCGGAACACAAGAGACCGAAAGGTCGAACATGAGTCGTATAGTGGATACGATCAACATGAAGATGTTCACCGATGATGACTAGTCCGTCTCACATGATGATCGGACACGGCCTAGTTGACTCGGATCATGTATCACTTAGATGACTAGAGGGATGTCTATCTGAGTGGGAGTTCATTAAATAATTTGATTAGATGAACTTAATTATCATGAACATAGTCAAAAGGTCTTTGCAAATTATGTCGTAGCTCACGCTTTGGTTCTATTGTTTTAGATATGTTCCTGGAGAAAATTTAGTTGAGAGTTGACAGTAGAAATTATGCGGACTGGGTCCGTAAACTGAGGATTGTCCTCATTGTTGCGCGGAAGGATTATGTCCTTAATGCACCGCTTAGTGTGCTGAACCTCGAGCGTCGATTGTGGATGTTGCGAACATCTGACATACACGTTTTGATGACTACATGATAGTTCAGTGTGTAATGCACGAAGGAGCTCCATGTTGATGGATCTTTGGACTCACTCGTTTTTTTTGAAAAGTTTGAGACATGCGAACCATGTCTATTGGTTTATACGCATGAAGAAACTCCATGCATATGGATCGTTTGGACTAACTTGATTTTGAATCACTTGAGACATGCAAATCATACCACATGGGCAAGATGACTGAAAGGCCTCGTTTTTAGTAAGATGAAACAAGAGGGCAACTTGTCGGAAGTAATACATTTGATGTGTGCGATCCAATGAGTGCTGAGGCACGCAGTGAATATCGTTATGCTCTTACTTCACAGATGATTTGAGTAGATTCTAAGTATATTTACTTGATGAAACACCAGTCTGAATTATTGAAAGGTTCAAGTAATTTCAGAGTGAAGTTGAAGATCGTCGTGACAAGAAGATAACATGTCTATGATATGATCATAGAGATGAATATCTGAGTTACGTGTTTGGTACACAATTAAGACATTGTGGAAATTGTTTCACAACTAATGTCGCCTGGAACACCATAGTGTGATGGTGTGTCCGAACATCATAGCTGCACCCTATTGGATGTGGTGCAAACCATGATGTCTCTTAACGAATTACCACTATCTTTTATGGGTTAGGCATTAGAGACAACCGCATTCACTTTAAATAGGGCACCACGTAATTCCGTTGAGATGACATCATATGAACTATGGTTTAGAGAAACCTAGGCTGTCATTTTTTTAAAGTTTGGGGCTGCAACGCTTATGTGAAAAGGGTTTAGCCTGATAAGCTCGAACCCAAAGCGGATAAATGCATCTTCATAGGACACCCAAAACAGTTGGGTATACCTCCTATTTCGGATCCGGAAGTAAAAGTGATTGTTTCTAGAAACGGGTCCTTTCTCGAGGAAAAGTTTCTCTCGAAAGAATTGGGTGGGAGGATGGCGGAGACTTGATGAGGTTATTGAACCGTCACTTCAACCCGGTGTGTAGCGAGGGGCACAGGAAGTTGTTCATGTAGCGCCTACACACCAATTGAAGTGGAAGCTGATGATAGTGATCATGAAACTTCAGATCAAGTCACTACCAAACCTCGTAGGTCGACAAGGATGCGTACTATTTCAGATTGGTACGTAATCATGTCTTGGAGGTCATGTTGCTAGACAACAATGAACCTACGAGCTATGGAGAAGCGATGGTGGGCCCGGATTCTGACGAATGGCTCGAGGCCATAAAATCCGAGAGGATCCATGTATGAAAACAAAGTATAGACTTTGGAATAACTACTTGATGGTCGTAAGGCTATTGGGTACAGATGGATTTTAAAAGGAAGACGTACAATGATGGTAAGTATCACCATTGAGAAAGCTCGACTTGTCAATAATATGTTTTTCGACAAGTTCAAGGAGTTGACTACAGTGAGACTTTCTCACTCGTAGCGATGCTAAGAGTCTGTTGGAATTGTATTAGCAGTTACTGCATTATTTGAAATCTTGCAGATAGGATGTCAAAACATTGTTTCCTCGACAATTTTCTTGAGGAAAGGTTGTATATGATACAACCAGAAGGTTTTTGTCAATCCTAAAAGATGCTAACAAGTATGCAAAGCTCCAGCAATCCTTCTAAGGACTGGAGTAAGCATCTCGGAGTTGGAATATACACTTTGATGAGATGATCAAAGATTTTGGGTTTATACAAAGTTTATGAGAAACTTGTATTTCCAAATGAAGTGAGTGGGAGCACTATAGAATTTCTGATGAGTATATGTTGTTGACATATTGTCGATCATAAATGATGTAGAATTTCAGGAAAGCATATAGGGTTATTTGAAAAGTGTTTTTCAATGGAAAACCTGGATTAAGCTACTTGAACATTGAGCATCAAGATCTATAAGGATAGATCAAAAACGCTTAATAGTACTTTCAAATGAATACATACCGTGACAAGATTTTGAAGGAGTTCAAATAGATCAACAAAGGAGTTATTGGTTGTGTTATAAGGTGTGAGCATTGAGTGAGACTCAAGATCTGACCACGGCAGAAGAGAGAGAAAGGACGAAGGTCGTCCCCTATACTTTAGACGTAAGCTCTACAGTATGCTATGATGTGTACCGCACCTGAAGTGTGCCTTGCCATTAGTCAATCAAAGGGTACAAGAGTGATCGAGGAATGGATCACATGACGATCAGTCAAACTTATCCTTAGTAACTAGTGGACTAAGGAATTTTCTCGATTATGGAGGTGGTAAAGAGTTAAATGCGTAAAGGGTTACGTCGATGCAAACTTTGACACTAATCCGGATGACTCTGAGTAGTAAACTGGATTCGTATAGTAGAGCAGTTATTTGGAATAGCTCCAAGTAGCGCATGGTAGCTGCATCTACAAGATGACATAGAGATTTGTAAAGCACACACGGATCTGAAAGGTTCAGACCCATTGACTAATAACCTCTCTCACAAGCGAGATATGATCAAACCCCATGGGTGTTGGATTCATTACAATCACATAGTGATGTGAACTAGATTATTGACTCTAGTGCATGTGGGAGACTGTTGGAAATATGCCCTAGAGGCAATAATAAAATGGCTATTATTGTATTTCCTTGTTCACGATAATTGTCTATTGTTCATGCTATAATTGTGTTATCTGGAAATCGTAATACATGTGTGAATACATAGACCACAACATGTCCCTAGTGAGCCTCTAGTTGACTAGCTCGTTGATCAATAGATGGTTATGGTTTCACGACCATGGACATTGGATGTCGTTGATAACGGGATCACATCATTAGGAGAATGATGTGATGGACAAGACCCAATCTGGCGTAGCACAAGATCGTGTAGTTAAATGCGCTAAAGCTTTTCTAATGTCAAGTATCATTTCCTTAGACCATGAGATTGTGCAACTCCCGGATACCGTAGGAATGGTTTGGGTGTGCCAAACGTCACAACATAACTGGGTGGCTATAAAGGTACACTACAGGTATCTCTGAAAGTGTCTGTTGGGTTGGCACGAATCGAGACTTGGATTTGTCACTTCGTATGATGGAGAGGTATCTCTGGGCCCACTCGGTAATGCATCATCATAATGAGCTCAATGTGACTAAGTAGTTAGTCGCAGGATCATGCATTATGAAACGAGTAAAGTGACTTGCTGGTAACGAGATTGAACGAGGTATTGGGATACCGACGATTGAATCTCGGGCTAGTAACGTACCGATTGACAAAGGGAATTGTATACAGGATTGATTGAATCCCCGACATCGTGGTTCACCCGATGAGATCATCATGGAACATGTGGGAGCCAACATGGGTATCCAGATCCGGCTGTTAGTTATTGGCCAGAGAGATGTTTCGGTCATGTCTGCATGATTCCCGAACTCGTAGGGTCTACACACTTAAGGTTCGGTGACGCTAGAGTTGTTATGGGAATTAGTGTGCAGTTACCGAATGTTGTTTGGAGTCCCGGACGAGATCCCGGACGTCACGAGGAGTTAGGAATGGTGGGAGGTAAAGATTTATATATGGGAAGTCCTATTTTGGCCACCGGAAAATGTTCGGGATTTTTCGGTATTGTACCGGAAGGTTCTAGAAGGTTCGGAGTGGGCCCACCTGCATGGGGGCCCACATGGAATGTGAGTAGTGGGGAAAAGGCCCCACACCCCTGGTCAAGGCACACCAAGATCCCCCCTTATAAGGAATAAGATCATATCCCGAAGGGATAAGATCAAGATCCCAAAAAAAGGGGGATAACAATCGGTGGGGAAGGGAAATGATGGGATTTCTTTCCCCCCACCTTTGCCAACGCCTCAATGCACTTGGAGGGCAAGAAACCAGCCCCCTCCACCCCTATATATAGTGGGGAGGCGCATGGGAGCCGCACCCCTTCCCCTGGCGCAGCCCTCTCCCTCCTCCTCCGTAGTAGTAGTGCTTGGCAAAGCCATGCCGGAGTACTACAAGCTCCATCACCACGCCGTCGTGCTGCCGGAGCTCTCCCTCAACTTCTCCTCTCCCCTTGCTGGATCAAGAAGGATGAGACTTCCCCGGGCTGTACGTGTGTTGAACGCGGAGGCGCCGTTGTTCGGCGCTTAGATCGGAATCAACCGCGATCTGAATCGCTGCGAGTACGACTCCTTCATCCGCGTTCTTGTAACACTTCCGCATCGCGATCTTCAAGGGTATGAGGATGCACTCCCCTCTCTCTTGTTGCTAGTCTCTCCATAGATTGATCTTGGTGATGCGTATAATTTTTTTAATTTCTGCAACGATCCCCAACAGGTATTACCTCCATAGAGAGGGCCCGGACCTGGGTAAACATTGTGTCCCCCGTCTCCTGTTACCATCGATCCTAGACGCACAGTTCGGGACCCCCTACCCGAGATCCGTCGGTTTTGACACCGACAATGGTGCTTTCATTGAGAGTTCCGCTGTGTGATCGTCAAAAGATCAATGGCTCACCTACAGATCAACTGCGACATCATCATCGCCGGCTCGACTGGTCACCTTGGCTTGACCGAGGACTGTGCCCTGCCTCCAATCGTCATGTTCGGACGAGGGCCTTCATCAACATTAACTCCGATCTCTATCATGATCATGGAGGAACCATCCATGGAGCTTGGGGGCTCAACGTCAACATTGCCCTCGGGCGACCGTGCTATTTTTCTGAATAGCGAACTTGTATCCGCTACCACCACCTCCTCGAGCATCGCTTTGACGATTCCTTCGATGGAATTGTGCAGAATTGAGTCTACAACAACACTATAAAATTTCGTCGCGTTCCGATGGAGCAATCTCCGCCGATCTCCGATATACCAGAGCCCTGTCGAATCTGGATGAGTTTGGAGTGTGGTGTCCAGTGTCTAGCTCGGACGTCCTTTGGAAGATCCAACCATTGATCGGCTGCGGAATTCCTATATGTACCACCTCTCAAAATTTCAGCTCGATCCGATCGTCCAAACTCCGGGAACCTTCCGATTAGTGCATCACTTTTTGAATCTCTTTTCTGCGCGAATACGAATCTAGCTTGAGTTCATCTTTATTCATGAACGGGATATTGGACAACCTTTTTGGGAAGATCTCTTTGTAGGGTATCGTGTTTCCGAACACATGCTCACAAATTTTGCTCCCTTTCGGAGGTACTCTTCACCGTCACGCTGGTGTCAAACCAGTCTGGTAACATTGCTCCATGTCAGCCGACCTGCGCTAGACACATCGTCATTTCATCGAGCCGAGCCTAACCTTATGGGATCATCAGCTTGGCAAGCCGAACAAGAGTTCGTCATCACGAAGGCTAAACCATCACCATCACCAGCACCCCACGGATTGCACGGGTCAGGCGTGCGAACATCACCGCTCGGTCACTTCATCAATCTGGCATTAACCGCATCACAAGTTATGACCAGCATCGGCATGGCCGCACTATAGCTTCTTCGAGCCGATGTCCATCATGCCGAACTGCTTCAACACCTCGGCTGACATGGCAGCTGCAACTCGCCTTACCGACCCGCTCCGTCATCTCGGCTAGACCGGGGGCTTCGCCATCTCTTCGTCAACCTACCCCGGAGACTTCGGCGTCACCAGCCGACCAGCTTTGTCACGTTAGCTGGACCGGGAGCTTTGCCGGCGAGCCAACCTTTGTCAGCATTGCCATGCCATCGCTTCATCGCCCATCATGCAATGGGTGTGCTGGTCACGTCCCAGTTTTGGGAGTAACCTTTCTTCATATTGCTACAACAAACAAACCAGGTGCTATTAATCCTAGTAATTTTCTTGTCTGGGTTTATTTTTTCCAAGGAATTATTACTCTGGTTTGTTTCATCATCTATACACAGGTCTATCAAATGGTGGCCCTATTAACGACGGTCGCGTGGTGGTTTGGTCAGTTTCCTTATACAGTTCGGTGAATGCCGCATCCGGAACTCGGACCGCCTGTGAATTCAAGCTTTGCCACGCCTTCACCGCGTCACACCGACGCCCTGCATCGACATTGACTTCGGCGCCAGGCCACTTCCCTTTAAATAAATTATTTTTGCAAAAAGCAATTATGCTTTTCGGACTACAACATTTTATGTGTGTAGGTGTTGGACTTCGCCTGCGTCACGTGGTCTCTTCGGCAAGCCGACGCCGTCGTCCGAATAGGCGCAAATCGGCTCGCGTGATCACCTTGTTGGTCGTGTTGCCATACCGACGTGTTCGGTTGCCTCAGGGACTTCGGCATCGCCGAGAGAGCTCTACCTCATCAAGTGTTCGGCGCATAGGCCATATTTCTTTTATTACTCACTTTGCATAAATTATTTATTATGCAATAATTTTTTAATTTATTATTATTACTATTATCTCCGGTTTGCACTATTTTTTGTGCACAGGTAAATGATCCGGGTCGGGCAGTGTTGTCACCTCGGCTGGACGGGGGGCTTCGTCAACACTTCATTAACCCACGCCGGGGACTTTGGCGTCACTCTGCCGGCCTGCATTGGCCGTGCTATGTCGCCACTTCGGAGTACCGAGCTCTTCGCTCCGCCACCTCGGGACCGGCTTGGGGAATGAAACCTTGTCCCACATCAAACTCGGACCGCGTCATCAATGTCGAACACATTAACCAGCTAAGTCGCTTTCATGCTCAAAGACTTTCAGTTTTAAATTTTTTCGGTTCGACCAAGCATTATCCTTTTTTTGCAAAAAGTTGTTTGTGAAAAACTTCCTTGTCAAAACCTTGTTTGTGGCACGCAAATTCAAATACCCCGATTACTTGGGGGCTTCCTTTATGAAGCTTTTCCTTTTTCATATGATTATACTTGTATGGCTTCGTTCCCTGTTCGTGTACGCCACAATATGCATCATGTTGACTTAAGTGTTCCGCAAGCTGGGTTGCCTTGCTCCTGTGTTTACCCCTATGTTCCTGATTGTTCGGCTAGGGAGTAAAGGGAGCACCTCTGTGATTATCACGATCGGGTAATCCGAGCTCGGACCTTAGACTGGGTGAAGCCGAACGCTAGCGCTCTTATTGTTTTCAATCATGGTCGGCACACAACGGAACTCATGAGTACAAAAAAATCTATTGCACAAGTCTCATAGTAACAATGAGCAACCGAAGAAAGGTATCGGTGGGGGTACTATTTTCTTCGAAGATGCTTCTTACACTTAAATCGATAATATAGCATAAGTTCCCTGAGCGCGCTTTGTCTATTACAGCCTTATGGCCTGATTCCTGGTTATCGGAAACACGTCGATATTCTCGACAGGTGGAGTACATAACACTTTTCGGCCCTTGACCGAAGAGGGAGAAGCCGACGGTCGGTTAAGACGCATTCAAAGTTCGGGTGAACACAGATATGATATAAGTACTTCGGTACATACAATCATTATAAATAAAATTCTTTTACCCAAGTCACTTGGGGGCTCATAAATTTACATGAGCCATTTTATAATAAGTATTTTCTTCTTGGTCGTTGCAAAATCTTTTTCTATCACTCCTTTTTTCGACGCAAGTGTGTGGTCAATAGCCCGGGAGCCTAGTTTTCTCTCTCAAAGCCGTTCGAATTTAGTTTGCTAAACTAGCCTAACGAGCAGTACTCTGCCTTCGGGATAGGAGGTTGCAACTGTGGGCTGACCCACTTTAGGTCTTGAGATCGGATGTGTCATATTAATGCACGACAGAAGCACAATTTTTTAAGACCAATTTTGGATTGGCACCGAACACTTGATCTAGTTCGGGCGTCAAGTTTTTACTGAAGTTTTTTGGTCTTCCAAGCCTATGGCACTTTTAAACTATTTGTGTGTTTCCAACATAAGTCTCACAGTGCAACGCCGGACACCTTTAGAGATTCGGCAAAATCATTCTCGGATATTGATATATATGCATCGGTTTCGAATTGTCTCTTTGGTCAATAGTTCGGTTGCCCGGCTCCTGTGCTTGCCTCCTACGTTCCGCTTTATTTGGTTAGGTGTGCAAAGGGAGAACCACTGCGATTATGCTTCCAGCTCGCATGGTTAAACACCTCAGTGGAGAAAGCCGAAAACTGAATGTCATAATAAGCGTAAACTGGTCAGCGATCTGATGACTATGTTAAATGACGGGTCGTTCATAACATTGGCCGAAGTATTTATGGCTTGACCTCGACTGTCGCTGAACACTAACCATGGGCTAGTTACTGGCCTCCCAAATTTAAGCTCCTATGACTAAGTGAAAGTTATAAAGCCCGCATATCTGATTACCTTGTTTCCGCTAACACAACCGCCTTCGGGCACCGAGACGTCGGCTAAGGGTTGTCTTGTTATTGCGGAAACACCATGCGTAGTATCTACAAAGGGGTAGAAGCCGACGATGGGCCACTTTCAAATGATAAACGATCGTGATGGAGTCAAAATAAACATATATCATCAGTGTTGTATTCATTATACAAGCGCTGCCTTTCGTAATTATCGTTATAAAGCCATAAATATGCATCGATTTGACTTAAGATTTTGGCCAAGCTGGGTTGCCTGGGTCCTGTGATTACCCCTATGTTCCCGATTGTTCGGCTAGGAGGTAAAGGGAGCACCTCTGTGATTGTTACTTCCGGGTCATCCGTGTTAGTACCTCAGACTGGAAGAAGCCGAAAGTTAGCCATCTTAAAGAATATAATTGGTCGGCAACGACGGAAGTGAAAATTTTGGTTCATTTAGACCACATAGTTCGGAAACTTTCCCCGAACTAAATCCTCAATATTTTTCTCCCACATTGATCGGAGGTGAGGTTTCATGATCATGCTCAGCATGACAACCCAAAGAAATGAAGCGATAGCGGGACTATTTTCTTTGGAAGACATTTCTTAGGTTAAGCAGTAATATAACATATCTCTCTGTGTACCTTTATTTATAAAACCGTATGGCCGGATTGCCTTGTTTGTCATAAATCTTCGCCCTCCTAAAGGCTTTATAAAGTAGGACAAACACTCCTAGGCTACTTACCGAGGAGGTGGAAGCCGATGGTCGGTCAACAAAGTTTTGTACAATGCGGATCCGAGCATTAATGATGTAAAGTACTTGGATACATAGAATCATTACACATAATTTGTGATTTTACTCTGGATATCGATCCTTAATTCGGCCACCCGTGCCCGCATTAAGGCTCGGGGGCTACTGGGCTTTGCGCTCATTATTTACTAATATTAAAAGGGCACATCGATCCCCTGATCTAGTGTTGCCACCCGACCAATGTCTCGGGGGCTACGGCATTGGCAATCCAATGCAGAAAATTTAAGTGCAATATAGTTTTCGAATAGATTATGATCCTCAGGTTGGTCGGCCGCACCCAACCTGAGTCTCGAGGACTTTGCACACCGCTTTTTGTATCCCGAAGTATTCTGCTGAGCTAGGAGTTGATCCTCAGGCGATTTTGCGAATCAACCTGAGTTTCAGGGTTTACTGGGATCAGCGGTCTTATGTCATCCTTCAGGTGCATCTCGGGTTTTAGACCGATACACACCTTGTGGGCTACTGGCTATATATCTCGGCAGAGAATAAATTGCACCAATCAAAAATATTGACAAAAATCGGCCCGCAGTCGGGGTGGTGCACCACCTCGGAAGCAGTCCGGCATAAAGCTCGGGCGCCAGTGGCTGGCTCCATAGAGGGCATTTCCGGCATTAAGCTCGGCTAAACTCCTTCAACTTTTTTGAACCAAGGTGATCTATGACACCTCGGATATAGTCCGGCGTTGGAGCTTGGACATAGTCCGACGTTGGAGCTCGGATACAGTCCAGCGTTGGAGCTCGGATACATTCCGGCGTTGGAGCTCGGAAGCGGTCCGGCGTTGGTGCTCGGCTGCAAAAGATACCTCGAATACAGTCCGGCGTTGGAGCTCGGACGCAAGAGGACACTGTCGCCCGGGAACAACTTCAAACCCGAGGTGTGGCATAAAAATAACAAGGCATTGATAAAGGCCGAAAACTTAAAGGCGCTCTTCGTATTCACTTCGGTGATCCTCAAGATTGAAGATGAGCAGATTTGTTGAACCAGTTTTCAAGACCGACGACCGAAGATGAAGAACAGTTCGAAAGAATGGAGGAGCGTCCCCAACTTGAAGACCGGTTCAGGGGGCTACCGACGGTGTCCTGGACTAGGGGGTACTCACCATGTCGTCTCCCGATCAGTTGGATTGGGCCGAGGACCCCCATGGACGTTTGCTCATGGGCCAGTTCGGACAGCCGATGTATACACAAGGAAGATTCCACAAGACTTGGTGATCAAGACAAGGACTCCTCTCCACCGGCGTATTCGACTAAGACGCTTGTTATCCTATGCCTCCGGTATGTTATATAAGCCGAGGCTAGGCTAGTCGATAGATCATTATGACATTAATCATCATACCCTTAGGTCTTAGACCACAACATATGATCTCGAGGTAGATCAACTCTTGTAATACTCATATTCATCAAGATCAATCAAGCAGGAAGTAGGGTATTACCTCCATAGAGAGGGCCCGAACCTGGGTAAACATTGTGTCCCCCGTCTCCTATTACCATCGATCCTAGACGCACAGTTCGGAACCCCCTACCCGAGACCCGCTGGTTTTGACACCGACAGCGAGCACGGGCGCGGTCCGGCCAACCAAACAGTGCCCCGCACACTGTGTTCGTCGCCACCCCCTCGTTCCTGTGCTCATCTCCGCCCGCTCACAGTGCCCGCGTGAGCTGCGTCGCCTTCCACCTCGCTCACTGACGTTGTTCGTCACCGGGCGCCATGTCCAGGTGTCCTCCGACGGAGCCCGAACCCCTCACCTCGCTCGGCTATAAATACGGCCCTCCCCAACCCTCTCGAGCATCACCAGCTCCTCTCACACACTCCACAAGCAAGTAGGAAGTCGTAGCCCGACCGGGCAGGCCTCGGGCCGCCGTCTCTAAGATCGAGCTCGCCCGCGATCCCCTCGGGTCATCTCCATAGCTCCAGCCCCTCCCAGGCTCAGGCTACTCTTCCAGAGCCTCCGCGGTTCTTCAGTCGTGCCGTCCGACCCGGTTGGAGCCACTGGTGTCGCCTCCGGTCGCCGTCATCTCCAACTCCGGCGACCTCCGCTCTCTGTCACCGCTGGAGAGGCCCGTTCCGACGCCGTCCGACCACCCCTAGCTAATCTATGGGTATGGGCAGGTGCGCCTCCATCTTCTCCTTCGATCTATCCCTCTAGCTCGGGCCAAGATGCCCTCCTCGCCGGCGTGTGCTCGTGGCTTCTGCCGTGCTCTGTTCTCTCTCCCCTCCCTCTCACCTGACTAGTGGGGCCCCCTGTCAGCCACTCTGGCCAGCGCCCGGCAGTGCAGTGGAGGCGCCCATGATTTACGTCTTTGGCGTCACCCCCCGTTCTATTTTTATTTAAATCAAATTCAAATTGAACAGAGAGCTTTAAACAGCCACAACTCTTTAACCATAAGTCCAAATGAATTGATTCTTTTTGCATTTTGTTATTTATGAAAATCTCTAGCAGGACACCAAAAATGAGATTTATCTCTGCTGTCTAGATTTTCTGGTGAAATTCAGAGTGGTTCTTGATGTTTTCTTTTTATGTTTATATTTGTTTTCAGAAGTTGAAGCTTGTCTTGAGGATCAGCAGGAGGAGTGTGAACCTCACCTGCAATAAGGCAAGCCACATCAACATTTTCATGGTGTCATTGCAATATTTGTGATTTTTCAACTTGAACAAATGATTTAATCCATACATTTACATCACTTAAATAAATATATATATATTCTGTTGGATGCTTGTTTAAGTTGATATGTTTAGTTTACAGAAGTTTAAAACTAACTAAGCTAGTTTAAGTCATTAGAAGTAATATTTGATTATGAAGAAGTAATTTGTTTATGAAAAAGAATTAGTTGGCCTAGTATTTTCTTGAGTGAGAAAAGAATTATGCTAAGATATTGTCATGGTTAATTTGCTAAGTAAACATAACCAGAGAGGTGGTATGAGTTATTGATATCTATGCTTAGTATTTGATGAGTTGACCCAGTTATTTCTGATGATATGTGGTGTATATATATTAGTTTTGCATTTTCATGGCATGTCATGACACCGGTTACTTTCACTTTAAGTTGAGTCTGATAATAATTCAACTTGAACATATCGTTGATCGGGTCATGGTGCCACTGAATCGAGATTTTCCCCAGTGCAACCACATTTGCCTTTGTGGGAAGGCCTTTATTCGGTCTGTTGTCATGCCTCTGGTCGGTGCCTCCAATGAGGGAAGGTTATGGGTGTGCGTTACCCTAGCCTGGTAAGCAGACATAACCTTGTGTGCCCGTTGTTGTTATGGTACCTTGTCCCCGTTTGGGACCGTTTATGTTTTGCCACGACGGTGACGTTGGTGTCTTTGGTAGGCACGGGGCCACCCAGGACTTAGCCCAGTGTGGAGTGAGTCGGAGTGGCCGGGAGAGTGTCATGGCACTGGAGGGGTTCTGTCGGAATGCCGTTGGTCCACCCGAATGGGAGTGCGAGGCCATGGGTTCCGTGGTGTGGGTACAGTGTGCTACCTCTGCAGAGTGTATTAAATCTTTTGATAGCCGAGTCCACGGTTACGGAGACGCTCGAAAGTAGGTCACACCATGGGTCAACGTTTAAATAATTTTGCACACTAAGATAATAACCTTGCACTGTTAGGGAGAGGATGGTTGATAAATCATCTTGATGCTGGAGGCCAAGTTGTTGGTCAGTTTTTTATCCGAGTAAGATCACCGTTTGGTTATGAGGTAACCCGATTAAAGACCAAGATGTTGGTCCGTTTGTGGTCCAAGAGACATCACCGTTTGGTAAGCATGTCTGAGGGACTTAAGTCACGAGATCATGATCACTGCATTCCTAATATGATTTTGCATTAATGGTTCAATTGGTTAATCATCATGATATTGTTTGCCATTATGTTTATGCTTGTTGTGAGCTTGCAACTACATTCAATATACTGACCTAGCGTGTCATGCCAGCTTTCAAGAAAGTCTCATTGGAAAGGAGTGATGTCCGAGTCTAGATTGTGTCCACATCGGTGTCCCTGTATTATGGAGTCCCGCTTCATCATTGTTCCGCTGCCACGTAGATGTCAGGATCGAGGCCCCTTTATGTTCACTAAATAATGTACATATTGTTCAGCCACACCGTGTGTGCCCCTTGGCCTCGCGATACAAGATGTTGTAATATGAATCATGTTCCGCTAGCATCAATAAAGCGGTTGTATTCTGTACCAAGATGTTGTGTGTTGCCAGAAGACATGGTCTCTGGGCTGGCAATACAAGGTAAACCGGTTGCTCTGAGCCGGGGCGCAACAACAATTGGTATCAGAGCCGTGCTGGTGTAGGACACGCTAGGCTACCAACATGTTAACTGGACGTTATTCAGGGTATAAGTTGAGTGCCGGTAGTGATTGTAGCTGTCGGATTTCGGGTTTCGGCAAAACCCTTGACGTTCGAACACTGGGGTGCGCACGAAGATCTCTCCTCTCCCAAGCTCTCACACTCCATGATCTCACGGACTAGCTCGCCGAACCCAAAGAACACGGGGACACAAGATTTATACTGGTTCGGGCCACCGTTGTGGTGTAATACCCTACTCTATTGTGGTGGTGGTGGATTGCCTCTTGGGCTGAGGATGAACAGTACAAGGGAAGAACAGCCTCCTGAGGAGAGGTGTTCTTGTGCTTGGTGGATGTGAGGATGAACTGAATGAGTTCGAGACTCCTTGCCTCCTACGATGATGGCTAGTCCTATTTGTAGAGGCCCTGGTTCTCTTCCCAAATATTGAGCGGGAAGGGATGCCACAACGGCCGATTTGAAAGGGGACAGCTAGTACAGCTTATCCTGACAAAAGTAGTCTTCGCCTGCCAAAGGCTCTGGTGGTGACGCGGTCTTGGGCTCCATGGTGACCTCCGTCTTGCCATCCTGCTGGTCTTGGTCTCGTTGCACCGATATGGAAACCTTTGCTTGATGCCTTGATACTCCTCGCCTGCGCTTGCCTCCTTAGCACCAAAGAGGAAGCAAGGACACTGTGCACGCTGGCGCCCGCCTGGCGCCTGCCTGGCCTTGGTCATCAAGGCTCACGTCATGTGAAACCTTGCGAGGTTTGCCTTGCCTTGATCTCTCCACCCCTCGCGAGCCAGCCTCGTGAGGCCGCTCCCGAGGAGGTCTTGTGTCGTCCGCCTCGCAAGGCTTGGCCCCTCGCGAGGGTCTTGAGTACTTGCTAGTGAAGATGGGCCATACAGGCCTGCTCGCAGAGCCACGCCATGGGCCGTAGGCACGCAAGTCTGGGGACCCCCGTTCCCAGAACGCCGACAGTAGCCCCCGGGCCCTAGGCGCGCTCGGACTTGGCTTTGAGGCGAAGCCAAAAGGGCAAGTGCGGAGCACCACGGGCCCCAGTAGCTTGCGACCTTAGTCAACGCGTGGCGATTGATTGGACGTGGGCGTCTCCACTTCCCCATGCTGCCTCGGCAACTGCCCGACTTGACGAGTCCCTGCTGCATGCAAGGAAAAACCATCATTACCTATGATCGTGGGGGTGCTTCTTGGCCTTATCCTGCTATAAATGGGGAGGGGTAGAGCCCCGTCACCCATCTCTTCCCATTCCGCTCGCTTCTCCTCCTCTGCTCCATTGCTCGCAGTGTCACCAATGGTGCCCATCCGAAGGTTTTTCGCTGCGGAGAAGGGAAAGACTCCCCGTGATGAGCCAGGGCCGCTCCCGCCAAAGAAGAGGCTGGTCTGCCGCCATGACATGGTGGTGATGCAGGAGGTGACAAGGCCTTGGTGCGAGCGGCCTCCTCCTGGGTATCCATTACCCCTATACGCCCAAGCCGAGGGCTCAGGAGGAAGAGGCGGCGAGTGGCGCCGCGCCCCGCGGTGGCCGCACCGTCGCCCCCGGAGTCCACGCCGCGGACTCCTCATGCGAACTTGTGATGTGGGCGGCGATGCCTCCGCGCACTTGGATCCGCTTCCCTTCCTTCTTCTCTGCCGAGATACCGCCGAGGGGGCCCCTCGAGCTTTGGCTGCAGCATGCCGACTGCGACGCACCGGCGACTGGAGTGGAAGTTGAAGCCGTCTCCTCGGGCAAGATCTTCATGACCCGAGGCTGGGGTGAGGTCGCTCGGGTGTGCCGTGCGGAAGGCGCCCTCTTGATCCACTTCGAGTACGACGGCGCCTCCTGATGTTCTTCAAGGTCTTCGACGCGGAAGGCCGTCACTTGGAGTGTTATTCCGAAAGGGGCCGTCAGGACGACGCTGTAGCAGGGGCAGGGCCTGCCATTCACGTCGCCAGCAGCTCCTCTGGTAGCAGCAGTGACACATGGGAGTCCATTGATTCTTCCGAGCTCTACGAGACTCCGGAGATGAGCGATGACAACTACATGCCCTCAAGCTCTCGTCGCGCCCAGAGCAAGGCTGCAGCGTCCGGCCGCCGCCGTCGCTAATCTGGATGAGGTTGACGCTAGCCTCCCATGGCCCACTGTTGATGATGGCATCAGCCACTGGGGCATGTGTAGATAGGGCTCCTAGAAGTTATTTCCTTTTGTTCCCTGTGAGGAATCGAGAAGTACCCCGCGGGGGTGTGTAAAGGGTCCATAATGTCTTTTGTTGATATTAACCTTATTGTGAAATTGTGTGTGTGCATGTCCCGTTTCGGCTCGGTTTCCCCTTTCCAACCTCGCGACGGCTTGGTGCTCTACGTTGACAGGTCCCAGTCCCCAGGCAGGCTGCAGCCATCGTAGGTATTCCAGGTCGTGATGCCGTGGTCAAGGCCAGGAGGTGAGCGGCCCGAGGTCCAGTAAGAGCCCTTGAGACGCGATGCTCAGGAGGTCCCCTTTAGCGCGCAAGCAACCGCCGAGAGGTAGGAAAGGGAGACTGCGTTGCCGTAACGAGGCAACACAAATGAGGATTCTATGCCATAGCGATTGGTTGATCCGAGCGTGAAACTTATCTTGGCAGTCCTGGGTCGGTCCTTCACGAGGCGCCCGACTCGTGCGGTGGTTGTAGCATAGCCAGGTCAGTCTCGTATGAGTCTTCTCTCCTTCCCCACGCTCTCCTTCGTGATCTACGTCCTCAGGTCCCGGCCCTCGAGCGAGCTCAGCCGCTGCTAATATGCTAGGTCGCAATGCCGTGGTCAAGGCCAGGGGTGAGGGCTGGAGAGCCAGTAAGAGCTCCTGACTCGCGATGCTCAGGAGCCCCTCTTTTAACGCGCAAGAGGATTACATGGGAGAAGAGGGAGCCCGCGGTGCTTCCTGCTGTGGTCCTCAGGAGGTTCCTGCAAGTCGGCACGAGGAAGGGCGCAGATTGCCATTATAATTGCAGGTCGGCCACTGGTCGCTTTGCAAGAGAATGAAGGCACTGAGGGCCTGGTGAGGTGACGCGCGCGGGGCGTGTCGCGGGCCAGAGCTCGACCGCTCGGATTTGTCGACGTTGCAGGGACGGACGCATGCACAAGCGTCGTGCCAGTGTGAGCGGCCCCCATGGTGGGTGACAGTTAAGCAGGTGATAATTGCAGATAGATCAAGCATGAGAAGCAAACTGGCTCAGATAAATGCACGAACGATTCATGCCACTGGGTCGGACTCGAGCGGCTTGGGGATGATGTAGCCCGTGGGGCGCCCCCAGCAAAGTAAGCTAAAGATGTAAAGGGATACATGCCACAGGGACGGACCCACGCGGGCTGGGAATGATGTAGCCCGAGGGGCGCTCCCAGCTAAAAGAACTTGAAAGATGTCACCTGGTTCCGTTGCAGAAGGGGTGTTGGGGCAGCTGAAGATGCATGGGGTAGGGGTTGCTCCTCACGAGCCACCAGGACCCTGAGCCTCGGGAGGCTCTGGGGGTCCAGGCTGTTCCTTGAGGACCGTCTCCATCTCCGCCAGGACAGTGTGGTGTCTGGCCTCCTGAGCCATCAAGATGCTCCGCAAGCTGCGCTGGAAGGCAGATACCATGCTCGGCAGGCCGAACGGCATGCGAACGTAGCTGTGCAGTGGGCCCACGCAGCGTCCCACACACGAAGACCAGAAGAGCTCCTGAGGCGCGGCCCTGTTAAGCCCTGGGACGTCGATGCAGACGCGCAGCCCTGCATCCTCGCCTAGATGGGGAGCTGCGCCCACTGAGCGGCGGTCGCCGCGCATGGCTCTTGCGTCTTGCAGTTCCTGAGTAGTCTTGGCAATGAACTCCTGAGCGCTGGGCGCTCCTCGCCTCGTGTCCTCCTAAGGGAGACGTGTCATGAAGCACACCTCCAAGTGGTGCCCGAGCGCCTCCCTCGTGACGTTGGCAAGGTCTGAGGCCCTCCAGAAGAGAGCCCCGAGCCCTGCCCGAGGAGGGACCGGGCACGCCTTCCTATGCGATAGAGGGAGGCGCCCCAGGTGCGGGCGCCGATCCTGACGTAGCACCGCTTGAGGCGCCGCTCCCCTGAGGTCCGGCACGGCGTAGCTGCATCTTCTTCTTGGGGACGACCTCAGGAGGGTGCTGAGCTGCATTGTTGTCGGGGTCTTCGATTGACGCTGCATGGAAGGCGCGCTCGAGGGAGCACGCCGCATCTCTTTCTTCGCAGGGGACTATGATGATTCCGCCGCTTCCTGGCATCTTGAGGACGTTGTAGCCGTGGTGGGTCGCCGCCATGAACTTGGCCAGGGCTGGATACCCGAGGATGGCATTGTATGGCAGACGGATGTGGGCGACGTCGAAGTCGATGAGCTCGGTGCGGTAGTTGTTGCGTTCTTCGAAGGTGACGGGAAGGCGGACTTGCCCTAACGGCGTGGTGGAGCCATCAGTGACTCCTGAGAAGGGCTTGGTAGGCTGAAGCTAATCTTATGGCACTTGAAGGCTATCAAACATATCGACGGACGGGACGTTGAGCCCTGCGCCGCCATCGATGAGGGTCTTGGTGACTTGTATGTTGCTGATGACGGGTGAACAAAGCATCGGGAGAGCGCCAGTGGTTGCCGCGCACTTGAGCTGATCTGCCGAACTGAAGGTGATGGCGCACTTGGACCACCTGAGGGGGCGCGTGGCCTCGAGCTTGGGGAGGACTGCGTTCACCTCGCGAGCAAACTGCTTGAAGATACGTTGTGAGGCTGGGGCTTGAGCTCCTCCCAGGATGCAGGCAATCACACACGGCTCTTGGAAGCCCCTAGCCCTCTCGTCCTAATGGTGGTTGCTGTTCCTTCTTGGTGGTGGAGGCAGAGGAGGAAGACCAGCATTTCCCTGAGGGCAGTCCTTGCGAGGCTGATCCCTCCAGGCGCCCTCGTGAGGCTGGTCCTGCCAACGGTCTTCGCGAGGCCGGTCACGCCACTCCTGGCGCGGGCCACGGTCGTCCCAGCGTCCTCCGCCACGCCCTCCTCCTCGGCCATAGCCCCGATCGCTCGGGGCGTCGACCGAAGCGTCCATCTTGAATGGCCCTGAGCTCTTAACAGTCATTGGTGTTGTGGATGTGCACGTTGTGGAAGGCGCAGAATGGTCGGCTGCTCTTGGATGACTCAGGCTAGTCTCTGCCGCGATTCGTGTCTGGCTCCGCTGCAAGCACGGCCACTCGCTTGCGCTTCACGTCCTTGGACTTGGCTTTCTTCTCGTCCGGGTCGGCAACTAGGAGCTCGAGGAGGGAAAGGCGCCCTTCCTCAGCCCTTGCGCACTTGGTCGCCAGGTTGAATAGCTCCAGGGATGTGCACGGCTCCTCGTGGATGGCGAGCTCCTCCTTCATATTGACGTCGCAGACGCCATCAGAGAACACCGAGATGATGGCCTCATCCGTCACCTTGGGGATCTTGAGGCAAACGTTGTTGAAGCTCTGGATGTACTTCTGGAGGGTCTCTCCTGGTTGCTGCTTGACGCAGCGCAGGTCGCCCGCGGCTGGGGGCGGTCGCGAGTGCCCTGGAAGTTGGCGACGGAGCGGTCGCGCATCTCGTACCAGGAGGAGATCGAGCCCGGAGGCAGGTTCAGGAGCCACAAACGAGCGTTGTCCTTGAGTGCCATGCGGAACTAGTTCGCCATGACTTTCTCGTCGCCGTTGGCCGCCTTGATGCTTAGCTCGTAGAGCTGCAAGAACTCTGCAGGGTCGGGGGTGACGTCGTAGCGAGGAGGCAGATCCGGCTTGAACTTGCCCGGCCAGGCGATGCTACGCAGCTCGGGGGTGAAGGCGCGGCAGCCTGCCATGGTCACCGGGGCCCGCCGTGGAGGTGGAGCTTGATCTTGGCGCCCGCGCGCCGCCACGGCAAGTGGTGCAAGGCCCTGCCGCAGCAAGCAATCCTGACGTGGTGGTGTGAGGAGCGGTGGAGCGTTCTCTTACGGTCGAGGGACTTCTTGACAGCTTCTTTCTTCACGCGCGGGTGCTTGGCGCGGCGGGTCGCGCCGCAGGGCCACGCGTTTTGGCGCCAGGGCGCCGTCTTGGTGCGGAGGTGGTGGAGGCGCTCCGTGAGCCACGTCGCCCGTAGCCGGCGGTGGATGTGGCAGTGAGAGGGACAGTGCAGGGGAGCCCCCTGCGGCGCTGACGAGCTCGGTGATGCGGTCCAACCAGTCCTCGTAGAGGTCGTCGACTGGGCGGTAGCGAAGGAGCTCGTGTTCCATGAGTAGCGCGGCCCGCGCGTCCGTGGGGGCACGACAAGCGTGAGATGACGAACCGGCGGGGGCCAGCGACGGAGTGGCGGTGCGACCGTCCCGCTGCACCGAGGGGTGCAACAAGGACGCCTGCTGCTCGTTTCCAGCCGGGCCAGTGGAAGCGTTGGCGGCGGGTGACGGAGAACGACGGGGAGGCCCGCCGACAGGAGCCGTCTGGCGGCAGCAGGCGGCAGGCGGCCCGGCGCTCAGCGCGGGCGCGTCGAGCGTCCGACATGGTTGTGGTGGGGTGGTGAAGCATGGATCGACGAGAGGAAAGCTTCAGCACACCCCTACCTGGCGCGCCAAATGTCGGATTTCGGGTTCCGGCAAAACCCTTGAGGTTCGAACACTGAGGTGTGCACGAAGATCTCTCCTCTCCCAAGCTCTCGCACTCCACGATCTCACGGACTAGCTCGCCGAACCCAAAGAACACGGGGACACGAGATTTATACTAGTTCGGGCCACCATTGTGGTGTAATACCCTACTCAAGTGTGGTGGTGGTGGATGGCCTCTTGGGCTGAGGATGAACAGTACAAGGGAAGAACAACCTCCTGAGGAGAGGTGTTCTTGTGCTTGGTGGATGTGAGGATGAACTAAATGAGTTCGAGACTCCTTGCCTCCTACGATGATGGCTAGTCCTATTTATAGAGGCCCTGGTCCTCTTCCCAAATATTGAGCGGGAAGGGATGCCACAACGGCCAATTTGAAAGGGGACTGCTAGTACAGTTTATCCTGACAAAAGTAGTTTTTGCCTGCCAAAGGCTCTGGTGGTGACGCCGTCTTGGGCTCCACGGTGACCTCCGTCTTGCCGTCCTGCTGGTCTTGGTCTCGTTGCACCGATATGGAAACCTTTGCCTGATGCCTCGGTACTCCTCGCCTGCGCTTGCCTCCTTAGCACCAAAGAGGAAGCAAGGACACTGTGCATGCTGGCGCCCGCCTGGCCTTGGTCGTCATGCCTCACGTCATGAGAAACCTCGCGAGGTTTGCCTTGCCTTGATCTCTCCGCCCCTCGCGAGCCAGCCTGGTGAAGCCACTCCCGAGGAGGTCTTGTGTCGTCCGCCTCGCGAGGCTTGGTCCCTCACGAGGGTCTTGAGTACTTGCTGGTGAAGATGGGCCATACGGGCCTGCTTGCGAAACCACGCCCGTGGGCATGACGAGCAAGTCTGGGACCCCGTTCCTAGAACGCCGACGGTAGCTGTTATTACATTGCATACGCTCGTTTATTTTTATTCTTACCTACTAATGGTTATGGGTGTAGATGGCTCCGGTACCGTATCCGTGCCAGTTGCAGCTGATGCCGAAAACGTCGCTGCGTCTCCTTCGTAACATGTGGCGTCGGCTATACCCTCTCGGTGACGACCCAGTCTATCGTGTGTACCGGGAGCGTCTAGCAGACTCAGTGTATGAGTATCACGCAGTGGTTAATCTGCGCATCAGTTCATCTTCCAGCACTTATATTCGTACCTCCAGGAGTGGTTTCGCTTCTACCGCTTCTCAAGCTGTCCAGTTTGCTGCATTTGAGGTCCTCATCGAGTTGCGTTATAACAAGGTCCGAATGCAGAACCATCCAGGATTCCACTACTATCCCTCCCTGCACGACAATGGTCGTGTCCGTTTTCCTATCATTGACCGGAGTCTGATAGTACTGCTAGCCATCTTTCTCGTTATATCACTGCTAGCTATCTTATGATTCACGAGCTGACTCGTGCTTGCACTGCTTTAGCCGCTACTAGAGCTTTCACTACTCCATCGTCTACGGGATTTACTCCTTATATTCCATCTAGTTCTAGTTCACCTATTTCACTGGTTACTCCTCCGAGTAGCTCGGGCACCTCGACTGTGAATCCTCTCAGTGCTCTTGCTGAGTGGGTTTCCCTTATCACTACCCTAGTAGCCCCGATGCTCCAGCCTCATCCTGCACCTGCTCCGGAGGGAGAGGCCTCGAGGCAGCATCGTCGTGTCACCTTTAACCCGGAGGTCTCGATTAACATCGTCAATTCAGGATACGAGTCCGAGTCAGGAGAGGACCCCGCAGCACCAGCAGAGCACTAGAGCACCAGAGTATCCGCAGTTGTTAGGTGGATGTACGAATCTAGTCGTACAAGTCATGATGTTCCGCTTCATGTATGAGAGTAGTTGAACTTATCATGTCATTTATCTTTTATGTACGAGTCTATATATAATTATGTTGGAACTTTATTTTATTCACGTGTTTCCTTCATGATTTCGTCTTCTTTCGAGTTTTGTCGCTGGCTTTTCTCCACTATATTTTTGGTTGTTTCTCATCTCGAATGCGTTGTCTTGGAAAAACAAACAATAGGATGACGCGGGGAGGCAGCAGTAGCAACGCTTGTGAGGATGTTCCTGTTCGTCGTTCCGCACGTCAGGTAGGACACTCCCCCGAGCCATACGTTCCACCACCGCCAAATCCGCCCTTCACCGAGCAAATTCTACGCATGCTTGAGGAAAGGAGGAATAATGATCTGATTGAAATATTAAGGAGTGTGCAAGCTATGGTTGGGAAGAATGGAAATCAGAACGGTCATCACTCCAAACTGTCAGATTTTCAGAGAACCAAGCCTCCCAGTTTCAGTCAGATTATTGATCCCTTGGACGCAGACGACTAGTTACGAACCATTGAGAAGAAGCTGGAGATTGCTTGTACTGAAGAGGATGACAAAGTCCCGCTTGCAACTCATTATCTTGAAGGCGCTGCCGTCATATGGTGGGAAAATGCAAAAGCCATGTGGCCTACTGATGAAGAAATCACCTGGACAAAATTCAAGGATCAGTTCTGTAAATACCATATTCCTGCTGGAATTATGAAGGTCAAGCAGCGTGAATTCCTCGCGCTCCTCCAAGGAAGTCAGTCTATGAGTGAATATTTGCATAAGTTCAATCATTTGGCCCGTTACTCCCTTTATGATGTGGCCACCGAAGAAAGAAAGATTGACAAGTTTCTTGGGGGATTAAACCAGTATCTCCGATGCACCCTCAGTATGTTTGACTTCCCTGATTTCCAAACTCTGGTAAACAAGGCTCTCATTGCTGAAAGGGAGCACAAGATCATACATGACAATAAGCTTGCAAATAACGATCACAAGCGCAAGTTCGAGCCAAGGAAGGAAGTGCAGCCAGTGCAAAAGGCTCGTACCAGGAAGCATACTCAGGTAGAGTACAAGCCCAATTTGCAGCAGAATGTTAACAAAACCACTACATAATAGTCAAGAATGTCGTGACCAACCCGGTGCGAGAAGAGTGCCAGCGCAACAATTCTTGCTTCAGTTGTGGGCAAACCAGACATTATCCCAGACAGTGTCCCAAGAACGTGAAGACTAATGCTCCATTCAGGCCTCAAGTCAACTTTATGGGGTCATGCCCTGTCCAGCAAAACATCACTGGGCAAGTCCATCACCTCTCCACAGACGAAGCCCAAGAGAACCCTGAGGTCGTCGTTGGTATGTTTTCTGTTAATAACATACCTGCCATAATTTTATTTGACTCTGGGGCTTCCCACTCTTTTATTTCGCGGAGTTTTGCTGCCCAAAACAATTTTCCTTGTTCGATTTTGAGCAAGAACATGCTGGTACAATCCCCGGGATCTTTGCTCAGAAGCAATCTGGTCTGCCATAATCTGGAAATTAATATCAACGGAGTCCATTTTCCAACTTCCTTGATAGTCATTCAGTTTGTCAAGTTGGACATTATTTTGGGGATGAATTGGTTAACCCAATATCAAGTATGCATTAATTGCGCGACCCGAGAAGTCACTTTGATAAGTCAAGAGGGGCAGACTACAAAATTCTATGCCCGTAGGAGCATACCCAAGAAAGAAATGGTCTTCAGCGCTGTGGCTGGTGAATTGGAATTAATTCCTATGGTCAGTGAGTTTCCCGATGTATTCCCAGAAGAACTGCCAGGCATGCCGCCAGATCGAGAGCTTGAGTTTGTAATAGATCTTGTGCCCGGAACTGCACCGTTATAGAAGTATTATTGGATGCCTTCATCAGAATTAGTGGAGCTAAAGAAACAACTTGATGAGATGCTCCAGAAAGGATATATCCATCCTAGCTCTTCACCATGGAGATCACCTACTATATTCGTGGATAAGAAAGATGGTAGTCTCCGTATGTGTGTGGATTACCGTCAGCTGAATGATGTCACCATCAAAAACAAATACCCACTGCCCAGGATCGATGATTTGTTTGATCAACTCAGTGGGGCAAAGGTATTCTCCAAAATTGATTTAAGGACAGGATACCACCAACTCAAGATTAAAAAGGAAGATATTCCTAAGACCGCGTTCACTACCCGGTACGGTCTTTATGAATATACTGTTATGTCCTTTGGCCTCACCAATGCCCCTTCTTTCTTCATGCATATGATGAACAAGGTGTTCATGGACTTCCCAGATAAATTTGTGGTGGTCTTTATCGATGACATACTCATATACTCAAAAGGTAAAGAAGAGCACAAAGGACACCTCAGAGCCATATTACAACGACTCCGTGACCATCAGTTGTACGCCAAATTTAGTAAATGCGAGTTTTGGCTCAAGCGAATTGGATTTCTTGGGCATGTGCTGTCCGCAGAAGGTATAGCTGTGGACCCGAGCAAAGTAAAGGACGTGCTCGATTGGCTGGCACCCACAATAGTATCCCCAATCTAGAGTTTCCTTGGATTAGCTGGATACTACCGTCATTTCATTGAAGGTTTCTCCAAGATTGCCAAACCAATGACGGAGTTGCTCAAGAAAAATAAGAAGTTTGAATGGGTAGAATTTGTGAGAAAAGTTTCAATGAGCTGAAAATCCGGCTGACAACAGAACCTGTGTTGACTCTTCCAGACATCTACCGCAGCTTTGATGTGTACTGTGACGCTTCCAGACAAGGTCTTGGATGCGTACTTATGCAAGATGGCAAGGTGGTAGCATATGCATCACGACAGCTACGACCCCATGAAGGAAACTATCCTACTCATGATCTGGAATTAGCCGCGGTGGTTCATGCTCTAAAAATTTGGAGGCACTACCTCATTGGGAAGAGGTGCCAAATATTTACCGACCACAAAAGTCTCAAGTACATATTTACTCAGCCAGATTTAAATCTCCGCCAACGAAGATGGCTTGAGTTAGTCAAGGACTATGATCTGGGAATTAATTACCACCCGGGTAAGGCCAACGTGGTTGCCGATGCACTCAGTCGAAAGCTTTGTCGGCTGAATATCATAATGGAATCCTTGCCTCCTGAACTTCAAGAAGAGATTGCTCAGCTCAACCTGGTCATAGTTGGTGCTGGTCTTGCTAATATTATGGAAGTTACTCCTACCCTCGAGGAAGAGATCCGCAAGGCCAAGACAAATTACATGGTCCTACAGAAACATGCCAGGCATATGTTAGCAGGACAGACCTCAGATTTTTCTAAGGATCAACAAGGCACACTATGATCCCGTGGAAGGATTTGTGAGTACCCAGGCAAGAAGATTTAAGGAAGAGAATACTGTCAGAAGCACACTAATCTTCGTATTCTATTCACCCCGGAGGTACTAAAATGTATGAAGACCTTTGACAAATATTCTGGTGGGATGGGATGAAGAAGGACATTGCCTATTTTGTGGCCTGTTGCGACATATGCAACAAAGTGAAGGTAGAACACCAGAAACCAGCCGGACTCCTCCAACCGTTGCCCGTTCCACAATGGAAGTGGGATGATGTCTGCATGGATTTTTTCACAGGGCTACCAAAGACTCAGCGAGGCAATGACGCAGTATGGGTCATAGTGGACAGCTTAACCAAGATAGCTCATTTTATCCCCATCAAAACCACATATCGAGCTGATCAACTTGCACAACTGTATGTGTCCAGAATAGTCAGTCTGCATGGAGTACCACGAACAATCACTTCCGACTGGGGGTCACTTTTTACCTCCGCTTTCTGGTCACGTCTCCACCAAGCCTTGGGGACAGCGCTAAAATATAGTACCGCTTATCATCCTCAGACCGATGGACAGACTGAGCGTGTAAACCAAATACTCGAAGATATGCTTCGAGCCTGTGCCTTGGCTCAAGGACCTAAATGGGAAGAATGTCTGCCGTATGCCGAGTTCTCCTACAACAGCAGCTTCCAGACCAGTCTAAAGATGTCACCTTATGAGGCTCTGTATGGTCGTAAGTGCCACACTCCATTGAATTGGTCTCAAACTGGAGATAGCCATATTTTCAAAACGGATCTCATGATGGAAGCTGAAAAACAAGTCAAGGAAATCCGAGACAGGTTGCAATTGGCTAAATCTCGACAGAAGAGTTATTATGATGCAAAGCATCGACAGATCAGTTTTGAACCCAGAGAACATGTATACCTCCGAGTCACTCCTATGAAAGGAGTCAAGAGATTCCAAACTCGCGGAAAATTGGCACCCAGGTTTATTGGTCCATTTCCAGTTATGTACAGGGTGGGTACTGTGGCATATAAGTTGAAACTGCCCCCAGAATTGTCAGAAGTGCACAATGTGTTCCATGTCTCACAGTTGAGGCGATGTATATCACCCCTGATAAAAAGACTACTATGACAGAAATAGAGTTGGCTAAGGATTTAACATATGAAGAGAGACCGTTCAGAATTTTGGATGAGATGGAAAGGGTCACTCGTAGTAAAACAAGAAAGTTGTACAAAGTTCAGTGGGAGCATCACACAGAGGCAGAAGCAACTTGGGAACAAGAAGAATTTCTAAAGGCGCATTATCCAGAATTGGTTTCTCGAGCAACCGAATCTCGAGGACGAGATTCATACTAAGTGGGGGAGGTTTGTGACAGCCTGGTTTTTTCCCTCTCTTCTTTTTCTGGTTTTTATTTGGTTTTGATTTGAATTTGGAGCTTGAATCACTTCAGTTGGACTTAAACACTTGGGCACCACCTTGACTTTCACCCAAGTGACTCATTTCTCTCACTAGCCATCATTTCTTCTCTGATCAACCTCAAAATAATATTATGAATATTTTTATTAAATGAAAAATATTCATTTTCTCCTCTAAAACCCTAACCAGCCACTTGTGCTCCAAAGCAACCCCAATTTTCTTGCCCAAAAAAATCTGAGAAAATTCCCAAATATTCTTTGAACCCTAGGGCACCTCCCTGAGCAAAAATATTGCATCACTCTTTGGAATATTTTTGCTACAGAAAACAGTTTCTGTTCTGGACAGAAATGGTAGTTTCTACAGCAACTACCATTTTACTTGATCCAATGCTGCTGAATTTTCTTGTGCATCACTACCTTCCTAGATGATTGCTGACTGATACGTCTCCAATGTATCTATAATTTTTTATTGTTCCATGCTATTATATTATGTGTTTTGGATGTTTATGGGCTTTATTAAACATTTCTATATTATTTTTGGGACTAACCTATTGACCCAGAGCCCAGTGCCAGTTTCTGTTTTTTCCCTTGTTTCAGTGTTCAAAGAAAAGGAATATCAAACGGAGTCAAAACGGAATGAAATCTTCTGGAGAAGTTATTTTTGGAAGGAAAGCAACCCGGGAGACTTGGAGTCCACGTCAAAGAAGCAACGAGGAAGGCACGAGGTAGGGGGGCGCCCCCCCCCCCCAGGGCGCGCCCTCCACCCTTGTGGGCCCCTCGTGGCTCCGTGACGTACTTCTTCCTCCTATATATACCCATATACCCTAAAAACTTTGAAGAACAGAATATATCGGGAGTTTCGCCGCCACAAGCCTCTGTAGCCACCAAAAATCAATCGGGACCCTGTTTCGGCACCCTGCCGGAGGGGGGAACCCTCACCGGTGGCCATCTTCATCATCCCAGTGCTCTCCATGACGAGGAGGGAGTAGTTCACCCTCGGGGCTGAGGGTATGTACCAGTAGCTATGTGTTTGATCTCTCTCTCTCTCTCTCTCTCTCTCGTGTTCTTGATTTGGCACGATCTTGATGTATCGCGAGCTTTGCTATTATAGTTGGATCTTATGTTTCTTCTACCCCTCTACTCTCTTGTAATGGATTGAGTTTTCCCTTTGAAGTAATCTTATCGGATTGAGTCTTTAATGATTTGAGAACACTTGATGTATGTCTTGCCGTGTGTATCTGTGGTGACAATGGGATATCACGTGATTCACTTGATGTATGTTTTGGTGATCAACTTGCGGGTTCCACCCATGAACTTATGCATAGGGGTTGGCACAGGTTTTCGTCTTGATTCTCCGGTAGAAACTTTGGGGCACTCTTTGAGGTTCTATGTGTTGGTTGAATAGATGAATCTGAGATTGTGTGATGCATATCGTATAATCATACCCACGGATACTTGAGGTGACATTGGAGTATCTAGGTGACATTAGGGTTTTGGTTGATTTGTGTCTTAAGGTGTTATTCTAGTACGAACTCTAGGGCTGTTTGTGACACTTATAGGAATAGCCCAACGGATTGATTGGAAAGAATAACTTTGAGGTGGTTTAGTACCCTACCATAATCTCTTCGTTTGTTCTCCACTATTAGTGACTTTGGAGTAACTCTTTGTTGCATGTTGAGGGATAGTTATATGATCCAATTATGTTATTATTGTTGAGAGAACTTGCACTAGTGAAAGTATCAACCCTAGGCCTTGTTTCAACGCATTGCAATACCATTTACGCTCACTTTTACCACTTGCTACCTTGCTGTTTTTATATTTTCAGATTACAAAAACCTATATCTACCATCATATTGCACTTGTATCACCATCTCTTCGCCGAACTAGTGCACCTATACAATTAACCATTGTATTGGGTGTGTTGGGGACACAAGAGATTCTTTGTTATTTGGTTGCAGGGTTGCTTGAGAGAGACCATCTTCATCCTACGCCTCCCACGGATTGATAAACCTGGTCATCCACTTGAGGGAAATTTGCTACTGTCCTACAAACCTCTGCACTTGGAGGCCCAACAACGTCTACAAGAAGAAGGTTGCGTAGTAGACATCACTAAACTCCAAAGCTCAGCTCCCAACTCCTAGTAATTTGACCACAGTTAACTCTCAAAGTTACTGTCCAGAAACTTACCTTGAAGTGAAACTCCAACTTACTGCACCTGAGCTCGACTCAAAGCATTGGCTCAACTCGAAACACTAAGGACTACACGCCAGACATGAAACTGGGGCCAACCGTGGCTCTATGCCAAAGTGCACGCAGTGACCACGCGTGTGCACGGTGCCAACCCGCTTGTCTCCGCGCTCTGAGTGCCGCCGAGCGCTCTGTTCGGCGCGTGCTCGCTTCCCCACCTGCCGCACCTCGCCAAACCTTGCCCCCATCCCCATCTCTACTCCCTTAACTCCCAACTGGCGCTTGCAGACGCCGGAGCTCGCCACAGCGAGAACGGGCGCGGTCCGGCCAACCCAACAGTGCGTCGCGCATTGTGTTCGTCGCTACCCCCTCGTTCCTATGCTCGTCTCCGCCCGCTCACAGCGCCTGCGTGAGCTGCGTCGCCTTCCCCCTCGCTCACTGACGTCGTTCATCACCGGGCGCCGTGTCTAGATGTCCTCCGGCGGATCCCGAACCCCTCACCTCGCTCGGCTATAAATACAGCCCTCTCGAGCATCACCAGCTCCTCTCACACACTCCACAAGCCAGTAGGAAGGCATAGCCTGGCCGGGTTGGCCTCGGGCCGCCGTCTCAGAGCTCGAGCTCACCGGAGATCCCCTTGGGTCGTAGCTTCCTCTTGAGCACTGCGTTGGTTTTCCCTCGAAGAGGAAAGGGTGATGCAGTAAAGTAGCGTAAGTATTTCCCTCGGTTTTTGAGAACTAAGGTATCAATCCAGTAGGAGACCACGCGCGAGTCCCAGGCACCTACACAAACAAACAAGAACCTCGCAACCAACGCGATAAAGGGGTTGTCAATCCCTTCACGGTCACTTACGAGAGTGAGATCTGATAGATATGATAGGATAATATTTTTGGTATTTTTATGATAAAGAGTAAATAAAGATGCAAAGTAAAATAAACGGCAATAGAAAGTATTAAGTGTTGGAAGATCAATATTATGGAAAATAGACCCGGGGGCCATAGGTTTCACTAGTGGCTTCTCTCAAGAGCATAAGTATTACGGTGGGTAAACAAATTACTATCGAGCAATTGATAGAATTGAGCATAGTTATGAGAATATCTAGGTATGATCATGTATATAGGCATCACGTCCGTGACAAGTAGACCGAAACGATTCTGCATCTACTACTATTACTCCACACACCGACCACTATCCAACATGCATCTAGAGTATTAAGTTCATAAGAATAGAGTAATGCTTTAAGTAAGATGACATGATGTAGAGGGATAAACTCATGCAATAGGATATAAACACCATCTTTTTATCCTCAATGGTAACAATACAATACGTGCCTTGTGAAGGAAATATGCCCTAGAGGCAATAATAAAGTTATTATTTATTTCCTTATTTCATGATAAATGTTTATTATTCATGCTAGAATTGTATTAACCGGAAACATAATACATGTGTGAATACATAGACAAAGCAGAGTGTCACTAGTATGCCTCTACTTGACTAGCTCGTTGATCAAAGATGGTTAAGTTTCCTAGCCATAGACATGAGTTGTCATTTGATTAACGGGATCACATCATTAGGAGAATGATGTGATTGACATGACCCATTCCGTTAGCTTAGCACTTTCGATCGTTTAAGTATGTTGCTATTGCTTTCTTCATGACTTATACATGTTCCTATAACTATGAGATTATGCAACTCCGTTTACGGAGGAACACTTTGTGTGCTACCAAAGCGTCACAACGTGCTGGGTGATTATAAAGGTGCTCTCTGGTGTCTCCGAAGGTACTTGTTGAGTTAGGCGTATTTGAGATTAGGATTTGTCACTCCGATTGTCGGAGAGGTATCTCTGAGCCCTCTCGGTAATGTCGCATCACTTAAGCCTTGCAAGCATTGCAACTAATGAGTTAGTTGCGGGATGATGTATTACGGAGCGAGTAAAGAGACTTGCCAAGATGTGAGATTGAACTAGGTATTGAGATACCGACGATCGAATCTCGGGCAAGTAACATACCGATGACAAAGGGAACAACGTATGTTGTTATGCGGTCTGACCGATAAAGATCTTCGTAGATATGTGGGAGCCAATATGAGCATCCAGGTTCCGCTATTGGTTATTGACCGGAGACGTGTCTCGGTCATGTCTACATAGTTCTCGAACCCGTAGGGTCCGCACGCAACAAGGTTTCGATGGCGATGTTATATTATGAGTTTATGAGTTTTGATGTACCGAAGGAGTTGAGTCCCGGATGAGATCGGGGACATGACGAGAGTCTCGAAATGGTCGACGTAAAGATTGATATATTGGACGACTATATTCGAACATCGAAAGGTTCCGAGTGATTCGGTATTTTCGAGTACCGGGAGTTACGGAATTCATATTGGGCCTTAATGGGCCATACGGGAAAGGAGAAAGGCCTCAAAGGGTGGCCGCGCCCCTCCCCATTGGCTAGTCCGAATTGGACTAGGGAGGGGGGGCGCCCCCTTCCTTCCTTCTCCTTTTCCCTTCCCTGTCCTTCCCTCCTACTCCTACTACTTGGAAGGGCTCCTAGTTCTACTAGGAAAGGGGGAATCCTACTCCCGGTGGGAGTAGGACTCCCCTAGGGCGCCATAGAGAGGGCGGCCTCCCTCCTCCACTCCTTTGTATATGGGGGCAGGGGGCACCCCATAGACACACAAGTTGATCTTCGTGACCGTTCCTTAGCCGTGTGCGGTGCCCCCCTCCATCATATTCCACCTCGGTCATATTGTAGCGGTGCTTAGGCGAAGCCCTGCGACGATAGAACATCAAGATCGTCACCACGCCGTCGTGCTGACGAAACTCCTCCCTGACGCTTTGCTGGATCGAAGCCCGGGGATCGTCATCGAGCTGAACGTGTGCTAAAACTCGGAGGTGCCGTAGTTTTGGTGCTTGGATCGGTCGGATCGGGAAGACGTACGACTACTTCCTCTACGTTGCGTCAACGCTTCCGCTTCGGTCTACGAGTGCGTGAACAACACTCTCCCCTCTCGTTGCTATGCATCACCATGATCCTGCGTGTGCGTAGGAAATTTTTTGAAATTACTACGTTCCCCAACAGTGGTATCCGAGCCTAGGTTTTATGCGTTGATGTTATATACACGAGTAGAACACAAGTGAGTTGTGGGCGATATAAGTCATACTGCTTACCAGCATGTCATACTTTGGTTCGGCGGTATTGTTGGATGAAGCGGCCCGGACCGATATTACGCGTACGCTTACACGAGACTGGTTTTACCGCCGTGCTTTGCACACAGGTGACTAGCGGGTGTCAGTTTCTCCAACTTTAGTTGAACCGAGTGTGGCTACGCCCGGTCCTTGCGATGGTTAAAACAGCACCAACTTGACAAACTATCGTTGTGGTTTTGATGCGTAGGTAAGAACGGTTCTTGCTAAGCCCGTAGCAGCCACGTAAAACTTGCAACAACAAAGTAGAGGACGTCTAACTTGTTTTTGCAGGGCATGTTGTGATGTGATATGGTCAAGGCGTGATGAGATATAAGTTGTTGTATGAGATGATCATGTTTTGTTGAAGTTATCGGCAATGGCGGAAGCCTTATGCTTGTCTCTTTATTGCATAAGATGCAAGCGCCAAATAATTGCTTTACTTTATCGCTATGCGATAGCAATAGTTGCAAGAGCAATAGTTGGCGAGGACGACCATGTGACGACACATTGATATAGATCAAGATGATGGAGATCATGGTGTCATGCCGGTGAC
Source organism: Aegilops bicornis (assembly GCA_021605145.1). Classification (NCBI taxonomy): domain Eukaryota; kingdom Viridiplantae; phylum Streptophyta; class Magnoliopsida; order Poales; family Poaceae; genus Aegilops; species Aegilops bicornis. Next base: position 565,542,288 of record CM038672.1, on the reverse strand, counting down.
GATGGAAATCATGACGATGCTTTGGAGGTGGAGATCAAAGGCACAAGATGATGATGGCCATATCATGTCACATATTTTGATTGCATGTGATGTTTATCTTTTATACATCTTATTTTGCTTAGTTCGGCGGTAGCTTTATAAGATGATCTATCACTAAATTATCAAGGTATAAGTGTTCTCCCTGAGTATGCACCTTTGCGAAAGTTCTTCGTGCTGAGACACCACGTGATGATCGGGTGTGATAGGCTCTACGTTCAAATACAACGGGTGCAAAACAGTTGCACACGCGGAATACTCAGGTTAAACTTGGACGAGCCTAGCATATAATGATATGGCCTCGGAACACGGAGACCGAAGGTCGAGCATGAATCATATAGTAGATATGATCAACATAGTGATGTTCACCATTGAAACTACTCCATCTCACGTGATGATCGGACATGGTTTAGTTGATATGGATCACGTGATCACTTAGAAGATTAGAGGGATGTCTATCTAAGTGGGAGTTCTTAAGTAATATGATTAACTGAACTTAAATTTATCATGAACTTAGTCCTGGTAGTATTAGCATATCTATGTTGTAGATCAATAGCTCGCGTTTAGCTCCCCTGTTTTATTTTGATATGTTCCTAGAAAACTAAGTTGAAAATGTTAGTAGCAATGATGCGGATTGGATCCGTGATCTGAGGTTTATCCTCATTGCTGCACGTAAAAATTATGTCCTTGATGCACCGCTGGGTAGCGGACATATTGCGGGAGCAGATCGGGGCGTTATGAACGTTTGGCTGGCTCAATATGATGACTACTTGATAGTTTAGTGCACCATGCTTAACGGCTTAGAATCAGGACTTCAAAGACATTTTGAACGTCATGGACAATATGAGATGTTCCAGGAGTTGAAGTTAATATTTCAAGCAAATACCCGAGTTAAGAGATATGAAGTCTCCAACAAGTTCTATAGCTAAAAGATGGAGGAGAATAGCTCAAGCAGTGAGCATGTGCTCGGTTATGCAGGTACTACAATCGCTTGAATCAAGTGGGAGTTAATCTTCCGAGATAAGATAGTGATTGACAAAATTCTCTAGTCACCATCACCAAGTTAGTAGAACTTCGTGATGAACTATAATATGCAAGGGATAACGGAAGCGATTCCCAAGATCTTACGTGATCTGCTGAAATCGTGAAGGTAGAAATCAAGAAAAACATCAAGTGTTGATAGTTGACAAGACCACTAGTTTCAAGAAAAGGGAAAAGGGAAGAAGGGGAACTTCAAGAAGAACGGCAAGCAAGTTGCTGCTCAAGTGAAGAAGCCCAAGTCTGGGCCTAAGCACGAGGTGAGTTAACCTGTGCAAAGGGACTGGTCACTCGAAGCGGAACTGCCCCAAGTATTTGGCGGATAAGAAGGATGGCAAAGTGAACAAAGGTATATTTGATATACAGATTATTGATGTGTATTTTACTAGTGTTCGTAGCAACCCCTCGGTATTTGATCTTTGGTTCGGTTGCTAAGAGTAGTAACTTTCAAAGCAGGAGTTGCAGAATGAACAGAGACTAGTTAAGGGTGAAGTAACGATGTGTGTTGGAAGTGGTTCCAGGATTGATATGATCATCATCACACACTCCCTATACTTTCGGGATTAATGTTGAACCTAAATAAGTGTTATTTGGTGTTTGCGTTGAGCATGAATATGATTTGATCATGTTTATTGCAATACAGTTATTCATTTAAGTAAGAGAATAAATTGTTGTAATATTTACATGAATAAAACCTTATATGGTTACACACCCAATGAAAATGGTTCGTTGGATCTCGTTCGTAGTGATACACATATTCATAATATTGAAACCAAAAGATGCAAAGTTAATAATGATAGTGCAACTTGTTTGTGGCACTACCGCTTAGGTCATATTGGTGTGAAGCGCATGAAGAAACTCCATGCTAATGGACTTTTGGAATCACTTGATTATGAATCAATTGATGCTTGCAAACCATGCCTCATGGGCAAGATGACTAAGACTCCGTTCTCCGGAACAATGGAGCGAGCAACAGATTTGTTGGAAATCATACATACTGATGTATGTGGTCCGATGAATATTAAGGCTCGTGACAAGTATCATTATTTTCTGACCTTCACAGATGATTTGAGCAGATATGGGTATATCTACTTAATGAAGCATAAGTATGAAACATTTGAAAAGTTCAAAGAATTTCAGAGAGAAGTTGAAAATCATCGTAACAAGAAAATAAAGTTTCTACGATCTGATGCGTGGAGAAGAGTATTTGAGTTCTGAGTTTGGTCTTGATTAAAACAATGTGAAATAGTTTCACTACTCACGCCACCTGGAACACCACAGCATAATGGTGTGTCCGAACGTCATAACCGTACTTTATTGGATATAGTGCAATCTATGATGTTTCTTACCGATTTACCACTATTGTTTTGGGGCTATGCATTAAAGACAGCTGCATTCACGTTAAAAACGGCACCATCTAAGTCCGTTGAGACGACACAATCTGAATTGTGGTTTGGCAAGAAACCAAAGTTGTCGTTTCTTAAAGTTTGGGGTTGTGATGCTTATATGAAAAAGTTTCATCCTGATAAGCTCAAACCCAAATCGGAGAAATATGTCTTCATAGGAAACCCCAAGGAGACTGTTGGGTACACCTTCTGTCACAGATCCGAAGGCAAGACATTTGTTGCTAAGAATGTATCCTTTCTAGAGAAGGAGTTTCTCTCGAAAGAAGTGAGTGGGAGGAAAGTAGAACTTGATAAGGTAACTGTACTTGCTCCCTTATTGGAAAGTAGTTCATCACAGAAATCTGTTCCTGTGATTACTACACCAATTAGTGAGGAAGCTAATGATGATGATCATGTAACTTCAGATCAAGTTACTACCGAATCTCGTATGTAAACCAGAGTGAGATCCGCTTTTGAGTGGTACGGTAATCCTGTTACGGAAGTCATGTTCTTTGGACCATGATGAAATTGCGAACTATGAGGAAGTGATGATGAGCCCAGATTCCATAAAATGGTTTGAGGCCATGAAATCTGAGATGGGATCCATATATGAGAACAAAGTATGGACTTTGGTTGACTTGCCGATGATCGGGCAAGCCATAGAAAATAAATGGATCTTCAAGAGGAAGACGGACGCTGATAGTAGTGTTACTATCTACAAAGCTAGAATTATCGCAAAAGGTTTTTGACAAGTTCAAGGTGTTGACTACGATGAGAGTTTCTCACTGCGTATCTATGCTTAAATCTGTCCGAATCATGTTAGCAATTGCCACATTTTATGAAATCGGCAAATGGATAAACAAAACTGCATTCCTTAATGGATTTATTAAAGAAGAGTTGTATATGATGCAACCAGAAGGTTTTGTAAATCCTAAAGGTGCTAACAAAATATGCAAGCTCCAGCGATCCATCTATGGACTGGTGCAAGCATCTCGAAGTTGGAATATACGCTTTGATAAGTTGATCAAAGTGTTGGAAATATGCCCTAGAGGCAATAATAAAAGCATTATTATTATATTTCCTTGTTCATGATAATTGTCTTTTATTCATGCTATAATTGTATTATCCGGAAATTGTAATACACGTGTGAATACATAGACCACAATACGTCCCTAGTAAGCCTCTAGTTGACTAGCTCGTTGGTCAACAGATAGTCATGGTTTCCACGACTATGGACATCGTATGTCATTGACAACGGGATCACGTCATTAGGAGAATGACGTGATGGACAAGGCCCAATCCTGAGCATAGCACAAGATCGTGTAGTTCGTTTTGCTAGAGCTTTTCTATGTCAAGTATCTCTTCCTTAGACCATGAGATCGTGTAACTCCCGGATACCGTAGGAGTGCTTTGGGTGTACCAAACGTCCACAACGTGGCGGGTGACTATAAAGGTGCACTACAGGTATCTCCGAAAGTGTCTGTTGGGTTGACACGGATCGAGGCTGGATTTGTCACTCCGTGTAACGGAGAGGTATCTCTGGGCCCACTTTCGGTAATGCATCATCATAATGAGCTCAAAGTGACCAAGTGTTTGGTCACGGGATCATGCATTACGGATGCGAATAAAGTGACATGCAGTAGCAGACCGGACGAGGTATTGGGATACCGACGATCGAGTCTCGGGCATGTAACGTACCGATTAGCAAAGGGAATAGTATCACGGGTTGCTTGAATCCTCGACATCGTGGTTCATCCGATGACATCATCGAGGAGCATGTGGGAGCCAACATGGGTATCCAGATCCGCTGTTGGTTATTGACCGAGAGCCGTCTCGGTCATGTCTGCGTGTCTCCCGAACCCGTAGGGTCTACACATAAGGTTCGGTGGCGCTAGGGTTATTAGGAAGACTTGTATGTGATTACCGAATGTTGTTGAGTCCCGAGATGAGATCCCGGACGTCACGAGGAGTTAGGAAGGGTCGGAGGTAAAGATTTATATATGGGAAGTTGTCAAGCGGACACGGAAAGTTTGAGGGCATATCGGTATTGTCTTAGGGGCCACCGGAAGGGTTCGGGGTCCACCGGAGGAGCCACCCCTCCCGGGGGCCACATGGGCTGCGTGGGGCAGGAGACAGCCCCTGGTGGGCTGGGTGCGCCCCCCCCCCCTTGGGCCCATGCGCCTAGGGTTGGGGGGGAACCCTAGAGGGGGCGCCCCCTTGCTTGGGGGGCAAGTCCCCCCTCCCCTTGGCCGCCCCCCCCTCTAGATGCCATCTAGAGGGGCCGGCCCCCTTGTCCCTTCCCCCTATAAATAGAGGGGTGAGGGGAGGGCTGAACACCTAAGCCAAGGCGCAGCCCTCCCTCCCAACACCTCTCCTCCTCCGTCGTGCTTGGCGAAGCCACCTGCCGAGATCTTCTTTGCACCAACAACACCACGCCGTCGTCGTGCCGCTGGAGCTGTCTTCCTCAACCTCTCCTTCCCCTTGCTGGATCAAGAAGGAGGAGATGTCGTCCGTGCACTGCACGTGTGTTGAACGCGGAGGTGCTGTCCGTTCAAGACTTGGTCATCGGTGATCCGAATCACGGCGTGCGACTCCATCATCACCATCCCCTTGAACGCTTCCGCACTCGATCTACAAGTGTTATGTAGATGCAAACTCACTCCCTTGATCGTTGCTTAGATGAACTCATAGATGGATCTTGGTGAAACCGTAGAAAATTTTTTAATTTTCTGCAACGCGTTCCCCAACAAACGGTGGCATCATGAGCTAGGTGTATGCGTAGTTCTCTATTGCACGAGTAGAACACAATTTTGTTGTGGGCGTAGATCTTGTCAACTTGCTTGCCGCTACTAGTCTTATCTTGCTTCAGCGGTATTGTGGGATGAAGCGGCCCGGACCAACCTTACACGTGCGCTTCGTGAGACCGGTTCCACCGGTAGACATGCACTAGTTGCATAAGGTGGTCAAGGCGGTGTCTGTCTCTCCCACTTTAGTTGGAGCGGATTCGATGAAAAGGGTCCTTATGAAGGGTAAATAGAAGTTGACAAAGATCACGTTGTGGTTATTCGTAGGTAAGATAACGTTCTTGCTAGAACCCAATTGCATCCACGTAAAAGATGCAACAACAATTAGAGGACGTCTAACTTGTTTTTGCAGCAATTGTCATGTGATGTGATATGGCCAGAAGTTGTGATGAATGATGAATGACATATTGTGATGTATGAGATCATGTTCTTGTAATAGGAATCACGACTTGCATGTCGATGAGTATGACAACCGGCAGGAGCCATAGGAGTTGTCTTTATTTTTATATGACTGCGTGTCATTGAAGAACGCCATGTAAATTACTTTACTTTATTGCTAAACGTTAGCCATAGAAGTAGAAGTAGTCATTGGCGTGACAACTTCATGAAGACACGATGATGGAGATCATGATGATGGAGATCATGGTGTCATGCGGTGACAAGATGATCATGGAGCCCGAAGATGGAGATCAATGGAGCTATATGATATTGGCCATATCATGTCACTACTATATAATTGCATGTGATGTTTATCATGTTTATGCATCTTGTTTACTTAGAACGACGGTAGTAAATAAGATGATCCTTACAACAATTTCAAGAAGTGTTCTCCCTAAGCGTGCACCGTTGCTAAAGTTAAATGCGTTTGAAGCACCACGTGATGATCGGGTGTGATAGATCCTTACGTTCACAGTGTAAGACAGTTTTACACATGCAAAACACTTAGGGTTAACTTGACGAGCCTAGCATGTACAGACATGGCCTCGGAACACGGAGACCGAAAGGTCGAACACGAGTCGTATGGAAGATACGATCAACATGAGAATGTTCACCGGCGATGACTAGTCCGTCTCACGTGATGATCGGACCACGGCCTAGTCGACTCGGATCGTGTAACACTTAGATGACTAGAGGGATGTCTAATCTGAGTGGGAGTTCATTAAAATAATTTGATTAGATGAACTTAATTATCATGAACTTAGTCTAAAACCTTTGCAAATATGTCTTGTAGATCAAATGGCCAACGCTCATGTCAACTTTGAACTTCAACGCGTTCCTAGAAAACCAAGCTGAAAGATGATGGCAGCAACTATACGGACTGGAGTCCGGAACACGAGATCATCCTCATAGCTGCCGTGAAACAATATGTCCTAGAAGGACCGCTAGGTGACGCCTCCGTCCTGAGAGAACCAAGACATTATGAATGCTTGGCAGACTCGTCTTGATGATTACTCCCTCGTTCGATGCGGCATGCTTTACGACTTAGAACCAGGGCTCCAAAAGCGCTTTTGAGCTACACGGAGCATATGAGATGTTCGAGGAGCTGAAACTAGTTTTCAAGCTCATGCCGGGTCGAGAGATTTGAAGTCTCCGACAAGTTCTATAGTTGTAAGATGGAGGAAAACAGTTACATCGGTGAGCACATACTCAAAATGTGGGTTGCACAACCGCTTTGTCCCAGTGGACATAAACCTCCGGACGAGGCGGTCATTGATGAGAATCCTTGATCTCTCCCACCAAGCTACAAGAGCTTTGTGATGAACTACAATATGCGAGGATGGTGAAGACCATTCCGAAGTATTCTCAATCTTTGAAGTCAGCAGAGGTTGAAATCAAGAAAGAGCATCAAGTGTTGATGGTCAACAAAACCACTAAGTTCAAGAAGGGCAAGGGCAAGAAGAACTTCAAGAAGGATGGCAAGGAGGTTGCCGCGCCCGGTAAGCAAGTTACTGGGAAGAAGTCAAAGAATGGACCCAAGCACGAGGTGAAAGTGCTTTTATTGCAAGGGAAGGGTCCTTTGGAAGCGGAACTGCCCCAAATACTTAGCGGATAAGAAGGCCGGCAACACCAAAGGTATATTTGATATACATGTAATTGATGTGTACCTTACCGATTACTCGTAGTAACTCCTGGGTATTTGATACGGTGTCGTTGCTCATATTTGTAACTCACACGGGAGCTGCGGAATAAGCGGAGGCCAGGAAAGGGACGAGGTGACGACGATGCGGCGTCGGGAATGATTCCAGTCGATGTGATCGCCGTCGCACGCTACCTCTACATTTACCCACGGGATTAGTTATCAACCTCAATAATTGTTATTCAAATTGCCAAGTTTGAGCATGAACATTGTATCAGGGTCTCGTTTAATGCGAGATGGCTACTCATTTAAATCCGAGAATAATGGTTGTTCTATTTATATGAGAGATATGTTTTATGGTCATGCTCCAATGGTCAATGGTTTATTCTTAATGAATCTCGAGCGTAATGTTACACATATTCATAACATGAATACCAAAAGATGTAAAGTTGATAACGATAGTCCCACATACTTGTGGTAATCGCCGCCTTGGTCACATTGGTGTTAAGCGCATGAAGAAGCTCCATGCTGATGGACTTTTGGAGTCTCTCGATTATGAATCATTTGACACATGCGAACCATGCCTTATGGGCAAGATGACCAAGACTCCGTTCTCCGGAACAATGGAGCGAGCAACCAGCTTATAGGAAATCATACATACCGATGTGTGCGGTCCAATGAGCGTTGAGGCTCGCGGAGGATATCGTTTTGTTCTCACTCTCACTGATGACCTGAGTAGATATGGGTATGTCTACTTAATGAAACACAAGTCTGAGACCTTTGAAAAGTTCAAGGAATTTCAGAATGAGGTAGAGAATCAACGTGACCGAAAGATAAAATTTCTCTGATCGGATCGTGGAGGAGAATATTTAAGTCACGAATTTGGTACACACTTAAGAAAATGTGGAATCGTTTCACAACTCACGCCGCCTGGAACACCTCGGTAATAACGGTGTGTCGAACGTCGTGTCGCACTCTATTGGATATGGTGCGATCCATGATGTCTCTTACCGATTTACCGCTATCATTTTGGGGTGCGCTCTAGAGACAGCTACATTCACTTTAAATAGGGCACCGTCTAAATACGTTGAGACGACACCGTATGAATTATGGTTTGGGAAGAAACCTAAGCTGTCGTTTCTAAAAGTTTGGGGATGCGATGCTTATGTCAAGAAACTTCAACCTGAAAAGCTCGAACCCAAGTCGGAAAAATGCGTCTTCATAGGATACCCTAAAGAAACCATTGGGTATACCTTCTACTTAAGATCCGTGGGCAAGATCTTTGTTGCCAAGAACGGATCCTTTACGGAAAAGAGTTTCTCTTGAAAGAAGTAAGTGGGAGGAAAGTAGAACTCGATGAAGTACTACCTCTTGAGCAGGGAAAGTAGTGTAGCTCGGGAAAATGTTCCTGTGATGCCTACACCAAGCGAAGAGGAAAATAATGATGATGATCAAGGTATTTCAGATCAAGTTGCTCTTGAACTTCAGATCCACAAGGACTCGTTCCGCACGTGAGTGGTACGGCAACCTGTCCTGGAAATCATGTTGTTAGAAAACGGTGAACCTTTGAACTATGAAGAAGCGATGGCGGGCCCAGATTCCAACAAATTGCTAGAAGCCATGAAATCCGAGATAGAATCCATGTATGAAAACAAAGTATGGACTTTGACTGACTTGCCCGATGATCGGCGACGATAGAAAACAAATGGATCTTTAAGAAGAAGACGGACGCGGATGGTAATGTCACCATCTATAAAGCTCGACTTGTCGCTAAGGGTTATCGGCAAGTTCAAGGGATTGACTATGATGAGACTTTCTCTCCGTAGCGAAGCTTAAGTCCGTCCGAATCATGTTAGCAATTGCCGCATACTATGATTATGAGATATGGTAGATGGACGTCAAAACGGTGTTCCTTAACGGTTATCTTAAGGAAGAGTCATATATGATGCAGCCGGAAGGCTTTGTCGATCCTAAGAATGCTAACAAAGTATGCAAGCTCCAATGATCCATTTATGGGCTGGTGCAAGCATCTCGGAGTTGGAACATTCGCTTTGATGATATGATCAAAGCGTTTGGGTTTATCTGAGACTTATGGAGAAGCCTGCGTTTACAAGAAAGTGAGTGGGAGCTCTGTAGCATTTCTCATATTATATGTAGATGACATACTTTTGATGGGAAATGATATAGAATTCTTGGACAGCATTAAGGCCTACTTGAATAAGTGTTTTTCAATGAAGGACCTTGGAGAAGCTGCTTATATATTAGGCATCAAGATCTATAGAGATAGATCGAGGCGCCTCATAGGTCTTTCACAAAGCACATACCTTGATAAGATTTTGAAGAAGTTCAAAATGGATCAGTCCAAGAAAGGGTTCTTGGATGTCTTTGCAAGGTGTGAGATTGAGCTCAGCTCAATGCCCGACCACCAAAAGATAAAGAAGAGATGAGCGTCATCCCCTATGCCTCAGCCATAGGATCTATTATGTATGCCATGCTGTGTACTGCACTGATGTAAACCTTGCCGTAAGTTTGGTAGGAAGGTACCAAAGTAATCCCGGCAAGGAACACTGGACAGCGGTCAAGAATATCCTGAAGTACCTGAAAAGGACAAAGGACATGTTTCTCGTTTATGGAGGTGACGAAGAGCTCGTCGTAAAGGGTTACGTCGACGCTAGCTTCAACACAGATCTGGATGACTCTAAGTCACAAACCGGATACGTGTATATGTTGAATGGTGGAGCGATGGTAGTGCGGTGCATTTAAGCGAGAAGCGTCGTGGCGGGATCTACATGTGAAGCGGAGTACATGGCAGCCTCGGAGGCAGCGCATGAAGCAATTTGGGTGAAGGAGTTCATCACCGACCTAGGAGTCATACCCAATGCGTCGGGGCCGATCAAACTCTTCTGTGACAACACTGGAGCTATTGCACTTGCCAAGGAGCCCAAGTTTCACAAGAAGACCAGGCACATCAAGCGTCGCTTCAACTCCATCCGTGAAAATGTTCAAGATGGAGACATAGAAATTTGCAAAGTGCATACGGATCTAAATGTCGCAGATCCATTGACTAAACCTCTCTCGCGAGCAAAACATGATCAACACCAGAACTCTATGGGTGTTCGATTCATCACAATGTAACTAGATTATTGACTCTAGTGCAGGTGGGAGACTATTGGAAATATGCCCTAGAGGCAATAATAAAAGCATTATTATTATATTTCCTTGTTCATGATAATTGTCTTTTATTCATGCTATAATTGTATTATCCGGAAATCGTAATACACGTGTGAATACATAGACCACAATACGTCCCTAGTAAGCCTCTAGTTGACTAGCTCGTTGGTCAACAGATAGTCATGGTTTCACGACTATGGACATCAGATGTCATTGACAAGCGGGATCACGTCATTAGGAGAATGACGTGATGGACAAGACCCAATCCTAAGCATAGCACAAGATCGTGTAGTTCGCTTTGCTAGAGCTTTTTCTATGTCAAGTATCTCTTCCTTAGACCATGAGATCGTGTAACTCCCGGATACCGTAGGAGTGCTTTGGGTGTACCAAAGCGTCACAACGTGGCGGGTGACTATAAAGGTGCACTACAGGTATCTCCGAAAGTGTCATTGGGTTGACCACGGATCGAGACTGGGATTTGTCACTCCGTATGACGGAGAGGTATCTCTGGGCCCACTCGGTAATGCATCATCATAATGAGCTCAAAGTGACCAAGTGTTTGGTCACGGGATCATGCATTACGGTACGAATAAAGTGACTTGCCGGTAACGAGACTAAATGAGGTATTGGGATACCGACGATCGAGTCTCGGGCATGTAACGTACCGATTGACAAAGGGAATAGTATACGGGGTTGCTTGAATCCTCGACATCGTGGTTCATCCGATGACATCATCGAGGAGCATGTGGGAGCCAACATGGGTATCCAGATCCCGCTGTTGGTTATTGACCGAGAGCCGTCTCGGTCATGTCTGCGTGTCTCGAACCCGTGGGGTCTACACATAAGGTTCGATGGCGCTAGGGTTATTAGGAAGACTTGTATGTGATTACGAATGTTCTTGAGTCCGGATGAGATCTCGGACGTCACGAGGAGTTCGGAAGGGTCCGGAGGTAAAGATTTATATATGGGAAGTTGTGAAGCGGACACAGGAAAGTTTGAGGGCATATCGGTATTGTATGGGGCCACGGAAGGGTTCCGAGGTCCACCGGGAGGCCACCCTCCCGGGGGCCTATGGGCTGCGTGGGGCAGGAGACAGCCCTGGTGGGCTGGGTCGCCCCTTGGGCCCATGCGCCTAGGGTTGGGGGAACCCTAGAGGCGCCCCTTGCTTGGGGGCAAGTCCCCCTCCCTTGGCCGCCCCCTCTAGATGCCATCTAGAGGGGCCCCCCTTCTCCCTTCCCCTATAAATAGAGGGGTGAGGGAGGGCTGCAAACACAAGCCAAGGCGCAGCCCTCCCTCCCCAACACCTCTCCTCCTCCGTCGTGCTTGGCGAAGCCACAGCCGAGATCTTCTTTGCACCAACAACACCACGCCGTCGTGCTGCCGTTGGAGCTGTCTTCCTCAACCTCTCCTTCCCCTTGCTGGATCAAGAAGGAGGAGGCGTCGTCCGTACCATACGTGTGTTGAGCAGCGGAGGTGCTGTCCGTTCAGCACTTGGTCATCGGTGATCCGAATCACGGCGAGTACGACTCCATCATCACCATCCCCTTGAGCAACTTCACTTTTCGATCTACAAGTGGTATGTAGATGCAAACTCACTCCCTTGACTCGTTGCTTAGATGAACTCATAGATGGATCTTGATGAAACCGTAGAAAAAATTTTAATTTTCTGCAACGTTCCCCAACACAAAGCATATAGTTTTATACAGACTTGCGGTGAAGCCTGTATTTACAAGAAAGTGAGTGGGAGCACTACAGCATTTCTGATAAGTATATGTGAATGACATATTGTTGATCGTAAATAATGTAGAATTATTCTGCAAAGCATAAAGGAGTGTTTGAAAGGAGTTTTTCAAAGAAAAACCTCAATGAAGCCGCTTACATATTGAGCATCAAGATCTATAGAGATAGATCAAGACGCTTGATAAGTTTTTTCAATGAGTACATACCTTGACAAGATTTTGAAGTAGTTCAAAATGGAACAGTCAAAGAAAGAGTTCTTGCCTGTGTTACAAGGTGTGAAATTGAGTAAGACTCAAAACTTGACCACGGCAGTAAGATAGAAAGAGAATGAAAGTCATTCCCTATGCCTTGGCCATAGGTTCTATAAAGTATGCCATCTTTGTGTACCAGATCTATTGTATACCCTACACTGATTTTGGCAAGGGAGTACAATAGTGATATAGGAGTAGATCACTGGACAGCGGTCAAAATTATCCTTAGTGGAATAAGGACATGTTTCTCGATTATGGAGGTGACAAAAGGTTCGTCGTAAAGGGTTACGTCGATACAAGTTTTGACACTGATCTAGGTTACTCTAGGTCTCAGTCTGGATAGATATTGAAAGTGGGAGCAATTAGCTAGAGTAGCTCCGCGAGCATTGTTGACATAGAAATTTGCAAAATACATACGGATCTGAATGTGGCGGACCCGTTGACTAAACTTCTCTCACAAACAAAACATGATCACACCTTAGTACTCTTTGGGTGTTAATCACATAGCGATGTGAACTAGATTATTGACTCTAGTAAACCCTTTGGGTGTTGGTCACATGATGATGTGAACTATGGGTGTTAATCACATGGTGATGTGAACTATTGGTGTTAAATCACATGGCGATGTGAACTAGATTATTGACTCTAGTGCAAGTGGGAGATCAAGGAAATATGCCCTAGAGGCAATAATAAAGTTATTATTTATTTCCTTATTTCATGATAAATGTTTATTATTCATGCTAGAATTGTATTAACGGAAACATAATACATGTGTGAATATATAGACAAACAGAGTGTCACTAGTATGCCTCTACTTGACTAGCTCGTTGATCAAAGATGGTTAAGTTTCCTAGCCATAGACATGAGTTGTCATTTGATTAACGGGATCATATCATTAGGAGAATGATGTGATTGACATGACCCATTCCGTTAGCTTAGCACTCGATCGTTTAAGTATGTTGCTATTGCTTTCTTCATGACTTATACATGTTCCTATAACTATGAGATTATGCAACTCCCGTTTATCGGAGGAACACTTTGTGTGCTACCAAACGTCATAACGTAACTGGGTGATTATAAAGGTGCTCTACAGGTGTCTCCGAAGGTACTTGTTGAGTTGGCGTATTTCGAGATTAGGATTTGTCACTCCGATTGTCGGAGAGGTATCTCTGGGCCCTCTCGGTAATGCGCATCACTTAAGCCTTGCAAGCATTGCAACTAATGAGTTAGTTGCGGGATGATGTATTACGAAACAAGTAAAGAGACTTGTCAGTAACCAGATTGAACTAGGTATTGAGATACCGACGATCGAATCTCGGGCAAGTAACATACCGATAACAAAGGGAACAAGGTATGTTGTTATGCGGTCTGACCGATAAAGATCTTCGTAGAATATGTGGGAGCCAATATGAGCATCCAGGTTCCGCTATTGGTTATTGACTGGATACGTGTCTTGGTCATGTCTACATAGTTCTCGAACCCGTAGGGTCCGCACGCAACAAGGTTTGATGGCGGTTATATTATGAGTTTATGAGTTTTGATGTACCGAAGGAGTTCGGAGTCCCGGATAAGATCGGGGACATGACGAGGAGTCTCGAAATGGTCGATACGTAAAGATCGATATATTGGACGACTATATTCGGACATCGGAAAGGTTCCGAGTGATTCGGGTATTTTCGGCAGTACCGGGGAGTTACGGGAATTCGTATTGGGCCTTAATGGGCCATACGGGAAAGGAGAGAAAGGCCTCAAAGGGTGGCCGCACCCCTCCCCATTGGCTAGTCCGAATTGGACTAGGGAGGGGGGGCGCCCCCTTCCTTCCTTCTCCTTTTCCCTTCCCTTTCCTTCCTCCTACTCCTACTACTTGGAAGGGCTCCTAGTTCTACTAGGAAAGGGAATCCTACTCCCGGTGGGAGTAGGACTCCCCTAGGGCGTGCCATAGAGAGGGCCGCCCTCCTCCTCCACTCCTTTATATACAGGCGGGGGCACCCCATAGACACACAAGTTGATCTTCGTGATCGTTCCTTAGCTGCAGTGTCGGTGCCCCCTCCACAATATTCCACCTCGGTCATATTGTAGCGGTGCTTAGGCGAAGCCCTGCGACGGTAGAACATCAAGATCGTCACCACGCCGTCGTCTTGTGGAACTCCTCCCCGGCGCTTTGCTGGATCGAAGCCCGGGGATCGTCATCGAGCTGAACGTGTGCTAGAACTCGGAGGTGCCGTAGTTTCGGTGCTTGGATCGGTCGGATCGGGAAGACGTACGACTACTTCCTCTACGTTGCGTCAACGCTTCCGCTTCGGTCTACGAGGGTACATAGACAACACTCTCCCCTCTCGTTGCTATGCATCACCATGATCATGCATGTGCGTAGGAAATTTTTTGAAATTATTACGCTCCCCAACACCTTGCTGCCCCTGCTGTTACTGGGAAAGGACACCGCAAGATTGAACCCAAAGCTAAGCACTTCTCCCATTGCAAGAAAGATCAATCTAGTAGGCCAAACCAAACTGATAATTCAAAGAGACTTGCAAAGATAACCAATCATACATAAAAGAATTCAGAGAAGATTCAAATATTGTTCATAGATAAACTTGATCATAAACCCACAATTAAACGGTCTCGACAAACACACCGCATAAAGAAGATTACATCGAATAGATCTCCACAAGAATCGTGGAGAACTTTGTATTGAGATCCAAAAAGAGAGAAGAAGCCATCTAGCTAATAACTATGGACCCGAAGGTCTGAGGTAAACTACTCGCACATCATTGGAGGGGCTATGGTGTTGATGTAGAAGCTCTCCGTGATCAATGCCCCCTCCGGCAGGACGTCGAAAAAGGCCCCAAGATGGGATCTCACGGGTACAGAAGGTTGCGGCGGTGGAATTAGGTTTTCGTGGATGCTTCATTGGTTTGAAGTGCGTAGGTATATATAGGAGGAAGAAGTATGTCGGTGGAGCAATGTGGGCCCCACGAGGGTGGAGGGCGCGCCTGGGGGGTAGGTGCGCCCCCCTGCCTCGTGCTCTCCTCGTTGCTTTCTTTACGTGGACTCCAAGTCCTCTGGATCATGTTTGTTCCGAAAATCACGTTCCCAAAGGTTTCATTCCGTTTGGACTTCGTTTGATATTCTCTTTCTGCGAAACTCTGAAATAGGCAAAAAAGCAGCAATTTGGGTTGGGCCTCCGGTTAATAGGTTAGTCCCAAAAATATTATAAAAATGTATAATAAAGCCCATTAAACATCCAAAACATAATATAATATAGCATGGAACAATAAAAAATTATAGATACGTTGGAGACGTATCAAGCATCCCCAAGCTTAATTCATGCTCGTCCTCGAGTAGGTAAATGATAAAAACAGAATTTTTGATGTGGAATGCTACTTAGCATAATTTCAATGTAGTTCTTCTTATTGTGGCACGAATGTTCAGATTCGATATGATTCAAGATAAAAGTTTAATATTGACCTAAAAACAATAATACTTCAAGCCTACTGATAAAGCAATCATGTCTTTTCAAAATAACATAGCCAAATCAAGTTATCCCTACAAAATCATATAGTCTGGCTATGCTCCATCTTCCCCACACAAAATATTCATATCATGTACAACCCCGGTTTTAGCCAAGCAATTGGTTCATACTTTTTAACGCACTTCAGCCTTTTCAACTTTTACGCAATACATGAGCGCAAGCCATGGATATAGCACTATGGTGGAATAGGGTTTAGTGTTAGGGGTTATGTGGGAAGACAAAAAAGGATAAAGTCTCACATCAACGAGGCTAATCAACGGGCTATGGAGATGCCCATCAGTAGATGTCAATGCAAGGAGTAGGGATTGCCATGCAATGGATGCACTAGAGCTATAAGTGTATGAAAGCTAACAAAAGGAACTAAGTGGGTGCGCATTCAACTTGCTTGCTCACGAAGACCTCGGGCATTTGAGGAAGCCCATCATTGGAATATACAATCCAAGTTCTATAATGAAATTTCCCACTAGCATATGAAAGTGACAAAATGAGAGACTTGCTATCATGAAGATCACGGCGCTACTTTGAAGCACAAGTGTGGTAAAAGGATAGTAACATTGTCCCTTCTCTCTTTTTATCTCATTTTTTTATTCGGGCCTTTTTTCTCCTTTTTTGCCTCTTTTTTTCTTTTTATTTAGTCTGGAGTCTCATCCCGACTTGTGGGGGAATCATAGTCTTCATCATCCTTTCCTCACTTGGGACAATGCTCTAATAATGATGATCATCACACTTTTATTTACTTACAACTCATGAATTACAACTCAATACTTAGAACAAGATATGACTCTATGTGAATGCCTTCGGCGGTGTACCGGGATATGCAATGAATCAAGAGCGACATGTATGAAAGAATTATGAACAGTGGCTTTGCCACAAATACGATGTCAACTACATGATCATGCAAAGCAATATGACAATGATGGAACGTGTCATGATAAACGAAATGGTGGAAAGTTGCATGGCAATATATCTCGGAATGGCTATGGAAATGCCATAATACGTAGGTATGGTGGCTGTTTTGAGGAAGGTATAAGGAGGTTTATGTGTGATAGAGCGTATCATGTCACGGGGTTTGGATGCACCGGCGAAGTTTGCAACAACTCTCAAGGTGAGAAAGGGCAATGCACGGTACCGAAGAGGCTAAAAAATTGCGGAAAGGTAAGTGTGTGTATAATCCATGGACTCACATTAGTCATAAAGAACTCATACACTTATTGCAAAAATTTGTTAGCCCTCGAAGCAAAGTACTACTACGCATGCTCCTAGGGGAAGGGTTGGTAGGAGTTAACCATCGTACGATCCCGACCGCCACACAAAGGATGACAATCAACAAATACCTCATGCTCCGACTTTGTTACATAACGGTTCACCATACATGCATGCTACGGGAATCACAAACTCCAACACAAGTATTTCTCAATTTCACAATTACTCAACTAGCACAACTATGATATTACCACCTTTATATCTCAAAACAATTATCAGCCATCAAATTTCTAATGATATTATAATTAAAGCAAATTGCCATGCTGTTTTAAGACTCTCAAAATAATATAATACGCATGAGAGATCAATAGTTTCTATAAAACAAATCCACCACCGTGCTCTAAAAGATATAAGTGAAGCACTAGAGCAAAAACTATATAGCTCAAAAGATATAAGTGAAGCACATAGAGTATTCTAATAAATTACGATTGGTGTGTGTCTCTCTTGAAAGGTGTGTACAGCAAGGATAATTGTGTTAAACTAAAAAGCAAAGACTCAAATCATACAAGACGCTCCAAGCAAAACACATATCATGTGGTGAATAAAAATATAGCTCCAAGTAAAGTTACCGATGGAAGTAGACGAAAGAGGGGATGCCTTCCGGGGCATCCCCAAGCTTTGGCTTTTTGGTATCCTCAGATTATCTTGGGGTGCCTTGGGCATCCCCAAGCTTAGGCTCTTTCCACTCCTTGTTCCATAATCCATCAAATCTTTTACTCAAAACTTGAAAACTTCACAACACAAAACTTAGCAGAAAATCTCGTGAGCTCCGTTAGTGAAAGAAAACAAAATACCACTTCAAGGTACTGTAATGAACTCATTCTTTATTTATATTGGTGTTAAACCTACTGTATTCCAACTTCTCTATGGTTTATAAACTATTTTACTAGCTATAGATTCATCAAAATAAGCAAACAACACACGAAAAACAGAATCTGTCAAAAACAGAACAGTCTGCAGTAATCTGTAACTAACGCAAACTTCTGGAACTCAAAAACATCTACCAAAATAGGAAAACCTATACAATTTGTTTATTAATCTTCTGCAATTGGAATCAGTATTTTATCTCGTTCTGGTGATTTTTAACAATTGTTTTCGTGAACAGAAAGTTTCTGGAATTTTCAGCAAGATCAAATAACTATCATCCAAGAAGATCCTATAGGTTTAACTTGGCACAAACACTAATTAAAACATAAAAACAAATCTAACCAGAGGCTAGATCAAATATTTATTACTAAACATAAGCAAAAGTCAAAAAACTAAAATAAAATTGGGTTGCCTCCCAACAAGTGCCATCGTTTAACGCCCCTAGCTAGGTATTGATAAATCTAACGATGCTCAAGAGAAAGACAAGAATTGAAGCGCAAAGAGAGCATCATGAAACACATGACAAACACATCTAAGTCTAATATACTTCCTATGCATAGGCATATTA
This sequence comes from Aegilops bicornis, assembly GCA_021605145.1. Taxonomy (NCBI): domain Eukaryota; kingdom Viridiplantae; phylum Streptophyta; class Magnoliopsida; order Poales; family Poaceae; genus Aegilops; species Aegilops bicornis. Next base: position 565,523,556 of record CM038672.1, on the reverse strand, counting down.
TAAGCAAACAAATTATCATATCAAGCAAAAACTAGCATATGCAAGGAAGCGGAAAGAAACAATAGCAATCTCAACATAACGAGAGGTAATTTATTATCATGAAAATTTCTACAACCATATTTTCCTCTCTCATAATAATTAAATGTGGGATCATAAGCAAATTCAACAAAATAACTATCACATAAAATATTTTCAACACGATCCACATGCAAGCAAAGTTGACACTCTTCCAAAATAGTGGGATTAACATTAACTAAAGTCATGACCTCTCCAAACCCACTTTTATCAAAAATTTCATAGGATTGAACATTATCCAAATATGTGGGATCTAAAGTTGACACTCTCCCAAAACCACTTTAAATACTATTGCAAATACTAATATCAATCTCATATTCATCATGGGTCTTAAATAGATTTTCAAGATCATAAGAAGAATCACCCCAATCATGATCATTGCAACAAGTAGTAGACATAGCAAAACTAGCATCCCCAAGCTTAGGGTTTTGCATATTAATAGCACAATTGACATCAAGAGAATTTATAGTAAAATCATTGCAATCATGCTTTTCATCGAAGGAACTACCAAATGCAGATTGCAATAGCAACGATCTCATGTTTAACGTAAGGAACTATAGCAAATTCATCTTCATAAATATTGGCATCATTGCCACAAGGATAGCAAGCATCATGTTCATCAAGGGATATTTAAATCAAATCATCGGGATCATAATTATCTATAGATTCGTGCATATCACTATTTTCTTTAGAAGCAACGGTCATTCTTACAATAAATTCTTTGACATAGACATTATGAGCATAGTTTTCATAGAAATATTCAAGTATGTCAAAATTTTCAGATTCGTAAAGAGTAATATCATACTTTTCAATCAAAGAATCAACTTCAAAAGAACCCTTAAAAGCAACAAATTCTTCAATTTGTTCGATATCATAGTAGCTATAAACACCCTTTGCATAAGAAGATAAGATTTCATTTTCATTAAACTCACATAGGTAGGGAGGTGTTTTTAGGGTTCTTAGAGCAACAAGTAATATCACAAATTTCACAAAGATTCCAAGCATAACACAGCAATTTGTTTATTTGATTCCGTAAGAGTCTCCCTTTTCGCATAAGCGGTGGCGCACAAAATGAGCATGCTCATCTAAAGATTTCCCATCAACTAGGCTAGTTGGGGTTTCAAAGACGCATAAGGATCGAAGATGATCCAAGTAGAACACTTTAAGTGTATCCATATCAATATATTTTTAGCAAGCAAAGATGCAAGCAAATAGAAGGCACATGGAAACACAAAAAAGAGATACAAGAAGAGGGCGAAGAAAAGGCGAATAAAACGGCAAGGGTGAAGTGGGGGAGAGGAAAACGAGAGGCAAATGGCAAATAATGTAATGCGAGGGAGATGAGTTTGTGATGGGTACTTGGTATGTCTTGACTTGTGCCCAGACTCCCCGGCAACGGCGCCAGAAATCCTTCTTGCTACCTCTTGAGCACTGCATTGGTTTTCCCTCGAAGAGGAAAGGGTGATGCAGTAAAGTAGCGTAAGTATTTCCCTCAGTTTTTGAGAACCAAGGTATCAATCCAGTAGGAGACCACGCGCGAGTCCCACGCACCTACACAAACAAACAAGAACCTCGCAACCAACGCGATAAAGGGGTTGTCAATCCCTTCACGGTCACTTACGAGAGTGAGATCTGATAGATATGATAGGATAATATTTTTGGTATTTTTATGATAAAGAGTAAATAGAGATGCAAAGTAAAATAAACGGCAATAGAAATAACTAAGTGTTGGAAGATTAATATGATGGAAAATAGACCTGGGGGCCATAGGTTTCACTAGTGGCTTCTCTCAAGAGCATAAGTATTACGGTGGGTAAACAAATTACTGTCGAGCAATTGATAGAATTGAGCATAGTTATGAGAATATCTAGGTATGATCATGTATATAGGCATCACGTCCGCGATAAGTAGACCGAAACAATTCTGCATATACTACTATTACTCCACACATCGACCGCTATCCAACATGCATCTAGAGTATTAAGTTCATAAGAACAGAGTAATGCTTTAAGTAAGATGACATGATGTAGAGGGATAAACTCATGCAATATGATATAAACCCCATCTTTTTATCCTCGATGACAACAATACAATATGTGCCTTGCTACCCATGTCACATCCTTTGGGAAAGGACACCGCAAGATTGAACCCAAAGCTAAGCACTTCTCCCATTGCAAGAAAGATCAATGTAGTAGGCCAAACCAAACTGATAATTCGAAGAGACTTGCAAAGATAACCAATCATACATAAAAGAATTCAGAGAAGATTCAGATATTGTTCATAGATAAACTTGATCATAAACCCACAATTCACCGGTCTTGACAAACACACCGCAAAAGAAGATTACATCGAATAGATCTCCACAAGAATCATGGAGAACTTTGTACTGAGATCCAAAAAGAGAGAAGAAGCCATCTAGCTAATAATATGGACCCAAAGATCCAAAACTACTCACACATCATCGGAGGGGCTATGGTGTTGATGTAGAAGCCCTCCGTGATCAATAGGGGTGGATTAACGAGCAGCTCGGCTCGTTAAGCTCGTACTCGTTAAGCTCGTGCTCGTTAAGGCTCGGCTTGTTAAGCTCGTTAAGATTAACGAGCAGAAAACCCTGCTCGGCTCAGCTCGTTAAGCTCGTGAGCGCTCGCGAGCGCTCGTTAATAGATTATAACGTATTACGATATAAATGATGAATATGTAGGTGTGGTTTTCAAGATGAAACATGGTGACTACAAAAATAAATGCAGTAGTTTGTTGCCTCATATGTCGGTTAGATTGAATAGATCGACTGAGGTGCTACAAAAAGTTTGTCACGTAAGATGAAAATATGTGTTGTGTTGTTACTAACGAGCTTAACGAGCTACTCGTGAAACTCGTTAGCTCGTTCGTTAAGCTCGTTAAGCTTAATGAGCTGAAATCAATGATTGGCTCGTTCATTAAGAAGCGAGCTACGAGCTTAACGAGCCGAACTATCGAGCGCTTGTTAAGCTCACAAGCTACGAGCTTTTGGTCCAGCACTGATCAATGCCCCCTCCGGCAGGACGCCGGAAAAGGCCCCAAGATGGGATCTCACGGGTACAGAAGGTTGCGGCGGTGGAATTAGGTTTTCGTGGATGCTTCTGTTGGTTTGAAGTGCGTGACGTATATATAGGAGGAAGAAGTACGTCGGTGGAGCAACATGGGCCCCACGAGCGTGGAGGGCGCGCCTGGGGGGGTAGGCGCGCCCCCTGCCTCATGCTCTCCTCGTTGCTTTCTTTACGTGGACTCCAAGTCCTCTGGATCACATTTGTTCTGAAAATCACGTTCCCGAAGGTTTCATTTCGTTTGGACTTTGTTTGATATTCTTTTTCTGCGAAGCTCTGAAATAGGCAAAAAAAACAGCAATTTGGGCTGGCCCCCCGGTTAATAGGTTAGTCCCAAAAATAATATAAAAGTGTATAATAAAGCCCATTAAACATCCAAAACAGAATATAATATAGCATGGAACAATAAAAAAATTATAGATACATTGGAGACGTATCAGTCGTCTCCACAGCTCCAGCCCCTCCCAGGTTCGGGCTACTCTTCCAGAGCCTCCGCAGTGCTTCAGTCGTGCCGTCCGACTCGGTTGGTGCCACTGGTGTCGCCTCTAGTCGCCGTCATCTCCAACTCCAGCGACCTCCGCTCTCTGTCGCCGCTGGAGAGACCCGTTCCGACGCTGTCCGACCACCCCTAGCTAATCTACGGGAACAGGCAGGTGCACCTCCATCTTCTCCTTCGATCTATCCATCTAGCTTGGGCCAAGATGCCCTCCTCGTCGGCGTGTGCTCCGGGAAGCTCCGCCATGCTCTGTTTCTTTCTCCCCCTCCCTCTCACCTGACTAGCGAGGCCCGCTGTCAGCCACTCTGGCCGCGCCCGAAGCAATACAAGTGGAGGCGCCTCGCGGGTATACGCCTTCGACGTCACCCCCCCCCCCCCCGCCAAGTTCTGTTTTTATTTAAATCAAATTCAAATTAAACATAGAGCTTTAAACAGCCACAACTCTTTAACCATAAGTCCAAATGAATTGATTCTTTTTGCATTGTGTTCTTTATGAAAATCTCTAGCAGCACACCAAAAATGAGATTTTTCTCTGTTGTCTAGATTTCTGGTGAATTTCAGAGTGGTTCTTGATGTTTTCTTTTTATGTTTATAATTGTTTTCAGAAGGTGAAGCTTGTCTTGAGAATCACGAGGAGGAGTGTGAGCCTCACCTGCACTAAGGCAAGCCACAGCAACATTTTCATGGTGTCATTCCAATATTTGTGATTTTCAACTTGAACAAATGATTTAATCCATGCATTTAAATCACTTAAATAAATATATATATATATATTGTTGGATGCTTGTTTAAGTTGATATGTTTAGTTTACAGAAGTTTAAAAATAACTAAGCTAGTTTAAGTCATTAGAAGTAATATTTGATTATGAAGAAGTAATTTGTTTATGAAAAAGAATTAGTTGGCCTAATATTTTCTTGAGTGAGAAAAGAATTATGCTAAGATATTGTCATGGTTAATTTGCTAAATAAACATAACCAGAGAGGTGGTATGAGTTATTGATATCTATGCTTAGTATTTGATGAGTTGGCCTAGTTATTTTTGATGATATGTGGTGTATATATATTAGTGTTGCGTTTTCATGGTATGTCATGACACCGGTTACTTTCACTTTAAGTTGAGCTTGATAATAATTCAACTTGAACATATTGTTGATTGTGTCATGGTGCCACTGAATTGAGATTTTCCCCAGTGCAACCACATTTGCCTTTGTGGAAAGGCCTTTATTTCGTCCGTTGTCATGCCTCTGGTCGGTGCCTCCAACGAGGGAAGGTTATGGGCGTGCGTTACCTTGGCCCGGTAAGCAAACATAACCTTGTGTGCCCGTTGTTGTTATGGTACCTTGTCCCCATTTGGTACCGTTTATGTTTTGCCACGACGGTGGTTGTTGGTGTCTTTGGTAGGCACGGGGCCACCCAGGACTTAGCCCAGTGGGGAGTGAGTCGGAGTGGCCGGGAGAGTGTCATGGCAATGGAGGGGTTCTGTCGGAATGCCGTTGGTCCACCCGAATCGGAGTGCGAGGCCATGGGTTCCGTGGTGTGGGTACAATGCGCTACCTCTGCAGAGTGTATTAAATCTATCGATAGCCGAGTCCACGGTTACGGACACGCTCGAAAGTAGGTCACACCATGGGTAAATGTTTAAATAATTTTGCACACTAAGATAATAACCTTGCACTATTAGGGAGAGGATGGTTGATAAATCATCTTGATGCTGGAGGCCAAGTTGTTGGTCAGTTTGTGATCCGAGTAAGATCACCATTTGGTTACGAGGTAACCCGGTTAAAGACCAAGATGTTGGTCCGTTTGTGGTCCAAGAGAGATCACCGTTTGGTAAGCAAGTCCGAGGGACTTAAGTCACGAGATCATGATCACTGCATTCCTAATATGATTCCGCATTAATGGTTCAATTGGTTAATCATCATGATATTGTTTGCCATTGTGTTTATGCTTGTTGTGAGCTTGCAAGTACATTCAATGTACTGACCTAGCATGTCATGCCAGCTTTCAGGAAAGTCTCGTTGGAAAGGAGTGCTGTCCGAATCTAGATCGTGTCCACATCGGTGTCCCTGTGCTATGGAGTCCCGCTTCGTCGTCGTTCCGCTGCCGCGTAGATGTCCGGATCGAGGCCCCTTTATGTTCACTAAATAATGTACATATTGTTCAGATGCACCGTGTGTGCCGCTTGGCCTCGCAACTCGTTGTAATATGAATCATGTTCCGCTAGCATCAATAAAGCGGTTGTATTCTGTACCAAGATGTTGTGTGTTGCCAGAAGACATGGTCTCTGGGCTGGCAATACAAGGTAAACCAGTTGCTCTAAGACGGGGCGCCACACTAATGAACCCGTGGATCTGCTCAAGACGAAGGTACTCGAGTGCAGTACAGCTGCGGAGCAGGTGCTCCATAGCTTGCTTCGAGATGCCAACGTCAAAGAGGTCGAGCTGCTTGAGTTGAGGGAGAAGATGGGCAGGCTCGGCATTAATCTAGGGAAGATAGCACGAGCTGAAGTTGGAACGGCGCAGCGTTGGCGTGAGGCGGAGTGCGGACGGCGGCAGAGAGCGACATCGTCCAGCTTCAAAGCTGAGCTCCTCGAGCTGATCTAGGGTGGGGGATAAGAACCACTCGTCGAACTTGGCTTGGACCTTGCAGTTGGTACTGAACATGCGGATTTCAAGGCGTCAGCTGGCCGCCTGTGGTGTGATGAAAGGATCTTGGAGACTACGGCCATGCGTTTGCAATCATCGTCCGCAGAGGCAGCCGAAGGTGAGGTTGAGGGGACGCGCGCCAAAGGCGCCACTTGCCGGAGAGTAGGGCGGTCCGCACGGCAGATTTGGTGGGGAGGAGGCCGATGATGACGAGTAGCATGTCGTTGGGGAGGCTGCTGATGAAGTCCAGGCTCGCCGGATGCGGTTTTGGCTCGAGCCGCCTCCGCTTGTTGGCTGCCTCGCCGTCCATCTCAACCGGTGGCAACACCGGTATACACGTGTGCCGGTGTGTGTTGTGTCTTGGCTCTTTGGGTGTCTTGTGAGTGCGTCCTTCATGCATGCCGCCCAATGGTGAATTGTGCGCGAAAAGTCGTCCTTCACGCGGAAGAAGTGTGTCCTCAATGCGCCCTCAATTTACTAGCGTGCGGGGTGCTACCCCGAGTGGTTTCAACTTTGTTTACTTCACCGCGTGTCATATGGGCCTCTAGTTTACTTATTTTCACCCACTACCGCATGGGCCAGCACACGAAGATAGAGAACACAAGCTGACAAGGCAGCATGTGGACTGGTTGACCGGTCAACTAAACAATATACGGAGCTATATGCTGACACAGTGAGCGTAAAATCCGTCGGTATAGAGAGTTCGAGTGAGACGGGAGGCCCGTGAGAGATAGCAGAGAGAGAAAGAGCTACTCCCACCGTTCGATAATGTAGTGCCAACATTTTTCTTAAAGTCAAACTTTTGAAACTTTGACCAAGTTTATAAAGAAATTACTTATATCTACAATACCAAAGATAAATGATAGTATGAAGTAAGTACATGTTGTGATGAATCTAATGATCGTTCCAGATGTAAATGTTTTTCTACACATATACCTGGTCAAACTTTTCTGAGGTTTGACTTTTCAAAACATCCATATGCTTATGGACGTGAGAGAGTCCCTAACTAGAGAGAGAGAAAGAGTGAGTGAAAAAAGTGTGTGTGCGTGTGTGAAAGAGACATGGACAACACACGATAAAAGTAGAGAAAAGGTGTGTGTCTCTTATGCAAACATATCACACATGCATCTTCGACAACGGAAGCAAGGTGAGGAGATAGTGTGTGGTTGTTTGCAACCGAGAGAGAAAGACCCCTAGCACGTGGCCAAGAGGGGTCCGACAAACAAGGAGAGAGAGGTCGAAAGAGACGTGCGGAGAAAATGCGTACATGGGGAGGAGAGAGTGTATGTTTGTCATAGAGATCCCCTGGAGATCGTGATAGGACTACATGGGTGGGAGATCGAGTGACAAGGTGTGTGCGCGATAGAAGATACCCCGAGAGATATCTAGATAGACGTATGGATGGAAAGAGACAATACGTGTGTTCCTGATGGCTAGTGAGAGATAATCATACTTAGGGGGGAGTGCGTGCGCCTATGATGGAGTGAGGGATTATGGTACTTAGGGGGGTGCGTGTCACATAGAGAGAGAACAAGGGCAGAGAGTGTTGGATGGGTCTATATGTAGCGCGAGCGAGACATGCGTATGTGTGAACCAGGGAGATATAGGGGTTGTTTGGTTCTAGGCCTCGCATTGCCACACTTTGCCATATATTTTTACCAACCTTGCCTAAGCTTAGTTCATCAAAATGAGAGCCACAAGTTGGCAAGCCTAAAGGAATCTTGCCACACTTTTTGTGTGTATGCCATGTGGGGCCCAAGTGTGGCTTGCCTAAGGTGTGGCTTGAACCAAACACTCACCTAAGTTAGTCAAACTTGCCTAACCTTAGGTGTGGCAATCTTTGGCAAAGTTAGTCACAAACCAAACAACCCCATAAAGTTTGAGAGAGATAGAGGAGCCCCGATAAGGCTGAGTGGCGCGTCAGATAGCTGAGAGGGGGAAAGAGATATTCCATCCGCTCGATAATGCAGTGCATGTAAATTTTTTAGAAGTCAAACTTTGGAAACTTTGATCAGGTTTACGCAAATGTTATTTATATCTACAATACCAAAGATACATCATAAAAAACTACATTTCATGATGAATCTAATGGTATATGTTTGCCGTTCTAGATGTAAATGTTTTTCTCCACGTACATGGTCAAACTTTGTGATGTTTGAATTTTCAATAAATCTATATGCTATGGACCGAAGAGAGTGCCTAAGTCGAGAGAGATCAAGTGCGTGTGAAGGAGAATGAGTGAGTGTGCAAAAAGAGTATGTGTGTGAAAGAGAAAGGGACAACAAACAATAAATTAGAGAGAGAGTGTGTGTTTTTTTGTTTCTTATGCAAACATATCACGCATGCATCTCCAAGATAGAAAAGCAAGGTGAGGAGATACACGAAGATAGCTAGTGTGTGATTGTTTGCAATGGAGAGAGACACCCCTATAGCACATGTCCAATAGAGGTCTGGCCAACAAGGAACAAAGGTCGAGAGGGACACATGGAGAACATGGACGCATGGGGAGGGAGAGAGGGTGTGTTTGTGATAGAGAGACCCCTCGATATCATGAGGGGACTATATGGGTGGGAGATCGAGGGAGGTGCGTGCGCGATAGAAAGATCCCCCGAGAGAAATCGATATAGACCATGCACATGTTTGTGATGGAGACTAAGATTAGCTAGTCATACACATATAGGGGGGGACTGCGTGTGCCTACATTTGAGTGAGAGACCATCATACTTGGCTAGGCATGAGATTGTGTGTGTGCATGTGAGATGGAGAGAGAACAATGGAGAGAGATAGAGTTTTAGATGGGTCTATCGAGTGTGAGTGAGATATGCATGTGTATGTGTGACCCAGGTAGATGGAGAGTTTGAGAGAGAGAGGGAAGAGCTCCGAGATGACAGAGTGGTGCGTGATAGAGTTACGGGCAATGAGCCAAGGAATTTGTGTGCGTAGGATGAGTGCACCCAAGATATTTAGCTTGGACTAGAGAATCATACATAGTGTGCGAGAGAGACCTGTAGATGGAGTATGTATGCATGCGAACTAGAAAGACCCCCCCCCCCCCACACACACACACACACAAAAAGAGAGAGAGAGACAGAGAGAGAGGGAGAGGGACCAAAAAGGTTTGTGTGTTGGATGCGTGCGACAAAATTGAAGATTGTCGGCGAGAGAGAGAGAGAGAGAGAGAGAGAGAGAGAGAGAGAGAGTAGGAGTCCGGGAGAGGGGGGAGGTCGCGTTTTATGCATCAAAACCGATATAAACCATGTTTCGATATAAACTTGCATTCAAATATTTAAACTGGAGAACATGTTGTCTGCAATCCACACATGAACGGAGATATGCGTATATCAAACAAGTTCGTTAATTTGACTTTCAACATGTTTATGGAGTACTATAATACTGTACAACATGCTACTCAATTGAGGTGTTCAATTTTGGATTAGTTCACTATTTTGACCTAGTGAACGAGCTATTTCATTGAATCGAGATATTTCATTTTGGGTTTGATTCCCGTTTTTGAGTGTGTCAACTATTTTTCATATAGTAAATCACTAGCAACGAGCATGTAAAAACACATTACTCCCGAGCATCATCTCTCCATCTAAAAAAGAAGTGGCAAGCTAATATTTCAAAATTTGATTCGAATCGACTTGGTAAGGTAGAAGTGGATACTCGTTCTCCCAAAAAATTTACCAAACCGTTAAACACCCTCTACTCGGTGGAATTCGCCCGAGAAAATAAATGGGAGACGCAAAATTGCCGGCCTATGTAGGACACGCATCAATTAGCCCGTTGTATATCGAGGGTAGGTTCGTAACTTCATCCAAGTGCGCCTTCTCCCCGGACGAAATGACATGTGCCGAATAATTCATAAACCATGGGCGGCAAAACACCCTCTCCTCGCCCGAAATAGCTCGCGCCCACTATTTCAAAACACGCTTTCCTCGCCCAAAATCGCTCGCGCCCACTATATTTCAAAACACGCCTTCCTCGCCTGAAATCGCTCGCGCCCACTATATTTCAAAACACGCCCTCCTCGCTCGAAATCGCCTGCGCCCACTATTTGGGAGAAGCAAAGATACTCTACTATCCCCGACCCTCAGTACACAGACCCAAGCCGAGAAGCCTAAAGGCAGGGGTAGAACTGTAACTCCCCCCACATTTCAGACAAATGCGTCCGTAAGACATGGTTCCCCCTCCCAATTCCCCATTCATACCTCGTGGGCGCCAAATCACCTTCTCCCAGGAAGCTCCCTTCTCCCGAGCAGCGAAACCTCAGCCCCTCCTCCATGGCGCCCCCAACCGCACCAAATTCATAGTCGCCCTCCTCTCTAATCCCGGAGACGCTGCCCATTTTCCGTCGTGCACTGGGTCGTGTGCCTCTTACTCCGTGTTGTCGGAGCTACCTCGACGACGGCCGCGTGAACCATACCGGAGCCGATTCAGCCCCTCCGTTGTTCACGGCACCGGGGCGGCTCCAACTTTGGACCCGTCCAGAGCCCCGGTGCTGCTTCCCCGTAGCCGTCGACCATCGCGAGATCTCTGCTTCCCTGCCACCGGCAGCCACCGCAACCGCGCCGGCCTCACCGACTAGGAAGCTCGTGCTGCCTACTTCACCGGGCCGCCAGATAGGTCGTACCCTCATCTCAAATCACTTTATTTAGGCGTCAGTTGTCTGAATTTTTATTCTAGGCCAATCGATTCCCAATGGGAAGCAGCACCCCTCGAGCCGGCGGAGCTCCTAGGCTGCCGGTTGGCTGGTGTCTAACATAAGGGTGCGGGGGCGCAAGTCTGCCGCGGAAGTAGCGCTTAGATGGCTATCTTAGAGCTGCGTGGGTTGAAGAATCACCGCCGCCGGATCTGGATGAATGGCGGTCTTTGTGGATTGGCCCGGGGGCGGCACAACCACGGCAGTGCGATGGGGCGGGGAGCGGGGTTTTGGTCGGGGCCACGGACGGCGGAGGTAGGCTGCTCTGCCGGTGGTCGCTGGCTCTTCGGGGAAGATTCCGAACAGTGTTAGCCGGGAGGCACAAGACGGCCATCAAGCCATCCGGCGTAGATTGGACAGTACCGAAATAAAATAAAATCGGGTGACCCCAATTTAGTCTTCAGTCAACAGACGTGTGACCACTCGTACCTTCTTTGTTGATCTCTTAGGGTATTTCTTCATATCGAGAGATGTGTCGTTCTTAACATTATGTGTTTTCTGCATCTTGACCACACCGTCTTCCGACTCACCGCAGCTGCTCCAACAAGGGAAGCATACACCAGAAGGGAGCTATAGTCCCCACTCAACAGTTCCCTGCATCGAATGCGAGTGCCCGACATGGACAGCCACAACAACTGCAGGGCGATCGACAAGTCAGCACTTGATGCTCACTCCTATGGATGGCGGCCAGATAGGTTGCACCCACATCTTACTTGTGTGCAACATTTATGGCTTTATTATTCATCTAAGCATGGAAAATAGATTATCACATTTCACTGTATATTCATGCTGATCTCTTACAGGTCTTATTCAGGAGTTAATGTTGTTCCATAGTTCAGCTAAGAGACTTGTTCTTTAGGTAACGTTGTTCCATAGTTATCATCCATCAGCCAATGCTATCCCACGGGCTGGTGATAATAGTATTATACCACTTCTAGTATAACCTATGTTGTTCCTTAATACTTTTGTGTGCCATCTAGTTAATCTAAGTACAAAGCGATACATTTTACGTAGCTTTCATCCATGTTCTCCCTTTAGTTTTTGAGACCTGTTGCTAGTTAACCCCAGTCCTACTATTTATGTCATCTCCTACATGCACTCATTACATAAATCTAACTACTAGTTGTCTTCCATGCATGTCGATATAATTACGCATTGATTTATCCACAAGAACTTGAGGAGCAATGTAACGGCCAACAAACTTAGCGTCAATGATACCCAATATGATGGAACATGTAAAGGCAGTTCTTCACAAGACTTGCAGAAAGATGATGAATCCTATTCACCCCATAAGGTCCTTGCTCTAACTTGGCCCTTGATATGGGTACAGCATGCATATAATGTCCTGGAGTGCATCTACTATGTTGCAATGCCTTGTGCTTCGCCTGCTGATCATGCATGTAAATATGGCATGATTTCCTGTTTTTCAGTACCTATTCCATTAATGATAACATGTTTTCAAATTCAAGTACTGTCATTCTACTCTATCACAATGCCATATGCTTAGTTTGGACATCATGCTTCTTAATATCTTATGCATTGTTATTCATCGGTATGTACTTCATCTGTCTACCATACCATGTTCCTTTTTTTACATTGAAGTGATGTTCTAGTGGTCTCTTGCAATGCCATCTTAGTTTCCCAATGATACACGCATATGTTGCCTTAGTGTTTTTCTGTAATATATTCCGCTAGCATACAGTTTTACATTCAAGTAGTGTTTTTTTACACTGATGTCCTGTCGTATCCCTAGCTCTTACATCATACTCCCTTCGTCCGGATTACATGTCATAGAAATGGATAAAACTGGATGTATCTAGAACTGAAATACGCCTAGACACATCCATTTATTTTCGGATGGAGGGAATACATGTCAATATGTCATGCCTTTCTATTCTTCAGTACCTATTCCATCTCTGATGTAGCATGTTTTATAAAAGAAGCACCATTCTTCTATATAAGGCATGCAAGGGGAAGACAGCTATGTTAGAATCTGAAGGGTTACAAACCAGGTCTTTGCAAAAGATCCAAACGCCAGGAGATAATAAACCAACTCCAGTTTTCATAGATACTGCTACAACACAGAGAAACCCAACTCCCACTGATAATAAGTAGATTCCAGTGGCCAAAGAACTAGTCCGCTCCAGTCCAGCAAAAATATGTCAACTCCATTCTAAGAAGCGTGTGCGTATCCTCATATTTTCTACATCTTTCTTACCCATCTCTCTTTTAGAAAATAAGCTTAAAGGATAGAAGACTTTCTGTACCGGGATTGTATTCGAGGAAAGTATCTTGCGGGAATTCTATGTGCTCCAATGCTGATGTAAGTACCTGTTGTATATCACTATCTTTTTACATCAACATGTATTTTGTTAATCAGTGTGAATCCAACCATTATCTGATCTAAATTCAGTTGTAGCAAAATGTTAAATGCGACGATGTTGATTTTTGTAAGGAAAACTGCCTGGTAGTTTTGCATACTGAGTTGCATGAGTGTACTATCTCATATCATGCACATTACTAAATTCTAGTGCTGCTCTGGTTGCCCATTCATTCATTGTGTCAATGTTGCTTTCGTATTACCTTACCTGGATGATGATAGATGTGCCATATTGTGTTAATTTGGTGTAGCCTGGTGTGGTCTGGTTGCCCAAACGGTCGTTGTGTCAATGTTGCTTTTCCTATTATCTGACCTGGCCAATGATAGCAATCTAGTGTGTTAATTTGGTGCAGGCTGCTGAAGACAAGAAGACAAACTCTAGAAACAGAAAGGCAACCCCATTGTTTCTTTCCAATAAATCTAGGATAGGTAATATGGCAATAACTCATGATTAATCTGTTTGGTTCCCCTCCTAATTTATGTTATGATGTAGTGGTCGAGACACTCTCCACTATCAATAATACAAGCTCGCCAAAATCGCCATATGAATCATTGATTTCCTCTGTCTCGAATGCAATGGAAAAATGTATGTTTGTGAACCAATTAATAGTCAAGCAATGATGGAAATGGTGGAGGAATCAAAGGTGCACATTAAATGCGCAACAACAATCGATCAATGTTTTCAGAGACAATTGTAGCAAAGCAGCAAGAACTTGCCCACATGCTTATGGGTGTCATCCGCTACCGAGGTTGCAGATTGTGACGTTGTAGATCGTTAGGTTCTGTTCATTTATTTGCACTGGCATCAATCTTTGATTGCCCAGTGGATGTAATTTCCTGTAATATATGCTGGATGTGCAACATTTTTCCCTGTATGTCGTACCTTTGCTTGATCGGTTTTGGTCCTGTGCATAATTGCTCGTCGTAATGGGCTCAAATTATCTAATTGGTCCTAAAGACAAGTACGAACTTTAGTGGGCCCATTAAGTTAAGGGGCCATTACCAGGCCGAAAGTTAATGGTTGGCCCTCTTACCTCCCGGGTCGTTAACAGGACAACGTCGAAGCGGCAATAGGTAGGCCCATTTGATTTCACGGGCCGTTAATAGGACGTTACTAAGGTCGGGCTACATCTGGCCCAACTATACTGTGGGCCTTTAGCAGGCCGAAAGAGACAGTGGGCTCGTACTGGACCATGAAGAGCATGGGCCGCTAAGAAGCCGAAAGTCAGGTCGTACTGTAAATGGCCCAACTGCGTTGTGGGCCTTTAGCAGGCCGAAAGAGAAACCAGGCTGGTATTGGACCATGAAGAGCATGGGCCGTTAAAAGGCCAAAACTTAGGTCCGACTACAAATGGCCCAACTCATTTATGGGCCGTCAACAGGCTGAAAGACACACCGGGTTGGGAATTGGCCCAACACTTAAATGGGTCGCTAAAAGGCCAAAACTAAGGTCTGACTACAAATGGCCCAACTCATTTATGGGCCGTCAATAGGCTGAAAGACACATAGGGCCGGAAATTGGCCCAACACTTAAATGGGTCGCTAAAAGGCTGAAAGATGTACATCCTGAAAATTGGCCCATCCCTTGAATGGGCCGTTAACAGGCCGAAATCACATCGGGCCGATATTGAGCCCAAATATAGCGGGTCATTAACGGATCGAATCGGCGATGGGCTGCAATGGTGTCAAATCTTTAACGGGCCGTTGACGGGCCGAATTGGCACATCTCATATGGGTCGTGGGCTTAAGTGGACCTGACACAAGTAGGCCTTATATGGGGCGGCCTACTAATTTTTACTAGGCCGACCTTTTTCACCAGAATGGGCCACTGTTGGGCCGTGCCACGTATCGACCTATCATAGGTGCCTCATGTCCAATGAGTGGATGACATCTGTCCCAACGGTGAGCCAACACATGTTTCCTTTGGCCAATGAGAAATTTACACGTGGAAAATCCTCAATAGTCCGGGCTGTTAATGGGTTATCGAATCCAAAATCGGTCCCGATAGCTTAACGGTGACCCGTTACGGTGGATGCCACATGTCGGTCACCCTTGACGAAAGCACTTTCATAACGCGCCATTTATCGTCATGGAAGTGGACACTTCCGTGATGATAATTTTGGTAATGTCATGGAACACTTCTACGACAGCACATGCATGACTATCTTGATTCTGTCATAAAATCATCATGGATGTACATGCATAACAGAAAATGTGACCTACTGTAACAAACACGTATCATCACAGAAGTGTCTTTTTTTTGTAGTGCTACTAGGTTTGGAGTCCTAGTAGGACTCCCCCCTTGGCGCACCTCCCCATTGGCCGGCCTCCTCCTCCCCCCGCCTTTATATACGTGGGAAAGGGGCACCCAAAGACACAACAGACAATCTCTTAGCCGTGTGCGGTGCCCCCCTCCACAGTTTAAAACCTCGGTCATACCGTCGTAGTGCTTAGGCGAAGCCCTGCGCCGGTAACTTCATCATCACCGTCGCCACGCCGTCGTGCTGACGGAACTTGATACGTCTCCGTCGTATCTATAATTTTTGATTGTTCCATGCCAATATTATTCAACTTTCATATACTTTTGGCAACTTCTTATATTATTTTTGGGACTAACATATTGATCCAGTGCCAGTTCCTGTTTGTTGCATGTTTATGTTTCGCAGAAACCCAATATCAAACGGAGTCCAAACGGGATAAAAACGGACGGAGAATTATTTTGGAATATTTATGATTTTTGGGAAGTAAAATCAACGCGAGACGGTGCCCGAGGGGCCACGAGGCAGGCGCGCCCTGGACCCTCGTGGGCACCCCGTAAGGCGGTTAACGCTCTTCTTTTTCCGCAAGAAAGCTAATTTTATGAGAAAAATATGGGCGAAAGATTCAACCCAATCGGAGTTACGGATCTCCGGATATAAAAGAAATGGTGAAAGGGCAGCAGAGGAGAACGCAGAAACAGAGAGAGACAAAGAGACAGATCCAATCTCGGAGGGGCTCTCGCCCCTCCCATGCCATGGAGGCCAAGGACCAGAGGGGAAACCCTTCTCCAATCTAGGGTGGAGGTCAAGGAAGAAGAAGACGAAGGGCCCCCCTCTCCCCTTCTCTTCCGGTGGCGCCGGAACGCTGCCGTGGCCACCATCATCATCACCGCAATCTTCACCAACAACTTCACCGCCATCATCACCAACTCTTCTCCCCTCTATGCAGCGGTGTAACCTCTCTCTTACCCACTGTAATCTCTACTTAAACATGGTGCTCAGCGCTATATATTATTTCCCAATGATGTATGGCTATCCTATGATGTTTGAGTAGATCCGTTTTGACCTATGAGTTATTTGATGATCAATATTGGTTTGAGTTGCATGTTTTATTATTGGTGCTGTCTTATAGGGGTGGGCGTTCGGTATAAACCGAAATTTCGGTTTCTACCATTCGGTATATTTTGAAATTCGGTTAGTAAAACAGAAAAGCGAAAATAACAAATTTAAATAGCTAACCGAAAATTCGGTTAACCGGTTATTTCGGTCCGGTTTTCGGTTTATACCGAATAAACCGTGCGTGTGCCAACTGTTCTCACAAGGAGCAGTGGCAGCGTCTTATATAGCAAAAAGTCACAGCCAAATCTCTTTACCCAGCGAGGTGGGACTAAAGTCCCGTGGTCTGCAGTTCGTTCGCACGCTCACACACAACCTAGCTTCCACGCGCGGGCACAACCCAAGGTCCACTGGATCTTTTTTCTTTTGAGGCACCCAAGGTCCACCAACGAGACTTCCTAGTGTGCTTCCTGGTTGCACATGGGCCAGTGGGCTTTATGGGTTGGTAGCTTTAGCGTAGCGAGCGTGGCTGGCCCATGTGCCTGGTAGCTTTAGCGTACGAGAAAATTGGAACGATAAGCTCTGTGTCTTGTCTCACATATAATTCGGTTTTTTCTCGGCTAACCGAAGTAGAAACTGAACTAACCGAACTTAGTTCGGTTATTGAAAGTAAAAAACGAAATTACTTGTACCAATGATAAAAACCGAAATTTCGGTTTATTCAGTTTTGACTTTGGTTCGGTGTTCGGTTCGTCGGTTTTTATGCCCACCCCTACTGTCCTATGGTGCTCTCCATGTCAAGCAAGCGTGAGGGATTCCCGCTGTAGGGTTTGCAATATGTTCATGATTTGCTTATGGTGGGTGGCGTGAGTGACAGAAGCACAGACCCGAGTAAATAGGTTGTTTGCGTATGGGATAAAGAGGACTTGATACTTTAATGCTATGGTTGGGTTTTACCTTAATGATCTTTAGTAGTTGCGGATGCTTGCTAGAGTTCCAATCATAAGTGCATATGATCCAAGTAGAGAAAATATGTTAGCTTATGCCTCTCCCTCAAATAAAAATTGCAATAATGATTACCGGTCTAGTTATCGATTGCCTAGGGACAAATAACTTTCTCGTGACAAAAAGCTCTCTACTAAAACTAACTTAGTTGTGTCTTCATCTAAACAGCCCCTAGTTTTTATTTATGCTCTCTTTATTTTCTTGCAAACCTATCCAAAAACACGTGCAAAGTACTTCTAGTTTCATACTTGTTCTAGGTAAAGTGAACGTCAAGCGTGCGTAGAGTTGTATCGGTGGTCGATAGAACTTGAGGGAATATTTGTTCTACCTTTAGCTCCTCGTTGGGTTCGACACTCTTACTTATATAAAGAGGCTATACTTGTGGGTTATCAAGACCTTTTTCTGGCGCCGTTGCCGGGGAGTCATAGCGTAG
Source organism: Aegilops bicornis (assembly GCA_021605145.1). Lineage (NCBI taxonomy): Eukaryota > Viridiplantae > Streptophyta > Magnoliopsida > Poales > Poaceae > Aegilops > Aegilops bicornis. The sequence continues at coordinate 565,505,424 of CM038672.1, read as the reverse complement.
GGTGAATATTCTCGTGTGTGCTTGTTTGCTTTATCACTAAGTAATTTTTATTTGTTGTTCTTAGTTGTTCTCTATCTTTAGTTATGGATATGGAACACGAAATACCAAAAACATTAGGTGTACTTGCTACTCATGGAGATGGGGAACCTCCTAAAACCCTCGATGATCATTATGTGAAAGATATTATGTACTACTTTGATAATCCTGAGAAAACCCCATTCAACTTTATAATGGGAGTAACGTTGGATCAACGTGAATACTTTAAGGATTATCGCTCGACTCAAAAAGGGAAACTATTATGGGATCAAATTTATATGTTATATTGCAATACTAGGCAACTATGCTTGAGATATGATTATACTTGTTGCTCTAGGATGAAGTCTCCACACCTTCCCTTTTCATGCGAATTTAATAATAATGAAACCTTGGCTTCTTATGCTAGAGGTATATATGATTACTATGATGTGGAACAAATAGAAGAATTTGTTGCTCTTATGGGTGCTTATGAAATTGAATCTATGTTCAAAGAGTTCGAAAATCTCTATGATGCTGTTTATAGACCAGAAAATTTAGCTATCCGTAAATATTGCTATGCCAATTATGAATTCAATTCCGATATTGATGCATTTATTGAGAAAGTCTCCGCTATCCAAGAAGAGACTAATATTTTGCAGGAGTCTATGGAAGAAGAAATTGATGAAACTGTGAGCTGATTGGATGAAAAAGATGATGAGGAGAGCGAAGAACAAAAGGAGGAAGAGCGGATTAGCTATCTGTGCCCACCTTCTAATGATAGTAACTCCTCAACTCATACATTGTTTAATTTCCCTTCGTGCTTACCGAAGGATGATTGCTATGATGACTATTATGATCCCGTTGATTCTCTTGAAATATCCCTTTTTGATGATGCTTGCTATGCTTGTGGCCAAGATGCCAATATGAATTATGCTTATGGAGATGAACTCTCTATAGTTCCTTATGTTAAACATGAAATTGTTGCTATTGCACCCACGCATGATAGTCCTATTATCTTTTTGAATTCTCCCGACTACACTATATCGGAGAAGTTTGCACTTATTAAGGATTATATTAATGGGTTGCCTTTTACCGTTGCACATGATGATTATGATGAATATAATATGCATGTGCTTGCTGCTCCTACTTGCAATTATTATGAGAGAGGAACTATATCTCCACCTCTCTATGTTTCCAACATGATAAAATTGCAAGAAACTGTTATACTATGGATTGGCCTTTACTTTGTGTGCATGAATTGTTCTTTTATGACATGCCGATGCATAGGAAGAGAGTTAGACTTCGTCATTACTTGATATATGTTACTTTGTGATCACTATTAAATGCCAAATCATTGCTAATTAAAATTGGCTTTGATATACCTTGGGATCCGGGTGGATCCATTACTTGAGCACTATATGCCTAGCTTAATGGTTTTAAAGAAAGCGCTGCCAGGGAGAAAACCCGGAAGGTTTAGAGAGTCATTTATTTCTGGTGAGTGCTTTTATATAGTTTAAAAAAGTAGGGGAACCCTAAACTTTTCAAAAAGAAAAGCGAAAGTGAGAAAGACGAGCATTGTTAAAGTGGGAGCTAGCCTTGAACTCTGTTCATGCTCACGGAAACTTTGTGAATCTTGATTACAGAAACTTTTCAATAAAAATAATTATCCCCTTGTACAATTCCATTGTATTATAAAAATAATGTGCCAAGGTTTGCCTTTAGGATGTTTACAATACTTGTTGGTTTGTGCGGTGCAGGACAGAAACTTTGGCTGTAGTGCGCGATTTTTAATGTTTTACTAGAACGTCAAACGGTTCTGATTCTTTTTGCATTGTCTTTCTATAAATTTTTTTATTTTTTATAATTTTGGCAGAATTTTTTAAGTATCAGAAGTATGGTGAATGTTCAGATTATTATAGACTGTTCTGTTTTAGACAGATTCTGTTTTTGATGCATAGGTTGCTTGTTTTGATGAAACTATCGATTTATATCAGTGGATTAAGCCATGAAAACGTTATACTACAGTAGACACAATGCAAAAACAAAATATGAATTGGTTTGCAATAGTACTTAGAGTAGTGATTTGCTTTATTATACTAACGGATCTTACCGAGTTTTCTGTTGAAGTTTTGTGTGGATGAAGTGTTCGATGATCGAGAAGGTCTCGATGTGAGAAGAAGGAAGAGAGGCAAGAGCTCAAGCTTGGGGATGCCCAAGGAACCCCAAGTAAATATTCCAGGAGACTCAAGCGTCTAAGCTTGGGGATGCCCCGGAAGGCATCCCCTCTTTCTTCAACAAGTATCGGTATGCTTTCAGATTCGTTTGTTCATGCGATATGTGCAAAACATGGAGCGTCTTTTGCATTTAGTTTTCACTTTTATTTTATGCACCATGCTGGTATAAGATAGTCCTTGGTTGATTTATAGAATGCTCTTTGCACTTCACTTATATCTTTTGAGTATGGCTTTATAGAATGCTTCATGTGCTTCACTTATATCATTTGAAGTTTGGATTACTGTTTCTCTTCACATAGAAAACCGCCATTTGTAGAATGCTCTTTTGCTTCACTTATATTTGTTAGAGCGTGGGCATATCTTTTGTAGAAAGCATTAAACTCTCTTGCTTCACTTATATCTATTTAGAGAGATGATAGGAACTGGTCATTCACATGGTTAGTCATAAAATCCTACATAAAACTTGTAGATCACTTAATATGATATGTTTGATTCCTTGCAATAGTTTTGCGATATAAAGATGGTGATATTAGAGTCATGCTAGTGGGTAGTTGTGGATTAGTAGAAATACTTGTGTTGAGGTTTGTGATTCCCGTAGCATGCACGTATGGTGAACCGTTATGTAACGAAGTCGGAGCATGAGGTATTTATTGATTGTCTTCCTTCTGAGTGGCGGTCGGGGACGAGAGATGGTCCTTTCCTACCAATCTATCCCCCCAGGGGCATGCATAGTAGTACTTTGCTTCGATGGCTAATAAACTTTTGCAATAAGTATATGAGTTCTTTATGACTAATCTTGAGTCCATGGATTATACGCACTCTCACCCTTCCATCATTGATAGCATCTTCGATACCGTGCATTGCCCTTTCTCACCTTTGAGAGTTGGTGCAAACTTCGCCGGTGCATCCAAACCCCGTGATACGATACGGTCTATCACACATAAACCTCCTTATATCTTCCTCAAAACAGCCACCATACCTACCTATCATGGCATTTCCATAGCCATTCCGAGATATATTGCCATGCAACTTCCATCATCATCATATACATGACTTGAGAATTTATTGTCATATTGCTTTGCATGATCGTAAGATAGCTAGCATGATGTTTTCATGGCTTGTCCATTTTTTGATGTCATTGCTTTCTAAATCATTGCACATCCCGGTACACTGCCGGAGGCATTCATATAGAGTTATCTTTGTTCTAGATATTGAGTTGTAAGTAAATAAAAGTGTGATGATCATCATTATTAGAGCATTGCCCCAGTGAGGAAAGGATGATGGAGACTATGATTCCCCGACAAGTCGAGATGAGACTCCGGACGAAAAAAATAAAATTAAAAAAGAGAAAGGCCAAAAAAAAGAGAAGGCCCAAAAAAAAGAAAAAAAAAAGAAAAAATGAGAGAAAAAGAGAGAAGGGGCAATGTTACTATCCTTTTACCACACTTGTGCTTCAAAGTAGCACCATGTTCTTCATATAGAGAGTCTCTTGAGTTATCACTTTCATATACTAGTGGGAATTTTCATTATAGAACTTAGCTTGTATATTCCAACGATGGGCTTCCTCAAATGCCCTAGGTCTTCATGAGCAAGCAAGTTGGATGCACACCCACTTAGTTTCAGTTTGAGCTTTCATATACTTATAGCTATAATGCATCCGTTGCATGGCAATCCCTACTCCTCACATTGACATCAATTGATCGGCATCTCCATAGCCCGTTAATTAGCCGCGTCGATGTGAGACTTTCTCCTTTTTTGTCTTATCCACATAACTTCCATCATCATATTCTATTCCACCTATAGTGCTATGTCCATGGCTCACGCTCATGTATTGCGTGAGGGTTGAAAAAGCTGAAGCGCGTTAAAAAGTATGAACCAATTGCTCGACTTGTCATCGGGGTTGTGCATGATTTGAATATTTTGTGTGGTGAAGATGGAGCATAGCCAGACTATATGATTTTGTAGGGATAACTTTCTTTGGCCATGTTATTTTGAAAATACATGATTGCTTTATTAGTAGGCTTGAAGTATTGCTGTTTTTATGTCAAATGATAGACTATTGCTTTGAATCACTCGTGTCTTAATATTCATGCCATGATTAGATACATGATCAAGATTATGCTAGGTAGATTCCACACCAAAAATTATCTTTTTTATCATTTACCTACTCAAGGACGAGCAGGAATTAAGCTTGGGGATGCTGATACGTCTCCGTCGTATCTTTAATTTTTGATTGTTCCATGCCAATATTATTCAACTTTCATATTCTTTTGGCAACTTTTTATATTATTTTTGGGACTAACATATTGATCCAGTGCCCAGTGCCAGTTTCTATTTGTTGCATGTTTATGTTTCGCAGAAACCCAATATCAAACGGAGTCCAAATGGGATAAAAACAGACGGAGAATTATTTTGGAATATTTATGATTTTTGGGAAGTAAAATCAACGTGAGACGGTGCCCGAGGGGGCCACGAGGCAGGGGGGCGCCCCAGGGGGCCAGGCGCGCCCTGGACCCTCGTGGGCACCCCGTAAGGCGGTTGACGCTCTTCTTTTGCTGCAAGAAAGCTAATTTTATGAGAAAATCTGGGCGAAAGATTCAACCCAATCGGAGTTACGGATCTCCGGATATAAAAGAAACGGTGAAAGGGCAGCAGAGGAGAACGCAGAAATAGAGAGAGCCAGATCCAATCTCGGAGGGGCTCTCGCCCCTCCCACCCCATGGAGGCCAAGGACCAGAGGGGAAACCCTTCTCCCATCTAGGGAGGAGGTCAAGGAAGAAGAAGACGAAGGGCCCCTCTCCCTTCTCTTCCGGGTGGCCGGAACGCTGCGGGCCACCATCATCATCACCGCAATCTTCACCAACAACTTTACCGCCATCATCACCAACTCTTCCCCCCTCTATGCAGCGGTGTAACCTCTCTTACCCGCTGTAATCTCTACTTAAACATGGTGCTCAACGCTATATATTATTTCCCAATGATGTATGGCTATCCTATGATGTTTGAGTAGATCCGTTTTGTCCTATGAGTTATTTGATGATCAAGATTGGTTTGAGTCGCATGTTTTATTATTGGTGTTGTCCTATGGTGCTCTCCGTGTCGCGCAAGCGTGAGGGATTCCCGTTGTAGGGTTTGCAATATGTTCATGATTTGCTTATGGTGGGTGGCGTGAGTGTGAAGCACAGACCCGAGTAAGTAGGTTGTTTGCGTATGGGATAAAGAGGACTTGATACTTTAATGCTATGGTTGGGTTTTACCTTAATGATCTTTAGTAGTTGCGGATGCTTGCTAGAGTTTCAATCATAAGTGCATGTGATCCAAGTAGAGAAAGTATGTTAGCTTATGCCTCTCCCTCAAATAAAAATTGCAATAATGATTACCGGTCTAGTTATCGATTGCCTAGGGACAAATAACTTTCCCGTGACAAAAGGCTCTCTACTAAAACTAACTTAGTTGTGTCTTCATCTAAACAGCCCCTAGTTTTTATTTACGCTCTCTTTATTTTCTCGCAAACCTATCCAAAAACACCTACAAAGTACTTCTAGTTTCATACTTGTTCTAGGTAAAGTGAAGGTCAAGCGTGCGTAGAGTTGTGTCGGTGGTCGATAGAACTTGAGGGAATATTTGTTCTACCTTTAGCTCCTCGTTGGGTTCGACACTCTTACTTATCGAAAGAGGCTACAATTGATCCCCTATACTTGTGGGTTATCAGAACTCTCCCTTGTCCTCAACTGGATCAAGAGCTCGAGGGACGTCATCGTACTGAATGTGTACTGAACACGGAGGTGTCGTACGTTCGGTACTTGGATCGGTTGGATCGTGAAGACGTTCGACTATATCAACCGCGTTACTAAGCGCTTTCGCTTTCGGTCTACGAGGGTACGTGTATACGCTCTCCCCGCTCGTTGCTATGCTTCTCCTAGATAGATCTTGCGTGATCGTAGGAATTTTTTTGAATTACTACGTGCCCCAACAGTTCCTCCGGTACTCGGGAGTTGCATAATCTCATAGTCAGAGGAATATGTATAAGTCATGAAGAAAGCAATAGCAATAAAACTTAACGATCATTATGCTAAACTAACGGATGGGTATTGTCCATCACATCATTCTCCTAATCATGTGACCCCGTTCATCAAATGACAACACATGTTTGTGGTCAGGAAACTTAACCATCTTTGATTAACAAGTTAATCTAGTAGAGACATACTAGGGACACTTTTTTTGTCTATGCATTCACACATGTATCAAGTTTCCGGTTAATACAATTCTAACATGAATAATAAACATTTATCATGATATAAGGAAATATAAATAACAACTTTAGTATTGCCTCTAGGGCATATTTCCTTCAGCGGGGAGGAAGGAGAAGGAGAAGTCGGCAGCTAGGGCCGCAGCGCCGGCTGCCGGCGCGAAGGGGTGAGGCGGGACCGCGGGGTAGAAGACTTTGCATTCGTGATCGAGGAGGCCGAGAAGGGGCAGAGCATGGAGCTTGTGGTACTACCGGAGGAAGGAGCGGTCAACAATGAGGCGGCGGAAGGAGACGCAGGCGGCGGAGGCGCGGAGAAGGTCGGTTGGGTTGGGAATGCGGAGAAATATCTCCACCGATAGCTTGTCGGGGATTGGCAGCGAGGCCATTTCCTCGGGTCGAGGATGGGTCTTGCGCTCACCCGTCGTGCCGTCGACCATCCCGTCACTGGAATCGAAAAACCTAGTTTGTTTTTGTTTGGTTTTGGTGAAAGCGGAGCGGAGTGTGAGTCCTGTGGGCGAGGATTTGGGGGAGAAGGATGTATGCACTTGTTGCAGCAATTTGGACATTTTGAGGCCCTTCCTGCAAATGACCCAACGGAAAGGTGCCTGCACATTACACTGAGGTGCCTCCAAAGAAATTAACTTCATTATACAAGATAGCTCGGTTTTTTTCTTTAGTTTGGGTCTGATTAACTTCACCGTTTTTGTGATTGCTGTCAAACGTTCACTGCGTACTGATCACTGCGTACGGCATCGGGTGTCGCCACGTCGCCTCTTTGGCTGCCTCCACTCTTGTGTCCGCCATTGTTCTTGCCATTTTTGTCGCGTCGCCGATCTGATGTAAATTATGTGTGTGTGAATTTGGATTAGCTAAGAGAGCTCACGCTGTCGTCAGCTATAGAGAGATCACGTCCGTCCTTGTTGCATCGCCCGACAACTCCATAGTAATATCTATTTTGAAACGGAGGGAGTAGTACCAACGTACAATACAATCAGAACAATATTGTAATACGATATAGTACAGTGGACATACCGATGAAATTGTTCAGACAATTCGATGTGCATGTACTCAGTAGTAACCGGTTGAATTGTTCAGACAATTTGATGTACTCACTAGTGACCGAAAGAGGTATTTAGTGATATAAACGTTTATATATTTCTTTATGGAGGGAGTATGTTAGTAAAGGGTGCAGAGACGGTAGGAGTGACATGTGGGAATTTGTCACGGCACAGGGTGGGCGTGAGCGCTATATCTCCCATTAAGCGACTTGGAAGGATAGGGCATTGGAACCCTGCTCCGGTGGTTTAGAGCAAGCATAGCTAGCCACTAGGCTTTGCCTAAGCTCCATGACAAAGTTATAAGACGAGCCTACTTAACTCCAAATGAGACGAGATTTCCACTATTCTTCTCCCTTTTTTTCAACTTTTTTTTTGTTTTTTTGCTTTTTGTTCTCCATTTTAATTATTTTTTATCTATTTATTTGGTTTTTAAATTTAATTTTCTATGTTTTTTTTCGGTATTCATTTTTTGGTTTTTTTTGTTTCTTTTGGGTTTCATTCTATATTTTTATATGTGTCAATAGCATTTTTCTAATACATGTATAACATTTTTTCAATAAAAATTAACCTTTTTAATACATATGGTCAACATTTTTTATGTACACATTTTAAAAATATTTTTTAAATATATGATTAACATTTCTAAATGCAAGATTAACATTTTTAATACATGATCAACATTTTTTTCTATACATTTTTAAATGCATGATTAATGGTTTTCAAATTAATATTTTTTATACATGTTTAAGATTTTTTCTATACACATTTAACATTCTTCAAATGTTTGATTAACATTTTTCGAAAATTTGTTCAACATTTTTTTCAAATGCTTGATTAACATTTTTATATACATGATCAAAAAATTTCATTACATGGTCAACATGTTTTCTATACATATTTTAACATTTTCCAAATGCTTGACTGATATTTTCCAAATACTTATTCAACATTTTATTTAAATGCTTGATTAACATTTTTAATATGTATTCGAAAAAATTTCTATATACATTTCCAAATGCTTGTTCAACATTTTTAAAATACACTTTAAACATTTTCAAAAACAATTGTAGAGTATTTTATTAATAAATATTAACATATTTTAAAGTATAAACAGAGGTACAAAAATAAAGCATAAAACAAAATCAGGAAACAGAAAAGTAGAAAAAAATGCCCGCGGCCTGCCGTGCGCGTGGGCCGGCCCATCTAGGTCGCCCCTTCAGCGAGTCAGAAGGTGGACTTGCTGAAGGCGAGACATAGGGACACCTCCAGGTGGGTATCACCATCGGCGCGAAAGAGACCAAAGTAGCGGTAGTGTTCGTATTGTATTTTTCTTTTTTTTTTCTAGAAGACGTAATGTTGTTTGATCTGTAGTACACGATTCAGTAAGGAGAAAACACGAACCGATGTGCTCTCACCTTCTTCGACGCAAGACCTGTATCTCCCCTATTGCAAAATGTAAATCTAGCTCGCCTACAGGACACAACCGATGTACAGTTTTGATTTTCTGTTTGTTTCTTTCACTCGTTTCGTTTTTGATCGGTTTTCTGCGTTTTTCACCACGTTTCTTATGTTTCCTGTTTTACTATTTTTTTTCATCGGTTTCTTTGGTTTTTCTGTTTTTTTTCATTTCTTTACCTGGTTTCTTCAGATTTTTTCTGTTTTCTTTTTTACAACACATTTATACTTTTCTTAAAACACAAAGTAATTTTTTCATATACACGTGAGACTTTGATATACATTGAATATTTTTTAAATACATGAGGTACATTTGCTTCAAATACATGCTTTGAATTTTTTCTATCATGTTAAATATTTTTCAAATTCTTATTGATTTTCTTAATTGGCATGAAACATTTTTGTTAAACCACATGAATTTTTTTACATTGTATAAACATTTCTGTAAAATGTCATTAACAGCTTTTAAGAGCTACATAGTTTGTTTAACATGTCACGTGCATATTTTTGAAATATATGAATATTGTTTCAATAAAAATACTGAATGTTATAAACATATTTTTTTTGCATTACGCAAACATACTTTAAGTTCCCCATAAATTATTTCAAAACTCGAGAACATTCTTTAATTGTCACAGTTTATTATGCTATTAACAATATTTGAACACTGTGTTAATATCATTGGAATGTGTGGTGAATATTTTTAAAGTTTAATACAATTTATTTCCATTTTAGGAATATAAATAAAAGGGATAAAGGGAAATAAGGAAAAAAGAGAAAAAACATGGAGCAGAGCGTTGCTCCTCCCACGCGTTGGGCCGACCATTTATGGAGTACTACAGGCGACACTGTGCTGTGTATCGTAGCAAGAGGTACATTAGCTGCGGCCCTTCTTCACCTCAGGAAGGCACCAAAAAGTGTTTGTATCGTGTAGCATCTTTTGAAGAAGATTTAGGTCTATTATAAAAGTTAATCATAAGTATAAAACAATTGTGTGTTTGTACTTTTGATGAACCTTTTTAATAGACTTGAATCTTTTTTTTTTGAATGCCCCTCAATCATAATAAAAATTACATCGAGATCTGTAGACTAGTGAACGTCCACTACCGTCGTCAGAACGAGCCACTGTCGCGCCATTGTCGCCGCTCCTTTATGGAGTCCGCTTTACCTTGTTGATGACAATTGGAAAATCTTTGTGCACGTGCCACTAAGTACCAGCACCCTGGAGCCGTTGTTATCGTCGTTGAACCCTTAAATAGATCTGAAGCAACTAACACCAAATCTCGTTGCCGCGTATGCACGACGAAAAACCCTAACCTCACTGACCCAAAGAAATGACGTGGTTCTACGCCGGGGTTCCGTCGATTACGTCTAGATAGATGAACACGGGGAGGATTGAAGCTCATAAGACAAATTCGAAGAAGAATCACCGCCATCTGCCTGAGTGCGGCACTTGCGAGGACTAAAAAGCTCTAACATGAAATACTAGGCGGAGCGAAGGCATCGGACTTCTCTTCCCCACCACCAGCCGCTGAAGCAGCAGGCAGAGGGGGGCGAATCCACGGGCTCATCAACTAAGCCTGGAGGGGCATTTTTAGTAGCCACCAACTACTATCAGATTTATATGAAATTTACAACGAGTAGAGCATTTTGGAGATCGAGCTCCCTGGAGCCTTAATTTTGAAAATTTTAAAATTCAAACATTTCAATTTTAAAAAATACACATTTTAAATTGTCACATGTACACAATTTCAAAATACACATGTATACAAGGATGTAATGTGTATGTGTGTGAAATTTCAAAATTTCAAACTTTTCAGTTTTACTGAAAATACACTTTTCAAACTTTTCAAATGTGTAAAATTTCAGGGTGAACTACCCCGAATTGCGAGCGGCACAAAAAAATCATGAACTTTGAGGATGAACAATACATATGCTAAAAAGCCCTAGATTAGTTTCTTTTTGTAGCTCTCCTTTTAACGTATTTTGACCTGGAAATTTGCACACATGTACAGTATGTATATATGCATATGTGTATTATTTCAGAATTTTGTAAAACTGAAATGTTTGAATTTTGAAGTTTTAAATTAAGGCCTTTATGAAGCTCGGTCTCCATTTGGCATTTTCGATTTGCAACCAGATTCAGAGCTGACTAGCTGAGGATATATTATCTACTTTTAAATTGCATAAAAATTGACTCGGCTGCAAAACAAATAGTAACTTGCACGTTCGACCATCACAAGTGAAAACAAATTTCACCATATATCACATGTCACGAGAGTCATTATATTCCTTAACTTAAGCTATTACAACTAAATGTGCCAACCAAAAATAGGCTGCTACAACAAAATGAAATGGACTCCCTAAAAAAAATTGAAATGGATGGCGGAAAGAAGTAAGGCCATCACACCCTTGGACCCAGCACTGACCGACCAAAACCATCTCCGAGATTCCGCACTCTTCCTCCCATTTTCTTGCTTGGCCTCCGAGCATCCCTTTTTATGTGATGTGGTTCAAGCACCCCCTATGCTTTAGCATCGGACTAATTAAACAGCTCACATCTTAATGATTGGAGAGAGAGCCCGCGCGTCCACTCACCCCGAGCCCGCGCGTCCGCCATGCGTCACTCCAACGCCGGCGTCCACCTTGCGACGGCCACTCCGGCAGCGGCGGCCACCGCTTCGTCCCCTAGCCGCTTCGTTCTCCCTCCCCCTCGCGCCATGGCGGCGAGCCCGCGCTCCGTGACCTCGACCTTCCATGGGTAGAGGCCGGTGGTCTCGGGGCTTGGCCTCTCGTCGGCCTTGGAGGGCTCTGCTGCGGCGGCGGCGGCGCCTGCCCCCGCGGTGGTGGAGGGTGTGGTGGGGCCTAGCACGCGCATCTCACCATGGCAGGAGGCCCCTGCCTCAAAGAAGACCCTGTGGCGGCGGCGGCTGGAGGAGCGACCGGCGTCCCGCCGTCCGTCGCCTCCGCGCAAGGAGGTCTCGCCGAAGATGCGGGATAAGTGTTTCCGCTGTCTGAGCAAAGGTCACTTTCTGAAGGACTGCACCAACGACGTCGTTTGCCTCCGGTGTGGCCTCCCTGGCCATGTCGTGATGCAGTGCAAGAGGCCGCGCAGTCCGTCGCCGATTGAGGGTCTCAGGAGGGAGGCTGCGGCAAAGGTTGCGCGGCGGTCTTCGTCGGGCGCGGCGCCGGTGGTCTCTGGTTCATTGGCGCCGATTCCGGCGCAGTTTTTCACCCTCCCCCATCACGCAGCTGGCGGGCGCCGGTGTGGCCGCCGCCCGCCTGGCCCCGATGGTGGAGTCGGATCTTGAGATTGGTCCTGGGGAGTTGTGCGTTGTCAGGACTCAGGAGGACGCGTGCTATGGAGCAGCTCGAGGGCAGATTGCAGCACGCCAGGGTAGTTTATGCAAGGGGAGATACGTCGGCGGTCTCACCGGGGTTTGTGCTGACTGCGCTTCAGGAGAGGATGGGCATCTCACTGGAGTTTGTGTGGGTGCACAGGTTCAGGCCAGAGGACTTCCTGGTCGTGTTCGCTAAGAAGGAAGATTGCACCAGGATGGGGCTGCGGCCGGTGGAGTTCAGAGGCCAGCGGCTTTCTTCCAGGTGGTGATCCTTGCGATCTCGGACAAGTGGCGAGTGTGGAGGTGGGCACTGGAGTTTGGGATGCTTCGCACGTTCAGTTGGCCATGCAAAGCGAGTTTCAGGCATGCATGAGCGGTATGAAACCCCAGGAGGCAGCGGAGTTTGGGAAGCTTAAGTGGTTTTGCAACGCACTTGTGCGTAAGCTAGCGCCCCCACTCCTCTTGGAGGTTCAATCCACGTTAAGTCCGGAGGCGGAGCCTTTCACTCCACAGCGTACGACGAGGGGCTCCAAGCGCGCTCCGGCGAGCAAACCGTCCAAGGCAACCCAGGCGGAAAATGTGCTTATGAGAGCACTTGGTATTGTGCCGGAGGATTTGGAGGGTAACGAGGATAACATCGTGGAGCTGGCTGAGATCTTTGATTCGCCGTTAAGGGAGCAACATATAAGGTTCATAGTTGCCCTGTTTGGCAAGGAAGTGCCACCAGAGTGCGAGATGACCACCGGGACGACAGTGGTGGTTGCTTGATCATCTGTTTGGAGGTGGTTGTGGGCGGTTCCATTGGTTATGGATAGGAACCCACAAATTCTGTGTTGGAACGTGAGGGGGTTAAACAACCCTGCCAAAAGAAGCGCGGTTAGGGAGTTCGTTGTGTTGGCGAAGGTGAACCTTGTGTGCTTGCAAGAGACCAAGATTGATGTGTTTGATCCGTTTAATGTAATGCAATGCATTAGGCCATATTTTGATGGCTTTGACTATGTCCCGGCGATTGATACGCGTGGTGGTATCCTTTTGGGGTGGGATACGACGGTCTTGGAGGTAGACAATATCATCAGGGATACCAATTCGCTCACCGGGCTGGTTCACAATAAGGATGGGTCGGAGTGGTGGATTACTGTGGTCTATGACTGATAACCACAAGTATAGGGGATCAATTGTAGCCTCTTTCCATAAGTAAGAGTGTCGAACCCAACGAGGAGCTAAAGATAGAACAAATATTCCCTCAAGTTCTATCAACCACCGATACAACTCTATGCACACTTGACGTTCACTTTACCTAGAACAAGTATGAAACTAGAAGTACTTTGTAGGTGTTTTTGGATAGGTTTGCAAGAATACAAAGAGCACGTAAATAAAAACTAGGGGTTGTTTAGATAAAGACACAACTAAATTAGTTTTAGTAGAGAGCTTTTTGTTACGAGAAAGTTATTTGTCCCTAGGCAATCGATAACTAGACCGATAATCATTATTGCAATTTTTATTTGAGGGAGAGGCATAAGCTAACATACTTTCTCTACTTGGATCATATGCACTTATGATTGGAACTCTAGCAAGCATCCGCAACTACTAAAGATCATTAAGGTAAAACCCAACTATAGCATTAAAGTATCAAGCCCTCTTCATTCCCATACGCAAACAACCTACTTACTCGGGTCTGTACTTCTGTCACTCACGCCACCCACCATAAGCAAATCATGAACATATTGCAAACCCTACAGCGGGAATCCCTCACGCTTGCACGACACATGGAGCACCATAGGACATCACCAATAATAAAACATGTAACCCAAACCAATCTTGATCATCAAATAGCCCATAGGACAAAACAGATCTACTCAAACATCATAGGATAGCCATACATCATTGGGAAATAATATATAGCTTTGAGCACCATGTTTAAGTAGAGATTACAGCGGGTAAGAGAGAGGTTACACCGCTGCATAGAGGGGGGAAGAGTTGGTGATGATGGCGGTGAAGTTGTTGGTGAAGATTGCGGTGATGATGATAGCCACGGCAGCGTTCCGGCGCCAACGGAAGAGAAGGGGAGAGGGGCCCCCTTCGTATTCTTCTTCCTTGACCTCCTCCCTAGATGGGAGAAGGGTTTCCCCTCTGGTCCTTGGCCTCCATGCGTGGGAGAGGCGAGAGCCCCTCGAGATTGGATCTGTCTCTCTGTCTCTCTCTGTTTATGCGTTCTCTTCTGCCTCCCTTTCACCGTTTCGTGTATATATGGAGATCCGTAACTCCGATTGGATTGAAACCTTCGCCGTGATTTTTTTACCAAAAATTCGCTTTCTTGCGTCCGAAGTTGAGCAGCAACCGCCTTACGGGTGGCCCACAAGGGTCAGGGGCGCGCCACCCTGCCTCGTGGCCACCTCGGGCACCGTCTCGCGTGGATTTTTCTTCCGGAATTTTCCAAATATTCCAAAAATAATCTCCGTCCGTTTTTATCCCGTTTGGATTCCGTTTGATATGGATATTCTGCGAAACAAAAACATGCAACAAACAGGAACTGGCACTGGGCACTGGATCAATATGTTAGTCCCAAAAATAGTATAAAAAGTTGCCAAAAAGTATATGAAAGTTGTATAATATTGGCATGGAACAATAAAAAATTATAGATAAGACGGAGACATATCAGCATCCCCAAGCTTAATTCATGCTTGTCCTCAAGTAGGTAAATGATAAAAAAGATAATTTTTGATGTGGAATGCTACCTAGCATAATCTTGATCTTATGTCTAATCATGGCATGAATATTAAGACACGAATGATTCAAAGCAATAGTCTATCATTTGACATAAAAGTTATAATACTTCAAGCCTACTGATAAAGCAATCATGTCTTTTCAAAATAACAAGGCCAAAGAAAGTTATCCCTACAAAATCATATAGTCTGGCTATGCTCCATCTTCACCACACAAAATATTCACATCATGCACAACCCAATGATAAGCCAAGCAATTGTTTCATACTTTTGACGTTCTCAAACCTTTTCAACTTTCACGCAATACATGAGCGTGAGCCATGGACATAGCACCATGAGTGGAATAGAATATGATGATGGGGGTTATGTGGAGAAGACAAAAAGGAGAAAGTCTCACATCGACGCGGCTAATCAATGGGCTATGGAGATGCCCATCAATTGATGTCAATGCGAGGAGTAGGGATTGCCATGCAACGGATGCACTAGAGCTATAAGTATATTAAAGCTCAAACTGAAACTAAGTGGGTGTGCATCCAACTTGCTTGCTCATGAAGACCTAGGGCATTTGAGGAAGCCCATCGTTGGAATATACAAGCCAAGTTCTATAATGAGAATTCCCACTAATATATGAAAGTGATAACTCAAGAGACTCTCTATATGAAGAACATGGTGCTACTTTGAAGCACAAGTATGGTAAAGGGATAGTAACATTGCCCCTTCTCTCTTTTTCTCTCTTTTTTTCTTTTTTTTCTTTTTTTGGGGCCTTCTTTTGGCCTTTCTCTCTCTCTTTTTTTCGTCCGGAGTCTCATCTCGACTTGTGGGGGAATCATAGTCTCCATCATCCTTTCTTCACTGGGGCAATGTTCTAATAATAATGATCATCGCACTTTTATCTACTTACAACTCAATATTACAACTCGATACTAGAATAAAGATATGACTTTATATGAATGCCTCCGGCGGTGTACCGGGATGTGCAATGATCTAGCGTAGCAATGACATCAAAAAACGGACAAGCCATGAAAATATCATGCTAGCTATCTTGCGATCATGCAAAGCAATATGACAATAATGCTCAAGTCATATATATGATGATGATGGAAGTTGCATGGCAATATATCTCGGAATGGCTATGGAAATGCCATGATAGGTAGGTATGGTGGCTGTTTTGAGGAAGATATAATGAGGCTTATGTGTGATAGAGCGTATCATATCACGGGGTTTGGATGCACCGCTAAGTTTGCACCAACTCTCAAGGTGAGAAAGGGAATGCACGGCATCAAGAGGCTAGCAATGATGGAAGGGTGAGAGTGCGTATAATCCATGGTCTCAACATTAGTCATAAAGAACTCATATACTTATTGCAAAAATCTATTAGTCATCGAAACAAAGTACTATGCGCATGCTCCTAGGGGGATAGATTGGTAGGAAAAGACCATCGCTCGTCCCCGACCGCCACTCATAAGGAAGACAATCAATAAATAAATCATGCTCCAACTTCGTTACATAACGGTTCACCATACGTGCATGCTACGGGAATCACAAACCTCAACACAAGTATTTCTACAATCCACAACTACCCACTAGCATGACTCTAATATTACCTTCTTTATATCGCAAAACTATTGCAAGGAATCAAACACATCATATTCAATGATCTACAAGTTTTATGTAGGATTTTATGACTAACCATGTGAATGACCAATTCCTGTCATCTCTCTAAATATATATAAGTGAAGCAAGAGAGTTTAATTCTTTCTACAAAAGATATGCCCACGCTCTAACAACTATAAGTGAAGCAAAAGAGCATTCTACAAATGACGGTTGTCTAAGTGAAGAGAAACAGGCAATCCAAACTTCAAATGATATAAGTGAAGCTCATGAAACATTCTATAAAGCCATACTCAAAAGATATAAGTGAAGTACAATGAGCATTCTATAAATCAAACAAGGACTATCTCATACCATCATGGTGCATAAAAGAAAAAAGAAAACTAAATGCAAAAGACACTCCAAGACTTGCACATATCGCATGAATGAAACGAATTTGAAAACATATCGATACTTGTTGAAGAAAGAGGGATGCCTTCCGGGGCATCCCCAAGCTTAGACGCTTGAGTCTCCTTGAATATTTACTTGGGTTGCCCTGTGTATCCCCAAGCTTGAGCTCTTGCCTCTCTTCCTTCTTCTCACATCGAGACCTCCTCGATCATCGAACACTTCATCCACACAAAACTTCAACAGAAAACTCGATAAGATCCGTTAGTATAACAAAGCAAATCACTACTCTAAGTACTGTTGCAAACTAATTCATATTTTATTTTTGCATTGTGTCTACTGTAATATAACTTTTTCATGGCTTAATCCAGTGATATAAATTGATAGTTTCATCAAAACAAGCAAACTATGCATCAAAAACAGAATCTGTCTAAAACAGATCAGTCTGTAATAATATGAACATTCACCATACTTATGATACTTAAACAATTATGCCAAAATTAGTAAAAATAAACAATTTGTATAGAAAGACAGTGCAAAAAGAATCAGAATCATTTGACGTTCCAGTAAACAATTAAAAATCGCGCACTACAGCCAAAGTTTCTATCTTGCACTGTACAAACCAACAAGCATTGTAAACATCCTAAAGGCAAACCTTTGCACATTATTTTTATTTTTTAAAACTTTATAAAAGCACACAACAGAAATAAATGACTCTCTGAAACTTTCGGGTTGTCTCCTGGCAGCGCTTTCTTTAAAGCCATTAAGCTAGGCATATAATGCTCAAGTAATGGATCCACCCGGATCCCAAGGTATATCAAAGCCAATTTGAATTAGCAATGATTT
Source organism: Aegilops bicornis (assembly GCA_021605145.1). Classification (NCBI taxonomy): domain Eukaryota; kingdom Viridiplantae; phylum Streptophyta; class Magnoliopsida; order Poales; family Poaceae; genus Aegilops; species Aegilops bicornis. The sequence goes on along the minus strand of CM038672.1, from coordinate 565,487,505 downwards.
GTAATTTAGTAGTGAGCACAAAGCAACATATATCATGTAATGACGAAGTCTAACTCTCTTCCTATGCATCGGCATGTCATAAAAGAACAATTCATGCACACATAGTAAAGGCCAATGCATAGTATAAACGGTTTCTTGCAATTTTATCATGTTGAAAACATAGAGAGGTGGAGATATAGTTCCTCTCTCATAATAATTGCAAGTAGGAGCAGCAAGCACATGCATATTATATTCATCAAAATCATCATGTGCAACGGTATAAGGCAACCCATCAATATAATCATTAATAAGAGCAAACTTCTCTGATATAGTGTAGTTTGGAGAATTCAAAAAGATAATAGGACTATCATATGTGGGTGCAATAGCAACAATTTCATGTTTAACATAAGGAACTATAGCAAGTTCATCTCCATAAGCATAATTCATATTGGCATCTTGGCCACAAGCATAGCAAGCATCATCAAAAAGGGATATTTCAAGAGAATCAACGGGATCATAACAATCATCATAGCAATCATCCTTCGGTAAGCACGAAGGAAAATTAAACAATGTATGAGTTGAAGAGTTACTCTCATTAGAAGGTGGGCACGGGTAGCTAATCCTCTCTTCCTCCTTTTGTTCTTCGCTCTCCTCATCATCTTTTTCATCCAATGAGCTCACAGTTTCATCAATTCCTTCTTCCATAGACTCCTGCAAAATATTAATCTCTTCCTGGACAGCGGAGACTTTCTCAATAAGTGCATTAATATCGGAATTATATTCATAATTCTCATAGCAATATTTGAGGATAGCTAAATTTTCAAGTCTATAAACAGCATCGTCAAAATCTTCAAACTCTTTAAACATAGATTCAATTTCATAAGCACCCATAAAAGCAACAAATTCTTCTATTTGTTCCACATCATAGTAATCATATATACCATTAGCATAAGAAACTAAGGTTTTTATTATCATTAAATTTGCATGAAAATGGAAGGTGTGGAGCCTTCATCCTAGAGCAACAAGTATAATCATAACTCAAGCATACTTGCCGAGCATACCACTTCAATATATAAATTTGATCCCATAATAGTTTCCCTTTTTGTGGCAAGCGATAATCCCTAAAGTATTCACGTTGATCCAACGTTACTCCCATTACCAAATTGAATGGGGTTTTCTCTGGATTATCAAAGTAGTACATAATATCTGTCACATAACGAGCATCGAGGGTTTTAGGAGGTTCCTCATCTCCATGAGTAGCAAGTACACCTAATTTTTTTGGTATTTCGTGTTCCATATCCATAACTAAAGATAGAGAACAACTAAGAACAACAAATAAAAATTACTTAGTGATAAAGCAAACAAGCACACACGAGAATATTCACCCCACGCTATTGCTCCCCGGCAACGGCGCCAGAAAAAGATCTTGATAACCCACAAGTATAGGGGATCAATTGTAGCCTCTTTCGATAAGTAATAGTGTCAAACCCAACGAGGAGCTAAAGGTAGAACAAATATTCCCTCAAGTTCTATCGACCACCGATACAACTCTACGCACACTTGACGTTCGCTTTACCTAGAACAAGTATGAAACTAGAAGTACTTTGTATGTGTTTTTGGATAGGTTGCAAGAATATAAAGAGCACGTAAATAAAAACTAGGGGCTGTTTAGATAAAGACAGAACTAAATTAGTTTTAGTAGAGAGCTTTTCGTTACGAGAAAGTTATTTGTCCCTAGGCAATCGATAACTAGACCGGTAATCATTATTGCAATTTTATTTGAGGGAGAGGCATAAGCTAACATGCTTTCTCTACTTGGATCATATGCACTTATGATTGGAACTCTAGCAAGCATCCGCAACTACTAAAGATTATTAAGGTAAAACCCAACCATAGCATTAAAGTATCAAGTCCTCTTTATTCCCATACGCAAACAACCTACTTACTCGGGTTTGTGCTTCTGTCACTCACGCCACCCACCATAAGCAAATCATGAACATATTGCAAACCCTACAGTGGGATCCCTCACGCTTGCGCGACACAGAGAGCACCATAGGACAACACCAATAATAAAACATGTAACTCAAACCAATCTTGATCATCAAATAGCCCATAGGACAAAACAGATCTACTCAAACATCATAGGATAGCCATACATCATTGGGAAATAATATATAGCGTTGAGCACCATGTTTAAGTAGAGATTACATCGGGTAAGAGAGAGGTTACAGCTCTGCATAGAGGGGGGAAGAGTTGGTGATGATGGCGGTGAAGTTGTTGGTGAAGATTGATGATGATAGCCACGACAGCGTTCCAGCGCCACCGGAAGAGAAGGGGAGAGGGGGCCCCTTCGTCTTCTTCTTCCTTGACCTCCTCCCTAGATGGGAGAAGGGTTTCCCCTCTGGTCCTTGGCCTCCATGGCGTGGGAGAGGCGAGAGCCCCTCCGAGATTCGCTCTGTCTCTCTGTCTCTCTCTGTTTCTGCATACTCTTCTGCTGCCCTTTCACCGTTTCGTGTATATATGGAGATCCGTAACTCCAATTGGATTGAAACCTTCGCCGTGATTTTTTTACCAAAAATTAGCTTTCTTGCGTCCGAAGTTGAGCAACAACCGCCTTACGGGTGGCCCACGAGGGTCAGGGGCGCGCCCCCCTGCCTCGTGGCCACCTCGGGCACCGTCTTGCATGGATTTTTCTTATGGAATTTTCCAAATATTCCAAAAATAATCTCCGTCCGTTTTTATCCTGTTTGGATTCCGTTTGATATGGATATTCTGCAAAACAAAAAAATGCAACAAACATGAACTGGCACTGGGCACTGGATCAATATGTTAGTCCCAAAAATAGTATAAAAAGTTGCCAAAAAGTATATGAAAGTTGTATAATATTGGCATGGAACAATCAAAAATTATAGATACGACGGAGACGTATCAATGGCCCGCAAGGTGACGAAGCCAAGATGCAATTTCTTCTGGATTTGCACAACACGACGGCAGCGTGCCCGGGCCTCGGGTACTTCTTGGTGATTTCAACATGATCTTGCATGCTGATGAGAAGAGCAATAACAACCTCAACCGACGGATCATGAGGAAGTTTAGGGAGTTTGTGGATAATTGTGAGCTCAAAGATGTCTACATGCATGGGAGGCGTTTCACGTGGACTAACGAGAGGGAACAACTGGTTCTGACCAAGATTGATAGAGTGCTCGTTTCAGTTGATTGGGAACTGAGTTTCCCGGATGTCCTTTTACAAGCCCTCTCCTCCAATATTTCTGATCATGCCCCCTGCATCTCACCATGTCGGCCCCGTTCTGCTCTAAGAAAAGATTTCGCTTTGTGATGTACTGGACGAGGCTAGAGGGCTTCGAGGAGGCAGTTAGGGAGGCTTGGGTGTGTGAGGATAGTATTGTTGACCCCTATAAGACGCTGGACTCCCTCCTTCATAACACCGTGGCAGCTCTACAAGCTTGGGGGCAAAGGAAGACAAGGCACATCAAGACCCAGATGGCGGTGGCCAATTACATTATCTTGAGGCTGTATCGTGCTATGGAAAATGGTGCTCACGACCGAGGAACGGTGGCTAAGGGGAACTCTAAAGCATGCATTGTTAGGACTGTCCTCCTTGCAACGCACCATCGATTGGCAGCGATCGAGACTGCGCTGGATCCGAGAAGGAGACGCCAACACCAAGCTTTTTCAAGCGGTGGCTAATGGACGAAGATCAAAAAACTTTATCCCTCACATTGAACATAACAACGAGCTGATCACGGATCAACAAAGGAAGGAGGAGGTGTTTACGGACGCTTTCCAACAACTTCTGGGCTGCGCTTCCACCAGAGAGGCTGACCTAAACCTGGACTTCCTAGAGCTTGACAGACACGACCTTTCCGAACTGGACGAAATTTTTACGGAGGAGGAAGTGTGGGATACGATAAAGGAGCTGCCACCTGATCGCGCGCCTGGGCCTGATGGGTTTATTGCTGCCTTTTATCAGAGGGCTTGGCCCATTATCAAGAACGACCTGATGGCAGTGTTCATGAAGCTATATGTGGAGGATGGTAGGGGTTTTGGCAAGTTGAATCGTGCTCATATCGTCCTCATCCCGAAAAAACCGGATGCGGAGGTCGTGGGGGACTTCCGCCCTATAAGCTTGACCCACAGTGCGGTAAAATTATTTGTGAAGATGCTGGCGAATCGAGTTAGGCGCAGGATGCTAGAGACTGTGGCTATAAATCAATCTGCCTTCATAAGTGGCCGGCACCTGCACGATACTTTCCTTCTGGTTCGGCAAGTGGCGAGGAAACTTCATGCTCGCAAGGAAGCTGCAGTCTTTCTGAAACTTGATATCTCAAAAGCTTTCGACTCGATCGCTTGGCCTTTCCTCTTTGAGGTGATGAAGCAGAAAGGTTTTGGGACCAAATGGTTGTCCTGGATCTCCATCTTGTTAAGGACGGCATCTACTAAAGTGATTGTCAATGGGATCACGGGGAAAAGCTTCCAGCACTTGAAAGGGCTATGGCAAGGAGACCTGGTCTCCCCCTCCATTTTGTCATTCCTATGGACGTCCTCTCTAAGATCATGACTAAAGCTGCTGATTTGGGCGTGTCTAGTAGGATTGCTGGGGTCTCTACTACCCAGACGATCTTGATTTACGCGGACGATGTGGCTATGTTTGTCAGGCCCTCTGAGGTGGATCTGAGATTTGTTAAAGAAGCTCTCAAGATGTTCGGTGACGCGTCGAGCCTTCGAGTGAACTATCTCAAGTCATCCGCGGTGATGATCCATGGGGATGCTTCTGACAGGGATAGGGTGGTTGCTTTGCTGCAATGCAATATGGGAACTTTTCCTTGCAAGTATCTAGGTTTGCAGCTCGCAATTCACCAACTTAGCCGTGCGGACTGGCACCGATGGTAGATCAAGCTAAGTGTTGCGCCCCGGCCTGGCAACGTGGGCTGCTCCAGAGATCAGGCCATCTTGTGCTTGTTAAGTCAGTGGTGGCCGCTAAACCCATACATCATTTCAAGATTGCTGAGGCGCCAACCTGGGTGTTGGAGGAAATCGATCAATGGATGCATGCGTTTTTATGGGCTGGGAAGGACAAGGTGAACGGTGGGTAGTGCTTGGTGGCCTAGAACACGATCTGTAGGCCCACGTTCCTTGGGGGTCTGGGAGTCAGAAACCTGGAGCTGCAGGGGATAGCACTAAGAGTCAGATGGGAGTGGCTGAAACGGACGGATCCGCAAAGACCATGGCAAGGCTTGGCTATGACTGAGGACAGACAAGCCCGCGCAGTGTTTGATAGCCTAGTCAAGATTGAGGTTGGAGATGGCACCAAGGTGTTGTTCTGGAGAGACAGATGGATTCACGGTTTTGCGACCGCGGATATTGCTCCGCTTATACATGCCATGGTGGCTACTCGCACGAGGAACAGGCGCACAGTCAGTGAGGGCATGGACAATGGCAAATGGTTGCAGGATGTGACTGGTGATCTCACCCGTTGGGCATATGCAGCTTGTGCACCTCAACTTGGCTATTAGCACGATCGAGCGTGATCCGAACAGACCGGACTGCTTCTCTTGGCCGGCAGACCTCTCGGGTAGTTACACTACGAGATCCACATATCATCGCCTTTGCCTTGGAACCCAGAGGGTGCCTTTCGCTTCTTGCATCTGGAAGAGTTGGGCACTTCTTAAGTGCAAGATTTTTGCTTGGCTGGCCGTGTAGCATCGCATTTGGACCTCGGATCGACGAGCTAAGCATGGGCTTCAGGATAGACCCTCAGCTTGTTACACATGCCTGCAAGAAGAGGACAACGCTGAGCATATTTTGATCCAGTGTGTGTACGCTAGGGAAGTTTGGCATGAGGGTCTCCAAGCCCTCAACTTGCAGGTCACGAGGCCGACCGAGAACGACAATCTGCTGGATTGGTGGTTGTTAGCAAGGAAGGGGAGTGTCAAGGCTAAAAGACGGGCTTTTGACACATTTGTGATTGTGGTGGCTTGGGCCTTGTGGAAGCAAATGAATGCTCGCGTATTTAATAGAAGAAGCCAACAGAGATCCCCGATTGAATTGGTAGACGCGATTCTTCGTGAGCTGCACGACTAGATTGAGGCCGGAGTTGGAGGTGTTGGGTTGTCACGTTTCGTGAGAGAGTAGGCTTAGGATCTTAGGTGTGGGTTGTTTCCAGGTGTTGCCCGAGAATAGATGTGTGCATCCATTCGTAAGGCATCTCTTGTAAATCTTTTTCTATCTTTTATAAAAATATGGTACGCTACTGCCGTACTTTAAAAAAAACATCTTAATGATTCGGTGATCAAAGCAATGCTAAGTAACATTGTACCGACATATCCTACATGGGTACGTGTTGATTGCTCTGAGGACCGGGGTTTGCTAGCTTTCGGCACGTCGGCCTTTTTGTTCATGCTCTTGCTTTCTTTCTTCTCCTGGAGCAGTAATAAAGAACTAATAATCGTGCAGGAGACGAGAGGTATCAATCAGATCTCTGCTGTGTACTGTATCTAAAACGACGTGCAATACAAGTCGCGCCCGATCCGAGATTGAGACGGATCGACCCGATATGATGATACGTGTTTCATGGATTGGTTTCGTCGCAACCTCAGTCACCAGCTGGTTTAGCAAGCATGGAGGTGGCTGCGCACCCTCTCTCATGTTTAGATTCCATTTATGTATTTTGGTCGGCGATCTGCATCGTCACCCAGTTTTGACCAAGACGAACGACGTGGCGGTGTTTGATTGATTCTTCGGTGAATAGTCTAAATTTAGGGAATTCTTTTTTTTCGAGCTAAAAATTTAGGGAATTCTGTAGCACACACAGCCACGTCGAAGTTGAAGAAGCTACCAATATATTCACACCTTACACGAAAATGAAATGGTAAGACTAAAATAAATCCTAAAATTGGATCTCTAACAGTCGGCCAGATTACGCAAACTCTTTCAGAGTCCAAGTGGGTAATGCCAACAGTAAGTACTTCCTGGCGAGGAACATTAAGAGCAACAAACCAATAAAGCCATCACCTCTAGCATACAGAAACCCTTGAATTTTCGCAGGACATGCAGGTGCCGGAGCACACACCTGACTCACAAGCCCTACCCGGCCGTTCGATTGCCCCGCGATTGTGAAGTAGTGGGATCACGCACGACGACACAATAAATTTTAATTTTCAATCGTTGAAACTTGCAATTTTCTCGCTCATTCTTACCAATTTTGTTAGATAAAATTTAGGACTTTTTTTTGTCGGTCGTAGGCACAACAATCATGATTTTATAGCTCGCTCATACTATGTTTCAAGAGTTGACACGTAACATTTATTTTCAAAATTCATCAAAACGTATCCAAAATGGATCGTGTTTGAAAGCCCTCATCACGGGAAACATGAATATGAAAAATAACTTAATTTGGATTTTTTATTTAAAAGATATAACAATGTAAGAATAGGAAGTTAAAAATAAAAGCACGCGCAAGGGACTCGGTGCCTTAAGACATGCGTGCCACAAATCCTTATCCCTCAAATAAGACACAATATCCGTTCTTCAAACCTACCATGGGCGAGTCTGCCTTATGAGGCAGAAGCCCAAAAACAATTTTCGCACATGGGCCGAGCATCGGCCCGAGCATGGCGACAAGAGGATCCATTGTTGTTTCCAAAAAACTAGGACATACGTCCCCAATGCAAACCATTGTTATCTTTCTACTCATGTCGTGGATATGGATAAGGCTGCGATTCACCGCCACCTCCTACTCGGACTGGAACAACTCTAGGATGGCCTGGTTTTTGGCCACAAGGAAGAGATCGGCGACGAGGTTCGCAAAGGTGGTAGCGCCCACATGCTCGACCTTCAAATGCGCCTCCACGGCTTGGGTGAGGTGGAACTCCACCTCCACCTCCTCCATGTCCGCCACCTCCTATATGACGGTCTTCTCCTCCGCCGTCACCACCTCCTACATGACAGCCTTCTCCTCCGTCGCCACCTCCTCCTCCTCCACAATGCATGCACCGGTGGCGCGCATCTCAACTGCTATATCCGCCTGGCGCTCCTACTTCAGCAGATTGTAATATGTCACCTTTTGACGGACCAGGGTGTCCGGCGAGGTCAGATCGGAAGGGAACGAGGACAAGGAAGCGGTGGCGGCGCAGACAATAGGAAATGGGAGGAGGGCCAGGTTTGCCCTCGTTGTCTAGCTTAAATAACCGAGTTCTTGGGCCCTCGGGCGGCACGTCAGAGCGGCGACATGAATGTGGTCTTCACACTGATAACCTTCCGGGTGGACCAACGGGTTGTTGCGTGGGTCTCGCCCGTCAGTCTGACATGGCGAATGCGTACGAGCACATACAAGCGTCCCGATATCCGTGCCATATATGAGTTGGGTTTGAGAGGTGTCAGACAACGCGAGCATAGGGCCTGACTTTGAGGGGGGCGGTTGGGTGACGTTTTTGGTTCCGGGCGGTATCCGATTGCCTGCCCCGATGTTTAGATCTTTGCTAAAAACCGCAAACTGAGTCTAGCTCAGATGGTTAGGTTCTTTGTGGTGGAACCAGCTCACCAGGATTCAAGCACTAGGCTTGCTGCTGCTCGCTGCTGCTCTGATGATGTTTGTTCAGCGGAAGGAGACGTTCTCGTAGACTCAAGATGCTGGCTCAATCTCTCAGAGGCGCTCATAGGATATGATGCGTGTGTGTGTGTTTACAGTGTGTGTGCGTATGTATGAGCGCGTCTGCAGTGTGTTTGAAGAAAAAAGATCTTTGCTAAAGGGCGCTCATAACTGGCGAATGTTCGCCGGGGAGGGTGGCACACGCGGACGTTATAGGTGGCATTATAGTTGTGAGAGGGTGAATTTTTTTAGAGCGACATGACAACTTTTTTATAAAACTACCATTGTTTGATTTTTTTTATAACTAAAATGGCCGTCAAATGACGTTCGCTTGCGTCCCATTTCTCAGTTGTATTTTTTTTTGCTAAAAGCCTTCTCTCACACTTATACCTAGCCATCCACCGGACCGGGCTTTGGGCCGGGCCTAACCAAGCCCGAGGTAGAAAACTCAGGCCCGAGCCTGACCCAGCCCGGCCGTCGGACCTACCTTTGAGGCCCAAGCCCAACCCACCACCACAAAAGCCTGCCGGGCCTCGGGCCAGGCCTCTTCAGTAAAGCAAAACAGCGGGCCCAGGCCTGGCCCGGCCTTCGGGCTCAAAACCTAGGTCCAGGCCCGGCCCGGGCCAGGTCGGGCCGGGTTGCCCATGGCCAGGACTACTCACACTGCTTGTAACCGGGTCCCGCACCAGATCTGCGGTCTGCCGTGGGGAAGGCAGGCAGGCAGCAAAACAGCACAGGGCGTTACGGAAAACGCCGCGAAGACGATACGCTACGCGCAATAGTGAAACAGACGGTTGTTGCGCGCACGACTTCCTTCCTCGACAAGGGGAAGGGGGAGCCCGCCCGCCTGCCTTTGCCTGCTCAGCCCAGCCCAGCTGCCTGCCTGCGTCGCCACCACAGCCACCACCTCCTCCTCCTTCCTCGCCCACTGCCGCCTCCGCTCAGGCGACTCGCCGCGGGGAAGGGAGGCCGACCGGCGAGGAGGCTCCGATCCGGGCCTCTGTCTCTCCAAGGTATTGACGATCTTCGCGCCAGTATTCCCTGCTTCGTTGGGTGTGGGTTTGATTCGCGTGATTCCCCTTCCGGGACCGGTTATTTGGATTCGGCCATGTGTGTGAGGTGAGGTTCGTCGGGGGCTGGTTAGGTCGAGCCAAACGTGTCGTGGAGAAGAGGGGATTTCGCATTGGAGAAAATATGATCTACAACTATGGAATTTCGACGTGCAGTATTTGCATTGACCGGTCTGTCGATCTGTTTGTTCCCGTTTCAGCTCACCCCCTTTCCCCCCGATTACAATGGGAACCTGCAAAAGATATGCTTTCTTCTAGAAAAAATATATATTCTTTTCATTTGCTGATTACATTTGATTCTTCCTAGTTTCCCAATTAAGTTGCACTTGTTCCCAGATTTCGCGGCAGCGGGGAACTGTTTTGCTCCAATAGTCTGATTATTAACTTGCTAATCTTACTGTCAACTGCAAGATTAGAGGATTCCATCGAAAAGGTGTCAGATTGTCAGCCACCTTTGAGCTTGACAAGCGTAGGTTTCTCCTGTCCCCGTAGGGGTTTTGGTTGGCAGCTTGTGCATTTTAGTCCTCGCAGTTCCTAGCTGGAAAACAGTGGGGTGGAACTGTTGGATCTATGACAGCTTGGCTAGAAAAAAGCTGGTCCTATTGCTGTTAATGATCAGTAATTGGGTGCTGAAAGTTTGATTGGAAGTGGGATCCTGGAGATTTTTATTTACTTGAAGCATAGGGAAGGGTCTAAGAGGGTAGCTTAAGAATAAGATACAGCAAAATTTATATAACCATTGCGGTGGACTTTTATTTGTTTGTCACTTCTGCTCTCGTATACTGTACTGTCTAGCATCTTTGGATTTATTCAGTATCAGGTAAGACAGGGGTAGTTGGTTTCTGGAGTTGGATCAACTCTTTTGTTCTACTGTTAGACATGGACAGTTGAACTTGTGAAGTCTTGATTGCCCTTCTGTTATATCAAAGAAATAGGTGTTCTGTCATACTCTGTCTGTTCCATTTCCATCATTTCAGTCGTAAGAGCTTGCCAATATCTTTATGATCGTCCTTTTCTTTTCATTTTATAAAGAAAAAATTTGGTAGTGCAGCTGGTACAATAACAGTTGGTGAAGAAATAAATGATAGTGCAAGCTAGTTGCGAGGATGGGCGCTTTATTGTTCTTTATCCTCAATTAATATGTGAATAGTGGATATTGATGGATAAGTCTGTGTACTAGGGTCTTTGTGGGGCTGCAGCACATGGTCCTTGTGGCAGTTAGGAGGATAAAGTCCTGGACCATCAAGGACTGGCTGTTAGGATAGAGTTCTGTTCTTGACCATCAAGGACCGTCAGCTAGCATCTTAGACTAGCATCTTAGACTAGCATCTTAGATCGGCATCTTAGCAAAGATCTTAGCATATGCCTTGGCTGGCTAGCAGCCTATAAATATGTATCCCCAACCCCTCAAAGTTGGCATGGCATTGTGTGAGAAATAAACCAACGAAAATTGTCCCAACTCTCCTAGTGTCATCCACAACTATCAATGCTCAGCCGAAAGGTCTAACAAGTGGTATCGAGCCTCGTTAACTGTACTCGAGCATTTCTCGTGAGCAGCCCAAGTCGGTAGCAAGAAATGCCCGCTCGCCTCTGTTACCTTCCTCCTCCGGACTGTCGAGCAAAGCAGCTCGTCTTCATCAGCCTCTTTCACGCAACAGCCTCCCCGCAGCGAGCCATGTTCTGCAGGTCGCTCTCAAAGACACGGCTACCTCGAGCATGCGGCGCCGCAGAGGCCGAAGCGCTGCGTGGCAGAGGAGCGTGAGCGAAGCGGTCAGAAGCGGAATGCCGCGGCGCGGCAGGTGTCGAGGCTGGCTGCAGCGAGCCGGCAGCAGCTAGAGCGGAGGTAGAAGCAGCCAGTATGAGGTAGAAGCAAGAAGAAGCAGCAGGCAGCCCGTGAGGCTACGGCGGATGCCAAGGCACTCCGCAGCCCCGGCAGCTCAAAGAGTTCGCTACCGCGACGACGGCGCCGACGCAGATCGCGCCAAAGTGGCGCAGAGCGACGGCGCAATGGGCAACCGAGCACGCCTGCTTCCAGTGAAGGCGCGCATCGCGACGGCGGCCGCAACGACCAGACCGCGTTTCTACGAGGTCCGGATCGTGGTCAGGATGTTGGTTCCAGTGTTGGGTGGCCTACCTCACTAAAACCAACTACGCCGAGCGGGCCGGGATCATGAAGGTCAGCTCGGTGCGGCGCATGTGGGAGGCGATCCGGGGCAAAGAACGCCGACCACCTAGAGGATCGACGGGCGCTGGACGCCTCATCGCCGCAGCCCCGCCCGAGATGCGCTTCGCTTTCCAACAAGCGGACTGCCAAGGAGGCTTGGGACGCCATCGCCGCAAAGACGCATCGGCAGCGGCGTGCTCGCAAGTCCACCCCGCAGTACTTCGTAAGGAGCGGGAGAACCCGGGCTTCAAGCCGTGAGGACGCGTTGATGACTTTGCTCTCCGCCTCAACACTCTGCTGCAGAAGATGGTGAAGTTTGGCGATGCCACCTACACCGAGGAGAGAGCTGTCGAGAAGCTTTTTCGGTGCATTCCCGAGAAGTACAAGCAGATGGCTCGCTCGATCGAGTCGTTGCTGGACCTCTCCATGATGACGATCGAGGAGGCGATAGGCCGTCTCAAGGTCGTAGACACCAACGAGCCACAACCCCCCTCGGGGCCCATCACCACCGACGGGAAGCTGCTCCTAACTCGGGAGCAGTGGGATCCCAGCCTTGGTGATAGGAAGAAGGGGGAGCCTTCCTCCTCGACGGGCGGCCGCAAGCGTGGCAAGCAGCGTAAGGCGAAGAGGCCCGGGCAGGCACAAGGACGTCCGAAGGTGACGCTTGCGAGCGCTTAAGGACGGCGCTACCGGCAAGCCCAACCGCACAAGACAACAGCTTGCCACAATCAGGCCGGTTTAGCCATTGGGCCAATGAGTGTCGGCAACCACGACAAGGCCAGCTCACGTCGCGAAGCGAAGGAGGAGGAGACGGCTCTGTTCATGGCGCATGCAAGTATTGAGCTACCCTCGGCGACTCCAAATGAAGGCTTTCATCCACCTCGATGAGCCAAAAGCACACGCTCTTCTCGGCGATGGCTCCGGGAAGGACAAGACTACGGGTGGTGCCTCGACACCGCGCCACCCACCACATGACCAACGAAGGAATTCTTCACGAAGCTCGACTCGATGCGCGAGGCTCCGCTGTTCGGGATACCTCCACTGTGGAGATAAAGGCGTCGGCTCCGTCATCTTCACCACTAAGACGGGAGAGCACCGGCCGCTCACCGGTGTCTACTACATCCCCGCTTAAGGAACTCCATCATCGCCTTGGGACACCGGATGAGAACGGCTCATGCGTCGATTGAGCATGGGGTCCTACGCATCTGGGATCGCCAGCCGCTTTTCTCGCCAAGGTGCCCAGAGGTGAAAATCGACTCTACGCCCTTGATGTGCAGTGGCACAACCGGTCTGTCTCACTGTCCGTCGGGACGACAAGGCGTGGCGATGGCATGAGCGCTTTGGGCACCTTCACTTTGAGGTCCTGCCGCCTAAGTGCTAAGGAGATGGTGCGAGGCCTGCCATGCCTCGACCATGTGGAGCGCAGTTCTGCGACATCTGTAGCCGACGAAGCGAGACGACTCCTTTCCCCAACAAAGCGAAGTTTTCGGGCCAAGGAGAAGCCGGAGCTCGTGCACGGAGACTTGTGCGGCCCGGCGACGCCAGCCACACCGGAGGTCGACGCTACTTCGCTGCTCGTCGACGATCTCTCCCGCTACATGTGGGTGATGATCCTCGGCGATGGAGAAGCGTGGACGCCATCAGCGCGCTGCAGTTGGTGTGGAGGCGGAGAGCGGCGCAAATTGCGCTGCGGTTGCGCCGATCGACAACGGCGCGAATTCACGGCGGCTGAATTCGCGTCAGTCAAGGCCGATGAGGGCATCCAACGCCACTACTCCGCGCCGTACAGCCCGCAACAAAACGGCGTCGTCGAGCGGCGCAACCAGACGGTTGTGGGGATGGCTCGGGCTCTCCTCAAGCAGAGAGGGATGCCGACTGTCTTCTGGGGAGAGGCGGTGCTAACGGCCGTCTACATCCTCAACCGCTCTCCTACTAAGGCACTCAACGGCAGAACTCCGTACGAGGCCTGGCATGGGCGGAAGCCGGCGGTCTCTCATTTGCGGGTCTTTGGCTGCCTTGCGTTTGCCAAGGAGCTCGGCCACATCGGCAAGCTCGACGGCAGAGCACCGGGAGTCTTCATCGGCTACGCGGAGGGCTCAAAGGCCTACCGCATCCTTGACCCAAAGACACAACGTAGCGCACGGCGCAAGACGTCGTGTTCAACGAAGGGCGAGGGTGGCAATGGGACAAGGCGGTGGACGACGGCTCGACGCTGACGTATGACGACTTCATTGTCGAGTACGCCCACTTCAAGGAAGCCGGGGGAGCAAGCAGCTCCTCTTTGCCGGGCACGTCTACCCCGCCCCCAAAACTACATCGACTCCGGCCGCTACGCCGGACGACACCACAACCGGGCGACGCCAAGCATACTCTAGCCCCGGCGGTCGCCACTCCGGGCTCGTCTTCATCGGCACCAGCTCACGTAGAGCACAACCCGATGAAGTTCGCTTCCGCCACTCACGACGAGGAGCGACGACGCGTGGCATGACGGCGAACCGCTGCGGTACCGTATGATGGATAATCTGCTCGGCGACCAGCCGGTGCCAGGACTGGTGCCACGCGACCTGGAGGCGCAGCTACAGCTCGCGTGTGAAGACGGCGAACCACGGTCCTTTGCAGAGGCCTAGAGACGCGGCATGGCGCGCCGCGATGCAGTTGGAGATGGATGCGGTCGAGCAAAACCGCACCTGGGAGCTCGCTGATCTCCCTCGAGGTCACCACGCAATCACCCTTAAGTGGGTGTTCAAGTTGAAGAGGGATGGAGCCGGCGCCATCATCAAGCACAAGGCTCGCTTGGTGGCCCGAGGCTTCTTGCAGCAGGAAGGAGTCGACTTCGACGACGCTTTCGCTCCCGTGGCACGGATGGAGTCCGTCGACTTCTCCTTATACCGCTGCCCAGAGGGTCGGGCGTGTCCACCACATGGACGTTAAGTCGGCATTCCTCAACGGCGACTTGAAGGAGGAAGTCTACGTGCATCAGCCACCGGGTTTACGATTCCCGGCCAGAGGGCAAGGTACTCCGCTGCGCAAGGTTTCTATGGCCTGCGGCAGCACCTGTATGGAACGCCAAGCTGGACTCCACGGCCGAAGAAGATGGGTTTCGGCAGAGCCCGCATGAGGCTGCCGTCTACCGACGGGGAGTGGAGGAAATGCCCTGCTGGTGGGCGCTTCACGTTGACGACCGGTGATCACCGCACCAAAGATGCAGAGGTGGCGGCGTTCAAGGAAGACATGAAGGCCACGTTCGGATGAGTGACCTGGGCTCTCTCCTTCTATCTAGGGATTGAGGTGCACCAGACCACTCCGGATCGCGCCGACAGTCCGCCACGCCAAGCGCATCGTTGAGCTAGCCGGGCTTAACGATCGCCATCCAGCCCTCACTCCGATGGAGGAGAGGCTGAAACCGAGCCGCAATAAAGACGACGGAGGAAGTGGATGCTACGCAGCACCGACGCCTTGTGGGGAGCCTTCGCTACCTCACTCACACACGGCCGGACTTGGCATTCTCCGTCGGCTATGTCGGCCGGTTCATGGAGCGACCAACGCCGGAACACCGCCAGCAAAGTGAAGAGGATCGTCCGCTACATAGCAGGACCCTCGACCACGGCCTCCACTACCCTAGGTGTCCCTGGGCGGCACACTTCGTCGGGTACAGCGACAAATGACCACGCCAGCGACATCGACACCAGCAAGAGCACGAGCGGGATCCTCCTCTTCCTCGGCAAGTGTCTCGTGAGCTGGCAATCACCAAGCAGCAGGTGGTGGCCCTGTCCAGCTGTGAGGCTGAGTACATAGCGGCCTCCACCGCCTGCACTCAGCGCCTGCTTGCTCGACTGCTTGGTGATCTTCTCGTTCAAGACACCAGAACGGTGCAGCTCCTGGTGGACAGCAAGTCCGCCCTGGCCCTGGCAAAGAACCCCGTGTTCCACGAACGGAGCAAGCACATCCGACTGAGGTATCACTTCATCCGCAGTTGTGTGGAAGAAGGGAGCATCGAGGCGAGCTACATCAACACCAAGGATCAGCTCGCAGACGTGCTCACCAAGCCCCTTGGGAGGGTCAAGTTCCTCGAACTTTGCTCCAGGATTGGGATGATTCAACTCTCCCACAAGACGCACGTACAAGACTTAGGGGAGAATGATGGATAAGTCTGTGTACTAGGGTCTTTGTGGGGCTGCAGCACATGGTCCTTGTGGCAGTTAGGAGGATAAAGTCCTGGACCATCAAGGACTGGCTGTTAGGATAGAGTTCTGTTCTTGACCATCAAGGACTGTCAGTTAGCATCTTAGACTAGCATCTTAGACTAGCATCTTAGACTGGCATCTTAGCAGCATCTTAGCATATGCCTTGGCTGGCTAGCAGCCTATAAATATGTATCCCGAACCCCTCAGGTTGGCATGGCATTGTGTGAGAAATAAACCAACGAAAATTGTCCCAACTCTCCTAGTGTCATCCACAACTATCAATGCTCAGGCTGAAAGGTCTAACAGATATTGACATTATTGATGCCAAAATGACCTTATCCCCTTGCACTTTCAGGCCTATTATTTTCCTCGGGAATTGGATTTGGATACACTCTTCAATAATTGTTGTCAGAGGTGTGAACATCGAACTTCTCGATATCTTCTTTTGGGAGGTATGCTACCCTGCTACTCATGTGACGGCGTTTTATCTAAGTTGTGCTTAAGATTTGTTTTCTTTAATCTTTCAGTTTGGCTTCAAGCACTTCGACCTCGCAGAACTCTGATACTCAATTCAACCTTGTAGGAATGATTTTCATTTGCCCTGTTATGATACTGTTTGCTCCCTACAACAGCATAATAGTAATTGCCACAGTATAATTTTTTCTGAAAGTGAATAACTACAATAAGGTGAACATGTTTTTGCATGCAAAAGAATTCGGTGCCAGTGAGCGGTTGGGATGAACTTGCACACATACTATTCAGATGACCATAGCTGTAATTTAAGATGTTGCACACTGCCTTACTCTAGAGTGTGCAATGTTCGCAGATAAGATTTAGGTCAGGTATCTCAAATTTGTGTGGTTATTTAAGTGATTGGAACTGGTACAATCTAACTAATTTTTTCAGAGTTACCAGTTTTTCTCTAATTTTTGTTGACTCTTTGGATGTGAGCATGCAAGTTCTAAGTAATAACACATGCTCGTTATTACAGCAGTGTAGATATTCTCCAATTCAAAAGGAATAACACTCAGCTGAGACAAGCACTATCTCAGCTACTGGGAGGCCTAGATGTCCAAAGTTTTGGAAAGAAGAAATTCATTTGGTACCACCACTCCTACGAGCTCAGCTTCAGCTTCAGATTCTTCAAAAAGAATGAGAAGACGGTATCACGCTACCTAAGACCTTCTACAGGCTCATGCCATGATTTATGCAAGCATGGACACAGGAATCCTTCTGAAGAAAAGCTTCTGCTTTTAGGAGGGAGAAGAAAGAAACTTCCAACTCATCCAAATAATTTGACACTGCATGGATCAGTTATCTTAGATACACCCAAGGATGTCAGGAACAGAAGAAATATTTCACTAGTCAAGTCGAGTATATCACTGGGTGAAGCTGATCGTGTTGTTCACAAGATAAAATCAGCAGATTTGAGAGGCGCTGCATCATCGGAACACTTGGTCCCACGTATTGCTTTATCAGCTGATCATAAAAATGTGAACTCTGATGGCAGAAAGAAACATCCAATGGTTGCCCAGAGGACTTTGGCTAATCCAAGGCATTCCAGCGGAGTACCCAATATTGATAAAAAAGCAGCAATGCCTGTCAAGGGTTCGAAGTTGCCAGAGAAGACACTGCAGGAAAAAGCTAGAACTGTGGAGAAGGCCACTACTGTCAAGCAACCGTTAGTTAAGAAACCAGCTTCACTTCCTACTAAACTCAACTTGATTAAGAAAGTTCCTGTGTCATCTCAGGCTTCTAATAATCTTGTATCTTCAAAAGATAAAAGTACTCTGAAAGGAAAGCTTCCTTCTTCACCAGCAATTATTACTGGCAAGCGCACAAGCAATACTGGTAAGACTGGAAGAAGTTCTATGAGGTCCAGCAATGCAAGTATCAATGGCAAGGAACGCTCAGATGTGCCCAGAACACCATTCTCCACTGAAGACGAGTTTATTGCATCTGTTGAATTACAAGAAGACGATGTGCAAAATTCATGTGTTACAAGCTATAATGTGGAGTCAACAGTAGTGGAGCTGTTTCCAGATGCCACAGAATATGGAGACATTTCTCAAACAGCAGCAGAAGAAGAAAGCAGAATAAGTTCAGATGATGACTTGGACATGTCCATAACATCATCGTCTGTCCAATCTGACTTGACTCCTGTTGAAACAGACGAAGAGGATGTGCAAGGTTCATCTATTACATGCCATCTGGTGGATTCAGCGCTAACAGAACTATCTTCACATGCCACAGAATATGTAGAAGAATCTCAACCAGCACCAAAAGAAACAAGTAGATTCAGTTTAGAGGATGGTGTGGTGGAAAGTAATGAAGTGAGTGAACCATTGGTCTCTGAACTCCCCGTTGCTGCTGAATTGCAGCTATCATTTGATAATCAGAAACTCAAGACTATGCTCAGTAAACCTGATCTAGAGCATATGCAACCAGAGAAGAATTCCACTAATGGTCGAGCTTCAACAGATGAAGACATCCGAACAGATGATCCAGCTCTCTGCCAGCTACCTAAACAATTAACTGCTGTGCACAATGCAGATGTATATGATTCTGCATTAACTGAAAGTAGCTCGGGAATGGAAGCTGATGGAGTGAAAGTCAGTGCTAGTGTGGAGTCTGTAATCACTGAAACTAAGGAGGACATGGGAGCTCATGAAGACCTTCAAGGACCTCCAGAACTGCTTGATGATAAACATGCTGAGGATCCCGAGTATTGCCTCGATTGCACTATAGGAAATGTAGCTGAAAATGTGGAGGCTGCTGAAATTGACGATGTTGGGAATATTAATAGTACATCTCATTGCCAATCAATTTTAGAAACTTCATTCGGTGGTGAACTTCTGGAGCAATCAGAGTCTGTGCTAATTGATTCTAATCTACAAACCGATGAGGTAGCAAGTGTCCATAACAATGACACCTCTGAACAGGATGAACTGAAATCAATGATTGTTGCTCAACAGTTAGAGGAAGAACTATCAGATGATGAGAATTATGAAGAATATGATTATGAGTTAATTGAATTAGATGACTTTGATGCAGAAGATGAAGGAGAAGCAATCAACCCAAATAATGATTCTTCAAAGGCTAAAGGCCAAAGGCTGCAAAGGATCTCATCACTTCACCCAGATGATGCTAGTACCACACCTTACAAATTGAAGTTTAAAAGGGGTAAAATTGTAGAACTCACACCAGACAGTAATGGCCCGAGAAGACTCATATTTAGAAGAAGAGCTGCCAATGAAGTTGCAAATGGTGAAGGTCAGCTAGTGAGAAGGATTTATAAGAGGAATACCAGAAATAATGGTGTTCCTACTGACCCTGACTTGGAATCTCCTTCAGTGAAACTGAGGCATCAAGATACACAAGACAAGAAGGATGCGCAGGGGCTATTCAACAATGTAATAGAAGAAACTGCAAGCAAGCTTGTGGAGTCTAGGAAAAGCAAGGTAAAAGCTTTGGTTGGTGCTTTTGAAACAGTGATACTTCTCCAGGACGGCAATCCCACTACACCACAGGCAGGTAACTCACCATACTTAGCTCAAGATGAAGATGAAAAGGCACAGGATGAGCCATTGTAGATTATGCACATCTTACGGAATTGCCAAATTTTCTCATTAATGTTCTGGAATCTTCTTTCTTTTTCCTCCGAAACTGGATTGAGTGAAGAGTATTTTTGTATAGCTTGTGTGTTGCATCTCTTTTAGCGAGGAGTAACATTTGCCCAAAGGTTTGGATTATTACAGTGCATGGCCAAGGGGCTTCATGCAGATAGTGCTTTCAGTTATATTTCAATGTAAATCAATTGAGACACCAAGAAAACAAAACCAAGTGTGCTTTTGTTGGCTTGGATTTGTGAAGTTCTATAATACAAGAGTGTTGGTTTGAAATTTGTTACAAGTATGCTACTCTTAATCTTGGGTTTGAATTTGCTATCCTGGTGGGTGTATTTGTATGTTATTGGCCTTGAGCTGATGCAGGGGAGCTCCTGAACGTGTTCTGTTGCAATGCCTATTTTCTTACAGTCCCTGCTTCATCTTGAAGATGTATGCTCAGGTAATTCCTTGGTACTTTTCATCATCCACACCCTTCAAACTTTTTTATGTTGATCCTGATACAATGCAATTGCATGTTGGATGCAACTCTACACTCTTATCACTCATCAAACCAAATACGTTTTATAATACAATACATGACTGTTGTGAGACTCATATCGCATTCAAGTCGCACCATTCATTTTGTTTCAAATTTTGTAGAATGGCAATGTCTCAAAAGCAGCATCCACGGGGAGACTTTCCTGTTGATCGATCTTCTTGGCCTTCTCTCTGATCTTTTCTCATCCTCGTATTTCCTTTCCCTGCCATTGACCTTGCTCCTCCAGCAATTTTGTTGATCCTTGTCATTTCCTGATTGTATTCCGCCAGTTGTTTCGCTCTCTTTCTGTCCAACGCAACCTGCAATTTAGCAAGTTCTCAGTTCCTTCAGCCCCATCATTTTGTAAATAATTGTATCATGAATCATGGTAATGATTTGGTTTTGCACATAAGGATTATACCCCCTCTCCCCCGCAAATAAAATAATTAATAATAACAATGAAAAACACAGTGCCCTATTCTTCTAAATAAAGAGAAACATGCTGCTCTGCTCTATCAAATTATGCTTTCGAATCAACAAAAACCTCTTTCTGTTCTTTTTGGCGCTTGGCCTTCACCTTCTTCTCAGTCTCCCACTCAGCTATGGTTTCCATCATCTTTTCGTACCTAAATTTGGCGGTTATGTTATCTGTAGCCGCATCAAATAATCAGCAAAAACTGAAATATTTATACTCACTCCTCCCTGACTCTAGCAAGCCTTTCCTTCTCCCATGCATCAGCCTTGGTTTGTGTGCCGCAATAGTGGTTACTCGAGCTGTGCCATCGCTGTTCCGCCTAGACTGATACGATGTTGCTGGCCTGACAGCGGTTGGTACCCTCTGAACTGCCTGCTCCTGCTCAAACCTCTTGCTTCCTTTCTTCTCTGGTGATTTTCTGGAGGATCCTGGAGCCTTTTTTGCTCCCACAGAAGAATCATGCATCTTTGGTGGAAGTGGCAATGGCACCTTTTGGTCTGAACCCGTGCCTCCGGGCTTCCTCTGCTCTGGTTTCAGCGGCCTCCTTACCGATACGTTGGCTGAAACGATAATGCGATGCGACATTGTTATAAGAGGTTTTAGTACAGTAGAAGTGACAAGGGATTGTGTTAAGTGGGCAGTAGATAAGAATACCTGGTCCCTCGTCAGCATCTTTCTGCACGCTCTTTGGCACTGAACCATCTTGAGATCTTGCTGCCTCCTGTAGGCTTTCTCATGCTTTCACCTCTCTTGGTTGGCGGCTGAACAGGGCTGGCCTTCTGCTTCTCTTCTTCTGCTGCGATTGCATATGCCGCCGCGGCAATTGTGGCTGCGAATATAGCGTTGTATTCGTCGCCGCTATCCATTTGTGCTGGAAGGTGGCAATGCCAGTCAGGTTCTTTGTTCCTTTTTTTTTGTTTGTTTGGTTCATCATGATGGATTTGTTTCTTCTAACGAAAATTCAGTTCGGCACGAAGTCAATTAGGAAAAACCTATAGCTGGTTTCTGGCACGAATCTGTTTGAAGAGTAGTTTCCTTGCTCATAGCATCTGAATATCTGATGGTTCCATATTTTATGTTTTACAGTGTGGATTAACTGATTGATCATAGTGTTGTAGGATAGGAATATAAGTGGAATGTACTTCTTACTGAACAAAAATAAGATAACAATAATGTTTTTTTCGAATTATGTTTATTAAGCTGAAACTTTCAGGAGCCGAGTTTATTTCGAATTATGTTTATTATGCTCAGCCTGAAAGAGCAAATCTGATCACATACCTCTTCCAGGAGCCGAGTTTTCTTGTGGCAGTATTGTAGAAGCTTCCCGGCTACCTTTGTCTCTCTTCTCTACACCAGAAAACTGAACCCTACAAAAGGATGATCTAAGAACAAGTAAAGTAGAATAAAAGGGAAGGATCAACTAATATGTTGTGCTTGGAAAAGTTTGAAGCCCTCGAACGACGAAGACAATAAGAACATTAAATATTTTTTGAGAGTAGAAAAACACAAAAGCTGTCGTTTATAAAAGAGGTTGGCATGGAGAAGAAGCTCACAGTTAATCAGCCAAACAGAGAAGGGAAAAGATCCAAAGCTTTCAGATGCTGCCCGCACGCGGTTCTTTACCTCAGCGCCTTCGAATCGCTGTCCATGGCGCGCAATGTATTTGTAGAGAAGAAGCAGCTCCAAGGGGCACCAAGCCTTGCATTTATTTAACTATGGCTTGCTTGTATTTGGAGGTGGTGAGGATGAGAGGGGGGGAGATGGACAGAGGAGGGCAAGGAAACTGTTGTCTTGGAGGAAGACAAAGAGCATTGGAGTGTTGGAGATGGGATTGCTTTAGCTTCATGGAAGCCTTCAAGAATCTATCCCCTCTTGGGTTTGCGCTGCCCTCCAGGAAGAATCCCACCTTCTGCTTTCGGCTCAAGTCAAATATGACAGCTAGCCTAGGAATGGCAGCTTTCCTTAATGCAAATTAGCATCTTCTCGTGCATTACTCCCGCCTAATTATGCAGGATTCTCGTGCTCTGCACATAGGTAATTGGCCACTTTGTTTGGATAATGGAATCTAATTTGCTGACCAGTTACACGTGTCAATTTGACGTCGAGCCTGTTCATTGCAACTTTCTACTTTTTTAATTGTTTTATCGTGAGTGCTGGGTCTGTTCCATGGATGCTAGATTTGCCACTTTGCCCTTTCTTTAGTGCGGTAGGATCCTGGCTAGAAAGGGAAAAGTCGATGATGTGCTACGTTCTGTCAAAAGAGCTACCAGGTTACAAAATGCAGAGCAAACTCTCGGTACCTTTGCACCAGACGATGCACGCATACGACCAATAGACCAAAAGAAAAGCGACAAACCACGACATTTAATGTACCCTTTGAAGTCATTGTGATATTTTTACTTTGCAAGTAGGAGATGAAATTAACTCATGATACACGTTCGCCTCTGGGCCAAGGCCGGCACCAGGGTTTAGCTGCTATCATACCTGTAACCCGATCTTCTGTATCGAGGCTGAGCATCCTTCTCCCCTGCTCGACGACGCACCATCCCAGACGCCTGTTGGTGTACGTCTGTGAGGATTCCATTTGTACAGACTCTCTATTCCTATACCTATCAATGAAACAATACGCTGCTAAGCGTATTCATAAAAAAAACTGCCAATTGTCATCAACAATTTCTAAACTTTGTACAACCGCAGTAAAATATCATCCAATAAACACCCCCCCCCCCTCCCCAAGCAGAGTTTCGAATGCGCGACAATTCATACTGTAGTCGGGAAACAAGCTCTATGCAACTCGTCCCAGCAGACTACCTATCTAAACTTATCCGACAAGCAAGTTCAAAGTCTTTGGATTAGGGATGCAGGAGCGGAGCAGGTCTGCTCTGTGCGCTGAGGCCAATGATACCACCTCTCTAGGATCCAAAGAAGTGTCTAGAACCGGGGGGGGGGGGGGGGTGAGCCAATGATAGCACCTCTCTAGGATCGAAAGGAGTGTCTAGAAGGGGGACGGATGTGAATAGACAACTAGCGCGAGCCAATGACCAATTTTAACATGTTTGACATTTAGGTAAATTTTGGCAAAGGCTAGGGTAATACAAGCACACCTTACACATGCATTTCTAGAGTATAGACAGCGGAATGTAAAAAATATGCAAGTGCAAGAATGTAAGGAGTAGAGTTTAGGAGATTCGTAAACGCAGTGGTGACACGAAAGAATTTTGACCCGTGGTTCCGATAGGTGGTGCTATCGTACGTCTACGTTGATGGGAGGCTTCGATCTCAAAAGATCACGGTTGTGAGATTCTACAGAGGAATCAAGTCCACCAAGGGCTCACACCCATGAAGGGTCCATGAAGAAACAACCTTGCATATCCTACTATGGCTTACACCCACCAAAGAACTAGCCTCACTACGGGTATATCTTTATGAAGCAGGAGATCTCCAAGCCCTCACAAACTTCTTGGTTTCTCCAGACGATTTGGAGTCCCAAGCACACCTAGCCAATCTAGGAGGCACAAACCTCCAAAAGATAATAGATGATGCTATTGATGATGAACTCCTTACTCTTGTGCTTCAAAAGATAATCTCCTCAACACTCAAACACCGGCCCTCTCATAGATTTTTAGGCTTTTGGTTGGAGAGGTTTGGCTGATAAGCAATGAGGGGACTGGAAATCAAAGGATTGATTGTTGGAATGTAATCCCTTTGAAATCAACACAAGGAGTGGAAGTTCTCTCTGAGAAAAATGGATAGGAGTTATGTTTTCTTCGAGAGACATTGGTGAGTGGGTGGGGGTATATATAGGCAAGACCTAAAATCTGTCTGTTACACACGTTTTAGCACATTTCGGTCAGACCGGATGAAAACACTCGGTCAGACCGAACTCTACAAAAGGTTTGAACTTTGGATTCTTCGATCACTCCGGATGAACTGACCGATGGATCCGAGTAGTGCTAACCTAAGCACTTTTCACACTTTGGTGTCACCGACTGAAACTATTTGGAAATTCTGAACAAATTTTAGTACGCAATAGAAGGTTGGCATGTGCTCATCGATGAGACCGATTGGTCAACTAGGTGAGGACAAAAAAGTTAGGGTTTAGGACACCGGCTATATCATAGTGGCTTGGTGACTCTGATTGGATTGTTTCGGCGAGTCAAAGTTGCAATTATGGGTTTTAATATAGTGGGAATAAAAATTTGTGAAGTAGTGTTAAACTTTTGGAGCTTCATCTTTAGCACTTGCGCAATGAACTCATCATCTCAACCTCATCCTCTTTTGATAGTATTGGCATAGCTATGGACTCAATGTGATCTATAATCACTTTAACAGAAATGAAGAGTCTTGAGACTTAATCCAACACTTGTCCTTAGCATTTGAGGGTTCCATCACTTACCATGTTGTACCTAAAATATACTCAAGGAGACCATTAGTTAAAGGATATGTATGTTGACAGGGATTATCAAAACCACCAAAGGATTGTGTGTGCTTTCAACCTCCCACCTAGGTTGGAAAGGTGACAACCCAGTGCCCATGGAGAGAAAGAATGGATAATTTTAGCAACTTCTAATTTTAAAGTGAGTCCCATCTATTTGCTAATTTATAGCCAATGCCAAATACCGACTATGTCCAAATTTTGGCAATATCACGACGTGGATGCCCTAAAGCTAATATTTTTCATGGAGTTCGACCTTCCTCACATTCTGGAATACGAAAGAGCAAACACTTTTCATTGCTCAAGGCAAGATCGGGTACCCCATTATCAACAATTATTTATGATTCAATAGGCCTCCCAATATCAGGACACCTATATGAAGAGCACAATCATCACTCACTAAGGTTTCATCCATTGTGAATGTTCTTTGCTCCACATACACTGATATATGGTTACTTCACTCGACAAGCAATTCCGCCGCTATCACTGGTATCGAATATTTGGACCACTTCTTTGGCAACAATAATATGAGATTTACATGTATAATTTCACTTACCCCAGATATGTTTACACTTCCTTTTCTTCAGCTGAGGGACCTTGGAGCTCCTGCTCAAGCAGGAGTAAACATGCCATGTGATTTTTATGCTACTTTCATGCCTTGATTTTTGAACAACCAGGTTGCATGGGTGTTGACCAAGCTCCTTTTATCACGCCTATGCAACTGGTCATACACAATTACACATCGAGCTGGCACATCCCCCCCCCCCCCCTTTGTCATGACCTAGAAGATCACTTCAATAAAGACTTGTCTATCCGCCCAACACCGACTCTTCAATTATTTAAGTAGAGATAAGAGATATTTGCTCTCATTGTCATTCCAAGGAAATTCATTTATACACTTCCCTAAATCAGATGCTGAGGTCTTGATAAACAAAACAAGTGATCAAGAATTGGTCGGGCGCACCATGGATTGATATGTTGATCAATGCTAGTGTTGATGATATTACATACATCATTTTTCTCGAATGCACGGATGTTATTAGGTTGTTCTTGACTTTTCGATGGAAGGAAGAAATATAAATTACCTCTTGCAATTTGTTAGTTAACTAAAAAGTGCCTGCGAGGAGATAGGTTGAAAATTTGCAGAGGAAACATTTAGCCTACTACTTCTCAGCATGTCATTCCATTTGCAACCTTTGTCACGGAGGACAAACTGCCCTTTGACTAAGTCAACTAATGAACAATATGGATGTTTAGTGGTGTAAGACAACACACCAGCTTGTATTCACTTGATGCTACATTTTGAGTTACCACCCTTTATTAAAAAATATTCTTAAAAATATTTGTTGGATACTATTTTGTGCAAAAAGGATCTGAATCTGTTATACAAGTTCATCAGAAGTACAAAGCACGTGAAACATAATAAAATTTCATCGATGTCTCTAGACCACCAAATGACACCACCGACAAAGTCATTGTCACGGGTCCCCTACCGTAGCCGACTTGACCTTGTCGATGAAAATCGGGAAGTCTTCATGCATGTGCCCCCTAAGGATCGACACCCCGGAGCCGTAGTCATCGTCTCGTTGAACCCTTGAATAGACCTGAAGTACTTGACACCAAATCTCGCCATCAGGCACGCGCAACGAGAAACCCTAACCTCGCCTCCTTAAGGAGACAATAGGAATCTACGTCGAAGCTTCTACCACGTGCAGAGGACGAATTCGAGGAGGATTGGAGTCCTACATACAAACACGAAGAGGAAGTGCCGCCATCCGCCCGAGCGTCGCACCTGCAAGGACTAAAAAACCTTAACTCAAATTATTAGAGAAGCGGAAGCATCGGTGTTGCCCTCCCCATGATGGGCCACCGAAGCGTCAAGCAAAGGGGATGTGAATCCACAAACTTGCCAACAAAGTTTGGAGGGGAGAGTTTTCCCTAGCCGCTGAGGGAAAGGTTTGGATACTATATACTATCCAAGGACTGTGAAGTTGTTTGTCGGAGAAATTCAGATAGGTAATGGTTTAGACAAATTGTGTAGTTTTCTTTCGCCAAGTATGGTACAAATTTCTATGCATTCAAACTCTACTAGACGGGGGACATTTATTGGATGATATTTTGTCATTACAGTGTATATAGAGATATTGAGAGGCTCTTAAAATTTACACGAATAACCGAAGATGCATGAAGGTTTTGGGGTGATGGGATGCCACCATTGAACACGGCGCCATTTCAATGTTTTCATAGCCACAAGTATCAGAGAAGGCGGGATGTCGTCACAGTGCAAAGAGGAGCTTTATATTTTTCTCAACCTACACTCGGCTTTGACATACCCTTCGATAGCTCCCACTTCACCTCATCCCATCAATAGCCCTTCTTGATCGTGGCAAACAACACTACAACTTATCTTCATCCTTTATCCTAACTCAACTGTAGCCACCATTTGTCCTATCTCCGTCAATGATCATCCCGATGTGGCCCAACAATTCCGCACTTCAGTGACTAACCACTTTGATGATGGCATCTACTTTGACTGGCGGCTCCGGCTCGCAAACTAATAACATCAATAGTCGCCTCTCTTAGCTTCCCTGCCATTGCTGCTACCACATTGTCCACCTCGTTTCCGTAGCCATTCGAGGCAAGCTTCCGTTCAAATTTAAGATAATTGCAGTTGCATTTACTATGGCAGATAACAAATATCTAGTTTATTTCTTTTGAAAAAATCGTAGATAGTTTAAAGCCTTCTTGGAGAAACCTCAAATTCTTCTCCTATATTTGAAATTGAATCAAAAGAAATCTGAGGAAAACGGAAGATAAATTTTCGGTGGGGCCCACTGTAAAGAGAGATAGAGAAACGGAAAAAGGGATAAGGCACACTCCGCTTCCTCCGCCTCCTCACCGGAGGCGCCTCGCGCGCGAGCTTCTTTGTTGGGGACGGCGAGGCCTCGGCTTCGATTGATTCCCCATCCATTCCTGCAGCCTCATCTCCACCCATCACCCTGGCTACGCGCATCGACATCAACCTTTTCTCTGAGCCCTAGCGCGGGTTCATTCTCGGCGTGGCGGCGCTGCGAGCCCTTCCGGCCGGAGGTTCGCCAGCGCGGTGGGCGCGGCTGCCGGGTCTGCCCCAAAGGTGCTCCGTCCACTGCTCGACTCTGGTGATTGAAATCCCTGTATCCCATTTGCATTTGGCGCGGGTATGGCTGCGGTTTGGAGCGGCTGCAGCACAAGCCGCGGTTCCTTCAGCCAGGAGCTGCCTCGCCGTAGCGTGAAGGGCGGCCAGGGCACGAGAGTCCGCCCAGGGACCGGCGGCCGGAGCAGAGGTGACGCCCGTCCGGTAAGCGGCGGCGCAGTGACGGCGAGAGGGGCGTGTGTTTGCAGAGCGGCCCCGTGCGTCCTCGAATCTGATGTCACCGGCAAGGAGGAGGCCGGCTTGGGGGTTCGGGGCGTGGAAGATGAGCGACCTGGTGCTGCTGGTTTCGATTACCACCAGAGGCACGGGCTCCGGCGGCGTCCGGCGAGGCCGGCTGCTGTGGAGAAGGACCCTGTGGGCGCGAGAAGCGTGCCATCGGCGTCAGCTTCAGAGCCGGCGGAAAAATTCGAGCATGAGGGATCAAGGCTGCACTTCCTGGAAGAGAGGGACGAGGAATTGCTGTCCAGAAGGTTGATGAAGCTCAGCCAATCCAACAAGGTCAGGAGTGCCATAGAGCTGTTTGATTCAATGCTGGCGTCTGGCCTTCAGCCCAACTCGCACGCCTGTAACTCCCTTCTGGCCAGTTTTGTCCGCAGAGGTTCCTCCGTGGATGCCATGAAGATGTATGAGTTCATGAAGGCGAAAGGACTGGCAACTGGCCATACATACACCTTGATACTCAAGGCTGTTGCGAGGACCGAGGGCTATATTTCTGCTTTGCAAATGTTCAGTGAGATTGAGGAGTGCAATGAGTCGAGGGAAACCCTTGATGTGATTGTTTACAACACTATGATATCTGCTTGCGGAAGAGCGAAAGACTGGAGGCAAGTGGAGAAACTGTGGGGAAGGCTAGCGGAGAACTCTTTGAGTGGGACCTTGATGACTTACGATTTGTTGGTTAGCACATTTGTGCAATGTGGACAGTGTGAGTTAGCAATTGCTGCTTATGAGGAAATGCTCCGCGATGGGCTTGATCCAAGTGAAGATATAATGAAGGCCATCATTGCCTCCTGCACCAAAGAAGGGAGGTGGGAGTTTGCGCTGGCCACGTTTAGGAGGATGTTGAGTGCTGGCATGAAGCCCAATATCATTGTGTTTAATTCGGTTATCAACTCACTTGGGAAGGCTGGTGAAGATGAGCTGGCCTTTAGGATGTACCATCTTCTGACATCTTCAGGACTTGAGCCTGATCAATATACATGGAGAGCATTACTGTCAGCTTTGTATAGGTCTGGTCGATGCTGGGACGCCCTAGAGCTTTTCCAAGGAATTAAATCCAAGCATCCATCTGTCTTAAACAGTCATCTCTACAACATAGCTTTGATGTCTTGTGAAAGACTTGGTCAATGGGAGCATGCTTTGCAATTGTTGTGGATGATGGAAAAAAGCGGACTGCAAATTTCAGCGGTCTCTTACAATCACGTGATACGTGCTTGTGAGGTTGCTTACAGCCAAAAGTTGCTCTGAAAGTATACCGCGTATGACTCATGAAAGGTGCTCACCAGACACATTCACACATTTATCTGTTATAAGAGCTTGCATTTGGGGATCTCTTTGGGACTAAGTAGAGGATATACTAGAGGTACTATTTTGTTCTTTGTTGTTTTATTTCTGTTGAACTAGCTGGTAATGATTTTGAATTTCCCATAGCATTACTATGGACTACTCTAGTGTTCTAGTGTCTAAACATTTGGTGCTTCGATTCTCACTTCTTCAAAGCTACATTACCATTATGGAAAAGTTGCAATCTCCCAGGGTCAATTGACTAAGAAAATCAACACTGTTAAGCTGAGATATAAGTCTGTTGTCTGCTGTAGTAAGGTTCTTCCATACTGAGAGTGAGCAGCAAGTTTCAGGAGTATGGGTTATATCAAATGAAAATCTTAAGTAGCTTCTTGCCTAGGCTTTGATTTTCGTAGTCTTTGTTCGCAATATGAAAGGAAGTCCTCTCACATATAACTGTGTGAGTGCTTATATTTCTAGAATTTGTTGTTCCAAGTGGACTTCTGTTCTTTGCACAAATGAAATTCACTTCGATACACATGGCTTTATTTTCTACTTAACTGTTTGGCGTACATTTGCTAGCCTAAAAGAACTGATACATTGCATGGTCATAAGTTACAATTGAATTAAACCTTTAATGAAGTTTTGACTTGACATTTTGGCTATGCCTACTGGATATCAGCAGTAACCATCATATATGTAACCATTTAAGCTAACCGTTCGAGATTTGCCACTCACATTTCTTATTTTGTCAAACTTGACCGCAGTTTTGGTTCTTTAGAATCACCATTCGTTTCCATACTGAATAGTTCTGAACATTGCAGGAGGTCGCTCCAGATTCTTCGATCTACAACACAGTCATACACGGGCTTTGTTTGCGTGGTAAGATCAGATTAGCCAGGAGGGTGTACACAAAAATGCGGAGCATTGGGCTAACACCAGATGGCAAGACAAGGTCGTTCATGCTGCAACACATCGCGTCAGCAGAGTAGCCCTAGCACTAGCTTGGTGCTGTACAGATCTGAACTTGCAATGCAATCACAGATGTAACCTACCTACTGTCACTACACTTAAACAAGCATTGTTTGAGTAAAGAATGCTGGCCCATTTTATGTTCACTGTAATGCGAAGAATATGGTCAAACAAATGCGAGGAATATGCTGTTTGATATCAGCGGTCTACCGGTCGGTCGAAGTTCTGTTATAGTGCTCTATGCTTCTGTCTTGACTATCCCAATGATTTCAGTCGAATGAAGCAGTGAACCCAATGTGTGCTCTGTTGTCGGAAAATGTACTGTCCACCTAACTGGTTGCTTTTGCTCGCTTTCATATTTTGGGAAACTATGAATTTCCTTTACATGTACATCGGTGTACGAAGTGTGTGTCTGTAATTTTTGTTCTAACCTTATATACATTACTATGATGTGCAGAAAAAAGAAGGGAAAATTAGGTTTGTGCCACTATCCATCTCTGGTTCAAATTATGGATGTGCCAAACTCGAGCGAAGAAATTGGACTAAAGCCCCTGCGCGACAATAGCCTAAGTTCTTGTCAAGTCTTCACCTCGTTGTCGCCTCCCATGACTCGTTTCTTTCTACTAGTCAATGTGTGCGTGCAATGCACGTTAATTTGAAAGTATATTGACCGCATGCGGTTATTAAGTAGAATATTATTTGCGTGTTATTATGTGATCAGCACTATATTTGATATGAAATTAACTTCATGCTAAACGTGTTGAGCATTCGATATTGAAGCAGTCTAGATCGTTGGATTGACATGATTTGATGACCGAGATTAATTGGATCTACCTTTTAAAGTATTTTTTATATTGGTATAGATATAGATATAGATGTTTCTTTCTATGTGAGGCCCGTCGCTTTGCCACATCGTCAACAACAGTGGGGAGGAGACTCGTTTGGCCCAATTCTATCCATGCGGGCCTTACCAATTGGGGGTGGGTGAGAGAAAACTTACTCCCGTCCATTCCATCCAGTCCATTGAGGCGCATGGGACCCCTCAAAAAAAAATTGAGGCGCATGGTGACATTAATTAACAAAATCCACCTAGGGGATTAGGATGCACTTTCAATCTTCCTCATTTTGGTAATCGATTACAATATAGATCAAATCTTTGCACAAAATGTAATCATGATCTTGAGAATCATATGCTATACAAGAGCTCCATTTAAATTTGTGCATTATTATTAATTTGCTTGTGGAATGTAAATGCACGATCATTTGTGGAATGTAAAAAAAGTTTCTACGATAATTCTTTGTAGGAATTCACATACTTGTCTCATTACACCTTACTGAAATATTTGTTTCTTTCAATGAAGATGAAATAGTAGCCATTGCCCATTCATTTACTTCATAAAACAAAACATGATTTGCATGCACTTATCGTAGCTATGAGTAACATCTTGGGTCAAACTAAAACTGGCCAAATAGCCAAGTCATCTTTCTTCTTGATACTATTCATGTAAAACCGGTCAATTTCCGCCCAATGGAAAGATAATAATTGTAAAACTTACCCATTTGCCTAAATAGAGCACTAACCCTTTTTCTATAGAAATAACAATCTTTTTTGTTCATGAATATCCAGAAGCATCTCAAAGATTATTTTTAAAATGTTTTTAATTTTGTAAAATTTAAATCTTTTTATTTTTCAGATTTAATTTTCCATTGCGTGTGAACATGCGGTTGGACACTTTATACTTGCCCTTGACCTTGGTAAACTACACTTCTAGCGGGGGTGTTGTTCATTGTTGCACGTTTTATCCCGTTTTTTTTTGCAAATTGCTAATTGCATGTAGTACGCATGTACCCCTCTCTATTGAAGTTTTTGTTAGTCCTCGCAGTTCAATGCCTGACTGAATACGCTATTTTTTTAAATAATACATTCTTTCATTAATTCGAGAAATAATACGTGATTTTATTTTTTTTAAATAATACACCGTCGGTTTAGGTGAAACCGATTGGACCCAGTTGGACACGGCGAAACTGATTAGGATCTAGTCGGCTTTGGCTAAGCCGATTAGGATCCAATCAGCATTGCCAAAGCCGACAACAACTAATCGGTTTTGGCGAAACCAATTAGTGCCGACAGCTGCATGCAACCATATTTTGCACTGTAATTTTATCCCGCCACCCTCTCCCGTGTCCCTCCACGCACCAGCAGCAGCCGCGTCCCTCCGCGCACCAGCAAGACCCCACACAACACCAACATCTGTGTCCACGTTTAGCAGAGCAGCGGACGACCAAGCCACACCCACAGCAGCAGGGTCCCACGCCGGGCTTCATGTTGCAACCACAACTACTGGGCATGTCTCTTCATATTTATTCTTTTCAATATCAATTGAAATTATACGTATTTCTTCAGTACTTATGTTCCCTCCTATAGGAGCCTATGGATATCAGGCGTCTATGTTCGGACACGGCTGATGTCAGTGTTGTGTGGGTTCTTGCTGGTGCATGGAGCGACACGGGAGAGGATGGCATGATAAATTTATAGTGTAAAAAACCGATTAGTTGTTGTCGGCTTTGGCAATGCTGACTGGACCCTAATTGGCTTCACCGTGTCCAACTGGATCCAATTGGCTTCACCTAAGCCGATGGACGATGGTGTATTATTTTTGAAAATTTTCAAAACCGCGCATTATTTCTCGAATTAATGAAAACATGTATTATTAAAAAAAACACCGAATAATAGCCTATTAAGAAGAAGAAGAAAATATGGATCAACGTGATTTGAATTTTCAGAAAAACAGTTCACAATTCATTTTGGTAATATTAACGATATAGTGATATATTTTATATGGAAAATAAAGGTTAGAGATACACCTATAGAAATGTATCAATATCCAAAATGTCATGTATTATGCAAGGAAGACGGCAACACTACTGCAGGATGCTGCTAACGCGACACTACGATCAGAGACCCTTTGATGAAACTGTGTGCGGTGCAATAATCGCAAACGGTGGTGTAAAATAACCGTCAAAAATGTGCAAAACGTTTGCGATGGCGGGCACATCAAACACGGTTCAGATTTTAGTTGCTTGTGCGATGTAGGGCATACGGTTCAGTTCAATGAACTGTTTGTGATGAGGAAGAAGAAAAGAAACGAGCAGCCAGATGAAGGTATGTGCGATATACAGCATACAGTTCACTCGGATGAACTGTTTGTGATTAGGCAACACAAAAGAAACGGTCAGCTAGATCAAGGTGTGTGCGATATACATCATACTATAGGATCGAAAGTATGTCTAGAGGGGGGTGATTAGACTACTTGACAAAATAAAAATCTATCATTTTCCCAGTTTTAGTTCTTGGCAGATTTTAACAACTTTGGACAAGTCAAGCAATCTTAACACAATTCAAGCAAGCATGCAAAGAGTACATGAGCAGCGGAAAGTAAAGCATGCAACTTGCAAGAATGTAAAGGGAAGGGTTTGGAGGATTCAAACGCAATTGGAGACACGGATGTTTTTGTCGTGGTTCCGATAGGTGATGCTATCGTACATCCACGTTGATGAAGACTTCAACCCACGAAGGGTAACAGTTGCGCGAGTCCACGGGGGGCTCCACACACGAAGGGTCCACGAAGAAGCAACCTTGTCTATCCCACCATGGCCGTCGCCCACGAAGGACTTGCCTCACTAGCGGTAGATCTTCACGAAGTAGGCGATCTCCTTGCCCTTACAAACTCCTTGGTTCAACTCCACAATCTTGTCCGATGCTCACAAGTGACAC
Organism: Aegilops bicornis; assembly: GCA_021605145.1. Taxonomy (NCBI): domain Eukaryota; kingdom Viridiplantae; phylum Streptophyta; class Magnoliopsida; order Poales; family Poaceae; genus Aegilops; species Aegilops bicornis. The sequence goes on along the minus strand of CM038672.1, from coordinate 565,453,001 downwards.
CTAGCCAATCTAGGAGACACCACTCTCCAAGAAGTAACAAATGGTGTGTTGATGATGAACTCCTTGCTCTTGTGCTTCAAATGATAGTCTCCCCAACACTCAACTCTCTCTCACAGGATTTGGATTTGGTGGAAAGAAGATTTGAGTGGAAAGCAACTTGGGGAAGGCTAGAGATCAAGATTCATATGGTAGGAATGGAATATCTTGGCCTCAACACAAGTGTAGGTGGTTCTCTCTCGGAAAATGTAGGTTGGAAGTGTAGGTTCGTTCGATGGCTCTCTCCACGAATGAAGAGGAGGTGGAGGGGTATTTATAGCCTCCACTCAAAATCTAACCATTACACACAACTTGCCAAACTCGGTGAGACCGATTTTGGTAATTATAAGCTAACCAGAGAGTTGATCAGGTAAACTCGCTGGGACCGATTCGCTCATTCCGGTGAGACCAAAATGTTACAAAAGGGAAATAGAGAGTTTATATTGCAATATCGGTGGAACCGATCGCTCATCTCGGTGGACCGAAATGTTACGAAGGGAAACAGAGAGATTACAATCCCATCGGTGAGATCGAGATCCCTATCGGTGAGACCGATTTGCCTAGGGTTTGTGGCAGTGGCTATGACATCTCAACTCGGTGGCACCGGATAGAAAGAATCGGTGGGGCCAAGTTGGACTTTTGGATTAGGTCATATGTGGATGTGAGAAAGTAGTTGAGGGCTTTGGAGCATATCACTAAGCATTTTGAGCAAGAGCCTCATTAAGCAACACCTCATCCCTCCTTGATAGTATTGGCTTTTCCTATGGACTCAATGTGATATTGGATCACTAAAATAGAAAATGTAGAGTCTTGATCTTGGAGCTTGAGCCAATCCTTTTGTCCTTAGCATTTTGAGGGGTCCACTTTTCTCATCCATGCCATGCCAATCATTGAGCTTTCCTGAAACATTAGTCTTGAAATAGTATTAGCTCAATGAGCTATATGTTGTTAGGAATTACCAAAACCACCTAGGGATAGTTGCACTTTCAATCTCCCCTTTTGGTAATTGATGACAACATATAGATCAAAGCTTCGACAAATGATAATAAGAGTGAAAAACATTGTCGCTTTGAGAAGTATGTGAAAAGCAAGAGATCCCCCTAAATTTGTGCATAGTTCAAGATTTGCTTTGGACTGCAAATGCACAATGAGTTAGGATCATGGGTTACTCTTCCATGCCACATACATCTTGGTGGAGCGCTCAAAATGATAATAATTAAATACATGCACTCATCACCAAGCAAAATGAATTATCATATGGGAATATAAAAGGATAATGTCATCCAACAAGCATTAAGGTAGCATATGATCAAACACATGATCATCCAAGTATCACACAAAAGCATAAAGTATCTCAAACAAGAAAATAACAAAGTTCAACCACCAAAAGCAAGAGAGGAATAAAAAACAACACACTCTCTCTCTCTCAAAGCCTATTATCTATACATTTTCTCCCCCTTTGGCAACAAGTTACCAAAAAGTTCATAAAAATGCATAGTGCTAGATCGACTCTCGTGCTTGGTCTTCGTGGTGGTGTAGATGTAACTCCAAGGACGAAGGCATCAGTTGATGTAGCCGGAGCTGGTGGAGTGGGTCTTTGGAGCTGGTGGCACTTTGAAGTTGTAGCTGGTGCAGATGAAGTTGCTCTCGTGTCTCTAACAGCAATGCAGCACCTCATCCTCTGGGCACTCTACAAAAGCATCAGTGGTAGTTTTGCCCTTCTTCTCCTGAAGTTGCTCAACAACTGACTGTATCTCAGTGACCTTCACATCTAAGTCATAGAACTTTTGCTCCATGGTCCTCTCCAAGCTCTCCTGGTTTTGAGTCAGGGTGGCCAGTCCCTTCTCAATCCTCAGAGTGGAGGCAATCAAGTAGCCAAGCTGATCTTGCTTGCTCTTCAGAAGATCTTGAGATGCCTCATCCATGGTTGGCATCTTTGCGACCTTTTCGCCTTTTGCCTTCTCTCTCTTTGCTTGTGCTTGCATAGAAGATGGTTCATTTTCATCCATTACCACAGTGTTGTCCTCAAAGTCTGGGTAGATGGGCAGGTGCTCCTTGTCCAAAATATATGTGCCAGTGCCCATCTTGGAGTTGATCAGCTCCTGGATCTGTGGGGCATACCCACAACTTCTCTTCTGATCTGCAGCTGTTCTCTTTATGGTTTCCATAATTAGGCTCATGACCTTGAACTTCTGTGGGACATCAAATATGTGCAGCAAGTTGATGGAGTGTCCTCTGATCATTCTGTGATCTCCTGACTTTGGCAATAAAGTATGCCTGAGGATCCCGTTGATTGTAGGCGATCCCGACAAGTGTTTCACCGAACCAAATTGGTGAGTCTCAAGATCTGCATCAGAATTTCCTTGTACATGCTAGCCATGGAGTTGTGATCCTTCTTCTTCTTGGCATAGACATCCAAGTCATCTTCATTCTCCTCGGGAGCATTTATGAGTTTTGCCCACTCTTCAACAGCTTGGCGGTACCTAGTACCTTGGCACATCCGCATAATCCTTCCATCTGGGTAGAAATGAGTCGTGGAGTAGAACTGCATAATAAGCTCATCATTCCACTTTGTGAGCTTCCGAGCCACAAACTTATCAACTCCACAAGCCTTGAAACTGTCATAGACTCCAGGATAGTGTTCTTCGTTTTCCTTGATGTACTCCCAGTTAACCCATCTCATGTCACACACTATGGGCTTCTTGTCAAGCAGAATTGTCTCATAGAAGTCCTGCTGTTCCTTGGTGTGAAATCTATAGTCCACAACAGTCCTTCTCCTGGTAGCATATGGATCAGACTCTCTCCATAGTCTCAATCCTGAATCCTTTCTGATTTTCATGTTCTCGACCATCGGATGAGCATCATTGTGATCTGGAATTTTGGGCTTCAACTTCCTCAAATCATGTGACTCATCATCTTCGCTTCCATAGCAGCCTTCAGCACCGGGCCTTGTTCTTCTCTGCTGCTGGGATGTTCCTGGTGCTTCTCTTGGGTGCAGTTTTGGGTTTTGGAGCAGCTGCTTTGGGAGCTTCTTTGGGCTTAGATGAAGCAGCCCCTGATCTTATGGCATCTCCCATAAACTTCTGAGCTTTAGGTGCTGGTGCAGCAACCTCTTCCTCTTCCTCTTCTTCAGAGTCTCTCATCATTGAGGGCTTGCCAAGAACTCTGGCAGTGGACTTCTTGACCCTCTCTTTCCTCTTTTTTCCATCTCCAGCTTCCTTGGGTTCAAGAGTGAACTCCATTGTCTCTCCTGTGGCAACTCTCCTTGCCTTGGACATGGGCTGTCTTCTTGCTGGAGCCTTTGTTTTCATTCCTGGCTTGGTGGCAGCAGCTGTGCCATATTCCTTTTTCATAACTTTCTTCTTTGATGTGGCCTCTTCCTCAGTAGCCACATAGTCCTCATCCTCAGAATCTGAAGTTCTCTTCTTTCTGGCCCTGGTGACAGCCTTAGGCAAGTTGCTTGGAGTGCTCCTGCTGCCTTCATCAGAGCTGCTAGAGGGACTAGTGCCCTCACTAATTTGAACTTGCTCCTCAGACTTGTTCTGACTGTCACTCTGATATGACATGATGCAAACACTGACAGCAGACCCTGTGAATAGATTATAGATGAGGTAGATTGGATGAGCATCACAAAGTGCAGAGGTTTTTGCAAAAGAATGAGTCAAAACTTAGTTTTAGTTTTCCACAGAAAGCATTTCGGATCTACCGATTTGAAATCTCGGTGATATCAAGCAGCTTTTGGAACCTAAACCGTGAACTCGGTCAGACCGAGTCACAGTTCGGTGGCACCGAGACTGCTAGGGTTTCACAAAGACTTGGACTCGGTCACACCGATTTGCAATTCTCGGTCAGACCGAGAATCACATGTGCAATGGCCTTGGCCAAATCGGTGGAACCGATTCCAACAACTCGGTTGGTCCGAGATGGTTTCGGCGGAAACCTAACCCTAAATTTTCAATCCATATCTAATCTACGGAGTGATTTCATTGGATAGAGTGATCTCAATCGTGGCAAGATACATGGCAAAGCAATGTGCTAGGAATCGGAGTGAGATTAGCACAAAGATCAAGTCCATACCCAAATCCAGCGATGGACTTGCTACGGCGGCAACGGCGAAGATGCTTCCCGTTGACGGCGGCGGAGACCAGCGGCGGGAGGCAGCTGGCGACGAGGAGGACGATCCGGAGACCCAGGGAGGCAGAGCAGGCTGAGCGCGAGTGAAGGAGTTCGGAAATTTTTCCAAATTTTGGCCCGGGGATATATATAGCCTGACCCTGTCGGTGTGACCGAGTGGAACAACTCGGTGGCACCGAGATGCATAATCAGAAGCCATCGCAACTCGATGTGACCGAAAAGTTCAAATCGGTTGCACCGAGATTGAAAACCTAGATCAACTTAGTGATCTCAGTATGACCGAAATGGATGAGTCAGTCAGACCGAAACGCACAAAGAAGTTTTGGAAGTTTAAGTCTATGACGAATCGGGGACTCCGAGTGCTCCACACACAGAGTGGTTCGAATCTGACTTGATCAAACTTTGTGATGCAGCATGAATAGAGTTTGAGACGAGAAAATCATAGATAGCTAGAGAATGTTCTTAGGCATTCTTGTCCATCCACTTGGCAGAGAGAAAAAGAAACCAATCAATCAAAACAACAAGTGGATGTCCTCGAATGAGTAAATTATGCAACCAACATGCTCACACAATAAAATGGCAAATGAAATATGTGGCAAAGCATGCACAACCGATTCTAGCATCTATCAAGCAATTGGCGATGACTAGGTCATCTATATATGAGTATATTGACTTAGGAGTCAAATGAGAACATTTGATCATAGGTCATACTCATCGTTTAAGAACAAGTGGGGTTACCACTTTTACATAAAGCATTGTTGTGTTCACACCATTGAGTTGCTTTAGCTCAATTCTTAGAGTAAAGCTCCCCCTAGATGTGAGATCCCCCCTAAGAGGGATGAACTAACCTTGGGTTTTGTCGATGATGACTTCATGTAGGTGTTGAAGATGTGGATGCTCAATGTTGAAGTAGATCTTTGGAGCAATCCTTTGGAGTGAGTTGCACTTTCAATACCTACACGGGTTAGTCCCACAAGAAACAAACAAGGATATCCATAGACATAGAGTGATGCACACACAAGATGATGTCTATGAAAGCATTAGGTTACCTTGTCCCTTGTCTTACCAACAAGAGGGTTTGTGACTCCTTGAACTAGTGCAAGATGTGGAAGTTGATTGCACTTGTTCTTGCCAAAATGATAAGAGTGAAGTATGTTGGCGGAGTCACCCTCAAGAACTCTCTAGTTGTTCTTCTTCTGGATCCACACCATCTTGATGGGAATCCTCGGAGTTGTAGTCATACTTGATGAAGTAGAACTTGATGTAGTCTTGGGAACCCACTTGACCAAGGCTTTAGGTGCTTCTTCAAATGCATCAATTTCCTCTTGAAGCTTATCCTTGCCTTTTTGCTTGTGGTCTTGTGGTGGAAAATCATCTTGAGCTTGTGTCCCTTTTAAGGAAGTAGGATCATACTTCTCTTGTTGAGGAACAAACTTCGTCTTGGGCTATTGATCTTCTTCCCACTCAACTCCATTGGCGTTGAACTTCCGTTCAAAACCAACACCTTGGTTCTTCCGGTGCCTTCCTTGCTTTCGTACAATTTCCTCGAATTGCTTACTCCCGGCAAGGCTATTGTAAACACCTTTCTCTATAATTCCCTTCAATAAGCTATTTTCTTTCTCAAGTGTAACTTTGCTAAGAGAATCATTAGTGGAATCAAGAGAACTACTAGAAGTAGCAACATTGGATTTAACATGATTATTGTTACTACTAGAGGAAGAATCTTTCTTGTTCTTGTTACTAGATTTGACTTGAGGCATGTAAGTAGATAAGAATAAACGCTTGGCAATGTAAGAAGAACTTTTCTTGCGAAGATCATCATTGATTGCCTTTAGGAACTCATGCTCTTGCTCAAGATTGAGCTTCTCAAAACGTAATTTCTCATGAGTCCTTAAAAGTTCACGATGATGTCCTAAGATAGTTTCATGAGCTAACTTAAGAGTGTTTAGTTCTTTAGTTAGAGACTCAATCTTTTCCTTATCATTGTCATTCGTTTCATCTTGATTAGCAAGATTAATTGACGTTTCATCATAGTATCCATCACTAGAGTTGTCAACAAGTAAATCATCATCACCTAACAAGTCATCTTCATCACTATTGAAATCAACATACTCGGGTGTGATACCTTTGGGCCTTGAGCCATGAAGCATCTTCCAATTCCTTCATTTGGTGAATCAAATATGTCGTAGGAGTTGGTTGACATAAGTGCTAGACCGGCAACACCTTCATCTTGAGTATATTCGGAGTCAGAGTGATAGCTTCTCTCGGAGTGATTGTCGGAGTCGGAGCCGGATACCCATTCACCAACATGAGCTTGATGTCTTCGTTTTGTGTAGCTCCTTGATGACTTGTCCTTCCTCTCCGAATACTTGCTTCTCCGGGATGTTCTTCGTTCATAACGATCATCTCTACCCCTTCTCTCTTTTGATGGTGATTCTTCTCTTCTACTTCTTCTTTTTGGAGAATCTTCTCTTCTCTTGTAGGGTGCCGTACACTCATTGGAATAGTGTTCGGGTCTTCCACAATTGTAGCAATTTCGTTCTCGACTAGAAGATCTTTTGTCATTGTAGGACCTTGCTTTGGAACTTCTTTCTTTGCTCCTACTCTTGTAGAACTTGTTGAAGTTCTTCACCATTAGGCTCAATTCTTCATTAAAGGTTTGTTTCTCACTTGATGATGTGGGAGCTTCACATGTGGCTTTGTAAGCACCACTTGACTTGTTATGGAGCTCATCCTTATCCTTGAGTGACATCTCATGAGCAACAATTCTTCCAATGACTTCCGTTGGCTTGAGATCTTTGTAATTGGGCATCATTTGGATCAATGTGCATACGGTATCATATTTTCCGTCCAAAGCTCTTAAGATCTTCTTGATGATAAATTTGTCAATCATCTCTTCACTTCCTAAGCCGGCGATCTCATTTGTGATAAGAGCAAGCCTAGAGTACATTTCAGCGACACCTTCATCATCCTTCATTTTGAACTTGTCAAGCTGACTTTGAAGCACATCCAATTTGGATTCCTTGACGGAGTCGGTACCTTCGTGTATATCAATCAAAGTATCCCAAATTTCCTTTGCATTCTCAAGACGGCTGATTTTGTTGAATTCTTCGGGGCACAATCCGTTGAAGAGGATATCACAAGCTTGAGCATTGTATTGCAACATCTTCAACTCTTCTGTGGTAGCTTCACGGTTCGGTTCTCTCCCATGAAAGAATTCACCTTGCAAGTCAATACACACAATAGACCAAACGGCGGGGTTATGTCCAAGAATATGCATTTTCATCTTATGCTTCCAACTAGCAAAATTAGTACCATCAAAGTAAGGACCTCTACGGTGGTAATTTCCCTCGCTAGACGCCATACTCTCCTAGGTTGTGAAACCAAGCCTATGACCACCAAAAGCTATGGAAATCAAAGCAAATGGAGACCAAAGCTCTGATACCACTTGTAGGATCGAAAGTATGTCTAGAGGGGGGGGGGGTGATTAGACTACTTGACAAAATAAAAATCTATCCTTTTCCCAATTTTCTTCTTGGCATATTTTAGCAACTTTGGACAAGTCAAGCAATCTTAATACAATTCAAGCAAGCATGCAAAGAGTATATGAGCAGCGGAAAGTAAAGCATGCAACTTGCAAGAATGTAAATGGAAGGGTTTGGAGGATTCAAGCGCAATTGGAGACACGGATGTTTTTGTCGTGGTTACGATAGGTGGTGCTATCGTACATCCACGTTGATGGAGTCTTCAACCCACGAAGGTAATGGTTGCGCGAGTCCACGGAGGGCTCCACCCACGAAGGGTCCATGAAGAAGCAACCTTGTCTATCCCACCATGGCCATCGCCCACGAAGGACTTGCCTCACTAGCGGTAGATCTTCACGAAGTAGGCGATCTCCTTGCCCTTACAAACTCCTTGGTTCAACTCCACAATCTTGTCGGAGGCTCCCAAGTGACACCTAGCCAATCTAGGAGACACCACTCTCCAAGAAGTAACAAATGGTGTGTTGATGATGAACTCCTTGCTCTTGTGCTTCAAATGATAGTCTCCCCAACACTCAACTCTCTCTCACAGGATTTGGATTTGGTGGAAAGAAGATTTGAGTGGAAAGCAACTTGGGGAAGGCTAGAGATCAAGATTCATATGGTAGGAATGGAATATCTTGGCCTCAACACAAGTGTAGGTGGTTCTCCCTCAGAAAATGTAGGTTGGAAGTGTAGGTTCGTTCTGATGGCTCTCTCCAGAATGAAGAGGAGGTGGAGGGGTATTTATAGCCTCCACTCAAAATCTAACCGTTACACACAACTTGCCAAACTCGGTGAGACCGATTTTGGTAATAAGCTAACCAGAGAGTTGGTCAGGTAAACTCGCTGGGACCGATTCCCTCATTTCGGTGAGACCGAAATGTTACAAAAGGGAAATAGAGAGTTTACATTGCAATCTCGGTGGGACTGATCGCTCATTTCGGTGGGACCAAAATGTTACGAAGGGAAACAAAGAGATTACAATCCCATCTCGGTGAGACCAAGATCCCTATCGGTGAGACCGATTTTCCTAGGGTTTGTGGCAGTGGCTATGACATCTGAACTCGGTGGCGCTGGATAGAAAGAATCGGTGGGGCCGAGTTGGACTTTTGGATTAGGTCATATGTGGATGTGAGAAAGTAGTTGAGGGCTTTGGAGCATATCACTAAGCATTTTGAGCAAGAGTCTCATTAAGCAACACCTCGTCCCTCCTTGATAGTATTGGCTTTTCCTATGGACTCAATGTGATCTTGGATCACTAAAATAGAAAATGTAGAGTCTTGAGCTTGGAGCTTGAGCCAATCCTTTTGTCCTTAGCATTTTGAGGGGTCCACTTTTCTCATCCATGCCATACCAATCATTGAGCTTTCCTGAAATATTAGTCTTGAAATAGTATTAGCTCAATGAGCTATATGTTGTTAGGAATTACCAAAACCACCTAGGGATAGTTGCACTTTCACATACGGTTCACTTGGAAGAACTGTTTGCTTTGAGCCAAGAGAATAGAAATGGTTCAATTTAACAGGATGTGTGTGATACACGGCAAACAGGTCTATAAACAGAAATGTGTGCGAAGACCGATAATAACATAGACGATTGCTTCTAATAAGACACATGTGATATGCTCTGTCTACACAACATCTATTGGCCATAAGAATGCGAAGATGCATCCTATATCAGCAAGGACTAGCAGTTCCACCAATAGCTCATCTAAGAGAACTCTCAAGTTAACTGTTCTCAGGATGGAGCAGCCATCAGATGGGTTAGTGGATGGGAAGTTGTCTTGATGTTAAATTAACTGATAGGATGGGCCATAAAGGTCAAATTAAATGACCTCTATGATCCATCCCATCATTTAAATTAACCTCGAGGTTCTTGTTTTTTTAACACATGTTAAAGAAGGTCTACCGCATTACTTTTTGACAATGTGCGATATGTGGCATACAGTTGATCCATCCGACCTGTTTGTGATGGAATAAGCCATGTGTGTTGTGGGCAAACGCTTACTAGTATATAACCGTTTGCGATTGATGAATTCATCACCGACGGGTTCCCTAGTGTGGTCCGTGTTCATCTGATCATCATCTACTTCTTGTGCTAGCTCGATGTTCCTTCTATACTAAGTTTCTATTAATTGATAGTGTTTAATGAACACACCACCGTTTCCCGCCATTTTCTCACCTGTTTCCCGCCACCCAGTGATATTGCGCATAAACCTAGGCGGCGCGCAATGCACGGAGGCGACAAGCGCAGCCTGTAGCACATCCACCTTTTCCAAGCATGCCAACCCACCAAAGCGCCGCGTCTTCCATCAACCTCGTCGACGAGGAAAACGAGCAGGCGCCACGGCCCGTTGAGGCCGAAGCACTCCCCGGCAACGCGATGGATGACGTCGTGATGCGCGTCATCGCCAGGGTTGAGCAGACCCTTGGCGCATGGCGCTTGAGCGCTGCGGATCAAGATAGGCATGTCAGCGCCGAGAGGCTGCAGCTCGCCGCACAATATGATCGATGGCGCGCCACAGAGCAAGCTAGGCGCGTCCGCGTCGATAGGGTGCGGATCGCCGCACGGCGAGACCGTTGGAGCGCCACAGAGCGAGAGGCACGGCGCGCCGCACAGCAAGAGCGGATCCATCGACGCTTGCCTGCCGTCGACACGGTGTCGTAGCTGGGTACACGTCTGATGTCTACTACTTAACCTTCTTCTTGTAGACGTTGTTGGGCCTCCAAGTGCAGAGGTTTGTAGGACAGTAGCAAAATCCCCTCAAGTGGATGACCTAAGGTTTATCAATCCGTGGGAGGCATAGGATGAAGATGGTCTCTCTCAAGCAACCCTGCAACCAAATAACAAAGAGTCTCTTGTGTCCCCAACACACCCAATACAATGGTAAGTTGTATAGGTGCACTAGTTCGGCAAAGAGATGGTGATACAAGTGCAATATGGATGGTAGATATAGTTTTTTTAATCTGAACATATAAAAACAGCAAGGTAGCAAGTGGTAAAAGTGAGCGTAAACGGTATTGCAATGCTTGGAAACAAGGCCTAAGGTTCATACTTTCACTAGTGCAAGTTCTCTCAACAATGATAACATAATTAGATCATATAACTATCCCTCAACATGCAACAAAGAGTCACTCCAAAGTCACTAATAGCGGAGAACAAACGAAGAGATTGTTGTAGGGTACGAAACCACCTCAAAGTTATCCTTTCTGATCGATCTATTCAAGAGTCCGTAGTAAAATAACACGAAGCTATTCTTTTCGTTCGATCTATCCTAGAGTTCGTACTAGAATAACACCTTAAGATACAAATCAATCAAAACCCTAATGTCACCTAGATACTCCAATGTCACCTTAAGTATCGACGGGTATGATTATACGATATGCATCACACAATCTCACATTCATCTATTCAACCAACACAAAGAACTTCAAAGAGTGCCCCAAAGTTTCTACCGGAGAGTTAAGATTTAAAACGCAGTCAATTCTCTATGCATAGATTCCCAAGGTCACGGAACCCGCAAGTTGATCACCAAAACATACATCAAGTAGATCACATGAATATCCCATTGTCACCACATATAAGCACATGCAAGACATACATCAAGTGTTCTCAAATCCTTAAAGACTCAGTCCGATAAGATAACTTCAAAGGGAATACTCAATCCATTACAAGAGAGTAGAGGGGCGGAAACATCATAAGATTCAATTATAATAGCAAAGCTCACGGTACATCAAGATCGTGCCAAATCAAGAAAACGAGAGAGAGAGATATATAAAATACATAGCTACTGGTACATACCCTCAGCCCCGAGGGTGAACTACTCCCTCCTCGTCATGGAGAACGCCGAGATGATGAAGATGGCCACCGGTGAGGGATTCCCCCTTCGGCAGGGTGCCGGAACAGGGTCCCGATTGGTTTTTCATGGCTGCAGAGGCTTGCGGGGCGGAACTCCCGATCTCGGTTTCTTTCTAGGGGTTTCTGTATTTATAGGAATTTTTGGCGCCAGTCTCACGTCAGGGGGGTCTCCGAGTCATCCACGAGATAGGGAGCCGTGCCCAGGGGGGTAGGGCGCACCCTCCACCCTCGTGGATGGCTCGGGACTTTTCTAGCCCAACTCTTTTACTCCGGGGGCTTCTTTTGGTCCATAAAAAATCATCAAAAATTGGCGCGTCAATTGGACTCCGTTTGGTATTCCTTTTCTGTAAAACTAAAAAACAAGGAAAAAACAAAAGCTGGCACTGGGCTCTAGGTTAATAGGTTAGTCCCAAAAATCATACAAAATATCATATAAATGCATATAAAACATCCAAGATGGATAATATAATAGCATGGAACAATCAAAAATTATAGATACGTTGGAGACGTATCAACGTCCTGTCGGTACCCCCATTCCTCGCCAGGAGTGGGCAGAGGCCCTCTGCGCCGTACTTGAACTGGACGCCCGCCGCGCCGTTTGCATGGGTCGCACCGTTCGCCTTGTCCGCCGCTGGTGTGATGCGAACGCGCTGGTCGGTAGGCTCGACCACCTCCTAGGCCCAGGTGTCCACCTGGGCGCACTAGAGGAACATGACCGTCGCATCCTCGAGCTGGTGATCTCCGATGAAATAGCCAACTTGGAGCTCGAGATCGCGCTCCAGATGTACCGCGAGCGTGTCGACCGCTTGGACGAACGCGTGCACGAGTTCAGACAGAGCCAAGAGCTACCATAGGCAAGGGCTGCTGGTTATGGTCTCATGGACGCGTTTTATTTTGTTGAGTCGTTTCGACGTGGATAGCTATGTATTAACAGCAATCATAGTATTGCTCTGTTTCAATGTGTGTACTCTGTTTTTCGTTCTTATATGTTCTGTTTCAATGTGTGTATATACGCTTTCCGTTCTGTATATGTGGATGATAACAGCTAGATTCAAATTAGTATACAAAAACAGATATAAATGGAATTCATAATATATATATATATATATTAATTGTTCATTAGTTCATCACAAAATATATATAATATCATCACATATATGTGATGATACTTAACTACTAGGTACAATGCATAAAATTGAAAACGAACAATACTAAAACTAATAATCCGTCCTGATGCGCGACGTCTTCCCAGCGCGGAGGCAGTACTCCGCCTCCTCCGTCTCGCAGCGCTTGACGTACCGATCTGCCTCTTGCTGGCGGATGCGCGCGGACGATCTTGCCATTTCACTGGGCGCCCACCGGAGCTCCTCGTCGGTGGCACGCTGGAGCTTATCGGCCCACCTCCATGCAGCGATGAGGCGCCTAGCGCCTTTGACTTTTTTTGCGAAGTACCCGTCTTCGTACACCTGCTCCGCACGACGACGCGCCCGCCCCCAAAGCTCCACATTCTCCTTTTCCCAGGCGGCATCATGGGCTTCACATGCCACCTGGTACCTGGCTTCCTCCTCCGCCATCTCCTTCTTGAACGCCACTTGCCTGGCTTTCTCAGCCGGCGGCAGTGAATTCCACATACAAAGATTGTACTGGCCCCAAAACCAATCCAAAGTTGAGGGGTCCAGCGCAACCTCGTCCGACAGCGCGTAGGGGTCCTCCTCGTCGCTGCTCTTTGACTGAGCGTCCTCAGGGGCGGCGACTCCTCGTCGGCGCGTGGGCAGACCGGCGGCGCCATGGCAGATCTTTGAGAGAGAGAGAGAGAGAGAGAGAGGGCGAGCAAGGGGAGGATGTAGATGAGAATGCAGGCGGGACGACGTGAGCAAGATAGTATTTATTGGCGGTCGGAATCTAGATCGACGGGAACAGTATGCTCGCCGGTCGCCGAAATTTACGAGTACTATAGTTTGAATTACACACAATTCCCCCATTAGAATCCGTGTATGAACATAATAGCTGACGGTTTCCAATACAGAACCGTGTGTGATTAATAAGCCCCGCCATTCACCTTCCAAACCTCGAGGCGCGAAATAGAGTGCCAATCGTGTGGGGGCCGGTTGTCTTGCCAGATCTTTACATTTTCTTTTTTGAACACCAGATATTTACATCGTCTGAAGATTTTTTGAACACCAGGTATTTACTCTCGGAACCACTAGCCTTCTAGTGAGTTGCTCCGGTTTGTGAGGGGTGTGTGTCCAAACTTTCGTCAAACATGCCAATTTTTTTACCACATCATCTTGGTGGCATGACATTACACTAAGCAGGGTTTCATGTTTTTCTGATCATTTTTTAATTTTTTGGAATTAAAATGCCATGGCACTCCATGCATACATATGCATGTGTCCATGTCGTGAGACCAATATGTTTGAAAATTCCTTCTAATTTACTGCACATGGAATTAACTCGCACACAAGTACACACATATGATTTTTCAAACCGTTATGGTTAGCCGTTGCATGTAGATGTAGTGCAAATTTGAAACAGTCATTAAATGGCTAGAAAATCACTTAAATGTCTTCAAAAGGTCAAATGACCCCTGAAATTTTCCAAATTTTCACATGACAGTTATATTAGTGCACATTACACATAGAAAAAATTTGAAGGCCGTAAGAGGAAGCTATCTCCCGTTTGTCATCAATCATGCATTGTTCCCTCTGGGAACCACGAGCCTTCTAGTGAGTTGCTCCGGTTTGTGAGGGGTGTGTGTCCAAACTTTTGTCAAACAGACCAATTTTTTTACCGGATCATCTTGGTGGCATGACATTACATCAACCAAGGTTTCATGTGTTTCTGATATTTTTTAATTTTTACGAATTTAAATGCCATGTCACTCCATGTTTAATTGCACTGGTACATCGAGGTGCTAAACAAATGGTTTTTAACCCCTTTCCGCGGCGACATTTGGAACCGTCGCCAAGTGAGTGTGTGCGATAGGGTGTCCTTCCCACACGATCCAGAAATCGTCAGGGATAGGCCCTCCTGGGACCCAAGCTGGGGCGGTGTGCGATCGGGTGAGGCATCGAAACCCAATCATTTTCGTAGGTATGTACATTCCACACGGTAATCTGAGAAAATTATTTCCATACGTATGTACATCCCACACGGTGAATCCCAGAAAAACATTTCCGTAGGTATGTATATCACACACAGTCAATCCAAGGAATTTGTTTCTGTTCTTATGTACATCCCACACAGTCAATCCAGGGAAAACGTTTCCATTCGTATGTATATCACACAAGTTCTTTGTGTGGAAATGTTTGTGCAAGGTGGCCTAACGCAAACAGTTCGCTGCCGGAAGCTGTGTGTGATTCTTAGTTGGTCGAACACGCCTACTTTATAGAAACCGTGCGGGTTGTTTGAGTTCATCGCCCACGGTGCTGTCTGAGTAACCGTCTGCAATAGAAAACCCCAATAAGTAGGGTAATTAGCCTATTATTGATAATTCATGTACTAATCAAACTGATATTTCTTATAAAACACGCCAGATATTTCATATCCGTATAAAAGCAGCCAGGATATCATAACCAAATTACATCAGATAGCTTCGCACTCGCCATTCGCCATTACACAACAACACCAAGTTTCACATGCAGCATCAAAAACCTTTGGAAAGTAGCATCATACACGGTAAATAGACTGATGAATCTCATCTAGGAAACTGTAGAAGCGGAAGGCAAATATTGAGCCTTCAGTGATGTTGAATGTCCTTGCAACTTTAGGCCAGTGGCTATGGATAATTGCCCGCCCAACCTTCTTCCTCTTCAGCAAGACTTCAATATTGTACCATGGGTGTTGAATGAATACCTTCCTCGCCTCTTGGCCATGCAGGTGGTCTGAGAGGTAATCATCGATGAACTGCTTTTAAAAGTACTGAAAAGAAAGCTATGCATAAATCACTGTTGTAAATTTTGGAATGGCGCAAGGGGTAAAAACAAGGTAAAAGAGTTGGTACCATCCTATAGTTGATTGATGTCTTCTTCTTTGTGGTAACAAAGATCTCGCTGTTATTCGTCGCAATTTTCTTCATCCTAACAATCTTTCTCGAAGTTTCTTGACTTGGTGATATTCATGAACATCTCATTTCCCCATATGCAAAATGGGTTGAACAGTGGGTCTAAGCCTCTGACAGCAGGACCTACATGTGCAAGACCAAATTGCAAGAAACCTAAATATTAGAATGATTCCTACAACTGCACAACAATGTGCTATTATCCAAAGGACCTTGCTTGAACAAACCTCGATGGTAAACCGCAGTGTCTCCCATTGTTTCCCTGCAACACACATAAGGAAGATCTTGATCAGGTTAACTGAGAGTTGCCATACTATCAGTAGAATATGTATTGAGTACAGTCAAATTCGTTTGGTGTCACATGCATAACAATGGGAAATTGTACCCATAGCAAATGAAAATCAAATTGCAGTTAAATGGACAACATACCAAATGAACCAAAATAGTTAACTGAGCACGACATTGCAGAATAGAAACATGTACTAGAAGATAAGACAGTTAACAAAACAAAGAATTCTTGAGAACAGTACTACGAAATGTAGCAATTGTTGGACCAAAGTTTTAACTGAACATTATATTTCAGAGGACCAAACTGTTAACTGAACATCAGATTGTATATTAACATTACAGAGGACAAATCACTAGAAGGCACTGGCGGTGGCCTCAAGAAAACATCACGAACTGTATTTTAAAGTAGACAACCGCGCAGCGGTGTCGACGGTGGCCTCGAAGACGAGGTGCTCCTACAAGATCTGGCGGTCAACACGCATGGCAGCCATAGCGACCTGGTTCACGCGTGCGGCCGCATGCTACTCAGCTCCACATTATACTGCGTGTAAAATGGCTGTGGGCGGCACTTAATTGGAGGAGGGGGCAGTGATTTCGGTGGAAGGTGTCGCTCCGTCAGTCAGGGCATGTGGGACGGGAAAGAAGGAGGATGGTGTGTGTGGGGTGTGGATTACATGACCATATCGACGAGGCTGCACATCAAGAAGAAGGGTCGGTGGCGAGGAGGCCGCGCAGCAAGAAGAATGGTCGCCGGCGAGGAGGCGGCGCTGCAAGAAGAAGGGTCGCCGGTGAGGAGGCGGCGCTGCAAGAAGAAGGGTAGCCGGCGAGGAGGCGGCGCTGCAAGAAGAAGGGTCGCCGGCGAGGAGGCTGAGCTGCCAGTAAGCAGCAGTGAAGGTTTGAACTTGGAAATCAAGGAGGAACAGTGGAAATGTGGCTTTTGGTAGGAGGGAGGGGGCGGGGAGATAGATATTTCCGCGGTGGCAATTTTTTTTCGCTCGGTGCCGCGAGAAACTGCGCATAAGTGTGGTTCAAGCGGGCGGTGGATCAGATGACGAAGCTTCCTGCGTAAGCCAGACAAGACGATGCGCCAAGATATTTTATATCACATCCCACACGATTCTTTTTAGTAAACTGTTTGTGGTATGCCTGATTTTTTCATTATGTCTTGAAAGACAAAATGGTGTTACGGAGGGAAAGGATGGTGTTTGAATTGCTAGAACATTTACGTACAGTGAACATGCAACTAGTACATGAGTGTCGTGTTTAAATTTGGAATTATTCCGGGTTCGTTTGGCATTTTATGCATTAATTGAGTTTCTGGGCATTTAATGTGCATAATTCAAATTTGAACTACAAGCACATGCTCCAATGCACCAAAGTTTGCTGAAAAATCACATGTGTGTCTTTGGGTGAATATATAGGTCCCATGCAAGGAATGGGAATAAAATTCAAACATCTAGGCGTCGTGGCTCGGCCGGAATGATTGAGAAACTTGGTTTTTTAATTACTGTAAATCCAAAACACGCTGAAAATCATGAAACTTGGCATGGTATCATGACATGGCACCAACATGCTGCAGTAATTTTTTGGCCGAATTGGGACAAGCTTTGGTGTAAGCTTCTTGCAAACCGGAGCTTCCCTCAAGAAGGCTCCTGGTTCCGAGAGGGAACGTGTCACCTCCGTGTGCTGAAACGACATCACGACACCGCCTTCTCTCCCGCCTTAATTTTTGTACCGGCAGATTAGACCAAATAGAAGTATCGTGCTAAAATTTGGAATTATTCCGTGTTCGTTTGGCCTTTTTCAAACATTAATTGAGTTTCTGGGCATTTAATGTGCATAATTCAAATTTGAACTACAAGCACATGCTCCAGTGCACCAAAGTTGTTTGAAAAATCACATGTCTGTCCTTGGGTGAATTTCTAGGTCCCATGTAAGAGAGGTGAGTGAAATTCAAACATCTAGGCGTCGTGGCTCGGCCGAAAAGATTGAGAAACTTGGTTTTTTAATTCCTGTAAATTCAAAACACGCCTAAATATCATGAAACTTGGCATGGTGTCATGACATGACACCAACATGTTGCGGTAATTTCTTTGGCCGAACTGGGACAAGCTTTGGTGTAGGCTTATTGCAAACCGGAGCTTCCCTCAAGAAGGCTCCTGGTTCCGAGAGGGAACGTGTCACCTCCGTGTGCGAAATGACATACGTACACTGCCTTCTCCCGCCTTAATTTTTTTACACAGGCAGATTAGACCAAATAGAAGTATCGTGCTAAATTTTGGAATTATTCCGTGTTCGTTTGTCCTTTTTATACATTAATTGAGTTTCTGCGCATTTAATGGGTATAATTTAAATTTGAACTACAAACACGTGCTCCAGTGCAACAAAGTTGTTTGAAAAATCACATGTGTGTCCTTGGGTGAATTTCTAGGTCCCATGCAAGAGATGGGAGTGAAATTCAAACATCTGGGTGTCGTGGCTCGGCCGGAAAGATTGAGAAACTTGATTTTTTAATTCCTGTAATTCGAAAACACGCCTGAAAATCATGAAACTTGGCATGGTCTCATGACATGGCACCAACATGCTGTGGTAATTTTTTGGCCGAATTGGGACAAGCTTTGGTGTAAGCTTCTTGCAAACCCGAGCTTCCCTCAAGAAGGCTCCTGGTTCCGAGAGGGAACGCGTCACCTTCGTGTGCGAAACGACATACGTACACTGCCTTCTCCCGCATTAATTTTTTACACAGCCAGATTAGACCAAATAGAACTACCGTGCTAAATTTTAGAATTATTCCGAATTCATTTGGCCTTTTATATACATTAATTGAGTTTCTGGGCATTTAATATGCATAATTCAAATTTGAACTACAAGCACAGGCTCCAGTGCACCAAATTGTTTGAAAAATCAAATGTGTGTCCTTGGGTGAATGTCTAGGTCCCATGCAAGAGATGGGAGTGAAATTCAAACATCTGGGAGTCGTGGCTCAGCCGGAAAGATTGAGAAACTTGGTTTTTTAATTCCTGTAATTCCAAAACACGCCTGAAAATCATGAAACTTGGCATGGTCTCATGACATGGCACCAACATGTTGCGGTAATTTTTTTGGCCGAATTGGGACAAGCTTTGGTGTAAGCTTCTTGCAAATCGGAGCTTCCCTCAAGAAGGCTCCTGGTTCCGAGAGGGAACGTGTCACCTCCGTGTGCGAAACGACATACGTACACTGCCTTCTCCCACTTTATTTTTTTACATAGCCAGATTAGACGAAATAGAAGTATCGTGCGAAAATTTGGAATTATTCCGGGCTCATTTCGTCTTTTTTATACATTAATTGAGTTTCTGGGCATTTAATATGCATAATTCAAATTTGAACCACAAGCACATGCTCCAGTGCACCAAAGTTGTTTGAAAAATCACATGTGTGTCCTTGGGTGAATTTCTAGGTCCCATGCAAGAGATTGGAGTGAAATTCAAACATCCGGGCGTCGTGGCTCGGCCGGAAAGATTGAAAAACTTGGTTTTTTAATTCCTGTAATTCCAAAACACGTCTGAAAATCATGAAACTTGGCATGGTGTCATGACATGGCACCAACATGCTGCGGTAATTTTTTTGGCTGAATTGGGACAAGCTTTGGTGTAAGCTTCTTGCAAGTCGGAGCTTCCCTCAAGAAGGCTCGTGGTTCTGAGAGGGAACGTGTCACCTCCGTGTCTTGCGACATACGTACACTGCCTTCTCCCGCCTTAATTTTTTTACACAGGCAGATTAGACCAAGTAGAAGTACCTTGCTAAATTTTGGAATTATTCTGGGTTCGTTTGGCCTTTTTTATACATTAATTGAGTTTCTGGGTATTTAATGTGCATAATTCAAATTTGAACTACAAGCACATGCTCCAGTGCACCAAAGTTGTTTGAAAAATCACATGTGTGTCCTTGGGTGAATTTCTAGGTCCCATGCAAGAGATGGGAGTGAAATTCAAACATTTGGGCGTCGTGGCTCGGCCGAAAATATTGAGAAACTTGGTTTTTTAATTCCTGTAATTCCAAAACACGCCTGAAAATCCTGAAACTTGGCATGGTTTCATGACATGGCACCAACATGCTGTGGTAATTTTTTTGTCCGCTTTGCGAAGGCGCACACATTAACAATCAACAAAGTCATTTTGGAACAAGTGCTATCACGTTACAAATCGGAAACACAAGTATTATTGAAACCGTGGGCGTTCGACTTACTAATTACGTGCGGCCACGCGTCCCCTTTTTTTATTGGCTAGGAGGTGCCGTGCGGGGTAGCTATTTGAGTACGGGAGGCGTGCGATCAGACCCTCGCATGCTCATCGGGAGGAGAGCCCTTTGATCGCTACCCGCCACAAGACCTCCCTCCCAACGTCTCCATTAATGGCGCCCGAGTACCTGTTCTATGGTGTGGCTATATGTCTCACTGGACTGAGATTTAAGAGAGAAAAATGAAAATCTGAAAAGAAAGTTTTGCACGGATCTTGATGTAAGATCCAACGGAACTACATAGCATCGACTGTGACTTATAGCAAGCATGATGAATATAAGGACGATGACAGTGGATAATAATTGTCTTACATAGTTGGAAACATAAATTAAAAAAGCCACATGCGGCAACACCCTAAATACACAAGGGCAAAAGAAGAAGGAAGACAATGATCTGGCTCGCTGATCTCTACTTTCTTGATGCGTTGCTGCAGGCCGCGGGAACTAGTCTCCGCGGTGAGCGGCGACGAGCTCTTTCTTGTCCTCAAGATGCTGGTTGAGAGCATCCACAGATTCCTCCACCAGCCTTCTGCGCTCGATGCGCAGCATGGCATTCTCGTCCAAAAGTTTCTCGACGATGACGCCGGTCCACTTCAACAAGGCAGTGGTCTGCTCCTGCTGCTCCACACTTCCGACGATCTTCGCCCTCAGCAGGTCACGCTCGGCCCGGAGCTTCGCATTGCTCTCATTTAGTTGCCGGATGACGTCGGTACACTGTTCAAACGAGGCTTTCAGGTCATCCTGCAACCTCGCCCACCTGAAGATCTGATCCATCTGCCTAAGAATGAGGGCACGCATGCGCCTGTAAGAGTCCTTGCCTGCCCGTGAGGCATTTTCCCAGGCCGCCGCGGCGCGGGAGGACATATCTGCTGCATTCGCGGCGCGGCGGGACATCTCTTCTGCTTCTGCAGCGCGGCCGGACCAGTCTGCTGCATCGATGGCGCGGCGGGTCCTCCATGCTGCTTCGGCGGCACGGCGGGACCTCTTTGCTGCTACCGCCGTGTGGTGGGACATGTTGGCTGCTTTTTTGCGGCGGCGGGACATCTCTCGTGCTTGCGCTTCCGTGCTCGCCTCTCCACGGTGGCAATCTTTCGACCCGAACTCACGCTGGCCATGGCGTATTTAAGGGAACGATGATGAATGACTTGTTTGTTTTTGACTTTTTATGGATGAGGAGTTGAGGAGGAATGTGCAGTCATCTTGGAGTAGTAGTATTTATAACCGCGTAGTAATATGCTCCTAAGTGGGAAACCGTTTAGGTTTTGATCGGTGTGAATAGGTTTGCAATTTGGAATGTGACGGGACGCGGCCTCCCTTTTATTCTAAAAAAATTGTGACGGGATGCATGCTCAAAATTTACTGACAGTTATAAGTGCGACACTATTCTCAGAAGGCGTAACGTGGGCACGTACGCCTTCTCGGCCGCGTACGTGGCGTTTGCACCATAGGGTGCACCGCAATAGGCAACGCCAGCACACGTCTTGTTCCAACAACCATGCGTGCTCGTTATTACCATCGCGCATGCTTATTTTAATTAGAATGGGTGTGCCCGTCTAGCGCACACACGTTGATCTATCTAACTGTTTCAGTTTGTTGTGGCTAATCGCAAACAGTTCATCCATGTGAAGTGTATGCCATAAATCACAGACACTTTGATCTGGCTTACCCGTTTACGTTACATTTGCCTAATCGCAAAGCAGTTAATCCTTCCAAGCGTATGCCCTCAATCACACACACCTTGATCTGGCTGACCATTTCTTTTGTGTTGCCTAATCACAAACAGTTCATCCGGAAAGTGAACCTGTGATAATCGAGTATCGCACACACCTTCATCTGGCTGTCTGTTTCTTTTGTGTTGCCTAATCACAAACAATTCATCCGAGTGAACTGTATGCTCTATATCGCACATGCCTTCATCAGGCTGCCGGTTTCTTTTGTTCCGCCTCATCGCAAATAGTTCATTGGACTGAACCGTATGCCCTGGATCGCACACGCAACTAAAATCTGAACCGTGTTTGATGCATCCTCCATTGCAAACGTTTTGCACATTTTTTGACGGTTTTTTTACATCCCCGTTTGTGATTAATGCATCGCACACAGTTTCGCGAAAGGGTCTCTGATCGTAGTGTCGCGTTAGCAGCATCCTGCAGTAGTGTTGTGTCATAGCCGTTAGACAAATATGTTTGAAAATTCCTTCCAATTTACTGCACATGGAATTAGATCGCACTCAAGTACACAAATATGATTTTTCAAACCATTATGGTTAGCCGTTGCATGTACATCTAGTTCTAATTTGAATTATGGTCATTAAATGGCCAGAAAATCACTTAAATGTCTTCAAAAGGTCAAATGACCCCTAAATTTTTCCAAAATTTGACATGACAATTGTATTAGTGCACGTTACACGTAGAGAAAATTTGAAGGCCGTAAGAGGAAGCTAGCTCCCGTTCGTCATCAAACATGCATTGTTCCTTCTCGGAACCATGAGCCTTCTAGTGAGTTGCTCCGGTTTGTGAGGGGTGTGTGTCCAAAATTTCGTCAAACATGCCAATTTTTTTACCACATCATCTTGGTGGCATGACATTACATCAACCAAGGTTTCATGTGTTTATGATTTTTTTTTAATTTTTTGTAATTTAAATGCCATGACACTCCATGCTTAATTATGTCATAGCCGTTAGACCAATATGTTTGAAGTTTCCTTCCAATTCTGCACATGGAATTAAATCGCACACAAGTACACAAATATGTTTTTTCAAATCGTTATGGTTAGCCGTTGCATGTACATCTAGTTCTAATTTGAATTACGGTCATTAAATGGCTAGAAAATCACTTAAATGTCTTCAAAAGGTCAAATGACCCCTGAAATTTTCAAAAATTTGACATGACAGTTGTATTAGTGCACGTTACACGTAGAAACAATTTGAAGGCCATAAGAGGAAGCTATCTCCCGTTCATCATCAAACATGCATTGTTCCCTCTCGGAACCACGAGCCTTCTAGTGAGTTGCTCTGGTTTGTGAGGGGTGTGTGTCCAAAATTTCGTCAAACATGCTACATTTTTTACCACATCATCTTGGTGGCATGACATTACATCAAACAAGGTTTCATGTGTTTCTGATTTTTTTAATTTTTTGGAATTTAAATGCCATGGCACTCCATGCTTAATTGTGTCATAGCCGTTAGACCAATATGTTTGAAAATTCCTTCCAATTTACTGCACATGGAATTAAATCGCACACAAGTACATAAAATATGACTTTTCAAAACGTTATGGTTAGCTGTTGCATGTACATGTACTTCAAATTTCAATTACGGTCATTAAATGGCTAGAAAATCACTTAAATGTCTTCAAAGGTCAAATGACCCCTGAATTTTTCCAAAATTTGACATGACAGTTATATTAGTAGTACAAATTTTCTCGTACATTTAAAACACCATCCATTGCCACTTTACTCCAAATTCGTCTTTCACAGCTAATAAAAAATATCTACAACATCACACACCGTTATTTTGTAGGAAACCCTTTGCGATGAAAATTTCTGGTTCTATTTAAGTCTTCCTCCTTAAGCTTCGCCGGCTCATCTACTCCAGTGCCGGTAACCCCCAAATCCACGAATCCTGATCCCAATTCCTGCACTCCCTTCTTGCAAAGATGATGCCGTGGAAACGCTTCGTGAAGGCCCGTACGATGGCTGCGTCCCCCCCGAGCGCCGCCGCCTACGCCGAGAGTGCCACCGCATCCACATTGAGTGCGGCCGCTTCCGCTGAGAGGGCATCTGCGGCAGCTGACAGGGCAGCCGCAGCAGTCGAGACGGCTGCAGCAGCTGCTGCGATGGTGGCTGCAAACGCCGAGAGTGCTCGAGCTGCCGTCCGTGCCACCGATGTCGCCCTGGCCTGGGTTGAGGCCATGCACGCCAAGATATTCCAGGCCACCTCGGAATCCAGCATGCAACCGACGTTTGAAAAGGCGGCGGCGGCCATGGAGCACCTGCTTCCTCATGAGGTCGCCGAGCGGGAGCTGGAGACGCAGGAGGCGGCGGAGATCGAGGAGCGCCGAGAGAAGGAGTTGCGCGTGGCCGAGGTCGAAGTAGAGAAGAGTCTGTCCGTCGAGGAATTGGCGGTGGAGTACCAACGCGAGCTCTGGCGCAACCACTACTATGAGTACTACAACCTTGAGGGTGGCGCCGAGGACGAGGACGAGGACGCGGTGGACTTCAGCAGGGGGGACGCGGAGTCCACCAACAGCGACATGTCGCTAGTGAAGGAAATATGCCCTAGAGGCAATAATAAAGTTGTTATTTATATTTCCTTGTATCATGATAAAGTTTTATTATTCAAGCTAGAATTGTATTAACCGAAAACTTAGTACATGTGTGAATACATAGACAAACAGAGTGTCCCTAGTATGCCTCTACTTGACTAGCTCGTTAATCAAAGATGGTTAAGTTTCCTAGCCATAGACATGTGTTGTCATTTGATCAATGGGATCACATCATTAGAGAATGATGTGATGGACAAGACCCATTCGTTAGCTTAGCACTATGATCGTATAGTTTATTGCTATTGCTTTCTTCATGACTTATACATGTTCCTCTGACCATGAGATTATGTAACTCCTGAATACCGGAGGAACACCTTGTGTGCTATCAAACGTCACAACGTAACTGGGTGATTATAAAGATGCTCTACAGGTGTCTTCGAAGGTGTTTGTTGGGTTAGCATAGATCGAGATTAGGATTTGTCACTCCGTGTATCAGAGAGGTATCTCTAGGCCCTCTCGGTAATGCACATCACTATAAGCCTTGCAAGCAATGTGACTAATGAGTTAGTTGCGGGATGATGCATTACGGAATGAGTAAAGAGACTTGCCGGTAATGAGAATGAACTAGGTATGATTGTACCGACGATCGAATCTCGGGCAAGTAACATACCGATGACAAAGGGAACAACGTATGTTGTTATGCGGTTTGACCGAGAAAGATCTTCGTAGAATATGTAGGAGCCAATATGAGCATCCAGGTTCCGCTATTGGTTATTGACCGGAGATGAGTGTCGGTCATGTCTACATAGTTCTCGAACCCGTAGGTCCGCACACTAAACGTTCGATGACGATCGGTATTGTGAGTTTATGTGTTTTGATGTACCGAAGGTTGTTCGGAGTCCCGGATGTGATCACCGACATGACGAGGAGTTTTGAAATGGTCGAGACGTGAAGATTGATATATTGGAAGGTTATGTTTTGGACAACGAAATGGTTTCGGATGAAGTCGGGCATTTTCCGGAGTACCGGGGGGTTACCGGAACCCCCCGGGGAGTTAATGGGCCTTAATGGGCTTTAGTGGAAGAGAGGAGGAGGCGGCCAAGTGGGAGGCGCGCGCCCCCAAGCCCAATCCGAATTGGGGGCGGGGGGCTTTCCTTTCTCTCCCTCTTCCCTTCCTTCCCCCTCCTAGTTGGACTAGGAAAGGGGGGGGGGGACCTACTCCTAGTAGGAGTAGGAATACCCCCTTGGGGCGCGCCATAGGAGGCCGGTGTCGGTGTCAAAACCGGCGGATCTCGGGTAGGGGTTCCCGAACTGTGCGTCTAAGGTCGATGGTAACAGGAGACAGGGAACATGATGTTTACCTAGGTTCGGGCCCTCTCTATGGAGGTAATACCCTACTTCATGCTTGATTGATCTTGATGGATATGAGTATTACAAGAGTTGATCTACCACGGGATTGTAATGGCTAAACCCTAGAACTCTAGCCTGTATGACTATGGTAATAAGTATCCGCCTTTCCGGACTAAGTCCTCCAGTTTATATAGACACCGGGAGGATCTAGGGTTACACAGGGTCGGTTACAAAGAAAGGAATCTACATATCCGGTCGCCAAGCTTGCCTTCCACGCCAAGGAGAGTCCCATCCGGACACGAGTGCAGTCTTCGGTCTTCGTATCTTCACAGCCCATCAGTCCGGCCCATGGTTAACAGGCCGGACGCCTGAGGACCCCTTAGTCCAGGACTCCCTTAGTAGCCCCCGTACCAGGCTTCAATGACGAGGTGTTCGGGGCGCAGATTGTCTTCGGCATTGCAAGGCGGGTTCCCCCTCCGACGGCTTCTGAGTAATGTATTCGACTTTTAATTCAATGTCGCATCCCTCGGCTTCTGTGTATCTATGACTTCATCTTCCACGTGTCGGGTGGATGCGGACGGTCAGGGTATTTTTTGCAAATAACACCCTAGCCCTGCAAGAAAGAGCGTCTATTTAAAGAGATTGGATCTCAGATCCTTTCGGCACTACGCAGAGAAAATCCTCAGAGACTGCCAGGAAAGACCATTCCAACATGGCTAACATTCCCAGCTCCTCTTCCCGTTCCAACGTAGAGAGAGGCGAGTGGGAGAGGTGCTCTGTGTCCCACAGCCAATTGGAGAAGTTGCAAAGGCAGGGATTTCTCCCTCCTGCAGATCTGGTCCCTGTTCGAGCAGGATTGGCCTCCTTCAACGGCAAAACCCAGGCGGAGGATTTCCCCAATCCGTCTGTTGGAGAACGAGTGTGCTTTGTCCCCTATCTGCTGAGGGGCGTGGGATTTCCAATTCACCCATTCCTCCGAGGGCTTCTGGAGTATTATGGCCTCCAGCTGCACAATTTTACCCCAGCCTCCGTCTTGCATATTGCGGGTTATGTCGCTTTATGCGAACTATTCCTGGGTTGTGAGGCCCATTTTGATCCGTGGAGAAAGTTGTTTTGCCTTGTCCCGCGCAACCACGAGGGATCGATATTTGAAGTGGGCGGGGCCGAAATATGGCGTATTGCTGAGACTGGATACCTATCCAGCGCACCGAAGAAAGCTTCTGAAGAGTGGACCTCCGAGTGGTTCTACATTGATGATGTCGTACTTCCAGATCCAGTCCGGAGAGGTCTCCCCAAGTTTGCGAGTGTTCCTCTGAAGAAGCGCCACAGCTGGCGCCCTCAGAGCCTCGAGGAGGAAGATAGTGCGGAAGTTCGCAAACTCCTGAGCAAGATCAGGACGCTTGCCCAGTCCAGGTATACGATAGTCGAAGTGATGGCGACCTCCATAGTACGGGGAGTTCAACCACTCCAATACAGAGGACTTCCCATGTGGAATTACAATGGGGAAGATGACATCTCCCGCTGCGGCAGGAAAGGTCCAGACACCCCTGCCGCCCTAGCCAAAATATTGACCGAACTGTTCAAGGGTGAGGAAGAGGAGTTCTTGTGCTCACGCTTAGAGAAGGATATTCCATGTATAATCCTCCTAGCTGGGTGAGCCCTCATCTTTTTTGCTCCACTCATTCCCCTCCCTGAGCTTTGTTCACTGAAATATTAACCCGTCCATTTGTAATAACATTGGCGAAAGATTTCCGAGGGGCTTCACAGCCCCGCCCCGCAGCCCGAGGGCCACAATTGGGACCTTGACCCTGGATTCGAAGAGGATCCGGATATATTCGTGGTGCTCAAGAATGGCATGTTTTATCAGGCGAGCTACAACGGTACTGAAGTGCCCATCATCGCTGATTACCCTGGTCTTCTCCCCGCTTCGCACGTAAGTAGTCAGGAGACGTCTTCCCCGAAAGGGTTCCCTCATTCCGCCTCACCCACCGCACTGTCTCATGCTTCGAAGGGGAGGCGTTCTACATACCATGCTACTCCAGGAGCGACTCCGAAGAGAGCGACTCCTGCACCTGGCAAGCCTTCGAAGAGGAAGGCAAACGAAGACACGGTCGGGCCCTCGTCAAAGAGGTATGGGTTTGCAAATATGTTCTCTTAATAGTCGCATCCAATCGTGACTTTCATGTTCGTCTTGTATTAGGAAAAGAGTCCACCGGACTGTGTCCGGGGGTCCGGTCAGTAATACTCCCAACAGCCAGGATCCAGCCTCGGTCGATGGGACGGGGGCCGATATGGGAGTGATGCCGGACTGTCCTTCGGCCGAGGGCTCGGAAAATATGTCCGTTACCAACTCGGAAGTGGAGAGCGCCATGAATCATCGTCGCCGGAGGGCCATTTTACGAGACCCCCGCTTTTCGGAAGAGGTGTTTAATGCCTTCAGCTCGGCTGATGCATACATCCGAGCTGCTTGAGATGGGCTTAGCAGAGCCACAAAGCAGCATTTAAAAGATGTGCATGTAAGTTTACTGTGTCTTTGTATGATAACCGTATGCCAGTATCCCCCGTGACTTAAAGTAGTTGGGACAACTGATTGGAGGATCGCTGCATGACCAGGTTCTGTCGGAGAAGAATGATGTGCTAGCCCAAGAGCTAGAAAAGTGCCGAATGCAGTTAAACGCAGTGACCGCTGAACTGGAAAAATCCAAAGCGGCGTCTTCCAGTAATATTTCCCTCCATCAAGAAACAGTTATTGCATAGAGACCGTGTTAACACTGTGGCTTTATCTCATAACAGGATCACCGGATCAATTGGAGAAAAAAGAGTTGAAAAGACTGCATGCCGCAGGCGAGCGGGTTTTGACCCGTGTCAGACAGGAGAAAAACAAACTCCAAGATGCAAACACCCAGCTGGGCGAAGAGCTGAAGGATGTGCGGGCCCAGCTAGCCGACTCCGTGAAGGAGAACAAAAAACTGCGAGGCGGCATATTCAGTATGTGGCCGTATTTACCTTATAACAATTTCAAAGTAAAAGTAGCTGATATAGCTGTAATTGCAGCTATATTGATGGGCCGTCCCGAAGAGGAGGTGTCCGGATCATTAAGTGATCTTATGCAAGGGCTGTCGCAGTTACACGAGCAAGCTCGGCAGGCAATGCGGAGTGTAGCCAAGGCATTATGGCCATCCGACTCCCCTCCAGGGAGTATGGAGAAGCTTGTAGAGCTGTTCAAGGAAGTGTGGCGGTGTATCCGACTATGGAAGATATCGGCCTGCTGAGAGGGTGCGCGAGAGGCCTGCGCCATGGTAAAAACACGCTATACCAAGCTGGATCCGAATCACATGGCCCGGGTCGGACCGCTAGGGTCAAATGGGGGAAATTCCCGTTAGTTTAGTATATGGCCAGGTAGAGGTGGCTTCTAGATACTCCCAACAGGATTGTAAATTAGATCGCCTGTTGGACGGTATAGAGGAGGAAATTTTTAAGTCCTAAGTGACTGTGTATTTTCCTTCTAGCTGGATTATAAAATGATTGTCATGGCCGACCTTTTCGCTTCGGTCTCTCGACCCGAAGGTGTGGAGTGTTTCCGAATACCTGAGCGGCAAAATAAATTGGGGTATGCGTGGAAACCACACGTAGGGGTCATAGGTGCTTGAACAGACAAGTTGTGTCCGGCTAGTTATGTTATATTACATTGAAATTGTAAGAAACATCTTCCGGAGAGAATAGTTCCGTTAAGGGTTCCTTTCCCTGGGTGTGCATGCATCTATGTGGATGTCCGGACTGTGATGAAAAAATCACAGTGTGTATAACTTCTGGGGGTTCATAATGGAGCGAGTGCAAAAACATCTTTAGTTCACTAACCGAATATTCCCTTAAGAACGCTAGCTTTCGGCTTCACCCAGTCTGAGGTACACATCCGGATGACCCGGCAGTAACAATAGCAGAGGTGCTCCCTTTATGCCCTAGCTGAACTAACAGGAACGTAGGGCATAAGCACAGGAGCCAGGCAACCCAGCTTGGCCAAAACTTAAGCCATATCGATGCATATAATAGTGAAGAAAAGGTACATATGGGAGAAAACGCATATGTGGTGAGCTTTGTGCTTCCGAAAATAGAAATAGCAAGCTTCTGTCCAAGAAGCCCCCAGGTACGATAGACGTACATACTTGAAGATGTATGCGTCGAGGGTGCACGGTCTAGCCGCACGAAAGCCTTTAAGGCTAAAGAGAAAAAATGAAAAGAGAGGAAAAATGATGAAAACAATAAGAGGAAGGAGACGAACAAAGAGTTCGGCGCTAGGCATAGAATCTTGAGTCCGCCGCTGCCGTGGATTCGGTACAGAGTCGATTGTCTAACGCATCACGCAAGCGGTACGCTCCTCCGGTGAGAACTTCATCGATGATGAAGGGACCCTCCCACTTGGGCTTGAGTTTGTCCTTTTTCTTCTCCAGCAGGCGTAGAACGAGTTCGCCGACGTTGTAAGTTTTGGTCGCACTTCTCTGCTTTGATACCTGCGAGCCTACTGTTGATAAAATGCGGAACGGGCTTTTGCGACGTTGCGCTCCTCCTCGAG
Organism: Aegilops bicornis; assembly: GCA_021605145.1. Taxonomy (NCBI): domain Eukaryota; kingdom Viridiplantae; phylum Streptophyta; class Magnoliopsida; order Poales; family Poaceae; genus Aegilops; species Aegilops bicornis. The sequence continues at coordinate 565,422,640 of CM038672.1, read as the reverse complement.
GGCGTCTAAGCTGTCCCGCCGATCGAGCTCGACCTCTCTCTCTTCGTACATGCGCACTCGAGGTGAGTCATGAATAATACCGCAGGGTAATACTGCCTCTGCACCGTACACCATGAAAAAGGGGGTGTATCCGGTAGTGCGATTTGGCGTGGTCCGTGCTACCTCTTGAGCACTGCGTTGGTTTTCCTTTGAAGAGGAAAGGGTGATGCAACAAAGTAGCGTAAGTATTTCCCTTAGTTTTTGAGAACCAAGGTATCAATCCAGTAGGAGACCACGCACGAGTCCCACACACCTACACAAACAAATAAGAACCTCGCAACCAACGCGAAAAAGGGGTTGTCAATCCCTTCATGGTCACTTACGAGAGTGAGATCTGATAGATATGATAAGATAATATTTTTGGTATTTTTATGATAAAGATGCAAAGTAAAATAAAAGGCAATAGAAATAACTAAGTGTTGGGAGATTAATATGATGGAAAATAGACCCGGGGGACCATAGGTTTCACTAGTGGCTTCTCTCAAGAGCATAAGTATTACAGTTGGTGAACGAATTACTGTCGAGCAATTGATAGAATTGAGCATAGTTATGAGAATATCTAGGTATGATCATGTATATAGGTCCGCGACAAGTAGACCGAAATGATTCTGCATCTACTACTATTACTCCACACATCGACCGCTATCCAGCATGCATCTAGAGTATTAAGTTCAAAAGAACAGAGTAATGCTTTAAGTAAGATGACATGATGTAGAGGGATAAACTGATGCAATATGATATAAACCCCATCTTTTTATCCTCGATGGCAACAATACAACACGTGCCTTGCTGCCCCTGCTGTCACTGGGAAAGGACACCGCAAGATTGAACCCAAAGCTAAGCACTTCTCCTATTGCAGGAAAGATCAATCTAGTAGGCCAAACCAAACTGATAATTCGAAGAGACTTGCAAAGATAACCAATCATACATAAAAGAATTCAGAGAAGATTCAAATATTGTTCATAGATAATGTTGATCATAAACCCACAATTCATCGGATCTCGACAAACACACCCAAAAGAAGATTACATCGAATAGATCTCCAAGAGAATCGAGGAGAACTTTGTATTGAGATCCAAAGAGAGAGAAGAAGCCATCTAGCTAATAACTGTGGACCCGAAGGTCTGAGAAAACTACTCACACATCATCGGAGAGGCCATGGTGTTGAGGTAGAAGCCCTTCTTGATCAATGCCCCCTCCGGCAGGACGCCGGAAAAGGCCCCAAGATGGGATCTCACGGGTATAGAAGGTTGCGGCGGTGGAATTAGGTTTTCGTGGATGCCCCTGATGGTTTGGGCGTACGGAGATATATATAGGAGTAAGAAGTACGTCGGTGGAGCAACATGGGCCCCACGAGGGTGGAGGGCGCGCCCACGGGGGGGGGGGGGGGGGGGGGTATGCGCGCCCCGCTGCCTCGTGCTCTCCCCGTTGATTGCTTTACGTAGACTCCAAGTCCTCTGGATCACGTTTGTTCCGAAAATCACGTTCCCGAAGGTTTCATTCCATTTGGACTCCGTTTGATATCCTTTTCCTTCGAAACACTGAAATAGGCCAAAAAAAACCAGCAATTTGGGCTGGGCCTCCGGTTAATAGGTTAGTCCCAAAAATAATATAAAAGTGTATAATAAATCCCAATAAACATCCAAAACAGAATATAATATAGCATGGAACAATCAAAAATTATAGATACGTTGGAGACGTATCACCCATCCCAAGCTTAATTCCTGCTCGTCCTCGGTAGGTAAATGATAAAACAGAATTTTTGATGTGGAATGCTACTTGGCATAGTTTTCAATGTAACCCTCTTAATTGTGGTATGAATATCCAGATCCGAAAGATTCAAGATAAAAGTTTAATATTGACATAAAAGTAATAACACTTCAAGCATACTAACTAAGCAATTATTTTCTTCTCAAAATAACATGGCCAAAGAAAGTTCATCCCTACAAAATCATATAGTTTGTTCATGCTCCATTTTCGTCACACAAGAATGCTCCACCATGCACAACCCCGATGACAAGCTAAGCAATTGTTTCATACTTTAGTAATCTCAAACTTTTTCAACTTTCACGCAATACATGAGCGTGAGCCATGGATATAGCACTACGGGTGGAATAGAATAAATGATGGGGGTTATGTGGAGAAGACAAAAAAGGAGAAAGTCTCACATCAACGCGGCTAATCAACGGGCTATGGAGATGCCCATCAATTGATGTTAATGTGAGGAGTAGGGATTGCCATGCAACGAATGCACTAGAGCTATAAATATATGAAAGCTCAACAAAAGAAACTAGTGGGTGTGCATCCAACTTGCTCGCTCACGAAGACCTAGGGCATTTGAGGAAGCCCATTGTTGGAATATACAAGCCAAGTTCTATAACGAAAAATTCCCACTAGTATATGAAAATGACAAAACAAGAGACTATCTATCATAAAGATCATGGTGCTACTTTAAGCACAAGTATGAAAAAGGTTAGTAGCATTGCCCCTTTTTATTTTCTCTTTTTTTGGGCCTTCTTTTTTTTTCTTTTGGCCTTTCTCTTTTTTTTGGGAAAATGCTCTATGAATGATGATCATCACACTTCTATTCATTTACAACTCAATGATTACAACTCAATACTAGAACAAAGTATGACTCTATATGAATGCCTCCGGCGGTGTACCGGGATGGGCAATGAATCAAGAGTGACATGTACGAAATAATATGCATGGTGGCTTTGCCACAAATACGAGGTCAACTACATGATCATGCAAGGCAATATGACAATAATGAACGTGTCATAACAAAAAAGAATGGTGGAAAGTTGCATGGCAATATATCTCGGAATGGCTATGGAAATGCCATAATAGGTAGGTATGGTGGCTGTTTTGAGGAAGATATAAGGAGGCTTATGTGTGATAGAGCGTATCGTATCACGGGTTTGGATGCACCGCCAAGTTTGCACCAACTCTCAAGGTGAGAAAGGGCAATGCACGGTACCGAAGAGGCTAGCAATGATGGAAGGTAAGATTGCGTATCATCCATGGACTCAACATTAGTCATAAAGAACTCACATACTTATTGCAAAAATCTACAAGTCATAAAAAACCAAGCATTATGCGCATGCTCCTAGGGGGATAGATTGGTAGGAAAAGACCATCGCTCGTCCCCGACCGCCACTCATAAGGAGGACAATCAAAGAACACCTCATGTTTCAAATTTGTTACATAACATTTACCATATGTGCATGCTACGGGATTTGCAAACTTCAACACAAGTATTTCTCAAATTCACAAGTACTCAACTAGCACAACTTTAATATCACTACCTCCATATCTCAAAACAATCATCAAGCATCAAACTTCTCTTAGTATTCAGCACACTCATAAGAAAGTTCTATTAATCTTGAATACCTAGCATATTAGGACTAATTTCTCAATTAAAACAAATTACCATGCTGTTTTGTAGGACTCTCAAAATGATATAAGTGAAGCATGAGAGAACAATAATTTCTGTAAAACAAATCCACCACCGTGCTCTAAAAGATATAAGCGAGAGCAAAAACTATATAGCTCAAAAGATATAAGTGAAGCACATAGATTATTCTAATAAATTCCGAATAATGTGTGTCTCTCTCAACAATGTATTCAGCGAGGCTAATTGTGGTAAACTAAAAGCAAAGAATCAAATCATACAAGACGCTCCAAGCAAAACACATATCAAGTGGTGAATAAAAATATAGCCTCAAGTAAAATTACCGATGGATTTAAGATTTAAAGAGGGATGCCTTCCGGGGCATCCCCAAGCTTTGGATTTTTGGTGTCCTTAGATTATATTGGGGTGCCATGGGCATCCCCAAGCTTAGGCTCTTGCCACTCCTTGTTCCATAATCCATCAAATCTTAACCAAAACTTGAAAACTTCACAACACAAAACTTAACAGAAAATCTCGTGAGCTCCGTTAGCGAAAGAAAGCAAAACACCACTTCAAGGTACTGTAATGAAATAATTATTTATTTAGATTGGTGTTAAACTTACTGTCTTCCAACTTATCTATGGTTTATAATCTATTTTACTAGCCATAGATTCATCCAAATAAGCAAACAACACACGAAAAACAGAATCTGTCAAAAACAGAACAGTCTGTAGTAATATGTAACTAACGCAAACTTCTGGAACTCAGAAAAATCTACCAGAATAGGAAGACCTAGAAAATTTGTTTGTTGATTAGCAGCAATTGGAATCAGTATTTTATCACGTTCTGGTGATTTTTAAGAATTGTTTTCGTGAACAGAAAGTTTCTGGAATTTTCAGCAAGATCAAATAACTATCTTCCAAGAAGATCCTATAGGTTTAACTTGGCACAAACGCTAATTAAAACATAAAAACAAATCTAACCAGAGGCTAGATCAAATATTTATTCCTAAACATAAGCCAAAAGCAAAAAACTAAAATAAAATTGGGTTGCCTCCCAACAAGCGCTATCGTTTAACGCCCTTAGCTAGGCATAAAAGCAAGGATAGATCTAGGTATTGCCATCTTTGGTAGGCAATCCATAAGTGGCTCTCATAATAGATTCAGAGGGAAATTTTATTTTATTTCTAGGGAAGTATTCCATGCCTTTCCTTAACGGAAATTGGAATCTCATATTCCCTTCCTTCATATCAATATTTGCACCAATTGTTCTAAGGAAAAGGTCTACCAAGAATAATAGGACATGAAGGATTGCAATCTATATCAAGAACAATAAAATCTACGGGCACATAATTCCTATTTGAAACAATAAGAACATCATTAATTCTTCCCATAGGTTTCTTGATAGTGGAATCCGCAAGGTGTAAGTTTAGAGAACATTCATCAAATTCACGGAATCCTAGCAAATCACACAAAGTTTTTGGGATCGTGGAAACACTAGCACCCAAATCACACAAAGCATAACATTCATGATCTTTAATTGTAATTTTAATAGTAGGTTCCCACTCATCATAAAGTTTTCTAGGGATAGAAACTTCCAACTCAAGGTTTTCTTCATAAGATTGCATTAAAGCATCAACGATATGTTTAGTAAAAGCTTTATTTTGACTATAAGCATGAGGAGAATTTAGTACGGATTGCAACAAGGAAATACAATCTGTCAAAGAGCAATTATCATAATTAAATTCCTTGAAATCCAAAATAATGGGTTCATTGATATCTAAAGTTTTGACTCCTTCAATCCCACTTTTAACAATTTTTGCATCAAGATCTAAAAACTCCTAATTTTTGGAACGCCTTATAGGTAAGGGTGGCCCATATTCAGTCCCATCACTATCAACATTCATATTGCAAAACAAATATTTAATAGGAGACACATCAATAACTTTTAGATCTTCATCTTTATTCTCACAAAAAATAAAAGAACACGCTTTCACAAAGCAATCTTTTTTAGCACGCATCCTAGCGGTTCTTTCTTTGCACTCATCAATGGAAATTCTCATGGGTTTGAGAGACTCATTGATATCATGCTTAGGTGGAATAGATCTAAGTTTCAAATAATCAACATCAAGAGAAATTCTATCAATGTTCCTAGCCAATTCATCAACCTTAAGCAATTTTTCTTCAAGCAAAGCATTGAAATTCTTTTGTGAGTTCATAAACTCCTTAACAATAGTCCAAAATTCAGAGGGCATCTTATTAAAATTTCCATAAGAATTGTTGTAGGAATTACCATAATTATTAGAGGAATTACTAGGGAATGGCCTAGGATTATAGTTTCCTCTATACGCGTTGTTACCAAAATTATTCCTACCAACAAAATTCACTTCCATAGATTCATTATTATTCTCAATCAAAGTGCACAAAGGCATATCATTAGGATAAGAAGAAACACTTTTAGTAGCAAATAATTTCATAAGTTCATCCATCTTTCCACTCAAAACATTAATTTCCTCTATCGCATCCACTTTTTGTTAGTAGATCTTTCGGCGTGCCATTGAGAATAATTGACCATAATATTATCTAGGAGTTTAGTAGCTTCTCCTAAAGTGATTTCCATAAAAGTGCCTCCCGCGGCCGAATCTAAAAGATTTCTAGAAGCAAAATTCAATCCGGCATAATTTTTTTGTATAATCATCCAAAGATTCAAACCATGTGTAGGGCAATTACGTATCATTAATTTCATGCTCTCCCAAGCTTGTGCCACATGTTCATGATCAAGTTGCTTAAAATTCATGATGTCGTTTCTAAGAGAGATGATTTTAGCGGGAGGAAAATACTTAGAGATAAAAGCATCTTTGCACTTATTCCAAGAATCAATACTATTTTTAGGCAAAGATGAAAACCAAGCTTTAGCACGATCTCTAAGTGAAAAAGGAAATAGCTTCAATTTAACAATATCATTGTCCACATCTTTCTTCTTTTGCATATCACACAAATCAACAAAGCCATTTAGATGGGTAACGGCATCTTCACTAGGAAGGCCGGGAAATTGATCTTTCATGACAAGATTCAACAAAGCAATATTAATTTCACAAGATTTAGTATCGGTAAGAGGAGCAATTGGAGTGCTAAGAAAATCATTATTGTTGGTATTGGTAAAGTCACACAATTTAGTATTGTCTTGATCCATTGTGACAAACAAGCAATCCAACACACAAGCGAACAAGAAGCAAGCGAAAAAGAGACGAATAGAAAAGAGAAGGCGAATAAAACGGCGAGGGTGAAGTTGGGGAGAGGAAAACGAGAGGCAAATGGCAAATAATGTAATGCGAGGGATAAGGGTTTGTGATGGGTACTTGGTATGTTGACTTTTGCGTAGACTCCCCGGCAACGGCGCCAGAAATCCTTCTTGCTACCTCTTGAGCACTACGTTGGTTTTACCTTGAAGAGGAAAGGGTGCTGCAGCAAAGTAGCGTAAGTATTTCCCTCAGTTTTTGAGAACCAAGGTATCAATCCAGTAGAAGACTGATACGTCTCCAACGTATCTATAATTTTTGATTGCTCCATGCTATATTATCTACAGTTTTGGACATTAATGGGCTTTATTATTCACTTTTATATTATTTTTGGGACTAACCTATTAACCGGAGGCCCAACCCAGAGTTGCTGTTTTTTGCCTATTTCAGAGTTTCGCAGAAAAGTAATATCAAACGGAGTCCAAACGGAATGAAACCTTCGGGAACGTGATTTTCTCACCGAACATGATCCAGGAGACTTGGACCCTACGTCAAGGAAGCTTCCAGGAGGCCAAGAGGTAGGGGGCGCCCCCCCAAGCGCCGCCTCCACCCTCGTGGGCCCCTGTTGCTCCACCGACGTACTCCTTCCTCCTATATATACCTCACGCACCCCAAACGATCAGACACGGAGCCAAAACCTAATTCCACCGCCGCAACCTTCTCAGACCCACGAGATCCCATCTTGGGGCCTGTTCCGAGCTCACGAGGGGGCATCCATCACGGAGGGCTTCTACATCAACACCATAGCCTCTCCGATGAAGTGTGAGTAGTTTACTTCGGACCTTCGGGTCCATAGTTAGTAGCTAGATGGCTTCTTCTCTCTTTTTGGATCTCAATACAATGTTCTCCCCCTCTCTCATGGAGATCTATTCGATGTAATCTTCTTTTTGCGGTGTTTTTATTGAGACTGATGAATTGTGGGTTTATGATCAAGATTATCTATGAACAATATTTGAATCTTCTCTGAATTCTTTTATGTATGATTGGTTATCTTTGCAAGTCTCTTCAAATTATCAGTTTGGTTTGGCCTACTAGATTGATCTTTCTTGCAATGGGAGAAGTGCTTAGCTTTGGGTTCAATCTTGCGGTGTCCTTTCCCAATGATGAGGGGCAGCAAGGCACGTATTGTATTGTTGCCATCGAGGATAACAAGATGGGGTTTTTATCATATTGCATGAATTTATCCCTCTGCATCATGTCATCTTGCTTAAGGCGTTACTCTGTTTTCATGAACTTAATACTCTAGATGCATGCTGGATAGCGGTCGATGAGTGGAGTAATAGTAGTAGATGCAGGCAGGAGTCGGTCTACTTGTCTCGGACGTGATGCCTATATACATGATCATACCTAGATCTCAATTCTGTCAATTGCTCAACAGTAATTCGTTCACCCACTGTAAAATACTTATGCTCTTGAGAGAAGCCACTAGTGAAATCTATGGCCCCCGGGTCTATCTTCAACATATTAATCTTCCAACACTTAGTTATTTCCTTTGCTTTTTTACTTTACTTTTATTTTACTTTGCATCTTTATCACAAAAATACCAAAAATATTATCTTATCATCTCTATCAGATCTCACTCTCGTAAGTGACCGTGAAGGGATTGACAACCCCTTATCGCGTTGGTTGCGAGGAGTTATTTGCTTTGTGTAGGTACGAGGGACTCATGGCGTAGCCTCCTCTTTGGATTGATACCTTGGTTCTCAAAACTGAGGGAAATACTTACGCCATCTTGCTGCATCACCCTTTCCTCTTCAAGGAAATCCAACGCAGTTCTCAAGAGGTAGCAGAGAAGATTTCGCGCCCGTTGCAGGGGAGTCTACGCAAAAGTCAACATACCAAGTACCCATCACAATCCCTTATCTCCCGCATTACATTATTTGCCATTTGCCTCTCGTTTTCCTCTCCCCCACTTCACCCTTGCCATTTTATTCGCCCTCTCTTTTTCGTTTGCCTTTGTCTTTGCCCCTCGCTCTCTCTGTCGTTATGTCTGAATTTGGGGAAATTATTGCTGATATGGACAATAACAATATCATAGAAAATTCTGATGCTCCTGCTGAAGAACCCCCTACCTTGCATACAAAAAGATTTCGAATTGGTAGTGGTAATATTATTGGAAAAGGAGTTATTCAAGATTTCTTTACTTGTGCCGGTGCTTTGCCTTCTATGGGCGGTTCTATTCTCCATAGAACTAGTAGTCTTGCGGATGCTATTGCCATGCTTATAGTTGAACTTGAAAGGCAATTTATGCAGATGCATCCTTTCATACGAAGAATGTTCCTAGAATTCTCTGATATTCATCATTCTTGTGTTAAGCGTGCCGCCACTATCTTTTTGGCTCATGAGTTTAGATTCATAATAAAAGAGGCCAAAGAAATCTTTGTGCATTATATGGTAGATGCTAGTCATCCTCCCATTGAAGCTATCCTTTTTAATCAAGAAGACATGATGCGTTTACAATCTTTGGATCATATTGCTTATAACGAAAATCTTAGGAAAAAGGTTCCCGCCGATGTTCTAGTTGATAGAATTTCTGAGCTTAATGATGATTTTGCCATTCAAAATAATGGATTAGGTTTTCCTTTTGAACAAAGGCTTGTGACTTTTTGCCAAAAGAATGCTCTTAATGATGAATTGGTTGTGCAATACAAAGGGCCTAGGGAGGAACCCATACCTCCCGAGATTGATCTTGGGGACTTTTGTCCCATTAAATTTAGTCCTTTTGATTATTTTTGCTTGCCTCAAAGAAAACTTGCTGCTGAGCGTAGAGAATATGAGAAAAGTTTTCATGACTTGCCATACCACTATTATGGCAATACCTAGATCTATCCTTGCTTCTATGCCTAGCTAGGGGCGTTAAACAATAGCGCTTATTGGGAGGCAACCCAATTTTATTTTAGTTTTTTGTTTTTTTTCTTCTGTTTAGGAATAAATATTTGTTCTAGCCTCTGGTTAGATGTGTTTTTATGTTTTAATTAGTGTTTGTGCCAAGTTAAACCTATAGGATCTTCTTGGATGATAGTTATTTGATCTTGCTGTAATTTCCAGAAACTTTCTGTTCATGAAAACAATTGTTAAAAATCACCAGAACGTGATAAAATATTTATTCTAATTGCTGCTGATCAATAAACAAATTTCCTAGGTCGTCCTATTTTGGCTGATTTTTTGGAGTTCCAGAAGTTTGCGTTAGTTACAGATTAGTACAGAATGTTCTGTTTTTGACAGATTCTGTTTTTCGTGTGTTGTTTGCTTGTTTTGATGAATCTATGGCTAATAAAATAATTTACAAACCATAGAGAAGTTGGAATACAGTAGGTTTAACACCAATATAAATAAAGAATGAGTTTATTACAGTACCTTGAAGTGGTCTTTTGTTTTCTTTCGCTAACAGAGCTCACGAGATTTCTGTTGATTTTTGTGTTGTGAAGTTTTCAAGTTTTGGTGAAAGATTTTGTTGGATTATGGAACAGGAGTGGCAAGAGACTAAGCTTGGTGATGCCCATGGCACCCCCAAGATAATCTAAGGACACCAAAAAGCCAAAGCTTGGGGATGCCCCGGAAGGCATCCCCTGTTTCGTCTACTTCCATCGGTAACTTTACTTGGAGCTATACTTTTATTCACCACATGATATGTGTTTTGCTTGGAGCGTCTTGTATGATTTGAGTCTTTGTTTTAGTTTACCACAATCATCCTTGCTGTACACACCTTTTGAGAGAGCCATACATGATTTGGAATTTTTTAGAATACTCTATGTGCTTCACTTATATCTTTTGAGTTATATAGTTTTGCTCTAGTGCTTCACTTATATCTTTTAGAGCACGGTGGTGGATTTGTTTTATAGAAACTATTGATCTCTCATGCTTCACTTAGATTATTTTGAGAGTCTTAAATAGCATGGTAATTTTCTTAAATAATCCTAATATGCTTGGTATTCAAGAATAGTAAAAAATTCTTATGAGTGTGTTGAATACTATGAGAAGTTTGATGCTTGATAATTGTTTTCTGATATGAAGATGGTGATATTAGAGTCATGCTAGTTGAGTAGTTGTGAATTTGATAAATACTTGTGTTAAAGTTTGTGATTCCCGTAGCATGCACGTATGGTGAACCGTTATGTGATGAAGTCGGAGCATGATTTATTTATTGATTGTCTTCCTTATGAGTGGCGGTCGGGGACGAGCGATGGTCTTTTCCTACCAATCTATCCCCTAGGAGCATGCGCGTAATACTTTTCTTTGATAACTTGTAGATTTTTGCAATAAGTATATGAGTTCTTTATGACTAATGTTGAGTCCATGGATTATACACACTTTTCTTCCTTCCACCTTTGCTAGCCTCTCTAATACCGCGCACCTTTCGCCGGTATCATACACCCACCATATACCTTCCTCAAAACAGCCACCATACCTACCTATCATGGCATTTCCATAGCCATTCCGAGATATATTGCCATGCAACTTTCCATCGTTCCGTTTATTATGACACGCTCCATCATTGTCATATTGGTTAGCATGATCATGTAGTTGACATCGTATTTGTGGCAAAGCCACCATTCATAATTCTTTCATACATGTCACTCTTGATTCATTGCATATCCCGATACACCGCCGGAGGCATTCATATATAGTCATATTTTTTTCGAAGTATCGAGTTGTAATTGTTGAGTTGTAAGAAAATAAAATGTGTGATGATCTTCATTTTTAGAGCATTGTCCCAAGTGAGGAAAAGGATGATGGAGGCTATGATTCCCCCACAAGTCGGGATGAGACTCCGTACGAAAAAAAGGGAAAAGAGGCCAAAAAAAAGAAAAAAGGAAAAGGCCCAAATAAAAAAATGAGAGAAAAAGAGAGAAGGGACCATGTTACTATCCTTTTACCGCACTTGTGCTTCAAAGTAGCACCATGATCTTCATGATAGATAGTCTCTCATTTTGTCACTTTAATATACTAGTGGGAGTTTTTCATTATAGAACTTGGCTTTTATATTCCAATGACGGGCTTCCTCAAAATGCCCTAGGTCTTCGTGAGCAAGCGAGTTGGATGCACACCCACTTAGTTTCTTTTGTTGAGCTTTCATATGCTTATAGCTCTAGTGCATCCGTTGCATGGCAATCCCTACTCACTCACATTGATATCTATTGATGGGCATCTCCATAGCCCATTGATACTCCTAGTTGATGTGAGACTATCTTCTCCTTTTTTGTCTTCTTCACAACCACCATTCTATTCCACATATAGTGCTATATCCATGGCTCACGCTCATGTATTGCGTGAAGATTGAAAAAGTTTGAAAATGTCAAAAGTATGAAACAATTGCTTGGCTTGTCATCGGGGTTGTGCATGATTTAAATACTTTGTGTGGTGAAGATAGAGCATAGCCAGACTATATGATTTTGTAGGGATAACTTTTTTTGGGCATGTTATTTTGAGAAGACATGATTGCTTTGTTAGTATGATTGAAGTGTTATTATTTTTATGTCAATATTAAACTTTTGTCTTGAATCTTTCGGATCTGAATATTCATACCACAATTAAGAAGAATTACATTAAAATTATGCCAAGTAGCACTCCGCATCAAAAATTATCTTTTTATCATTTACCTACTCGAGGACGAGCAGGAATTAAGCTTGGGGATCCTTGATACGTCTCCAACGTATCTATAATTTTAGATTGCTCCATGCTATATTAACTACTGTTTTGGACATTAATGGGCTTTATTATTCACTTTTATATTATTTTTGGGACTAACCTATTAACCGGAGGCCCAGCCGAAATTGCTGTTTTTGCCTATTTCAGAGTTTCGCAGAAAAGGAATATCAAACGGAGTCCAAACGGAATGAAACCTTTGGGAACATGATTTTCTCACCGAACATGATCCAGGAGACTTGGACCCTACGTCAAGGAAGCTTCCAGGAGGCCACGAGGTAGGGGGGCGCGCCCTCCCTCCCAGGCGCGCCCTCCACCCTTGTGGGCCCCCTGTTGCTCCACCGACGTACTCCTTCCTCCTATATATATACCTACGTACCCCCAAATGATCAGATAAAGAGCCAAAAACCTAATTCCACCGCCGCAACCTTCTGTACCCACGAGATCCCATCTTGGGGCCTGTTCCGGAGCTCCGCCAGAGGGGGCATCCATCACGGAGGGCTTCTACATCAACACCATAGCCTCTTCGATGAAGTGTGAGTAGTTTACTTCAGACCTTTGGATCCATAGTTAGTAGCTAGATGGATTCTTCTCTCTTTTTGGGTCTCAATACAATGTTCTCCCCCTCTCTTGTGGAGATCTATTCGATGTAATCTTCTTTTTGCAGTGTGTTTGTTGAGACCGATGAATTGTGGGTTTATGATAAAGATTATCTATGAACAATATTTGAATCTTCTCTGAATTCTTTTATGTATGATTGGTTAACTTTGCAAGTCTCTTCGAATTATCAATTTGGATTGGCCTACTAGATTGATCTTTCTTGCAATGGAAGAAGTGCTTAGCTTTGGGTTCAATCTTGCGGTGTCCTTTCCCGATGTGATGGAGCAGCAAGGCACGTATTGTATTGTTGCCATCGAGGATAACAAGATGGTTTTTATTTATCATATTGCATGAATTTATCCCTCTACATCATGTCATCTTGCTTAAGGCGTTACTCTGTTTTCATGAACTTAATACTCTAGATGCATCTTTGGATAGCGGTCGATGAGTGGAGTAATAGTAGTAGATCACGAGAGTCGGTCTACTTGTCTCGGACGTGATGCCTATATAATTTATCATACCTAGATACTCTCATAACTATGTTCAATTCTGTCAATTGCTCAATAGTAATTCGATCACCCACCGTAAAATACTTATGCTCTTGAGAGAAGCCACTAGTGAAATCTATGTCCCCCGGGTCTATCTTCATCATGTTAATCTTCCAAGACTTAGTTATTTCCTTTGCTTTTTTACTTTACTTTTATTTTACTTTGCATCTTTATCACAAAAATACCAAAAATATTATCTTATCATCTCTATCAGATCTCACTCTCGTAAGTGACCATGAAGGGATTGACAACCCCTTATCGCGTTGGTTGCGAGGAGTTATTTGCTTGTGTAGGCACGAGGGACTGCGTAGCCTCCCTACCGATTGATACCTTGGTTCTCAAAAACTGAGGGAAATACTTACGCTACTGTGCTGCATCACCCTTTCCTCTTCAAGGAAATCCAACGCAGTGCTCAAGAGGTAGCAGAGACCACGCACGAGTCCCACACACCTACACAAACAAATAAGAACCTCGCAACCAACGCGAAAAGGGGTTGTCAATCCCTTCACAGTAACTTACGAGAGTGAGATCTGATAGATATGATAAGATAATTTTTTTGGTATTTTTATGATAAAGATGCAAAGTAAAATAAAAGGCAATAAAAATAACTAAGTGTTGGGAGATTAATATGATGGAAAATAGACCTAGGGGCCATAGGTTTCACTAGTGGCTTCTCTCAAGAGCATAAGTATTATGGTGGGTGAACGAATTATTGTCGAGCAATTGATAGAATTGAGCATAGTTATGAGAATATCTAGGTATGATCATGTATATAGGCATCACGTCCATGTATAAGTAGACCAAACGATTCTGCATCTACTACTATTACTCCACACATCAACCGCTATCTAGCATGCATCTAGAGTATTACGTTCAAAAGAACAGAGTAATGCTTTAAGTAAGATGACATGATGTAGAGGGATAAACTCATGCAATATGATATAAACCCCATCTTTTTATCCTCGATGGCAACAATACAATACGTGCCTTGCTGCCCCTTCACATCGGGAAAGGACACCGCAAGATCGAACCCAAAGCTAAGCACTTCTCCTATTGCAAGAAAGATCAATCTAGCAGACCAAACCAAACTGATAATTCGAAGAGACTTGCAAAGATAACCAATCATACATAAAAGAATTCAGAGAAGATTCAAATATTGTTCATAGATAATCTTGATCATAAACCCTCAATTCATCGGATCTCGACAAACACACCGCAAAAGAAGATTACATCGAATAGATCTTCAAGATAATCGAGGAGAACTTTGTATTGTGATCAAAAGAGAGAGAAGTAGCCATCTAGCTAATAACTATGGAACCGAATGTCTGAGGTAAACTACTCACACATCATCGGAGAGGCCATGGTGTTGATGTAGAAGCCCTCCATGATCTATGCCCCTCCGTAGGACGCCGAAAAGGCCCCAAGATGGGATCTCACGGGCATGTATAGGTTGCGGCGGTGGAATTAGGTTTTCGTGGATGCCCCTGATGGCTTGGGGGTATAGAGATATATATAGGAGGAAGAAGTACGTCGGTGGAGCAACATGGGCCCCACGAGGGTGGAGGGCGCGCCCCCTGCCTCGTGCTCTCCCCGTTGATTGCTTTACGTAGACTCCAAGTCCTCTGGATCACGTTTGTTCCAAAAATCACGTTCCCGAAGGTTTCATTCCGTTTGGACTTCATTTGATATCCTTTTCCTTCAAACACCGAAATAGGCAAAAAACAGCAATTTGGGCTGGGCCTCCTGCTAATAGGTTAGTCCCAAAATAATATAAAAGTGTATAATAAATCCCAATAAACATCCAAAACAGAATATAATATAGCATGGAACAATTAAAAATTATAGATACGTTGAAGACGTATCAGTCCGCAGCCCCCAGAGTACGGAGTCGAGCTCCTAAACCCAATGCTTGTCTGATTCCTTCAAAGACCACACTAGTCTGGGTTTAATGCCGCTCATAATAAGACCATTGGCTTGTTTGACTTGGCCGTTTGTCTATGGATGATAGAAAGATGCGCAATCGTGCTTGATTCCCAGATTAGCGCACCAGGTTTTCACTTCGTCGGCTGTGAAATTGGAGCCGTTAACAGTGATGATGTTGTGCGGAACACCATAACGGTGTACGACGCCGGATATAAAGTCTATTACTTGCCCGGACTCGACCGTTTTAACTGGTTTGGCCTCTATCCACTTGGTGAATTTATCCACCATGACTAGCAAATATTTTTTCTTATGGCTTCCTCCTTTAAGGGGTCCAACCATATCCAGTCCCCAGACGACAAAAGGCCAAGTGATGGGGATTGTTTGTAGGGCGGTGGGGGGCATATGGCTTTGGTTGGTGAAGAGTTGGCATCCAATGCAACGTTGGACAAGGTCCTGTGCATCCGCTCGGGCCGTCGACCAATCGAAACCTGTACGGAAGGCCTTGCTAACAAGGGCCCGAGTTGCGGCATGGTGCCTGCCGAGACCGGCATGAATCTCAGCCAGGAGCTGCCACCCCTCCTCCTCGGAGATACATCATTGAAGGACTCCGGTAGCGCTTTTCTTATAGAGCTCTCCGTCGTGAACCTTGTAGGCCTTCGAACGCCGGACAATGCGGCGGGCCTCATTCTGGTCCTCAGGAAGCTCCTTCCTATTAAGGTAGGCCAGGAAGGGTTCGGTCCATGGGGCAATGACTGCCATGATGAGATGCGCCGATGGTGTTATTTCGGTGGCTGAGCCTCCGATGATGTCGGTGTTTTCGGAATCTGGGGTTATGTTCAGATCCGGATCAGTGTTGCCGTTTTCCCCCTGCCACACCATGGATGGATTAAAAAGCCTTTCCAGAAAGATATTAGGTGGGACGGGGTCGCTCTTAGCGCCGATACGAGCAAGAACGTCCGCCGCTTGATTACGTTCTCGAGCCACATGATGGAACTCGAGCCCTCGAACCGGGCCGACATTTTTATGACGACATTACGATAAGCTGCCATCTTCGGATCTTTGGCGTCGAAGTCTCCATTTATTTGAGATATTGCAAGGTTTGAGTCCCCGCGCACTTCTAGGCGTTGTATGCCCATGGAGACAGCCATCCGGAGACCATGCAATAAGGCCTCGTATTCGGCTGCATTGTTGGAGTCTGTGTATAGTATTTGGAGTACGTACTGAACGACGTCTCCAGTAGGTGAAGTTAAAACGATGCCCGCCCCTAGACCTGCCAGCATTTTGGAGCCATTGAAATACATAACCCAATTGGAATATGTGCCATACTCCCTTTGGGGAGTTCGGCCTCTGTCCATTCGGCAAGGTTGGAAAAAGCGGTAGGCGTAAGCGAGGCGGTTGGCCTTCGCCTAATGCCTAGGCGGTGCTTAAGCTCCCTAGGCGGTAATATAGTTTTTACTATCACGGTGTATTTATGATAATTATATGTGTCTCCATATTAATTTAGGGCATATAAATAAGTTAACTACCATCGCCATTGGAACATGGCCCATTTGGCATATCAGTGCAATACAACATGATTTATCGCCTAGGTAGACAATTCCTTGCTTGCACTGCCTAGACTTCCATTTATGCCCTAGGCGAGGCGTTTGGCTATTGCTTAGCGCCTAAGCGTGCCTAAGCGCCTCCTAGGCACTGCCTTTTCCAACAGAGCCATTCGGCGACGAAATCAGCCAGTACTTGGGATTTAGTAGCTCAATGTGGTTTGTATTTAATATTAAATGGAAGGAGCTCAATGGCCCATTTGGCAATCCGGCCCGTGGCATCGTGGTTGTTTATAATGTCATTGAGTGGTACTTCAGAAGCCACCGTGATCGAACACTCCTGGAAGTAGTGACGGAGCTTTTGGAATGCCATGAAGACCGCGTATGCTATCTTTTGATAATGGGGTTACCGGGATTTGCATGGTGTAAGGACAGTGGATACATAGTATACTGGCTTCTGAAGCGGGAATTTGTGTCCGTCCTGTTCTCGTTCAACAATGAGCACGGCGCTCACCACCTGATGTGTTGCCGATATGTATAATAACATCGGTTCACCGACGTTTGGCGCGGCCAGGATTGGATTGCTCGCAAGAAGGGTTTTTATTTCCTCCAATCCGGCTGTTGCCGCGTCCGTCCACTCGAAGTGATCGGTTCGCCGTAGAAGGCGATAGAGTGGCAGTGCCTTTTCCCCCAATCTGGAGATAAAGCGGCTTAGAGCTGCCACACAACCCGCGAGCTTTTGGACTTGTTTAAGGTTTGTTGGCGCAGCCAATTGTGACAGAGCTCGGATTTTGGCTGGATTTGCTTTGATTCCTCTGTTGGAAACGATGAAGCCCATCAGTTTTCCAGCGGGGACGCCGAAAACGCACTTTTCCGGATTGAGCTTAATGTCATACGCGCGGAGGTTATCAAATGTGAGACGTAAATCGTCTATTAGTGTTTCGACACGCCTAGTTTTGATGACGACGTCGTCCACATAAGCTTCAACTATCTTGCCCTGCTTCTCCTTACATGTTTGTATCATGCGTTGGTATGTGGTGCCGGTGTTCTTGAGCCCGAAGGGCATGGTGTTGAAGCAGAATGGCCCATATGTGGTGATGAATGCTGTTGCAGCTTGATCGGACTCCTTCATTTTAATTTGATGGTATCCGGAATATGCATCAAGGAAACACAGTGAGTCGTGTCCAGCGGTAGCATCAATGATTTGGTCAATGCGGGGGAGGGGGAAGGGATCCTTAGGGCAAGCCTTATTGAGGTCTTTAAAATCGACGGACAACCGCCAGGATTTGTCCTTCTTTGGTACCGTCACCAGGTTTGCCAGCCAGTTCGGATGTTCTATTTCTCTGATGAATCCGGCCTCAATTAGCTTGGCCAGCTCCTCCCCCATAGCTTGGCGTTTGGGCTCGGAAAAGCACTGCAGTGCTTGTTAGACTGGTTTGTATCCCTTTAAGATATTAAGGCTATGTTCGGCCAGCTCACGTGGGATTCTAGGCATGTCAGAAGGGTGCCAAAGTGAATATATCCGATTTTGAAGGAAATCCCGTAGTGCGGCGTCGACCGCGGGGTCTAGTTGTACTCCAATGGATGCTGTCTTCTTGGGGTCCGTTGGGTGGACCTGGAATTTGACTATTTCTTCTGCTGGTTTGAAGGAGGTGGATTTGGGTCGTTTGTCTAAGATCACATCGTCCCTATCCACCGTGGAGCGCAGTGCGATTAATTCTTCGGCCGCGAGGGCTTCGGATAATGCCTCAAGGGCCAGGGACGCAGTTTTGTTTTCGGCGTGGAGTGCTATGTCCGAATCACTAACAAGAGTGATTATGCCGTTTGGTCGGGGCATTTTGAGCTTCATATACCCGTAATGAGGTATAGCTTGGAAGCGTGTAAAAGCATCCCACCCCAACAGGGCATGGTATCCGCTACTGAAAGGAGCCACTTGGAAGGTGATTTCTTCAGACCGATAATTCCCCGACGTGCGAATACCACGTCAAGTGTGATTTTTCCCGCACACCGTGCCTCCCGAGTAGGAATGATTCCTCGGAAGGTCGTGCTGCTTTGCTTGATGCGGCTCCTGTCTATTTCCATTTTGTGGAGTGTATCCTCATAGATGAGGTTTATTCCGCTGCCACCGTCCATGAGGACCTTGGTCAGTCGAAAGCCGTCCTCGATGGGACTGAGGACTAAAGCGGCTGGTGCTCGGACTGTCCTGTATTTTGGTTCGTCGCCGGCATTAAAGGTTATAGCTGTGTCGTTCCAAGGGTTTACTGTGGCGATTTGACAGACTTCGACGAGGCTGCGAAGTGCCCTTTTGCGCTTATTGTTTGAAGCGAATGTCTCAAAGACCGTCAGTACTCTGGGGTCATTGTCTTCTGGAGGGTGTTGCTCTAGGGTGTTTTTGGTAAGGATGTCCTCACCGCTTTCGGCTACCTGCCGGAGTATCCAACATGCTCTAAGGCTATGGGTTGGTATGGTATCCGGTGTTGTGTGTATTTTGTATGGGCCATCAAGCCATCCCTCCAGAACGGTTCCGCGCCGCGTAATGGGTTTGTATTTCTTTGCTATTGGACTGGGCGCGTCACGGGGATGGCTCCCAACAAGCTGCCTGATCCCTCCAGGCGCTTTCCATTGTGTTGTACTTCTATACGATAGTTGCCAAGTCAGCGAAGTGTACTATGTGGCGGCGATTAATGGCGTTGAGGATTCCTTTGTTCGTGCAATTGTTGCGGAACACTGATATCGATTCCTCGTCCGGCAATCTTTAACCCTGTCCTTGACAAGGAGGAATCTGGCCCGGAAGTGGTGGACCGTTTCCTGTGACTGTTGTTTTATGCTCGTGAGAGCGCTTATGTCTGGGTGGGTGGGTGGAATTGGATCTGAACCCTGACCCGATCGATGACCCGGAGTCTGAAGTTTTTCCAGACTTAATAGTCTGGGCTCCGGAGTATCTTCTGGTTGCCTTTGCCCGCCATCCGATTCTATGTTTGGAAGGCCGGTCACCTCCTTTTGTGGGTGGGTATCCGGCTCTGTAGGGTCGGCGATCCGGACGTAGTCCGTCTTCAGTATAGGGGAAGAGTCACCATCTTGCTCCTCGACTACCGCTATCTGGTGGGTGATCAGTGGAGATTTGATTTCTCTTTGGCCGGGTTTGAGCCTGATCCGATCATAATCTGTGGCGATTCCCAGGGCGGCGATACGATCAAGGAGCTCGTTTAAAGACGAAAACTCCACCGGATTCATCTTCTTGGAGTGTTTGGGGTCGATACGAAGAGGATTTTCGATGGCCCGAGAGGTCATCGTCGGCTTAACGGCCGAACGGGCGGTTATGGTGAAGCTGCCCAACCGGAGGGTTTGGCTTGGGGCCAGTTCTCATCTGGTAGTGATATTGTCTTTAAGGATGAGGCGAGTCATCGATCCTGTTGTCCACGACACAGTGGAATTCTCAATGAAAGCACCCATGTCGGCGTCAAAACTGGCGGATCTCGGGTAGGGGGTCCCGAACTATGCGTCTAAGGTCGATGGTAACATGAGACAGGGGACACGATGTTTACCCAGGTTCGGGCCCTCTCTATGGAGGTAATACCCTACTTACTGCTTGATTGATCTTGATAGATATGAGTATTACAATAGTTGATCTACCAAGAGATCGTAATGGCTAAACCCTAGAAATCTACCCTGTATGACTATGGTAATGAGTATCCGCCTTTCCGGACTAAGTCCTCCGGTTTATATAGACATCGGGAGGATCTAGGGTTACACAGGGTCGGTTACAAAGAAAGGAATCTACATATCCGGTCGCCAAGCTTGCCTTCCACGCCAAGGAGAGTCCCATCCGGACACGGGTGCGTCTTCGGTCTTTGTATCTTCACAGCCCATCAGTCCGGCCCATGGTTAACAGGTCGGGCGCCCGAGGACCCCTTAGTCCAGGACTCCCTCAGCCGGCCCTCCCCCTCCTCCACTCCTTTATATACAGGGGAGGGGGCACCCCATAGACACACAAGTTGATTTTAGCCGTGTGCGGTGCCCCCCTCCACAGATTTCCACCTCGGTCATATTGTCGTAGTGCTTAGGCGAAGCCCTGCGTCTGTAACTTCATCATCACCGTCATCATGCCGTCATGCTGACGAAACTCTCCCTTGACCTCAGCTCGATCAAGAGTACGAGGGACGTCACCGAGCTGAACATGTGCAGATCGCGGAGGTGCCGTGCGTTTGGTACTTGATCGGTTGGATCGCGAAGACGTTCGACTACATCCACCGTGTTACTAAACGCTTCCGCTTTCGGTCTACGAGGGTACGTGGACAGACTCTCCCCGCTCGTTGCTATACATCTCCTAGATAGATCTTGGGTCATCGTAAGAAAATTTTGAAATACTGCGTTCCCCAACAGTGGTATCAGAGCCAGGTCTATGCGTAGATGTTATATGCACGAGTAGAACACAATGAGTTGTGGGCGATAATAGTCATACTGCTTACCAGCATGTCATACTTTGATTCGGCGGTATTGTTGGATGAAGCGGCCCAGACCGACATTACATGACCGCGTTCATGAGACTGGTTCTACCGCCATGCTTCGCATTACGGTGGCTAGTGGGTGTCTGTTTCTCCAACTTTAGTTGAATCGACTGTGACTACGCCCGATCCTTGTTGAAGGTTAAAACAACACACTTGACGAAAAATCGTTGTGGTTTTGATGCGTAGGTAAGAACGGTTCTTGATAAGCCCGTAGCAGCCACGTAAAACTTGCAACAACAAAGTAGAGGACGTCTAACTTGTTTTTGGAGGGCATGTTGTGATGTGATATGGTCAAGACGTGATGATATATAAATTGTTGTATGAGATGATCATGTTTTTTAAAAGTTATTGGCAACTGGCAGGAGCCTTATGGTTGTCGCTTTATTGTATGAAATGCAATCGCCATGTAATTGCTTTACTTTATCACTAAGCGGTAGCGATAGTCGTGATAGCAATAGTTGGCGAGACGACAACAATG
Source organism: Aegilops bicornis (assembly GCA_021605145.1). Lineage (NCBI taxonomy): Eukaryota > Viridiplantae > Streptophyta > Magnoliopsida > Poales > Poaceae > Aegilops > Aegilops bicornis. The sequence goes on along the minus strand of CM038672.1, from coordinate 565,400,665 downwards.
CTTCGATGGAGATCAAGGTGTCAAGCCGGTGATGATGGTGATCATGACGGTGCTTTGGAGATGGAGATCAAAGGCACAAGATGTTGATGGCCATATCATATCACTTATATTGACTGCATGTGATGTTTATCCTTTATGCTTCTTATTTTGCTTATTTCGGCGGTAGCATTATAAGATGATCTCTCACTAAATTTCAAGGTATAAGTGTTCTCCCTGAGTATGCACCGTTGCGACAATTCGTCATGCCGAGACACCACGTGATGATCGGGTGTGATAAGCTCTACGTTCACATACAACGGGTGCAAGCCAGTTTTGCACACGCAGAATACTTGGGTTAAACTTGACGAGCCTAGCATATGCTGATATGGCCTCGGAACATTAAGACCGAAAGGTCGAGCGTGAATCATATAGTAGATATGATCAACATAGTGATGTTCACCATTGAAAACTACTCCATCTCACGTGATGATCGGACATGGTTTAGTTGATTTGGATCACGTGATCACTTAGATGATTAGAGGGATGTCTATCTAAGTGGGAGTTCTTAAGTAATATGATTAATTGAACTTTAATTTATCATGAACTTAGTCCTGATAGTATTTGCATAACTATGTTGTAGATCAATAGCTCATGATGTAGCTCCCCGTTTATTTTTGATATGTTCCTAGAGAAAAATAAGTTGAAAGATGATAGTAGCAATGATGCGGACTTGGTCCGTGATCTGAGGGTTATCCTCATTGCTGCACAGAACAATTATGTCCTTGATGCACTGCTAGGTGAAAGACCTATTGCTGGAGCAGATGCAGACGTTATGAATGTTTGACAAAGCTTGGCATGATGACTACTTGATAGTTTAGTGCACCATGCTTTACGGCTTAGAACCGGAACTTCAAAAATGTTTCGAACACCATGGAGCATATGAGATGTTCCAAGATGATGAAGTTGATATTTCAGTCTCATGCCCATGTCGAGAGGTATGAGACCTCTGACAAGTACTTTGCCTACAATATGGAGGAGAATAGCTCAACGAGTGAGCATGTGCTCAGAATGTCTGAGTACTACAATCACTTGAATCAAGTGGGAGTTAATCTTCCCGATAAGATAGTGATTGACAGAGTTATCTAGTCACTATCACCAAGTTACTAGAACTTCGTGATGAACTATAATATGCAAGGATAATGGAAACAATTCCCAAGCTCTCCGCGATGACGTAAATCGTGAAGGTAGAAATCAAGAAAAAAGCATCAAATTTTGATGGTTTACAAGACCACTAGTTTCAATATAAAGGGCAAGGGAAAGAAAGGGAAACTTCAAAAGGAATGACAAGAAAGTTGCCACTCCCATGAAGAAGCCCAAAGCTAGACTTAAGCCTGAAACTGAGTGCTTCTACTGCAAAGGAAATGGTCACTTGAAGTGGAACTGCCCTCGATACTTGGCGGATAAGAAGGATGACAAAGTGAACAAAGGTATATTGGATATACATGTTATTGATGTGTACTTACTAGTGTTTATAGCAACACCTCGGTATTTGATACTGGTTCAGTTGCTAAGAGTAGTAACTCGAAATGGGAGTTGCAAAATAAATAGAGACTAGTTAAGGGCGAGGTGATGATGTGTGTTGGAAGTGATTCCAAGGTTGATAAGATCACCATCGCACACTCCCTTTACCTTCGGGATTAGTGTTGAACCTAAAATAAATGTTATTTGGTGTTTGTGTTGAGCATGAATATGATTGGATCATCTTTATCGCGAAACGGTTATTCATTTAAGTCAAAGAATAATTATTGTTCTACTTACATGAATAAAACCTTCTATGGTCATACACTCAATATAAATGGTTTATTGAATCTCGATCGTAGTGATACACATATTCATAATATTGATGCCAAAAGATGCAAAGTTAATAATGATAGTGCAACTTATTTGTGGCACTGCCGTTTAGGTCATATTGATGCCAAAAGAAACTCCATGCTGATGGGATTTTGGAATCAATTGATTATGAATCACTTGATGCTTGCGAACCATGCCTCATGGGCAAGATGACTAAGACTCCATTCTCCGGAACAATGGAGCGAGCAACTGACTTATTGGAAATAATACATACTGATGTATACGGTTCGATGAGAGTTCAGGCTCGCGGCGGGTATCATTATTTTCTGACCTTCACAGATGATTTGAGGAGATATGGTTATATCTACTTGATGAAACATAAGTCTAAAACATTTGAAAATTTCAAAGAATTTCAGAGTCAAGTGGAAAATCATCGTAACAAGAAAATAAAGTTTCTACGATCTGATCGCGGAGACGAATATTTGAGTTACGAGTTCGGTATTCATTTGAAACAATGTGGAATAGTTTCGCAACTCACGCCACCTGGAACACCACAGCGTAATGGTGTGTCCGAACGTCATAACCGTACTTTATTAGATATGGTGCGACCTATAATGTCTCTTACTGATTTACCACTATCATTTTGGGGTTATGCGTTAGAGACAGCTGCGTTCATGTTAAATAGGGCACCATCTAAATCCGTTGAGACGACACCATATGAACCGTGGTTTGGCAAGAAACCTAAGTTGTCGTTTCTTAAAATTTGGGGCTGCGATGCTTATGTGAAAAAGCTTCAACATAATAAGCTCAAACCCAAACCAGAGAAATATGTCTTCATAGGATACCCAAAGGAAACTATTGGGTACACCTTCTATCACAGATCCAAAGGCAAGATATTCGTTGCTAAGAATGGATCCTTTCTAGAGAAGGAGTTTCTCTCGAAAGAAGTGAGTGGGAGGAAAGTAGAACTTGATGAGGTAATTGTACCTTCTCCCGAATTGGAAAGTGGTTCATCACAGAAATCAGTTCCAGTGATTCCTACACCAATTAGTGAGGAAGCTAATGATAATGATGATGAAACTTCAGATCAAGTTACTACCAAACTTCATAGGTCAAACAGAGTACGTTCCGCACCAGAGTGGTATGGTAAATAGTTCTAGAAGTCATGTTACTAGACCATGACGAACCTACGTACTATGAGGAAGGGATGATGAGCCCAGATTCCGCAAAATGGTTTGAGGCCATGAAATCTGAGATACGATCCATGTATGAGAACAAAGTGTGGACTTTGGTGGACTTGCCCGATGATCGAAAAGCGATTGAGAATAAATGGATCTTCAAGAGGAAGACGGACGCTGGTAGTAGTGTTACTATCTAGAAAGCTCGAATTGTCGCAAAAAGGTTTTCGACAAGTTCAAGATGTTGACTACGATGAGATTTCTCACTCGTATCGATGCTTAAAGTCTGTCTGAATCATGTTACCAATTGCCGCATTTTATGAAATCTGGCAAAAGGATGTCAAGACTGCATTCCTTAATGAATTTACTAAAGAAGAGTTGTATATGATGAAACCAGAAGGTTTTGTCAATCCTAAAGGTGCTAACAAAGTGTGCAAGCTCCAGCGACCCATCTATGTACTGGTGCAAGCATCTCGGAGTTGGAATATATGCTTTGATGAATTGATCAAAGCATATAGTTTTATAAGACTTGCGGTGAAGCCTATATTTACCAGAAAGTGAGTGGGAGCACTACAGCCTTTCTGATAAGTATATGTGAATGACATATTGTTGATCAGAAATGATGTAGAATTTTCTGTAAAGCATAAGTGTTTGAAAGGAGTTTTTTTTCAAAGAAAGACCTCGGTGAAGCTTCTTTCATATTGAGCATCAAGATCTATAGAGGTAGATCAAGACGCTTGATAATTTTTTTTCAATGAGTACATACCTTGACAAGTTTTGGAAGTAGTTCAAAATGGAACAGTCAAAGAAGGAGTTCTTGCCTGTGTTGCAAGGTGTGAAGTTGAGTAAAGACTCAAAACCCGACCACGGCAGAAAATAAAAAGAGAATGAAAAGTCATTCCCTATGCCTCAGTCATAGGTTCTATGAAGTATGCTATGTTGTCTACCAGACCTATTCTGTACCACACCATGAGTTTAGTGATCCAGGAATGGATCACTGGACAGCGGTCAAAATTATCTTTAGTAGAATAAGGATATGTTTCTCGGTTATGGAGGTGACAAAAAGTTCATCGTAAAGGGTTACGTCGATGAAAGTTTTGACACCGATCCGGATGACTCTAAGTCTCAATCTGGATACATATTGAAAGTGGGAGCAATTTTCTAGAGTAGCTCCGTGCAGAGCATTGTAGACATAGAAATTTGCAAAATACATACGAATCTGAATGTGGCAGACCCGTTGACTAAACTTCTCTCGGAACAAAACATGATCACACCTTAGTACTCTTTGGGTGTTAATCACATGGCGATGTGAACTAGATTATTGACTCTAGTAAACCCTTTGGCTATTGGTCCCATGGCGATGTGAACTATAGAGTGTTAAATCACATGATGATGTGAACAATTGGTGTTAAATCACCTGGCGATGTGAACTAGATTATTGACTCTAGTGCAAGTGGGAGACTGAAGGAAATATGCCCTAGAGGCAATAATAAAGTTGTTATTTATATTTCCTTATATCATGATAAATGTTTATTATTCATGCTAGAATTGTATTAACCGAAAACTTAGTACATGTGTGAATACATAGACAAACAGAGTGTCCCTAGTATGCCTCTACTTGACTAGCTCATTAATCAAAGATGGTTAAGTTTCCTAGCCATAGACATGTGTTGTCATTTGATCAATGGGATCACATGATTAGAGAATTGTGTGATGGACAAGACCCATTCGTTAACTTAGCACTATGATCGTATAGTTTATTGCTATTGCTTTCTTCATGACTTATACATGTTCCTCTGACTATGAGATTATGCAACTCCCGAATACCGGAGGAACACCTTGTGTGCTATCAAACGTCACAACGTAATCGGGTGATTATAAAGATGCTCTCTGTGTGTCTCCTAAGGTGTTTGTTGGGTTGGCATAGATCGAGATTAGGATTTGTCACTCCGTGTATCGGAGAGGTATCTCTGGGCCCTCTCGGTAATGCACATCACTATAAGCCTTGCAAGCAATGTGACTAATGAGTTAGTTGCGGGATGATGCATTATGGAATGAGTAAAGAGACTTGGTGGTAACGAGATTGAACTAGGTATGTGTAACATCCCAGTTTTCAATTTGGATGTTATACGTAGGTCATCATATGCATATCATATTTTTATTTGCATTTTGGTTGTGATCCCAGAAATCTTAAGCAACTCAAGGACCCAAGGAGAGAGTTGAAGATTTCACAAATTTTCATATTTGAATTTTTTTCAAATTTGCAAAAAAGATCAATTTGATTTTAATATTTTTCTCTCCAATTATTTCCAATAATAAAAAAAAGAGAAGATAAAATGACTTCTTCAACAAGAGAGAAATATTGCAGAAGAAATTCTAAAATCAAATTATTATTTTATTTGTATTTTATTTTAATTAGAAAAAATGCGCATTTTTGAAAATTGCATTTTTAGGCCAGAAAAATGTTCATCTTGTCCTAAATATTAGGTTTGGAGAGTGAAAAAAATTGTTAATGGTATTTTTAGAACAATTCTTATATTTCATTAGGAACTTTCTTTCGGGCGATTTTTTTAAAATAAGTTTCCTAGGCCGGCCCAGCTGAGCTGGGCCTTGGCCCAGCCGCGCCGCCGCCTCCTTCCCCGTGCCACCGCCGGACTCCTCCTCTAGTACGAGCCGGACATCGCCGCCGCCGCCCTCTCGCGCAAGCCGCCGTCCCCTCTTTAAAAGCCGAGCCCTCTCCCCCATCTTCTCCTCACTGCCGCCCGCCGCCGCCCCTCCCCTCTTTAAAAGCCGAGCCCTCTCCCCCCCTCTTCTCCTCACCGCCTTGCTTGCCGCCTCCTGCAATCAAGAATGGCCCATCATGCCCGTTGCCGCCGTTTCCACTGCTCCATCGCCACTCGTCTGCCCCGCTGCCTCACCGCGTCACCGCCGCCCCGCGACCCTGCCGCCGCCATCGCCTCGCCCCGTCGTCGCCTCGCTGCATCTGCGCCGGATCTCGCTGTTGACCTCGCCGCCGGTTTTCTACGGTTGACCGGTAAAAACCGTTCGGTTTCTTTTGGTTTTTTCCGGTCTTGGTTAGATCGGTTTTTTATTTAGTTCATTAATTAACGAACGTTCATCTGTTAGATCGTTTTATCTAACAATATTCGTTCATTTAGTTCTGTTAGTGGACGTTCGTCCGATAGATTTTTCTTTTTCTGCTTATTTTTTTCCGACTAGGGACCTATCCGCAAATACTTTTATATCAGATTAGTCCCGAACTTCAAACCCTCGTTACTTTTTGCTCGTTTGCCCAAATCCAGTGAACCAACGCCAAAATCTTCGTCTTGGTCCCCTCTTTTCAGATAATCAACTTTAACATGGTTTTGACAAATTAAAATTTGGTTTCAAGCAGATTTGATTTCGAACTTCTTTTGATCGTAGTTTGAGTTTCGTGACTCCGATTCGATTGATTCTTTTTGCAAATCGAAGCTCTTCTCTTGAACTTTCTATGCAGATCTTTTCTTTTGAGATTTACCTTTGCATATTATGCTTGAGTGCTTATGTATGCTATTGTTTGTTCATGATAGAGTTTCCGGAGTGCGAGGCTTGCTACTACGAGTCACTAGGGTTTTCAGATCATCAGCAAGGCAAGTAACACTTTGATCATATCCCTTTACTACCCAGTTTTTATGCATTATTTTAAACCCTCAAACATTGCATGAGTAGGACTTGGATTAACATGTGGGTATTGGGAAGTAGTTGTTGGGGAACGTTGCAGAAAATTAAAATTTTTCCTACGGTTTCACCAAGATCCATCTACGAGTTCATCTAAGCAACGAGTCAAGGGAGTGAGTTTGCATCTACATACCACTTGTAGATCGAGTGCGGAAGCGTTCAAGGGGATGGTGATAATGGAGTCGTACTCGCCGTGATTCGGATCACCGATGACCAAGTGCTGTACGGACAACACCTCCGCGTTCAACACAAGTGCAGACGGACGACGTCTCCTCCTTCTTGATCCAGCAAGGGGAAGGAGAGGTTGAGGAAGATGGCTCCAAGCAGCGGACGACGGCGTGATGATGGTGGAGTGACAAGCCCCCAAGCAGGCTTCGCCAAGCACACGCGGAGGAGGAGAGATGTTGGGAGGGAGGGCTGCGCCTTCAAGTGTGTTGAAGCCCTCCCTCACCCCTCTATTTATAGGGGAAGGGACAGGGGCGGCCCCTCTAGATGGCATCTAGAGGGGGCGGCCAAGGGAGGGGACTTGCCCCCAAGCAAGGGGCGCCTCTAGGGTTCCCCAACCCTAGGCGCATGGGCCCAAGGGGGTGCCCAGCCCACTGTGGGCTGGCTCTGCCCCACGCAGCCCATGTGGCCCCCCGAGGAGGTGGCCCTCCCGGTGGACCATGGAACCCTTCCGGTGGCCCCGGTACACTACCGATATGCCCCAAAACTTTTCGTGTCCGCTTGACAACTTCCCATATATAAATCTTCACCTCCGGACCCTTCCTAACTCCTCGTGACGTCTGGGATCTCATCCGGACTCCAACAACATTCGGTAATCACATACAAGTCTTCCTAATAACCCTAAGCGTCACCGAACCTTAAGTGTGTAGACCCTACGGGTTCGAGACACGCAGACATGACCGAGACGGCTCTCGTGTCAATAACCAACAGCGGGATCTGGATACCCATGTTGGCTCCCACATGCTCCTCGATGATGTCATTGGATGAACCACGATGTCGAGGATTCAAGCAACCCCGTATACTATTCCCTTTGTCAATCGGTACGTTTCGTGCCTGAGACTCGATCGTCGGTATCCCAATACCTCATTCAGTCTCGTTATCGGCAAGTCACTTTACTCGGACCGTAATGCATGATCCCGTGACCAAACACTTGGTCACTTTGAGCTCATTATGATGATGCATTACCGAGTGGGCCCAGAGATACCTCTCCGTCATACGGAGTGACAAATCCAGTCTCGATCCGTGTCAACCCAATGTACACTTTCGGAGATACCGTAGTGCACCTTTATAGTCACCCGATTCGTTGTGGACGTTTGGTACACCCAAAGCACTCCTACGATATCCGGGAGTTACACGATCTCATGGTCTAAGGAAGAGATACTTGACATTGGAAAAGCTCTAGCAAAACGAACTACACGATCTTGTGCTATGCTTAGGATTGGGTCTTGTCCATCACGTCATTCTCCTAATGACGTGATCCCGTTGTCAATGACATCGATGTCCATAGTCGAAACCATGACTATCGGTTGACCAACGAGCTAGTCAACTAGAGGCTTACTAGGGACGTATTGTGGTCTATGTATTCACACGTGTATTACGATTTCCGGATAATACAATTATAGCATGAATAAAAGAAAATTATCATAAACAAGGAAATATAATAATAATGCTTTTATTATTGCCTCTAGGGCATATTTCCAACAGTCTCCCACTTGCACTAGAGTCAATAATCTAGTTACATTGTGATGAATCGAACACCCATAGAGTTCTGGTGTTGATCATGTTTTGCTCGCGAGAGAGGTTTAGTCAACGGATCTGCGACATTCAGATCCGTATGCACTTTACAAATTTCTATGTCTCCATCTTGAACATTTTCATGGATGGAGTTGAAGCGACGCTTGATGTGCCTGGTCTTCTTGTGAAACATGGGCTCCTTGGCAAGTGCAATAGCTCCAGTGTTGTCACAGAAGAGTTTGATCGGCCCGACGCATTGGGTATGACTCCTAGGTCGGTGATGAACTCCTTCACCCAAATTGCTTCATGCGCTGCCTCCGAGGCTGCCATGTACTCCGCTTCACATGTAGATCCCGCCACGACGCTTCGCTTGCAGCTGCACCAGCTTCTTGCTCCACCATTCAACATATAAACGTATCCGGTTTGTGACTTAGAGTCATCCAGATCTGTGTCGAAGCTAGCGTCGACGTAACCCTTCTGACGAGCTCTTCGTCACCTCCATAAACGAGAAACATGCCCTTAGTCCTTTTCGTGTACTTTAGGATATTCTTGACGCTGTCCGGTGTTCCTTGCGGGATTACTTTGGTACCTTCCTACCAAACTTACGACAAGGTTTACATCAGTCCGTACACATCATGGCATACATAATAGATCCTATGGCTGAGGCATAGGGATGACGCCATCTCTTCTTTATCTTTTGCCGTGGTCGGGCATTGAGCTGAGCTCAATCTCACACCTTGCAAGACATGCAAGAACCCTTTCTTGGACTGATCCATTTTGAACTTCTTCAAAATCTTATCAAGGTATGTGCTTTGTGAAAGACCTATGAGGCGTCTCGATCTATCTCTATAGATCTTGATGCCTAATATATAAGCAGCTTCTCCAAGGTCCTTCATTGAAAACACTTATTCAAGTAGGCCTTAATGCTGTCCAAGAATTCTATATCATTTCCCATCAAAAGTATGTCATCTACATATAATATGAGAAATGCTACAGAGCTCCCACTCACTTTCTTGTAAACGCAGGCTTCTCCATAAGTCTCAAGATAAACCCAAACGCTTTGATCATCTCATCAAAGCGAATGTTCCAACTCCGAGATGCTTGCACCAGCCCATAAATGGATCATGGAGCTTGCATACTTTGTTAGCATTCTTAGGATCGACAAAACCTTCCGGCTGCATCATATACAGCTCTTCCTTAAGATAACCGTTAAGGAACGCTGTTTTGGCGTCCATCTCGCCATATCTCATAATCATAGTATGCGACAATTGCTAACATGATTAGGACGGACTTAAGCTTCGCTACGGGAGAGAAAGTCTCATCGTAGTCAATCCCTTGAACTTGCCGATAACCCTTAGCGACAAGTCGACCTTTATAGATGGTGACATTACCATCCGCGTCCGTCTTCTTCTTAAAGATCCATTTGTTTTCTATCGCTCGCCGATCATCGAGCAAGTCAGTCAAAGTCCATACTTTGTTTTCATACATGGATTCTATCTCGGATTTCATGGCTTCTAGCCATTTGTTGGAATCTGGGCCGCCATTGCTTCTTCATAGTTCAAGGTTCACCGTTGTCTAATAACATGATTTCCGGGACAGGGTTGCCGTACCACTGCAGTGCGGAACGTGTCCTTGTGGACCTCTGAAGTTCAAGAGCTACTTGATCCGAAGTACCTTGATCATCATCATTATTTTCCTCTTGATTGGTGTAGGCATCGGAAGAACATTTTCCTGAGCTGCACTACTTTCCCGTTCAAGAGGTAGTACTTCATCGAAGTTCTACTTTCCTCCCACTTACTTCTTTTGAGAGAAACTCTTTTCGTAAAGGATCCGTTCTTGGCAACAAAGATCTTGCCCTCGGATCTTAAGTAGAAGGTATACCCAATGGTTTCTTTATGGTATCCTATGAAGACGCATTTTTTCGACTTGGGTTCGAGCTTTTCAGGTTGAAGTTTCTTGATATAAGCATCGCATCCCCAAACTTTTAGAAACGACAGCTTAGGTTTCTTCCCAAACCATAATTCATACGGTGTCGTCTCAACGGATTTAGACGGTGCCCTATTTAAAGTGAATGTAGCTGTCTCTAGAGCGTATCCCCAAAATGACAGCGGTAAATCTGTAAGAGACATCATAGATCGCACCATATCCAATAGAGTGCGATTCTGACGTTCGGACACACCGTTGTCTTGAGGTGTTCCAGCGGCGTGAGTTGTGAAACGATTCCACATTTTCTTAAGTGTGTACCAAATTCGTGACTTAAATATTCTCCTCCACGATCTGATCGTAAGAATTTTATCTTTCGGTCACGTTGATTCTCTACTTCATTCTGAAATTCCTTGAACTTTTCAAAGGTCTCAGACTTGTGTTTCATTAAGTAGACATACCCATATCTACTCAAGTCATCTGAGAGTGAGAACATAACGATATCCTCCGCGAGCCTCAACACTCATTGGACCGCACACATCGGTATGTATGATTTCCAACAAGTTGGTTGCTTGCTCCATTGTTCCGGAGAACGGAGTCTTGGTCATTTTGCCCATGAGGCATGGTTCGCATGTGTCAAATGATTCATAATCGAGAGACTCTAAAAGTCCATCAGCATGGAGCTTCTTCATGCGCTTGACACCAATGTGACCAAGGCGGCAATGCCACAAGTATGTGGGACTATCGTTATCAACTTTACATCTTTTGGTATTCACGCTATGAATATGTGTAACATTACGCTCGAGATTCATTAAGAATAAACCATTGACCATAGGGGCATGACCATGAAACATATCTCTCATATAAATAGAACAACCATTATTCTCGGATTTAAATGAGTATCCATCTCTTATCAAACGAGATCCTGATACAATGTTCATTCTCAAACTTGGCACCAAATAACAATTATTAAGGTTTATAACTAATCCCGTAGGTAAATGTAGAGGTAGCGTGCCTACGGCGATCACATCGACTGGAACCATTCCCGACGCCAAGATCGTCACCTCGCCCTTCGCCATGCCTCCGCTTATTCCGCAGCTCCTGCTGTGAGTTACAAATATGAGCAACGGCACCGTATCAAATACCCAGGAGTTATCATGCGAGTACTGGTAAGGTACACATCAATTACATGTATATCAAATATACCTTTAGTGCTGCCGGCCTTCTTATCCGCTAAGTATTTGGGGCAGTTCCGCTTCAAAGGACCCTTCCCTTGCAATAAAAGCACTTTCGATCTCGAGCTTGGGTCCATTCTTCGACTTCTTCCGGCAACTTGCTTACCGGCGCGGCAACCTCCTTGCCGTCCTTCTTGAAGTTCTTCTTGCCCTTGCCCTTCTTGAACTTAGTGGTTTTGTTGACCATCAACACTTGATGTTCTTTCTTGATTTCAACCTCTGCTGACTTCAAAGATTGAGAATACTTCGGAATGGTCTTCACCATCCCCGCATATTGTAGTTCATCACAAAGCTCTTGTAGCTTGGTGGGAGCGATCAAGGATTCTGTCAATGACCGCCTCGTCCGGAGGTTTATGTCCAGTGGGACAGGCGGTTGTGCAACCCGGACATTTTGAGTATGTGCTCACCGATGTAACTGTTTTCCTCCATCTTACAACTATAGAACTTGTCGGAGACTTCATATCTCTCGACCGGGCATGAGCTTGAAAAACTAGTTTCAGCTCTTGAACATCTCATATGCTCCGTGTTGCTCAAAACACTTTTGGAGCCCCGGTTCTAAGTCAGAAGCATGCCGCATCGAACGAGCGAGTAATCATCAAGACGAGTCTGCCAAGCATTCATAATGTCTTGGTTCTCTGCAGAGACGGAGGCGTCACCTAGCGGTCCTTCTAGGACATATTGTTTCTGGCAGCTATGAGGATGATCCTCGGGTTCGGACCCAGTCCGTATAGTTGCTGCCATCATCTTTCAGCTTGGTTTTCTCTAGGAACGCGTTGAAGTTCAGGTCGACATGAGCGTTGGCCATTTGATCTACAAGACATATTTGCAAAGGTTTTAGACTAAGTTCATGATAATTAAGTTCATCTAATCAAATTATTTTAATGAACTCCCACTCAGATTAGACATCCTCTAGTCATCTAAGTGTTACACGATCCGAGTCGACTAGGCCGTGTCCGATCATCACGTGAGACTGACTAGTCATCGTCGGTGAACATTCTCATGTTGATCGTATCTTCCATACGACTCGTGTTCGACCTTTCGGTCTCCGTGTTCCGAGGCCATGTCTGTACATGCTAGGCTCGTCAAGTTAACCCTAAGTGTTTTGCATGTGTAAAACTGTCTTACACCCGTTGTATGTGAACGTAAGGATCTATCACACCCGATCATCACGTGGTGCTTTGAAACGACGAACTTTAGCAACGGTGCACAGTTAGGGGAGAACACTTCTTGATATTGTTGTAAGGTATCATCTTATTTACTACCGTCGTTCTAAGTAAACAAGATGCATAAACATAATAAACATCACATGCAATTATATAGTAGTGACATGATATGGCCAATATCATATAGCTCCATTGATCTCCATCTTCGGGCTCCATGATCATCTTGTCACCGGCATGACACCATGATCTCCATCATCGTGTCTTCATGAAGTTGTCACGCCAACGACTACTTCTACTTCTATGGCTAACGCGTTTAGCAATAAAGTAAAGTAGTTTACATGGCGTTCTTCAATGACACGCAGGTCATACAAAAATAAAGACAACTCCTATGGCTCCTGCCGTTGTCATACTCATCGACATGCAAGTCGTGATTCCTATTACAAGAACATGATCTCATACATCACAATATATCATTCATCATTCATCACAACTTCGCCATATCACATCACATGACAATTGCTGCAAAAACAAGTTAGACGCCCTCTAATTGTTGTTGCATCTTTTACGTGGCTGCAATTGGGTTCTAGCAAGAACGTTATCTTACCTACGAATAACCACAACGTGATTTTGTCAACTTCTATTTACCCTTCATAAGGACCCTTTTCATCGAATCCGCTCCAACTAAAGTGGGAGAGACAGACACCCGCCAGCCACCTTATGCAACTAGTGCATGTTCATCGGTGGAACCGGTCTCACGTAAGCGTACGTGTAAGGTTGGTCCGGGCCGCTTCATCCCACAATACCGCTGAAGCAAGATAAGATTAGTAGCGGCAAGCAAGTTGACAAGATCTACGCCCACAACAAAATTGTGTTCTACTCGTGCAATAGAGAACTACGCATAGACCTAGCTCATGATGCCACTGTTGGGGAACGTTGCAGAAAATTAAAATTTTCCCTACGGTTTCACCAAGATCCATCTATGAGTTCATCTAAGCAACGAGTCAAGGGAGTGAGTTTGCATCTACATACCACTTGTAGATCGAGTGCGGAAGCGTTCAAGGGGATGGTGATGATGGAGTCGTACTCGCCGTGATTCGGATCACCGATGACCAAGTGCTGAACGGACAACACCTCCGCGTTCAACACACGTACGGTACGGACGACGTCTCCTCCTTCTTGATCCAGCAAGGGGGAAGGAGAGGTTGAGGAAGATGGCTCCAGCAGTAGCACGACGGCGTGATGATGGTGGAGTGACAGTTCTCCGGCAGGGCTTCGCCAAGCACACGCGGAGGAGGAGAGGTGTTGGGGAGGGGAGGGGCTGCGCCTTCAAGTGTGTTGCAGCCCTCCCCTCACCCCTCTATTTATAGGGGAAGGGACAAGGGGGCCGGCCCCTCTAGATGGCATCTAGAGGGGGCTGACAAGGGAGGGGACTTGCCCCCAAGCAAGGGGCGCCTCTAGGGTTCCCCCAACCCTAGGCGCATGGGCCCAAGGGGCGCCCAGCCCACCAGGCTGGCTCCTGCCCCACGCAGCCCATGTGGCCGCCCGGGAGGTGGCTCCTCAGTGGACCCGGAACCCTTCCGGTGGCCCCAGACACTACCGATATGCCCCGAAACTTTCCGGTGTCCGTTTGACAACTTCCCATATATAAATCTTTACCTCCGGACCCTTCCTAACTCCTCGTGACGTCCGGGATCTCATCCGGGACTCCGAACAACATTCGGTAATCACATACAAGTCTTCCTAATAACCCTAGCGTCACCGAACCTTAAGTGTGTAGACCCTACGGGTTCGGGAGACACGCAGACATGACCGAGATGGCTCTCAGGTCAATAACCAACAGCGGGATTTGGATACCCATGTTGGCTCCCACATGCTCCTCGATGATGTCATCGGATGAACCACGATGTCGAGGATTCAAGCAACCCCGTATACTATTCCCTTTGTCAATCGGTACGTTACGTGCCCGAGACTCGATCGTCGGTATCCCAATACCTCGTTCAGTCTCGTTACGGCAAGTCACTTTACTCGTGCATCGAATGCATGATCCCGTGACCAAACACTTGGTCACTTTGAGCTCATTATGATGATGCATTACCGAGTGGGCCCAGAGATACCTCTCCGTCATACGGAGTGACAAATCCCAGCCTCGATCCGTGTCAACCCAATGACACTTTCGGAGATACCGTAGTGCACCTTTATAGTCACCCGATTACGTTGTGATGTTTGGTACACCCAAAGCACTCCTACGGTATCCGGGAGTTACACGATCTCATGGTCTAAGGAAGAGATACTTGACATTGGAAAAGCTCTAGCAAAACGAACTACACGATCTTACGCTATGCTTAGGATTGGGTCTTGTCCATCACGTCATTCTCCTAATAACGTGATCCCGTTGTCAATGACATCGATGTCCATAGTCGTGAAACCATGACTATCGGTTGACCAACGAGCTAGTCAACTAGAGGCTTACTAGGGACGTATTGTGGTCTATGTATTCATACGTGTATTACGATTTCCGGATAATACAATTATAGCATGAATAAAAGACAATTATCATAAACAAGGAAATATAATAATAATGCTTTTATTATTGCCTCTAGGGCATATTTCCAACAGTAGTTGATGAGGTAGAACCTATTGTCTTATATCAAACCCTGGGTATTTACTACGTATGCTTATACTACTTTGCTATGCTCGTAGACGTGGATTGGTTTGAGAGAATTCATGAAAGGTGTGAGAGATTTTTGTTAACTAAGGTTTAACCTAAGGTGGCTACTTTAATACACATCTGGGTGGATTGGTTTATGGGCACCTGGGGAATCCAGTGTTGTCCAAGGAGATCCCGGGGAACCCGTGTGATCATCCTATGGTTTGCCACCCAGGCTCAAAGGGATCATTATGTTATTCATGCTGGAAACTTCCGTGTGCAGCCACAAGCCATTATGGGCTCTGGCATAGTTGAGTATGTCGTGACCTCTTACAGTGGTAGGCTAGCGAATGTAGGGGATGTAGGTGGTACTGTCTACCAAATCGTAATGAGCTAACGCTTCTGAAAGACTGTGTCCCGGTCATCCGTTTCTCAAACAACTTGTAGTGCGAGAAATCCAACGGAGGAGATCGAGTCTTGTGGGGAAAAGTGTGCAAAACCTCTGCAGAGTGTACAAACTAATCATGATTAGCGTGTCCCCGGTCATGGACATCTTGAGTATCTGGTGCTTGAATTAGTATGTTGATCTCATCACTTTACTTAATTAATTTTGTCGGGTTGTTAACTTTTAATTTGGGATTGAGATGGGGTTACCATTCTCAATGTTTTTCAACCAACTTTGTAGTTAAATAAAAATATATTCCTTTGTTGTAGGGAAAAACTAGCTTTCTGCAAAAGATAACCATAGAGCCTCCACCAGCCATATATGCATGTAGTAATAGTTGTTATCTGGTCATTGCTCTATAGTGTTATTTTGCCAGCATATTCCATGTGCTGACCTACACAGGCTGCAACGTATTATGTTGCAGACTTTTCAGACGAAGAGTAAGATGTGCTAGGTCGTTGTCATGCACTCATTTTTGCCGTGGAGTTGGATCGACTCTTCTACCTCGAAGCTTCCACTATTATATTATTTAGATGGCCTTCTGCCATATTATTGTAATAATTTCTCTCTTGAGACATTTGATGTAATAAGTGTGTGATTGAACTCTGTTATAAAACCTCGAGTATTGTGTGTGTTATCAATACCGATCCAGGGATGACACTTAAGCACAGAGACTTGACCTTCTAAGGTCGGGTCGCTCAAGATGGTATCAGAGCACACGCTGACTGTAGGATGCGACCACTAAGATAAGCCATAGGACACACTTCTATACTCATTTCTGACTCTTCTCCATTTTCTACTCTATAGATGGCGGACCCAAGGAGCAAGTTTGCTCAACCGGATGAAGACACACCTTTTGGACGACACTTGAAGGAAGTCACTAGGTACCTGAACATCGGTATACCAAGCTTCACCGGGACCTACACCTCCACTCTACTTGAAGAAGAGAGCTGGACGATTCAAGTTCATGTTCCAGGAAGGACATTCACGCCAGTTACTGAGCGCATAGAGTTTTCCTTTGATGGACCAACCTGGAGTCTAGGAAAGAGCATGGCAACCCACATCGCCATGGGACGCATCGGCGACGTATATCACAAGGATCTTAAGGACACCATCTACCAGATATGTGGACATCGAGATGAGCAATGGGTGATGATTTGCACCAGGAGGGATAAATCCATTGCAACCTACATCCAGGAGTTAAACCAACACATTCGTCATCAGGAGAACCAGATGTGCGCCAGCATGATAGACATGAAGAAAGTGATGACCAGGAACATCGAGCTAGAAGAGGAAATCAAGTCTACACGCAATGGATATGAAGAGGAAATTGCAGTACTACTGGAGAAGAATGAAGACCTGAAGAAGATGCTAGGAATATTCATGGGAGATCCCGTACCAGAGGAGGACAACCATGCCGAAGATTACATCATCATCGACGACACCGACTCCGACCCCGATAGTGATGATGATTACGAAGACGAAGCTAGAGCAGATATCATGGAGTCTTCCACCGATCAAAATTTCTAGTCGACCACCAAATTATCATTAGTATTCCCCCATGTATATAGTAATAGTCCGAGTATTTTATATCGGTATATTAGATCGTTTGTATGCCCTTGTTTGAATTGAGTGGTGCGAAATGAATGTGTTTGTCTCATGTGCATATGGGTAGTGATTTCCCCTAAGACCTCACTCTATTCTATTCTCACCCCTCTAAACCTATCAGATGCCTCCGAGACATGACCCCTGATTTGCCTTCCCACCGGAGATCACTCAGTTGATCCAACAACAGAATGCCTTGATGCAGCTACTAGTCCAGAACCAAGGCAGCAACAACAACAACAACAACAAACCACCGCCACCACCTCCAGTTGACAACTTAGCCCGTTTTCTGAGGTTGAATCCGCCGGTGTTTTCCAGTAGCACCGAGCCGATTGTTGCTGATGACTGGCTCCGCAAGATTGGAAGGGAGCATACCACCGCAGGTTGCACAGATACTGAGAAGGTGCGCTTTGCCGCACATCAACTGTATGGACCTGTGATGTCTACTAAACAACCTTCTTCTTGTAGACGTTGTTGGGCCTCCAAGTGCAGAGGTTTGTAGGACAATAGCAAATTTCCCTCAAGTGGATGACGTAAGGTTTATCAATCCGTGGGAGGCGTAGGATGAAGATGGTCTCTCTCAAACAACCCTGCAACCAAATAACAAAGAGTCTCTTGTGTCCCCAACACACCCAATACAATGGTAAATTGTATAGGTGCAATATTTTGGCGAAGAGATGGTGATACAAGTGCAATATGGATGGTAGATATAGGTTTTTGTAATCCAAAATTATAAAAACAGCAAGGTAGCAAGTGGTAAAAGTGAGCGTAAACGGTATTGCAATGCTAGGAAACAAGGCCTAGGGTTCATACTTTCACTAGTGCAAGTTCTCTCAACAAGGATAACATAATTAGATCATATAACTATCCCTCAACATGCAACAAAGAGTCACTCCAAAGTCATTAATAGCGGAGAACAAACGAAGAGATTATTGTAGGATGCGAAACCACCTCAAAGTTATTCTTTCCGATCAATCCATTGGGCTATTCCTATAAGTTTCACAAACAACCCTAGAGTTCGTAGTAAAATAACACCTTAAGACACAAATCAACCAAAACCCTAATGTCACCTAGATACTCCAATGTCACCTCAAGTATCCCTGGGTATGATTATACGATATGCATCATACAATCTCAGATTCATCTATTCAACCAACACAAAGAACTTCAAAGAGTGCCCCAAAGTTTCTACCGAGAGTCAAGACGAAAACGTGCCAACCCCTATGCATAGATTCCCAAGGTCACCGAACCCGCAAGTTGATCACCAAAACATACATCAAGTGGATCAATAGAATACCCCATTGTCACCACGGGTATCCCCATAAGACATACATCAAGTGTTCTCAAATCCTTAAAGACTCAATCCGATAAGATAACTTCAAAGGGAAAACTCAATCCATTACAAGAAAGTAGAGGGGGAGAAACATCATAAGATCCAACTATAATAACAAAGCTCGCGGTACATCAAGATTGTGCCAAATCAAGAACACGAGGGAGAGAGAGAGATCAAACACATAGCTACTGGTACATACCCTCAGCCCCGAGGGTGAACTACTCCCTCCTCTTCATGGAGAGCGCCGGGATGATGAAGATGGCCACCGGTGATGGTTTCCCCCTCCGGCAGGGTGTCGGAATAGGGTACCGATTGGTTTTTGGTGGCTACAGAGGCTTGCGGCAGTGGAACTCCCGATCTAGGTTTCTTTCTGGGGGTTTCTGTATTTATAGGAATTTTTGGCGTCGGTCTCACGTCAGGGGGGGGTCTCCGAGTCATCCACGAGATAGGGGGCGCGCCCAGGGGGGTAGGGCTCGCCCTCCACCCTCGTGGATGGCTCTGGACTTTTCTGGCCCAACTCTTTTACTCCGGAGGCTTCTTTTGGTCCATAAAAATCATCAAAAATTGGCACGTCAATTGGACTCCGTTCGGTATTCCTTTTCTGTAAAACTCAAAAACAAGGAAAAAACAGAAACTGGCACTGGGCTCTAGGTTAATAGGTTAGTCCCAAAAATCATATAAAATAGCATATAAAACATCCTAGATGGATAATATAATAGCATGGAACAATAAAAATTATAGATACGTTGGAGACGTATCAAGCATCCCCAAGCTTAATTCCTGCTCGTCCTCGAGTAGGTAAATGATAAAAACATATTTTTTGATGTGGAATGCTACCTAACATATTTATCGATGTAATCTTCTTTATAGTGGCAAGAATACTAAGATCCATAAGATTCAAAACAAAAGTTTAATAGTAACATGAAAACAATAATACTTCAAGCATACTGACAAAGTAATCATGTCTTCTCAAAATAACATGGCCAAAGAAAGCTTATCCCTACAAATTCATATAGTCTGGCTATGCTCCATCTTCATCACACAAAATATTCAAATCATGCATAACCCCGATGACAAGCCAAGCAATTGTTTCATACTTTTGATGTTCTGAAACTTTTTCAATCTTCACGCAATACATGAGCGTGAGCCATGAACATAGCACTATAGGTGGAATAGAATGGTGGTTGTGGAGAAGACAAAAAGGAGAAGATAGTCTCACATCAACTAGGCGTATCAATGGGCTATGGAGATGCCCATCAATATATATCAACGTGAGTGAGTAGGGATTGCCATGCAACGGATCCACTAGAGCTATAAATGTATGAAAGCTCAACAAAAGAAACTAAATGGGTGTGCATCCAACTTGCTTGCTCACGAAGACCTAGGGCATTTGAGGAAGCCCATCGTTGGAATATACAAGCCAAGTTCTATAATGAAAATTCCCACTAGTATATGAAAGTGACAAAATAAGAGACTCTCTATCATGAAGGTCATGGTGCTACTTTGAAGCACAAGTGTGGAAAAAGGATAGTAGCATTGTCCCTTCTCTC
This sequence comes from Aegilops bicornis, assembly GCA_021605145.1. Classification (NCBI taxonomy): domain Eukaryota; kingdom Viridiplantae; phylum Streptophyta; class Magnoliopsida; order Poales; family Poaceae; genus Aegilops; species Aegilops bicornis. The sequence goes on along the minus strand of CM038672.1, from coordinate 565,380,299 downwards.
TTTTTCTCTTTTTTTGTTTGGCTTCTTTGGCCTCTCTCTTCTTTTTCATTGGCTTCTTTGGCCTTCCTCTTTTTTTTCCTCACACGGGACAATGCTAATAATGATGGTCATCACACTTCTATTTATTTACAACTCAAGAATTACAACTCGATATTTAGAACAAAATATGACTCTATATGAATGCCTCTGACGGTGTACCGGGATGTGCAATGTTTCAAGAGTGACATGTATGAAAGAATTATGAAGGTGGTTTTGCCACAAATACGATGTCAACTACATGATCATGCAAAGCAATATGACAATGATGGAGCGTGTCATAATAACCGGAACGGTGGAAAGTTGCATGGCAATATATCTCGGAATGGTTATGGGAATGCCGTAATATGTAGGTATGGTTGCTGTTTTGAGGAAGGTATATAGTGGGTGTATGATACTGGCGAAAGTTGCACGGTATTAGAGAGGCTAGCAATGGTGGAAGGGTGAGAGTGCGTATAATCCATGGACTCAACATTAGTCATAAAGAACTCATATACTTATTGCAAAAATCTATTAGTTACCTAAATGAAGTACTACGCGCATGCTCCTAGGGGGATAGATTGGTAGGAAAATACAATCGCTCGTCCCCGACCGCCACTCATAAGGAAGACAATCAATAAATAAATCATGCTCCAACTTCTTCACATAACGGTTCACCATACGTGCATGCTACGGGAATCACATACTTTAACACAAGCATTTCTCAAAATCACAACTACTCAACTAGCATGTCTCTAATATCACCATCTTCATATCTCAAAACAATCATAAGGAATCAAACTTCTCATATTATTCAATGCACTTTATATGAAAGTTTTTATTATATCCCTCTTGGACACCCATCATATTAGGACTAGTTTTATAACCTAAGCAAATTACCATGCTGTTTAAGACTCTCAAAATAATAAAATTGAAGCATGAGAGTTCATCTATTTCTTCAAAATAAAACCACGTCGTGCTCTAAAAAGATATAAGTGAAGTATTAGAGCAAATGACAAACTACTCCAAAAGATATAAGTGAAGATCAATGAGTAGTCGAATAATTATGTAACTATGTGAAGACTCTCTAACATTTAAGAATTTCAGATCTTGGGATTTTATTCAAACAGCAAGCAAAACAAAATAAAATAAAATGGCGCTCCAAGCAAAACACATATCATGTGGTGAATAAAAATATAGCTCCAAGTAAGGTTACTGATGAACGAAGACGAAAGAGGAGATGCCATCCAGGGCATCCCCAAGCTTAGGCTCTTGCCACTCCTTATTCCATAGTCCATCGAATCTTTACCCAAAACTTGAAAACTTCACAACACAAAACTCAACAGAAAACTCGTAAGCTCCGTTAGTATAAGAAAATAAATCACCACTTAGATACTATTGTGAACTCATTCTAAATTCATATTGGTGTAATATCTAATGTATTCCAACTTCTCTATGGTTCATACCCTCCGAAACTACTCATAGATTCATCAAAATAAGCAAACAACACATAGAAAAACAGAATCTGTCAAAAACAGAACAATCTGTAGCAATCTATATGATTCGAATACGTCTGTAACTCCAAAAATTCTGAAATATATAGACGACCTGGATAATTTGTATATTAATCTTCTGCAAAAAGAATTGGCATTTTATCACGTTCTGTTGATATTAAACAATTATTTTCATGAGCGCAAAGTTTCTGTCTTTTTCAGCAAGATCAAACAACTATCACCCAAGAAGATCCTATCGGTTCTACTTGGCACAAACACTAATTAAAACATAAGACCACATCTAACAAGAGGCTAGATGAATTATTTATTACTGAATAGTAGCAAAAAGCAAAGAACAAAAATAAAATTGGGTTGCCTCCCAACAAGCGCTAACGTTTAACGCCCCTAACTAGGCATGATGATTTCAATGATGCTCACATAAAAGATAAGCATTGAAACATAAAGAGAGCATCATGAAGAATATGACTAGCACATTTAAGTCTAACCCACTTCCTATGCATAGGGATTTTGTGAGCAAACAATTTATTTGAACAAAGATCAACTAGCAAAGGAAGGCAAAACAAGCATAACTTCAAGATTTTCAACACATAGAGAGGAAACTTGATATTATTGCAATTCCTACAAGCATATATTCCTCCCTCATAATAATTTTCAGTAGCATCATGAATGAATTCAACAATATAACCATCACATAAAGCATTGTTTTCATGATCTACAAGCATAGAATTTTTATTACTCTCCACATAAGCAAATTTATTCTCAAGAATAGTAGTGGGAGCAAACTCAACAAAATAACGATCATTTGATACTTCTTTCACATAATCAATTTGAGCATTAAAATCATGGTGACAAGTTTCATGGATATCATTACTCTTTATAGCATAAATTTCATCACAATAATCATCATAGATAGGAGGCATGCTATCATCATAATATATTTTCTCATCAAAACTTGGGGGACTAAAAATATCATCTTCATCAAACATAGCTTCCCCAAGCTTGTGGCTTTGCATATCATTGGCATCATGGATATTCAAGGAATTCATACTAACAACATTGAAATCATGCTCATCATTCAAATATTTAGTGCCAAACATTTTAATGCATTCTTCTTCTAACACTTGAGCACAATTTTCCTTTCCATCATTTTCACGAAAGACATTAAAAAGATGAAGCATATGAGGTACCCTCAATTCCATTTTTTTTGTAGTTTTCTTTTATAAACTAAACTAGTGATAAAACAAGAAACTAAAAGATTCGATTGCAAGATCTAAAGATATACCTTCAAGCACTAACCTCCCCGGCAACGACGCCATAAAAGAGCTTAGTTGACGGGGTGTGAGTGCCGCTTACCTAGCCTCCCCGGCAACGGCGCCAGAGAAGATCTTGATGTCTACTACACAACCTTCTTCTTGTAGACATTGTTGGGCTTCCAAGTGCAAAGGTTTGTAGGATAGTAGCAAATTTCCCTCAAGTGGATGACCTAAGGTTTATCAATCCGTGGGAGGCATAGGATGAAGATGGTATCTCTCAAACAACCCTGCAACCAAATAACAAAGAGTCTCTTGTGTCCCCAACACACCCAATACAATGGTAAATTGTATAGGTGCACTAGTTCGGCGAAGAGATGGTGATACAAGTGCAATATGGATGGTAAATATAGGTTTTTGTAATCCAAAATTATAAAAACAGCAAGGTAGCAAGTGGTAAAAGTGAGCATAAACGGTATTGCAATGCTAGGAAACAAGGCCTAGGGTTCATACTTTCACTAGTGCAAGTTCTCTCAACAGGGATAGCATAATTAGATCATATAACTATCCCTCAACATGCAACAAAGAGTCACTCCAAAGTCATTAGTAGCGGAGAACAAACGAAGAGATTATTGTAGGGTACGAAACCACCTCAAAGTTATTCTTTCTGATCAATCCATTGGGCTATTCCTATAAGTATCACAAACAGCCCTAGAGTTCGTAGTAAAATAACACCTTAAGACACAAATCAACCAAAACCCTAATGTCACCTCAAGTATCCGCGGGTATGATTATACGATATGCATCACACAATCTTAGATTCATCTATTCAACCAACACAAAGAACTTCAAAGAGTGCCCCAAAGTTTCTACCGTAGAGTCAAGACGAAAACGTGTGCCAACCCCTATGCATAGATTCCCAAGGTCACGGAACCCGCAAGTTGATCACCAAAACATACATCAAGTGGATCAATAGAATACCCCATTGTCACCACAGGTATCCCCTGCAAGACATACATCAAGTGTTCTCAAATCCTTAAAGACTCAATCCAATAAGATAACTTCAAAGGGAAAACTCAATCCATTACAAGAAAGTAGAGGGGGAGAAACATCATAAGATCCAACTATAATAACAAAGCTCGCGGTACATCAAGATTGTGCCAAATCAAGAACACGAGAGAGAGAGAGAGAGATCAAACACATAGCTACTGGTACATACCCTCAGCCCGAGGGTGAACTACTCCCTCTTCTTCATGGAGAGCGCCGGGATGATGAATATGGCCACCGGTGACGATTTCCCCCTCCGGCAGGGTGTCGGAACATGGTACCGATTGGTTTTTGGTGGCTACAGAGGCTTGCGGCGGCGGAACTCCCGATCTAGGTTTCTTTCTGGGGGTTTGTGTATTTATATGAATTTTTGGCATCGGTCTCACGTCAGGGGGGTCTCTGAGTCATCCACGAGATAGGGGGCGCGCCCAGGGGGGTAGGGCTCGCCCTCCACCCTCGTGGATGGCTCGGGACTCTTCTGGCCCAACTCTTTTACTCCGGAGGCTTCTTTTGGTCCATAAAAAATCATCAAAAATTGGCACGTCAAATGGACTCCGTTTGGTATTCCTTTTCTGTAAAACTCAAAAACAAGGAAAAAACAAAAACTGGCACTGGGCTCTAGGTTAATAGGTTAGTCCCAAAAATCATATAAAATATCATATGAATGCATATAGAACATCCTAAATGGATAATATAATAGCATGGAACGATAAAAAAATATAGATACGTTGGAGATGTATCAACCCGCAGCCTCATGGTGGGAGAATTACGCAATCACCTTTCCCGTGGCAAATATCACCTGGGATCAGTTTCAGCAAGCATTCCGCACTACACATGTTTCAGCTGGAGCTATGAGTATGAAGAAGCGTGAGTTTCCCAACTTACGCCAGGGAAATCGTACTATAGCGTAGTACGTGGAGGATTTCAGCAAATTAGCCCGCTATGCCCCTGATGATGTGGCCACAGATGCCGCAAAGCTGGAGAAATTTATGGAGGGGCTGAATGATGAGCTGAGTATGCAGTTGATGGTGGCAACATTTGCTAACTACCAGGAGTTGGTAGACAGGGCTCTTATGATCGAAGGCAAACAATAGTAGATAGAGAGCCGCAAAAGGAAGTATGGACAGGGGAAGTATAATTCTGGAGCTCAGTAGAAGCCTCGCTTTACCCCTAACTCGGGAGGACATACCCACCATAACCATGGAGGCCATACACATAATGGAGGAAGTTCACATAACCACAGTGGGCCTAAGAATGGAAATGGGGGTGGAGGAAACAACAACTAGAACTGTTCCAACCCAGCAACACCCGCTAAGAAGGACCTGAGTCATGTCACCTGTTACAAGTGCGGGAAGACTGGACACTACACCAATGATTGTTCTGAGTTGAAGAATGGCAATGGAAATGGAAACTCTGGGAAGAAGCCTAATCCCTTCATCAGAGGCCAGGTGAACCACATCAACATGGAGGAAGTTGAAGATCAGCCTGACGCAGTGATTGGTAAGTTTTTGATTAAGTCATTTACTGCTCTCGTTCTTTTTGACACTGGTGCATCACATTCATACATATCAATGGGATATGTGGACAAGTTTAAGTTTCCAACCTTAGCCCTTAGGTCACCCATGTTAGTAAGCTCGCTAGGAGCAGAGTATATGGCCAGTCGATGGTGTGATCGGTTACCATTAACCATTGGTAGCCATGTTTTCCCCTCAGACCTAATAATTTTGGACTCACAAGGATTGGATATAAAACTACGCATGGATTGGCTATCAAAGTACGGAGGAAACATCGACTGTGCTAGCAAGTCGATACAACTCACCACCCCTGAGGGAAAGAGGATCAAGTATGTATCTAGGCATGCGCCAAGGAGGACCCAAGTAAATTCCCTCTCGGTAGTTGTTCAGGAAGAAGTGCCTGCTGTGAAGGATTACCCGAATGTATTTCCAGAGGAACTACCAGGCATGCCGCCAGATCAAGACATAGAGTTTTTAATAGAGCTGTTGCCAGGCACCAGACCAATATCGAAGAGACCGTATCAGATGCCCGCAAATGATCTGGAGGAAATCAAGAAGCAGATTAAGGAGTTACTGGAGAAAGGTTATATCCGACCAAGTTCGTCACCGTGGGGAGCCCCAGTGCTCTTAGTTGAGAAGAAGGATGGATCTTTGAGAATTGTCGGGGATATACCCCGCGATATTACCCGGCCGGATATATGACCCGGCTGGAACTTGGCGTTTCACTGGTAACCCAACAGAGGATTGGCGACTCACGAGACTGGTGGTCTACTGGTCTGACGACTTACGAGCCTGGCGACTCACTGATGGCCTCGACGGCGGGTCAGATAGGGGACTAGGCCCAAGGCCCAGAAGGCCGGTTCATTGAAGGTGGGCCGGCTTAAGAGGAAAGGCATAAGGAATATTCTCCTACAAAGGAAGCAAGACTAGGACTCCACTTGTAATAGAGTAATCCTAATCCTACTAGGACTAGTCATGTAACCCGCCCCTTCAACTTATATAAGGAGGGGCAGGGCACCCCAAGAGGGACAAGCAAGAAATAATCTCTAAGGTTAGACACAAAGGGGAGCCGGCTTATGCGGCGACTCTCTCATGAGCATAATGAGATCTAGCCACAAACAACATGTAGGGCTATTATCGGATGATGTTTCCCAGGGCCTGAAGCTGTCTAAGTCCTCGCCTTGTGTGTTGATCCGCCTCGCGTCTCTCGATTCCGACCAACCCCTTCAAGCTACCGCATAGATGCGTTGGCCTCACGACTAAGTCCTCACACTAGGACATCTTCCATGACAAATCCACGACAAGAATGGTTGTTGATTATCGGGCATTGAATGAAGTGACGATCAAGAACAAGTACCCACTACCGATGATCAATGATTTGTTTGACCAGCTGCAGGGAGCTAAAGTATTCTCCAAGATTGATCTTCGATCAGGATACCACCAGTTGAAGATCCGAGAACAGGATATACCTAAAACAGCTTTTACCACAAGGTATGGGCTATATGAGTACACGGTCATGTCTTTTGGATTGACTAACGCCCCTGCCTATTTTATGAGTATGATGAACAAGGTGTTCATGGAATTTTTGGATAAGTTTGTTGTGGTGTTTATTGATGATATTTTGGTATACTCGAAGAATGAAGAGGAACACAAGGAACATTTGCGCTTAGTTCTCAAGAAGCTCAGAGAACATCAGCTATACGCCAAGTTCAGCAAATGTGAGTTTTGGTTGAAGGAAGTTGGATTTCTTGGGCATGTTATATCAGGAGAAGGAATAGCAGTAGACCCTGCCAAGGTTCAGTCTGTCACTGAGTGGTTGGCACCCACCTTAGTAAAAGAGATCCGCAATTTTCTGGGACTCGCAGGATACTATAGGAGGTTCATTGAGAATTTTTCCAGAATTGCGAAACCCATGACGGAGTTGTTGAAGAAGGACACCAAGTTCAAATGGACCGATGAATGAGAGGCCAATTTTCAAGAGTTGAAGAAACGTTTAGTTACAACCCAGTGCTAATTCTTCCGGATATACTCAAGGATTTCCAAGTGTATTGCGACGCTTCTCGCTTGGGACTTGGAGGTGTACTTATGCAAGCCGTAAGAGTTGTTTCATATGCCTCACGTCATCTTCGACCTCATGAGTTGAATTATGCCACGCATGATTTGGAGTTAGCAGCTGTAGTGCATGCACTCAAGACCTGGAGACATTTTCTTATTGGAAACCGTTGTGTTGTATACACGGACCATAAGAGTTTGAAGTATATCTTCACGCAGAAGGAGTTGAATCTTAGGCATAGGAGATGGTTGGAGCTAATAAAGGATTATGATATGAAGCTGCATTATCATCCAGGAAAGGCCAATGTCGTAGCGGACGCTTTGAGTCACAAGAGTTATGTCAATACCCTCGTAAGCGGAGGATTACTGCAGGAGTTAGTCGATGATCTCAAGGAACTTTGTTTGGAGATAGTTCCAAGAGGTTTTGTCGCAGCAATGGAGGTTCAGTCCACATTATTGGGAAAGATTCGAGAAGCTCAGAAGGATGATAAGGAAATTGCTGAGATAAAGGAGAAGATGAGCAAAGGAAAAGCCAAGGGTTTTCGTGAGGATGAGCATGAAACTTTATGGTTGAAGATCGTGTATATGTGCTCAATAATGCGGAGATCAGGAAGTTAATACTTCAGGAAGCTCATGACTAGCCATACTCGATTCACCATAGAAACACCAAGATGTATTTGGATTTGAAGGAACATTTCTGGTGGACAGGTATGAAGAAGGATATGGCCGAGTATGTAGCAGTATGTGATGTATGTCAGAGAGTGAAGGCGAAACATCAGAAGCCAGCAGTATTACTTCAGCCTATGCCGATACCCGAATGGAAGTGGGACAAGCTTGGCATGGATTTTATCACCGGATTACCCAGGACACGACCGGGATATGATTCTATCTGGGTAGTAGTTGACCGCTTGACCAAAGTGGCTCACTTTATCCCCGTGAAAACCAGTTATACGAGCGCGAAGTTGGCCAAGATATATATGACCAGGATCGTTTGTCTGCATGGAGTTCCGAGGACCATCGTATCAGATAGAGGGACACAATTTACCTTGAAGTTTTGGAATCAGCTGCACCAGACCTTGGGTACTGGGCTAGAGTTCAGTACAGCCTTTCATCCGCAGACAGATGGACAGACCGAGAGAGTCAATCAGATTCTGGAGGACATGTTGAGAGCTTGCGCACTAGATTATGGATCCAGTTGGGATGATAATTTGCCCTACGCAGAGTTCTCATACAACAACAGTTACCAGGCTAGTTTGAAGATGGCCCCTTTTGAAGCTTTGTATGGAAGAAGGTGCAGGACACCATTGATGTGGGGATGAAGTTGGAGACCGTCAGTTGTTAATTTGGACTGGATTTAATCAAGGAGTCTGAAGAGAAGGTTAAGTTGATTCGTGATAGACTGAAGGTAGCTCAGTCCAGGAAGAAGAGTTATGCGGATACAAAACGCAAGGAGGTAGTCTATGTAATTGGAGACAGAGCATATCTTCGTGTGTCTCCACTGTGAGGAGTTAAACGATTCGGAGTTAAAGGAAAGTTAGCCCCGAGATTTGTAGGACCGTACCGAGTTTTGGAACGTATGGGAGAAGTGGCCTACAAGTTGGAGTTAGCCGAAGGATTGTCAGGAGTTCATGATGTGTTTCACGTTTCCCAGTTGAAGAAGTGCCATGCTGAGATGGTCAATATTCCTATGAGAGATACAGTGCCCCTGGAAGCAATTCGATTGGAAAGTGACCTAACCTACATGGAGAAACCCGTCAAGATTCTCGAGTTTGCTAGCCGAGTTACACGCAACAAGGTTATCAAGTTTTGCAAAGTTCAGTGGAGCCACCGTACTGAGGAGGAAGCCACCTGGGAGCGAGAGGAAGACCTACGGAAAGACCACCCACACCTATTTTCTAGCCAACCCGAATCTCGAGGACGAGATTCAACTTAGGGGGGTAGGTTTGTAACATCCCAATTTTCAATTTGGATGTTATACATAGGTCATCATATGCATATCATATTTTTATTTGCATATTGATTATGATCCCAGAAATCTTAAGCAACTCAAGGACCCAAGGAGAGAGTTGGAGATTTCATGAATTTTCATATTTGAATTGTTTCAAATTTGAAAAAAAGATCAATTTGATTTTAATATTTTTCCCTCCAATTATTTTCAATAACAAAAATAAAAGAGAGAAGATAAAATGACTTCTTCAACAGGAGGGAAATATTGGAGAAGAAATCCTAAAATCAAATTATTATTTTATTTGCTATTTTATTTGAATTAGAAAAAAATACGCATTTTTGAAAATTGCATTTTTAGGCCAGAAAAATGTTCATCTCTTGTTGGACGGTGAAAAATTGTTTCTGGTATTTTGAGAAATCTTCTTATATTTTATTAGGTTTTTTCTTTCGGGCGTTAATTTTTTTTAAAAAGTTTCCTAGGCCGGCCTAGCCGAGCCGGGCCTTGGCCTAGCCGCGCCGCCGCCTCCTTCCCCGTGCCGCCGCCGGACTCCTCCTGGAGTCCGAGCCGAACTTCGCCGCCGCTGCCCCCTCGCGGAAGCTGCCGCCTGCCCTCCCCTCTTTAAAAGCCGAGCCCTCTCCCCCCATCTTCTCGTCACCTTGCTTGCCGCCGCCTCCCATAGCATGTGATGCTTGTGCCCGCCGTTGTTTGCGCCGCCATACCTCGTCTGCCCTTGCCGCCTGCCGCCGCCCCATGACCCCGCTGCCGCCGTCACCTCACCGCATCGTCGGAGCCGCGCCGGATCTCGCCGTTGACCTCGCCGCTGGTTTTCTATGGTTGATCGGTAAAAACCGTTCGGTTTTCTTTTGGTTTTTTTCTGTTTAGGTTAGATCGGTTTTTTATTTAGTTCGTTAATTAACGAACGTTCATCGTTTAGATCATTTTAATGAACGATATTCGTTTGTTTAGTTCAGTTAGCGGACGTTCGTCCGATAGATTTTTTTTCTGCTTATTTTTTTCCGGCCAGGGACCTATCCGTGAATACTTTTATCACAGACTAGTCCCTCAACTTTAAACCTTCGTTAATTTTTGCTCGTTTGTCCAAATCCAGTGAAACCAACGCCAAAATCTTCGTCTTGTTCCCCTCTTTCTAGATAATCAACTTTAACATGGTTTTGACAAATTAAAATTTGGTTTCAAGCAGATTTGATTTCGAACTTTTTTTTGATCGTAGTTTGAGTTTTGTGACTCCGATTCGATTGATTCTTTTTGCAAATCGAAGCTCTTCTCTTGAACTTTCTATTCAGGTCTTTTATTTTGAGATTTACCTTTGCATCTTATGCTTGAGTGCTTATGTATGCTATTGTTTGTCCACGATAGAGTTTCCGGAGTGCGAGGCTTACTACTACGAGTCACTAGGGTTTTCAGATCGTCAGCAAGGAAAGTAACACTTTGATCATATCCCTTTATTTCCCATTTTTATGCATTAGTTTCAACCCTCAAACATTGCATGAGTAGGACTTGGATTAACATGTGGGTATTGGGAAGTAGTTGATGAGGTTGAACCTATTGTCTTATATCAAACCCTGGGTATTTACTACATATGCTTATACTACTTTGCTATGCTCGTAGACGTGGATTGGTTTGAGAGAATTCATGAAAGGTGTGAGAGATTATTGTTAACTAAGGTTTAACCTAAGGTGGCTACTTTAATACACATCTGGGTGGATTGGTTTGTGGGCAACTTGGGAATCCAGTGTTGTCCAAGGAGATCCCGGGGAACCCGTGTGATCATCCTATGGTTTGCCACCCAGGCTCAAAGGGATCATTATGTTATTCATGCTGGAAACTTCCGTGTGCAGCCACAAGCCATTATGGGCTCTGGCATAGTTAGGTATGTTGTGTGACCTCTTACAGTGGTAGGCTAGCAGATGTAGGGGATGTAGGTGGCACTGTCTACCCGTCGTAATGAGCTAACGCTTCTGAAAGACTGTGTCTCGGTCATCCGTTTCTCAAAAAACTTGTAGTGCGAGAAATCCAACGGAGGAGATCGAGTCTTGTGGGGAAAAGTGTGCAAACCTCTGCAGAGTGTACAAACTAATCATGATTAGCCGTGTCCCCGGTTATGGACATCTTGAGTATCTGGTGGCTGAATTAGTATGTTGATCTCATCACTTTACTTAATTAATTTTGTCAGGTTGTTAACTTTTAATTTGGGATTGAGATGGGGTTACCATTCTCAATGTTTTTCAACCAACTTTGTAGTTAAATAAAAATATATTCCTTTGTTGTAGGAAAAAACTAGCTTTCTGCAAAAGATAAGCATAGAGCCTCCACCAGCCATATATGCATGCAGTGAAAGTTGTTATCTGTTCATTGCTCTATAGTGTTATTTTGCCAGCATATTGCATGTGCTGACCTACACAGGCTGCAACATATTAATTTGCAGACTTTTCAGACGAAGAGTAAGGTGTGCTAGGTCGTTGTCATGCACTCAGTTTTGCCATGGAGTTGGATGGACTCTTCTACCTTCGAAGCTTCCGCTGTTATCTTATTTAGATGGCCTTGAGCCATATTATTGTAATAAGTTCTCTCTTGAGACATTCGATGTAATAAGTGTGTGATTGAACACTGTTATAAAACCTGGAGTACTGTGTCTGTCAGCAATATCGATCCAGGGATGACACTTAAGCAGAATGGCTTGACCGTCTGAGTTCGGGTCGCTATAGTATGATGATACCGACGATCGAATCTCGGGCAAGTAACTTACCGATGACAAAGGGAACAACGTATGTTGTTATTCGGTTTGAACGATAAAGATCTTCGTAGAATATGTGGGAGCCAATATGAGCATCCAGGTTCCGCTATTGGTTATTGACCGGAGATGAGTCTCGGTCATGTCTACATAGTTCTCGAACCCGTAGGGTCTGCACGCTTAATGTTCGATGACGATCGGTATTGTGAGTTTACGTGTTTTGATGTACCGAAGGTTGTTTGGAGTCCCGGATATGATCACGGACACGACGAGGAGTCTCGAAATGGTCGAGATGTGAAAATTGATATATTGGAAGGTTATGTTTGGACACCGAAATGGTTTCGGATGAGTTCGGGCATTTTCCGGCACCGGTGGTTACGAACCCCCCGGGAATTAATGGGCCTTAATGGGCTTTAGTGGAAGAGAGGAGGAGGCCAAGTGGAGGCGCGTGCCCCCAAGCCCGATCTGAATTGGGGGGCTTTCCTTTCTCTCCCTCTTCCCTTCCTTCCCCCTCCTAGCTGGACTAGGAAAGGGGGGAAACCTACTCCTAGTAGGAGTAGGAATCCCCCCTTGGGGTGCGCCATAGGAGGCCGGCCCCCGACCTCCTTTACTCCTTTATATACAAGGGAGGGGGCACCCCATAGACACACAAGTTGATTTTAGCCGTGTGCGGTGCCCCCCTCCACGGATTTCCACCTCGGTCATATTGTCGTAGTGCTTAGGCGAAGCCCTGCATCGGTAACTTCATCATCACCGTCGTCACGCCGTCGTGCTAACGAAACTCTCCCTCGGCCTCAGCGGGATCAAGAGTACGAGGGACGTCACCGAGATGAACGTGTGCAGATCGCGGAGGTGCCATGCGTACTTGATCGGTTGGATCGCGAAGACGTTCGACTACAACAACCACATTACTAAACGCTTCCACTTTCGGTCTACGAGGGTACGTGGACACACTCTCCTCGCGCTTTGCCATACATCTCCTAGATAGATCTTGCGTGATCATAGGAAAATTTTGAAATACTGCGTTCCCCAACAGCCAGGACATGTCATCGATGTCTCATCTCACCGGCGATGCATAGGCCGGCACGGCGGCGAATTTGTTAATATTATGCGTACTTAGGCTTTGTTTCTAATGCTGGTCTTTTGTTAGAGCAATTCTTAGGTCAACTGGCTCTGTTCAATTACTAAAATTGCTCGACTCAGTAAGTGTGGTCTGTCTGCTGTACGCTCTTTTGTGTGCCCAAATTAGCAAGCGATGTTAAATTATGCAATGACGTACCCGGGGAAACTTCCACCAAAATTTGAATTATCAAACTCATCCCATGCGCGTAAAGCAGAAGAATCATTTGCGATGCACACAATTGTTCAAAGTGAATGGTGTCCGGCGGCACCGCGCGCAAAGTTTCCCTCCACATTTTCAAAATTTTGGCCCACCGCCAAAATATCTACCCCGCCCCCATCCCCCCTTCCCACCCCCTTTTCTCCCCGACCACAAGTCACATTTCCCCTGTTTCCTCCTTCCTTCCTTCCTTCCTTCCTAAGCTATAGCCTCTTCCTCGCTCTCGTCGTCTCACATCCTACCACCGGGGTCGCCATGGTCTTCTTCAAAGACCTCTCCAGCCGTTCCTCCTCCTCCGGCGACTCCTTCACCACCCAGGTATGCCTCTCTTTCTCTCTCTCGGACTATGACTTGGAATGAAGGATTCTTACCCGGCGGTCGATTTGAGTCATTTCTTCCTCTTGTAGCTCCCTAGGACCATCAGTGGCAACGAATGGAGCGGGGTGGCTGAAGATCTATCTGGTCATCATCACCATCAATCTCCATGCGTGAAGCTAGTTGCGTTTGAATCTGTGGACAGTGGGAGGAAGTTTCTGGCATGTGCAGAGAAGTTTAGACCCTCTTTCGTTGTTACAAATCATTTGTTAGATGTGATTCACACACTATCACGGTCCCAACCCATTCATACCACACCTTCAACCAAACGCATCCTAAGACAGTGTCACAGTTTGTACCTAGTATCTAAAATTGTTGTCATCTCATCAGCGGTGCCATTAGAAAATTATTTGGCACCGCTTCAGCACTTTGTGTAGCCAACTTTGGTCCACACATCCGATCAGCCAAGCAGTAAAATACTAAATATTTATGGCACGAAAGAACTAGGCATCGGAGTAACTAGGTGCTCCAGAGTTCGGGTCCCTGATTATTTTCCGCTGCATCGGCTCCTATTTGGATTTATATTATATCGTGCCAATCCAACATAAGCCCCTATTTTATTTACTTTTTCTATCTAATTTGTTTTCTTACCATTGTATTTCCATTGACAAAGGTCTATTGAACAAATAGAATTTGCAGATAGATGGGTCTCTTTATCCTCACTCCATATTCAATTTTTCCGCCTACACTTCGCTCAAATGATAAGGGTGTTCCTCCTGCATGTATTCTCATACAATATAATATTTTTTTTAATAAAAATCGCTAAAAATAAGGAGAATTTGGTGCAGGGCACTGGTGCGAGATGTAGCAACAGTTGTCTTTACACCAGTTTTGGCATACATAGTGAACGGCATTAGTGCTATTAGTTATATGTTACTAAATTTGTGCATGTACACACCTATTAGTATCAATTTGTTGTCATCCAAACACTGTTGCTATGCTGTTGCAGTTATATTTACCTTCCTCATAAAATGTTCAATTTGTTATTTATTATACATGAGTAAGAACTTGCAGTGTTGTTGTAGTTAATTATAGCTTCTGATGTTTCAATTTGGTTGTTGTCTCAGTAGCAATTAATTCATTTGCACATTGATCTTTTTGAGAAGATATGTCATAATTAACATGTTTCTTCAGTTTTTCAAAGTAAGCATTGGTGATTTTCTATGTTGCTATAAACCCATTTCCCCTACAATTGTTACTGATTTAGTTTTAAATATTATAGGATGAATGGAAGTGTTCTTACTTGGAGTGGGTTGATCAAGAGTGGCTACATTCTTACTGGAGCATGTATGAGGAAGAGAACAGAGGTAGGTGTCAGTGTCAAAACCGGCGGATCTCGGGTAGGGGGTCCCGATCTGTGCGTCAAGGCTGATGGTAACAGGAAGCAAGGGACACAGATGTTTACGCAGGTTCGGGCCCTCTCGATGGAGGTAAAACCCTACTTCCTGCTTGATTAATATTGATGATATGGGTAGTACAAGAGTAGATCTAACACGAGATCGTAGATGCTAAACCCTAAGAGCTAGCCTATGATGGTATGATTGTAATTGTGATCGGCCTTCTAAGGACCAACCTCTCCGGTTTATATAGACACCGGAGAGGGCTAGGGTTTACATGGAGTCGGTTACAAGGAAGGAAATATAATATCCGGATCGCCAAGCTTGCCTTCCACGCCAAGGAAAGTCCCATCCGGACATAGGCCGAAGTCTTGAGTCTTGTATCTTCACGCTTCAATAGTCCGGACGTTGTACAGTCCGGCTGTCCAGATACCCCTAATCCAGAATCCTCGGTAGCCCACGAACCGGGCTTCAATGACGATGAGTCTGGCGCGCGATCTTGTCTTGACATTGCGGCGGGTTCCTCCTCGAATACTCCAAGGTAATTATCAAACACTCAAACCGTGTCCGGATCCACAAAATGATGCCACCGTAGAGAGAATGATGTTTCACAAATGCAATCTGCTGACAACTTTTCCGGCAACGCGACGTGTCACTACGGTCAGGTCATTACTCGAGCCGTCTCTCCATAACCAGCCACATCGCATATTGCGAGGCGGTTTCCTTGACACGTCTTGTCAAAGCAGAGATCGTGCCCCCTTATCACGGGATTCTCATCAATACGGGTACGGGTAATCCCACCACATCATTAATCGTGGCGCTTGGGAAGCAAGCGATTCCCATCGGGCAAGTGGGGAGGCGCACCTCTTTCGTCGCCTCTATAAAGGGATAAGATTTCCCCATTTTGATCCACGCCTTCTTCCTTCTTTGCCCATTCTTGCCCCCTCGAGCTCCAGCGCCCAAGCCCAAGTCTCCTCCGCACAGCTAAACATGTCCCGAGCAGGAGGCAAGTGGGTGGCTTCCACCGTCAGGGAGGAGCACATAGAAAATCTTCGGGAGGCCGGATACTTGGCCACAGACATAGCGCACCGGCTACCGGACGCTGGGCAGGTCATTCCGACCCCAGGAACCCACGAGAGAGTCGTGTTCGTCGCCCACCTCATCCGTGGACTGGGATTTCCACTCCATCCCTTCGTCCACGGGCTCATGTTCTACTATGGGCTAGATTTCCATGATCTAGCCCTGAATTTTGTCCTCAACATCTTGGCGTTCATTGTCGTTTGCGAGGCTTTCCTCCGCATCCGGCCTCACTTCGGCCTGTGGCTGCAAATCTTCTGCGTGAAGCGAAGATTGTCTGTGACCAACAAGCGAGTCTTGGAGGGGCCATGGTGGGCAAGATGCCTAAAGTCACCTGGCTGGACGGCTCCTTCACGGACACCGTAAAAGGATGGCAATCGAGGTGGTTCTACATCATCGAGCCGTGCGGCGCCAACTGGGCGGCGGCCCTCGAGTTTCGATCTGGAATCCCTATGCGGCTCACCTCCTGGGAAAAGAAGGGCCTGTCCTGGGGCGATTCCACGGAGCTGGCCGGACTCCAGACATGCATCAAAAGAATGAAGGACAAGAACATCAAGCTTGTCAATGTGATCCAGGTCATGCTCGTTCATCGGATCCTGCCCTGCCAAAGGCGGGCGGTAAATCTGTGGGAGTTCGTCCCGGCCGAACACCAGACGCTCTGGAAGCTCTACGGCATGACGCACAAAGGCGCATGGAAAGTGTTGTTCAAGGCCTCCGAAGTACCTCCTCCCACATCCGAGGACCGCAGACTTCATGTAGCGCGGCCCTCGAATCCGGTGAGTTTTGGGACCACCACCGGGTTTAGTCTTTTCCCAATACATTCATGGGGGCAGTTTTAAGTATTTATATATATTTGCCTCAAGATTATGTGAAGACAATGAGCAGATTATTTGTCGGCTCCGTTGCCAGAAGATCCAGCGGATGCTCTCCTGACGGAGATGCTAGTCCCGAAACCGTACGAGGTGCCGGAGAAGAAGGCCAAAAAGAAGGCCCCGGGGACCAGGAAGGGTCTCCGGCGTAAGGTTGCGTTCGAAGCCTTGTCCAAAGACGACGAGGCGGACTCCTCCCACGAAGGGGAGGAGGAAGATGAAGACACCCCATCCGGGAAGGATGAGGGGCCCGGCGAAGCAGGCCAGGGGGCCGGAAAAGGCCCTCGGCACAAGGCCGTTATTCCTCTGTCGTCCGATGACGATGAGACACATTCCTCCCGTGGAGGCGGGGGGAATCAAGAAGAAATTCCACCTCCCCGCACTAGGGGGGAGAAGAAGAGAAAAGCCGCCCCGGAGGGGGAGGCTGGGGCGTCCAAGAAGGGGAAGGTAACCATTCCGAACTATTACGCCACGGCCGCTTACAGCGAGGAGGGGTGGATGCCCCGGGGGAAGCCCCCGGTGCGGTCATAAGTGTCCGCATCCTATCATGGTTTAACTTCATATTTTCTATACTTATAGTGCCGAACATATATGCAATCCGACCAGGGCTCACCCCAAGGAATCCTCCTCCGGGTCCCTAAGCGATTCGGCGATAAATTCGCTCCCGACGGCCACTACCCCTCCACACACGGATGACACAGAGGTGTTGTCCCGAAGACTCTCAGAGCAGGGGGAGGTGACCCTGGAGACGACCCACGGTGGGATTCCAGATGTTGGGCACGCGGGGTTCAAGATCCCCGCGGATCGCGTCGACGAGAGCCGCAACGGGGCGAACTCTCGACCGAACACTGCTCCGGAACCCCCAACGGTTCCGGACTTGGGCGGGCAGCCCCCCGTTAGGGAGGGCGAGCCGCCCGTGCCAAGGACTTCCGGCGCATCAACGGTGCCGAATAGCCTGGTGGAAGCGCTCCGAGGTGCCTCCATGGAAGAAGAGCACCGTACTCTTATGAGTGCGGTGATTCAAAAGGTTCTATCCACCAAAAGCAGACTAACCGAAGCCTGCACAAGCCTTCTGACGGGCTTTGAAGTAAGTAAGAAATGTATGAAATTACCACCCGATAGGTAGTAGCCCCTGATACTCTGGTTGGTGTTCTGAAAGAAAAGCCAAACGGAGGGTCAACTATAATCCGCAGGAGACTAATAATAAGTATTGTTGTTAATAAGCAGGTTGTGCTGCTTGCTGCTGCTGCCCGCACTGCCGAGGTTGCCGAACTGAAGCGGCACCTGGAGCAGGCACACGGAGAGCTCGTCCTCACGAAGAGGCAGCTCAAGGAGAACAAGGGTAAGTAATTCCCGCTCTTATGCATTTAAGGATAGGCAGAATTGACGAGTCTAACACCTAAGTGTCGTGACCAGGTATGAGGCCACCACCGAATTGGCGTCCCACGAAGAGGCGTTGTCCGAGGCCGAAGACAAGGCGGTCTCGGAGTGTAAGGAGCGCGAAAAGCAAAGTGCTAGAGTGGGCGAGGTACAGCAGGAGCTCCAGGACCTCGGCAAGAAGTGCGAGTCCGTGGAGCATAATCTGTAGATGAAGGAGGCCGAGCTTGGGAAGGCCCTTGTGAATTTGAAAGATGCCAAGGCTGAAGCCGAGAAAGCACAGCAGGAGATCAAGGAGGCCAAAAAGATAGCAGCGGGTAAGAAATTCTTTATGCAAAGCAAACATGTGGAGGAGACGTTTCTTTTACTTACTCGAATACAGAGCTCTCCAGGGGCATTTGCATATCTTCCACGCAGCGTCCCAGATGCCGCAGAGTTCTACCGTGCCCAGGAGGGGAGCTCAACGGAGAAGCTGTTCTGGTCCCAGTATGATGGGGCCGAACATCCGATGCCTCTGAGCGACCAAGCTGGGCGATTGGTCGAACTCCACAGGCTGGCTATGAAAGACTTCATAGTCAGGATGTGGCCTGGTGAGCTAGTGCCCAGTAGCTACTTTGGCCTGATCAAGCGGATGGTGGATGCCTGCATGCGGCTTGAAGTGATCAAGCGATCTGTTTGCATCGAAGGTGCCCGCCGAGATTTGCCCGCGTCAAGGTGCATTGGGGCAAGCTGGATGCGGAGAAGCTGGTCAAGGGCGGCAGACCACGGAGGGCAAGGCGCATCGCCATCCCAAAATGTACTACGATGGAGTGATGAAGGGTGCTCGTCTAAATGCCAATGATCGTACCAAGGACGCCATATTTGAATGAATTCACTTACATCATGTTTGTAATTAAAGAAGAAGTTACTTGCGCTTATGTAGCGCTTTTGTTATTTAAAATATTACCTTCATGCGGCTGTTTATAAAATCCTGAAAGTAGGCCAATAAATCGGCTTCCGCCCAGCGTGTATTAGCACTGGGGTGTTCGTGGAAAACCGGACACTCTTTACCCAAATGTTTGGTCCCTTAAGGAGGTGTCCGCGCGAACAAGGAAATCGGACTATGCGGCTTTATAACTTTCACTTAGCCATAGAAGTCTACCATTTTAAATTTCGGCGAAGCCCCTAGAATCCGGAAGGCCGAATTGGGGCGCTATACACGCCTAGATCGGACGAAGCCGATTTATCGCCTAAAGCGGAAAATCTTTAAGGATTTTAAAACCTCTCGAACAGAGACCAGCTCTCGCCATATCATGCCGGCCAGTTTCGGCTTTCTCACTGAGGTGCTCGTCCGGACAAACCGGGACACAATCGCAATAGTTCTCCCTGCGCTACCTGAGCCGATATAACGAAACGTAAGGCACCAAAACAAGGGAGCCGGGCTATCCCAACTGTAGACCCAAGCCATGATTCGGAGCTGATGCATATAGTGCTATATTTCGGGGTGCCGCACTGATGAAAGTGCTCGGACTTTAGTTGCCATATAGCGGTGCGCCATAAGAAGCCCATGGCAAACCGGCCGCACCAAGGTGTACAGATGCAACATCAAATAAACATTTATAAGAGAAAAAATGCTCGAATGAGAATAATAAGCTGACGCTATATATAATCTCTCATTGAAAAAAAATACGTTTAAGTGTACATTTATAATGGATGCGTTAAGCAAATATAAAATAGGACTATTTGACATGTCCTATCCAGGGGCAGGCTGTGTTCAGGTAGATAAAGCAGGTATAATGATCGTAAATAGATTCCACCTGGGTATTTTCTTCTGTGCACAACATCTATTGCCTCCCTGGATGTCTCTTCCCTATAAGTCCGGCAATGGATCTTTTGAGGATGTTGCACCAACGCGGTGTCCTGAAAGGTAAGAGGGAAAGAGTATGAAAGTATTTGGCGGTTACCTGCACTATTGACTGAGTCATTGATGCGCCTCCGCCTATGCCCATGGTATTTTAAGTGCGTAATTGTGTGCACGTGGCACGAATGCTTCTTTGATGGGGCTTAAGCGGAGGCCGGACTGCTAGTCGCGCTCTTTGCGTGCCTGATGATCCTGTTGCGGGGTGCTCCGGACTCGCTTGACTATGCTTGAAGTTGTTGTCGCCGGATTGGTTTGTCGGAGAAGGATGCATTGTTCTTCCGTTGCAAGGGCTGCAGTATGTTCTTCTGTTCGCAGGGAGCGGTCCATATTTCCGTTCACCGTTATGACCCTACGTGGTCCTGGCATCTTGAGCTTGAGATATGCGTAATGTGGTACCGCATTGAATCTGGCGAATGCGGTTCGTCCGAGCAGTGCATGGTAACCACTTCGGAAGGGGACAATATCGAAGATTAACTCTTCGCTTCGGAAGTTATCCGGAGATCCGAAGACCACTTCCAATGTTATAGAGCCCGTACAGAGGGCCTCTACTCCAGGAATTACACCTTTAAAGGTGGTTTTAGTGGGCTTGATCCTTGAAGGGTCAATGCCCATTTTGTGCACTGTGTCCTGGTAAAGCAGGTTCAGGCTGCCACCGCCCATAATCCATAAGCACGCTGCGAGGTGGAATCCGTCAATGATTGGGTCTAGGACTAATGCGGCCGAGCCGCCGTGACGGATGCTAGTAGGGTGATCCCTCCAATCAAAGGTGATCGGGCAAGATGACCAAGGGTTGAATTTGGGGGCGACTAGCTCCATTGCGTAGACGTCCCTTAGTGCCCGCTTCCGTTTCCGCTTGGGGATGTGCGTGGCGTAGATCATGTTAACTGTTTTCACCTGGGGGGGGGGGGGATTTCTTCTGTCCCCCCAGGTTCGGACGTCGGGGCTCAGCGTCATCGTCGCGGTGCAGCCCCTTGTCCTTGTATTCGGCGTTTATCTTTCCGGCTTGTTTGAATACCCAGCAATATCTATTTGTGTGGTTGGCTGGCTTGTCCGGGGTGCCATTAATTTGGTACGAGCGCTCCAGTATGCGGTCCAGACTGGACGGTCCATGATTATTTCTTTTGAAAGGCTTCTTCCACGACGGGCTTGGATCCACTGAATCCGCGTTGACTGCCGTGTCTTGATGCTATCGCCGTTGTTCCGTTGCTTATGTGCATTACGCCGTGGCTTTGCCGTTATTGTCGCGGCCATCCGAATTGCCAGGCTGTGGCGTAGTGCTGCCGCGGGCCAACCAACTGTCCTCGCCCGCGCAAAAGCGGGTCATTAGTGTTGTGAGAGCTGCCATGGACTTGGGTTTTTCCTGGACGAGGTGTCGAGCGAGCCACTCATCACGAATATTATGCTTGAAAGTCGTCGGGGCTTCGGCATCCGGACAGTCAACTATTTGGTTCTTCTTAGTTAGGAACCAAGTCCAGAATTTCCTGGCTGACTCTCCGGGCTGTTGAGTGATGTGGCTCAAGTCGTCGGCGTCAGGTGGTCGCACATATGTGCCCTGGAAGTTGTCGAGGAATGCGTCTTCCAGGTATTCCCAGCTGCCAATGGAGTTTGCTGGCATGCTGTTTAGCCAGTGCCGGGCTGGTCCTTTGAGCTTAAGGGGAAGGTACTTGATGTCGTGCAGATCGTCTCCGCGGGCCATGTGAATGTGGAGAAGAAAATCTTCGATCCATACTGCGGGGTCTGTTGTGCCATCGCATGATTCGATGTTTACGGGTTTGAACCCTTATGGGAATTCATGATCCATTACTTCGTCGATTGAAGCGAGAGGGTGCGCGCGCCTACATGCGGGCTATGTGGCTACGCAGGTCGAATTGCTCTGGGTGGCTATATTCGGCCCGTCCGGACTTGTTGAAGATGTGTCCGGCGTGACGGTCCTCGTCGCGTACCGAGGCGCGCCCCCGTGATCCGTAGATCGATCTTGGCTGTCCCGTTTTGTTGCCCCGGACCGTAGTATGTTGGCGTTGGGGTGTTGGCTGGTATGCAGTTTTATCCCGGCCACGAGGTGGTCGGTCAGCCGTATGGTGCTCGAGTCCGTATTCCTCGGCTGCCAGGACTTCCGTCCATCTATCTGTGAGTAGATCTTGATCAGCTTGGAGTTGCTGCTGTTTCTTTTTCAGGCTCCTTGCAGTGGCTATAAGCCGACGCTTGAAGCGGTCCTGCTCTACAGGATCCTCAGGCACGCCGAACTTGTCGTCGTCGAGGCTAATCTCGTCTTCGGAGGGGGGCATGTAGCTGTCCTCCTCCCGGGTATTCGTCCGTCAGTGTTCTTCCTGGCTGACCTGCTCATCCTCTGCTCGCCTGCTTGAAGGCGTGCTAATCGAGTTGTATTCTTCTTCGGCACCATTCGGATTGTTTTCGTCTCCTGGGCCGGTATTAGTGTGGCGGGGCTTGGAGTGGCGCCGACGACGCCCATTCTTTGGTTTTTCCCCTGAGGTTTTATCCTCCGTTGCCTCATCGCCATTTGTCTCCTTCGGAGTGTCCACCATATATATATCATAAGAAGAGGTGGCTGTCCACCGCCCAGTGAGTGGTGGTTCATGTTCTTCTCCTGCATCGTTGTCCATACCGTCGATGTCTTCGGAGTCGAAATTCAGTACCTCGGTTAAGTCATCGACCGTGGCAATGAAGTGGGTGGTGGGTGGGCAACAAATTCCTTCGTTGTCTGCCTCCCACTCAAGCCGGACATAGTTCAGCGAAGACCCTCCAGACAAAGAGAGAGACTTTAATGAGTCCAGCATGTCGCCAAAGGGCGTGTGCTGGAAGATATCCGCAGCGGTGAACTCCATTACCGGAGCCCATCCTGGCCCGACGGGCTCGGGAGTGTGTGGACTGGAACCAACGTCCGGATACGAATCCGGGGGTTCGTAGTCGCGGGCCACCGCAGAGGTAAGACCCGTGTTCGGCTCCACCGCCGATGAGGGCGCGACCTGGGGGCGGGGTCCATCCCTCCGTCCTTAGGCAGCGCAGCCTGCTCCGGATCTAGGTCCGGAGATACTACGGGGGCGATACCCCGAGCTTCGTCCGATGGCAGGTCTAAGCCGTGCTCGTCGAGACTGTCCGGTGCTCCTGGCATAGGCCCAAATCCATCGAAGATCAAGTCCCCGCGGATGTCCGCCGTGTAGTTCAGGTTTCCGAACCTGATCTGGTGGCCAGGGGCGTAGCTGCCGATCTGCTCCAGATGGCCAAGCGAGTTGGCCCGCAGTGCGAAGTCGCCGAACACGAAGATCTGTCCGGGGGGGAAGGTCTCGCCCTGGACAGCGTCGTTGATGATGATCGAAGGAGCCATCGAGCCTGACGGGCGATTTACACAGGAACTCTCAATGAAAGCACCAATGTCGGTGTCAAAACCGGCGGATCTCGGGTAGGGGGTCCCGATCTGTGCGTCAAGGCTGATGGTAACATGAAGCAAGGGACACCGATGTTTACCCAGGTTCGAGCCCTCTCGATGGAGGTAAAACCCTACTTCCTTCTTGATTAATATTGATGATATGGGTAGTACAAGAGTAGATCTACCACGAGATCGTAGAGGCTAAACCCTAAGAGCTAGCCTATGATGGTATGATTGTAATTGTGATCGGCCTTCTAAGGACCAACCTCTCCGGTTTATATAGACAACGGAGAGGGCTAGGGTTTACATGGAGTTGGTTACAAGGAAGGAAATATAATATCCGGATCGCCAAGCTTGCCTTCCACGCCAAGGAAAGTCCCATCCGGACACAAACCGAAGTCTTGAGTCTTGTATCTTCACGCTTCAATAGTCCGGATGTTGTACACAGTCCGGCTGTCCGGATACCCCCTAATCCAGGACTCCCTCAGTAGGCTTAGAGAAAGTGTTGTCAACGCTGAAGAATATTTTAAGATGTGGGATAAAAATAGGAAGGTGGAGAATGAGCTCAGATTTTTTAAAACAGACTTTGCTAAGATGGTGTTGGCGAAGGAGGCACTTTCCCAGTTGGCCAGTGTAAAACAGGTTCTTATTGAACTAAAAGCAGAGGTGGATAAGACGAGCCCGGATGATCTCGATTAAGGAAATGAATATATTGTTCTAATATTGATCTTATGAAGTTGAACTAGCTATATGTTGTACTGTGTTGTTTCCAGGTAGCTATCATAGTGTGATGTTAAAATATATTTATGTGCCTGATATGAAATTGGCAAACAGCTGTTCGATATGAAATGTGAATTTGCATCATACTGGAATTATTAATTGTAAACTAATAAAGCTGCTAAATGTTTCATGGAACTTTGCAAATGTTTCTAGCAGTAAAAGCGCTTCTGATGGGTAGCCCAATGCCACACAGTTTTCTTCATCAAATCGTGCGTGATGTAGTTGATAAAAGCAAAGGGTTAACCAAGGCAGAGCGTTTGTGATAGTTACACCTATCACACACGAGCCTATAAATAAATCTGTGTGGGATGTACATACGAACGGAAACGTTTTCCCTGGATTGACTGTGTGGGATGTACATTCAAAAGGAAACGTTTTCCCTGGATTGACTGTGTGGGATGTACATTCGAATGGAAACATTTTCCCTGGATTGACTGTGTGGGATGTACATACGAATGGAAACGTTTTCCCTGGATTGACTGTGTGGGATGTACATAAGAACAGAAACATATTCCTTGCATTGACTGTGTGTGATATACATACGAACGGAAATGTTTTTCTGGGATTCACCATGTGGGATGTACATACGAATGGAAATTATTGTGTTTCGATGCCTCGCCCGATTGCACACAAGCTCATTTTGCCCCAGCCTATGTCCCAGGAGGGCCTATCCCCGACGGTTTCTGGGTGGGAAGGACCCCCCTATCGCCCACACTCACTTGGCGACGGTTTCAAATGCCGTCACGGAAAGGGGTTAAAAACAGTTTGTATAGCACCAACGCGCACCAGTATAAATAGGATTAAAATTATCTACATGGTAAAAAAAGATAGAGAAGAGAGAAGTCCTCCTTATGTAAGTGCATCTAGTGCCCCTTAGTGATTTTGGTGTATTGAAGACTTATAGGTTAAGGGACTAATGTGTTTATGAGTGTACACAGGTCTATAAGTCTATGAGGAGTTTGATATTTACAGTGAAAGTCGACCCCTAAAAATGAAGTTCTTCGATCAAGACTTTGATATTCTCAAGACTTTGAAAGTGAAGAAATTGGTGTGACCTTGAAGACTTGGTATTCATTTGAGGAACATGAAGCGTGAAGACTTTTGTTTTTCGTAGTTTCGTTTTCTCTTTCTTGAGTCATAGAAAACACCGTCTCTTTGTTAAAGGGGCGAGGAAATACTAAGGAAAAATTTCCATGTGATGCTCAACTCAAAATCCTACACCTACCAATCCCTTGAGTGAAGCCTTTGGAAATCTCATACAGTTCAGTCAATTTCTTCAAAGGATGTAGACGAAGTTCTTACATTGTTGAGGAATTTGTTCTGACTGAGGAGTTAGGAATTCACCAGTGTGGATTGCCTACATAGTGAGGAACATGATAGCCCTGAGGAATTTGAGAGTCAAATTTTCGACCGTTGCTATCTTCTTGGCTTGACTGTCCCAAAATATCTTATCCACCTAACGGTCATATCATTGAAGGGCATTTATGTCTTATCATGTCGGGCTGCTCCCTAGGCTATAAATAGCCGCCCCTACAACCACTAGCTGGTTGGCTGCTCCGAGAGAAACTTGACACTTGTCATTTGAGAGCAACCCATCCTCTGAGGACTTTGAGCGAAAATCATCGAGTGAGGAAAACCCAAAACCAAACCCCTACAAACCCAAAGTGATTGAGCATCATCAAGAGATTGATCATGCGTGGATCCGACGCTTGTTACCTTTGAAAATTGTGCTTCTTCCAGACGGTTAGGCGTCATGGTCTAGAGCATCCAAGAGGAATTGTGGATCG
This sequence comes from Aegilops bicornis, assembly GCA_021605145.1. Taxonomy (NCBI): domain Eukaryota; kingdom Viridiplantae; phylum Streptophyta; class Magnoliopsida; order Poales; family Poaceae; genus Aegilops; species Aegilops bicornis. The sequence goes on along the minus strand of CM038672.1, from coordinate 565,353,981 downwards.
CCGAGTGACCAAGTCTGTGAAGGTTTGGAAGTTGCCTGAAGACTTATGACGAGTGATTGGACGAGGTCTGTGTGACCTTAGTTCAAGGAGAATACGGTGAGGACTTGGTGTCCTGAGCTGTGTGCTCAGCGGCTGGGTGTCCGGGACTGTGTGTCCTCGAGTTTAAATACTCAACCGATCCAACCAGACGTACAACTGAGACAACAGTTGGAACTGGTCTACCAAATCATTGTCTTCACCAACCTAACTGGTTCTATTTCCTCAACTCTTTCATTTACTCATTATTGTGTTGAGTGTTCATTCATATATGTGTTTGAAGACTTTGACTGAAGACTTTCTCAATTTCCTCAGTTCAATTTCTTCATGCTTGTCTTCATCTTGTGCTATCCTGTGTTTACGCTTTTCTGCATTTCTTTGTTTTTCTTCATTTCATCATGATGACCATGCCCGCATTCTCTTATGCTTACTTCTGAGTACTTATTCCGCTGCAAGTAGTTCTTCGCTAAGGAATTTCCTCATTGACAAATTCCTCAGTGAAGAATTCATAAAAATCGCCTATTCACCCCCCCTCTAGTCGATATAACGCACTTTCAATTGGTATCAGAGCAAGGTACTCCTGTGTGATTTTGGTTTAACCACCTGGAGTTTTAGTTATGTCGACCGCAGGTATGAAGAAAGTAACATGCCCTTTCTTTGACGGTCATGATTATCCCAAGTGGAAGGCCATGATGAGGAAGCGCCTCATGGCAATGGACAGCAAGCTATGGACCGTCACTGAAATTGGTCTTACTGATCTATGCAAAACGGCGAACGCAGATGATATTCACAAGTACACTCGTCTTGATATCATGGTGAAGGACATCATCTGTTCCTGCCTATCAAGAGATGAATTCAAGCGCATTATGCATCTTTGCAATGCGAAGCTTATCTGGGACCGAATCTCCGACGTCTATGAAGGTCATCGAACCCGTCATGATCCTTGGTTTGAGGACTTCAAGGAATCTCTCAAAACGATGACTTTCGAACCAGAATCATCATCTTCTGCATCATGTCTCATGGCAAAGGGTGTTGAGGTAACCGAATGTTCCTCATCTGAATTTAGTGACCATGAATCTGATGATGATGGATCTGATGATGATATTGAACCTAGCTATACCAAACTTGTTTGCATTGCCACCAAACAACGACATCCTTGGAAAAGGTTCAAAACATGCTAGATAAAAGTGATGATATGTTAGGTGAAGAAATGGATCACACTAAAGCCCTGACTGAAAATCTTCAGACACTTCAGTCTAGGTTTGACAACCTTCAAGGTCATCATAACACTCTCTTGTCTGATCATGAGAAACTTTCTTATGAATTTCTTCAAAGAAAGCAAGATCTTGAGAAGCTAAGAGTGAGTTATGAAGATCTTCATAAGGAGCGCGATTCATTACTTGCTCAACAAATCAGCGCTTCTCAGGAAGAATTTGTTCCTCCATGCTTAAAGTGCATTGAGCGTGAATCGCTAATTCTTCACCTGAATGTTCAAATGCTTCAACTGTTACAAATTCTTCACCTGCCTCTGCTATCACTAATTCCTCATCCGAGGACATTGCTAGTATCACTTGACGATGCAGGGCTGAAGGAATTATACATGACAGGATGTACAAAAGCCTCAAAGGGCATCGACTCTTTGTGATGTGCTTAAAAGCAGATCCTCAATGTAAATCCTAGGAAAGAGGGTATTGCCTTTGAGAGGAAACTCAATGCTTATGGAACATATTGGAAGCCCGAGCAGTACCCCAAAACCTCATGGAGTTCTGCAAAGGGACCTCCAGGTGATCCATCTAACTTCTCTGGCTTTACATGCGAATCTCCTCACTCTTCTGATGAGTCATTTGACTCGAACTATAAACTGTTCAAACATCAGAATGGTGAAGTATTTGCTAGATATGTTGGCACTAATCGCAGGAACGGTTCCCCTATGAAGAAAATCTGGGTTCCCAAGAAGTGCCTTGAAAGTCTTCAGGTGAATGTCCTCATGACACCACCTGTGAAGAATAGGAACTCCAGATCAAACTCTTCATATGGACCGAATTCTTCATATGGATCCAAGTCCTCATACAGACCTAATTCCTCACGTGGATCAAATTCCTCAAAAGGATCAAAGTCCTCATATGATTATCATCGTGCTAACAACTCTGTTTCGCATGGTAGAGCTAAGGGCTATGAATATGTGCATTATTCTTCAAACCAATATGTTCATAAGTCCTCGAAGAATTTCTCCGATTATTCATATGCTTACCCTAACCCCTCTTATGTGAAATGAAATGGATTGGCCTCTATGCCACCATTCTCATATGGTGCTCGCAGAGTGATGAACTCTTTGCCACCCCTTCAGATGTGGGTGGTGGAGAAAAAGAACTAACCCCTTCTGCAGGGTCAGGTCTCCAGACGTGCTTTAAACGTCTGAAGAATTTGCTGGGGGCCTGACAAAAATGCCTGAAAGGACGCAGGCTAATCATGAAGAAATGAACTTTCATTTCACACGTCCTCATACCGCTTATCTGTTATACTGTCTGATGAAATTCATCTGATGAACTTGATATCATATTCTTCACTGATGAAGTATATGAGATCGTAAGTTGCACTAATTCATCTGCAGGATGATCAACCCAAAGCCAATGAGTGGGTCCTCGATAGTGGATGTACAAATCACATGACCGGTGACAAGAATCTATTGATGGATACTCCCTTATCACCGTCACATCTGAAGCATATCATCTTTGGCCGACAAAGGCAAATGTCAGGTATTGGGTCTTGGTAAGGTTTCGTTCTCTAAGGACATACACATGGATAAATTCATGCTTGTTGAGTCCTTAGGATTCAACCTCATTTCAGTCTCAATGCTTTGTGATCTTGTCATGGTTGTTATCTTTGGCAAGTATCGTTGTATTGTGATTATGGAAGTCGACAATTCCAAAGTCTTGAAGGCTTTAGGAGAGGAGACTTGTATATTGTTGATTTCTCTCTGAGGACCACAACCAGCCATGTGTCTACTTGCAAAGCTTCGTATAGGCTGGCTATGGCATCGGCGACTTGGTCATGCAGCATGAGGAATTTGCACACGCTTGCAAAGAAGAAGCATGTCATTGGCATTGAGAATGTCAAATTCCTCAAGGATCACTTGTGTGGAGCACGTGAAGCAGGAAAAATGACCAAGGCCAAGCATCCAATGAAGACTATCATGACCACTACTCGTCCTTGAATTGCTTCACATGGACCTCTTTGGTCCTAATCATTACTCAGTAGTCACTAATGATGCATCTCTATATGGCTTTGTTATTGTTGATGATTACTCTCGTTACACATGGGTACACATTGTTACTTACAAAAATGAAGTGCAGGAAGTCTTCAAACGATTTTCCTCGAGGGCTTCAACTAACTTTGGTGTGAAGATCAGACACATCAGGAGTGACAATGGAACTGAGTTCAAGAATTCCGGTCTTGATGACTATCTTGGTGAACTTGGTGTTACTCATGAGTTATCTGCTCCTTATACTCCTCAAAGAAAATGGCGTCGTGGAGCGCAAGAACGTAACTCTTGTTGAGATGTCTTGCACTATGCTTGATGAATACAAAACGCCTAGTCGCTTTTGGATTGATGCAATTGATACCGCGTGCCACATCATCAACAGAGTGTATCTTCACAAATTCTTCAAGAAGGCGCCTATGAACTCCTCAACGACAAGAAACCCAATGTGAGTTATTTCAAAGTCTTGATTGCTAAATGCTGGATTAGAGATCCTCATCACAGTTCTAAATTTGCACGAAAGCACATGAAGGTTTTATGCTTGGTTACGGAAAGGACTCGCACACCTACAAAGTCTTAAACATCGCTCTTCACAAGATTGTTGATACGTAGATGTGCGGTTCGATGAAACTAATGGCTCGCAAAGAGAGCACCTACCTTCATGGTTAGATGAACCAGCTCCTGAGGAATCTATCAAGTTCAAGGAAAGCGAGGATGTCATTCCCATCAAGAATCTCTTTGAAGAATTCATTCTGTCTGTGAAGAACGTCGAGCTGATGCACCTGAAGATAATGCTGAAGACAATGGTGCTGAGGAAAATGATCAAATTCCTCGACGACAACTAGCTCATCCTCGCGTTGCAAAAGAAGTGCAAGTTGATAAGATCATCGATGACATTGAAGCGCCCGGTCCTCTCACACGCTCAAAAGCTTCACATTTATCTAACTTTTGTGGGCACTATGCTTTTGTCTCTATCACAGAGCCCACTAAGGTAGATGAAGCATTTCGAGCCTGAGTGGATTCAGGCCATGCAAGAAGAATTACATCGATTCGAGCTCAACAATGTCTCGAACCGTCAAATGTCCAGATCCTCGCAAGCATAATATAATTGGCACAAAGTGGATCTACCGCAACAAGCAAGATGAAAATGGCCTTGTGGTGAGGAATAAGGCACGACTTGTAGCTCAAGGCTACACACAGGTTGAAGGAATTGATTTCGATGAAACTTTTGCACTGTTGCTAGACTTGAGGCTATTCACATATTACTTGCTTATGCTAACCATCATAATATCACTTTATATAAAGTGGATGTAAAAGTGCATTCCTCAATGGTAAGCTTGAGGAAGAAGTATATGTTGCTCAACCCCTGTGTTTTGAAGATCCAAAGAATCGACAAAGTCTTGAGACTCAACAAGGCCCTCTATGGTCTCAAACAGGCCCCCAGGCGTGGTATGATACAATGAAGGAATTCTTCGTGAAGAATGGCTTCACACCCGGTTCACTCGACCCTACTCTCTTTACTAAATCATATGATGGTGAACTGTTTGTGTGCCAAATATATGTTGATGATATTATCTTTGGCTGTATTGACCAACGTTATAATGATGAATTTGCCTATATGATGAGTGAAGAATATCAAATGTCTATGATGGGAGAGTTGAAATTCTTCTTAGATCTTCAAATTCGTCAACAACACAATGGCATATTCATATCTCAGGAGAAATACCTCAAAGATGTCCTGAAGAAATTCGGCATGCAAGATTGCGAAGGTGTCAAAATTCCTATGCCCACAAATGGCCATCTATGCAATCGATGAAAATGGTATTGACTTCGATCACAAGGTATACCGCTCCATGATTGGTTCTCTATTGTACTTATGTGCATCTAGGCCAGATATAATGCTTAGTGTTTGCATGTGTGCCCGATTTCAAGCTACACCAAGGAATCACACCATAAGGTCATGAAGCATATTCTGCGATATCTAGCTCACACACCAACACTAGGATTATGGTACCCCAAGGGCTCTACTTTTGATCTCATTGGATATTCTGACTCGACTATGCTGGTGATCGTGTGGACCGCAAGTCAACATCTGGTACTTGTCATTTCCTCGGACGATCTTTGGTCTGTTGGTCCTCGAAGAAACAGAACTGCGTATCACTGTCTACCGCGGAAGTTGAATACATTGCTGCTGGCTCTTGTTGTGCTCAATTGTTGTGGATGAAGCAAACTCTCAAGGACTACGACATCAACGTGAAGAATGTGCCACTCTACTGTGACAATGAGAGTGCCATCAAGATTGCTCACAACCCAGTTCAACACTCGAAGACAAAGCACATTCAAATTCGTCATCATTTTCTTCGTGATCATGTGTTGAAGGGCGACATCTCCATCGAGCATGTGAAGACCAAGAACAACTAGCCGATATCTTCACAAAGCCCTTGGATGAGAAGAGATTTAGCAAGTTGCGGTGTGAGCTAAATATCTTAGAATCTTTGAATGTTCTTTGAAAAGGACACACATCCTGACACTTATGCAAAATTGATGACTTAGATGTGCAACACATGAAGAAACTTTTTCTTCAATCAATGAAGAATAACACTCTAAGTGTGAAGAAATTAATGAAGAATTTGATTCTCAGAACCCTACGACAATTGTACGCAGTGTCTGAAATCATCATTCTTATACGGTGGGTCACGCCACCACCAAAGTTGAAAATCTTCAATTTGAGTTTTTCCTCAGTTTTTTTAAATTCTTCAGTTTTTCAAAATTCTTCAACTTTTCAAAATCTTCACTGTTTCCGTCGTTTTTCTTCATTAGCTATGTATATATATGGGTTTATGTCCTCTACAGCATTCACTTATGGCTATTTCTTCAAGTCGTTTTTTCTGCTAAGTGAATGTGATCGGACCCTTCCCTCTCTATGCTATACTCAACCCAATCTATTCACAAATTCTTCATGTGCGTTCTATTTGAAACTCGTTCAAAATCTTCACTGTGTCCTAGTCAGCTGAAGAAATTGCAAATGGAACTTTAAAACTGATCTTATCCAAACTTTTGTTTTTGCCGCTCAAACCGTTCCGCATTCCATGTTAGATTTATCTATTCACCCACGATCTAACACAATCTCCACTTCTTAGTACGTGGGTGACACATGTCAAGCGAATGAGAAGGGTCAGGGGCACGTTCGTCCCAAATCTTCGGGCAAACAGTTTTTCACCGTGGCTATATATACCCCCTCTCCCCTTCCTCACTTCCTTTACTCCGCTCGACCGCTCTATCTCTCGCTCGAGCTTCTCAAACCCTAGCGCCGCGCTACTCCATCATCGCCGGTGAGGAAAAGCTTCACTGCCTCGACCTCGTCGCCGACGTACTCGCGCCGACCACGGAAATCTTCACTCCGCCGCCGCCGTAGCTGTCTTCCTCCGCCGAGTTAGGGCGTGGAAGATCTAACCTGACAAACTTCCCATCTGTTCTTCTTAGTTCGTCGTGTTCTTCACTTCGGGTAATTAAAAGTTACTTCTATTACTCACTTTGATTCTCAAACCTTCCTGAAAATCTTCAAAGGTGTTTATTCTTCAAATCTTCACACATATGAACACCTCAAACAAAATATGCTTTTGATTCGTTTCTCTAAGCAATGATTTTCTTCAAGATTCCTCAATTGTGTGGATCCTCGATCTATACAACTCTGGAACCTAAGACAAAGATCGCTTAGTGAAATTCTTCAAGGCTCATCTGGTCAAATTCCTCAAACTAGTTCTTTTTGAAAAACCTTACGAGAACGCATATGACCTCTCCAAATTCCTCGCAACTATACTCTGTTCCACGTGTACTCATGTCCGCCTTTGAATCACTAGGTTCTCATCAACTTAACTCATTTGTAGCGTTCCTCGAAGAAAAGTTGCATACTTCTTGGAGAATTAAATGCTCAAATTCCTCACCAAGAATATGGCGAAGGAAAGAAGCCACGAGAAAGGAGGAAAGAGGCACGAGGTCATGACTGCGTTTGAGATCCCTGAGGAAATATATGCTGATTATTGCACACCTGATGAAGCCGAGTTCAGCAAAGAAAACAAAAATCAGCGCAAGGTGCGCATTCAAAGGATTGAAAGGAGATGGGAAAGGCAATGGAGGGAGTACAGATATGTAACTCCAAAGTACATGAAGAAATTCGCTCTCAATCCTCCATGTCCAAGAGCTCCATTGGCACCTGGTCAAGAAGGCACCCCACCAAAGATCAAGCGTGGTGAGGACTTTCCTGAAGAATGGGCCAAGCGCTAAGCCAAATTGGCAAGACAAGCCAACGAGGCAGTGAGGAAATTTAATGAGGACTCTGCCACTTCTGCTGCCACTGAGGCCTCTGTCAAGCCAAGAAAATCTATGGCAAAGAAGCAGGCACACAAGCCAAGTGCTTCACCAACAGTGCCCTCACGGCCAAGTTCCTCAGCTGTGCCCTCACGGCCAATTCCTCATGCTGCTCCTGCTCCTCCCAAATCCTCAGCTCCTCCCAAGTCCTCAGCAGCTCCTACAAAATCCTCAGCAGTTCCGACAAAGTCCTCAGCACCTGTGCATCTGGCCACGTGCCAAAGGACTGCATGCATCTCCATTGCCTCCGTGTTTGACAAGTTCCTCGGCTGCACCAAATTCTTCATCTGGCCCGACTCTGCTGAAGACTAAGGCCACAATTGGACGAGGTCCTCGGCCAAGTCCCAAGAAGAAACAGTCGCCTTCCAAGAGCCACCAAGGCGATGAGGCTGATGATGATGAACTTGCGGAAATCATCAGAGACCGCCAAGAAAGGGCCGCTAGAGCCAAAGGCACACCTGTGCCACTGATGTTGGATCCAAGAGCGATCCTAGACTACATTGATCTCTGGCACAAGGACCCAAACACTCCTATGCCTGACTTCAAGTTGACACCTGGCCAAAATCACATGCTGACTCATTTCATCCAAGAGGAGAAATGGAAATTCGATACTGACGGAGAGATCAAGAAATCGCAAAGATAGAAAGGAGAAACTGCTGAAGAAAAACGTTGTCAAGATGACAACTGAAGAACTTATCAAGATGCAAGCTGACATCAAAGCCCTCAGCGACAAGTTTGACTCCTATTATGCTGATTGGCAAGGAGCCAAAGTCAGATTCGTCAACCTGACAAAGAAGTTCACCAATGTTGCTACCCCAACGCAACATGAAATTCCTCAGGCCGGAGCCTCAAATTTCAGCAGATGAAGAACATGCCAAGACCGCTGATGAAGTTCAGTCTTTGAAGACAATGCTAGTTCCAGGCTGATGATCCCATTCCAGCCCGAAGACATTGCTGGGGCATCCACTAGTGGTGCGCTGAAGAAAGCCCGAACAAGTCAGAACAAGCTGCATGCCGATTCTGCGGTGAGAAAAATCAACCAGATTCCTCGGCTCCTCCTGCGCCAACACCAACTCCAATTCTTCCATCTGCCTCGATGTGAAGAAGACCAAAGGCTGAGAACAAGCTGCGGTGAAGAAAGCGGAAAGCATCACCAAGGCGTCAAATTCTTCTTGCGAAGAAAATGAAGCCAATGACCAGCTCCTTTGAAAATCCTATTGATGCTGTTCCAATTTCCTCAATTCCATCAAAGGACCTTGTTCCGTTTGGTGAAGATTATGAGATCCCAAGCGGATCTGATGAAGAAGATCATTCTTTGCTTCGTCAGAGCAGATTGATGAAGAAATTGAAGTGGAAGCAATCCCTTCAACCCCAATCATTTCCTCGCCTATGCCTCGGTTCACGGTGAAGAGGCGGTGTTGAGGAAATTGAAGAAGATGTGGATATTGGAAGCACAACGCCCGGTGATGAACGATGACTTTTGGGAAAGTCAGCATCCAAATTCTCCACTCTTCACCCCAATTCAACAGATTCCTCGGTCCCTGCTCCAACAGTTCAAATGGGCTCAAGAAACTCATCCCACTTCATCTGTCCATGAAGAAATTCCAGCCCGAAGCGGCCGATGAACTTTCTTCTGCTGATCCTCGGGACTGCACTCAGAGGAACAAGAAATTCCTCGACTGAAGAACACGAGATTGCGATTCCAGAGGTCGTGATGCAACTCATTGACACTCCACTGCCAAAGCCAAAGAATCCCTTCTCAACAAAGCAAAAGTTCAAGGCTGAAGATTTCTTCGGCGAGCACGTATTCTTCACTGATTACAATCCATATGATTCTACTCGCATAAGGAAGAGGCGTTTCTGGACTGCCAGTCAAGCCAATTTCTATTCCTCAGTGCTATTCAACAAAGGCAAAGTCTTCGATCATGCACATATTCCTCATGTGGACATGGAGTCTCTGCCAGGCTTCGAGCCAGTCCTTAGTGTTCTTCACGATGCAGGACTTCTGAATTTCTGCACTGACATCTGTGATTGGAATGAAGAACTCATTCTTCAATTCTATGCAACGCTGCACATCACCGGAGACGCTGAAGACGTGAACTCATGGGTGTTAGACTGGATGTCTGAAAATACTCACTACAAAAGGCACCAACAACTGAATTGCTTCGTGCTCTACCACTCAGTCCTCCCCTTGATGGTTCTCGTTGTATCTACAACAAACCTGAGCTTTCAAATCACTATATGCAAGTGTTGATGAAGCCTTTGAAGCCAGGGCAGGCCCCAAGAACCAAATTCCTTGTCAAGGAATTATTGTATGTGACTCAGACTGTCTATCGGATTCTGACGAAGACAATGAGTCCTATCAAAGGCCACGACTCAAATGATGAATAAGTCGTTGGCATCATGAAGAATATGCTTTTCAATATCATTCATGGCGTTCCCGTCAACTTCCATGATTTCTTCATGAGGACTCTGGCGAATATTGCTATGTCACCTTTTGAGCTGAAGCCTTATGCACCTTGGATTATGAGATTCATCAGGACAAGGTCTTCACTCAATTACAAGGCTGATACTCTGAACCACTGCAGCTACTTGCCCCCGATTGAAGTCCTCAAACAGACATTTACCTCAGCTGATGACAAGGGCAAGGCAACTGCTGTGATCGATGAAGGCACTCGTCCATTGGATGGACAGTTTCGCAAAGCTGCATCCTACTCCACCAATGATGACTCTGCCACACATGACTCTGCTGCAAATACCTCAGCCAAGCAAAGTCCTCAAGCCACAGCACCCAGGGTGATGACTGATCGTGAGTTACTCCTCAGTCTTCATCAGAAGGTTGATCGCAATCATAAATGGGTCAAGCGTCAGTTTGGTTCAATTCTTCACAACATGACCTCTACACACAATGCAGTGAAGAAAAACCCACTACTACCTCCATGAAACCTTCAAACGCACATGGGCTGTTCTTTCAAATGTCTACAGCACGGAAGAACTGACGACAATGGGTCTCAAGGAATAATTTGACTGGTCTGCACCTCCTCCGAAGAAATACAAGAAGGTCAAAGTTCCTTCCTTGGTGGCCAGCTCGTATTCTTCATCACGAGACAATCGATGAAAATGAAGACTTGGACGACACTGCGGCAGGCCCTACTACGACAACCGACCCCAACAACGCTGGCGCTCCTTCTTCAACTTGAAATTCTTCAGGGGCGTTAGTCCTCAGTTTCGATCCTTTTGGTCATTCAATGACAAAGGGGGAGAAATTTGAGTTAGTCTTCAAGCGGGTCTATTATATGGGCAATTTTTTTGTTAAGTTACAACTCTCGTTCTTCTGAAACTTTTATTGGATCGAGTTGTAATCTTAAACCCGATGGTGCTCTGATACTTTCGATGCACTGTGCTCTGGCACTATGCTCTGATACTCTTGATGCGTTATTTTGCATGCTTGTTCCTCATTAATGTTATCGCACGCTTGCTGAATTTCATCAAGCACCATATTTCATCATGCATTTCAAATTCTTCATATTATATGTCAAATGCGTGTATGAATTACAAGATATAGGGGGAGATCTCCATGATTCAACTCTTCAAATGTGCACTGCCTCAAAAGCAAATTCCTCACTATGCACAACTTCAGGGGGAGTTCTTCTATATCTTGCAATCAAATTCCTCAACATCAGTATTTACACTTCATATGTTCATCCCCGTTGAAAACTTAACCTATATTGTCATCAATCACCAAAAAGGGGGAGATTGTAAGTGCATCTAGTGCCCCTTAGTGATTTTGGTGTATTGAAGACGTATAGGTTAAGGGACTAATGTGTTTATGAGTGTACACAGGTCTATAAGTCTATGAGGAGTTTGATATTTACAATGAAAGTCGACCCCTAAAAATGAAGTTCTTCGACTGAAGACTTTGATATTCTGAAGACTTTCTGAAGACTTTGAAAGTGAAGAAATTGGTGTGACCTTGAAGACTTGGTATTCATTTGAGCAACATGAAGCGTGAAGACTTTTGTTTTCATAGTTTTGTTTTTCTCTTTCTTGAGTCATAGGAAACACCGTCTTTGTTAAAGGGGGTCGAGGAAATACTAAGGAAAAATTTCCATGTGATGCTCAACTCAAAATCCTACACCTACCAATCCCTTCGAGTGAAGCCTTTGGAAATCTCATACGATTCAGTCAATTTCTTCAAAGGATGTAGATGAAGTTCTTACATTCGTTGAGGAATTTGTTCTGCTGAGGAGTTAGGAATTCGCCAGTCTTGGATTGCCTACACAAGGAGGAACATGATAGCCCGAGGAATTTGAGAGTCAAATTTCCGACCGTTGTTGTCTTCTTGGCCACCGTCCCAAAATATCTTATCCACCTCACGGTCATATCATTGAAGGGCATTTATGTCTTATCATGTCGGGCTGCTCCCTAGGCTATAAATAGCCGCCCCTACAACCACTAGCTGGTTGGCTGCTTCGAGAGAAACTTGACACTTGTCATTTGAGAGCAACCCATCCTCCGAGGACTTTGAGCGAAAATCATCGAGTGAGGAAAAACCCAAAACCAAACCCCTACAAACCCAAAGTGATTGAGCATCACTGAAGAGATTGATCCTGCGTTGATCCGACGCTTGTTACCTTTGAAGACTGTGCTTCTTCCAGACGGTTAGGCATCATGGTCTAGAGCATCCAAGAGGAATTGTGGATCGCCGAGTGACCAAGTCTGTGAAGGTTTGTAAGTCGCCTGAAGACTTACCACGAGTGATTGGACAAGGTCTGTGTGACCTTAGTTCAAGGAGAATACGGTGAGGACTTGGTGTCCTGAGCTGCGTGCTCAGCGACTGGGTGTCCGAGACTGTGTGGTCTCGCGTTTAAATACTCAACCGCTCCAACCAGACGTACAACTGAGACAGCAGTTGGAACTGGTCTACCAAATCATTGTCTTCACCAACCTAACTGGTTCTATTTCCTCAACTCTTTCATTTCCTCATTACTATGTTGAGTGTTCATTCATATCTGTGTTTGAAGACTTTGACTGAAGACTTTCTCAATTTCCTCAGTTCAATTTCTTCAGTCTGTTTGTCTTCATCTGGTGCTATCATGTGTTTACGCTTTCTGTACTCTTTGTTTGTCTTCATTTCATCATGATGACCATGCCCGCATTCTCTTATGCTTACTTCTGAGTACTTCTTCCGCTGCAAGTAGTTCTTCGCTAAGGAATTTCCTCACCGACAAATTCCTCAGTGAAGAATTCATAAAAATCGCCTATTCACCCCCCTCTAGTCGATATAACGCACTTTCACCTTATTCTTCCTTACACCCACCCCCCTAGGTGGGGGAATGGTTTCTTCTCTGGTTTTTGGTGGCCATGGATGTGAAGGACGAGAGCCTCCCTCGACATTGGATATATAAATCTCGGTGGAGCAATTTGTAGGTGTTGTTTTCTGAGTCTCGAAATAGTTTTAGTTATCCCGGAAATCCATAACTCCAAAACCCCCTGAAATTTAAGGTGGTGGAGGAAACTTTGATAAATGTTTGCATTAAAAGGAAAGGTACATAGGATGCTCTAGGTGGCAACGTAGCCAAGGCCAAGGATGCATGGTATCACTGCATGGAGCCCTGGTGGCCCCCTCTAGGTGCCCTTGATACGTCTCCAACGTATCTATAATCTTTTATTGCAGTTTTATTATCAATCTTGGATGTTTTATAATCATTTTATAGTCATTTTATATCATTTTTTGGTACTAAACTACTGACATAGTGCCAAGTGCCAGTTGTTGTTTTTTCCATGTTTTTTACATTGCAGGAAATCAATATCAAACGGAGTACAAATGCCATGAAACTCCATGATGATTTTTTATGGGCCAGAAGGAAGACAATGGGCCCTGGTTGCACATGGGGGAGTCCCGAGGAGAGGACAACCTGTCGGCGTTCTGGGAACGGGGGTCCCCAGACTTGCCTGCCTGCGGCCTGCGGCGTGGCTCAAAGGGGGGATCATCATGGCCCATCTTAATCAACACAAGCTCAAGACCCTCGCGAGGGGCCAAGCCTCGCAGGGCGGACGACAGGGAGCTTCCTCAGGCACGGCCTCATCAGGCTGGCTCATGAGGAGGCGGAGAGATCAAGCGGGGTACCTCACGAGGTCCCCATGACGCAAGCCATGACGCACTAAGGGCGCCCGAGGCGGGCGCCACCATGCAGATGTCCCCCTTTCCTCTTTGGTGCAAAGGGAGCAAGCGCAGGCGAGGGCATCAAGCAAAGGTTTCCATTTCGGTGCAACAAGACCAAGACCAGCCCAACGGCAGGAAGGAAGTCATTGTGGAGCCCAAGCCGGCGTCACCACCAGAGCATTTGACAGGCGAGGACCAACTTTAGTCAGGATAAGTGTACCAGATGTTCCCCTTCAAAATGGCCAATTGTTGGCGCTCTTCCCGCTCAATATTTGGGAAGAGGCCCAGGGCCTGTGCCTATAAATAGGACCAGCCACCCACAGGGTAGAGGCATCTGGAATCAGCAGAGAGAGAGGGACTGAACTCCTCCTAGCAGTTCATCGCCCCGGCCAAGAACAGACCCTCGCGAGGCTGTTCTTCCTTGTATTGTTCATCACCATCAGCCCAAGAGGCAATCCACCACACCACAAACTAGTATTACACCACAATGGTGGCTCGAACTAGTATAAACCTTGTGTCTCTTGTGCTGTTCCTTTGGTAGTTTAGATCCTAGCGAGACGGCGGGGTGCAGGTAGGTAGAGGGTGAGATTCCCCGTGCACCCCAGTGTTCGAACCTCAAGGGTCTGCCGGAACCCGAAATCCTACATTTGGCGCGCCAGGTAGGGGTGCGCCGGAATTTGTCTTCGACCGCCCTGTTCTCCGTCGACCACCGCATCCATGTCGGCTTCGCTTGGGCCCGGCGCCGAGCCGCTCGCTTCCCGCGTCACCAGACGGCTCTCGTCGGCGCCCTCGTCGTTCCGTTACTGCCGTCAACGCCGTCCACGGCCAAGCGAAACGAGCAGCAAGCATCGTTCAGCATCCTCCGTGAGGCAAGACGACCGCCTTTGCTACCCCTCACTACGCCCGGCTGGTTCGTCTCGCGCGCATTCCGCGCGCCCATGGAGGCTCGAGCTGCGCTCATCGCGGCAAACGAGCTCCTGCGCTACCGTCCCGTCGACGACGTCTACGAAGAGTGGCTCGACCGCGTCGCCGAGCTCGTCCGCGCCGCAGGGGGCTCCCCTGCGCCGTCTGTCCCGCTGCACCGCACCCCGTCCTGCGCGGGCGACGAAGCTCCGGGGGCGCCTCGGCCGCCTCCCCCTCAAGAAGGCGCCCTGGCCCCAAGGCGCGTGGTCCCTGGGCGGAACCTGCTCCGTACGGCGCCATAGCGGCAAGCAGAAACTGCCAAGAGGTCCCTCGCCCGCAAGAAGCTGCCCGAGTGCTCCCCGCTCCAGCTCGTCGCGACCACGCTCCTACTCCGGCATGTCAAGACCCCACGCTGCTCTCAGCTGCAGCGCATGGGGACCCGCAAGACCAAGCTCTTCGTCAACCAAGGCCTCCGTAGCCCAGCTGCCGTGCCTTCACCCCCGAGCTGCGCAGCGTCGCGTGGCCCGGCAAGTTCAAGCCGGACCTGCCTTCTCGCTACGACGGTACGGCCGACCCCGCCGCCAACGGAGACGAGAAGGTCATGGCGAACTAGTTTCCCATGGCGCTCAGGGCGGGGCCCTTTTGGTTCTGAACCCGGCCCGTGGGCGATCTCCTCCTGGGGACGAGATGCGCACCGCTTCATCGCCAACTTCCAAGGTACTCGTGACGGCCACCCGCCGTGAGCGACATGCGCTACATCAAGCATCGGCCAGGAGACCTTGCGTAAATACATCCAAAGGTCTTCAACAACACACGCTCAAGATTCCCAAGGTGACCGAGGAGGCCATCATCTCCGCCTTCTCCGACGGTGTCTTGCGACGTCAAGATGAAGGAGGAGCTGGCGATGCATGAAGACTTGTGCACTTCCTTGGAGCTGTTCAACTTGGCGACCAAGTGCGCCAGGGCCGAGGAAGGGCGTATCTCCCTCCTCGAGCTGCCTGCCAAAGACCCAGAAGAGAAGAAGCCCAAGGCCAAGGATGTGAAGTGCAAGGGGGCTGCCGTGCTCGCGGCAGAACCGGACACCAAGCGGGGCAGAGATCAGCCCGAGTCTTCCAAGGGCAGCCGGTACTGCGTGTACCACGACCTCCACACCCACAACACCAATGAATGTCAAGAGCTCCGAGCCGTGCGAGAAGGGAGGATCGGCCGACGTCCAGAACGCAACGACCGGGGCTACGACCGAGGAGGAGGAAGGAATGCAGGACGCTGGGAAGACCGCGGCCCTCGCCAAGGGTGGCGTGACCAACCTCGCGAGGATCGCTGGCGGGACCCGCCTCGCGAGGGAGGCTGGAGGGATCAGCCTCGCGAGGATCGCCCGCAAGGCAACGCAGGCCTCCCTCCTCTGCCACCGCAGCCAAGGAGAAATGAAGACCATCATCAGGACGAGGGGGCTGGGGGCTTCCAGGAGCAGCGATCGCAGCATCCTGGCGGAGCTCAAGCCCGACCTCTCAACGCATCTTCAAGCAGTTCGCCCATGAAGTGAATGCAGTCCTCCCCAAGCTCGAAGCCACACGCCCCCTCAGGTGGTCGGCGTGCACCATCATGTTCAGCTCAGCGGATCAGCTCAAGTGTGCGGCCACAGCCGGAGTCCTTCCGATGCTTTGTTCCCCAATCATCAGCAACGTGCTAGTCACCAAGACCCTCATCGATGGCGGGGCAGGGCTCAACGTCCTGTCTGTGGAAACGTTCAACAATCTCCAAGTGCCTTACAATCAGCTTCAGCCAACCAAGCCTTTCTCCGGAGTCACCGACGGCTCCACGGTCCCGATCGGGCAGGTTCACCTCCTGTCACCTTGGTATGCCTTGCGACAACTACCGCACGAACTCATCGACTTTGACGTCGCCCACATTCACCTGCCATACAACGCCATCCTCGGGTACCCCGCGCTGGCCAAGTTCATGGCCGTAACTCACCATGGCTACAACGTCCTCAAGATGCCGGGAAGTGGCGGAGTCATCACGGTGCCCTGCGAAGAGAAAGACGCGGTGTGCTCTGGAAGCGAGCCTTCAGCCGCATCACCGGAAGACCCGGATCAAGGGAAGCAGGTGGCTCCCGAGACCACCCCCAAGAAGAAGACATTATGCAGCCCGGCCCCTCAGAGAGGGGCCCCTCAGGGTCCGCGCCTGCTCAGGGGGAACCTCCTTCTATCACATAGGAAAGTGCGCCCGGCGCCCTCCTCAGGCAGGACTCGGGGGCTCCCCCCTGGAGGGCCACCGACCTTGCTAAGGTCACAAGGGAGGCGCTTGGGCACCACTTGGAGGCGTGTTTCGAAGCACGTTTCCCTCAAGAAGGAGCAAGGCAAGGAGGGCCAAACCCTCAGGAGTTCGTCAGCAAGATCATTCAGAAGCTGCAGGAGTCAAGAGTCATGAGTGGCAGCCGCCGCTTACCTGCCGTAGCTCCCCATCCAGGCGAGGATGGTAGGCTGCGCGTCTGCATCAACATACCAGGGCTCAACCGAGCCGCCTCTCAGGAGCGTCCACCCCACAGCTACGTTCGCATGCCTTACGGCTTGCCGAACGCGGCCGCCACGTACCAGCGCCTCATGAGGGATATCCTGGAGACTCAAGAGGCCAGGTGTTCCGCAGCCCTGGCAGAGATGGGGATGGTCCACGAGGAGCCACCAGCGCCTCCAGAGCCTCCCGAGGCCCCTGAGCCTGGGGGCTCGTGAGGATCGGCTCCCGTAGCCTACCGAGCCTGCTGCACCAACACCCTTTCGTCTTCAACGCTATCAGGTGACATCTTTCAAGTTTCATTTCCAACTGGGAGCGCCCCCCAGGGCTGCATTATTCCTAGGCCGCGTGGGTCCATCCCTGCGGTGTGTATCCCTTTTACTTCATGTTCCTAGCTTATCTTGTTGGGGGCGCCCCTCGGGCTGCATCATCCCCAGGTCGCTCGGGTCCGACCCAGCGATGTTCGTCTTCTTTGCGCTTATCTAAATGGACTTGCTCCTTCGTGATTAACATGCTTGACCAAGTTGCCCGCTCAACTGACACCAACTGCTGGAGCTCCTCCCTAACGGCACGACGCTTGCACATGGGTCCGTCCCTGCAACGCCGACAAACCTGAATGGCTGAGCTCTGGCCGCAGCAGCCCCGCATAGCGCTACCTCGTCAAGCCTTCAGTGCCTCGTCACCCCTCCGGGGCAACCAACGGCTGACTGTCGGTCGTGACGGCGAACTTACGTTCTTTCTGTGATGAGCCCGTAGGATCTCTTCAAGGAGCAGCGTCAGGCGAGGCCCCCGTGGTGTCTCCTTCACTCTCATCCGCGCGAACCACTTGCACGTTAAAGGGGGGGTACCTGAGCATCGCGACTCAGGGCTCCTACTGGCTCTCCAGCCCTCACCCTCTGGCCTTGTCCACGGCATCGCGACCTGGCATACCAGCGACGGTTGAGACTCGCTCGAGGGCCGGGACCCGAGGACGTAGAGCAGAAAGGGGAGCAAAGGCGAGAGGGGAGGGACACATGAGGACCTCACCAAGCGACCCCTCGCCTGCCGATGCACGGACCGGGCAACACACCAGGGAGCGACTCCTGATTCTCGAGATAAGTCACCCTCCGGAAGCACTAACTAATACAGCACTGTCCCCTCACCCAACGCAGTCCCGTGTTAGCAACGTCGCTCTCCTTTCTCACCAAACGATGGCTGCTTGAGCGCTAAGGGGGACCTCCTGAGCATCGTGACTCGGGGGCTTTACCGGACCCCGAGCCGCTCACCTCCTGGCCTTGACCACGACATTGCGACCTGGCATACTAGCGATGGCTGAAGCTTGCCTTGGGACTGGGACCTGTCGGCGCAGAGCGTCAAGCCCTCGCAAGGTTCGAAAGGGAGAACGGAGCTAAGGCGGAATGAGCAACTCGCGCTGTTTCACAACAAGGATCATATTAACAAACAGGGCCACGGGCAACTTACAAGCCCCCATGGGGCACACTTTTGACTCCTCGCAGGGATCAGATCCTCAAGAACGCTAACTACATGCGCTCCTGCAAAAGACGCCATCATCAACAGTGGGCCGTCAGGCACCAGCGCCAACCCCATCCAGATCAGAGGTGGCGACAGCCTGCCGAGCCCGCCCTGCTCCGAGGAGGCGTGGGCTCGAGGCTCGTGGCTGTCGTCGCTCGTCTCGAGTCGCTGGCTCGGAGTCACTGGATCCTCCAACGCCTCCACCGCCTGAGGGGCTGCCGAGGGAGCGGTCGGCGAGCCTAGCCCTCGCCGCAGGAGGGCCTCGATCACCTCTCCCGGGGCAGCACTCCAGCCGGCGCCCTTCCACATCGAAGACCTTGAAGAGCATGACCGAAGCGCCATCATACTCCAGGTGGATCGCGAGGGCGCCCCTTGTCCCATAGACCCGGGCAATCTCGCCCCAACCTCGAGTCATGAAGACCTCGCCCGGGGCAACGACCTTAACCTCTGCCCCGGTTGCGAGGGTGCTGCAGCCGGCGTGCTGCAGCCAGAGCTCCAGGGGTCCTCCCCGTGGAATCGCAGAGGCGAAGAAGGGAGGAAGGCGAACCCAAGACCGAGGAGGCATGGCGGCATGGAGTACGAACTCTCGGGAGGAGCCCTCGGCGTGGACTCCAGGGGGAACGACGCGCACCTTCGTGACCCACCGGCGCCGACGGCGGCGTCGCCCGTGGCGGTCGGCATCAACCCCTTCAGAACCCTCGATGTGGGCGTACAAGGGAAGCGGAAACCCCGGTGGTGGCCGCTCGCACCAGGGCCTCGACACCACCTGGTGGGCACCCTCATTCCGATGGCAGAGGGTTAGCCGTTTCTTGGCGGGGCGGGTCAGGACCCTCTCGAGGAGCCTTTCCCTTCTCTGCCGCGGAGAACCGGCGGATCGGAGCCATTGCAGCAAGACGGAGCAAGAACCGGGAAGAAGAAGCAAGCAGAAACGGACCAGAGGAGCGCTCATCGTTCCGTACTTAAAGCCAGAGGAGGCCAACCGCCGACCTCCACGATCGCAGGTAATCATGACCCGCTTTGCATGCGAGGACTTGTCAATTGCGTCGATCGCCGAGGCGTCGTGGGGGAGCAGGGCCGCCCACGTCCAATCAACCGCCATGCGGCGCCCAAGGCCGCAGGCTGTTTGGGCCCGCGGTGCTTCGCACTTGCCCCTTCGCCTCTCTGCTCGGCCAAGTCCGGGCACGCCTTGGGCCCGGGGGCTACTGTCGGCGTTCTGGGAACGGGGGTCCCCAGACTTGCCTGCATGCGGCCTGCGGCGTGGCACAAAGGGGGCCCCATCATGGCCCATCTTCATCAACACAAGCTCAAGACCCTCGCGAGGGGCCAAGCCTCATGAGGCGGACGACAAGGAGCTTCTCGAGCACGGCCTCATCAGTGGCTCATGAGGAGGCGGAGATCAAAGCGGGTACCTCACGAGGTGCCCATTACACAAGCCATGATTTACCAAGGGCGCCAAAGGTGCCGCCCGCCAGTAGTGTCCTCCTTTCCTCTTTGGTGCAAAGGGAGCAAGCGCAGGCGAGAGCATCAAGCAAAGGTGTCCATTTCGGTGCAACAAGACCAAGACCAGCCCAACGGCAGGAAGGAAGTCATTGTGGAGCCCAAGCCGGCGTCACCACCAGAGCCTTTGACAGGCGAGGACCAACTTTAGTCAGGATAAGTGTACCAGATGTTCCCCTTCAAAATGGCCAATTGTTGGCGCCCTTCCCGCTCAATATTTGGGAAGAGGCCCAGGGCCTTTGCCTATAAATAGGACTAGCCACCCACAGGGTAGAGGCATATGGAATCAGCAGAGAGAGAGGGATTGAACTCCTCCTAGCAGTTCATCGCCCCGGCCAAGAACAGACCCTCGCGAGGCTGTTCTTCCTTGTATTGTTCATCACCATCAGCCCAAGAGGCAATCCACCACACCACAAACTAGAGTAGGGTATTACACCACAATGGTGGCCCGGACTAGTATAAACCTTGTGTCTCTTGTGCTGTTCCTTTGGTAGTTTAGATCCTAGAAAGACGGCGGGGTGCAGGTAGGTAGAGGGTGAGATTCCGCGCGCACCCCAGTGTTCGAACCTCAAGGGTCTGCCGGAACCCGAAATCCGACACAACCCACTAGGGCGCGCCAGGAGGCCCTGGTGGGTTGTGCCCACCTCGGGTACCCCCCGGACCGCCTCTTTGCTCTATAAATACCCCAAAAATCCCAAAACCCTAGAAGCGTCGACGAAATATTCATCCAGCCGCCGCAGAGTCCAGAACCACCAGATCCAATCTAGACACCATCACGGAGGGGTTCACCACTTCCATTGGTGCCTCTCCGATGATGCGTGAGTAGTTCTTTGTAGACCTTCGGTCCGTAGTTAGTAGCTAGATGGCTTTCTCTCTCTCGCTGAATTCTCAATACAATGGTCTCTTGGAGATCCATATGAAGTAACTCTTTTGCAGTGTGTTTGTTGGGATCTAATGAACTTCGAGTTTATGATCAGTTATATCTTTTTATATCCATGAAAGTTATTTGAGTTTCTTTGATCTCTTATATGCGTGATCTCTTAGAGCCTTGTATTTCTTCTCCGATATTTGGGTTTTGTTTGGCCAACTTGATCTATTTATCTTGCAATGGGAAGAGGTGCCCGGTAGTGGGTTCGATCTTACGGTGCTTGATCCCAGTGACAGAAGGGGAACCGACACGTATGTATCGTTGCTACTAAGGATAAAAAGACGAGATCTATATCTACCGCCATATAGATAAACGGATCTTGTCTACATCATGTCATCGTTCTTATTGCATTAGTCCGTTTTTCCATGAACTTAATACATGAGATGCATGCTGGATAGCGGTCGATGGGTGGAGTAATAGTAGTAGATGCAGGCAGGAGTCGGTCTACTAATCTTGGATGTGATGCCTATGTAATGATCATTGCCTTGATATCGTCATGATTATTTGAAGTTCTATCAATTGCCCAACAGTAATTTGTTTACCCACCGTTTGCTATTTTTCTCGAGAGAAGCCACTAGTGAAATCTACGGCCCCCGGGTCTTCTTCCTCATATATTTGCCTTGGGGTCTACTTTTCCTTTGCATTTTTATTCAAATCTATTAAACAAAATAAATAAAAAAATACCTTGTTGCGTTTTATCCTTATTTATTTTATTTGGAGTTCGATCTATCAATCTACTACAATTTACCTCACGTCCGTTTACCTATCTTGAGGCGCCGTACCCTGGAAGGGATTGACAACCCCTTTAACACGCCGGGTTGCGAGGTGTTGTTGTTTGTGTGCAGGTCTTGCTACGTTGTGTTGCTTGGTTCTCCTCTGGTTCGATATCTTGGTTTCATAATCGAGCGAAATACCTACCGTCATTGTGCTACATCATCCCTCCCTCTTCGAGGAAATACCGGCGTAGTTCCAACTACCATCAACCCTTATAGTGCAGAGTCTCCTATGGTACATGTATCAACATTGTATTTCTTTAATTTTTTTGGTCCCCTAAAATGGTTGTTTCGGCTGCACCAAAA
Source organism: Aegilops bicornis (assembly GCA_021605145.1). Classification (NCBI taxonomy): domain Eukaryota; kingdom Viridiplantae; phylum Streptophyta; class Magnoliopsida; order Poales; family Poaceae; genus Aegilops; species Aegilops bicornis. The sequence goes on along the minus strand of CM038672.1, from coordinate 565,331,722 downwards.
ACATTAAAACAATAACTGACACTTACCATTGGATTAATATGTTGTCTAATAAAAATAACAAGAAATTATGCCAAAGTTATGTATAAATAATATGAATATAGCATGAACATAACCAAATTATAGATACATCACTGGTTTATATTATGGGGCGGTAATGTGGTATGGGCGTCCCCATGTGTTGATTCCACATCGACGTGTAGGGCAGAGCACATGCGGCCTCAACACGTGTGTGCTTTCAAGAGACAATGTAAGGGCGGCTGACAATGTCAGCATGTGTCTTACCGCTGTCGGGGTAGAAGGGTGATGCCCTCTCCCAGGACCAACAATGATACCCTCTCCAAGGACGAGAAAGTTAGCATGTTCAACTTTTTTTAGTTGTTATAGTTTGTGTCTTAGTTGCCATAGTTTGCTATACTTTATGTTTGACTAAGTTTTTATAGGTAATGATACTTATTTGCTATAGTAATATGAACTTAAGTAAAGTTGCTAATATTTTATATAGGTGTGTTTTATTTGCTATAGAATAAATATGCTTATAGTTTGCTATAAGCCACAGTTCAAGAGATAATAACCGCTGTTATAATTTTTTTGTTATAAGATACACTACTTTTTAGTAATGATACTTAGTACTATAGTTATAAGCTACTATTTTAGTATTGGTAGTTAATACTAAAGCTACAAGCTACTATTTTAGTAAATACACTTAATACTAGAAAAACTTTCTAAAGCTATAAGCCACTATTTTAGTAAAGATACTTCATAAGTCACTACAAAAAAAGACACATCCGTGACATTTTGGGCCGAACGATTTTTTTTTCTGTCATACTTATGACACTTCTATGACGATAATTGTGACAAAACCCGGTATCATCATAGCTGTGGTGGGCTCCTACTTCTATGACAAAAAATCATGACAGAAAATGGGCTTTTCCTCCTGGGCTGTCCGGAGACGCAGCTGCATGACATTCTTTGGGCCGTCCATGACGGAAAAAACCGTGGTAGAAGCGAGAGCGAGACAAATTTTGGGGATTTCCCGATTACGGTGGGTGGTCGGGGGCCGAGCGAGATTCAAATGGACTACTACATACCGATGTTTATAGACATATTTTAGAGTGTAGATTCACTCATTTTGCTCCGTATGTAGTCACTTGTTGAAATCTCTAGAAAGACAAATATTTAGGAACGGAGGGAGTACACATACGAAGCAAAATGAGTGAATCTACACTCTAAAATATGCCCATTTGAAATTTGTAAAAGACAAATATTTAGGAACAAAGGAGTATAATTTTGTGCATGGCACATGGACCCGGATGTCAAGAGGCTTCGGCAATGCTATCAAGCTTCCGACATTTCTTTACATAATTGACGTACTATACAATTAATTTTCCTGCTACATGAATTTGTACAATGTTGTGTGCTTTGAGCTTTTGTTTCGTGTGTCTTGCCATCGATGCTCTTTCGGAAACAATAAAAAACTAACTTCCTTGCTAATGCATCTCAATTATTAGCAGACCAGAGATAATATTTACATCACAACTGAAGACAAAGTTGTGATATACATTAGATCATCATCGCATATCATATTTTATTACTTTTTGGCTTAATCCTAGAAATTCTACGCAACTCAAGGGCCCACGGCGAGAGTTGGAGATTTCGTTATTTTAATATTTGAGTTTTCTCAAATTTTGAAAAGAGGATCGTTTGATTTTAATTATTTTTATCTTCAAATATTTCTTTTATGAAAATAAAAGAGAGGGGATAAAATGACATCCCCAAAATAAAGAAATATTGGAGATTTAATATTAAAATCAAATAAGATTTTATTCGGAGTTTTTATCGCTATTTTATTTGAATTAGGAAAAATATGCATTTTCAAAATTGCATTAGAGGCCCAAATAAATGTTCACCATGTCCGATAGATTTTTAGAGGACGGGGAAAACTTATTTCAGGATTTTTTGAGTCCGTTTAGTATTTCTTATCTTCGTTTTTCTGCACGGAATTATTTAAATAAAAGTCAACTGACCTAACCGGGCCGTGTCCGCCTGGGACACTAGCTCGGCCGGCCCTTTAAAGCCGCGGGGGCCCGAGCCGCCAGAGCCTCGCCCGGAACCCTAGCGCCAGCCCCACCCCGATCCACCGCCGCCGCCACCGCCTCCGCCCGCCACCGCCACGGGCCGCTCGCCCGCCACCGCCGCTGGAGGCCCGCCGCCGACAAGGTAGCCGCCGCCGCCGCCAGTTTTCATTGAAAAATCGATCAGTTTTTTTGAAAACCCTAGTTTTTTTTATTTTTTTGATCGATTTTTTTTGGTTTAGTTATTTAGCGAACGCCCGTTCGTACGTTCGTTTTAGCGAACGGTTTTCAACCGTTAACCGCAGACAGCGAACTTCGTTCGTTAGCCTGTTCGTCAGCTTTTCTTTTTCCAGGGTTTTTCCGCGATTATTTTCAATCGCGATTTCTGACCCGATCTTCGTTCTAGTATAACTTTTCGCTCGTTTATCAAAATCAGGCGATTCAAGCCCCTAGATATTCGTCTCGAAGCCCTATTTCTGTTTAACAAACTTGAACAAGATTTTGCTACTGTAAAATTTGACTTAAATCCAGATTAGTAAACAGATCTTGTTTCTTTCGCAGTTTGAGTTTTGTTGCTTCGTTTGATTTGATTCTTTTTGCAAACCGGAGTTCTTTAGTTGGACTTTCTAGTTAGATTTCTTATTTGAGTTTTAACCGTGCTTCTAGTTGAGTGCTTATTGTATGCTTGTTTGTTTGCGATAGAGTACCCGGAGTGCGAAGCGTGCTACTACGAATCTCTAGGTTTCACGGATCATCAGCAAGGCAAGTAACACTTTGATCATACCTCTTTACTACCCAATTTTATAGCATTAGATTAATCCTCAAACAATTGCACGGTTAGGATCTGATTAACGTGTGGGTTTTGGGAAGTAGATAAGGTAGTACCTATTTACCTGTTTATTTTCAAACCTTGGGAGTTACTTCTACGTTGCTTATATTGCTATGCTATGCTTGTAGACGTGGATTGGGTTTGAGTGTATCTCATGATAGATGTGAGTTTGTTAACTAATGGTTCGAATTAAGGTGGCAACTTAAATGCACATCTGGGTGGATTGCTTGTGGGCACCTGGAGAATCCAGTGTTGTCCTAGGATATCCCAGAGGACCCGTGTGATCATCCTACGGCCTGCCACCCAGGCTCAAAGGCATCATAAGATTATTCATGCTAGAAACTTCCGTGTGCAGCCACAAGCTATTATGGGCTATAGCATAGTTGAGTAAGTTGCGTGAAGCTCTTGAAGAGGTAGACTAGCAGATGTAGTGGGTTGTAGGTGGTACTGCCTACCCAGAGTAGAGAGTTAATGCTTAAGAAAGACTGTGTCTCGAATCTCCGACCATGGATGTATTCGTGTCTTGTGGGGGAAAAGTGCCCAAAACCTCTGCAGAGTGTATAAACTAATCATGGTGAGCCGTGTCCCCGGTTATGGACATCTTGAGTATCTAGTTCTTGGATTATCAAGTCGATCTCATCACTCTTAATATAATTTGATTGGGTTTAATGATGATGCTTAATTGGGATTGAGTTGGAGGAACCTTCTCAATGTTTAACAACCACCATGATAGTTAAATAAAATGTATTCCTTTGTTGTAGGGAAAAATTGGCTTTTCGCAAAACATATTAACCATAAAGCCTCCACCAGCCAAATATGCATGTAGTGATAGAATTTATTCTGTTCGTTACTCTCTTGTGTTACATTTCCAGCATATTCCATGTGCTAACCCGTTTCGGGCTGCAACGTTCATGTTGAAGACTTTTCAGACGATGAGTAAGGTGCCTTAGGTCATGGTATTTCACTCAGTGACGCTGTTGGAGTTGATGGACTCACTTTGTCTTCCAAGCCTTCCGCTGTTATCGATTTTAGATGGCCTTAAGCCATATTTATTGTAATAAGTTCTCTTTTGAGACATTCGATGTAATAAGTGTGTGATTTCTACTCTGTTATAAATCCTTCGAGTACTGTGTGTGTCAGAATTACCGATCCAGGGATGACACTGAAGCATAGAGACTTGACAGTTTGAGGTCGGGTCGCTACAAGATGGTATCAGAGCACACACTGAATGTAGGACACGACCACTAAGCTAAAACCCTAGATCACTACTCTCTTCTCATTTCTGACTCCTCTCCATTTTGTACTCCTTAGGATGGCAGACTCGAGGAACAAGTTCACTCAACCGGATGAAGATACACCTTTTGGACGAAACTTGAAGGAAGTCACTAGGTACGTGAACATCGGAATACCAAGCTTCTCCAGGACTTACAATGCCACTTTACCAGAAGAAGAGCGCTGGATGATTCAAGTTCAAGTTCCAGGAAGGACGTTCACGCCAGTCACTGAGCCCATAGAGTTTTCCTTTAACGCACCCACCTGGAGTCTAGGCAAGAGCATGGTAGCCCACATCACCATGGGACGCATTGGAGAAGTTTACCACAAGGATATCAAGGATACTATCTACCAGATTTGTGGGCGCTGAGATGAGCAATGGGAGATGATCAGCACCAGGAAGGATAGGTCCATTGTAGCTTTTATCCAGGAGTTAAATCAGCACATTCGTTGCCAGGAGAACCGGATGTGCGCAGGCATGATAGATCTAAAGAAGGCAATGACCAGGATCACGGAGCTGGAGGAAGAACTCAAGGCTACTCACGATGATTATGAGGAGGAAATCACCGTACTAGTGGAGAAGAATGACAACCTGACAAGGAAGCTGGGAGTATTCATGGGAGACCCCGTGCCAGGAGGAGAAGACGACGATTCCACTTGCCCGGAGAACTACATCGTCATCGACAACATCGACTCGGACCCTGACGATAGTGATGATGACTTTGTTGATGAAGCTGGAGCAGATATTATGGAGTCTTCCACTGATCAATTTTTCTAGTCGACCACCATATCAGTAGTAGTATTCCCCCATGTATATAGTATAGTCCGAGCACTTTTGTAACGATAGTTAGACCGATTGTATGCCCTTGTTTGAAATTGATTGAAGTGATATGATTGTGTTTGTCTCATGTGCATATGGGTAGTGTTTTCCCCCTAGACCCCATTCTATTCTGTTTTCTCACCTTTTCTAAACCCAGAAGATGCCTCCGAGACACGACAATGGATTTGCTTTCTCGCCGGAGCTCACTCAGTTGATCCAGCAGCAGAATGCATTGATGCAGATACTAGTCCAGAATCAGAATCAGGGGAACAACAACAACAACCCACCACCACCACCACCTGTTGATCACTTAGCCCGTTTTCTAAGGCTGAATCCGCCGGTGTTCTCCAATAGCACCGAGCCGATAGTGGCAGATGATTGGCTCACTTAAGATTGGAAGGCGATTGACCATCGCAGGATGCGCAGATCACGAAGAGAGTGCATTTTGCCGCACATCGACGATGGACCTGCAGCATCATGGTGGGAGAATTTCACAGCCACTTACCCCATCGACAACTTTGTTACATGGGACCGGTTTCAGAAGCTTTTCGCACTGCCCATGTATCAACAGGAGCTATGGCCATGAAGAAGCGTGAGTTTCGCAACTTACGCCAAGGAGGACGCACTGTTGGCCAGTATGTGGATGATTTTAGTAAGCTAGCACGTTATGCCCCAGATGACGTTGCTATGGATGCAACAAAGCAGGAGAAATTTCTGGAAGGACTGAATGATGAGCTGAGCATGCAGTTGATGGTGGAAAATTTTAATAACTACCAGGAGTTGGTAGATAGAGCTCTCATGATTGAAGGGAAGCAGCAGCAGATTGACAACCCGCAAGAGGAAGTATGGACAAGGGAAGTACAATTCTCGAACTTAGCAGAGACCCCGTTTTACCCCGAACTCGAGAGGACCCCTTAAGCATAAGCATGGAGGTCACAATGACAATGGAGAGATGTCGCACAACCATAGTGGCCCCAAGAACGGGAAAGGTAATGGAGGAAGCACCGGACAGAACCGTTCCAACCCAGCAACGCCCTCCAAGAAGGATCTAAGTCACATTACTTGTTTCAAGTGCGGGAAGAATGGGCATTATGCCACGGAGTGTTCTGAAGCAAAGAATGGCAATGGCAATGGAAGCTCTGGGAAGAAGCCCAACCCTTTCAATAGGGGACAAGTGAACCACGTTAGCGTGGAGGAGGTTGAAGCGCAACCCGATGCAGTAATAGGTAAGTTTATGGTTAAGTCATTTACTGCAATCGTTCTTTTTATACTGGTGCATCGCATTCATACATATCAACGGGATTTGTGGATAAGTTTAAACTGCCAACCTAAGCCCTTAGGTCACCCATGTTAGTAAGCTCACCAGGAGCAGAGTACATGGCTAGCCTATGGTGTGAGCGGTTACCATTAAGGATTGGTAACTACCTGTTTCCCTTAGACCTAATAGTTTTGGAGTCACAAGGACTCGATGTGATATTAGGCATGGATTGGTTATCGAAGTATGGAGGGAACATTGACTGCACTAGTAAGTCGATTTTGCTTACCACCCCAGAAGGAAGAAGGATCAAGTATGTATCCCGACATGTGCCGAATAGGACTCAAGTGAATTCCTTATCAGGAGTTGTACAGGAGGAAGTACCAGTGGTGAAGGATTTCCCAGATGTATTTCCAAAAGAGTTGCCAGGCATGCCACTAAATAGAGACATTGAGTTTTTTATCAAGCTTTTGCCAGGCACATGGCCAATATCTAAGAGACCGTACATGATGCCCGCTAAGGATTTAGAGGAAATTAAGAAGAAGATTAAGGAGTTACTGGATAAAGGCTATATTCTCGCAAGCTCGCCACCTTGGGGATCCCAAGTGCTTCTAGTGGAGAAGAAGGATGGATCATTGAGGATGGTTGTTGATTATCAAGGATTGAATGAGGTGAGGATCAAGAACAAGTACCCACTGCCGATGATTAATAATTTGTTTGACCAGCTGCAAGGAGCTAAGGTGTTTTCCAAGATCGATCTGCGAACAGGGTACCACCAGCTGAAGATTCGAGAGCAGGATATACCTAAGACAGCTTTTACCACAAGGTACATGCTATATTAGTATACCGTTATGTCATTTGGTCTGACTAACGCACCTGCCTATTTTATGAACATGATGAACAATGTGTTTACGGAGTTTTTGGATAAGTTCGTCATGGTGTTCACTGATGATATTCTAGTCTACTCAAAGAATGAAGAGGAGCATAAGGAGCATTTGCTTTTGGTACTTGGGAAGCTCAGAGAACACCAGTTATATGCCAAGTTTAGCAAGTGTGAGTTTTGGTTGAAGGAAGTTGGATTCCTCGGACATGTGATATCCGGGGAAGGAATAGCAGTAGACCCTACCAAGGTTGTCACTGTGACAAATTGGGAAGCGCCCATGTTAGTTGGAGAGATCCGGAGTTTTCTTGGACTCGCAGGATACTACCGGACTTCATTGAGAATTTCTCGAAGATTGTAAAGCCCATGACGGAGTTGTTGAAGAAGGACACCAAGTTCAAATGGACTGAGGAATGTGAGGCCAGTTTTCAGGAGTTGAAGAAACGCTTGGTTACAGCTCCAGTGTTGATTCTTCCAGATCGCAAGGATTACCAGGTGTATTGCGACGCTTCTCGTCGAGGACTTGGAGCAGTGCTTATGTAGGAGGGAAGAGTTGTTTCATATGCCTCACGATAGCTTAAACCACATGATTTGAATTATGCTACCCATGATTTGGAGTTAGCAGCCGTAGTGCATGCGTTGAAGACATGGAGACATTTTCTCATCGGAAACCGTTGTGAGGTATACACGGATCACAAGAGTTTGAAGTATATCTTCACGCAGAAAGAGTTGAATCTCAGGCAAAGGAGATGGTTGGAGCTCATTAAGGATTATGATATGAAATTGCATTATCATCCCGGAAAGGCTAACGTAGTAGCTGATGCGTTGAGCCGCAAGAGTCATGTCAATACACTCATGATCGGAGGATTACCCAAGGAGTTAGCAGAGGATCTTCGTGAGCTATGTTTGGAAATAGTTCCGAGAGGTTTTGTAGCCACACTGGAGATTCAGTCAACTTTGATGGATAAGATCCAAGAAGCTCAAAAGAGGGACAAGGAGATTGCCGAGATAAAAGAGAGGATGAGCAAAGGAAAAGCTAAGGGATTTCGTGAGGATGAACACGATACCTTATGGTTTGAGGACCGCGTATATGTGCCTAATGATCCGGAGATCAGGAAGTTGATTCTGCAAGAGGCTCATGATTCGCCGTATTCGATTCACCCAGGAAATACCAAGATGTATCTGGATTTGAAGGATAGTTTCTGGTGGACCGGAATGAAGAAGGATATTGCGGAGTATGTAGCAATTTGTGATGCATGTCAGAGAGTGAAGGCAGAACATCAGAAGCCAGTGGGATTGTTACAGCCATTGCCGACACCCGAATGGAAGTGGGATAAATTAGGCATGGACTTTATCACGGGATTGCCCAGGACTCGTTCAGGCTATGACTCGATATGGGTTGTAGTCGATCGTTTGACGAAGGTAGCTCATTTCATCCCAGTTAAGACCACTTACACCAGTGCTAAGTTGGCAAAGATATATATGACCAGGATCGTATGTCTACATGGAGTTCCGAGGACCATTGTATCAGATAGAGGAACCCAGTTTACCTCAAAGTTTTGGAATCAGTTGCATGAGACTTTGGGAACCAGGTGTCGTTGTACAAAAAGAGGGGCACGCTTTTGTACCCCTTTACCTGTGCACGGGCAGTCAGAGCCGCGCCCACGACCACACCAAGCAGAACAGGGGAGGTGAGCCAAGGTAAGGCCATAGCCCAAGACAATCAAGGCTACGCCAAGGCCAAGACCACAAAGAGCAGAGGGACGAAGCAGGTTCCCCCGGCAAGACCCTTGCCGGGCGGCCTCAGCGGCCCCGGCAAGACCCTTGTCGGGACAGCTCGCCCCAAACCAACAGAGCGAGCCACCCTTGAGCCCACGATCCCCAACACCATCATCCACGTGGGGCCAGGGCTCGGGAGGCACCTCCGTGGTGGCATGCAGATCTTTGTGAAGACATATTCAAGATCAGATGAGGATTAGAAGACGATGATCCTCGGCAAGATCCTTGCCGAGGAAGGCTACCAGACCCCCAGCAAGAGCTTTGCCGGCGACGACAGCGCACCACGGCAAGACCCTTGCCGGGCCACCCGGCAAGGCCCTCACCAAGGACGCCAGCGGGACCACCGCCAGGCCCGCGACCAACCAAGCTTCCACCGCCGTTCCCATGCAGCTGCCAGCCCAACCAGCTGGGCAGGCACCTGCGTGGCAACATGCAGCTCCCAGGCCAACTCATCAAGCGCATGCGTGGCGGCATGCAGATCTTCGTGAAGGCTCCACCACCGTGCCACTCAGCTGCGTGCCTGCCTACATGGCACCGCACGCATCACTGGCCGGGGCGCGTGTCGAAGCGAGGAGGAGTGGCGACGGATGGGACGGGCCTCGCCCCGTCTCCGATAAAGCAAGGGGACACCTAAGCCACGCATTGAATGTGTCTTGTCCTGTAATGTCTGAGCGATAAGCTCGAGGCACTTATCGCCTTTCCACCTCCCTGTGTCATGTGGCAGCCCCTTTCAACTATAAAAGGAGGCCCATGGCATCTTGAAGGGGGATTCGGCTCTTCGAACCACGCTGACCACGGCTAGTTCGAGAGCTCAAGAACTCTCGTAAATACACCCACCAAAGCAGGACTAGGGTTTTACGCATCCTCGCGGCTCGAACCTGGGTAAACGATCCTTGTGCTGTCTACTAGCCCTGCTCTCCTCGCAACCCTGCGCCCCGGCAACCGTTGTAGGGATTCTTGTGATCCCATAGGTGTCGTTCCACACCGACATCTTTGGCACACCAGGTAGGGGGCGCAATTGTGAGAATCTGGTCTAGTAGTCAGCCTAGCAGTTCTTCGTCGCCATGGCCCCTAAGAAGAAGACAGCCACGACGGTCGACTCGTTGGGAGCCGAACGGCCCGTGCCGGTGCGGACGAGCAGCGGACTGGTCGCGGACAGGACCCGGCCCGCGGCCAGCGAGCACCAGCATCGCCCAGGCAGTCGGAGCCTGGAGAGCGGCGTCGTTCGCGCGCCACACGACCGGCTACACATCGCCAGAACCAAAGACGGAGCTGGGACCCCCGCAGGCAGCGCGGGGCCCTCCAGGGGCGTCGTTGTGCCGACTCCGGGCGGCGCGGCGACCTCTAGGATGCCTACACCGGCGACCACCGCGCATTCTTCCCATGGTGTGCGTGCCGAGCAGCGTCACCATGTTGGTGACCCTGGGCACCGCCGTGGGAAGAGCCCTGTGCGTCATCGGCAAGATGAAGGGGTTCAGCACGCTCGCCGAAGCGCTGGTGAAAATGGCACGCAGCCGCTGGGTCGTGACGGAGCTCCTTCTAACATAGTTAGAAGTCGAAGCGCGCCGCGATCCACGCAGCTGTCGCCGCCGCCCACGCCAGCGGAAGCTTTGGCGCGTACACAGTTGCTCCTCGACTTCCCTCCTGCTGCGGAGAAGCTCGACGAGTGGAGGGCCACCATCCGGAGCCTCGTCGCCGTCACAAAGAAAGACGATCCGCGACCGGCGGGGCCCTCGGGTCGGTGCTCCACCGAGCCACCACATGCTGGCGCTGGGAGGACCGGAGGAGCTGCGGCCACGGTGCACTCTCCTCCTCCTCGCCAGCCACCGCGGGCGTCAACCTGTTGCGACGACGCTTGTGATAATATCTCCATAGCGTCGTCCGACTTGTGGACCCTCCGCGACCAGGGCCAGGTCCTTCGGGAGCTAGCTCACGAAGACGCTCAAATCACCGTCAAGCCTCGGCGCGAAATGCGCTGCCAGTCGGACAAGCGGGCGGGACCCGATATGGACCACCCGGCACCGGGGGGCCCCGGCGGCCTACCTTACGAGGTGGGCTGCCCGGCTTTTACCCATGATCTGAGGCAGTTCCAGTGGCCGTCCCACCGCACGTTCAAGCCCGACGTCGGCGAGAAGTACACTGGCAAGAACCATCCGTCCAAGTTCCTCAGTATCTACACCATCGTGATGCAGGCCGCTGGGGCTCGCGACGACAAGGTGCTTGCCAACAATTTCTCGCTGGCGCTCAAGCCCAAATGTGATGTCTTGGTTGATGCACTTGCCGGTGGACTCCATTTCTTCTTGGTCAGATCTGTGCCATGAGTTCGTTGGCGCCTTCACAGGAGGCCACCAAGCTCATGGCTAGGCCAGTGATCTGCATATCATTCCCCGAAGGAAGGGAGACCTGTGCAAGTACATCCGCAGATTCAGCCGGTGCAGTACAACATCCCCGACGTTCATCCCGCCGCTGTGATTAGCGCGTTCCACCAGAACATGCGCAATTGCAAGATGCGCGAGGAGCTGGCGATGACCCAGGTTAAGGATGTGGCCGAGCTCTACGTTCTGGCTGATAGGTGCGCCCGGGCTGAAGAGGGAAGGAAGTACCCCGGCGAAGGCGCCGACGCGGAAACCGACTCTACCATTGAAGACACCGCAACCCCGACGAAGAAGAGCCGGCGTCACAACAGGAAACGCAAAGGCAAGGCCGTGCTTGCCATTGAGGGATCTGACGATACCGGTGCCGGCAAGAAGGTCAAGGCAGACGCCCCCGGCAAGGAGATTGCCGGGTGCGCCGCCTGCCGGGCCCTGGCGGCTACCGACAAGCCAGTAAGCTCCGACAAGCAATACTGCAAGATCCACCGCACCAAGGGCCACGACCTCCAGAACTGCCGACAAGCCGAGCTGCTTGCTGAGAAGCAAAAGGCTGAGTACGGAAGTCGGGAAAAGTAGAAGGACCAGGACGGTGCTGAGGGATCCGGCAAGAAGCGTGGCGGCCAAGGAGGCCGCCCCGGCAAGGACAACCAGCAAGAGAGGCCCGCCCGAGGCCGCGACAAGAAACAAGAAGACGACGGTCACGACGAGGACGACGAGTCTGGTGAGCAAGGGTTCCAGAAGGCTACGGAGGCCATGTGCGTCGATGGCGGTGCCTCGCTGCATACATCTCACCACCAGCTCAAGCAGTGGGCGTGTGAGATTACAACAGCAGAGCCGTTGTTCGACGCTCAGAAGCCGCTAAAGTGGTCCGGCACGCCCCTCATCTTTGACGCCGAGGACCACCCTGACCGCACTACCGCGGTCGGGTGTTTGCCATTGTTGGTCTCGCCAACGATACGCAACCTCAGGGTGAACAAGATGTTGGTTGACGGCGGGGCCGGCCTGAACCTGATCTCGCCTGTCGTGATCAAAAGGTTGCAAATCCCTGATGGAGACCTCGTGGAAACGGGCACGTTTCAAGGGGTCAATCCGGGGAGGAGCCAGCCGAAGGGAAAGATCACATTGCCCGTGACATTTGGAGGAGAGTTGAACTACAGGACGGAGAGGATCGTCCTCGACGTGGCCGAGATCCCCTTGCCCTACAACGGGATCCTCGGCCGCCCGGCACTAGCCAAGTTCATGGCGGCGTCACACTACGCCTACAACATGCTAAAGATGCCTGGGCCGTTGACCATCATCTCCGTCCCCTCCGACAAGAAGGACGCGCTGATCTGCGCCGACCAACTCTACCGGGAAGCAGTTGCAGCAGCTGCCGTCAAGGCACCTGCTCCTACCGCTGAAGGCCCGGGAGGGAAGAAGGAGCCCGGCAAGACCTCTCGCACCCACTCCGGCAAGCGCACCTCCTCGGGGTGTTGTGCTACCGTTGAGGACATGCCAGAGAGATCTACCGACAAGAGCAAGAGATCCAGAGCCGAGCCGCCACAGATCAAGAAGGTGACCGTCAGGGAGGATGGCACGGGAGGGGCCTTCATCATAGGCTCCACCCTCGACAGCAAATAGGAAGGCACGCTCGTCACCTTCCTGCGGGCAAATGTCGATGTATTTGCATGGCAAGCATCCGACATCCCCGGTGTTCCCAGGGAGGTGATTGAACACCACCTAGCTATGCGCTACCTTGCTGCGGCCCGTCAGCGGAAGGTCGAAAGTAGGCTCGAAAGGCAGGAGTTCATCACAGAGGAGATCGAAGTTGGAAGCGGCAGGTTTGGTGAGAGGGTGCTCCACCCGGCGTGGTTGGCCAATCCGGTAGTGGTGCGCCAAAGGCGAATGGGAAGTGGATGCTGTGTATTGATTACACATATATTAATAAGGCTTGTCCTAAGGACCCCTTCCCGTTGCCGCGCATCGACCAGATTGTTGACTCCACAACCGGGTGTGATCTGTTATCATTCCACGACGCCTACTCAGGCTACCACCAAATCTTCATGACAAGAGAGGATGAAGAGAAGACAACATTCATCACCCCATGTGGTACATATTGCTTTTTACAGATGCCTTTCGGGTTGAAGAGTGTTGGCTCAACATTTGCAAGAGCAGTCCAAATTGGTTTTGAACCTCAGCTCCATAGAAATATGGAGGCCTACATGGATGACATAGTGGTCAAAACCAAGGACGGCCCAACTCTTGTGCAAGATCTGGAAGAGACATTTGCTAACCTGCGCAAGATCAACCTCAAGTTGAACCCTGAGAAGTGCGTCTTCGCCGTTCCGTCCGGCAAGCTTCTTGGGTTCTTTGTGTCGCAGCACGGAATCGAGGCAAACCCAGACAAGATCAAGGCCATTGAGCAGATCGAGGCGCCCAAGCGGATCAAGGATGTGCGTCGGCTCACCGGCTGCATTGCCGCCATGAGCCGATTCATCTCCAAGTCCGCCGAGCGCGCCCTTCCCTTCTTCAAAATCTTGAAGAAGGCAGGCCCAATAGAGTGGACCCCAGAAGCCGAGGCAGCACTGCAGGATCTGAAGAAATACCTTTCCTCCACGCCAATACTGGTTGCGCCTAAACCACAAGAGCCGTTGCTGCTGTATCTGGCGGCGACGAATCAAGTGGTCAGCACCGCACTGGTGGCACAGAGGGAGGTCGACAAGGAGGCAGCAATGGCGGCAGAACCAGCGGATGGCAAGCCAAAGATTCCCCTGGCAGGGCCTGGTGCCGACAAGGCGCGGCCCCCGGCAGAGTCTGGTGCCACCAAGGCAATGCCCGCGCAGTCGAGTGAAGTGGTGCCAAAGAAGAAGATGATGCAGCACCCGGTTTACTTTGTCAGCTCCCTCTTGCAGGGGGCTAGGTCGAGGTATTCCGGCGTGCAAAAATTGCTCTTCAGCCTCCTTATGGCCTCGGGGAAGCTGCGTCACTACTTCCAGGCCCACAAGATCACTGTCGTCACCCGCCTCCCATTGCAACGGATACTGCACAACCCGGACGCAACCGGAAGGATTATGGAATGGGCCTTGGAGCTGTCAAGCTTCAGTTTAAAGTTTGAAAGTACCTCGACAATTCAGAGCAGAGTCTTGGCGGAGTTCGTCGTAGAATGGACCTCAACGCCTCACGAAGAAATCCAGGAGACCGCTCTCCCCGGCAAGGAAGCAGACCGCGACTGGATCATGTACTTTGATGGGGCTTTCTCGCTGCAAGGCGCCAGTGCCGGTGTGCTGCTCGTCGCACCCACCGGAGAACACCTCAAGTACGTGATGCAGATGCACTTCCCCAGGGAGATGTCCACCAACAACACCACTGAGTACGAGGATTGCTTGCCGGTCTCAGGATCATGGCAGACCTCAGGGTTAAGAAGCTCATCGTCAGGGGTGACTCGCAGGTCGTTGTCAGGCAGGTCAACAAGGACTATCAGAGCCCATTGATGGAAGCTTACGTAGATGAGGTGAGGAAGCTGGAGGAACGCTTTGACGGTATCCAGGCGGAGCACGTCCCCCGAATAGAGAACGACATCGCCGATTACCTGTCAAAGCGTGCCGCATTCAAGCTACCTGTGGAACCAGGTACCTTTTTGCTTCAGTTAACTCAACCATCCGTCGAACCATCAGCGGGGCAGAGCAAGTGGAGAAAATCAGGTCCCGGCAAGTACTTTCCTACTGAGCCCTCTAGGGCTGCCGGCAAGGGTGCTGCCGCGGACGCTGAGCCCGCCCAAGAGCAACTGGCTCCGGCAGGGCGTCAAGCCCTGGCCGTAGAAACAGTCGCTCCCATGGCGGAAGAGATGCCTTTAGACCTTGCCGTCGAGCCCCAGGCTCCGGCATGGGCGTAGCATACCATCCAATTCCTCCAAACAGGGGAGCTTCCTAAGGAGCAGGAAGAAGCGGAGAAAGTAGCCCGTCGGTCCGCCCTGTACCAGTTCGTCGATGACGTCCTGTACCGGAGAAGGCCGAACGGTGTGAAACTCAAGTGCATCCCCCGGGAGGCATATGTGGCTCCCACATAGGGTCGAGGGCCCTTGCCGGGAAGGCATTCCGGCAAGGTTTCTTCTGGCCCACCGCCTTCCAGGATGCGACGACACTAGTAACCAAGTGTGAAGCGTGCCAGTTCCATTCAAAGAAGCTTCATCAACCAGCCCAAGCCCTTCAAACAATCCCTCTCTCCTGGCCATTCTCGCTCTGGGGGCTCGATATACTGGGCCCTTTCCCCCGCGCTGTCGAGGGCTTTGAGTACTTGTACGTTGCAATCGACAAGTTCACAAAGTGGCGGAGGTGGAAGAAGTGAGGAAGGTGACTGCTCAGTCAGCCGTCAAGTTCTTCAAAGGACTGGTCTGCCGTTTTGGTGTGCCAAACAGAGTCATCACCGACAACGGCACGCAGTTCACAAGCCACACCTTCATGCAGTACATCCAAGACCTTGGCAGCAAGGTCTGTTTTGCTTCCGTGGCACATCCACGGAGCAACGGCCAAGCGGAGAGGGCAAATGCTGAAGTGTTGCGAGGCCTGAGAACGAACACCTTTGACAAGCTGCACAAGAGCGGAAGGCGCTGGGTTGATGAGTTGCCGGCGGTTCTTTGGTCGATCAGGACAACGCCAAATCGAGCCACCGGCCAGACACCTTTTGCCCTAGTATACGGGGCAGAAGCAGTTCTCCCCACGGAACTCATATACGGGTTACCTCGAGTGCTCGCTTATGATGAGCTTGAGCAAGAGCCATTGCGCCAAGATGACGCGACGCTCCTTGAGGAAGATCGTCTTCGGGAGGCTGTGAGAGCGGCATGCTACCAGCAAGCCTTGCGCCGCTACCATAGCCGCAAGGTTCATGCCCGAAGCTTTGAGGAAGGCGACCTTGTTCTTCGGCGCGTTTAGTCAGCCAATAATTCCAACAAGTTGATGCCGAAGTGGGAAGGCCCTTATCGGGTGTCTGAGTCACCGGGCCTGGCGTGAGTCTGCACGGAGATCAAGATGTTGTCCCAGTGAGCAACTCCTGGAACATCGAGCATCTTTGCAAGTTTTACCCATAAGGCACGGCTTGCCGGGCCTCCCGGCAAGCCACCTTTTGTACAAGCTTTGCCAGCAAGGCATGTGACTCTTTGTACAAAGCCAGGCGCAGACCCTGAGCATAAATAAATGAAGCGCTGGCGCCCTAACTTATAGCATGCATGCTAGGTCGAGTCTCTCCCTTGGTTAGGGTTGATAGTGCTTAGCGGCGACTAACCCCTAGCCTAGAGATCGAGTGCGCGTCTATCTGTTCCTTTTCTGTCCTCCTTTGGTTCGCAGGGCACATGAGCACTTCTACTAAGCTACTCGGAAAGAAGGAAAAGGACCGGCGCCCTGACCCCGGCAAACCAGAGTTGCTGGGGGCTGCAAGCACAAGGATCCAACCACGGCAAGATGAGATTGCCGGGGGCTGCAGATCCATATAAGTCTTTTATCTTCTGTCATGCATTTCGGAACCGGACTGGGTATGTGAAACCTCGTTTTTATCACTAGGTTGTCGTGCTCTCCTTTTCCTATACCAAAGGATTATTTCCTGGGTCCGGATTTGGTCGTAGCCGCGGCGGCAAGGAGGTGGGACGAGGAGCCTGAAGCCCACTTCATCCCTGCCTCTGCCAAGAGCACGAGAACGGTCGAGTGGAGTGGGGGGACGGCAAGGCCTGTTGCCAGGCGAAAAACGTTTATCTTAAGCAATAACAAGGATTCACTCCTTGTCGCGGGATTTACCCGAAAACGAAAAACCCGGCAAGCATCCCTTTTTCATTAAAAACATCCCATACAGGTATAGTTCGTGCGAGATGAAAAAGATGAGCAAGGGGATTACAAGTTTTAAATTTAACAAAGGCCCGCAGGCTTACAAACTAAAAAAGAGATAAGATGCCCATAATCCCTTTCTTGTCCCTCTCCTCAGGAGGCAGGTTAAGGAGGTGAAAGGGAAAAAGGGGCGCCTAGGCGAGCTACGAGCAGCAGAAAGCACCAAGAGAACACCTCGGTGGCCGCCCACGGGCGGGCCGGGGATGACGGTGCCGGGAAAGGAGCTGGAAGACGAGGCGGCAGGACCGGCAATACGTGATGAAGGCAACGGTGCCTGCGTACTCCGAGTTGACGGCCTTGCCGCCCGCCCTCTTCCTCTTCCGTGGCCTCCCGACGCCAGCCGCCCAAGGAGACGGCCCCGAGAAGTTCAAGGAGCTGGCCCCGCCCCCGGCAAACCACTGCCGGAGGAGCGGCCAGGTGCAGATGCTGCTGCTGCCGCACCCGCCCAGGCGCGGGGCGTCCGACGCCTAGTCGGACTCGTCCCCGCTATCCTCCCCGCTGTCCTCATCATCACTTTCGCTCAAGGAAGAGCTTCCATCATCAGAATCTCCATCGGAGGAGCTCTCCACGCAGCACTTCATGCGAGTCCTGAACTCTCCAAAGACCTTGACGGAGAGTAGGCTGTCCTCCATTAATTTGAAGTAGAGGACGAGCCCCGCCGTCAGGCTGTGGATGCGAGCGAACGTCTTCCACCCACGACGGAGGTACATGACTTGAGGAGCCGGGAAGTCGAAGTCGACCCGCGTGCCCCCGTTCCCGCAACCCCTCATGTGCAATCTGAGGGATTGGGGCCGGTCACGCTCCATCTCCCGAGCAAACGGGGCAGGAAGACGAAGAAGACAACGCAGAGGCCGGCGCAGCCTGATGAAGAACTCGCGGGGCTGGTCTCCGACATGGCCTTCCATCGGGAAAGGCGTCATTGGCGGGGGAGAAGTCGGCGCGCCGCCCCGTCCTCCTCTTCCCCGAGCACTGCAACCTCTGCCCCGGCCTCTCCCATAGCCTCGCCCCTCTCCCTTCCCCTCGTGGCCGGCTCCACCACACGGGCTCAGGAGGAGGAGGGACGCGTTGTCGAGCAGCGACCCTCACCGCCATCGTCGAAGGACTAGGATTCCCTTTCTCCATGGCGAGTGAAAGGAAGAAGCAGAAGCAAGAGGAGATAGATGACAGAAGAGTGCGGGACGCTATCCCCCCTCCTTATAAAGGAGCGGGGTCGGGGCTCGGCCGCCCCGTTCGGCCAATCCAGCCACCAGAGGCGCGCGGAATCGGGACCGACCCGCTGCCCCAACCAGCGACGGCCTGGTTTCCCGCCCCCGCCGCTTGCTACCCCAAGTGCATGGGGGACGCGTGGCGGACGTGCAGAACCGAGGGGACAGGCGAAGCGACCTCTCCCCACCCCGTGATCATGGGGAGTGGACGCCTTGAAGACCGCGCCCCGGCCCTGTTCAAGAATGAGCCACGCCTCCACGCCTCCCTCTTTTTACGGGGAAGGCGTGAGTCGCCTCTTTACTGCGATGTGACGCATGCGTGTGAAAACAGCCCCACGCATGCCGCCCACATCACGCACACCCCTCCACGCCACACCGCGCGCGTGGGTCGTGGGAAGCGGAGCGCGCGAAAAGTCTTACCGTGGTAAAAACCGCCCCGCCTGCCCGCGCACCGTTTTGGGCCTGACCCAACAACGTGTCGCGCTTATGCGTGGCCTAGGCCCGGGGGCTCCTGTCGGTGTACAAAAAGAGGGGCATGCTTTTGTACCCCTTTACCTGTGCACGGGCAGTCAGAGCTGTGCCCACGACCACGCCAAGCAAAACAGGGGAGGTGAGCCAAGGTAAGGCTGAAGCCCAAGACAATCAAGGCAACACCAAGGACAAGACCACCGCCAGGCCCGCGACCAACCAAGCTTCCATCGCCGTTCCCATGTACCTGCGAGCCCAACCAGCTGGCCGGGCACATTCGTGGCAACATGCAGCTCCCAGGCCAACTCATCAAGCACCTGCGTGGCGGCATGCAGATCTTCGTGAAGGCTCCACCACCGTGCCACCCAGCTGCCTGCCTGCCTACATGGCACCGCACGCATCACTGGCCGGGGCGCGTGTCGAAGCGAGGAGGAGCGGCGACGGACGGGACGGGCCTCGCCCCGTCCCCGATAAAGCAAGGGGACACCTAAGCCACGTATTAAATGCGTCTTGTCACATGTCTGACGATAAGCTCAGGGCACTGTCACGCCTTTCCACCTCCCGTGTCACCTTTATGGCAGCCCCTTTCAACTATAAAAGGAGGCCCATGGCATACTGAAGGGGGATTCGACTCTTTCGAACCATGCGCTGACCACAGCTAGTTCGAGAGCTCAAGAACTCTCAGAAATACACCCACCAAAGCAGGACTAGGGTTTTACCCATCCTCGCGGCCCGAACCTGGGTAAACGATCCTTGTGCTGTCTACTAGCCCTCCTCTCCTCGCAACCCTGCGCCCCGGCAACCATAGTAGGCATTCTTGTGATCCCATAGGTGTCGTTCCACACCGACACCAGGCTAGAGTTCAGTATAGCCTTTCACCCGCAGACAGATGGACAAACTTGGAGAGTCAATCAGATTCTGGAGGTCATGTTGAGACCTTGTGCGCTAGACTATGGATCTAGTTGGGACGACAATTTGCCATATGCAGAGTTCTCTTACAACAATAGCTATCAAGCCAGTTTGAAGATGGCCCCTTTCGAAGTACTGTACGGAAGGAGGTGCATGACACCATTGTTGTGGGATGAAGTTGGAGATCGCCAGTTGTTTGGACCAGATTTGATTAAAGAGTCTGAAGAGAAGGTTAAGTTGATACGCGATAGACTAAAGGTAGCCCAGTCTAGGCAGAAGAGCTATGTGGACTCTAAACGCAAGGAGACAATTTACAAAGTCAGAGACATAGTGTATGTTCGTGTATCACCACTTTGAGGAGTGAAGCGTTTTGGAGTCATGGGGAAGTTAACACCACGTTTTGTGGGACCATACAAGGTTTTGGAACGTATGGGAGAAGTTGCTTACAAGTTGGAATTGCCCGAAGGATTGTCAGGAGTTCACGATGTGTTCCATGTTTCCCAGTTGAAGAAGTGCCACGCAGAGATGGCTGATATATCTCTGAGAGATACAGTGCCACTGGAAGCGATTCAGTTGGATACCGATTTGACCTACGAGGAGAAACAAGTCAAGATTCTTGAGTTTCCAAAGTTCAGTGGAGCCACCATACCGAGGATGAAGCCACCTGGGAACGAGAGGAAGACCTACGGAAGGATCACCCTCACCTATTTTCTAGCCAACCCGAATCTCGAGGCGAGATTCATCTTAAGGGGGGTAGGTTTGTAACATCCCAAATTTTCAATTTGGAATGTTATACATTAGATCATCATTGCATATCATATTTTATTGCATTTTGGCTTGATCCTAGAAATTCTACGCAACTCAAGGACCCACGGAGAGAGTTGGGGATTTCGTTATTTTCATATTTGAGTTTTCTAAAATTTTAAAAAGAGGATCGTTTGATTCTAATTATTTTTATCTTCGAATATTTCTTATATGAAAATAAAAGAGAGGGGATAAAATGACTTCACCAAAATAAAGAAATATTGGAGATTTAATATTAAAATCAAATAAGATTTTATTCAAAGTTTTTATCGCTATTTTAATTGAATTAGGAAAAATATGCGTTTTTCAAAATTGCATTAGAGGCCCAAATAAATGTTCACCTTGTCCGGCAAATTTTTAGAGGTCAGGGAAAATTTATTTCAGGATTTTTGGATTCAGTTTAGTATTTATTTTCTTCATTTTTCTGCATGGAATTATTTTAAAAAAAGTCAACCGACCTAACCGGGCCGTGTCCGCCTGGGACACTAGCTCGGCCGGCCCGTTAAAGTCGCGGGGGCCCGAGCCCCAGAGCCTCGCCAGAAACCCTAGCACCAGCCCCGCCCCGATCCGCCTTGACCGCCGCCATGGCGCCGCCACCGCCTCACTATCTCCGCCGCCACACTGCCCGTTCTCGCCGCCCAGCCACCACCTGCCGGAGCCCGCGCCACGACCCGCCACCGAGAGCTGCTACCACCGCCGGAGCCCCACCACCGACGAGGTAGCCGCTGCCGCCGTCGGTTTTTGTTGGAAAACCGATCGTTTTTTAAACCCTAGTTTTTTTTATTTTTTTGATCGGTTTTATTTTTTTCAGTTTAGTTATTTGGCGAACGACCGTTCGTACATTTGTTTTAATGAACAGTTTTCATCCGTTAACTGCAGACCGCGAACGTTCGTTCGTTAGCCTGTTCGTCAGTTTTTCTTTTTCCAGGGTTTTTCCGCGATTATTTTCGATCGCGATTTCTGACCCAATCTTCGTTCTAGTATAACTTTTCGCTCATTTATCGGAATCAGGCGATTCAAGCGCCTAGATCTTCGTCTCGAAGCCCTCTTTCCGTTTAACCAACTTGAACAAGATTTTTCTACTATAAAATTTGACCTAAGTCCAGATTAGTAAATGGATCTTGTTTCTTTCGCAGTTTGAGTTTTGTTGCTTCATTTGATTTGATTCTTTTTGCAAACCGGATTTCTTAAGTTGGACTTTCTGGTTAGATTTCTTATTTGATTTTTAACCGTGCTTCTAGTTGAGTGCTTATTGTATGCTTTTTTGTTTGCGATAGAGTACCCGGAGTGTGAAGCATGCTACTACGAGTCTCTAGGTTTCACGGATCATCAGCAAGGCAAGTAACACTTTGATCATACCTCTTTACTACCCAATTTTATTGCATTAGATCAATCCTCAAACAATTGCATGGTTAGGATCTTATTAACTTGTGGGTTTTGGGAAGTAGATGAGGTAGTACCTATTTACCTATTTATTTTCAAACCTTGGGAGTTACATCTACGTTGCTTATATTGCTATGCTATGCTCGTAGACGTGGATTGGGTTTGAGTGTATTTCATGATAGATGTGAGTTTGTTAACTAATGGTTCGACTTAAGGTGGCAACTTAAATGCACATCTGGGTGGATTGCTTGTGGGCACCTGGAGAATCCAGTGTTGTCCTAGGATATCCCAGAGGACCCGTGTGATCATCCTACGGCCTGCCACCCAGGCTCAAAGGCATCATAAGATTATTCATGCTAGAAACTTGTGTTCAGCCACAAGCTATTATGGGCTCTAGCATAGTTGAGTAAGTTGCGTGAAGCTCTTGAAGAGGTAGACTAGCAGATGTAGTGGGTTCTAGGTGGTACTGCCTACCCAGAGTAGAGAGTTAATGCTTCAGAAAGACTGTGTCTCGAATCTCTAACCATGGATGTATTTGAGTCTTGTGGTGAAAAGTGCGCAAACCTCTGCAGAGTGTATAAACTAATCATGGTTAGCCGTGTCCCCGGTTATGGACATCTTGAGTATCTAGTTCTTGGATTATCAAGTCGATCTAATCACTCTTAATATAATTTGATTGGGCTTAATGATGATGCTTAATTGGGATTGAGTTGGAGGAACCTTCTTAATGTTTAACAACCACCATGATAGTTAAATAAAATTTATTCCTTTGTTGTAGGGAAAAATTGGCTTTTCGCAAAACATATTAACCATACAGCCTCCACCAGCCAAATATGCATGTAGTGATAGAATTTATTCTGTTCGTTACTCTCTTGTGTTACATTGCCCACATATTCCATGTGCTGACGCATTTCGGGCTGCAACGTTCATGTTGCAGACTTTCAGACAACGAGTAAGGTGCCTTAGGTCGTGGTCTTTCACTCAGTGACGCCGTTGGAGTTGATGGACTCACTTTATCTTCCAAGCCTTCCGCTGTTATCGATTTTAGATGGCCTTAAGCCATATTTATTGTAATAAGTTCTGTTTTGAGACATTCGATGTAATAAGTGTGTGATTGCTACTGTTATAAATCCTTGAGTCTTGTGTGTCAAAGATTACCGATCCAGGATGACATCAAGCTACGAGACTTGACTGTTTGAGGTCGGGTCGCTACATGTGAGAAGGTGTTAAATTAAAATTGATCCATGCTTTCATTGGCAGCAACGTCCCCCAGCTCTGTCTAAATCAACAAGGCATGTTGGGAAAAAAGTAGCTGTCTGGAGCTTGCAACATTCCGATCATTTTGTGCAGTTCCACTAAAATAGAGCTGAGTGTCCATGTTCCAAAGATATTAAGTGTGATTACGATAATAGAGGACTGCTAATGAAACAATAAACACACAAATAGAAGCCGGTCACCTTTGCAGTCTCTCTTAAGACTAACTAGTTGGAGAAGATTAGGCTCGGAGTTGGATGAGGAGGATAGAGCAAAACCAATCTCCCTTTGTGCAGTCGCACTGAAATGTAGAGACGTTGCCCGTGTGACATTTTGGTAGAACTGCACAAAACACTCTTAAGAAAAATGTAATTTGTGCAGTTCACCAAAAGTTCGCAATAGCAACGAGGTGAAATGGATAGCCCTGTTTGCAAAAAAGAGGTAGAAAGGAAACAATTACTGGCCAATAACAGTTGATGACACATGCGACGACAAAAAAGAAGCATATTCCTTTTCCTAAGGGAAGATAACAACACGGTTGTGTTTGTCTAAAATGGTGTGAGGACGAGATTGCAATATGGAAAGTACGCCGGACGAGCCATGTTTTGGGCAAAGAACTATGGAAGATCCACATGAAGCGACGTGGGAAGACGGGCATTGGAGCAAGGCCGGAGGGGATACCTGGAGGTCGTCGGGATGTAACTAGGTGAGCGGTGGCGGGCGGAATCTGCCCATACTGCGGCAGCGAGCAGGTGGCGTAGGCCCTACCGCACCGGAGGTTGGTCAGAGAGAACGGCGTGTACCGCAGATCGGGACATGCTGCCTCGGCGCTGTTGAACGGAGAAACGATGCACATCCTCCCTTTCCACCGGCGGACGAGATGTTGCCGGATCAGTGACCAACGGTGAGAGAGAGAGAGGCCACCACAACCTTGTGTGAGATACTCTGAAGAGAGACAAACCAGGCATGCAGGCTCCATTGTATATAGTGGAGCGGACTACCTTTTTCTCCATAAAAATCATTTTATATTCTGTGTACGTGCCATTGAGCGATATAACTTTATTGAAAAATAACGCACCAACGCATCAAGTCGAACTTTGTTTACGTACGCAGCGTGGTACCACGACCTCCGTAGGTAAACAACCGCTACACGCGTTCAAATTAGCATGTGGGCTGCCATTTCGTACAGAAATGAACTCCACCGTGTACCCGCGCAGGTGTGGCTGGGCACGAAGCGTGAGTATGTGCACGGTGCACCTATTCTCTTCTTGTATACGTACACTAGCTACATGGGGTTGTGTGAGAGAGATACAAACGTAGAGAGATATAGTGTGTGGGTTCATGAGAGTTTGGGGGGGGGTCAATCAAAAAATGTAACATATGAAATGTGTGTGAAATAGAGTCCTGGATATATCATATATATAGAGGGGGCGATCCACGAGAAGAGAGTGGAGGTATCATCGGCTTGAGGTGTCCATAGAATCAAAGAGAGGGATGATGTGTGTGTGTGTGTGCGCGCGCGATCGATAAAGAGTGCCATTGAATTTGTGTGTGCCCACATCAACATATAGAGTGGCTAGCCTACTGGAACGTGAGAGGGGACAGGTGCAGTTTGTCTCTGTGGCATGGATACCTACCTACAGCGCTCGACTATCGTGTGTGGTGGGGGGGAGGGAGGCTTAATTAACTATAGAGGTACAATGGCTGGTATATGTGTGGAGGAGGAGAGAGGCCTACCTCATGTATTAAGGGAGATCGATCTACCTCATGTATTAAGGGAGATCGATTGGCATCCATGCATATGTGTAGGAGAGGAATAAGGTTGGGAGGGAGAGACAGAGCTAGAGTGTTGGAGGGGGTGGTAGTGGAGTTGCTTCTAACAAATGGTGGGATAGGCTTGCTAGACAACCGGAGGGCACACCTGCAATATCAATAAGAGAGGGGATGCCTGCCTATCTGTGCACGTGCGTGTGAGAGACGGGTCAGGAGGCATGCACGAATGATGAGGGGGAATGATATGGCTTTGGTAAGCAGACATAACTACATAGGAAGATCAATCGTCCTTTGTGAGAGAAAGAAGAAAGATAACTTGTGAGGTACGTCGATCGATGGGGCGGAATAGTTAAATTCGACCTAGGTATATGTTGGGAGATCGATCGGTATACATGCATTTGTGTGTTAGAAGCAAATGAGGCACGGGGAGAAGGATAGAGAGAGAGGGATGCATCTAGGAGGTGGTGCGAGAGTCATACTCTATCAAGGGGGAAGGAGTGTTCGAGTACGAGATCGATGAAAAGAGTGGTGGGAGTGAGGCATGGGAAGCTTGTGTTTGTGCTAGGCACACCTGGCTAGAGAGGCATATCGATCGATGTGTGTCGTAAAGAAGGAGCTGGGGGGCCTACACACACCATGGGTGAATGACATAAAGTGAAAAGACGAATTTTTGCGATGAAGCTAGAGAATCTTTGAGGGAGGGTGAGAGGGACGCGGGCGTGTGCATGCACGAGAGAAAGTTAGCGCTAGCTACAAAGATAGAGGACTGTGTGGGTGTAAAAGACGAATAGAGATCATACTTCATTATAAAAAGCGAATTTAGATATTTGAAGAATTTATCATAGTGTTTTAAACCGAAGCATGTGTGAATTTATATAACTGTGATACACATGGTGTGGTTATGAACATGTTATACTACATATAATATATTTTATCTCTACTCTTATAAAATAATGGAGTTGTTGATGTTGTTGTGCCTGCCATCCTGCAATATAGGTCGTCCGATTTATATCTGACGGATAGGAAGGAAACTATGGCAATTTTGGAAAAAGATACCCACACCCCTCTCCATATTTGTAAATTAGGCCTCCCCTTGATTATGTTGATGTTCTGTGGAACGCATGGGCATCTTGCTGGTACTATGTATAATATATAGAACATTGATCATAATTTGGGCTAATATGTGGCTTTTGCAGCTCAGGTCTAAATACTTGTCATAATGTAGGGGGCGGGGCACTATACTATGTGTGATAAACACGGTGTACATATGGAACATGGTTTAGATTATGAATATATAGTTAGTACATCAAATGTAATATTATTTGGAATCAACATCAAGTGTATTCAAAAAATAGAAATTGAGTTCATGTAGTACACATAGTTCACATCTATCTCTATAGTAATCATGTGGTGTGTTATTAAGGTAATACACGAATGATGGTTGAAGTTAGCAACAATCATGATTGTAGATTCTTATTGAAATAGAGAAACGAATTCAAATTCAGTTCGAATTGCAGCGGTAGTATAGACATTTGGAATGCACTAAAATGTTGGTATGAGTAGGTTACATGCATTATACAGCAAGCGAAAAAATTTAATTAGACATAACATGGAGTAGCTTTCAATAGCACTTTTATAGTAAAATGGGGCAAGACTCTCTCTTTGTGTGGTGTGAATAGTTTTATTTTTTTTGTTTTCTTTTTGGTTGAGGGAAGTGCGAATTGATTTGGTACATACAAGTACAATATTACACATTAGGCTTGTCCATAAAATTCAACCCGCGCCTTGTTATATCCCGAAAATTCAGATATCGTGCTCCCAAAACTTGCGCCTTCACAACCCGCGCCTTGCTATCCCGAAATTACAACACGCGCAAGAACTCACTCCAGCTGCCAAATCCTGACATGTGAAATCCCCCTTCTAACCCTGAGCCGAAAGGGCCGCTAGTTCAAATCGGTGGGGGGTACTTTTGTAACACACCCTACATTTTGGACAAGCGCGTCCCTAAGTCATGGTTCACCCCCTCCCATCGCCTCCTTTTTGCCATTCAAATCCCAGCCGCCATAACCTCTCTGCTCGCCCATGAAACCCCACCCTCCTCCATCCGCCACCTCACCGCTGCCCAGTCGGAGCCTCTTCCCCGACGACGTCGTCCACCGCAACAGCTCGACGTCCCTCATCCACCTCCCCGGATGAGGATCCTCGTCCATCTCGTCGTCCCACCGGTTCAGCCGCCTTGTCCTCCACCTCCAAGGAGCTGCCTCGATGATCGCCTCGTCTATCGCGGCTGCTCCATCCCCACAGCGCCGCCTTAACCTGCTCCACCGGAACCGTAGCATCCTCACCGACTCCTTGGACGAAGCCGAGGCCTACTCGGCACCACCAAGGAGGTTGTACACTCATCGCATCAAACCTTCTCCTTAACTCGACCTCCCGGCGCTGACGGTGCTCCATCCCGCACCCCCATGGAGCGGCTACCTTGAAGCCGGCGCCACGTGCGACATCTCCATGGCGGCTCTACCCCAGTGCGAGGCCCCTTTGGCGGCGGCGTCCATACCAGCCGGATCTGCTGCTGCTGCTCCGGCTCTCGCTCGATCGCTCGCTCGCCCAGCTGCTGCTGCTCTGGCTCTTGCTCGCTCGAGCTGCTGCTGCTACTCTCCCCCTCACTCGTGCTAGTGCTCAGCTCTGATTTAGCTACACTTCAGTCAACTGAATCGACTTTTGGGTCAGTCAATTTTCAGGGGGTGGGGGGCTCGCCGGAGTTAAGGAAGAACCACCCGCAACGGGGACGGGGGCTCGCCGGAGAGGTACCCCACTATCTATCTTAGGGTTCAGGGTGGGGGCGGGGGGCCTAGAGGGCTGGCCGGGGCGGCGGCGGACCATTGGTGGGGAGTTGTTTCGGGGCGGCGAGGCGGCGCTGGGGCTGGCGGTTCGGCCGGTGGTGGCTGGCGGCTCAGGGGGGTGCAGGTTGAAGATGAACTGCAGGCCCTCCCTAAACTACTCCCTCCGTTCCGAATTACTTTTCACAAGTATGGATGTATCTAGATGTATTTTACATGTCAAGTGCCTCTCTGCTACCATTGCGTTCAGTTTCGACAGTAACATTCAGATTCCACAATAAATTTCAGTTTCGACAGTTAAGTTCAGAGTCAACAGTTTTTACCTCATCTGTTGTAGTCAGGTGGTTTTTGGTGATGTAAATTTTATATCATCTATTGGAGATGCTATTAGAATCCCACTTGAGATTGACGATGTCTGTCTTGTTGTGCTTCAGTCTTGACGTCTTATGGCTCACCGGAGCTGCTCCAACGACAGAACGATCCATCACAACAGAGCAGTGCTCTGGACGCCATCTACAGATTCCTCAGATCTTCCTCCACACCTCCGACAGCCACCTCTGCCTCAACTACTTCAGCGACCAACCCCAATGATGCTGAGGTCGACACGGCTACGGCAAAGAGGTCGTACACTTGTTGCATCACTTATTACTATACATTCATGTTGATCCATTAGGGCTATTTTGGTTCAACGAAAAAACATAGCAATAGGGAATTTTCCAATGGCACTCTACTATTCAATTATTCATGCATTTTGTTGAAAGGAATGAACCAGAACATCCACCTGGACCTACTTTTCAAAATACTATGCATGAAAACAAGACCAAGTGCATTAGTGGCAGAATAACATTCTAACTGTACACGCTTTCATATGGTTTCACTTTATTTTGGCCATGTTTCTTTGCATTCCTCTACTCTTCCAATTCCTGTAAACCAAACACCCAAGTTGACAGAAATCCTGTGTTTACAAAATGCTCTATTTACCATGTGCATTCCTATCCTATTCCGGTGTTTTTCCTATCCATGCGTTTTTAGAATCATGCAAGCCAAATGAGCCCTTACAGAATTACTTCAGTTACAGGTAGGCGTCGAAGAGAACTTTGTGTGGTTTGTCCTGCTCCTTCCGCGATGTCGTCCACCTCACCTGAGCTGCTCCATCGACAGAAACATCCACCAAACCAGACATCACGACTCCTGACCGTCTTTCGCCGCCTGAGATCTCCTTCCCTGCCGCAGGCACCACCATCATCGACTCAGCAGATGAACCTGAGGAGTACACGGATCCACAAGAGAGGTCGCACTCTTTTGTTTCTGCTTATGTTATGCATTACCTAAAATTACATGCTACTTTATCGTCCTGTTCACCTCTTGGACTCCAAGTCAGGTCCAAATTAATGTTCAAACTTGAGTTCTAAATTAGTTGCGGGGCACATATCGAGGAAGCAATGAATAGTATCTCTGTCTAATATTTGGTTCACCTAGGGTATGCCTATGTTGTTCATCTTGGATTGGAAACAAATAGTAAAGCAATCATCATCTGTCTTTTTATTAAATTAAAGCAATCATCAGCCTGCTATCATTATTTTTGGATCCATCCACTGGTTGTTACCATCACTCTAAATTTCCGCATGCTCTCCTTACATAATCTCACCATATTTTTTTCGTATGCATGTCAGATATTGTACACAGTCATGCTGAACATGTAGATAAAAAGAGAAGAGTTTTTGCTGACAATACAATGTCATGCAGACATCGCTCCATGGTGGGTTCAATGGCAAACCCTCCCCACCCCTCTCCAGATTGTAATCCAAAGGAAGATATCTGTTCTGAGGCGGATCCAGACGCCGCTGACCACTCCTATTTACCCCCCAAGGTGTTTGCTCTACCTTGGCATGATGATGTTAGTCATATCATGCATATGTTGCCTTGCAGTGCCTACTTTTGACATCATATATGTCATCTGCTTAGTTTAGACATGTTCTGTAACGCCACCTGTTTAGTTTCTATATCATATATGGGAATTATGCAGTCGCATGTCTTTTAGCCAGCCATAATATATGTGAAATATGTAATGCCATCCTGTTTAACCAGACATCATATATTTGAATGATATCTTGCCCATCCTTTTCTTCATTACAATTCCATTTTTCGACAATGTTTGTACATTAAACTACTCTTCCTGTGAATCAGCCATTTGGGTGGGAGATTGAAAAATCTGGAGTGAAAACAAGGCCTTGAGGCAGGCAGTGCTACACCGTCAAGTAGATCTCTTGTTGGGTCCTGATAGCTCCTCATAGATGGATTCAGAGACAGATGACCAGTCCTATTCCCCCACCGAGGTGTATGCTCTAACTTGGCCCAGTTATACTGCTCATATCATGCATATGGTGTCTTGCATTGCATAGTTTAGACAACATATACACAATATTCAACACCATGTTCTTAGTTCAGACATCATATCTAATGCCCTCTGTTTAGCATATAAATCACATATGTGAATTAAATGATGTGATCCTGATTACTTAGATAACATGTGAGTGAATTATGT
Organism: Aegilops bicornis; assembly: GCA_021605145.1. NCBI lineage: Eukaryota > Viridiplantae > Streptophyta > Magnoliopsida > Poales > Poaceae > Aegilops > Aegilops bicornis. The sequence goes on along the minus strand of CM038672.1, from coordinate 565,301,413 downwards.
CATGCGATCATGCTTAGTTATTCATCATATCTTTGAATTATGTTATGCTATGCTATCCAGTTTAGATAGACATCATATATGTGAAATTATGTCATGCTATCCATTTTAGTTAAACAATATACATGTCAACTATTTCATGTCTTGTTTTTTCCACACTATCTATTGCATCTGTCTCTCATACAATGTCTGTACATTCAACTATGTTTCCTGTTTATCAGCCATTTGAATTGGAGCGGGTGATGCCAGTATCTAGCAGACTAAAAACACGGTCTTCAAATAAAACAGTGCTACCTCTTGGTGGAGATAGCACCCCGGTTGTACATGCACGAGAACCAGCCCTACCACACATAACCAAAACTCTCACAAATTGTACCCCTATTGCGATGGACAGAGAACCAGCTTCACCCAATCTAACCCCAACCCCAGCAGATAGTAACCCAGTTCCTGTTGACACAACACCATCTCCACCATAGAGCTCCCGAATAAGAGCAATTAGTAAGGCAGCTCCAGTGCCCAAAGGGCCAGTACTACCATGGTGAACCCTAACTCCACCAGTTAGTACGCCTATTCTTGTGGAGGAAGCACAACCAACTAGTTGTAGTTTAGCATCTATCGCATTTGATGTTATTAAATCGTATGTGCGTATCTTCCCATCTTGGAAATATTATACTGAAGATGAAGGAAAATGCCAGTTGCAGGTGTTTGTCCAGGAGTTATATGTAAGTAATGTTATTCATGACAATTACTTTGCTTTGTCCAATACATCCTACCTCCATGATGGTTATAATACAACAAATTTTCCTATTTTTCTCTATAGAGAAGGACCGATTTGGAAACTCAGGATGAGGTAACCTGTGCTAATACCTCTGCTATCTACAAGAATGCTTGGTGGCAGTATCAGAATTACCTAAAGAAAATGTACTTCACCGGCAAAGAAACTCATCAAATTCCCTTACGTTCTCTGAGACACATTCTTTGGGCGATTTAGGAACGCCTTTGTTACTGTCTTGGTCCCGAACCAAGAATGTGGTAAGGTCTATGAGCTCATTTTCTATTTTTAAGTACTATATTCTTGCGTCTTACTGTACTATGTTCATGTAGAACAAGTGCCTAATTTAAGATTCCATTGCTAGCATGGTTCAAAAAAGCGCTAGGCGTTAATTGTGCGTTTTGCCACCGCCTTGCGCTTTACTGACCAAAGCGCATGCTTATGCATAGTTATGCACAGATTAAGCGTAGTTATGCACAATGCATTTTGCCAACGCCTAGAGCCTAGGTGCGCTTAAGCGCTCGCTTAGGCGCGCCTTTTTAACTATGATTGCTATCGTGCATACTGCTTTGCTCTTGTATCACTATATTTACTCATACAAACTTATTTTTAAATTGAAGGATCCAATCGAAACTCCAATGAAATAGCAGGTATGTTCACGCATGTTTCTTTAACAGGCTTACTCTTATCAATAGCTCTATTGATTTCAATTTCAATTGTGTATACAGTTGACTTCTCATATCATGCACATTACTAGCATCACAACAGAGCCAATAGTGTTGTTGTACATGTAGACCCGTGGTACCCATCTGAAATCTTGTTGTGCCGTGTAGTTTCCCACGCTTTGTATTCTTTCACTGCTGCTTTGTCTTGAATTGATATGATTTGAACTGTGTCTCTATTTTGATTTGGCAAGACAATGCAGTGACCATAGGACATAGATATATGTTTGTTTGATGCTTTTATTATGTACTAGTACTTGGCAGTAGAAGACTTGGTAGTTTAATCCTGTCCACCTTACTAATGAACTGGTTCACCGAAACGAGTTTCATATACTAGTACATGCTAAACCTGTTATGTGTCTGCTTGTTTCTTCTTTTAGAATGATGACAGAATATTGGGGAAGAGTGCCTTATTAATAAATGGTAAAGGAAGTAATGCAGATAAGGTTCAGGATAGTGACACATCCTTGTTGGTCTTCCAACAAAGCTGATAAAACAGCTAAGGAAGACTATCTCGAAGACAGTGAGACAACCCCAAAGTCTTGTCTTGGTTTAGTGTTGGAGTTACTGGCCACTACCACTTGCACAAGCTATTCAAACTCACTGTCTGAATCAGTTCGGTTTCTTGAGTCTCAACTACAAGCTGAAAGACATCGATGAGCTGTGCTGCGACAAGAAGCGGAAGGACTGCGGAAGTCCCTGGAGCATTCAGATGCGTAGTTTCTAGTGCAACAGCAAGCGTCGGAGGATTTTAGCGCCAAACAGGACAAAGCTAATAAGCTTGCTAAGCTTATTGCCAGCATGGTGGATACCCAGGATAATGTTTCTTGAGCTCTTCTGAAGTTGTTTCAGTTATGCTCTTGTTTTGCTGCCGCGTTTATTTGCACTGGTGGCCAATTTTGACGGCCAGTGTATATAATATGATGCTTTGTTCCCTATATTTGCACTGGTGGCAAACTTTGATGCCCAGTGGATGTAATATTTGTAATAGCGGTAATAGGCTAGCGTCAATTGCTTGCTTATTTATTTCCTTATTGTCTTGTTTAGTTGTTTGCTTGTAGTCACTGCAGTTCTTTTTTTGTGTTTTTCTAGTGGCCACAATAACCTATTTTTGGAAACTAGGCCAAAATAATCATGGCAACATACGGACTGTTGTAACCATGGGCCTCCTACGGGCCGTATGACCCATGGGCCTTCTACGGGCCGTAGGATCCGTTGGCCTTCTATACGGGCCGTAGGATCCATGGGCCTTCTACGGGCCGTATGATCCATGGGCCTATTACGGGACGTAGGATCCATGGGCCTTCTACGGGGCGTATCATCATTTCGCCAATCATGGTCATGCTATTCGTGGACAATAACGGGCCGTTAATAGGCTGTATTTGATAACTCTATGAAAACAGCCCAATGGGTTTTTTTACATGAAAACGGCCCAGCGTATTAACGGGCCACAAACGGGCCGACTGTAACCACGGGCTGAATTTGGCCCTAGCGAAAATAGCGATGACAGTCAGTAAGTAACGAATCTTTGAAATGAGCCCAAGAATAAATGGGCCCTAAGAAGGACGAAAGATAACATGGGCTGGAAACGGCCCAATGGAATAATGGGCCGTTAATGGGTATGAAGTGATACACTGTTCATTACGGGCCAGTTTTGAAGGAAATATGCCCTAGAGGCAATAATAAAGTTATTATTTATTTCCTTATTTCATGATAAATGTTTATTATTCATGCTAGAATTGTATTAAACGGAAACTTGATACATGTGTGAATACATAGACAAACATAGTGTCACTAGTATGCCTCTACTTGACTAGCTCGTTAATCAAAGATGGTTGAGTTTCCAAGCCATAGACATGAGTTGTCATTTGATTAACGGGATCACAACATTACGAGAATGATGTGATTGACTTGACCCATTCCGTTAGCTTAGCACACGATCGTTTAGTATTCTGTTATTGCTTTCTTCATGACTTATACATGTTCCTATGACTATGAGATTATGCAACTCCCGTTTACTGGAGGAACACTTTGTGTGCTACCAAAGGTCACAACGTAACTGGGTGATTATAAAGGTGCTCTAAAGGTGTCTCTAAAGGTACTTGTTGGGTTGGCGTATTTCGAGATTAGGATTTGTCACTCCGATTGTCGGAGAGGTATCTCTGGGCCCACTCGATAATGCACATCACTTAAGCCTTGCAAGCATTGCAACTAATGAGTTAGTTGCGAGATGATGTATTACGGAACAAGTAAAGAGACTTGCCGGTAACGAGATTGAACTAGGTATTGAGATACCGACGATCGAATCTCGGGCAAGTAACATACCGACGACAAAGGGAACAACGTATGTTGTTATGCGGTTTGACCGATAAAGATCTTCGTAGAATATGTGGGAGCCAATATGAAAATCCAGGTTCCGCTATTGGTTATTGACCGAAGACGTGTCTCGGTCATGTCTACATAGTTCTCGAACCCGTAGGGTCCGCACGCTTAAAGTTTCAATGACAGTTATATTATGAGTTTATATGTTCTCATGTAAGAAGGTAGTTCGGAGTCTCGGATGTGATCACGGACATGATGAGGAGTCTCTAAATGGTCGAGACATGAAGATTGATATATTGGACGACTATATTCGGACACCGGAATGGTTTCGGGGATTATCAGATATATATCGGAGTACGGGGAGGTTACCGGAACCCCCCGGGGGTTTAATGGGCCTACATGGACCTTAGTGGAGAAGAGGAGAGGTGGCTAGGGCAGGCCGTGCGCCCCTCCCCCTCTAGTCCGAATTGGAAATGGAGCGGGGCGGCGCCCCCCTTTCCTTCCTCTCTCCCTCCTCTTTCCCCCTTCTCCTAATCCAACAAGGAAGGGAGGGAGTCCTACTCCCGGTGGGAGTATGGCTCCTCCTGGCGCGCCCCTCTCCTGGCCGGCCGCCTCTCCCCCCCTTGCCCCTTTATATACGGGGGCAGGGGCACCCCAAGACACAACAATTGATCATTGATCTTTTAGCCGTGTGCGGTGCCCCCTCCACCATAGTCCACCTCGATAATATCGTAGCGGTGCTTAGGCGAAGCCCTGCATCGGTAGAACATCATCATCGTCACCACGCTGTCGTGCTGACGAAACTCTCCCTCAACACTCGGCTGGATCAGAGTTCGAGGGACATCATCGGGCTGAACGTGTGCTGAACTCGGAGGTGCCGTCCGTTCGATACTTGATCGGTTGGATCGTGAATACGTACGACTACATCAATCGCGTTGTGCTAACGTTTCTGCTTTCGGTCTACGAGGGTACGTGGACACACTCTCCCCTCTCGTTGCTATGCATCACCATGATCTTGCGTGTGCGTAGGAAATTTTTTGAAATTACTATGTTCCCCAACATTGGCATCCATGCCTGGTTTTATGCGTAGATGTCATATGCACGAGTAGAACACAAGTGAGTTGTGGGCGATATAAGTCATACTGCTTACCAGCATGTCATACTTTGGTTCGGCGGTATAGTTGGATGAAGCCGCCCGGACCGACATTACGCCAGACGCTTTACGCCGAGATTGGTTGTACCGACGTGCTTTGCACACAGGTGGCTGGCGGGTGTCAGTTTCTCCAACTTTAGTTGAATCGAGTGTGGCTACGCCCGGTCCTTGCGAAGGTTAAAGCAGCACCAACTTGACAAACTATCATTGTAGTTTTGATGCGTAGGTAAGAACGGTTCTTGCCCAGCCTGTAGTAGCCACGTAAAATTTGCAACAACAAACTAGAGGACGTCTAACTTGTTTTTGCAGGGCATGTTGTGATGTGATATGGTCAAGGCATGATGCTAAATTTTATTGTATGAGATGATCATGTTTTGTAACCGAGTTCTCGGCAACTGGCAGGAGCCATATGCTTGTCGCTTTATTGTATGCAATGCAATCGCCCTGTAATGCTTTACTTTATCACTAAGTGGTAGCTATAGTCGTAGAACCATAAGATTGGCGAGACGACAATGATGCTACGATAGGAGATCAAGGTGTCACGCCGGTGACGATGGTGATCATGATGGTGCTTCGAAGATGGAGATCACAAGCACAAGATGATGATGGCCATATCATATCACTTATATTGATTGCATGTGATGTTTATCTTTTATGCATCTTATCTTGCTTTGATTGACGGTAGCATTATAAGATGATCTCTCACTAAATTATCAAGGTATAAGTGTTCTCCCTGAGTATGCACCGTTGCAAAAGTTCTTCGTGCTGAGACACCACGTGATGATCGAGTGTGATAGGCACTACGTTCAAATACAACGGGTGCAAAATAGTTGCACACGCAGAATACTCAGGTTAAACTTGACGAGCCTAGCATATAACAGATATGGCCTCAGAACACTGAGACCAAAAGGTCGAGCGTGAATCATATAGTAGATATGATCAACATAGTGATGTTCACCATTGAAACTACTCCATCTCACGTGATGATCGGACATGGTTTAGTTGATTTGGATCACGTGATCACTTAGAGGATTAGAGGGATGTCTATCTAAGTGGGAGTTCTTAAGTAATATCATTAATTGAACTTTAATTTATCATGAACTTAGTCCTGGTAGTATTAGCATATCTATGTTGTAGATCAATAGCTCGTGTTTAGCTCCCCTGTTTTATTTTTGATATGTTCCTAGAGAAAACTGAGTTGAAAGATGTTAGTAGCAATGATGTGGATTGGATCCATGATCTGAGGATTATCCTCATTGCTGCACAGAAGAATTATGTCCTTGATGCACCGCTAGGTGACAGACCTATTGCAGGAGCAGATGCAGACATTATGAACGTTTGACATAAGATCGGCATTATGACTACTTGATAGTTTAGTGCACCATGCTTTACGGCTTAGAATCGGGGCTTCAAAAATGTTTTAAACGCCACGGAGCATATAAGATGTTCCAAGAGCTGAAATTGGTATTTCAGACTCATACCCAAGTCGAGAGGTATGAGACCTATGACAAGTACTTTGCCTACAAGATGGAGGAGAATAGCTCAACCAGTGAGCATGTGCTCAGAATGTCTGAGTACTACAATCGCTTGAATCAAGTCGGAGTTAATCTTCCAGATAATATAGTGATTGACAGAGTTCTCTAGTCACTATCACCAAGTTACTAGAACTTCGTGATGAACTATAATATGCAAGGGTTAACGGAAATGATTCCCAAGCTCTTCGTGATGCTGAAATCGACGAAGGTAGAAATCAAGAAAAACATCAAGTGTTGATGGTTGACAAGACCACTAGTTTCAAGAAAAGGGCAAAGGGAAGAAGGGGAACATCAAGAAGAATGGCAAGCGAGTTGCTGCTCAAGTGAGGAAGCCCAAGTCTCGACCTAAGACTGAGACTGAGTGCTTCTACTGCAAAGGAACTGGTCACTAGAAGTGAAACTGCCCCAAGTATTTGGCGGATAAGAAGGATGGCAAAGTGAACACAGGTATATTTGATATACATGTTATTGATGTGTACTTTACTAGTGTTTATAGCAACCCCTAAGTATTTGATACTAGTTCAGTTGCTATGATTAGTAACTCGAAACGGGAGTTGCAGAATAAACATAGACTAGTTAAGGGTGATGTGACGAGTGGTTCCAAGATTGATATGATCATCATCGTAGACTCCCTATACTTTCAGGATTAGTGTTGAACATAAATAAGTGTTATTTGGTGTTTGCGTTGAGCATGAATATGATTGGATCATGTTTATTGCAATACGGTTATTCATTTAAGTTAGAGAACAATTGTTGTTCTGTTTACATGAATAAAACCTTCTATGGTCATACACACCAACGAAAATGGTTTGTTGGATCTCGATCATAGTGATACACATATTCATAATATTGAAGCCAAAAAGATGCAAAGTTAATAATGATAGTGCAACTTATTTGTGGCACTGCCGTTTAGGTCATATTGTGTAAAACGCATGTAGAAACTCCATGCTGATGGGATTTTGGAATCACTTGATTATGAATCACTTGATGCTTGCGAACCATACCTCTTGGGCAAGATGACTAAAACGCCATTCTCCGAAACAATGAATCAAGCAACAGATTTGTTGGAAATCATACATACTGATGTATGTGGTCCGATGAGTGTTGAGGCTCGCGGCGGGTATCGTTATTTTCTGACCTTCACAGACGATTTGAGCAGATATGGGTATATCTAATTGATGAAACATAAGTCTGAAACATTTGAAAAGTTCAAAGAATTTCAGTGTGAAGTGGAAAATCATCGTGACAAGAAAATAAGGTTTCTACAGTCTGATCGTGGAGACGAATATTTGAGTTACAAGTTTGGTCTTCAATTAAAACAATGTGGAATAGTTTCACAAATTCGTACACCGGAACACCACAAAGATAATGGTGTGTCCGAACATCATAACCGTACTTTATTGGATATAGTGCAATCTATGATGTCTCTTACCGATTTACCACTATCGTTTTGGGGTGATGCATTAGAGACAGTTGCATTCACGTTAAATAGGGCACCATCTAAATCCATTGAGACGACACCATATGAACTATGGTTTGGCAAGAAACCAAAGTTGTCGTTTCTTAAAGTTTGGGGCTGCGATGCTTACGTGAAAAATCTTCAACCTGATAAGCTCGAACCCAAGTCGGAAAAATGTGTCTTCATAGGATACCCAAAAGAGACTGTTGGGTACACCTTCTATCACAGATCCGAAGGCAAGACTTTTGTTGCTAAATTTGGAATCTTTCTAGAAAAGGAGTTTCTCTCGAAAGAAGTGAGTGGGAGGAAAGTAGAACTTGATGAGGTAACTGTACCTGCTCCCTTATTGGAAAGTAGTTCATCACAAAAACCGGTTCATGTGACTCCTACACCAATTAGTGAGGAAGCTAATGATGATGATCATGTAACTTCAGATCAAGTTACTACTGAACCTCGTAGGTCAACCAGAGTGAGATCCACACCAGAGTGGTACGGTAATCCTATTCTGGAGGTCATGTTACTTGACCATGACGAACCTACGAACTATGAGGAAGCGATGATGAGCCCAGATTCCGCGAAATGGTTTGAGGCCATGAAATCTGAGATGGGATCCATGTATGAGAACAAAGTATGGACTTTGATTGACTTTCCCAAATGATCGGCGAGCCATTGAGATTAAATGGATCTTCAAGAGGAAGACGGACGCTGATAGTAGTGTTACTATCTACAAAGTTAGAATTGTCACAAAAGGTTTTCAACAAGTTCAAGGTGTTGACTACGATGAGAGTTTCTAACTCGTATCTATGCTTAAGTCTGTCCGAATCATGTTAGCAATTGCCACATTTTATGAAATCTGGCAAATGGATAAACAAAACTGCATTCCTTAATGGATTTATTAAAGAAGAGTTGTATATGATGCAACCAGAAGGTTTTGTCGATCCTAAAGGTGTTAACAAAATGTGCAAGCTCCAACGATCCATCTATGGACTGGTGAAAGCATCTCAGAGTTGGAATATATGCTTTGATGAGTTGATCAAAGCATATAGTTTTATATAGACTTGCGGTGAAGCCTGTATTTACAAGAAAGTGTGTGGGAGCACTACAACATTTCTGATAAGTATATGTGAATGACATATAGTTGATCGGAAATAATGTAGAATTATTCTGCAACGCATAAATGAGTGTTTGAAAGGAGTTTTTTCAAAGAAAGACCTCGGTGAAGCTGCTTACATATTGAGCATCAAGATCTATAGAGATAGATCAAAACGCTTGATAAGTTTTTTCAATGAGTACATACCTTGACAAGATTTTGAAGTAGTTCAAAATGGAACAGTCAAAGAAAGAGTTCTTGCCTATGTTACAAGGTGTGAAATTGAGTAAGACTCAAAGCCAGACCACGGCAGAAGATAGAAAGAGAATGAAAGTCATTCCCTATGCCTCAGCAATAGGTTCTATAAAGTATGCCATGCTGTGTACCAGATCTATTGTATACCCTACACTGTGTTTTGCAAGGGAGTACAATAGTGATCAAGGAGTAGATCACTGGACATCGTCAAAATTATCCTTAGTGGAATAAGGATATGTTTCTCGATTATGGAGGTGACAAAAGGTTCATTGTAAAGGGTACGTCGATGCAAGTTTTGACACTGATCCAGATGACCCTAAGTCTCAATCTGGATACATATTGAAAGTGGGAGCAATTAGCTAGAGTAGCTCTGTGCAGAGTATTGTAGACATAGAATATTTGCAAAATACATACGGCTCTGAATATGGCAGACCCGTTGATTAAACTTCTCTCATAAGCAAAACATGATCACACCTTAGTACTCTTTGGGTGTTAATCACATAGTGATGTGAACTAGATTATTGACTCTAGTAAACCCTTTGGGTGTTGGTCACATGACGATGTGAACTATGGGTGTTAATCACATGGTGATGTGAACTATTGGTGTTAAATCACATGGCGATGTGAACTAGATTATTGACTCTAGTGCAAGTGGAAGACTGAAGGAAATATGCCCTAGAGGCAATAATAAATTTATTATTTATTTCCTTTTTTCATGATAAATGTTTATTATTCATGCTAGAATTGTATTAACTAGAAACTTGATACATGTGTGAATACATACACAAACATAGTGTCACTAGTATGCCTCTACTTGACTAGTTCATTAATCAAAGATGGTTGAGTTTCCTAGCCATAGACATGAGTTGTCATTTGATTAACGGGATCACATCATTACGAGAATGATGTGATTGACTTGACCCATTCCGTTAGCTTAGCACACGATCGTTTAGTACTATGCTATTGGTTTCTTCATGACTTATACATGTTCCTATGACTATGAGATTATGCAACTCCCGTTTACCGGAGGAACACTTTGTGTGCTACCAAATGTCACAACGTGACTGGGTGATCATAAAGGTGCTCTACAGGTGTCTCCAAAGGTACTTGTTGGGTTGGCATATTTCGAGATTAGGATTTGTCACTCCGATTGCCGGAGAGGTATCTCTGGGCCCACTCGGTAATGCACATAACTTAAGCCTTGCAAGCATTGCAACTAATGAGTTAGTTGCGAGATGATGTATTACGGAACGAGTAAAGAGACTTGCCGGTAACGAGATTGAACTAGGTATTGAGATACCGACGATCGAATCTCGGGCAAGTAACATACCGACGACAAAGGGAACAACGTATGTTGTTATGCGGTTTGACCGATAAAGATCTTCGTAGAATATGTGGGAGCCAATATGAGCATCCAGGTTCCGCTATTGGTTATTGACCGGAGACGTGTCTCGGTCATGTCTACATAGTTCTCGAACCCGTAGGGTCCGCACGCTTAAAGTTTCGATGACAGTTATATTACGAGTTTATATGATTTGATGTACTAAAGATAGTTCGGAGTCCCGGATGTGATCATGGACATGACGAGGAGTCTCGAAATGGTCGACACATGAAGATTGATATATTGGACGACTATATTCGGACACCGGAATGGTTCCGGGGGTTATCGGATATATACCGGAGTACCGAGAGGTTACTGGAACCCCCCGGGGGTTTAATGGGCCTACATGGGCCTTAGTGGAGAAGAGGAGATGCGGCTAGGGCAGGCCGCGCGCCCCTCCCCCTCTAGTCCGAATTGGACAAGGAGTGGGGCGCCCCCCCCCCCTTCCTTCCTCTCTCTCTCTCCTCTTTCCCCCTTCTCCTAATCCAACAAGGAAGGGAGGGAGTCCTACTCCCGGTGGGAGTAGGACTCCTCCTGGCGCACCCCTCTCCTGGCCGGCCGCCTCTCCCCCCCCCCACTTGCTCCTTTATATACGGGGGCAGGGGCCACCCCAAAGACACAACAATTGATCATTGATCTTTTAGCCGTGTGTGGTGCCCCCCTCCACCGTAGTCCACCTCGATAATATTGTACTGGTGCTTAGGCGAAGCCCTGCGTCGGTAGAACATCATCATCGTCACCACGCCGTCGTGCTGACGAAACTCTCCCTCAACACCCGGCTGGATCGGAGTTCGAGGGACGTCATCGGGCTGAACGTGTGCTGAAGTCGGAGGTGCCGTGCGTTTGGTACTTGATCTGTCGGATCATGAAGACGTACGACTACATCAACCACGTTGTGCTAACACTTCCGATTTCGGTCTACGAGGGTACGTGGACACACTCTCCCCTCTTGTTGCTATGCATCACCATGATCTTGCGTGTGCGTAGGAATTTTTTTGAAATTACTACGTTCCCCAACAAGTTTCACCACGTGCCGTTAATGGGTATGAAGTGATACACTGTTCATTACGGGCCAGTTTTACCACGGTCGTTAATGGGCCGAGAGTTACAAAGGGCCTCACATGGGCCGAAAGACGTCATGGGCCATACATGGGCCGAAAGTTAAAACAGGCTGGAATTATATTGGACGGCCCAACTGACGCTGCTCGGCCTAATTCGGATAGGCCGTAAACGGGCCCTGGGTTAGCGGGCTGAATGGGCTATATGCGAACATGCCATTAACAGGCTTGTCATGGGCCGGCCCGCCACATTTTGACCAAGTCAAACGGGCCAGCCTTTTTATAGGAATGGGCCTCTGTAGGGCCGTGCCACGTGTCGACGTATCATAGGCACTTTGGGTCCAATGAGTGGATGACATCTGTCCCAACGGTGAGCCGACACGTGTTTCCTCCAGCCAATGATGATTTTACACGTGGAAATCCCCATTGGTCAAGTCCAAAACCGGACCCGATAGCTTAACGGCGTTCCGTTACGGTGAATGCCACGTGTCGGTCACCCTTGACGAAAGCACTTTTGTGACGCGCGATTTATCGTCATGGAAGTGAACACTTCCGTGATGATAATTTTGGTAATGTCATGGAACACTTCTCTGACGACAAAGCAGTAACGATCGCCTTGATTCTGTCATAAAATTGTCATGGATGTACATGCATGACAGAAAACGTGACCTACTGTGACAAACACGTATCATCAGGAAGTGTATTTTTTTTGTAGTGAGTGCTACAGTTTTCGGCAAAAAAATTATTTGTTCGGTTGATCGCGTCCGATTTGGGAGGTGTCATTTCCTGAGCTACCATTCACATGAGAACCTTTAGTTGCATGTTGCACCTAGCTTGTCCCTTTGCCTTCCGGGGGGGAGGGGGAGGGTAGAGTTAAGGTCGATCCCTTTTCCATCAACTTGCAATGTAGGTCTAGTCATAGTGGGCGGCTAAAGCATGCTGAGAATGTCAAGAGAGGTCAGGGCACTAGTAGAAAAGTGACCTTATGTTCACCTCAGTATTCCCGGTTCGATTACGGCCCGGTACTAATTGTATCATTAGTCCCGGTTCCAATGGCGATGCATTAGTCCTAGTTCATTTGTGACCTATAGTCCCGGTTTGTGTCACAAACCGGGACTAAAGGGGTGGTGGCAGGCTGGCGTCAGGCCGGGGCCCCACGAGTCCCTTTAGTCCCGGTTTGTGACACCAACTAGGACTAAATGGATCTAACCTTTTAATCCCGGTTGGTGGCTCCAACCCGGACTAAAGGGGTTCTGCAATTTTCAAACTCTACCCCCTTATCGCCTTTTCAGTTTTGAAAAAAAAAACAAAAGAAAATGATAAAAACTTCAAAAATTAAGATCCTTCGAGATGTAGTTATGTTACTACATCTACTAGTTAGGAAAATTTAAAAACATAAACTTTGACATATTTTGCGAAAAGGTGTTATGAAAAAGTAAAACGACTATAACTTTTGCATACGATGTCGAAAAAAAGGTATAATATATCAAATGTTCAGTACGGAAAGCTGGTTCCGATTTCGACATCGTAGGCCGTTTTGAAATTTTTAGAATCCTCAAATTCTGAAAGGAAGAATAGTTATCCTCAAATTTCAGTTTTTTTTTTTGAATTTTGGTCAAATCTGGTCAAACTATAGTCAAACAACTTATTCAAGAAATATTAGTGTTACTAAATATTTATTCAGTTTTTTTAAATTTTGGACAAATCTAGTCAAACTATGGTCAAACTACTTATTTAAGAAATATTAGTGTTACTAAATAATTATTTAGTTTTTTGAATTTTGTACAAATCTGGTCAAACTATGGTCAAACTACTTATTCAAGAAATATTTTAGTGTTACTAAATAATAATTGTTTTTTAAATAATAGTTTCAAACTCAAACGGTGAAACGTGTGACTTCATGCTCAAGCTAAACGCCTAAGGGTTAATAGGATTGACAGCTTACTATTGTCAGGAAAACAAAAAGTGCAGACTTGGAAACTAGGGAGAATAGAACTCGGAAGTTAAGCGTGCTTAGGCTGGAGTAGTGAGAGGATGGGTGATTGGCCGGGTAAGTTAGACGATTTGGAATGAGTGCTCCACACTTGAGCAGTGATGAGGGATGATTAGAGATTAAATCGTCAAATAATTCAGAATCATTTTTTTCAAAACAAAAAAATAAAAAAAAATACATTTAGTCCCGGTTGCCAACCGGGACTAAAGGTCCCCCAGCCCCCGGCGCGGGCTCGTGCCATGTGGTGGGCCTTTGGTCCCGGGTCGTGTTGAACCGGGACTAAAAGAGGGGACTCCCCCCCCCCCTTTAGTGCCGGTTGCATAACCAGGACTAAAGGTCCTTAGGAACCGGTACTAAAGCCCAATTCTGCACTAGTGGGGTAGACTGAAATTGGCATGGGAGGAGGCCCTAAAGAGATGTCTGAAGGACTGGAGTATCACCAAAGAACTAGCTAGCCATGGACAGGAGTGCGTGGAAGCTCGCTATCCATGTGCCAGAACCATGAGTTGGTTACGAGATCTTATAGGTTTCACCTCTAGCCTACCCCAACTTATTTGTGATTAAAGGCTTTGTTGTAGTTGTTGATGAAATAGAATGAAGTTTCTATTTTTGTAGTTTTGATAAAATGGAGTGAAATTTGTATTTGTGTTGTTTTGTGCTCTTAAGTTTACCTACACATTGTTAAAAAAACACAGTGACAAGTGTGAATGTAGGCACACATCACACGTAAGGTCAATAGGCTTAGCATGGCAGGAGAACCAATGACAGGTGCCTTTAGTCTGCGCATCATAGGTATTGTGTTATTAGTGATGAGCAGCTTGTCTGCTAGTAAGTACTCCCTTCGTTTTTAAATATAAGTCTTTCTAGAGATTCCAATAGGGGGAAAAGGCATATTGGCTTGCTTCAGCGTTATTTCCTCGTTGAACGTCATGATGCAAGGGTGGAGACGTATTTCATTGTAGTTACATTACATAATGGCAAATGTGGGTAAGTTTTTCACTTAAACCATATCGATGGTTATGAAAGTTTAGCTTATTAAATGAAGGGTCGGATGTTTCTGATTTTTGTGGTAATTTTTAGCATATTTCTCTTTTTTCTGGTTAACCCCTCAAATATTTTTTATATACAATAAGTGCATCCTTTATGGAAAAGTCCAGGAATTTGAAAAAATTGCAAACTTAAGAAAAGTACGCAGATTTCAAAAAGTTTGTGAACTTGAAATAAGTACATTGATCTGGAAAAACTTACGCGAATATGAAGAAAATATGTGGGTTTGTAAACATTCCATGAACTTGAGAAAAGTGCACCAATTTGAAAAAATCGCGCTAACCTGAAAAAAGTATGCAGATTTAAAAAAAGTTCATATATTTTTTTAAAATATGCGGATTTAAAAAATTACACGAACTTGAAAAAAGTACATGAATTTGAGAAAATCACGCGAACTTGAATAAAGTGTGCGAACTTGAAGAAGTACATGATTTTAAAAAAGAAGCTCATGGATTTGAAAGGGCACGCTAATTTGAGTCAGCATCGGTCAAAACCGGGGTGAGTTAGCACCAAAATCGGTCAAAATCGAGACGAGGGACGAACCCTGTCCAGTTCAGTAGTTGACGGTGCAAGTTGTCCGGTTTCGGAGTTGAGGGATCAAATCTAGACTGCACCAAAAAATGAGGGGCGGATAGTATACTTTTCTCTTTAATATGTGTCCTCATTTTCCCCTAATTTTTTTCACTCCCATATGTTATTATGAAGTATTATATGCAAAGCAAAATGAACATGGATGCAGATATGTACCTCAAAATTATATCACTTCAAAACTATGGACTGCTGATTTGTTACCATCATTCATAGAAAAAGTTTCTACGATAATTCTTTGTAGGTATTCACATACTTGTCTCATTACACCTTACTGAAATATTGTTTTTTTTCAATGAAGATGAAATAGTAGCCATTGCCCATTCCTTTACTTTGTAAAACAAAACATGATTCACATGCACTTACCGTAGCTATGAATAACATCTTGGGTCAAACTAAAATTGGCCAAGCCAAGTCCTCTTTCTTATTGATACTATTCATCTAAAATCGGTCAATTTTCGTCCAATGGAAATATAAAAATTGTAACACTTACCAATTTGCCTAAATAGAGCACTAACCCTTTTTCTATATAAATAACATTTTTTTCTGTTCATTTATATCCAAGAGCATCTCAAAGATTATTTTTAAAATGTTTTTAATTTTTTAAAATTTAAATCTTTTTCTAGATTTAATTTTCCATCGTGTGTGAACATGCGGTTGGACACTTTATCTCTATTGAAGTTCTTGTTAGTCCTGCAGTTCAATGCATGACCGAATAATATCCTATTAAGAAGAAGAAAATATGGATCAACGTGATTTGAATTTTCAAAAAAACATTTCACAATTTATTTTGGTAATATTAACGATATAGTGATACATTTTATATGGAAATAAAGCTCAGAGATACACCTATAGAAATGTATCAATATCCAAAATGTCATGTATTATGCAAGGAAGACGGTAAATAGGATTAAAAATATCTACATGGTAAAAAAAGTACGGAAGTACTTAGCACATTTGATGCACTCAGGATGATGCCCTCGCAACTCTCTGCTAGATAAACAAAAGAACATATATAGAAGGGCAATGGTTTTTTTTAGAACGAAGACGTCGGAGCCATCCGGCTTTAAATTAATAATAAAGCCCACAGAATACAGAATCCAACAAGTTCAACACAGAACAACATAAAGTAAAACAGCCGCAGCCAAGGTGCATTACATGCAACCGGCCGAAGCCTGCGAGGGAATGAAAATAAGGGGCAGCGCGCAGGCGGCCAGTCCAAAAGATCGCATCCAACGGCAAGCTAGTGGCGGGCACCGATCTGGATCAACCGTATCTGCTCCATAGCCTCCGTCATCCGATCCGCATCACGTCGTTTCCCCAACGGCGTCCATGTCTGAAGGAACAAGTGGCATTTGAAGATAATGTCAGCCGGATGAGAAAGAAATTTGTGCTCAATAGTCATCTTATTGCGTGTAGTCCAAATGGCCCACAACAAAGCACCCACACATCTCCACAACACACGACCAAAACCGCCCCTATGAGCGACTAGAATAGCGTGAAGGTCCGTAGCTGAGAGCGGGTTCCAGTTCTGATCGAAAGCCTCCCTAACCGCACTCCAAGCAAAGCTGGCAAGGTAACAGTTAAAAAAGATGTGGCTGGCATCTTCATGATGCCCGTATAGAATGCAAGAGCCATCAGAAGGCCCGTTCCTATGAGCGATGTTATTGGAGGAGGGCAGGCGGTCACGAAACATCTGCCACAAGAAAATTTTGATCTTCAAGGGGATAGCCGCTTTCCATAGCCCCCTAGCTATGTCCAGGGTCGGCCCCTCGGTCAATCTGTTGTACAAGGATTGGACAGTAAATTTCCAAGAGCGCGAGAGAGCCCAGGAGACCGAGTCGGCCTCAGGGCGAAGGACCACTTTCGCCAGATCAGCTACGAGCCCGTCCCAACAGGCTCCTTCGTTAGAGAGGAGGGGTCTTTTGAAGGATACAGCGGGCGGGTTGGTGCGCAGAGCGTCGGCCACCAGAATATCAATGTTAGTGGCTAACTGACAGGCAGCGGAATGGCTTTTCCACAAGGGTTCCGTGCCAAACCAATGATCCCGCCAAAATCGCGTTGAGGTACCATTGTTGACGCAAAACTTGGCTCCTAAAGTGAACGCAGGCATAACTTTCTGGATCCCATTCCAAAAAGGTGAGCCCTTAGCTTTGGAAGTGAGGAAATGCCCATCAGGGAAGTATTTGGCGCGAAGAATGTCCGCCCAGAGCCCCTGCTCATTTTGGGAGAGTTTCAAAATCCACTTGGTTAGGAGTGCAACATTCATGAGTTTGGAGTTAAGAATCCCAAGGCCTCCGAATTTCTTAGGGTGACAGAGAGCCGCCCAATTGATCAGGTGGTACTTCTTTTTTATCCCAGTTCCTTCCCAAAAGAACTTGGATCGGGGGGTCAAGCTTGGCATGAACCCCATCAGCCAGCAAGAACATTCCCATAGTGAACACAGGAAGGGAAGAGAGGCTGGAGTTAGTCAGGATCAGCCTGGCCGCGGAGGAAAGGAAACGGCCGCGCCAGGGGCTAACCCTGTTCGCCACCTTGTCGTACAAGGGCTCCCATTCCAGAATGGAGATGTGTTTATCCGAGATAGGCAGACCCAAGTACTTAATTGGAAAGCTCCCTAGCTTGCAATTAAGCAAGTTGGCGATCTGATAGCGAGCAGAGGGTCCATCCCAATGGCGATCACCTCGCTCTTAAGGAAATTAATCTTAAGGCCGGAAATGATTTCGAAAGCAAGGAGGATGAGTTTAATTGAGGCTACGCTATGATCGTCAGGCTCAAAGAGCAGTAAGGTGTCGTCCGCATATTGGAGGTGCGTGAGTCCACCCGGAATAAGGTGAGAACCCACACCGCGGATGTGGCCGGTGTCCTTAGCCTTATGAACCATGGCTGAGAGGGCGTCCGCAACAAAGTTGAAGATCAGAGGCGAGGAGGGGTCCCCTTGCCTGAGGTCTCGTTTGTTGCGAAAGAAGTTCCCAACCTCTTTGTTGATCGACACAGCAGTCTGGCCTCCCGAGACCAGGTGCATGATGCGGTGAACAAAGCCTGACTTGAATCCCTTCCGCGTCAGCACCTCACGAATGAACTCCCAGTTCACGCGATCATATGCTTTCTCAAAGTCGAGCTTGAGAAGCACGGCCGGTTTCCTAGTGCGTTTAAGCTCGTGAACGGTCTCCTGCAACACTATCGGCCCTTCGAGAATGTTGCGACCTTTGAGAAAACCAGACTGACTACGATCGATAACGCCTGCGCTACCGGGGCAAGTCTGGTCGCATAAGCCTTAGAGAAGATCTTGAAAGGCACGTTAATAAGAGTGATGGGACGGTATTGCTTAATAGTGTCGGCCCCTTTGACTTTGGGAATGAGGCTGATGACACCATAGTTAAGGCGCGAAATGTCTACCGTACCTAACGCAAAACCATTAATAATCCCGTAAAAGAGGTCTTTAAGCAAAGGCCAGAAACGGCGGAAGAACGCGACCGGCCAGCCATCCGGGCCAGGCGTAGTGTCAATCTTCATTGCTCCCACCACTTTGTCGATCTCGTCCGTGGAGAAAGACAAGGCCAAGAAGTCATTTTCGGCTTGCGACACGCGGGCATCTTCCCCCCAGAAGTCAGCCCGGAGTTGTAAGGGCTTCTCCTCGGCTGTTCCCAACAAGTTGAGGAAGAAGCCATAGATGTGGGCCGCGATCTCGGCCTGACTAACCAACAACCCTTGATCGGATTGAAGTCTCAAAATCGAGCACTTCCGTTTACGACCATTGGCAAAGGCATGGAAATAGCCCGTATTCGCGTCACCCTTGGTGATCCACTTGACGCCTCCCCTACGGCACCAGTATTCCTCCTCCTCCCTAAGAATGGCAAGCACCTGGTTCTCAAGTGCATAACGGTTGGCCCATTCTGCTTCTAGGAAGGGTCTGGAATCAGCTTGTGCGTCTAGGGCTTTAATTTCAGTGATTATAGCTTCCCTAGCACGCTTCGCTTTGCTCCCGTGGTTTGCACCCCACCCACGGAGGAAACCACGGAGGGCACCGGCCGCCGAGATCCAAGTGTCCAGAGGACCCCTGGAGCAGCCGGTCGTAGCTCTTGTACGCTCCCAGCACGCAATGAGCAAGGGGCCGAAGCCCTCGACCTCAAACCACCCTGTTTCAAAGTAGAAACAAGGGCTGCGCTTGATCCGGTCCTCCCCAGAGGCCAAGATCAGCGACACGTGGTCCGACCCAATACGCATTCCCGCCACCAGCGTACACATGGGGAAGAGCACTTCCCAGTTGGAGGTCACAAAGACACGATCGAGAACACTGCGCACAGGAGAGAGTTGTTTGTTGGTCCACGTACATCTAGCGCCTGTCCTAGCGATCTCCCGCAGGGCACATGACACAATAGTATTATTGAACAAGTTCACTCTAGGCCAGTCTATGTTTAGGTTGTTCTTATCCGCTCCCGAGCGAATAAGGTTAAAATCGCCCCCAAGGACAATGGGGACATTGGCGGCTTGCTTGGCCCCTACCAAGCTTTGAATTTCACCAAAGAAATCAGCTGCTCGAGAGTGATCAGCCGGTCCGTAGATGCAAACAATCGCCCAGGAAACAAGAGAAATCCTGTGTTTAATCGTAACTGAAATGAAAAAAAGAACCCACATCCCAGCTTACAACATCACATACATCACTGTTACATCCCAGAAGAAGACCGCCAGAGTGACCCACAGAAGGCACCCAGCCCCATACAAAACGATGGAGGGGGTCGTAGGCTGCCAAATCTCTATACGAAAAATTGGCTTTAATCGTTTCCTGAAGCGCGACGACATCAATACGCTCTCGGGCAATGTACTCTTTAAGCTGAGTGGCCGCAGCCCCGAATGTTCCAGAAAAGGTAGCGCATTAGATAATTTGATTGCGAAGGCGCACCCCTATGGATGTCACCGGTTTTGCCACACGTTTTTTAGCCGGGGCACGGCTCGTCGAGGGGGTAGCCTCCACCTCCCTGGTTTCAGCAGCCCCACTTGACAGCACAACACATCCTACAGGGTCCGACACAACCAGCGCCGTGGCAGAGGCCTCCCTGGCCTTGCCAACGCGGCAGCTTCGGCCAGAGCCGCTTGGGCATCTTCGCGAGCACGAATCAACGACACTAGCTCACCGCTCTCCGCACCTACTTTAAAACCGCTATCATCTAGGATCGAGACAAGTTTCGGGTCCGTAAAGGCATTCAGAATCTTAAAGGAAGGGGGATTACCTAAAGTTTCGAGATTCTTCTCCGCAAGGCACAGCTGCGCACTCTCCATGGAAGACAGCTCTCCCAGCTATACCTTGGCCCGGGCACTTGGAGCGCGCTGGGACACTGGAGATACGCGAGAGCGCCGAGCCTTGGCCGATTCGCCCGCAGAGCCCAGAGCCGCCTGCAAGTCCACACACGCCAACGCATTAGGCGAAGGAAGGGGGAGCACGGTGCGTCCAACTGTCTTCTTGGGAGCACGATCGAACCCTCAAGGCCATGGGCGATTTGAAATGGGGTTTGCATGGATGGTTCGTTGAGCACCACACCCATGTCAGAGCCCAGCAGGCTGGGGGAGGTCGGGGCACCCGAGAGCATAGAGCCAGCGCCAGCCAACTCCTTAGAGCCAGATCAAGCTAAAGCCCCCATCAGCCAAGGCCACCGGTGACGGACTACTCCCACCGTGTCCACTTGTCAAGAAGTGCTCCCGGCGCCGCCACTTCTTTGTCCTCATCGAGCGCGAGAGCTTTGAGGTCCAGCTTATCCCATGTCTCTGTGTCAATCGATGTGTCCGGCATGCTGTCCTCATTCTCCTCGTCACGGCAGGCCATCTCCACATCTTGCTGGTGGCTGTCAATGGCGGTACCCGGCCCTCCCTGGGCCACGGGCGTAGCCGGCAGCAGACCAGTCGCACCCCCGGTCCCCGAACCAGGCTGGCCCTGATTGTCGCTAGGGCTGGGAGGGGCCTTGTCAGAACCTGGCGCCACAGGTCCCTCACCCGTTCGCTTCTGGAACCTCCACCTTCACCTTGATGTCAAAGCCCTCATGATTGAACCAAACTTGCACGAATCCATTCATCTTGTCCAGAGCTTTGCAGCCAAACTTCATCCTCACCGGTCCCATCAGGATGAGAGAGAGCTCGTCCACCACAATGGGCCTGCCCAACATCTTCAGTCCTTCCATCAGGCGATCGACGCGCCGGTGCTTCTTGGGGATGCCATGAAGACGGAGCCACACCTCCATCATGGAGAGAGGCACAATGGTCTCCTGGATAGAATCACGCACCCTCACCGTAATATCATTGATAGAGAGAAACAGTTTACCACTAGATTTAGCCATGTGCAACAGATCTGCAGAGGGAAAAGTAACAGCAAAGTCGTCATCACCCACTTGAGAGATCTGCCAATCCCAGTCCCCCGCGAACATGTGCTTCAGCTCCTGCTTGAGAACGCACAGTGAGAGCCTCCGTGGCTCCGCCGACAAGATAGCCCCATTGGCAGCCTGGATATCATTGCCCTCCACCTCCTCTTCTTCCTCGAAGTCCAAGCAGAAAAAACCTTCACCCGGAATCGCACTTCCCATGATCTGAAGGTGGAGATGCTTGCCCCGCGACGGGCAAAAAGCCGAGGCGTGCCCTTCCTGTTTGCAGATCACACAGAGGGGAGGGAAGGTGCACTTGGCTTGGAAATGCCCGGTCCTGACGCACTTGAAGCATTCGCCCCCCTCTTCTTCGACTGGGATGGGTGCGTCCCCCGACCCACGCGGCGCATCCGGCAGCACCACCGCCAGCAGGACGGCCGGCGCCTGCGGCTTCTTGGCCAACGGATCCCAATGGACCCCCACCATAGAGAGGGTGCTCCTGCGGCTTGCGCTCCAGTTCACGCCACCGTGACCCATTCTTGCGCTTCTTCTTTCGCTCCTGCTGGCCCCACCAAGGGGGAGGAGGACCCCAATCCCCCTCGCGCCCGTGGGATCCAGAGCCATATCCTTGGCCATGGCTACCCCCATAGCCCTGGCCGAATCCACCACCTTGACCTTAATCGAAACCACCGCCACCATCTTCATGCCCCGCCGCCCTGGCCCGCTGATCGCGCTTCGCCTTCTCCCGCAGCGCCTTCTCACGCCGCCACTCCTCGTCGGGGATCAGAGGATCCATCAGCCTCTTCTCCGCTCGCCGGTCTCTCATGGCTGCCACCGCAGCAAAGGAGCTTGTGAGAGGTGGAGGAGGAGGAAGGGGGGAGAGATCTGGCAAATCGCCTAAGGCGTCGCACCTCACTAGGACGGGCCGGAAACCCTAGCGAGGGGTCGCGCACGCCCCTGCGCAGCCATATATAGCGCCGTGGTCCAGGCTCACGGGCACCATCCTGGGCAGGCCGAGAGGCACATGGCCCAGCCGAGCCAGGCCCAGCTGCAACAGCAACCCCATGGCCCCCCGCAGCCCCACAGGAACCAAACCTGAGGGCTGTTGGGCCCCAAGACAGCCCGAGGCCGGCCCAGGCCCAACAAGCGCAAGCTGGCCCAAGGCAGGCACCCCGCCCGACAGCGGCAACCCTAGCGCGTCGGCCGTCTCCGCCGACACCAACGTCGACGCGGGCAGGAGAGGGACCGAAGGCCACTCCTCGGCCGCCGCCGAGGCCGCCACGAGGCCAGGGGACGACAAGGAGGCGCTGGCCACCCGCGGGCTCAGCTCATAGCGCGCCGGCGGTCTCTAGCACCGCACCGCCGTAGGCCGAGATCCACTGCCCCCTGGAGCGAAACGACGACGACGGTCTCCCCGAGCGACGCTGACGCCGGCCGCCACCGCCAGCTGCACGAAGTCTCCGAGGGTCGCACCCGTCGACGGGGGAGCCAGTCGCGGCGAAGAGGCACTAGTGCAGAACCGGGCAATAGCACCGGTTCGTAAGGCCCTTTAGTGCCGGTTCCACAACCGGCACTAAAGTGTGGTCACAAAAGGCCCCCCCTTTAGTACCGGTTCAGCACAAACCGGTGCTAAAGGCCAACCACGTGGCACGAGGCAGCTCCGGGGGCAGGGATCCCTTTAGTACCGGTTGGTTACACCAACCGGTACTATAAGGTTTGGGGGGTTTTTAGTTTTATGATTTCTTTTTCATTTAATTTTGTGTTTCCATTTTAATTCTTTTTCGTTTGCCGGTATTTTACGATACTACACATTGTACATGTTATGCATATATATATATATATATATATATATATATATATATATATATATATATATATATATATATTATATATATATAGAATTTCTAGTAGAATCAATCATGCATATATATATCATCAATGTCTTACAAACCACCATATTAATTAATTCACACAAACACACATGTATAGCTATATACAATTTCTCCTACATATGCATGTTGCCTTCTTGAGCCAGTGGCATTAGCCTAATTGGTGCCTTCGGAGCACGATGACAATTGGAAGTGGTTTTCATGGGGGCGGTAGCGGGACATAGTATTCTCCCTTCGGATTTATGACCTGGTCGAGCAAAAATCCCGCTATTTCATCTTGAAGTGCTTCTACGTGCTCCGTTTCTATGAGCTTGTCCCGCACCTCTGTGAACTGTTAAGAAAGGGATCAATATGCATGTGTATTAGTTGTGTGACTAGATATCGATAATGGTGTAAAAATTGTGAATAGTGTTCTGACAAGCGTACCCATTCCTGTCTTTCAGATCTGCTCCTTTCGGACGCCATCATGCGAATGTTCTCGCAAACGCAGAATGCACACAGATCAGTCCCTGCGCTGCTTGTGGCCTTTACGAGAATGGAATTTGATCAGATAATAATTAATCAAGCATGATAATTAAAGAGATGGCAGCTAGCTAGCTAGCTAGTACTATAATTACTTACCTTGGGTGAAACCATTTAAGCTTTTTTTCCATTCGCCTTCCGTGACGCCGATGAACCTTGCCCAAGCCCTGCCCGCCGACAAAGAAAATGAATAAAGGGTTATTAAATAGTTCATATCATGAAATGACGAACTAAATAGGCCGAGATATATAGTTAATAATTATTGAAATTACCTGCTGACTATCTCGCACAAGATGTTATAGTCGATTTGCTTTGAGTAGTGAGTCCAGATTTCAACTGTTCAAGGCCAACTTTAATGATACACAAGATCCAGTGATATCTGCATGTACACACGTTTGCATGTCTTAATTAAGCGGGCATATGTAAGCAAAAACATGTAGCTAGCTAGTAGGCAAAAACAGAGAATTTGTAGTACAAGACAGTGTGACTCACTTTGGAAGTTGTAAGGAAGTAGTATATCTTCATTGTATTTGAGGCGCTTCAAGAACTCTAGCATGTTGTCCTCACGGCCTTTTGATGATGTGCATTTATTTTCCATGTATATTCATTAACGGTGTTTGGGTCAATGAACCCAATGCCAAAGCTGTTCACCTTTTCTCATTTCATATATCTTCATCCTGCATAATACCACGTAAAAGAATATAGTGAGGATAATTACAGGTAATGATTGATCAAAAGGATCACTACAGCTAGCTTGAGACTTAAATTATAGAAAGAAATCACTTACGCATAATAGCAACTCGATTTATAGATTTGTCGAGTGCGTCTTGATTGTATAACTGAAACAGTTCGTAATACTCAACGGATGTAGCTTTCTCATGGAAGTAATGCTCCTCCTTGACATTCACCATGAGGGACAATCGATTGGAAATCTTGGTAATGTTCATGTACCATTGATGCAATTCATACATTCTCGTTGGGAGGTTCTTGACCTTGTCCGGCTTGACCAAAGGTTGGCCCCGGACATATTTCCGCTTTTATTTCATCCTCTGTAAGCACGGGCATGGGCTCGATCTCGAGGAGTTGTCCAACAGTGATGTTGAGAACTTCAGCCTGCATTATATGGTCCTTGGTTATTACCACATTGCCCACCTCGAACGTAAACTGTTTGCCCACAATAATATTGGGCCACAGATTATCACGTGTTGTTGGCACAACAAGCGAGGGATCGATTATGCGCCGCCTGTTCTCCCACTGGGAATGGTTTTCCGCATTTTCGACAAATGCTTGTTGTTTGCTCGATCCCGAGCTCGCCTCCTTACGTAGATGTGCTCGATTTAACTTCCTGATGTGGCGCTCATAGTCTGTGTCAACAGGCTTGGGAGCTGGTGGTTGTGCCATACGAATGAAGTGGTCAATCGTTTCCTTAGGCACTTTCTCCCTTGGTGGCAGTTGCGGTTTCGGTGCAAAATGGGCTTCCACCTGGGCCTTCGGTATGGCTGCGTTTTCCTCCTCGGACCTGTCATAAGGCCTCTGCGGAAGAGGCGTGAGGCTTGGACCATATTTATATCGCTTGCCTCCGCCTGTACTTCCTCTACTACCTCGAATCGTACCGCTACGCTCCAAAGCTGCGGGGTGTCTCTTCTGCGATTGATGAGGCGGCGGAGATGGCTGACGGGGCTGAGTTGGACGAGGAGGAGTGGCCTGAAGCTGTGCCGGACTTGGAGGAGGAGTGGCCTGAGGTTGTGCCGGACTTGGAGGAGGAGTGGACGTCTGACTGTGGGCGGACTTGGAGGAGGAGGAGTGGCCTGACCCTTTGCCGGACTGGGAGGAGGAGTGTCCCGAGGTTGTGCGGACTTGGAGGAGGAGTGGACGCCCTGACGCTGTGGCGGACTTGGAGGAGGAGGAGTGGCCTGACACTTTGCCGGACTTGGTGGACTTGCAGAAGCGGGAGTCTGCTGACTCGGTGGCGGACTTCGACAAGGAGTCGGCTGATGCGGTGTCGGTGGCCTTCGAAAGATGATGCAATCCTTTTTCCATATGATGACACGATGTTTGGCCTCTCCGAGAAAGTGCTCGTCGTAACCTCCAGGAATGTCAAGCTCTAGGTCCGAATATGGGTCCACCACCTCATCAACCAAGACACGAGCATAGCCCGCTGGAATCGGGTTGCAATGGAAGGTTGCCTTGGGGGGATTTGTAAAAGCAACGGCGTCCGCCACCTTCATGGATATGTTCTTCATTTTGACGTGTAGCTTGCAGTTAGTGTTATCCGTGATGTCATCCACGGGGTATCTATCCAGCATTTCGTCGTCCGTGGCGGAAGCCACGCTGCTTGTCGGCATGGATGGGGCGGTGCTATCCAATGCTGGATCAGCCGCTAGCTGCTGCTCTTTGAGACCCCCTTTGCTGGCTAAGTGAGTCGATCTGCTCCAAGCTGCCGCTGGAATTTGACCGCCAATTCCGCTTGACTTGCTTCTAGTCCTTGAAGGCGTTCATAGTCCCGCTTCCTCTGCTCCTCCTCCATCTTCCTCTTCTTCTCCTCCGCAATCTTCTTTCTCGCACGGGTTCTCAGTAGTCGTTGTTCCGGTCTGAAAACCCATCATACCACGGAATAGCGCCCATGCCTCGTGTTCTTCCCGGTGTTCAGGATTTCCCGGGGCACACGTAAGCTCGTCGTTCTCTGTTGGGCTGGAACACCCCGATCGTGCCTCTTCTATTGCAACAAGTATCGCATCGTCGGCTCCTTCAGACTTGCCCTCGTCGAAACATTGCTCGCCTTCGGTCCAACTCCCCCATGCGCATAGAACCAAGTCCTGCACCTAGGGGGCCAGCTCTTAGTAACCGGAGTGACACCTGCATCCTCCATCTCTTTCTCAGACTTATCCCACTTAGGCATTGCCACCGCATAGCCACCTGGCCCCAGCTTACGGAACTTATCCTTTTTTTCGGCATTCTTCTTGTTTATTCTCGACCGTTCCTTAGCTAATTCTGAATCCTTGAATTTCACGAAATCGTCCCAATGAGCACGTTGGTTCTCTAGTGTTCCCTCGAATACTGGAGTCTTCCTTCCTCCCTTGACGTACTTGCCCCATTCACGATTCTTGTGGTTCTTGAATGCAACCGCCATCTTCCTAAGAGCAGCGTCCTTGACTTTCTGCACATCTGCTCCTGTGAAATGATCTGGTAGGGTGAAATGTTCCATGAGAGTATCCCAAAGTATATCTTTTTGGATTTTGTCAACAAAAGTAACATCTGGACGTGGAGCAGCGTCCTCTTTGTCTTTTTGTCTTTTGTCTTTTGCTGGCTCTCTCCATTCTTGAAGGGAGATCGGGAGTTGGTCCTTCACAAGAACTCCGCACTGACGAATGAACTTGTCCGCAATCTTCTTAGGCGCTAATGGTTCGCCATTAGGTCTGATTGCCTCGATATTGTACTTTACGCCCTCCTTCAACTTTTTGTTCGGGCCTCGTTTCGTCCTTTTGTCTGAAGATTTGCTCGATCCGGATGGCTGAAAGAACAAAGATCGATTCGTTAATATATCTTCAAGTCATTTAAAACATGTGATGATCACCAGATGCCTGCTTATATAAATATATATACCTCGCCGGTCTTTGTTGTTTCAAGATCAACATTTTCTTCTTCATCATCATAATCATAGTTCATGACTTCATCAATTCGGTCATCGCGATCGAATATCATATCACCCTCTCCGGTGTTGTTTAGAAATTCGGAGCCGTCATAATCTTCTTCATTCTGATCATCATCTGGCCTGTGAGGATGGCGTATCATATCGAACATGGCCTGTTCTCCCTCTCTGTCGGTATTGTCCGCCATAGCTTTTATTTAACTAATCCAAAAGAAATATAAAACAATTTAGTATTCAAATTACATCGTCTCGAATAATAGATATAATCTCGAATACATCGCCTCGAATAATAGATATAATCTCGAAAACATCGTCTCGAATAATAGATATAATCTCGAATACATCGTCTCGAATAATAGATATAATCTCGAATACATCGTCTCGAATAATAGATATAATATCGAATACATCACTGGCTAGGTAGCTAATAAAGATCGAATACTACAGAAGAATCTAGGACACTCGCGGTTCCTGCGGCACGGGCAGTGGACACCCAAAGAGAAGGAACCCTCACAGGATCATAGCTGAAGTGAGATCCCTGAAGAAACTGCCGGTATTGGAGAACCTGCCGCCTCTAACGCAACCATGTAGCGATGGACGTGCTCGCCCTCCTCCCTGACACGGCGACGTACCACCTCCGGCTGGGCCGGCTCCCTCCGCGCCGAAACTGGTCCACGCGAACGCCACCAAACGAGATCAGGGTCGACGACGGGACCCGGGGCCGGGTTCCTCATCAAGCGGCGTGCCCCTCCAGGCAGCACCTCTCAGTGCCAGCCCGGCGGAGCCCAGTCCCGGACATGGGTCAGCCGGACGTCGTCACGGAAGGGTCGACGGCGAGGATGCGGGCCGGGCATCGTCGAGAACAAATACTAGCTATATGCCCGCAAAAAGTAACATTTTTTAATGATTGGATTTTGATAACTAACATTTCTATATAACACTAATTATGCTATCACTGCATATGTCAAAATTCTATATGCTATTTCATACTAATTAAGCATCTAACACTAAAAACAGAAAAAACAACTTCTATACATCCATTAAAAAAAAGAGAAACAACATTATATAAAAAATTCCATACTAATTAAACACTAATTATATCCATCTAACATGCATTCATACATATATACTAGTGAAAAAACAATAATCTAAAATCTAAACTAATTAAACATACAAAATACGTATATACTAATATATAAATGCATTCATACATATATACGTGTGTGTGTGTGTGTTCATCATGCTTGTGTGTGTGTGTATGGGCTCGGGGTGGGGCGGCGCCCATGGTGGCCGCGGGGGGCGAGGGAGAGGGGTTAGAGGGGGAGAGCTCACAGCGGGTCGACGGCGACGGCGAGGCGACGGGGGCAGCGACGGGCGGGCGTGACGCTGGGGCGGCGACGGGACGGCGCGACGGGGAAGGACCCGGGGCGGCGACGGAGACGAGGGCGGCGACGGGGACGGGGACGGGGGCGGCGACGGCGACGGCGACGGGGTCGGTGATGGCGTCGATCGGTCGGGGCGGGCGGTTCAATGGGGAAACAGAGGGAGAATGAAATTTTTCGAAGTGTTGTATATATAGAAGGCACCTTTAGTATCGGTTGGAGCCACCACCCGGTACTAAAGGCCAATTTTGGCCAGCCTAAGCGGCGGAAGCGACCCCCTTTAGTACCGGGTGGTGGCACAAACCGGTACTAAAGGCCCCCTTTAGTACCGGTTTGTGCCACGACCCGGTACTAAAGGCGTCTTATTGGCCAGTGCTTGCTTGACAAGTTTAGTCCCACCTCGCTAGCCAAGGGGCGACCGCTTGGTTTATAAACCCCGTGCGGTCGCTCTCTCGAGCTCCTCTCAAAGCGAGCTTCTTGGGCCTACGTGTTCTTTGCTGTCCTGTGGGCCCACTTGGCCTTTGCGGGCCTGCATCCTGGCCCAACTACAGGTTGGGTTTCTAGTCGTATGCAGGCCGCTCTGGCCTAGTAGGCGGGTTTTTTTTATATTTTTTTGCTTTATTTATTTTTGTGTTTTTTTGTGTATTTAGAGTTTCTTTGTGAATATTTTTGCTTTAGGTACAAAAAATTACAAACTTTCTGTTAGTGCCCGTAGTTTTCAAATTTGAATAGTTTAAATTTTGAATTATTTGAAATTAGTGTGAATCACTAGTTTGTGAATAACTTAAATTTAAAAATCAGTAAAGGCATGAAAGAATTTGTTTGCACATAAAATTTATTCGCGTTTCAAATGCCAAAACACATAACTACCCTAACTATTACAGAGATTCCCCTCTGGGTGTGAAACACAGAAGAAAGTGATCATAGAGAAGCCGATCACATCCCAGATCTTTGGGTGTGAAACTTTTTCTTCACGTGTGTCCCTTTGCACCGTAACCATGGAAAATCTTCATCATTTAACGGGATGCTCGGGTCAATATTCACTGTGAATGGAGCAATTTCATCAAAATTTTCATAATCTTCTAACTTGTCTGTCTTGTCATCCACTCCCACGATGTTTCTCTTCCCAGAAAGAACTATGTGCCGCTTTGGCTCATCGTCTCGATGCATTCGCTTCCTTATCTTTTCTTTTTCTTGGCTTGGTAGACATGTCCTTCACATAGAAAACTTGTGCACATCATTGGCTAGGGACGAATGGTTCGTCTGCATCACGCAAGATTGTTGAGATCCACTGTTGTCATTCCGCATCAAGGGTCTTCCGTTACCCGCCTCGTGTCGATTGACCCATTTGCACCGAAACAAAGGGACCTTTAAACCACGTCGATAGTCAAGTTCCCATATGTCCTGTATATAACCATAATATGTTTCCTTTCCCGTCTTGGTTTCTCGCATCAAAGCGAGACACCACTGCTTTTGGTTGGTGCTCTTCTTATCTTGGGCGATCGTGTAAAATGTATTACCATTTATCTTGTACCCTTTCAAAGTCATTATATTCGAAGATGGTAACTGGGACAGCAAGTACAGGTCATCTTCAATAGAGGTGTCATGCATGGTACGTGTCTGCAACCAGCTGGCGAAACTCCTAGTTTATTCACGTGTAATCCAGTCATCAGACCGCTCCGGGTGTTTGGAGCGTAGCAAATTCTTGTGTTCATCCATATACGGAGCCACCAAGGCGGAATTCTCAGAGAAGCTGTGTAGTGTGCTTCAGGAGAGAATGTCCGTCCATACATATTGTTTGTTCCCTCCTAGCGTGCCTTTTCCATCCAGTCTGCCCTTATGCCGCGATTCAGAACACCAATCGGCTTAAGGTCAGGAATAAAGTAAATACAAAACTCAATGACCTCCTCATTTTGATGGCCCTTGGAGATGCTTCCTTCTGTCTAGCACGGTTATGAACATATTTCTTTAAGACTCCCATGAACCTCTCAAAGGGGAACATATTGTGTAGAAATACAGGACCCAAAACGTTAATCTCTTCGATAGGTGAACTAGGGCGTGCGTCATGATGTTGAAGAAGGATGGTGGGAAAACCAACTCAAACCGACAAGACATTGCACCAAATCATTCTCAGAACCTTGGTATGATTTCTGGATCGACTACCTTCTGAGAGATTGCATTGAGAAATGCACATAGCTTCACAATGGCTAATCGAACGTTTTTCGGTAGAAGCCCCCTCAATGCAACCGGAAGCAGTTGCGTCATAATCACGTGGCAGTCATGAGACTTTAGGTTCGAACTTTTTCTGCCATGTTTATTATTCCCTTTATATTCGACGAGAAGCCGACGGTACCTTAATATCGAAAGGCATTCAAAGAAGATTTCCTTCTCTTCTTTGGTAAGAGCGTAGCTTGCATGACCCTGATGTATGCCGTCTTCTCCGTGCATACGTTGCTGGTCCTCCCGTGCCTCGGGTGTATCTTTTGTCTTCCCATACACGCCCAAGAAGCCAAGCAGGGTCACGCAAAGATTCTTCGTCACGTGCATCACGTCGATTGCGGAGCGGACCTCTAGGTCTTTCCAATATGGCAGGTCCCAAAATATAAATTTCTTCTTCCACATGGGTGCACGTCCGTCAGCGTCCTTCGAACAGGTTGTCCGCCAGACCCTTTCCAAATATCACCTTCAAATCCTTGACCATATCATGTACATCAGCACCAAAGACGGTGGCGAGGCTTCGTCCGGTGATCCGCCTGACCTTTGAAATGCTTGCCTTTCTTTCTTCTGGATGCCTGCTCGGAAGAAATAGACGATGTCCCAGGTACACATTCTTCTTACAACTATTCAAATATATACTGTCGGTATCATCCAAACAGTGCGTGCATCCGTGGTATCCCTTGTTTGTCTGTCCCGAAAGGTTACTGAGAGCAGGCCAATCATTGATGGTCACGAACAGCAACGCCTTTAGGTCAAATTCTTCCCCCATGTGCTCATCCCACGCACGTACACCAATTCCATTCCACAGTTGTAAGAGTTCTTCAACTAATGGCCTTAGGTACACATCAATGTCGTTGCGGGGTTGCTTAGGGCCTTGGATGAGCACTGGCATCATAATGAACTTCCGCTTCATGCACAACCAAGGAGGAAGGTTATACAAATATAGAGTCACAGGCCAGTGCTATGGTTGCTGCTCTGCTCCCCAAAAGGATTAATGCCATCTGCGCTTAGACCAAACCATACGCTCCTTGCGTCATCTGCAAACTCCTTCCCGTACTTTCTTTCGATTTTTCTCCACTGCGACACGTCAGCGGGTACTCTCAACTTTCCGTCTTTCTTACGGTCTTCTCTGTGCCATCGCATCGCCTTGGCATGCTCTTTGTTTTGGAACAAACGTTTCAACCGTGGTATTATAGGAGAATACCACATCACCTTGGCAGGAATCTTCTTCCTGGGGCGCTCGCCCTCGGCATCACCAGGGTCATCGCGGCTGATCTTATAGCGCAATGCACCACATACCGAGCAAGCGTTCAAATCCTCGTACTCACCGCGGTAGAGGATGCAATCATTAGGGCATGCATGTATCTTCTGCACCTCTAACCCTAGAGGGCGTACAGCCTTCTTTGCTTCGTACGTACTCTCGGGCAATTCGGTGTCCTTTGGAAGCATATCCTTTATCATTACCAACAACTTTCCAAATCCCTTGTCAGATACACCATTCTCTGCCTTCCATTGTAGCAATTCCAATGTGGTGCCCAGCTTTTTCTTGTCACCTATGCAATTCGGGTACAACAATTTTTTGTGATCCTCTAACATGCGCTGCAACTTCTTCTTCTCCAAATCACTTGTGCAGTTTCTCTTTGCATCGGCAATGGCCCGACCTAGATCATCAACGGGCTCATCTGATGCCTCTTCTTCAGCTTCTTCCCGCATTGCCGGCTCAGCTTCTTCCCGCATTACCGGCTCAGCTTCTTCCCCCATTGTTGTATCATCATATTCAGGGAACCCATGGCCAGGATAGCTGTCGTCGTCCTCTTCTTCTTCATTGTCTTCCATCATAACCCCTCTTTCTCCGTGCTTGGTCCAAACATTATAGTGGGGCATGAAACCGACTCAAGCAGTGGGCGTGAATGGTTCTTGACGTGAAGTAATTGCGACCATTCTTACAGCCAGCACATGGACAAGGCATAAAACCATCCGCCCGCTTGTTTGCCTCACCATAGCGAGAAAAGTATACTGCGCCCTCAACGAACTGGGAGAGCATCGGTCATCGTACATCCATTGCCGGCTCATCTTCATTACACAACACCGAATAGAGCAAATTAATACAAGTTCATACATAAAGTTCATACAACACTTAAATGCAACAAACAAATAACTCTCTAGCTAAAGCATTTAAATACAACAACAAATGCGATCAAGATCGCAACTAAGGTAACAATTGATCCAACAGCATAATGATACCAAACCTCACTATCGATGGCATATTTTCTAATCTTTCTAATCTTCAAGCGCATTTTCTCCATCTTGATCTTGTGATCATCGACGACATCGGCAACATGCAACTCCAATTCCATCTTCTCCCCCTCAATTCTTTTCAATTTTTCTTTCAAGTACTCGTTTTCTCTTTCAACTAAATTTAACCTCTCGACAATAGGGTCGGTTGGAATTTCCGGTTCACATACCTCCTAGATAAAAATATCTATGTCAACTTGATGGGCATAATTTTTCATAAACACGAAATGCAACAAATAGTTTTAAAAGAGAATATACCACATCCGAATCATAACAAGGACGAGGGCCGACGGGGACGGATATCAAAACCATGGCACTATGTATAACAAACAACGACGGGTAAGATAGTTATACGAGTAACTATATATCCAAATCACACAAACATCAATTTTTATATAAAATTTCATGAACAAGAGGCTCACCACAAGGTGGTGCCAGTGCGAGACGGTGCGGGCGATCGACGGTGGTTACGACGGAGATTTAGAAGGCACTAAGTAAAACACACCTACATATGCAAACTAAGTGTTATTTTTGACCTCAAATTGCATATAAATCAAATACTAGCACATATATATATTTCCTTCCAAATTACTAAACTCACAAATTAATCACTATATAAAGCATTGCAAGAGCTAATCTAGCAATGAGAGATGAAAGGACAAAGTTGCTAACCTTTGTGATCATTTGAATGGATGTGCCTTTAAATCTTGACAAATTTTGGGCAAAATGTATGATGAGCTCGAGAGGAAGAGGGGAAGAAC
Organism: Aegilops bicornis; assembly: GCA_021605145.1. NCBI lineage: Eukaryota > Viridiplantae > Streptophyta > Magnoliopsida > Poales > Poaceae > Aegilops > Aegilops bicornis. Next base: position 565,266,976 of record CM038672.1, on the reverse strand, counting down.
AGAGAGGAGAGGGGAAAGGGGAAGAACAGAGCGAGCTCGGGTGGACGAATGGTTTATGTAGGAAGACCTTTAGTACCGGTTCGTGCCAAGAACCAGTACTAAAGGGCCTGGAGGGGCCCCAGTCTGACAACATCCTGCCACCACTCTCATTAGTACCGGTTCGTGGCACGAACCGGTGCTAAAGGTTAGCCACGAACCGGTACTAATGAAAGCGGCCCGGCTAGCCGTTGGAACCGGCACTAATGTATACATTAGTGCCGGCTCAAATTCAAACCGGCACTAATGTGCTTCACGTTTGACCCTTTTTCAACTAGTGAGGTCCCATCTTCCTCGTCGGACTCGTCCACCGCCAGGGCCCAGACACGGCCACCGCCGCCCCACCCCGACTCCGAGGAGCACACCAAAGCATGGCGCACCAGGGCGCCACTCGGACCCCGCCGAACCTGCACCCACGCATCAGCCGCGGTGAGATCGCCGGGGGAAATGGAGGCGCCGCCCGTGGCACCTAGGACTGCCCCCAACGGCTCGCCCGTGTTTGAACTCATCTCCATCGCTTGTCAGAAGGGCAATGGTGATGATGATATATATTAAACATGACCGATTTACAACATGATCAGTTCGAGGTACATCATCTCCAAGAAATTGCATTGCTAGATGGAGAAGGGTGACAACAAGCCCTTTCCAAAATAACAGGAGTGCAAGGTTTCAAAAGGTCAGCAGAAGGACAAAACCAACAGGAGCTCTTCATGCTATGATTTGCTCCGTACGTGAAGCATATAAGCTATAGCATGCATCTAGCTACACTACATGGCTTTGTTCCACATCGCAAGTGATATCCTGAGCACGTTCTTCATCTGTGATGTCGCCGGAGGGATGACCTTGATCCGCTACAGCAGATCCTTCTTCATTCCTGTCGTCACTGGTGGGACGACCTTGATCCGCCGCCCCGGGTTCTTTCTTGGGTGTCGCCAGCGGAATGAACTTGATCCGCAGCACATTCTTATTCTTGAGTGTCCCCGCCGGAACGATCTTGATCTCGGAAATAACCTTAATCATTTGTCAATTCATTTATATGCATTATAGTCCGTAGCGACGCACGAGCATTCTACTAGTTTCGTATAGTGTGTATAACTGTATATACACCCAGAGACTAAACGTCCATGTCCCATGTACCCATCTCTATTAAAGTTATTGTTAGTCCTCGCAGCTCAATGCTTGACTGAATAATACTACCTCCATACGAAATTAGTTGTTGCTCAAATGGATGTATTTAGCATTAAATGGATGTATTTAGTATTAAAATATGTGTAGATACATCCGTTTGAGTGACAACCAATTTAGGACAGAAGTAAGAAAAAACAATATAAAACAACATCATTAGGATTTCAGAAAAATGTTTCTTCATTCTTTTTGGTAATATTAACAATATAATCATATATTTTGTTTGGAAAACAAAGGTTAGTGATACACCTATAGAAATGTATCACTGTCCAAAATGTCATGTATTATTCAATGAAGAGGGCAAATAGGAGTAAAACTATCTAAATGATATATAAATAAATATTTAGCACATTTGATGCACTTAGTATGATGCCCTCGAATTTGTGAGGGCCACTCCGCTAGATTAACAAAAGGACATATATAGAAGTAGAAGGGCAATGATGATGATATATACTGTATTAAACATGACTGATTTACAACATGCTCAGTTCGAAGGACATCATCTCCAAGCAATTACATTACATATAGCTAGATGGACAAGGGCGACGATGACAAGCCCTTTCCAAATTAGCAGTACAAGGTTTCAAAAAGTCAGAAGAAAGACAAAACCACCACCGTACGTGGAGTTCTTCATGCTACGATTTGCACCGTGAAGCACATATGCTTGCAAGGATCTAGCTAGCTACGCCTACACTACATGGCCTTGTTCCACATCGCTAGTGGTATTCTGAGCACGTTCTTCATCTGTGGTGTCGCCGGTGGGATGACCTTGATCCGCTGCAGGTTCTTCTTTTTGGGTGTCGCGGGCGGAGCGAACTTGATCCGCAGCACGTTCTTCTTCTTGAGTGTCCCCGCACTAGTGGAAAAACAGGCTTCCGTCCAGCCCCATAAGTCGCGAAGCTGTAGGAACCGCGACTAATGTGACCTTTAGTCGCGGTTCGGGAGGTGAACCGCGATCAAAGGCCTGGGCCCAGGGCGCTCGGTGGCCAGCTGGTGCACGTGAGGGGCTTTAGTCGCGGTTGGCCAGGACAACCGCGACTAAAGGTTTTCAGGCACCTTTAGTCCCGGTTTGCCAGGCCAACCGCAACTAAAGCCCCTCCCTATATATACCCATCCAGCAGCCAACACTTAGCCATTTGGAGCCATTCTCTTCACAAGTGGGTGTAGGTTTGCTTTTGGTTCCTCTTATGCACATAAGGTGTTTGATGAAATGCCCCAAGAGCATGAAACAAACATGACATGAAGTGTTGGAGCCACACTCTTCGATCGCGGTTAGCAACTTGATGAACCTTTGATGTGTCAATATGCATGTGTGTAGTTCATTGTTTAATTTATATTGTTTGTAGCTAGTTAGTTTAACAAATGCATGATGGTTAATTATATATTTTATATTATAATAATGCAGATGAATCGGCAATGGATGTACGGTAACCGACTCTCCGGCGAGTTCACTACGGGTTTGAAAGATTTCCTCGTAGTGGCTAATGCGAACAAGCGGGGGGTTTTTGTTATCTGTCCATGTGTTAACTGTAAGAAAAAGAAGGGTTACAATTCCTCAAGAGTTGTTCACATGCATCTGCTTGAAGGGTTTCATGCCAAGCTATAATTGTTGGACCAAGCATGGAGAAAGAGGGGTTATAATGGAAGAAGATGAAGAAGGGGATGATTTCATCGATGAAAGCTATCTTGCTCATTTCGGATACTTTCATGGAGGATGCTGAAGGTGAAGGGGAAGGTGAAGAAGAGGCACGTGATGATCCCGTTGATGATCTTGGTCGGACCATTGCTGATGCACGGAGACGCTGCGAAACTGAAAAGGAGAGGGAGAATTTGGATCGCATGTTAGAGGATCACGAGAAAGGCGTTGTACCCGGATGCGATGATGGTCTGAAAAAGCTGGGCTGCACATCGGATTTGCTGAAATGGAAGGCGAGGCAGGTGTAGCTGACTCGGCATTTGAAAACTTGCTGAAAATGTTGAAGAATATGTTTCCAAAGGATAACGAGTTGCCCGCCAAAGATGCGTCTGAAGCAAAGAAGGTTGTCTGCCCTCTAGGTTTAGAGGTTACGAAGATACATGCATGCATCAACGATCGCATCCTCTACCGCGGTGAATACGAGAATTTGAATGAATGCCGGTATGCACCTTTGCATTGCGTTATAAGATCGAGGCGATGACCACGGTGACGATGTTGAGGGCCGAAACCCGGAAGAGGGTTCCCGCCAAGGTGATGTGGTATGCTCCTATAATACCACGGTTGAAACGTCTGTTCAGGAACAAAGAGCATGCCAAGTTGTTGCGATGGCACAAAGAGGACCGTAAGTCGGACGGGGAGTTGAGACACACCGCAGATGGAACGCAATGGAGAAAGATCGACGGATGGTTCAAAGATTTTGCAGCCGACGCAAGGAACATAAGATTTGCTCTAAGTATGGATGGCATGAATCCTTTTGGCGGCAGTAGCTCCAGCCATAGCACCTGCCCGTGACTCTATGCATCTACAACCTTCCTCCTTGGTTGTGCATGAAGCGGAAGTTCATTATGATGCCGGTGCTCATCCAAGGTCCAAGCAACCCGGCAACGACATCGATGTGTACCTAAGGCCATTAGTTGATGAACTTTTACAGCTGTGGGGTGGTGTCCGTGTGGGATGAGCACAAACAAGAGGAATTTGACCTCTGGCGTTGCTTTCAGTAACCATCAACGATTGGCCTGCTCTTAGTAACCTTTCGGACTGTCAAATAAGGGATACAATGCATGCACGCACTGCTTACATGAGACTGAAAGTGTACATTTGCCAAATTGTAAGAAGAACGTGTACCTTGGGCATCGTCGATTTCTTCCGAAAATTCATCCAAGAAGAAAGAAAGGCAAGCATTACAACGGCAAGGCAGATCACCGGCGAAGCACTGCGAACGCACTGCTTGGTCTTTGAGGTATTTGATATGGTCAAGGATTTGAAAGTCATCTTTGGAAAGGGTCCTGGCGGACAATCAGTTCGAAGGGAGCCGACGGGCACGCAGCCATGTGGAAGAAGAAATCTATATTCGGGAGCTAGAATATTGGAAAGTCCTAGATGTCCGCTCTGCAATCGGCGTGATGCACGTTACGAAGAATATTTGCGTGAACCTCCTAAGCTTCTTGGGCGTGTATGGGAAGACAAATGATACAAAGGAAGCACGGCAGGACCAGCAACGTTTGAAAGACCACGATGACCGGCATCCGGAATGGTTTCAAGGTCGTGCCTACGCTGTGACCAAAGAAGAGAAGGTCATCTTTTTTTGAATGCCCGAGCAGTATGAAGGTTCCGTCTGGATTCTCGTCAATATAAAGGGAATAATAAACATGGCGGAGAAAAAGTTCCAAAACCTGAAGTCTCCACGACCGCCACGTGATTATGACGCAATTGCTTCCGATTGCTTTGAGGGGCTCCTGCCGGAAAATGTTCGAGTAGCCATTGTGAAGCTATGTGCATTCCTCAATGCAATCTCTCGGAAGGTAATCAATCCGGAAGTTCTACCACGGTTCTGAGCGATGTGATCCAATGTCTTGTCAGTTTCGAGTTGGTGTTCCCGCCATCCTTCTTCAATATTATGACGCACCTCCTGGTTCACCTAGTCGAAGAGATTTTCGTTCTCGGTCCTGTATTTCTACACAATATGTTCCCCTTGAGAGGTTCATGGGAGTATTAAAGAAATATGTTCGTAACCATGCTAGGCCAGAAGGAAGCATCGCCAAGGGCTATGGAAATGAGGAGGTAATTGAGTTTTGTGTTGACTTTGTTCCTGACCTTAAGCCGATTGGTCTTCCTCGATCGCGGCACGAGGGAGACTAAGTGGAAAAGGCACGATCGGAATGAAATCAACGATATGTATGGACGGCCATTCTCATTGAAGCACACCACCTTTGTCTTGACCAATTCCAGCTTGGTGGCTCCGTGCTTTGAGAAACACAAGAATATTTTACGTTACGACAACCCGGGAAGCCTGAATCACGGATTAGGAAGGCCCACATGGAGACTTTCGGCAGTTGGTTGAGAAAACATTTAATGAATGACAATGATGTTGTAGATCAGCTGTACATGTTGGCCAAGACACCATCTTCGACTATAACGACTTTCCAAGGGTACGAGATAAATGGGAATACATTTTACACGATCGCCCAAGATAAAAAGAGCACCAACCAAAACAGTGGTGTCCGCTTTGATGCAGCAACCGAGAATGGGCAAGAGGTCACATATTATGGTTACATAGAGGAGATATGGGAACTTGACTATGGACCCTCCTTTAAGGTCCCTTTGTTCCGTGCAAATGGTTCAAGCTAACAGGAGGTGGGGTAAAGGTGGACCAGCAATACGGAATGACAATGGTGGATTTCAACAATCTTGGTTACCTTGACGAACCATTCGTCCTAGCGAAAGATGTCGCTCAGGTTTTCTATGTGAAGGACATGAGTAGCAAACCGAGGAAGCGGAAAGATAAGAAAAGCGATCATTACATCATGCGATGATCCAAAAGCGCCACATTGTTCTTTCAGGGAAAAGAAACATCGTGGGAGTGGAGGACAAGACAGACATGTCGGAAGATTATAATATGTTTGCTGAAATTCCGCCCTTCAAAGTGAACACCGACCCAAGCATTAAGTTAAATGATGAGGATGCTCCATGGATACGGCACAATCGTAAGCAAGCGAGGGACACAAGGGAAGAAATGATGTGTAATAATTTATTGTACCAAACTTTGTTGAATGGATCATGTGAATTATATTACCCGTGATGTGTTTGGTGTCCATTTTGAATTTGAAAACTAATGGCACTAACAGAAAGTTTATAATTTTTCTAAAACTAAAAGCAAAAAGAATTAAAAAATAAAGCAAAAAACAACAAAAATAAATAATAATGCAGAAAACTAAAATAGCAACAATAAGTATTTTGTTGTAAGTAGAAACAAAATAAAATAAATAAAGCAACAAAGAAAACAAAAAAGTGTTTTCAAATTTGAAAACTAATGGCACTAACAGAAAGTTTATAATTTTTCTAAAACTAAAAGCAAAAAGAATTAAAAAATAAAGCAAAAACAACAAAAAATAAATAATAATGCGTAAAACAAAACAAAACAACTGGAAAAAATAGTGCCCCCTCGACCCCCACGGCCTGAATCGACTAGAAACCCTACATGGGCGAGATTCGTGCCCTGCAGAGGCCAAGTAGGCCCACAGCACATAGCTAGTAATGTGATTAGGCCGAAGCTGCAGTTGAGAGGAGCTCGAGAGGGTTGGCGCAGCAGCGCTTATAAACCACTCTCGAGCTCTCTCAACTCGCGAGGGACTAAACATTTAGGCGGCAGGCGTGGCAGCCTAAGGCCTTTAGTCGCGGTTGGGCGAGGCGACCCGCGACTAAAGGTACCCTTTAGTCGCGGGTCGCCTGCCCAACCGCGACTAAAGGGGGGGGGGGCGCGGGATCGCAAAAAAACCGCCAAACCCCTTTAGTCGCGGTTGGGCAGGCGACCCGCGACTAAAGGGTACCTTTAGTCGCGGTCCTCGTCGCCAACCGCGACTAAAGGGGGGGGGCTATAAATACCTGTTCCGTTCTCGTCTTCTCCGATTCCGCTTTGTTAAATCGCGCCTCGGCCGCCGCCGTCGCCCTCGCCCTCGCCGCCCGCCCGTCGCCCGTCGCCCTCGACGCCGCCCGTCGCCCTCGCCCTGTAACCCCCTCGCCCGACGCCCTAGGGTTTCCGCCCCGCCCTAGCCGCCCCCCCTCGAGCAGCTGCGCTACTTTGCAAATCCCGTCGCCCGCGCCCGCCTCTGCATGGCGGCGCCCGCGTCGCCCGACTCCCTGCGTCGGTTGCCGCCCGCCGTGGCCTCTTCCGCCCGCGTCCGTCTTGCCAGCGCCCGGCGCGCCTTCGCCCGGTTGGCACAGGCGGCGCCTTAGCGGTGGCGCCCGACGCCCAGCGCCCGTAACCCGGCGCCCGATAGGCCCCTGCCTATGACAATGAGGTCCCACCCCAAAACGTTAAAAATGATATAAAAAGAATAATAAAAATATATTAATTAATTAATTAATTAATTAATTAACTTAAATAGTTGAGTTTAATTAACCTAATTAAAACTGTTATGTTAACACTAATAGTCTGTTAGTTAAAACTGTTATGTTAACACTAGTAGCAATTTAATCTTTATTCTCGAATTAGTTTTAATTACAATATATCAATAAAACTTTAGAAAATCATAGAAAATAAACCGTAGCTCGGATGGAAAAACTTTGTACATGAAAGTTGCTCGAGCAGCGAGACGAATCCGGATACGCAGTCCGTTCGTCCGCCACACACCCCTAACCTATCGAACCTGCAAACTTTCCTCTCCGGTTCATTTGTCTGACAGACGTCCGGAACCGGGAAAACTTTCCCGGATGTTTCCCCCTTCGCCAGTATCGCCTAGCGCTGCGTTAGAACACGTCTAGCTCTGTCTGTTGTCCTGTTATGCACTTGCCTGCTATGTATTTAGAATTTTATAAGAGAGGCGGCGAGGGTTATACATGTGTGTTGTCCTCGCCTCCCTCTCCGTGGCCGCTGCCGTAAATGCCGCCCGTCTCGCGCTCTACCGCGACACCCTCTCCCACCCCTTCCTCGGCGGCCCCCTCCTTTTGCCACCGCCCATTCGCCCCCGCCACCGCCCCCTTCTTCACTTAATTAATTTGTTTTTACTACATGTTTTCGGGTGACATAATGGCGGACGATAGAGCTGACCCGATTATGGACAACTATGATCCGGACGGTGAAGCACATATGTTCGGCATCATAAGCGGCGATATTCAATATGTGCCGACCGGAGAAGAAGAAGATGATATCTCTTCTTATCTGAACCTTAATGAGTGAAGATGAAGGGCGCCCGTCGAAGAAGATGTCAAGAAAGCGTCGATAAACGGCGATCTTCAAATGGAAGTAGCAACCACCTCCGGTAGCGGTATATATATACATTGAGCCTCTGGTGATACAAACTAACTGATTTGAATAAATATGTGTGTACTAACGCGTGCGACTCTCTTTCTTATTTTAGCCCTCGGCCGGATCGTCGAAACAATCGAGTACGTCGTCAAAGCGTGGCGCAACCAAGACGATGAAACAAGGAGAAACATGCACCATCGGGGTTGTCGACGATGCAACCGGCAGGCTCTTTGGAGCCCGCAAGAACGCCACCAAGTTTGTCAGCCAATGCGGAGCCATTGTTAGAGACAACGTCTCGATCACCGTCGAGGAGTGGAATGAGCCAAAGAAGGCACGAATTGATGGTTTCACTTTTGTCGATAAGAGAACAAAAAAGATTGCTTCAAGAAGCTTATGGAACATTTCGTTCTACCTCCGGAATACAACAAATTCGATGAGGAGGGTAACAAGATTGAGGAAAACAAGGAGAGGAGGAGGCTAGTCAAACAGTTCGCTCTTCATAAGATGGCCGGCGCATTCCGGAAATTCAAGCAAAATCTAGCCCGTGACTTTGTCAAGCAGAACAAGACTCCGGATTTCAAAGGACAATATGAGAAACTGAAACATGATTGGCCAGAATTTGTGAAGCAAAAGAAATCGGAGCAGTTCATTGAAATATCGAAAAAATAAGGAAAATGCGGCTAAGAAGGAGTACAATCATGTTATGGGGCCAGGAGGGTATATCGCATTTTGGTGCCTAGGTTGGAGAAGATGGAGAACGAGATGAGGCGCGAGGAATCCGTCCAGTGCGGAGGGATGGGACCCAAGGGCCAAAAAGCTGGTGGTACGGGCATGGGGAACGCTGAACCCGGAGGCAGGGGATTGTGTTTACGGGGCAAATTAATTAAACCCACCCAAGCCCTTATTGGCGCAATGAAGGATGCTCAACAGGGGAAGATCAAGTTCAACGGAGAGAGACGCGGCGACAAAAGCCCTCGGGAATCCCTGAACACGGAGGGCGTGTCACGAGGCATGGGGCACATTCCGTGGAAAATAGGGTTCCCCAGGGCGATGACCCGTGCAGATTCTGAAGCCGTAAGAGAAAGATGGATCGGGAATCGAGATGTTGTGGCGCGGTTGGCATCGGAAATGGATGTGATGAAGAAAACCATGAGTGTCTTGGTAGCGAAAGAGATGCAGCTCGGGTGCAGCATGAAGATCATCCAGCGGATCTCGGAAGCCAGCAGCGAAGAAGCAGCGTGGCTTCCACGGAGGCCCACCGGCTGGTGCGGATGCACCGACGATCGAAATTACTGCACGGAGCCTCCGGTGGTCGAAATCTTGCACGGAGCCTCTGGTGGTCGAAATTACTGCACCGGAGCCTCCTCGCTACCCGTGGGCGATATAAAGGAGATGAAAGAATGTCATCTGTATTATCCTATCGGGAACATGTCCATGAAGGTAGCCATCGGCCTTTGCTTTACCATGTTTACAGAGCACTCCACCACAACAACCCCATTCAAGATGGCTATGCTCGTGTCACGGTGGAGGACATAGTCCAAGGGTTTGAGGACACGGAGATTGACATTGCTACACGAAGGGAGAAAAGACTTGGAGATGTCAAGCGCCATTTCATTCTATGGCAAAAGAAGTTTATCAAGTTTCGAGGCGGCGCCAAGGACAACAAGTCCACCCCCCTACGGTGGTGGTGGTGGCGGTGGTGGTGGTGGCGGTTCACCTACACCTCCGTCACGTCGGCCGACGCCGCCCCGATCCTAACGTCCGGCGGGTGATCAGCCGCCGCCCCGATCCTCGTCGTCCGGGTGATCGACGCCGCCCCAATCCACCTCCGACAAAGAAGCGAAGCAGTCCTGGATTATTAACCCGGACCCTTATGTACCTAAGACCACAAAGGTACCGGAGCCATCACTGAAGCCTCTCCCCACAAGGCCTTGGGAGCGTAGTGCCGAGGAAGTCGGCAGCCGCGGCTGCTCATTATGAGAAATGGAAGGCGGACTGCAAGAAGAAAAGAGAGCCCGAGCCCAAGCCGGTATATTCGATGAGCAAAAGAAGTGGGCTAAGTCATTTTTGAGCACACCGTCCCAAGCCGCGAAGAATCTGCTGACGACTATGCACGTGAACTTGGCGGCAGGCACTCATGTTCAAGGAGAACAAAGAGCGGGAGAAGGCCGAAAGTAAAAAAGCGGGAAACAAGTTGCCCAGCTCGGGAACAAAGTAAACAATCGATTGCCCGCTTATAGTGGAAGCCCGGATGCCCCGAGATCATACAAGCTGCGACAGCACATGGATTAGTATGTGAGTGCGAGAGAACAAGCGGCCAGCTTAGGTATTACTCTTCGTGAACTGTTAGGCCTTGATGAGGCGCCCGATGAAGGATGTAGTAATTACATATGTCAAGAATGGGCCTCTCGTCGAGCCTGCGCAGAAAATGATCTACGACCAAATGAAAGGTCTGCTGAATTGGTACAAGGGTTACATAAAAAATAAAACGCCAAAGAATATATTTATGCGGAAGTTAGACATGAGCATCACTTCAAACATTACTATGTAACAATTGCCTTTGAGTGAATTGTTCCAGCTTTTCAATCTGCAGCGAGCTCGACAAATCTATCATCGGTTGCTACGTTACGTAAGTGATTTATTAATTTCTACCCCATCTACGTTCATATTGCCTGCACTATATATATGTCCTAACTATATTGTTGTGTCCGCTATTATACATGCAGAATGAAGATTAAGGAATGCAGAGTAAAGGAACATCCATGATGTTGGGTTCATTGACCCACACATCGTTAATGGATATGTGTTGGGCGTCACCCCACCGACGTGGAGGCAGACCTGTGGCAGTTTCTTACAAAGCGAGGAACTCAAAAGTGATATTCTATTTCCTTACCATTTTGGGTGAGTGTTTACATCTTGAGCACATTAATTCTCTTTTGTTTACTCCATGCATGGTATGTGGCGGCTAATCGATGAGTTATGCATGACGTCTTGTGCATGTATCGTGTCCGCAGGTTCCACTGGATTCTGCTAGTAATTAAAGTTAACACCTCGAATGTCTCGTCCACGACTCTCTGAATATGGATCCAAAGCTTTGGGCCGACATGAGAAGAATGCTGCAGAAGTAATTATTTTCATTCATTTTGCGCTCTATATCGATCGGCCTATTTCGTTCATTTCCTAATATCAAGTAACTAATAACTCTCTTGTTCACTTAATTTTCTTTGCCTCGTAGGGTTTGGAGACGGTTCGTAGATACAAAGGTCGGTGAATTCAAAAAGAGCTAGAATTCAAAATGGTAAAGCCTAAGAATCTTTGGGGATATTCAGCCACGGAGACCAATCTATGTGGATACTATATGCGTGAGAGGATCAGGAGATACACCTCTGGCGGGCCGTTCGAGTGATACCAATTCTCAGAGGAATAACCTCCGGATGATGCTTAGTCTAGAAGCTCGCTTCCGACCACTTCAAGAGGAACTAGCTGGATGGTTCAGCAGGGAAGTCCTCCATCCTAAAGGAGAACACTATTACGAGGGCGTAGAACTTTATATGGATTAAATCATGTATGGAAACTTGTTCAAAATTGTATATGGTCATCCGATGATATTGAATATATATTGTATATTCCTCTTGAATTCTTTTGGTTCTAATTTCAAATTTATTTGAGATTGTACATTCATATGCATGTATGTAGTACCGTAGAATATATGAAACTCCTTCAAAATTAAAATAAAGCACAAAAGAAATAAAACAATACAAATTAAGCAGAATAGCAACAATAAAGCAAAAATAAGTATTTTGTTGTAAGTAGAAACAAAATAAAATAAATAAAGCAACAAAGAAAACAAAAAAGTGTTTTCAAATTTGAAAACTAATGGCACTAACAGAAAGTTTATAATTTTTCTAAAACTAAAAGCAAAAAGAATTAAAAATAAAGCAAAAAACAACAAAAAATAAATAATAATGCAGAAAACAAAACAAAAAACTGGAAAAAAATAGTGCCCCCTCTTGAACCCCCACGGCTGAATACGACTAGAAACCCTACATGGGCCAGGATTCAGGCCCGCAGGAGGCCAAGTAGGCCCACAGGCACATAGCTAGTAACAGATTAGGCCCGAAAGCCTGCAGTCGAGAGGAGCTCGAGAGGGTGGGCGCAGCAGCGCTTATAAACCACTCTCGAGCTCCCTCAACTAGCGAGGTGGGACTAAACATTTGGGCGCGGGGCGCGGGGCAGCACAAGCCCTTTAGTCGCGGTGGGGCCGGCGACCCGCGACGAAAGGTCCTCCGCCCGACGGCCGCTGGCGCCACGTGGACGGGCCTTTAGTCGCGGTCCTTAAGCAGCCGCGACTAAAGAGGCTTTAGTCGCGCTTATTTGGTCGCGGTTGCGCAACGCGACTAATGGCGATGCGAACCGCGACCAAAGGCCTTTTTTCCACCAGTGCATGGGGCGATCTTGATCCGCAGAACCTTCCTTCTTTGAGGCAACGACTCGACCGTCATCGATGTGGAGCTTGGGCGCGAACCACGGGAGCTGGGCGGCGGCCGTCGTGAGCCGCCTAGCTGGGTTGCACTCGAGAAGCCCTTTCAAGACTTGGAAGCCGTCCTTGGACAAGGTCTCCGGGGAAGAGGTTTCCCAGCGTGTTTGTGTTGTCTTTGCTGCGCTGGCGTGAAAGAACACTCGCGGCACCTCGGCCGCGAAGAACTCCGGCCAAGTCGTCTCGTCCGGGAAGCCGAGGACGCGGAAGATGGGCGAGAGCTGGTGAGCATCTCGGCCTTGAACAACATCTCGCCGGTGAGCATCTCGGCCATGACGCATCCCAGCGACCACACGTCGACGCCCGCGTCGTAGTCCGGCTTCCCCAGGAGCATCTCGGGGGCCATGTAGGGCATGGTGCCGGCAAACTCGTAAGGCTTCCTGGCGGTCTTCAAGGACATGGCCAGCCCGAGGTCGTACAACGAGGATCTTCCCTCCTTCCCCGACCCAGGATGTTTTGCGGCTTGATATCTCGGTGGACGATGCGGTCCTTGCCGTGCATCTTGTTGGCGCTGGTGAGGAGCTGCCACATGTAGGCTTTCACGATGGACTCCGGCAGCGGCGGCCTCTCGGACAGGAAAGCGTGGAGGTTGGGCCCGACGTACACTAGTAGAAAAAGGGCCTATAGTCCCGGTTCATAAGGGCCTTTAGTCCCGGTTCGTGAACCGGGACTAAAGGGTCGGTACTAATACCCTCACCCTTTAGTCCCGGTTTTATCCAGAACCGGGACAGATGGGCTCCTCCGTGGCCTGTCCGGCGAGCCCGAGCGGGAGGGCCTTTGGTCCCGGTTGGCGGCACCAACCGGAACCAATAGGCATCCATGCGTCAGCATTTCTTTGGCTCTGGTTTTTGTTTTTTTTTCAAAAGAGGGGGAGGGGGGTTTGGGGGGTTTTGGGGGTTAATTTAGGTGTTTCATATATTGTGCTATAGCTAGCTAATTAATAGAGAAAAGTGTCATTTCTTTTGTCCGTGCTTGGTCGACGCTACGTACTATACATGCATTATAGAGAGGACTAACTAGACATGCTAGCTAGCTAGTAATTAAGCAAACAAAAGATCGTCATGAACATATATATGCATCTTGAGAGAAGTGATATCGACCACCTCTCCTTCTCCGAGAGATTGGTCGAACAACAAGTTCTCGTATATCTATCCGACGCTACCGGCTACATATATACAATAATTATCTTTTACAATACGGGCGCGTGGTCCACATGGTATTCCCGTCTTCAGCGATCACATAGTCAAGAAAGAATGCCGCCAATTCCTCTTGAATTGCTGCATGCGATCTGGTGCTAGGAGTTCATCCATTTGCCGAAACATCTAATTTTAAGATTGGGGTAAATACATATATATATATATATGTATATATATATGTATATATATATATATATATATGAATGAATGAAACTCAACACAAATGATGGTAATAAAATAAAATTGTGAATATTTTTATTTACGCACTTCAAATTGTTTGTCGGAGTAGCCCGTCTCACAGGTCGTGTGGCGGATGGACTGCATAAGCGTAGTATCCACAGAAATCATTCCCTTGTTCCTGCCATAACCACTTTACAAGAAACAGAGGTCAATCAAACTGATAATTATATATAGCAAGCACATGCTAAATGGTATTGATGAAACTAGCGCTTGAATCACTAGGAGATGCAGCGTGGAATATGCTACTATATAGTACTTACTTTGGTGTCTAAATTGCAGCTTCTTGGTAGTCCCGGAGCTTTTTTGGTGAATTTTCCCAAGCCCTGCCATATAAAGAAAACAATTACTTGATATCAGAAATGAACAAAGTTGCTGATATGGTGGATAATGATCGATTTAACTTACTTCTCGAGCATTTCAGTCATTTCCGCATACTCCTTGGGATCTTTTCGTCTCGAGTCTAAGACGATTACTACTCCTGCTCAAGCTTAATCTCTAGGAGAATATAGTGGAACCTGCATGCGCATGCATAACTCATCAATATTACATTTCTATAACCTGGACTAAATAAGGGAAACCGAATATGCCACAAGACAGTAACACTCACGTGTAGTTGTAAGGAAAGAGTATTCTATTTTTGTGTTCATTTATTTCCAACGATCGTAGCAAGTTGGCCTCGGTTTCCTTGGCACGATATTTAACATCATTTGCATTGATGAGATATGTGTTAATGAACCCAATATCACCCACTTGTTTTTTCTTCATTTCTGCGATCTTCAATCTGCATAATATAGTGAGGATATTTATAAATACATGCAATGAAAGAGCTGAGTTATATAGAGATACTTAATGATGTAAGTACTACTACTTACAGACGATGGCAGGTGACCGTTGCTTTATCGATGGCCAATTGATTGAAAAACTGATAGAACTCCTCAAATGGAATAGGCAACAGTTCAATTCCAAGGAGGTCATGCTCCTTTAACTCTCAAATACAAAGTATTCCTCCGTCGGACTCTTTGCAGGTTTTCATGTACCAATCATGCAATCTTCGCATCATCGTTGTTAGAGAACTTTCATCTTTGACGAGAGGCTTCCCGTACTAAATATCTTTGTATCTGCACCTCCAAGAAATCAAATTGTACATCGTCAGGCAAGTAATCTTGAGGATTGCCATAACGGGCACCATCCTCGGATCGGCGATGTCGCTAGCGAGCACCTTGAGCGGGGGCACGATTCCTTAAGCTTGTTCGCCGAGCTGGGCAATTTGTTTCCCAGCTCGTCGTTCTTTCATCCTTTGATCACCAGCGGTACTTCCCGATCTCTCCGCCTCGGCAAATGCCTTTCCAATAATGCGCTCATAGTTGCCTTTGGCGGAGACTTGGGTGGTTTTGTCGGGGCAGCAATGCGCTTCGCTTTGACGGATCTACCTTCTCCTCCGGAGGTGGATGTCTCTTTGCTTTCAACCCTTGAAACCAGTCATCCACTTGGTCTGCGCGATCTTCGCGTTTTCCTCCTCGCTCCTCTCGTCTGATAACTTCTCCGGAGTCTTGAGAAGGACCGAATCTGTATCTCCTCCCGCCTTTGGCGATCTTGCTAGACGCTGGCGGAAGCGAGCGGGCGGATGTCTTCTTTCCTTGCTTACGAGGCGGAGGAGAAGGACTACGACGCGCCCGGAGCAGCCGGAGCGGCGGCGGGTCTCTTCCGCCCTTGGCGGCGAGGCGGAGAAGGAGGCTGGCTGCGGACGCGCCCGGTGCAGCGGAGAAGGAGACGGAGTGCCGCCACGCGTCGGAGAAGGAGCCGGCCGAGTGCCCTGATCGTCCCTCGCCGGACGAGGAGGCGGTGGAGGAGGCGGCGTGCCCGGACTCGCCCGAGGAGGAGGAGGCGGAGGCGGTGGAGGAGGCGGAGTGCCCTGACTCGCCGGAGGAGGAGGAGGCGGTGCGTCGAGTTCGGAAGGTTGATGAGATCCTTCCGCCATAGGCATGGAGTCTTGAGCGAGAACCCAGCCGATACTCCCTTCACCGGTAGGGTGGTCAAGCCGGAGCTCCTCAAATCCCTCCGTTATTTCATCGACCATCACCTTAGCATATCCTTCGGAATCGGCGGCGGTGAAAAGTTGAGTCGGGTTTAGTGGGATAAGCAGAGCCAACAACCGCCTTGACCTTTAAATTGCTCCATTGCGCCATAAGGTGGCAACTTTCAGCATCCGTGATAGCATCCACGGGATAGCCGGCGAGGAGCCGTCAAGGCATGCTTTGCTGGCTGAAGCAGCTCGGTGGAAGCCACGCTGCTTCTCCGCCGAGATGGCGGGGTAACCGGGGAAGCTTGGCAGGTCGTTTGTTGTGATCGGCTGCTTCTCGTTCCTCTTCTCGTTCCTCTAGCCCCATTACCCTTTAAATGCAGCGCTGCATTAGGCTCTGCTCCGATTTCTTTCTCCTCTCATGGGTTTTGTAACCCCTGCGTCCGAAATCCAGCCTTCCACGAAAGGGAGCTGGCGTGCCTCGTGTGTCCGTCGAGGTGCTCGAGATTCCCGAGGGCCATTGTGAGCTCGTCCTTCTCCACATGCAGAACGAACTTCCCTTGCTGCGCTACTTCGATATAATGCTTAAGCCTCTTGGTGGTATGTCCAATTGTTCGTCCGTCCAAATGCACTTCCCTGTTATAGGGTCCAAGGATCCGCCATGACCCGAAGAACCAAGTCCGCAGCGGTCTGGCGGCGATTCATTGTCTCGGGTTCGATCCCTTTATCAAGCAGATCATTCTCAGCCTTGGACCACTTAGGCGGGCTATGAGGTAGCCACGACCCGTGCGATGATGAAGCTTCTTCTTCGCAGCATTTCTCTTGTTTGTCGCTGACATCTTTTTACTCTTTTCCGATGTCTTGTAGGCCACAAATGCGGGCCAGTCATCTCTGATCTTCTCATATTTGCCCGTGAAATTCTGGTGTCTCATTTTTTTCGACATACGTATTGAGGTCTTTCTTCCAATTCCTGAATAGTTCTGCCATCTTCTTAAGAGCAAAAGACTTGATTAATGGCTCTATTCTTTGGCTTCTCCGGATCATCCTCTGGCGGTAGGGTAAAATTTGACTTCAGCTCGGTCAAAGATCATTTTTCTGCATATCATTGACATAAGACACCTCGGGGTCTTCGTTCTTGAAGCTTATACCATTGGTGGATGCTGATCGGGATCTTGTCCCTAACGAGAACCCGCCTTTGAGCAACAAATGCCTTCTTTGTCCGGTAGGGTTCAATCGGTTGGCCGTCATGCGCGATTTCTATGATCTCAAACTTTTCATCCGAGCTCAACTTTTCTTGGGCCTCGTTTCTTTACGAAGTTGTGCTTTCGATCCGGAGGGCTAGAAGAAAGAACAAAGGCGAGTTAATTAATATGTGTACATATATATATACCAAAACAAAGATGAGAGCTAGTCGGCCAGGCTTAACTAATATATATACCTGGCGGACTCGGTTTGGTGATCACCGGAGCCGTCCTCACGGTCTACTTCTTGCACCGGCATTGGGTCATCGGAGCCATGTAAATCATAGCCAGCTGCTTCTTCACCCTCTCCTTCCAGACCATCGTTATCGACGCTGAGAAACATCATCGAGGAGACGACATCACTTCCGTGTGCAATTATGTCCCTCAACAACGCTTCTTGTGCTTCGTCTCGGGGGTGTCCATAGTTTCTACAAATATTTACAACATGGCAATTATTATTCAAACATGACAGATATGGATATATTAGTGCCAACGTAGAACTAGCTAGCTAATCACAATAAGGAATCATATTAGTGGCCTCGTATTTGCTTCTCTAGGGTTTGGGGTGGCCTCGACAACGCTTCAAGGGTTAGGGGTGGCCTCGAGAACGCTTCAAGCTAGGAGGGTGCGTAATATCGACCCCCACGTGTTGAAGCTATCGGGAGGGTCGGCGTTGAACAGTACATCTATGTCCCACAAGTAGGGTAGAGGGTCGTGGATCGCCGAGCGGTCGAGGTCAAGGGGTCGAAGATCGCCGAGGGTCGGGAGGTTGCCTAGTGTCAAAGGATTCAACAAAACCATGTCTTCATCATTAGTAAAGTAAAAGGTGCATGATGGTGCAAGCTCTCCAAAGTTGTTTTGGAGCAGGTCCCGAGATAGGATAATTAAGCTTTTTGGTACAAAGTTCAGCAAAAGGCAAATTATCCTATCAGGGACTCCATTCAGGCTAACTTTGGAGGACTTCACCATCATGCCATGGTTACTCGGCTAATGATGAAACCATGGATTTCTTCAATACTTTGACACTATCGGTACCCCCTATCGGAAAAGGAAGAAAAGAGGAAGAAGGAAGAAGGAAGAAGAAGAAGAAAAAGAAGAAAAAAAGGAGAAGAAGAAAAGAATAGAGTTTTTCTATTTTTCTTCTTCTCCTCTATTCCTTCTTCTTCTCCTCTTCTTTTTCTTCTTTTCCTCTCATTCTTTTCTTCTTCTTCTTCCTTCTTCCTTCGGATCCTAGAACCCTCAAACCCTCAAACCCTTGTGCCTCGAAACCTCGACCGGCCTCGGCGACCCTCGACCCTCAAAACATTGACCCTCGACCCGGCCTCGGCGACCCTCGACCCCTCTGTGACCCTCTCGACCCTCTAGCCTAGTTCCCGACCGTCGACCCCTCAGCGATCCTCGACACCCTCGTTCCCGATAAAAAGAAGAAGAAGAAGAAGAAGAAGAAGAAGAAGAAGAAATGAGAAGAAGAAAAAAGAGAAGAAGAAGAAAGAAGAAGAAAAAATAGAAGAAAAAAAGAGAGGAGAAGAAGAAGGAAAAGAGGAGAAGAAGAAAAAATAGAATTTTTTTTTCTTCTTCTCCTCTATTCCTTCTTCTTCTCCTTTTTTCTTCTACTTCCTCTTCTTATTTTTTTCTCCTCTTCTTCTCCTTCTTCCTTCTTCCTCTTTTATTCTTTTTCCTTATTTTCCTTCTTCCTCGGCGACCCTAACTCTAAAGCAGTACAACTTCCTCGACGTCCCGCCTCTCTCTAATGAACAAAATAAAATCTATGAATAAAAAAACATCATATTCTATGAACAAAAAACATCATATTCCATCCACATCGATCCATGCATACATCATATATATGATCATATCTATATATGCAGAAAAAATCACATATATATGCAGAAAAAAACATTAGATCAACACTGCCAAAAATCACATATATATGCAGAAAAAAAAACATTAGATCAACACTGCAAAAAGCATCATACATATATCCATACATCAATATATATACATTTATGAAAAAATCATGAACATTTATGAAAAAAAAATCATGGCGGCCGGCGAGGGCAGGTCTTGTGAGGCTCACTGTGGGCGGAGGCGACGGCGAGGTCGCGCGACGGAGGCGGCGGGAGGCGGAGGCGACGGCGAGGTCGGGAGGCGGAGGCGACGGCAAGGTCGGGAGGCAGGGCGGCGACGGCGAGGTCGGCGAGGTCGGCGAGGTCGCGGAGGCAGGCGGCGACGGCGAGGGCGGCGACGGGCGGGACGGCGACGACGAGGCAGGGCGACGGCGCTGGGCAGATGCGGTCGCGGCAACGCGGGGCAGAGGCGGCGACGGCGGCATAACGGGCGCGGCGACGGCGATGGTGACGACAGGCGTGGCGGCAGCGACGGTGTCGGCGGCGTCGGGGCAGCCTGGCGGCGTCGGGAGGTTGAGGGCAAATGGGCGATGAATCTGAAATATCCCAAGTGTTTTCTTATATAGCAAGGGCATTAGTCGGTTCGTAGCACGACCGGGACTAATGCTACTAGTCCCGGTTGGTGCCACCAACCGGGACCAAAGCCCAAATTTCAGCAGCCCAAAGCGGGAAGCGGCGACCTTTGGTCGGTTGGTGGCACCAACCGGGACTAAAGGGCATTAGTCCCGGTCGTGCCACGAACCGGACTAAACTCCACCTTTAGTCTCGGTTGGTGCCACCAACTGGGACCAAACTGTCTGCCCAGCGCCAAATGTTTAGTCCCACCTCGCTAGTTGAAGGCGCGGCACTTTGGTTTATAAGCGTTGGTGTCGTCCCCTTCGAGCTCCTCTCAAATGCAGGCTTTGGGCCTAATCATGCTACTCTTGCTGTGGGCCTATTGAGCCTCTGCGGCTGAATCTGGCCCATGTAGGGTTTCTAGTCGTTTTCTGGCCGTGGGGGCCTAGTAGGTGGCAGTTTTTTTTGCTTTATATTTTATTTCTTTTTTGCTTTTATTTTTAGAAAAAATATAAACTTTCTATTAGTGCCATTAGTTTTAAAATTTGAAAACACTTTTTTGTTTTCTGTGTTGCTTTATTTAATTTATTTTGTTTCTACTTACAAAAAAATACTTATTGTTGCTATTTTTATTTTTTCAAGTTTTTTGTTTTGTTTTCTGCATTATTTATTTTCTTTTGGTTTTTGCTTTATTTTTTAATTCTTTTTGCTTTTAGGTCAGCAAAATTATAAACTTTCTGTTAGTGCTTTTAGTTTTAGAAAAATATAAACTTTACATTTGTGCCATTAGTTTTAAAATTCAAAAACACTTTTTTGTTTTCTTTGTTGCTTTATTTATTTTATTTTGTTTCTACTTACAATAAAATGCTTATTGTTGCTATTATTATTATTATTTTCAAGTTTTTTGTTTTGTTTCCTGCATTATTTATTTTCTTTTGGTTTTTGCTTTATTTTTAATTCTTTTTTGCTTTTAGGTCGGCAAAATTATAAACTTTCTGTTAGTGCCATTTGTTTTAGAACAATTATAAACTTTCTGTTTGTGCCATTAGTTTTATAAAATTTGAATTCTTTGAAATTTGTGTGAATCACAAGTTTGTGAGCTCAACAAAGGCGTAGAGGGGCGGGCTTATAAACGGTGTGGCGCCCTTGGTTGGCGAGGTTCTCAAAGTTGGCATAGTATGTTCATGAACAAAAGCGGACAACGGTATCATACTCGTGTGTTACAAAGTTGGCATGGTATCATCATAATAGTTGCGGGAGAAAGTCTTCACTTTTTCTTCGCTTGTGTCGTTTGCTTATTCTTGCGTAACCATGGATAATCTTCATCATTTATCGGGATGCTTGGGTCAGCCTTGACTTTGAAGGGGAATTTCATGAAACTTTTCATACTCTTGAGACATGTCCATCTTGCCCTCCACTCCCGGGATGTCCCTTTTTCTGAAAAAGAACTATGTGGCGCTTTGGCTCATTGTATGATGTATTAAACCGTTATCTTTTCTTTTCCTCGATGCAGTAGACATGTCCTTCACATAGATAACCTGTGCCACATCATTGGCTAGGACGAGCGGTTCGTCGATTGTACCCAAGATTTTTCAGATCCATTGTTGTCATTCCGTCTTTGTGGGTCTACACACGCCTCTCTGACAGATTGACCCACTTGCACTTAAACAAAGGGACCTTAAAATCTACTCCGTAGTCAAGTTCCCATATGTCTACTATGTAACCATAATATGTGTCATTTCCCTTGTCGGTTCTTTGCATCAAAGCGGACACCGCTGTTTTGGTTGGTGCTCTTTTCATCTTGGTCGATCGTGTAAAATGTATTCCCATTTATCTCGTATCCTTTCCAAATCATTACAGTCGAAGATGGTCCCATGGACAACAAGTACAACTCATCACAAACAGTGTTGTCACCTCTGAGACGTGTTTCCAACCAACTGCTGAAAGTCCTGATGTGTTCACATGTAATCCGATCGTCGCCTTTGCTCCGGGTGTTTGGGCCTTGACTGTTCTTGTGTTCATCGACATACGGGTCACCAAGGTAGAGTTACGTAGAAGCTGTGTAGTGTGCTTGAGACCAAGAATATCCGTCCTGCATATTATTGAGTCTCTTCCAAGCGTGCCTTTTCGGTCAGTCTCCCCTCATACCGCGATTTAGGGAGACCTATCTTATTAAGGCCAGGAATGAAGTCAACACAAAACCCGATGACATCCTCTGTTTGATGGCCCATGGAGATGCTTCCTTCTGGCCTAGCACGATTCTGAACTTATTTCTTTAGGACTCCCATGAACCTCTCAAAGGGGTACATATTGTGTAGAAATACGGGCCCCGTAATGACAATCTCGTCGACTAGATGAACTAGGGCGTGCGTCATGATATTGAAGAAGGATGGTGGGAACACCAGCTAAAGCCCGACAAGACATTGCGCCACATCACTCCTTAGCGTTACTCTGATTTCTGGATCGATCACCTTCGAGATATTGAATTGAGGAATGCACATAGCTTCACAATGGCTAATCGGACGTTTTCCGGTAGAAGCCCTCTCAATGCAACCGGAAGCAGTTGCGTCATAATCACGTGGTAGTCATGAGACTTTAGGTTATGGAACTTTTTCTCTGACATATTTATTATTTCCTTTATATTCGACGAGAAGCCAGTCGGGACCTTCATACTGAGCAGGCATTGAAAGAATATTTATTTTTGTTCTTTCGTAAGAGCGTAGCTGGCAGGACCTTCATACTGCTTCGGAGGCATGCCCTCTTTTTCGTGCAAGCGTTGCAGGTCCTCTCGTGCCTCAGGTGTATCTTTTGTCTTCCCATACACGCCCAAGAAGCCCTAGCAGGTTCACGCAAATCTTCTTAAATCACGTGCATCACGTCGATCGAAGAGCGGACCTCTAGGTCTTTCCGATGAGGGTAGGTCCCAAAGTATAGATTTCTTCTTCCACATGGGTGCGTGATTCTCGGCGTCATTCGGAACAGCTAGTCCGCCGGGACCCTTTCCAAAGATTACGTGTAAATCATTGACCATAGCAAATGCGTGATCACCGATGCGCATGGCGGGCTTCTTCCGGTGATCTGCCTCGCCTTTGAAATGCTTGCCTTTCTTTCAACATTGATGGTTGGTCGGAAGAAATCGGCGATGGCCCGGTACACATTCTTCCTGCAGCTTCCGGTATATACTATCGGTGTCAAGTAAACAGTGCGTGCATGCGTGGTATCCCTTGTTTGTCTGTCACGAAAGGTTCTTGAGAGCGGGCCAATCGTTGATTGTCACGAACAACAACGCCTTCAGTCAAATTCCTCCTTTTGTGCTCATCCCACGTCGTACACCGTTTCCATTCCACAGCTGTAAAGTTCCTCAACTAATGGCCTTAGGTACACATCAATGTCGTTGCCGGGTTGCTTAGGGCCTTGGATGAGAACCGACATCATAATAAACTTCCGCTTCATGCACATCCAAGGAGGAAGGTTATACATACATAGAGTCACGGGCGAGTCTTTGTGATTGCTGCTCTGCTCCCGAAAGGATTAATGCCATCCGCGCTTAAAGCAAACCATACGTTCCTTGGGTCCTTTGCAAACTCATCCCGATACTTTCTCTCGATTTTTCTCCACTGCGACCCGTCGGTGGTGCTCTCAACTTCCGTCTTTCTTACGGTCCTCACCGTGCCATCGCATCAACTTGGCATGCTCTCCGTTTACGAGCAGACGTTTCAACCGTGGTATTATAGGAGCATACCACATCACCTTCGCAGAACCCTCTTCACAGGAGGCTCGCCGTCAACATCACCAGGGTCATCTCGTCTGATCTTATACCGTAATGCACCGCATACCGGGCATGCGTTCAGATCCTTGTAGGCACCACGGTAGAGGATGCAGTCATTAGGGCATGCATGTATCTTCTCCACCTCCAATCCTAGAGGGCATACCACCTTCTTTGCTGCTTATGTACTGTCGGGCAATTCGTTATCCTTTGGAAGCTTCTTCTTCATTATTTTCAGTAGCTTCTCAAATCATTTATCGAGCCTGACATTCTCTGCCTTCCACTGCAGCAATCCGAGTACGGTACCGAGCTTTGTGTTGCCATCTTCGCAATTGGGGTACAACCCTTTTTGTGATCCTCTAACATGCGATCGAACTTCAGCTTCTCCTTTTGACTTTCGCATTGTGTCCTTGCATCGACAATGACCCGGCGGAGATCATCATCATGGGGCACATCGTCTGGTTCATCTTGATCTTCAGCAGCTTCGCCCGTTGCAGCACCATCGTGCACATCGTGCAGTGCAACTTGATGTTCAAGAGCATCACCGTATTCAGGGGCACATAGTTGTCATCGTACTCTTCTTCCTCGCCATCTTCCATCATAACCCCTATTTCTCCGTGCCTCGTCCAAACATTATAGTGTGGCATGAAACCCTTGTAAAGCAGGTGGGTGTGAAGGATTTTCCGGTCGAGTAAGACTTCAGATTCCCACATATAGGGCATGGACAACACATAAAACCATTCTGCTTGTTTGCCTCAGCCACTTGAGAAAAGCATGCACGCCCTTAATGTACTCGGAGGTGTGTACATCACCGTACATCCATTGCGGTTCATCTGCGTGCATTATATATAATTAAGTGTGTCAAAAATCATTACGAACATCATGAATAGATAATTAAATGACCAAATTAATAGAAGTTCATCATCACATAAAAACCAAAGTACATACATAGTTCTCATCTAACAACATAAAGCTCTGCAGAGCATCTAAATTAATTAAACCATACATTGAAACTATGTAAAACATTTCAATGTGAAAACAAATCGATCATAATCTCAACCAAGGTAACAACTGATCCAACGGCATAATGATACCAAGCCTCGGTATGAATGGCATATTTTCTAATCTTTCTCATCTTCAAGCGCATTGCATCCATCTTGATCTTGTGATCATCGGCGACATCCATAACATGCAACTCCAATATCATCTTCTCCTCCTCAAGTTTTTTTATTTTTCCTTCAAGAAATTGTTTTCTTCTTCAACTAAATTTAACCTCTCGACAATAGGGTCGGTTGGAATTTCCGGTTCAACAACCTCCTAGATAAATAAAATCTATGTCACGTTGGTGGCTTAATTTTCATAAACAATAAATGAACCAATAGTTATGAAAAGATAATATATACCACATCCGAATCATAGACAGGGGACGAGGGCCGACGGGCGGATACCAAAACCATCGCACTGTATAAGATGCAATAATAAAAGTAAGAAAATAATACAAGTAAGAATATTTTTCCTTTCGGAAAGAAGATAAGAACAAGAGGCTCACCACGGTGGTCTTTGGCGATGAGATCGCCATGGTGATCGGCAATGTGAAAGGCAGGGGACGGGCGTGACGGACCGCTAAACCTAGACAAATATTGAGGAAAATGGAGGTTAGAGGTCGAGCTTGGAGAGGAGAAAGCTTAAGTAGTGTGGCTCGGGCATTCCATCGAACACCTTGTGTGCATAGGAGGTGAGCTAGAGCACCACCAAGCCCCATCCCCCTCGGCCAGAAAAAAGCGAGCAGTGTGCTCTGCTCTTGCCTTGAGGGCTATATATAAGCACCATTAGCCCGGTTGGTGGCATGAACCGGGACTAAAGGGAAGCCTTTGATCCCGGTTCATGCCACCAACCGACCAATAGTGGCGGGCGAGCCAGGACCATTGGTCCCGGTTAAATCGTCCCACCAACCGGGACCAAAAGGTCCGGACGAACCGGGACCAATGGCCCACGTGGCCCGGCCGGCCCCCTGGGCTCACGAACCGGGATAAATGCTCGCATTAGTCCCGGTTCTGGATTGAACTGGGACTAATGGGCAAAACAGGACTCAACGATAGCCCCTTTTTCTACTAGTGGTAGTCCATGGCGAGGCAGAGCCTGTAGGTCTCAGAATCGCGAAAGAGTCCGTGAGAGCTGACGACATGAGGGTTCGGGGTGCAGGCCTCAAGGAAGTCGGCCTCGTCCTGCATCTCTTTGTTGGCGGCGGCAAGATCGCCGTTGGAGCGGAGGACCTTGATGGCGACGGTCTTGCCCGTGACGCGGTGGCGCGCCTTGAGGACGGCGCCGAAGCTGCCCTCGCCGAGGCAGGGCGTGTCATCGAACTCGAAGGCCGCGGTGGTGCCGATGCGGACGCGCCTCCTCTTGCAGCAGGAGATTTCTGGTTCTTGATCCGTCCCGTGGCCGGCAGCTGGTCGCTTGCCGACAGCCATGACGCTAGCTCGAGCTGGACTAGGGCTTCGCTTCTCGTGGACTGCTTGCCGGCCGGGGTGCGCGATGGATCGGAGGTGGAAGCAGTTGATCGAGGAAGGCAGGGAGGAGCTAGGGTTAAGAACTTGAGATCTAGCTAGGAAAACATTTCTCGGTATGGATCAAGCTTACGTATATATGAGAGCTCGTTTTCGACTAGGCTGCGTAGTGGGTATTGACCGGCACCATATGCATAACTTGTTTCCTTGTCGCTTCCGTACGTGTATACGCACCCACCCGGATTCCATCGACCAGCCATGCACAATCGATGGAGTTAGCTATGCTATCCCGATTGTGATTCTACTCGGACTCGGAGTAAATCGAGTCAATTGCATGGCTTGCATGTCGTTGTGCTAGCTTGCACTACGAGTCAAAGGATGTTGCCCTACCTACAGGTTTAGTCAAAGTTTTTTTTTGCGGGTACATGTTTAGTCAAAGTTGGAGTTGGCTGTGGTGTGCATATTTGTGTTTGCATGTACATATGTGTGGGCCCGACTATACTATATCAACCATGCGGCTGACCCGACTATACTATATCAAGCATGCGGCTGATGATTTTCGTCTGCTTTCAGTCCAACTAGAGGGCGAGGTAGGCTTTGCCGTGTCATTTCTCAGACATGAGTTAACTTTTTATTTTGCGGGCTATTATGGTTAGAGGTGAATTCTTTTATCCAGATGTAAGTGTCACATGTGTGACACGAAGTAAAACTTTCCTGACATTTTTACATTAAAGTTGTCATCCAAAAAATAAAAATAAAAACTAAAACTTGCAATCCAAACATAAAGTTGCCACAGGTAACTAAACTTGCCACAAAAAAAGTCAGGACAGAATTGCTTCATGCCATACGTGTCTCACTTATTAGGGTCATACTTTTATACCGAAAAACAAAGAACTGAACTGAATTAGTTGGTTGATATTTCTGGTTTATTTGATTTATGGTGTTTTGTGTTCACGTGTATTGCCCATTTTCATCATGCATGAACTGAATTGACCATTAGCCCATATGTCACATCTAGGCATGGCATTAAGCCCATATACAATGCACACCCCATGCAATCCAATTCACTCATGCCTCTGCCTCCTAAAGTCGCTTTCTTTGTATATAGATTTTCGTCCTCAAAAGGACTTCAATCTCTTAACCTCTTTGTATATAGGTTAGATCTACTGCCACATAGCCTAGCCGATGCCGTCGCCCATGCCGCGTAGACGTAGCCGACGCTCTCCCCCTCCCCCTCCACCATCAGATGTTGATGCATCACCCCTTCCCGTGACATCTCCTCCCCCACCAGCTGTAGCGTTGCTATCGGCTGCATCGTCCAGGGCTACCTCCCCTCCACCACCGGCCACAGCCTCCACCG
The DNA here is from genome assembly GCA_021605145.1 of Aegilops bicornis. NCBI lineage: Eukaryota > Viridiplantae > Streptophyta > Magnoliopsida > Poales > Poaceae > Aegilops > Aegilops bicornis. Next base: position 565,239,485 of record CM038672.1, on the reverse strand, counting down.
CCGGCCGAACCCCTACCCTCCGCTGCCCTCAACCACCAGCGAAGCCTCCACAAGCCGATCCCCTCCCCTCCCCTACTCTCCACCACCAGGTGCAGCCTCCACAAGCCACCCCTTCCCTCCCCTGCTCTCCGCCACCAGCCGCAGCGTCAGGGCCACCTCCCTCCTCTCCCCCACCACCAGCCGATCCCTCCCCATCTCCCTCCACCACCAGCTGCAGCCTGCAAGCCGATCCCTCCCTCCACGACCCAACCCCCTCCCCGTCTCTCCACCATCAGCCACAACCCCCTCCCGAAGGCCGCTACTTTGACGAGGATGGAGAACTCTTCAACGACAAGGACGGGGAAGGCCTCTCCTACAATCGGCCACAGCCTCCACCGTATGGCCTTGTCGCCATCTCCTCACTCTGCTCTCTGTTTTTAATTGCTTGGAACATTTGGTAGTCATAGCTACATGTTTTACTTTGGTCGTTCGTATATATAAATGCAGAATATAATCTCTGTTACACCTGTACCAATTCAATGAGGGCTAGTCCATTTGTATTGCCCATGAGACAACTATCTAGATATTCTTTGGTTTATTCTCTCTCAGAACATGCTTAATAATAGAGCCAACTGCTGGCTATATCGTATTGCCATGTCACTTAGAGTTGGTCTAATAGCCCACCCAATAGTACTCCCTCCGTAAAGAAATATAAGAGCGTTTAGAGTAGTGATCTAAACGCTCTCATATTTCTTTACAGATGGAGTAGTTAGCAAAAGATATATACTACTCCCTCTGTAAAAAATATAAAAGCGTTTAGATTAGTGATCTAAACGCTCATATATTCTTTACAGAGAGTACTGATTAATACATTGCTCACCTCTAACGAAAACTCTTGAAGCTTGTGTTGCAGCCGGCTATTACTCTACAACTCATTTCTATTCCCTCTCCTCCATCTCTCCTTCCACTCAGCATAAAATGTGACATGGCAACTCCTATAGCATTGCTTACATCATGTTATTATACGTTCCCTCGGTCACAAAGTTGTCCAGCTCCTATTCTTGTTCCCTAATCACTATTTGTCCAAGAGTAGCTAGATCATTAGAAAAAGAGCTATTTATCCAAGGCTTTTTTAGGGAAGCTTTGAATTCTTCTGTTTGAGAGCATGAGGCGTTGTAAAAAAATGCTCTTTTGATCCCCATCGCGACCAAATATCTCTTATTCTAAAAATCTGCATTGGGTTTTTGAGTGCTTTTTAGTTACTAATAATTACTTCTTTTTGTAAGAAAGGTTGGTTTTCTTTTGAGACAAGGGGTCAGGTTAACTAGTTTTTTTAGAAACACCTATAGTTTTATTCAAACTCGCAACCATTACAGAGTACGACGATTTTGATCCATTATCAAAGAAATTGCAAAGTAACTCCTACAACTAAGAATTACAATGAGATCTCTTGGAGGCATCTTCTCCTTGGTATCAATCTTTGCAAAATTTGCTATATTCCACCAATTTATTCATCTTTTGTTTTGTCAGCTGTGAGGACACTGAGCAGGCAGTGCGTATTGAGGCCCTATCACCGCCAAACCCCTTTCCATCTTTTTCAGCATTGATGCCAGCTGGATTGCTTATTAAATATTTTCTGAGAGTTGATGCCGATGGCTTATTTCACACATATCCTCATCGGGGTGGTCCGTTTAAGAGCTTAGAAGAAACCCAGGAGGCCATAGACACCTATCATGCTAATCGGATTAAAATCAAGTAATGATTTCATAACTTTGCTTTTATTTTTTTGCGTTGAAGTATTATTTTTGATTGTTTAGCAAATTATTCTAGAAACTCAGAATGCGTTTCTTTTTCTATTTTACTGGGTACTAGTGTGATTTGATTGCTGCTAGGTGCTTGTACTTTTTCTCAGCTATGTGATTGTGTTTTCAGATTCCTTACCCAGCGTTGTTGTACGGGTCAGGACTGAATGGCCTCTTGTTGGTGATCACTGTGGACCATTGCCGCTGTGATATAAGAGCAAACCATTGATTTGTTTGCCACGACTTATTCTTGTTTGGGAGTAGTAATTAGCATTCTGTCATCTATCATAAATCTAGGTACATTACCTAAGTCAAGATTAGTTTACCACTCATAGAAAGCATAGTCCCTTGCCAAGAAGCTGCTTTCTTTCCCACTATCTCTTTGACAGGTTCCAATCACTATTATTAAGTTCCCTATAATGCAGAGGGATGCCCAGGTATCTAGAAGGGAATATACACTTCAACACCCCCTCATGTGTGATGCTGGAAGTCGACACGTGGATAGACTCAGAGGCATGGCTCAAGAGGCCTATATGTGGGCAAAGGGGGGCAGCACCAATTTTTGGATAAATTGCAAAAGCCAGGACTTGAACTCAAGACCTTAGCTCCGATACCATGTTAAGCTTCATGCACTAGCCAACACAACCAAAAGTCCGAACTAATGGAAAGGGCTAGACAATCCACATATACACTTCAACAAAGTTGAGGGACTGATAAGCCTTTAATGAAACCTTATTCTTGGGCTCTTTTGATAAGAGTAGCCAGAACCAGCAGCAATATTAAAAAGTGAAGGAGAGAAGGGATCTTCTTGCCTGAGCCCTTTCCTAGTAGCAAACCAACTACCTATTGATACGTCTCCAACGTATTTATAATTTTTGATTCTCAATGCTACTTTATCTATTGTTTTGGACTATAATGGGCTTTTATTTTCCACTTTTATATTACTTTTGGGACTAACCTATTAACCGGAGGCCCAGCCGCAAATTCTTTGTTTTGCCTTTTTCAGTGTTTCGAAGAAACGGAATATCAAACGGAGTCCAAACGGAATGAAACGTTCAGAAACATGATTCTCTCACCGAACGTGATCCAGGAGACTTGGACCCTACACCAAGGAACAACGGAGGCGGTCACGAGGGTGGGGGGAGCCCCCCCCCCCCTAGGGCGCGCCACCTGCCTTGTGGGCCCCTTGTTGCTCCACCGACGTACTCCTTCCTCCTATATATACCTACGTACCCCCAAACGATCAGTACAGGAGCCAAAAACCTAATTCCACCGCGCAACTTCCTGTATCCACGAGATCCCATCTTGGGGCCTGTTAGGAGCTCACGGGAGGGCATCCACCACGGAGGGCTTCTACATCAACACCATAGCCTCTCCGATGAAGTGTGAGTAGTTTACTTCAGACCTTCGGGTCCATAGCTAGTAGCTAGATGGCTTATTATCTCTTTTTGGATCTCAATACAATGTTCTCCCCCTCTCTCGTGGAGATCTATTCGATGTAATCTTCTTTTTGCGGTGTGTTTGTTGAGACCGATGAATTCTGGGTTTATGATCCAGCTTATCTATGAATAATATTTGAATCTTCTCTGAATTCTTTTATGTATGATTGAGTTATCTTTGCAAGTCTCTTCGTATTATCCGTTTGGTTTGGCCAACTAGATTGGTAGTTCTTGCAATGGGAGAAGTGCATAGCTTTGGGTTCAATCTTGTGGTGTCCTTACCCAGTGACTGAAAGGGTTGCAAGGCACGTATTGTATTGTTGCCATCGAGGATAACAAGATGGGATATTTATCATATTGCATGAATTTATTCCTCTACATCATGTCATCTTGCTTAAGGTGTTACTCTGTTTTAACTTAATACTCTAGATGCATCTTTGGATAGCGGTCGGTGAGTGGAGTAATAGTAGTAGATGCTTGAGAATCGTTTGATCTACTTTTCACGGACGTGATGCCTATATACTTGATCATACCTAGATATACTCATAACTATGCTCAATTCATCAATTGCTCAACAGTAATTTGTTCACCCACCGTAGAATACTTATGCTCTTGAGAGAAGCCACTAGTGAAACCTATGGCCCCCGGGTCTATTCTCATCATATCAATCTCTATCACTTTTATACTTGCTTTGTTTTTTACTTTGCCTTTTACTTTTCACTTTGCATCTATATACCAAAAATACCAAAAATACCAAAAATATTATCTCTATCAGATCTCACTCTCGTAAGTGACCGTGAAGGGATTGACAACCCCTAATCGCGTTGGTTGCGAGTAGCTATCGTTTTGTGCGGTCTGAGGGACTTGTCGTGGCCTCCTCTTGGATTGATACCTTGGTTCTCAAAAAGCTGAGGGAAATACTTACGCTACTCTGCTGCATCATCCTCTCCTCTTTGGGGAAAACCAACGCATAAGCTCAAGGCGTAGCAAGAATGATTTCTGGCGCCGTTCTTGGGAGTCTCATAAAAAGTCAACATATCAAGTACCCATCACAATCCCTATCTCTCGCACTACATTATTTTCCATTTGCCTCTCGTTTTCCTCTCCCCCACTTCACACTTGCCGTTTTATTCGCCCTCTCTTTCCCAATCTCCTCCTCTTTTTCCCTTTGCCTTTTGTTTGCCCGTGTGTTAGTTTGCTTGTTTGTCGCGATGGCTCAAGATGCTACCAAATTGTGTGACTTCACCAATACCAATAATAATGATTTCCTTAGCAGTCCGATTGCTCCTCTTGCCAATAACGAATCTTGTGAAATCAATACTTCTTTGTTGAATCTTGTTATGAAATATCAATTCGCCGGCCTTCCTAGTGAAGATGCCGCTACTCATCTGAATAGCTTCGTTGATTTATGTGATATGCAAAAGAAAAAAGATGTCGATAATGATGTCGTTAAGTTGAATCTATTTCATTTTTCGCTTAGAGATCGTGCTAAAGTGTGGTTTTCATCTTTGCCTAAAAATAGTATTGATTCTTGGAACAAGTGGAAAGATGCTTTTATCTCTAAGTATTTTCCTCTCGCTAAGATTATCTCTCTTAGGAACGATATTATGAATTTTAAGCAACTTGATCATGAACATGTTGCACAAGCTTGGGAGAGAATGAAATTAATGATACGTAATTGTCCTACTCATGGTTTGAACTTGTGGATGATTATACAAAAAATTTATGCCGGATTGAATTTTTCTTATAGAAATCTTTTATATTCGGCCGCGGGAAGCACTTTTATGGAAATCACTCTAGGAGATGCTACTAAACTTCTAGATAATATTATGGATAATTATTCTCAATGGCATACTGAAAGATCTACTAATAAAGAAGTGCATGCGATAGAAGAAATTAATGTTTTGAGTGGAAGGATGGATGAACTTATGAAATTATTTGCTACTAAGAGTGTTTCTTCTTATCCTAATGATAAGCCTTTGTCTACCTTGATTGAGAATAATAATGAATCTATGGATGTGAATTTTGTTGGTAGGAATAATTTTGGTAACAACGCCATTATAGAGGGAATTTTAATCCTAGGCCTTATCCTAGCAATCCTTCTAATAATTATGGAAATTCCTACAACAACTTTTATGGAAATTTTAATAAGATGCCCTCTGAATTTGAGAGTAGTGTTAAAGATTTTATGAATTCACAAAAGAATTTTAATGCTTTGCTTGAGGAGAAATTGCTTAAAGTTGATGATTTGGCTAGGAACGTTGATAGAATTTCTCTTGAGGTTGATTCTTTAAAGCTTAGATCTATTCCTCCTAAGCATGATATCAATGAGTCTCTCAAAGCTATGATAATTTCCATTTATGAGTGCAAAGAAAGAACCGCTAGGATGCGTGCTTCCAAAGATGCCTTTATTAAAACGTGTTCTTCTAATTCATATGAAAATCAAGATGAAGATCTAAAAGTTATTGATGTGTCCCCTATTAAATCTTTGTTTTGCAATATGAATCTTGATGAAACTTAATATGATCTTCCTTTACCTAGAAGGCATTCTAAGAATTGAGTTTTAGATCTTGATGATGAAATTGATAAAAGTGGGGTTGAAAGAAATAAAAATCTAGATGTCGCTAAACCCACTATATTGGATCTCAAGGAATTTAATTATAAAAATTGCTCTTTAATTGATTGTATTTCCTTGTTGCAATCCGTGCTAAATTCTCCTCATGCTTATAGCCAAAATAAGGCCTTTACCGAACACATTGTTGATGCCTTGATGCAATCTAATGAAGAAAAACTCGAGTTGAAAGTTTCTATCCCTAGGAAACTCTATGATGAGTGGGAACCTACTATCAAAATTAAAATTAAAGATTATGAGTTTCATGCTTTGTGTGATTTGGGTGCTAGTGTCTCTACTATTCCCAAAACTTTGTGTGATTTGCTAGATTTCCGTGACTTTGATGATTGCTCTCTAAACTTGCATCTTGCGGATTCCACTATTAAAAAGCCTATTGGAAGGATTAATGATGTTCTTATTGTTGCAAATAGGAATTATGTGCCCGTAGATTTTATCGTTCTCGATATAGATTGCAATCCTTCATGTCCTATTATTCTTGGTAGACCTTTCCTTAAAACGATTGGTGCAATTATAGATATGAAGGAAGGGAATATTAGATTCCAATTTCCATTAAAGAAAGGCATGGACACTTTCCTAGAAAGAAAATAAAATTACCATATGAACCTATTATGAGAGCCACTTATGGATTGCCTACCAGAGATGGCAATACCTAGATCTATCCTTGCTTTTATGCCTAGCTAGGGGCGTTAAACGATAGCGCTTGTTGGGAGGCAATTTTTGCTTCTGTTTAGCAATAAATAATCCATCTAGCCTCTGTTTGGATGTGGTTTTATGTTTTAATTAGTGTTTGTGCCAAGTTAAACCTATTGGATCTTCTTGGATAATAGTTATTTGATCTTGCTGTAATTTCCAGAAACTTTGCGCTCAGTGCCCGAATTGTTAAAAATCACCAGAATGTGATAAAATACTGATTCCAATTGCTTCTGTTCAATAAACAAATTGTATAGGTCTTATAAGTTTGGTAGAATTTGTTCAGTTCCAGAAGTTTGCGTTAGTTACAGATTACTACAGACTGTTCTGTTTTTGACAGATTCTGTTTTGCGTGTGTTGTTTGCTTATTTTGATGAATCTATGGCTAGTAAAAGAGTTTATGATCCATAAAGAAGTTGGAATACAGTAGGTTTAACACCAATATAAATAAAGAATGATTTCATTATAGTACCTTAAAGTAGTCTTTTGTTTTCTTTCTCTAACGGAGCTCACGAGATTTCTATTGAGTTTTGTGTTGTGAAGTTTTCAAGTTTTGGGTGAATTCTTTTGATGGATTATGGAACAAGGAGTGGCAAGAGCCTAAGCTTGGGGATGCCCATGGTACCCCCAAGATAATCCAAGGACACCAAAAAGTCAAAGCTTGGGGATGCCCCGGAAGGCATCCCCTCTTTCGTCCACTTCCATCGGTAATTTACTTAGAGCTATATTTTTATTCACCACATGATAAGTGTTTTGCTTGGAGCGTCTTGTATTATTTGCGTCTTTGCTTGCTAGTTTACCACAATCATCCTTGATGTACACACCTTTTGAGAGAGCCATACATGAATTGGAATTTGATAGAATACTCTATGTGCTTCACTTATATCTTTTGAGCTTGATAGTTTTGCTCATAGTGCTTCACTTATATCTTTTGAGCGTGATAATTTTTGCTCTAGTAATTCACTTAGATCTTTTAGAGAACGGTGGTGGATTTGTCTTAAAGAAACTTGATCTCTCATGCTTCACTTAGATTATTTTGAGAGTCGTTAATAGCATGGTAATTTGCTTAATGTTAATATACTTGGTATTCAAGATATGTGAAACTTTCTTTTGAGTGTGTTGAATACTAAGATAAGTTTGATGCTTGATAATTGTTTTGAGATATGAAGATTGTGATATTAGAGTCATGCTAGTTGATTAGTTGTGAATTTAAAGAATACTTGTGTTAAAGTTTGTGATTCCCGTAGCATGCACGTATGGTGAACCGTTATGTGATGAACTCGGAGCATGATTTATTTATTGATTGTCTTCCTTGTGAGTGGCGGTCGGGGACGAGCGATGGTCTTTTCCTACCAATCTATCCCCCTAGGAGCATGCGCGTAATACTTTGCTTTGATAACTTCTAGATTTTTGCAATAAGTATATGAGTTCCTTATGACTAATGTTGAGTCCATGGATTATACGCACTTTTTCCTATCCTTCCACCGCTGCTAGCCTCTCTAATACCGCGCACCTTTCGCCGGTATCATACATCCACCATATACCTTCCTCAAAACAGCCACCATACCTACCTATCATGGCATTTCCATAGCCATTCCGAGATATATTGCCATGCAACTTTCCACCGTTCCGTTTATTATGACACGCTCCATCATTGTCATATTGCTAGCATGATCATGTAGTTGACATCGTATTTATGGCAAAGCCACCGTTCATAATTCGTTCATACATGTCACTCATGTTTCATTGCATATCCCGGTACATCACGGAGGCATTCATATAGAGTCATATTTTGTTCTAAGTATCGAGTTGTAATTGTTGAGTTGTAAGAAAAATAAAAGTGTGATGATCATCATTATTAGAGCATTGTCCCAAGTGAGGAAAGGATGATGGAGACTATGATTCCCCCACAAGTCGGTATGAGACTACGGACGAAAAATAAAAAAAATAAAAAAAAAGAGGCCATAAAAAAAGAAAAGAGAAAAGGCCCAAAAAATGAGAGAAAAAGAGAGAAGGGACAATGTTACTATCCTTTTACCACACTTGTGCATCAAAGTAGCACCATGATCTTCATGATAGAGAGTCTCTCATTTTGTCACTTTCATATACTAGTGGGAATTTTTCATTGTAGAACATGGCTTGTATATTCCAATGATGGGCTTCCTCAAATGCCCTAGGTCTTCGTGAGCAAGCGAGTTGGATGCACACCCACTTAGTTTCTTTTGTTGAGCTTTCATATACTTATAGCTCTAGTGCATCCGTTGCATGGCAATCCCTACTCACTCACAGTGATATCTATTGATGGGCATCTCCATAGCCCGTTGATACGCCTAGTTGATGTGAGACTATCTTCCCTCTTTTTGTCTTCTCCACAACCACCATTCTATTCCACCTATAGTGCTAAATCCATGGCTCACGCTCATGTATTGCGTGATGATTGAAAAAGTTTTGAAAATGTTAAAGTATGAAACAATTGCTTGGCTTGTCATCGGGGTTGTGCATGATTTAAATATTTTGTGTGGGGAAGATGGAGCATAGCCAGACTATATGATTTTGTAGGGATAACTTTCTTTGGCCATGTTATTTTGAGAAGACATAATTGCTTAGTTAGTATGCTTGAAGTATTATTATTTTTATGTCAATATGAACTTTTGTCTTGAATCTTTCGGATCTGAATATTCATACCATGATTAAGGAGATTTACACTGAAATTATGCCAAAGTATCAATCCGCATCAAAAATTCTCTTTTTATCATTTACCTACTCGAGGACGAGCAGGAATTAAGCTTGGGGATACCTGATACGTCTCCAACGTATCTATAATTTTTGATTGCTCCATGCTACTTTATCTATTGTTTTGGACTATAATGGGCTTTTATTTTCCACTTTTATATTACTTTTGGGACTAACCTATTAACCGCAGGCCCAGCCCAGAATTGTTGTTTTTTGCTTTTTTCAGTGTTTCGACGAAACGGAATATCAAATGGAGTCCAAACAGAATGAAACCTTCGGAAACGTGATTCTCTCACCGAACGTGATCCAGGAGACTTGGACCCTACGCCAAGGAACAACGGAGGCGGTCACGAGGGTGGGGGGCGCCCCCCCCCCCCCTACGACGCGTCCCCCTGCCTCGTGGGCCCCCTGTTTCTCCACCGACGTACTCCTTCCTCCTATATATACCTACGCATTCAAACGATCGTAACACGAGCCAAAACCTAATTCCACTGCCGCAACTTCCTCAGATCCACGAGATCCCATCTTGGGGCCTGTTAGGAGCTCACGAGGGGGCATCCACCATGGAGGGCTTCTACATCAACACCATAGCCTCTCCGATGAAGTGTGAGTAGTTTACTTCAGACCTTCGGGTCCATAGCTAGTAGCTAGATGGCTTATTCTCTCTTTTTGGATCTCAATACAATGTTCTCCCCCTCTCTCGTGGAGATCTATTCGATGTAATCTTCTTTTTGCGGTTTGTTTTTTGAGATCAATGAATTGTGGGTTTATGATCCAGCTTATCTATGAATAATATTTGAATCTTCTCTGAATTCTTTTATGTTTTATTGAGTTATCTTTGCAAGTATCTTCGAATTATCCGTTTGGTTTGGCCAACTAGATTGGTAGTTCTTGCAATGGGAGAAGTGCATAGCTTTGGGTTCAATCTTGAAGTGTCCTTACCAAAGGATGTAAAGGGTTGCAAGGCACGTATTGTATTGTTGCCATCGAGGATAACAAGATGGGGTATTTATCATATTGCATGAATTTATTCATCTTCATCATGTCATCTTGCTTAAGGCGTTACTCTGTTTTTAACTTAATACTCTAGATGCATGCTGGATAGCGGTCGATGAGTGGAGTAATAGTAGTAGATGCAGAATTGGTTCGATCTACTTGTCACGGACGTGATGCCTATATACATGATCATACCTAGATATACTCATAACTATGCTCAATTCTGTCAATTGCTCAACAGTAATTTGTTCACCCACCGTAGAATACTTATGCTCTTGAGAGAAGCCACTAGTGAAACCTATGGCCCCCGGGTCTATTCTCATCATATCAATCTCTATCACTTTTATACTTGCTTTGTTTTTACTTTGCCTTTTACTTTTCACTTTGCATCTATATACCAAAAATACCAAAAATATTATCTCTATCAGATCTCACTCTCGTAAGTGACCGTGAAGGGATTGATAACCCCTAATCGCGTTGGTTGCGAGTAGCAATCGTTTTGTGCAGGTACGAGGGACTTGTGCGTGGCCTCCTACTGGATTGATACCTTGGTTCTCAAAAACTGAGGGAAATACTTACGCTACTCTGCTGCATCATCCTCTCCTCTTTGGGGAAAACCAACGCAAGCTCAAGACGTAGCACCTATCATGTCATTCAGAGTATTAGCAACCTTGCCATTGCAGAGAATAGCTTTAATCCGCTGCACAAACTTCCTAGGGAAACCTTTCATTTCGAGGACTGAAAACATAAATTCAAAATTGATTTTGTCGTACGCCCTCTCAAAACCTACTTCAAGAAAAGCACCAGCTTGTTTGCTCTTATTTAAAGAATGTAAAGTCTCATGTAGCAGTACTACACTATCTAAAATATAACAGCCTGTAACAAAAGCATTATGAATCTTGCACACTACATTCTCTGCAACTAGCATAGCTCTAGTTGGCAATCAGGGTTTTGGTAAAAAAATGTAAACGCCACATTAAGCATGCAAATAGTTCTATACATTTGGATCTTGTCATTGCCCCTTGGCAATCAGGTTGAAAATTCCATAGTCGAGTCTAGAGATAACAATAACACCGTCAAAAAAGACATTACAAAGCTGTAAAAGATCATTGCAAACCAGCTTCCAAAAAAATTTGATAGAACTCTGCAGGCCACATGAGCAGCAGCTAAATCTTCCAATGGGTTTTGCAGGCCCACTTTTAGCTTGTCAGGAATAAATACTGTTTTGAGCCCAACTTCTCTGTTAGGGGTTTTAGTGGCTCTAGTAGTCCTGACCAGTGTGGGGCTTCTGTTTTCTTTGTCATGAAGTTGCTCCCCTGCAGTATCATCATCATGTATCTGTTTCTCAGTTTTTCTGCACTAATTCCTCAATCTTCTGAGTCCCAATGCCCAACCTTTTAGCAAAATGGTCTGGGTCTTGTGTACAACCAAAATCATCTTCTTTCTGGCTGTCATCCTCAACAGTAAAGTCTTCTAACATAGAAGAATCCTTGGCGAAATCTGAATTTACTCGTTCAACCCAGATAACACTCATGTTCTTGTTTCATCTCAAGCAGCTTTTTCCTTGTCTCCTTCTCAGCTAGCAAGTTCATATCCAATTCATATTGGTTGGATACCCCTTCCTCACAGTTTTCAGTAGCAGAAATATCTTCGGAGGGGGCAACAGAGGTGTCATGCTTTCGGGATTTGCTACGGTTTCCAAGACCACCATGGGATTATTATTGATAATTTATAACAGAGGTGTCATGCTTGTACTTTTTCTCAGCTATGTGATTGCGTTTTCAGATTCCTGACCCAGTGTTGTTTTACGGGTTGGACTTACTGGCTTCGTGTCAGTGATCACTGCTGCTGTGATATAACAGCAAACCGTTGATTTGTTTGCCACAACTTTTCTTGTTTGGTACCTTGGCAGTAGTAATTAGCATTTTGTCATCTAGTAGCAATCAAGTTTGTTGGGCGCTCATTGGTTGCAAGAACAATGATGCATTTTGTGGTAATTAATCACAAGAGTTGTTTGGTCATCTCTTATTCTTTTGTAATTGTTATTTGAACTAGGTACTTGGGTGAGCTTTCCAAAGAGGACAGGTATGTTTGGCATAAACTATATTGGCGTGATGGAACAAGGAAGAATTTGAAAGAAGCTTTGGATGCAATGATGAATCTTGACCCCACTTTGGAAGTAGTTAAATGTTTACTAGACATGCATAATGAGGAACACCATCTTTTCAAGGTTTGTTCTCTACCTTGCTCTCTCTTTCCATTTTTTTATCACCGCTCTCGCTCACTACCTTTCTTATGTTTTAGGATCTTGCATATGAAGTCAAGGAGGTTGTGAGTTACAAAGCTCATTTTTCGAAAAACGATTCTCAATATGAATGCAGGTCCTTCTCACATTTAAATGTGCTTGCAAAAAGAGGATCGAATGACGACGAAAATCTTCTCTTCATTGAAATCACATGCACAGATGGTGAATTTGAGGAGTATGCGCTTACTTGTCTTTGTGCGGTTTCGTCCGATGGTAATGGTATGTTTGCATTTAGCTATTTAATCTTCCATCCAGTATATCAATATGCAAGTTACTGAAATTTGCATTATGTTCACACTGTATCACCGAGTGCCATATTCAGAATTCACCATAACAATATTCTGTTGCATTATTTTTACTTGCTGCGGGCGAGATGTTGCAGAGCCACCGCCGCCTCGCCGCTGGCTGCTGCATCTAGAGAACAACGAGCATCTAGTCATAATTGTTTATAAAGCGTCCTGCTTCAGATGCTTAGGCATTGCTTAAGCGATAAGGCGCCCTGGCAGCGCCTTAGAAATATGCGTGCGTTAGGCGCTTAAGTGTGCGCTTTAAGCACTTAGGCGTCACTTAAGCATCCTTTAGGTCACTTTACCGCCTTATAAACCATGCTAGTGAGCCGTTATCTTGTGAGCTATGGTATATGGTACATCAACATCAGTAGCATTAGAGAGAAAGGGAGGAGGAGTAGGAGCACAAGTTCTTCTTTGCTGCCAGTCTTGACTGCTTGAGAGACTGAGAGGAGTCAGGGGTGACGTGGAGGAGGTGAGTAGGAGCGATTGGGACTGGGGCAGGATCGCAGGAGCCCTCCGCAAGCTCGCCGCTGGCCAGCTGCTGCCGCTGTTTAGGTCGGGAGGGAAATGAATTGGGGAGGGATTGTGCTGGACTGGGGTACCATGATAAGTCTTACTCTTACTGGGCTGGGCTGTATCGGGATAGTATCATGGGATGTATCAAGCACGTATCGGGAATTATCTTCTTTGTTTTTGTTTCTTTAACCGCGGATACTTCACTGATATGTATCAGCCACGGATTCGCTATGCCCAGGACATATCGATGTTTCTTAGGTGTTCACTAGCTATTTCAACTATATTGGAGCATGTCTAAAGTTTCATAAGCTTAGCTAAGTGCCATTCAAGATACCGGATGCAAGTTAATAAATTCTTCCATTCAGTATTATCAATATGCAAGTTGATAAAATTTTGTGTTATTTTCACAATTTGTATCACCGAGTGCCATTTAACTAAGTGCTAGCTGTTTTCACACTTTGTTAATTCACTTGAAGAGTAGGTGTGTTCATTGCGCCGGTAAAGATAACAATGAAAAATTCAGAATTTGGTCACAACAACACCTATTTTTTACTAAATTTGAGCATTTCTAGAAACATGGGAGAGGTGTGTTTGGTAGCTGTTTCAGATTTTCCACCGGAATATTAACCATGTTGTAGCATGTCTAAAATAGGCGTGTTGGCTAGCTGTTTCAGATTTCCACCAGAATATTAACTACTCCGGTTAATATTAGAGCATGTCTAAAGTATCATAAGCTTAGCTTAGCTGGTTCTCCGGTTATACTTAGTTATGATAAAAAGAGCATACCGGTGCCTTATGCATTTGATATTGATTAACAAAACTAGACAATAATTGTAGGTGAGTGATGTGAATGTGGTGATGATGTGAAGCATCCCACTCGTGTGGAGTACAAAAAGGGTGAAGCCAAGCCCCATGGTCGATGCAAGTGCATTAATAGGCCTATCTCAGATGAAGCATTTAACAAGGTATTATTTTTGTTCGCACACGAACACGTCACCGTGTACCCTCGACGCCGGGGGTGATGCACCGCAGCTCACGTCGAAGGAGACCCGCCGGAAGCGCGGTACGCAAGACAATCCGGCGGGCGCTTTTGTACACCCGAAACCCCCACGCCCGGGAGGGACCCCGTCAGGGCGCGCGGCAGCTATGGGCTGCCCTAGGTCGACCTGATCGCCCCTAGGGCCTCGAGGTTCGCCGCCCTGCAAACGAAGAGCGAACGAAGAACGTGGAAGAAGAACAAGGGAGAGAGATAAAGGTAAAGGTAAAAGATGATAGATTGATATGTCGATTGTGTCTTGTTCAATCGGCCGTCACCCCTTAGGTATATAAGAGGCGGCTGGACTTCCCGTGCAAGGAAAAGGTTTGGATTCACGTCCAAAACCCTAGTCAAATTCGAATTGGTTTTATCCGAACTTTCCAAAACTGTTCGGTCTAAAACTGGCTACACCTTGCGGGTCTCTTTTGTGGTGGTAAACGATCTCGGATGGAAACGAGTCCAAAAGCAGTCTTGACCGTTTCGACGAGACGAACAACTTTCATGTTGAATATTTGTTCATCAGAGGTCATCTCGTGGGTCAAATCTCTCACGCAAAACAGCTAACTATTCACGCAGCTCATGAGACATACCCACATATGTGTCTTGTTCCTTGCGTCATATTGTGCTCACTGAAGGGTCGCGCTGTGCGGGCTGTAACCTTTGCATACAATCTCGGATTGGGACGTTCTTTATATCAAAATCGATCGTTCTGACGAGACGCACAACATTCATGTTGAAACTTTCTCCATTTGAAGCAATCTTCATTGGGTTTCTAGCCATTCTTTAATCTGGTGTCGACATGAGCATCTTTGAACTTGTCATAACTTTTACATCCGAGCTCCGTTTTGGACGATCTTCATATTCATCTTCATCTTCTCGAAGAGAGCCATCTCATGGTGACTTCCAATATTAAGTTTGAATTAATATTGACATATCTTCAAGCCACTCTTTATAAACGTGCCTCTTTTGAGCGTCAACAATTTTGTCGGCAAAAAACTTAGAATGCCATGGATGTGCAGACAAGTCATTGTTAGTTTCATGTATTTTTTTCCTTTTTTTTTTGCAGTTTATTGTTGTGCGTGATGAGGATTCCCTGGAGGAGGAGGACGCTATGGTGAGACGGCAATTCAGGATACGCAGCATAGCAGATGGCCATGGAGCGAGGGGCAAATACATCGTACCGGCGAAACGTGTGCAAGCATAGATGTAGAATCATTAAGGCTGTGCTGCGTTTGTTTTTTATACCAGTGATGCTTAGTAAGTAGCATGTGAGTGTTTGGCGTCTTGCTTGCTGACGTAGATGCCGCAGCTCGTTTGGATGGAGGACGGTCCTGTGCAGAACCCTCGTTTGTGGTGGAATATCTGAAACAACTAATGAACACCTACGTTTTGGGGGAATAAGCTGGCAAAACCTAAGTGGCCTTTTCAGTGCAATGTGTTCTGTTGTGTCAGTGAAGTGTTTTTCAGTGCAGTGTGTTTTGTTGTGTCAGTGAAGTGTTTTTCAGTGCAATGTGTTTTGTTGTGTCAGTGAAGTAGTCATAGAAATGTGAGATACATGCGTGACAAGAGAACTTTGAGTCTGGCGCCCAAGCTTTTGTCAAATTGTGTACTCAAACCTAAGTGTAGTAGTACAATTTATTCACAACCAACACTGTACTTTGTACTCCTCCGTATCAAAATATAATATGTTTTTTTGTCTAAATTTAGACTAGAAAACATTGTATATTTTGTTAGAGGAAGTATCTTATAGCAATCTAACTTGAAGTACACTGAAGAATGTTGAAGCGTCTTGCCTTATCAGAGGAGACTCTGCTTGTTCTATAGCAGGTGCTTATCCCTGGATATGCATGCATCATTGGAGTATATCTTGGAGAAGATCTACAGAGGGAGATTGCTAGAGATAAATGTTAGGGTCTGACTATGTCATATCTAAGTATTTGTTTATGGCCGCCTGTTTTTTTTCGTTGTGACATTTTTTTTCGCCTGTAATGTTTGTTCGAACGTTAAAAAGCCGAAAAACTGGCTATCCACTTGATGCAATTAGATATCATGACTATTAGGTAGCTCGGAACCTAATGAAGTCATAAGCAGTGACAGGTCCGAGGCTTTTTTGAAACTTCAAAACACTAGTTTTTTTTATAAAAAAGTAAGTATTTTTTAAATGTGAACCTTTTAAAATATTTTTAAAAACAAAAACATTTTTGAAAGCATAAATCTTGTTTGAATCTTTGAATAATTTTTTAGCAAGAACATTTTTTAAGCATGAAAATCTTTTGTAAACAACAATATTTTTTAAAAATGGGAACATTCTTTTAAACTCCGAACAAAATTTGAACTGTAAACATTTAAGTATGATATCATCCCACATCAGTTGACCCAACTGTTGCATCGTTTGTTTGTTTTGTCTCCTTTTTGCGCTGCTTGTATCTCGCCCATGATACCCAGCGCAAAATGACGGAAGCTTCTTCGACTGGCTGGCCCATTGGTGTCAAACTGACACTGAGTGGTCGTGCGCAAAAAAGAATGTGCCGCGGGTACTCTGATTTGAACTGCATACCTCATGTTGGACTACGCATCTTGCTAGCCACTGCGAGCGACGAGTTGTCGTGACAATTGAGTAGCGTGAGGTCTAAAGAACTAATGGCAGCGACTTAACTGAATATTACTTGAAGGATTGCAAACAATTTACAATTGCAAACAATTTTTCAAATTTGAACACTTTCTCGAAATTATGAACATTTTTTGTCAAACGCGAACAATTTTTAAAATTTTAAAATAATAATAATTAAAAACTATGAAGAAATTTTAAATTCCTGAATATTTTTTGAATTTGTATTTTTTTTAAAGATAACGTATTTTGAAATTCTAATGATTTTTGAAAATAAGAATATTTTTTGAATTGGTGAACACAACTTTTAAAAGTGTTATTTTTTAAAATTCTCTAACTTTTTTAAAAAATACAAACAATTTTTGAATTAGTGAACAAACTAGCCTTATATACAAAAGAATATGACTCAAAAGGGTGTATCTCGTTTCTATACAACTACGAGATTTCAAAAAAAAAGTGGGGAACTAAATCAATGGGTTGGAAAATAAAAATCATATAAATGGTGGCTTTTCCAAAAAAACACATGAAAACTTGGGCCCCTCCGTCGCGGTTGCAAATTTATTTTTTTCTTCAGAAAATGGGTTAAAGGTGGGCTTGCAACTGGGACATTTTAAAAAATATGGGATGGGCCCAAAAATAGAAAACAATGTTGAGCAGCTAAAAGGGCAAAAAAGTGGACTAGTAATTGTGAGGGTCGGGGCTCACATTTTACGTATTGAAGATTGAATTGTACCTAGGATAAAAATTGGTCGCTCACCCTAGTTGCAGGTTGATGTAAACTTGTAACTGCGATGAAAAAAACATGAAGCACAATTGCAAGTCAATTGTGGAATTGTAAATGGGGCGAAGAATAAAAAGGGATAGCCTACTCGTAAAAATGAGTGTGGGTTGTAACTAAGGCAAAAAATAAAAAAAGTTAGAAAAAACTGATTGCATGTCGACGGTAGGCTTCTAACTAGGAGGGAGGACAAAAAGGTTGGTGCTACTTCTAAGCCCATGGTGGACTTGCAAACTGAGGCGACAAAAAAACTACGAGAACAATTACGATTTGAGGGTGGACTTGCAACTGGGACAACTATGAGTCTAGTTGCGAGTCGATGGTGGACTTGCAAACTGAGGCGACAAAAAAACTACGAGAACAATTATAATTCGAGGGTGGACTTGCAACTGGGACAACTATGAGTCTAGTTGCGAGTCGATGGTGGAGTTGCAACTGAGATGAAAACAAACTACAATCCCAGTTGCAAGTCGATGATGGACTTGCAATTGGAATGTAAAAAAAACAATGGGCATGTTGCGAGTCGATGGTGGAATTGCAACTGAGACAACAAGACAAAAGTACGATACCAGTTACGAGTCGAGGGTGTACTTGCAACTGGGATAAAAAAAATGGCCCATTTTGCGACTCGAAGGTTGAACTTGCAGCTGGGACAACTACAAAACCATGGGCCCAGTTGTGAGTCGAGGATGGACTTGCAACTGGGACAACTACACAAAACTACGAGGCCTATTGCGATTCAAGGGTGGACTTGCAACTGGGAGAACTACGAGCCTAGTTGCGCGTCGAGGGTGGGCTTGCAACGGGGATGAAATAATATTATAGTCCTAGTTGTGAGTCGAGGGAGGACTTACAAGTAGGATGGAAAACAAACTATGGGTCTAACTGTGAGTCGAGAGTGGACTTGCAACTATGACAACTACACAAACTATGATACTAGTGCTGGGAACGTAGTATTTCAAAAATTTCCTACGATCACGCAAGATCTATCTAGGTGATGCATATCAACGATAGGGGAGAGTGTGTCCATGTACCCTCGTAGACCGAAAGTGTAAGCGTTTAGTAACATGGTTGATGTAGTCAAACGTCTTCGCGATCCAACCGATCCAAGTACCGAATGTACGACACCTCCGAGATCAGCACACGTTCAGCTCGGTGACGTCCCTAGAACTCTTGATCCAGTTGAGGCCGAGGGAGAGTTCCGTCAGCACGACGGCGTGGTGATGGTGATGATGAAGTTACTAAGCGCTACGACGATATGACCGAGGTGTGTAACTGTGGAGGGGGGCACCGCACACGGCTAAAAGATCAACTTGTGCGTTCTAGGGTGCCCCCCTCCCCATGTATATAAAGGTGGGAGGAGGGGAGGGCCTGCCAGCCCCTAGGGTGCGCCCAAGAGGGGAGTCCTACTAGGACTCCTAGTCCTAGTAGGATTCCACCAAAAGGGAGAGAGGGGGAAGGAGGGAGAGGGAGAGAAGGAGAAGGAAAGAGGGGGGCGCCGCCCCCTCCCTAGTACAATTCGGACTAGCCCATGGGGGGGTGACCTACCCCTATGGCCCTTCCTCTCTCTCCCCTAAGGCCCATGAAAGCCCATTAGTTCCCCCGGTGGTTCCGATAACCCCCCGGCACTCCGATAGTCATCCGGTACACCACGGAACTCATCCGGTGTCCGAATAACATCGTCTAATATATCATTCTTTATGTCTTGACCATTTCGAGACTCCTCGTCATGTGAGTGATCTCATACGGGACTCCGAAAAATCTTTGGTCATCAAAACACATAACTTATAATACAAATCGTCATCGAACATTAAGCGTGCGGACCCTACGGGTTTGAGAACTATGTAGACATGACTGAGACACATCTCCGGTCAAGAACCAATAGCAGAACCTGGATGCTCATGTTGGCTCTTACATATTCTACGAAGATCTTTATCGGTCAAACCGCATAACAACATACGTTGTTCCCTTTGTCATCGGTATGTTACTTGCCCGAGATTCGATCGTCGGTATCATCATACCTAGTTCAATCTCGTTACCGAGAAGTCTCTTTACTCGTTCCGTAATGCATCATTCCGCAACTAACTCATTAGTCACATTGCTTGCAAGGCTTATAGTGATGTGCATTACCGAGAGGGCCCAAAGATACCTCTCCGATACTCGGAGTGACAAATCCTAATCTCGATCTATACCAACTCAACAAACGCCATCGGAGACACATGTAGAGCATCTTTATAATCACCTAGTTACGTTGTGACGTTTGATAGCACATTAAGTGTTCCTCCGGTATTCGGAAGTTGCATAATCTCATAGTCATAGGAACATGTATAAGTCATGAAGAAAGCAATAGCAATAAACTAAATGATCATAGTGCTAAGCTAACGGATGGGTCTTGTCCATCACATCATTCTCCAATGATATGACCCTGTTCATCAAATGACAACACATGTCTATGGCTAGGAAACTTAACCATCTTTGATTAACGAGCTAGTCAAGTAGAGGAATACTAGGGACACTCTGTTTGTCTATGTATTCACACATGTACTAAGTTTCCGGTTAATACAATTCTAGCATGAATAATAAAAATTTATCATGATATAAGAAATATAAATAACAACTTTATTATTGCCGCTAGGGCATATTTCCTTCAGTCTCCCACTTGCACTAGAGTCAATAATCTAGATGACATAGTAATGATTCTAACACCCATGGAGTCTTGGTGCTGATCATTTTTTGCTCGTGAGAGAGGCTTAGTCAACGGGTCTGCAATATTCAGATCTGTATGTATCTTGCAAATATCTATGTCTCCCTCTTTGACTTGATCGTGGTTGGAATTGAAGCGTCTTTTGATGTGTTTGGTTCTGTTGTGAAATCTGGATTCCTTCGCCAAGGCAATTGCTCTAGTGTTGTCACAAAAGATTTTCATTGGTCCCGATGCACTAGGTATGACACCTAGATCGGATATGAACTCCTTCATCCAGACTCCTTCATTTGCTGCTTCCGAAGCAGCTATGTACTCCGCTTCACACGTAGATCCCGCCACGACGCTTTGCTTAGAACTGCACCAACTGATAGCTCCACCATTCAATATAAATATGTATCAGGTTTGTGACTTAGAGTCATCCGGATCAGTGTCAAAGCTTGCATTGACGTAACCATTTATGACGAGCTCTTTGTCACCTCCATAAATGAGAAACATATCCTTAGTCCTTTTCAGGTATTTCAGGATGTTCTTGACCGATGTCCAGTGATCCACTCCTAGATTACTTTGGTACCTCCCTGCTAAACTAATAGCAAGGCACACATCAGGTCTGGTACACAACATTGCATACATGATAGAACCTATGGCTGAAGCGTAGGGAATGACCTTCATTTTCTCTCTATCTTCTGCAGTGGTCGGACATTGAGTTTGACTCAACTTCACATCTTGTAACACAGGCAAGAACCCTTTCTTTGCTTGATTCATTTTAAACTTCTTCAAAACTTTATCAAGGTATGTGGTTTGTGAAAGTCCAATTAAGCGTCTTGATCTATCTCTATAGATCTTGATGCGCAATATATAAGCAGCTTCACCGAGGTCTTTCATTGAAAAATTCTTATTCAAGTATCCTTTTATGCTATCCAGAAATTCAGTATCATTTCCGATCAACAATATGTCATCCACATATAATATCAGAAATGCTACCAATCTCCCACTCACTTTCTTGTAAATACAGGCTTCTCCAAAAGTCTGTATAAAACCATATGCTTTGATCACAATATCAAAGTGTATATTCCAACTCCAAGAGGCTTGCACCAGTCCATAAATGGATCGCTGGAGCTTGCACACTTTGTTAGCACATTTTAGATCGACAAAACCTTCTGGTTGTATCATATACAACTCTTCTTTAAGATATCTGAAAGTGCTAGTTATCGACTAGAGGGGGGGTGAATAGGCGATTTTTATGGAAGTCTTCAAAACGTGGAAGTTTCGAAGACAAACAATAGAAATGACCTAATTGATATGCAGCAGAAGATAAACTACAACAAGCAAACCATAGTCAAGTATGCAGTAATGTGAAAGTACAAAGACTAATAGCTGCTTAGTAGTAAGGATCAGGATGGAAGATAGTATGAAGCCAACCAACGATAGTAGTCAAGCAATGAAGTCAAACAGGTACGACAAATAGGCAATGACTTCACGAAGACAAACTCTAAGTGAAGGGAGGGAGAGGATAGAACCAGTCACTTGATGAAGACACAGGGTTTGTTGGACCAGTTCTAGTTGCTGTGAAAACTGTACGTCTGGTTAGGGAGGTTGAGATTCAACTCAGAAGACCGCTTCTTCACCTTATTCCCCTTGAGCTAAGGACACACAGTCCTCGCCCAATCACTCTGGTAAGTCTTCAAGGTAGACTTCCAAACCTTCACAGAATTCGTTCACCAGCGATCCACAATGACTCTTGGATGCTCGAGGCGACGCCTAACCGGCTGGAGGATTCACAGTCCTCAAGTGTAATAAGTCTTTAGGTCACGCAGACAGAAAGACTTCAGTGATGCCTGACACTCTTTGGCTCTGGGTGTTTGGGCTTTGTCCTCGCAAGGATTTCTCTCTGTCGGGGAGGCTGATCGTACCCACGAACACCTATGGGGCCGGCGGACCAGGCCCCTTTGTGGTTCGGAGGGGGGGTGGAGATCGCACGAAGAGCGGATCGAGACGAGGCACACGAGCAGTTTACCCAGCTTGAGCTCTCCGGAGAGATAAAACTCCTACTGCTGCTTGTTTGATGTATTGTGCTCTTGCTAGGGAGCGTCTGAGCTACAAAACCTAAGCGTGAGCGTATCTGGTCTCTAGTGAGTCGAATGAACCGAACCTCGAACCCCCCTCTCGTTGCGCATGGGCCTCCTTTTATATGCTCAAGGGTCTCCGACAGTGGCAACATAGGCGAGGGTACAAATGTAAAACAGGAGTTGGTACACCTACTCGAGCGATTATGCAGTGCAAAATACCTAACTCGGCGGCAAGGGACAAAAGCAATAAATGCCCGTCGATTGTCGCCCAAATAGTGCAACAGAGACCGTCAGTGCGCCACCGCCGCCACGATGGCAAGCTTGTCGGCGCCGCTTATCGCTGCTCTCCGGCTGGCTGCACAGACCTCTCGACACGCTGCGTGCATGGAATGGTCCCATGGCGACACGTTCTTTGGATGAGCTGGAGCGGAGATGGAGAGAGGTTGCTTGCCGCGGCAAGCGCCTTTGCCGCGCCGAATCCTTGTCGGCGTCCGGAGGCTTGTCGTGCTCCGAGCCTTCCGGCAAGCTCCTCTTCTTTGGTGCCTTGTCTTCTGCATGACTTGAGTGGCCTTCCCGCAAGCTCCTCTTGCGGGGCCTTGTCTTCTTAATCAAATACTTTGTTCTTGAATGGCTCCAAAGGAACCACGGAGGATCTTGGCGGTGGACGAGGCAAACCCTGCCGCTGGTGCTGCAATCGTCCGCACGCAGTACGGGATACTAGGGTACCCCTACTCTAGTACACCGGCAGAGCCCCCGGCCCGGGCTGCAGACACGGTGCCGGCGTTGTCGGGCCAGGCCCAAAACAAAGGTACGGTCACACGCTGCCTCGACCACGTCGCCTTCGCCCCGGACCCACCACGACCCCCACTAACGGCACGCACCGGTCGTGGCGCCCGTCTGAAGATCGTGGGCGTGGTCGTGGGGTTTCTTTGTTAGGAAAAGAGGAACGTCCGCCTCCCCTCTTTATAAGCGGAGAAAACAGGGGCAGGCCGTCCACTCCGCCATTGTTGTCTTGTCAAGAAAACCACCGCCGCTCCCCCCTTCTTCTCCGGTGCGAAGAGAGCAGCGCCCCGCCCCCCTTCGCCACAAGCGCGCTCACCGCCGTCGGCCTCCTCCGCCGCCCTCGCCATGGCTCCGAAAGCCGACAAGGAGAAGGGCGTCAAGTCGGCCGAAGCGCAGCGGCTCGCGGCGTTGCGCAAGGAGCGGGCCATCTTCCCCCCCAGCTCGGCGCAAGGGAGCTGCGGGATGTCTTCTATCTCTTTTGGTCGACGGAGACGCGTGCGCATCCGCGCACGAAGGTACTCCCCGCCTCCGCTTCTGATTTGGCCCCAACTGGGTACCCCTTTTTTCCCTTTTCTTCTATTGCGGGCTTTGCCCGCCCTTTTCCGGAAGTTCTTCTGCGATATCATGAACACATATGGCCTCCGCCTCCTTGATTTCACCCCCAACGCCGTCTTGACCATGGCAGTTTTCGCGCATCTTTGCGAAAACTTTGTCGAGTCCACCCAAATGTGGCACTCTTCCGCCACTTCTTCGTGCCCAGCGTCGAGAGAGGAGAGCCACTTGCCGAGGGATAGCTTGGGTCTCTGTGATCGGCAAGAAAGAAGCCTATATGGAAGGAGAGTTCCGCAACAAGTGGGAGGAGTGGAGAGCCAATTGGTGTTGGGTCGTGAGGAGAACCCGCAGCCCTTTCATCGCCGTCGCCAAACCCCAATAGTCGCGGCAGAGATTGGAGTAACTTGGCGCCGGAGGATGCGAGGTTGAAGATAGTTGTGACCCGGATTTTGCGCCTCAGGCTTGCCAGATTAACCGTAGGCGCAGTTGGCGCAGACTGCCTTCGCCGCCGCCGCGCTCCCTTGCAGGAGAGGAGGAGGCCTGCCTGGGAGTTCCAAAATGCGGCAGACATCATGAGGTTGCGCCCGGGCCTGAACTGGAATTTCACCGTCTTGGAGTTGGATGCGATGCTGCTAGACTGTCCAAGAACGACCCCGATCACCCTGAGTGGTTTAGGTTGCCGAGGGGGGTCGTCCCATTGTGCAACAACTTCGGCGCCGACCGCATCCGCGCCATGATGCCGTTGTGCGATTCCCATGGGATCGTTCCAAC
The DNA here is from genome assembly GCA_021605145.1 of Aegilops bicornis. Lineage (NCBI taxonomy): Eukaryota > Viridiplantae > Streptophyta > Magnoliopsida > Poales > Poaceae > Aegilops > Aegilops bicornis. The sequence goes on along the minus strand of CM038672.1, from coordinate 565,214,805 downwards.
TGGCAGGAGCCCCCGACGAGGTCGTGCAGCAGTTCTTCGACGACTTGGAAGAAGTGCCGATCCGCTCGACGGCGTAAAGGCTCACTCGCGACACTACCGACGAGGAGATGGCGCGTATTGCCACCAGGGTGGAGGAGGCGGCAGCAGCCGCTGCCGCTGGAGCTTTCGGGTATACCGTGGAGGAGGCGGACGCTGCGAAGGCGGCAAGCCCTGCCAAGCGAAGGGAGATCGCCGGCGAGGACGAGCTTGTCGATCCCGAGGCCGGGTCGAGTGGACCCGCCGAGGGCGCTTCTTCTCCACCACCCAGCGACTTGCCGCCAGCGGAGCCCCCTTCGCTGAAGAGGCGTCTCCGCAAGGCCGGAGACGAAGTCGGGCGGCAGATCGGGCCACAAGAAGAGCGCCATGACGTTTCTACCGCTGCAAGCGATGTTGCCTTGAGGCGCCTCACCTGCGACAAGCTGGGCGAGGTCTTCTCGTGCCACCGCCGACGCCCGCCAGCGGCCAAGAGAGCCCACTCCCGCCTCGTCGCACCGGAGGCGAGCCGAGTTTGACTTCTCCGCGCCAGCTCCGAGGAGGAAGGCGAAGAGTAAGCTCTTGAGATTGTGCTTGTATTTCTTCAATTTTATTGCTTCATCTTGAATCTGATTTGCTTCGCTCGGGCTCTTTCCTTTTCGTGACGCCGCCCGTAGAGCGTCGAAGAGAGCCAAGATCCCGGCAGTCGTCGTTGAGGATGGTTCTCCGTGGCAACAGGGGACGGCGTCAAGAGACCCCTTGCCGGACCCGGCAACCCTTCCTCAGAGCAGCCCCCAGCACAGCCCCCAAAGTAAGTGTGCGGTTTTCTCCTTACTATTAGGTGCGTAGGGGTGTTCCTTCTTCGTTGATACCTGATTGTTTGCTTGTGTAGGAGCAGAGCAGCCTCATCAGGAGGGCTCGAAAGCCGCCCCCGAAATCCTGTCTGCTGCCACTCGCGCCAAGGAGGAATCTCCCGGCAAGGGAGCGCCCTCCAACAAGGGAGGCCACTCCGGCAAGGGAGGCTACCCCGGCAAGGGACAGCGCCAGTGACCCTCCAGTGGTCGAGGCCATGGCTTCGGTTCCCGTTGCAGGTAATTTCCTTACACGAAAATTTCCCTTGGGCTTGCTTTCTTTTGTTTCTCTTTTTGAACATTTGCTTGATCGCTCTTTCTTCGTCGGCGCAGAGCCGATGGAGGTTGAGGCCGCCCGGCGAGGAGGAAGCGCCAGTAACACCGACGCAGGCCGCCGTCGAGGAAGAAGAGGTCGTTCTTTGTGGAAGAAGAGGCCGTCGCCGACGAAAGCCTGTTAGCGAGAAGGCCACCGAGGCTGCCGACGCAGGTCGGGCGAGGGTCGGGCGATCGCACAGACGGCCCCGAGGTCGCAGGAGCGCCAGCGCCACACCGACAAATGACTTCCCCGCCGCTGCATCAGTTCCGAGGAGCCCAGCCCGGCGCCCTACCAAGGCCGGGCGAGGGTGTCTTCATCAAACTCCCCGGGAACCGAGCCTGTGGCGCCGGTCGAGGAGAGACCTTCGACGGCGAGCTACTACGCCTCTGCTGGGCTGGGTGGACGCGCCAAGCAGCAGCAGCGGTGAGTTCACGAGGAGGAGCAGCTGCTGAAGAAGCTGCTGTCGCTCTACCGCGCCCGGCAAGCCAAGTTGGAGTCCCGGGAAGCACTTGTCGCGAGGGCAGGAGCGGACATGGAGAAGCGCGCAGAAGAGCTCCGTAGCGCCAACCAAGAAACTCTCCGCGACGTAGCAGAAGCGCGGGGGCAACTTGCAGAAGAGCGCCACGGCCTTCATCCTTGAGAAGGCCGCTTGAGGAGGAGCAGCGGGCTGGCTGCCGAGAAGCTCTCCACGCAGAAAGGAAGCGGTGGCGCAGCCGGAAGGTCAACCTGGACAGCCACGAAGAAGACCTTGCTGCCATGTAGGAGTCACTTAAGGGCGCTTAAGGAAGCGGCGATGCTGCCGCAGCCGCCGAGGCCGCCAAGGAAGAGTTGAAGGCGAAGGTGGCACAGCTGGAGGCCAGCCTCAAGAAGAGCGGCGAAGAGCTTGCCGCGCTCAAGCATGAGCGTGAGAAGGACGCCTACACTCTTGGCGAGCTGCAGAGTCGTCTCACGATAGGGGCAAGGAGCTCGACGCCGCCAAGGACTCAAAGGCGGATCTTGAGCTGGTGACCACTCCGACGCAGACGTTGGACGGCGCCAGAGAGCGGGAGGTGGGTTTGTTGGAGACGATCAAGGCCAAGGAGGAGCTGCTAGTGAATGTTGCCTCCACCAGGCGCCTTGAGGGAGAGCGTGAGCACCTTTGGATCAAGGTCTTGTGGACACCGCCACGACATCCACAACGAAATGATGGAGCCGGGATGACGGACCTTGCATACTCCTCCCGACGAGCATCTCCAACCCAGCGCCAAACTCAGTTTATTCTTCAAAGGCGTGGTGACGGGTCTCCAGCGACTCGGGAAGAGGTCCCAAAGCAGATGGTCAAGAATCACGCCAGATCTGTGCAGGAGCCCTCGAGAAGGTGTTGATAAAGGTGGCCTTCCGCAATCCGGGCCTCAACCTTAACGGCGTCCTCGGATCCTTGCCGCCAGATGCCAACGTGGAGGAGTTTCAAAGCCCTTGTCGCACCCATTGTGGACAAGGTGAACAAGATCAAGCGGATCGATGGCGACCGCGTAGACTAGGCCGCCAATTTTATCTTTCCCTTGTCGCTGCCGATCATGTTTAGAACACTTTGTTAGATCGGCGACAAGTTATTTTGTAATATACTCTATCTTAGGCGATCAATGCAACGTTATTTCCTCTACTTGATTCCTTCCTTTGTACGTTTACGCCTTTACGCATTTGGGGGACTTGTCGGTGCGGGCACTTTTGTCATGAAGCGCCGAGTGCGTAACGTCGGCCTCTTGGCGATGCCGCCTCCGACAAAGCAACCTTGTCGCGACTAGCCGCAGCTCACTTAAGTTGTTGAGCGGACTCGAAACAAAGTAAGGGCGCGATTAGCCTGAGTTGGTTCCTCTGCATGTGTTTTCCATACAAAGTACTATCGTCGAGGAAGATAACTTAAAAATTTAAAATTGATTGCTCAAACTTTGGCAACTTAGCTTTTCTGCCTCTTGCTTCCCGATGAGGCGAAACTTCCTCGGCGGTGCACGGTCCATAGTATTATCTTCTCCTTCCTCCTGGTTAACTTGTGCGCGAGGGAGCCTTCCTTTCTTTGAGAAAAGAGAAAGAAGAGGAAATAAAGTTATGGAGCCTAGCGGCTCGATTTTGCTTATCGGGTGTGGTTCTTTGCACAAAGTGTTAGTCAAAACATGCAATAAAATGATGAAAGCATGAATTTGACAAGTTGTGCGCAACACATGAGCTTTATCGACGCATCGGGTCTGCGCTTGCTTTGTACAAAGGATTACATGCAACAGCGGCAAGACTTGTATAAAGGTGGTTGCCGAACGGGTTCCGCAACCGCGCCTCTATGGGTAAAACTTACGAAGATGCTCAATGTTCCAGAGTTGCTCACCGATGCCATCTTCGGTCTCAAGGCGGACAACGCTTAGGCCTAGTGACTCGTTTCACCCGATAAGGGCCTTCCCACTTTGGCGTCAACTTGTTTGAATTCTTGGCGGACTGAACGCGCCAAGAACAAAGGTCGCCTTCCTCGAGACTTCGGCACTAACTCTGCGGCTATGGTAGCGACGCAAAGCTTGTCAGAAGCGAGCAGCTCGCACAATGACTTTGAAGACGATCCTCCTCAAGGAGCAGCGCGTCATCTTGTCGTAGCTGCTCTTGCTCAAGCTCATCATAAGCGAGCACTCGAGGTGATCCGTATACGAGTTCCGTGGGGAGAACTGCCTCTGCTCCATAGATTAGAGCAAAAGGTGTCTGGCCGGTGGCTCGATTTGGCGTCGTCCTGATCGACCAAAGAACCACCGGCAGCTCCTCGATCCAGTTTCTTCCGCACTTGTGCAGCCTGTCAAAAGTTCTGGTCTTGAGCCCACGCAGCACTTCAGCATTTGCCCTCTCTGCTTGACCGTTGCTGCTCGAGTGAGCAACGGAAGCAAAGCAGACCTTGGCGCCAAGATCTTGGACGTACTGCATGAAGGTGCGACTCGTAAATTGTGTGCCGTTGTCGGTGATGATCCTGTTAGGGATTCCGAAACGGCAAACAATCGACCAAGAACTTGATCACCGACCGTGCCGTCACCTTCCTCATCGCTTCCACTTCCGCCACTTTGTGAACTTGTCGATGGCGACGAACAAGTATTCAAAGCCCCGACAGCTCGGGGAAGGGGCCGAGGATGTCGAGCCCCGCACCGAAAATGCCGGGATAAAGGGATCGTTTGGAGAGCCTGAGCTGGTTGGTGTATCTGTTTGGAATGGAACTGGCACGCTTCACACTTGGTTACTTGTGAAGTTGCATCCTGGAGGGCTGTCGGCCAGAAGAAACCTTGCCGGAAAGCTTTGCCAGCAAGTGCTCTCGCGCCAATGTGGTGACCACATATGTCTCCGTGTATCTCTGCCAACAGCTTCTGTCCATCTTCCCGGGGAATACACTTCAATTTCACACCGTTGAATCTTCTTCTGTACAGTATGCTGTCGACAAACTGGTACATACTTGACTGCCGGGCTACTCTTTCCGCTTCTTCTTGCTCTTCGGGAAGTTCTCCTGCAAGGAAATGGACAATCTGCTGTGCCCATGCTGGAGCTTGCGGCTCGACAACAAGGACCAAAGGCACATCTGCTACTGCGGGAACATCAGCTTCTACGGCAAGAACCTGCGGCTTTGCCGGAGCAAAACTTGGCGGAAGCGTCTGCTTCAACGAAACAAACCCTGGGGCTTGTCGGAGCAGACTGCCCCTCAGCACTGTTGGCGTTGATCTTGGGGACCTTCGCAACGACGGCTTCGGGAAGCTCTGCCGAAAGTAGTCACCAGAGATCAACTTCCTCTTCTTGCTTTGTCCGGTTGATGGTGTTACGGTTGGTTGAGTCAGCTTGAGCACGAAAATCCCTGGTTCCATTGTGCAACTTAAGTGCAGCGCACTTTGACAGCCGTCAAGAATATCATTCTCGAGCTCTTGGAACATGTTCCATTTGCGAGCCGTCAAAGTGCTCTTCTAGCTTCCTCACTTCATCAACATAGGCTTCCATCAACGGACTCTGGTAATCTTTGTTCACTTGGCGGACGACAAGTTGCGAGTCACCCCGACAATAAGCTTTTGATCCCAAGGTCCATCATGATCCAGAGACCGGCAAGCAAACCTTCATACTCTGCAGTATTGTTTGTTGCTTGCTCCTTGGGAAAGTGCATCTGGACTACGTACTTGAGGTGCTCTCCGGTGGGTGCGATAAGTAGCACGCCGGCACCGGCGCCTTGCAGCGAGAAGGCACCATCAAAGTACATCAGCCACTCTTTGCTTGCTTCCTTGACGGGAATGCTCGTCTCCGGAATCTCTTCATCCTCGTTGGCGTCCATTCTGCTATGAATTCTGCCAACGCCTCGCTTTGGATAGTTGATGTGCTTTCAAACTTGAGACCAAAGCTTGACGGTTCAATGCCCACTCAACAATCCTGCCCGTTGCTTCCGGATTCTGCAGATCCTCTTCAGCCGAAAGCGAGTGACAACTGTGATCTCATGTGCTTGGAAGTAATGGCGCAGCTTTCTCGAGGCCATGAGGAGGCCGAAAAGCAATTTCGCACACCGTAGTACCTCGACCTAGCCCCCGCAGGAGGGAACCGACAAAGTAGATCGGGCGCTGCACCATCCTTTTCTCGCATCTGGTCATGCGTCTGCGTGGATTCGTCCTTGTCGGGACCAGAGCTTGTCGGCGAAGCCCTCGCTTGTCGCTGGATGTGCTTGCCGTGGTTCTTTGGCTCGTCATCCGCCTCCCTCTCCGCTACTAACGCAGCACTAACCACTTGATTGGTTGCTGCTATATATAGCAGCAACTTCTCTTGTGGCTTAGGTGCGACAAGTGTTGGAGTGGAGGATGTATCTCTTCAAGTCCAACAGCAGCCTCCGCTTCGAGTCCATTTCATTGGACCTGCCTTTTTCAAAATCTTGAAAAGCGGCAGTATGCGCCAGCAGACCTAGAAATAAACTCTTTGAGAGCAGCTACGCAACCGCAAGTCTTCGTACATCCTTGACGCGCTTTGGTGCTTCAATCTGCTCAATGGCCTTGATCTTGTCAGATTAGCTTCAATCCCTCGTTGAGACACGAAGAACCCGAGAAGCTTGGCGGAAGGGACTCCAAACACGCACTTCTCGGGGTTGAGCTTGAGGTTGATCTTGCGCAGATTTGCAAAGGTCTCGTCCAAATCTTGAACCAGAGTTGCTTTGTCCTTGCTTTTGACCACTATGTCATCCATGTAGGCTTCTACATTTCTGTGCATTTGCGGCTCAAAAGCGTCATGGACTACCCTTGCAAATGTTGAAACAGCATTCTTTAATCCGAAAGGCATCCGTACGAAACAGTATGTGCCACATGGTGTGATGAACGCGGTCTTCTCCTCATCTTCTTCAGCCATGAAGATCTGATGGTATCCTGAGTATGCATCAAGAAACGAAAGCAAATCACATCCAGCCGTGGAGTCAACAATCTGGTCAATGCGCGGCAAGGGAAATGGATCTTTGGGACAAGCTTTATTAACATCCGTGAAGTCAATACAAAGTCTCCATTTTCCATTTGCTTTGCACGACTACAGGATTGGCCAACCACGTAGGATGGAGCACTCCTCTGACAAGGCCTGCTGCTTCCAGTTTCTTGATCTCTTCTGCTATGAATTCTTGGCGTTCCACTGCTTGCTTCCTGACTTTTTGCTTGACGGGCCGTGCATGAGGACAAACGGCCAGGCGGTGCTCAATCACTTCCCTGGGAACACCGGGGATGTCAGACGGTTGCCATGCAAACACGTCGACATTCGCCCGCAGGAAAGCAACAAGCATGCCTTCCTATTTACGGTCGAAAGAGGCACCGATGGTAAAGGTACCACCAAGTGCCGTCCTCCTTGGCGGGCACCTTCTTGGTCTTTGGCGGAGCTACCATCTTCTTGCACTTGCCGGTGGAGCTCGGTGGTGCGTCCTCGACAAAGAGCGCAGCACTCCGAAGAGGTGCGCTTGCCGGAGTAAGCATCAGAGCTCTTGCCGGACTTGGACTTTGTCTTCTTCCCCCCGGGAGCTTCAGCGGCAAGTGTTTGGCAATCTGTCGCTGCTGCTGCATCCCGGTAGATCTTGTCGGCACAGATAAGGGCATCCTTCTTGTCGCCATGGACAGAGATGTCGATTATCGGGCCTGGCATCTTGAGTATGTTGTTGGGGTTGTGAGAGGCTGCCATGAACTTGGCGAAATCGGGCGGCCAAGTATCCCATTGTAAGGCAATGGGAAATCGGCAACGCCGAATGTGACCCTCTCGATCCTAAAGTTCAGCTCACGCCAAATGTTACCGGCAATGTAATCTTCCCTTCGCTTGCTCCTTCCCGGATTAATTCCTTGGAAGGTGCCGGTCTCTTCGAGCTCGCCGTCGAGGATTTGAAGCTTCGGAGCACCGCGGAGGAGATCAGATTCAAGCCGGCCCGCCGTCAACTAGCATTTTGGTGACCTTGAGGTTGCGGATGGTTGGTGAGACCAACATCGGCAAGCACCCGACCGCAGATTATGCGATCGTGGTGGTCCTCAATATCAAAACGATAGGCGTGCTGGACCACTTCGAGGCTTGCGTGACTCTACGGATGGTTCCGCTGCATTGACCTCCCGCATCCATTGCTTGAGTTGGCGGCGGGAGGTATGCGAAGCACCCCGCCAACGCAGAGGACCTCTCGTGGCTTTCTGAAACTCCCGCTCATCGGGCGTCGCCGTCTTCCATATCTTCGCCGTCGTCTTCGTCTTCATCCTTGTCGCGTCTGGGAGGTCTGTCTCCTTGCCGTTGCTTGGCCTTGCTGCGGCGTCCTCCCCGCCGGGACGTTTCTTGCTTGCTCCCCAGCACCTTCACTGGCCTTCTCTTTGTCGCTCCGCCGTACTCAGCCCTCATTGCTCGACAAGCTGCTCGACCTTCTTGCAGCTCTGGAGGTCGTGGCCCTTGGTGCGGTGGATCTTGCAGTACTGGTTGCCGGAGCCGTCCTGCTTGTCGGCGGCCGCCACCGACTGGTGGTTGGCGTCAGCGGCAACCTCCTTGCCGGAACCACCAGCCTTGGCGTTCTTGTCGCCACCTCCGTTGCCGGACTGCTCAACAGCTAGCACTTCTCTACCTTTCTTCTTCCTGTTGCCTCGCCGCCGGTCTTTCTTTGCCGGGGCGGCCTCCTCATTGTCAGATCCTGCTTCCGCATTCTCTCCCGAGTCTCCTCCCTTCTTGGTAGCGATGCACACATGTCGGCCAAGGCGTACAGCTCACTGACGTCCTTGACTTTGCACATCACCATCTCCTCCCTCATCCTGCGGTTCCGCACATTCTGATGAAACGCGCTGATCACCACGGCGGGGTGGACATCTGGGATGTTGTAGTGCACACGGCTGAATCTCTGAATGAACTTGCGCAGGGACTCTCCTTCCTTCTGGGCGAGCAAATGAAGGTCACTCTCTTGGCCATGAGGTTTGTGGCCACCTGTGAAGGCGCCAACAAACTGATGGCACAGATCTGCCCAAGAGGATATGGAGCTGCCCGGCAAGTGCATGAGCCAAGATCCGGCGTTGGGCTTGAGCACGGCGGGAAGTAGTTGGCGAGGATCTTGTCGCCCCGTCCCCCGCAGCCTGCACCGCGATGGTGTAGATGTTGAGGAACTCCGACGGATGCGCCCTGCCATCATACTTCTCCGCACGCCTGGTTTGAAGTTTTTCTGGCTGGGCCATGGACTTGCCGCAGCTCACGAGTGAACGCAGGGCAACCTACATCACAGACGGCAAGTCGCCTGGCTCCTCCAAGCTGCGACGTCAGCGAAGGCCCAGCGGCTTGTCGGATCGACGTCGCGCTTCTCTCCGGCGCTCGATGCGAGTTCGAGCGTCCTCTTGTTGTCGCTCATGAAGAACTTGGCGCTGATCGCGGCGAGCTCGCGGATCCGATGACGCGGTGGAGTCGCTGTTGCGGTGGATCCGGTGAGTCGGAGATCTTGGCCTACGTGGCGGAGAGTGCATGGTGGTTGCACCTCCGACAGTCTCGTCGCCACCGGCTCGTGCCTTGTCGTCTTGCCGCGGCAATGATGGCGTTGGTTGCCGCGGAGCGTCGCCGTTGGCAAAGCCGATGAGGCTCTGGATAGTGGCCCTCCACTCGTCGACCTTGTTGGCCGTTGGAGGGTAGTCGAGGAGCAGCTGAGCTCTCGCCAGAGCTTCGCTGGAGTAGTGGGTGGCATTGGCGAACGGTGCGAGGAGCGAGATATGCTCGGACTTCTAACTACGTTAGAAGGAGCAGCACCCCGTCCAGGTGACCGTATCTCACTCGTGCCAGCATGTTGACGCGCATGCTGGTCTTGAGGGTCTTGATCCAACGAACGTATGGCATTGTGAACGCCGTGGCGTTGTTGGTCCCGCGTCTCTGAGATGGGCGCGGGGGATGCGCGGACGCCGAGGTTTGCGGGGCCTTGTCCTTGGACTTGGCAACGTCGCGGACACCTTCGTCGGCGCCCATTCCTCCGCCGGCGTCTGCCCCGCCACCCGTTTGTTGCGGTGAGGGTGGGTACGACGCGGACGGCTCTGCTGCCTCCGAAGCCTTCTTCTTCGGTGGCATGTTGAGGAAGATGTTGAGGACGCTGCTCGTGTGAACGTCGGATCAGATTCACACGGCCTCGACGCCCCCCTACCTGGCGCACCAAAGATGCCGGGGAGGCTGATCGTACCACGAACACCTATGGGGCCGGCGGACCAGGCCCCTTTGTGGTTCGGAGGGGGGGCGGAGATCGCACGAAGAGCGGATCGAGACGAGGCACACGAGCAGTTTACCCAGCTTCGGAGCTCTCCGGAGAGATAAAACTCCTACTGCTGCTTGTTTGATGTATTGTGCTCTTGCTAGGGAGCGTCTGAGCTACAAAACCTAGCGTGAGCGTATCTGGTCTCTAGTGAGTCGAATGAACCGAAGCTCGAACCCCCTCTACGTTGCGCATGGGCCTCCTTTTATATGCTCAAGGGGTCTCCGACGGGTGGCAACATAGGCGAGGGTACAAATGTAAAAACAGGAGTTGGTACACCTACTCGAGCGATTATGCAGTGCAAAATACCTAACTCGACGGCAAGGGACAAAAGCAATAAATGCCCTTCAAATGTCGCCCAAACAAAGGCAACAGAGACCGTCAGTGCGCCACCGCTTCGCCACGATGGCAAGCTTGTCGGCGCCGCTTATCGCTGCTCTCCACCGCTGCACAGACCTCTCGACAGCGCTGCATGGAATGGTCCCATGGCGACACGTTGTTGGATGAGCTGGAGCGGAGATGGAGAGAGGTTGCTTGCCGCGGCAAGCGCCTTTGCCGCCGAATCCTTGTCGCGTCCGGAGGCTTGTCGCGCTCGAGCCTTCCCGGCAAGCTCCTCTTGCCGGGCCTTGTCTTCTGCATGCCTTGAGTGGCCTTCCGGCAAGCTCCTCTTGCCGGGCCTTGTCTTCTTAATCAAATACTTTGTTCTTGAATGGCTCCAAAGGAACCACGGAGGATCTTGGCGGTGACGAGGCAAACTCGCCGCTGGGTGTCTGCAATCGTCTGCTGCACGAGCACGGGATACTAGGGTACCCCTACTCGATCGTACCCACGAACACCTATGGGGCCGGGCGGACCAGGCCCCTTTGTGGTTCGGAGGGGGGGGCGGAGATCGCATCGAAGAGCGGATCGAGACGAGGCACACGAAAGCGGTTTACCCAGCTTCGGAGCTCTCCGGAGAGATAAAACTCCTCATCGCTGCTTGTTTGATGTATTGTGCTCTTGCTAGGGAGCGATGCGAGCTACAAAACCTAAGCGTGAGCGTATCTGGTCTCTAGTGAGTCGAATGAACCGAACCTCGAACCCCCCACGCTATGCATGGGCCTCCTTTTATATGCTCAAGGGTCTCCGACAGTGGCAACATAGGTGAGGGTACATATGTAAAACAGGAGTTGGTACACCTACTCGAACAGTGTACGATGCAAAATACCTAACTCGACGGCAAGGGACAAAAGCAATAAATGCCCGTCGATTGTCGCCCAAACAAAGGCAACAGAGACCGTCAGTGCACCACCGCCGCCACGATGGCAAGCTTGTCGGCCGCTTATCGCTGCTCTCCGCCGCTGCACAGCCTCTCGACACGCTGCGGCATGGAATGGTCCCATGGCGACACGTTCTTTGGATGAGCTGGAGCGGAGATGGAGAGGTTGCTTGCAGCGGCAAGCGCCTTGCCGCGTCCGTATCCTTGTCGCGTCCGGAGGCTTGTCGCGCTCGAGCCTTCCCAAAGAAGCTACTCTTGCCGGGGCCTTGTCTTCTGCATGCCTTGAGTGGCCTTCCCGGCAAGCTCCTCTTGCCGGGGCCTTGTCTTCTTAATCAAATACTTTGTTCTTGAATGGCTCCAAAGGAGCCACAGAGGATCTTGGCGGTGACGAGGCAAACCCTGCCGCGGGGTGCTGCAACTGTCCGTGCACGAGTACGGGATACTAGGGTACCCCTACTCTAGTACACCGACACTCTCTCTCAAAGGCTTCGAGGTGGGTTGCTCTCAAACGACAAAAACCGTGCACTAACTCTGAGCATCCACCAATTTATGGTGTAGGGGGTGGGCTATTTATAGCCACTAGGCAACCCGACCTGATATGTCCGAAATGACCCTGGGTCACTAAGGAACTGACACGTGTTCCAACGGTCAGATCTCAAACACACACGGCAACTTTACTTGGGCTACAAGCAAAGCTGACTCATCCAGCTCTGGATAAGATTTGCTCTCATTGTCTTCAATCGAACACATAGGATTTGGGTTGAGCATCACTTGATCATTACGACTTTGTTCACTTGGACCCCACTTAACAAAGACGGTGGTTCCTATGACTCAACAAAGAAGAAAAAGGAAACAACAAAAGCGACCACAGTCTTGGCTCCATAGTCTTCACTCAATGTCTTCTCATGTCATAGTCTTCAATATGAATATCTTCACATACCACCATTGTCGTCAATGTCTTCATACATTTTTAGGGGTCATCTCCGGTAGGTAAACCGAATCAATGAGGGAAACTACCTGTGTTATCCTACAATTCTCACAAACGCATTAGTCCATCAACCAAATTTGTCGTCAATACTCCAAAACCAACTAGGGGTGGCACTAGATGCACTTACAATCTCCCCCTTTTTGGTGATTGATGACAAACTGGTTGAAGTTTTCAACGGGGATAAAGTATGTGAAATTGTAAAGGATAGGGTATTGTCTTCATAAGTGGCAAAGACTCCCCCTGAAGATGTGCATATAAGTAATTTGCTTTTGGAATGCAAATGCACATGGCAGGTTGTACTTGTGGAGATCCTCTTCAACTTATGAAGATAATTCATCATGCATGAAATGATATAACTAAGAGAATGACATGCATAATAAAAAATGGACGTCTGCAGAATGATCTAAGTGCGGAAGTTATCATCGCACATGCGGAATTTATCATCGCATCACAGAAAAGCAAATAAGTAGCAGACGACCGTTGAGTTTAAGTGTTAAAACTCAAAGAACCAAATGTATCAAAAGCGTGAGTTGTAAACACTAGGCAAAATATAAAGCAACCGCCCATATGAACCCGCTTGAAGACTATCAAACTCATATGCTTCTCCCCCTTTTGTCAGTAAGGACCAAAAAGGTTTGAAGACATAGAGCATCTACTCGTTCCCATGAGGAGTAGGTGAAGCAGCAGGGTTGTCGTTGTTGTTTGGCGCCACAGACGAACTTGCTGCAGTGTCGATGCGTGCAGAAGTAGGGGGCGGTGAAGTAGCATCGTCTTCATCATCGATCACTTTGGCATTCACAGTTGTCGCGGAGGAAGAATAGTCAGAGTCTTCAAGGGATGGAGTTCGACGTAGGACAGCATTCCGTGGAGGAGTGGAGTCAAACTTGAATCTTTCAGTGAAGCCATCGTCTTGAAGATCTGCTTCAGCACTGAGTAGGTCAAACTCTTCCATGATCGCCGACAGGTCTCGTGAGTGACAAAAGCGTTCTTGGTGGCAAGATTTCGAATGCGATTGACGTCCACCAAGAGGCTTTGCATCTGTCGCTTGAGCCGTAAGTGATGCTTGTCTTGTTTACGATGCGATGCCACAAGAAGTTCTCGGTCATTTAGGACGCGAGAGCGCTTCTTAGGCCTTTGGGCAATTGTGCTCTCGGTAGCTTCAGTTTGCTCTCGGTGAGGCGTATTTAGTGTTCCCAGCCATTGGATAGACACGAGTTATCGCTTGGACTCCTTCCATGGGTTGAGTGAAGCTTTGGTGATCATCATTTTGAAGACAAAGAGGCTTCTTGGAAGGCCTGTGGTATATGGCTTCAATTGACATATCAACCTCTGGTAGAAAGATCGATGATTGCGCAGAGGGCTGATAGTTGATAGCAGAGTGTAGCTTGATGAGGCGCATGACCCATGGAGCATAGAATTTTAGGCCAAAAAGGTCAGATCCAGATGCAGCCAGTTGCCGGATGAAGAATTCTTGTGTATTGAAGCTGATGCCATTGAGGACGTAAAAGACCAATGTCTTCATGGCTCCTTCAAGTTTTGCAGATGATGAATGCCCTTTGATAGGCCATAGAGTTCTCCTGATGATGTGATATATTGTGCGAGGAAGATACTCAAGGTCATCAACAAAGAACTCCTTTGGGTATTCAACGTCAAGTGGCAGAGGCTTCATCATGCTCAACATCTGGCTCATGTTGGGCTCTGGCTTATGGAAGATGCTCTCCGATTGCATTGCGGTGGAGTTGACAATCAGGTTCGAACAGCTCTCCGGGAGTGGGTAGGCCTGTAAGTTCAATGACGTCAAGAGCTTTGGCTTCATGATGAACATTTGTTGTCATCCACTCGAGAACCCATGTCTTTGTATCCCTGTAGTAGCCGCGAATGTGGAGGGTAGCATAGAATTGAAGTAAAAGTTCCTCATTCCAATGTTCTTTGTCTGTCACAAAGCTGAGCAGACCTGCATCACGAAAGCAGTCAAGTGCTTCTTCTAAGCATGGCAGTCCAGCCATGGCTTCAGTGTTGAGGCGCATATGAGGGAAAATGCGCCCTTGATCATACAGAACGCAGGAGTAATAGCTTCGCTGCTGATAGCTCTAGAAACGATCTGATGATATTCTTGGCCTTGAGTAGGGGTTCTTTGCTCTGTCAAAGAAGGTGTTGTGGGCTTTGAAGCCATTTGCATTGAAGGACCCTGTAGAGGTGGCAGTACCTGGGAACCTTGGCAGTCTTGGCTTTGGTTTCTGGACCAGAGGCCTATGCTCAACATGATAATCAAATTGAGGACCAGAGGCATTAGGCGGAGGGACCAGAACGGGCCATTTGACAGTGATGAGCTGACCATAGTTGTATGCTTGCTCAATTTTATGGGGCCTTGGTGGCGGAATAGGAGTAGTGGCAACAACAGAGGCGTCAGGCTGCACAACAGATGCTTCAAGAGCAGTTGCATCATTGGCTTCTGGCACATTGGTTGGTGCAGGCTCCACATTTGCTTCAGCCATGACTACATCGTTGGCTTCATTTGTGTTGGTGGCGGCAGCCTCAATATTTTCAACCTCCACTTGATGAGCTGGAGGGTCGTGAACCTTTGGCATGTTCACTTCAGAACAGCTTCTTCAAGAATGGGGGAGTAGGGACACGTTCTTCTTCTTGGTTGTCATCGGCCGATGTAGGATTGTCTTCAGCAGCTTTGGCTTCAGACACGGAGACATTCACAGTCGGAGTGGCTTCTGGAAACACTTGACATGATTGGTGGTGCACTTCTCCTTCTGGAACGCTCAAAAGAGGGACTTGAGGCCTTGGTCCTTTGCAAAGCTCATGAATGTCAAGCGGCGCCTTTGGAGATGGAGTTGGCTGGGCCTCAAAGTCAGCCTCTTCTTCTTGCAGGTTGTGTGACTTGTTGTTGTTGGGGAGTACTCGGGGAGTCTTGTTGTTGTGGGTGATCAGCCCATGATGCATCCTGAGAAATTGGCGTCAGAGGACGACCAATGCTGATGAGTTTGCTGTTCGTGAGAACAGGCGATGATACCAAGTTGTGTTCGATCTGAGGAAGAACTACATCATCTTCAACATTGTCATTGTGACCAATGTCTTCAGCAGCGGTGGGATCAACTGCTGGAATGTCTTCAGCAGCGGTGGGATCAACTGCTGGAATATCTTCAGCTTCATGAGCCTCTGTGGAAGCAGGCTCATGAACTATCATCCGTCGTTCTTGGTGTTCAGATGCAGGGTGAACCATTGAGATAGGTTCAACAACTAAGGGCTCTGTGGGAGCAGCCCGATTCTTCTTGGTTTTGCGCTTCTTCTTGGAGGAGCAACATCGGAGGCTTCAGGATTTTTCCTTTTCTGGCTTCAGCCTCGGCGATCCTCGTCTTCTTGATTCAAGCGGTTGACCTGACCTTTGGCTTCGAGCCAGTCATGCTGCTTGGGAAGACTATGCGAGGTTATTCCTGCCTTGAAGGTGCAGATTGGTCAGTTGATGGCTTCTTCTTCTTTGCAGCCATTCTGGGGTCAATGCCAGGACGACCAAGAGCCTTGCGCTTCTCAGCCTCATTGTAGGCTTGCACACACTTGTCAGCCAGCCTCTTCATGCACTCACGAGAGCCTTTAGCTTCTTCGCGCTTCCTGAGAAAGGCTTCTTTGAGCTCGTGCATCATGATCTTGAAGTTTTTGACATATTGCACGTTGAGCTCTGCCACCTGCTTCTTGAACTGAGCTTTTTCATAGTCGATCTTGTGCTTTAGTTCAATGATGCGCTGAGCAAGAGCTAGCTCAGAAGCAATGGCGCCATTGAAGGAGACGCTGAGGCCAATGGGAAGTTGCAGATCTTCAAAGCTGAGATTTGGGGTGTCAAACCACTCATCAATGAAGTTATGGATGATTGCTACATCAAAGAGAGGCAAGTCATTGAAGATCTCTGCTTCTTCCTTGCTCTTGATCAGTTTCTCAAGAGCATCATCTGCAAGATCTTCATCGCTGGATAGATCAATGTGCTCTTCTCGCAGAATGGCAGCAGGAGTCAATGTCTGATCAGGATTTTTGGCGATTTTCTTTTTCTTCTCCGTCTTCTTGGAAATACTTGATAGATCTTCAGACTGCACACTGTCTTCAGGAGGTGTAGTGGCCAGTGGCTTCGCACGTGAAGCTTTTGGAGGAGCAGCTAATCTTGAAGCCTTAGCCTTATTTGGCTTCTGCGGCTTTGGAGTAGGAGCTAGGGCTTCATCAGTGTCAGTATTATCATCAGAATGATCCACTTTGGCACCTTGGACTGAGATGTGAGTGATGAGGCCATCAAGGTTGTAGAAAGGACCGATGACATTGGGTTCTGCATCACGTGAGCCGTCAGCACGGGGAGCAGAGGGACCAGGGTTGAAGTCTAATCCCAATGACTTCTTGTTTTCCTTGGCCAATGCCTTTGCGTGCTGGAAGTTGCGCTTGAAGAGATTATCGTCACGACACCAGAGCAATGACGATGGGTCTGCATTTTTAGGTTGAGGTCCACGAACCATACAAGGATAGAAACCTTGTGCAATAGCTTCAGCTCTGTTCTTGGGTGGAAGGACTCGAAAGAGAATATCACCCCAAGGACTTTTTATAGCATTCTTCTCAGCGTATTCCTGGGTCACGAACTTGTATTTGAACCATTGTTCAGCCCAATATCGTCGAATTCATTGGATTCGTGTCTTGCGTTGATTATAATCCTCTTCAGGATCTGTCTTGTAAAGCTCTAAGAGGTCATCAGGCAAATCTCTTGATGTTCCCCCACGACGATGTCTGCCACCCTTCCTTACTGATTTCTCTGCAGCCATGAACTTCAAACTAAATGGCTTCAACACGTCCGAAGGCTTCAAAGGCTTTCGCTTGCTGGACAAACAGGAACTGGCTTCGGGAGAGTTAATGTGACGCTGTAAGAATTCTGCAAACGAATGCAGACTATGAGAACCAAGGGATTCTCCCACAGACATGTACTTGTGACAGCATTAGAGATGCGAGGGAAGGGGAAGAGGTCATATGCATTCTCAGAATATTTTGAAGATAAATTAGTTTGAAGACATTGACCTCATGATGCGAAGACATTCACTTATATGTTGAGAGTTGGTTCCAGATTTGTACGAATCCGTGAATAAGTACAAGTGAGGAATCTAACTAGATATGAAGCTTAAGTGAATATACTAGGCAGTATGAGATCCAGACAGAATAGATCTAACACTGTATAGGCATAAACCAATTTTGGTAAATAGGATGAATCTTTGAGGATCAAAAAGATGGTAAAAATAGAGTTGTATTTACCACACAAAGAACTGCTAGATGGGATGAGTAGCAGACCGAGCAGTTCAATCCACCGTGCCCTAACTTGGCGACGGAGGACACCTACGGCGGCGGTGGAAAGTACGATGTCCACGGCCGGCGTGAGGACGGTGTCGGAGAAGTCGCGGCAGCTAAGCGCTTCGTCGCCGGCGTCATTGAGAGCTAGCGGTGGCGCTAGGGTTTTGACGAGGTGGAGAGGTGGAAGAAGGTTTTCTTTACCGCAGGGGACTCGTATTTATAAGGAAGTGTGCGGCACAGCGCAGTTACTCAGGTGCCCCTGGCGGTTTTCATCTGAGGGGCACGTGGCAAGCATGCAACATACTCAGAGTTGTCCCACGTTCCCACGCCCGCCAGGTTTGTCGGATGGTCATTCCGGCTTCTCCAGATTTCAAACAATAAGGATGAATCATTTAAAACAGACTTAATGTTTGTCTCTGTGTCTTCTGCTGACAAGGACACAGAGAAGACATTCGACAGTTTCAATAGAATGCATATGATTTGGACATATAGAGTTTGAGATAGAAAGCATAGAGAGATTAGGGTCCGATCACATTCACTTAGTTCAAAAGATTCAACTAGGAAGACATAGCAATAAGTGAATGTCAGAGAGGACAGAACACTAGAATATATATCAGAAAGCAATCAAATCAACATAGTGAAGAAAATCATGAAGATAAGTTGAAATTTGAAGACAAACCAAATGCGAAGACATAGCAAAAATAACGCCATGAGTGAAACACTTCGAACAGAGAATTTGGTGGTGGCGTTACCCACCGTATAGGAAGTATTAGACCCAGACACGGCGCACAATTATTGTGGCGCTCCGAAGTCAAATTCCACGTTAATGTATTCACACTCAGAATGTAAGTCTTGATTGATTGAAGATATACTTTACTTCGTGTGTTGCACATCTAAGTCATCAACATGCATAAGTGTTAGGATGTGCGCTCGATCACAGGACATTTGAGGATTCCAAGATATTTAGCTCACACCGTAACTTGCAAAACCTTTTCTCATCCAAGGGCTTTGTGAAGATATCTGCCAGTTGCTCTTCAGTGTTGACGTGAATGATGTCAATATCTTTCTTCATGACATGATCTCTCAGAAAGTGATGACAAATTTCAATGTGCTTTGTCTTCGAGTGCTGGACTGGATTGTTGGCAATCTTGATGGCGCTTTCATTATCGCAGAAGAGAGGTACTTGTTTCAGATTGATGCCATAGTCCTTGAGAGTTTGCTTCATCCATAGAAGCTGAGCGTAGCAAGATCCAGCAGCAATGTATTTAGATTTAGCAGTTGAGAGTGATACACAGTTCTGCTTCTTTGAAGACCAACAGACAAGTGATCGTGCTAGAAAGTGACATGTGCCTGATGTGGACTTGCGATCCACCTTGTCACCAGCATAATCAGCATCCGAGAATCCAACCAGATCAAATTCTGAGCCCTTTGGATACCATAATCCGAGTGTTGGGATGTGAGCCAAATATCGAAGAATTCGCTTCACGCCTAAGTGATGCGATTCCTTTGGTGCCGCTTGGAATCAAGCACACATGCAAACACTAAGCATAATATCCGCCTAGATGCACATAGGTAAAGTAAGGAACCAATCATGGAGCGGTATACCTTTTGATCAAATTCTTTACCATTGTCGTCGGGACCCAGATGGTGTTTGGCTGGCATTGGTGTCATGTAACCTTTGCAATCTTGCATTCCAAACTTCTTCAGACAATCTTTGAGGTATTTTTCTTGAGATATGAAGATGCCATTCCTTTGCTGACAAATTTGAAGACCAAGGAAGAACTTCAGCTCACCCATCATGGACATCTGATATTGATCTTGCATCATGTATCCAAACTCATCAGTATACTTCTGGCTGGTGCAACCGAAGTAATGTCATCCACATATATTTGGCACACAAACAGTTCACCATCATATGTCTTCGTGAAGAGTGTGGGATCGAGGGATCCAGGTTTGAAGCCTTTGCTCTTCAGGAAGTCTTTGATCGTATCATACCAAGCGCGAGGAGCTTGTTTGAGGCCATCTGATTGCTTTGTTTAGCTTGTACACCATATCTGGATGTTTTGGATCTTCAAAGCCGGTGGTTGAGCGACGTATACTTCTTCTTCAATCTTGCCGTGAGAAATGCACTCTTCACATCCATTTGATATAGCAAGATGTTGTGGTGGTTAGCATAGGCTAGCAAGATGCGAATAGCTTCAAGCCTAGCCACGTGAGCAAATGTTTCATCGAAGTCAATTCCTTCAACTTGAGTATATCCTTGAGCCACAAGACGTGCTTTGTTTCTGACGACTTGACCATGCTCATCTTGCTTGTTTCGATATATCCATTTTGTGCCAATAATGTTATGCTTTTGAGGGTTAGGACGCTTGACAAGTTCCCAAACATTGTTCAGCTTGAACTGTTGAAGTTCTTCTTGCATAGCTTGTATCCATTCAGGTTCCATAAAGGCTTCACCTACTTTCTTGGGTTCTGATATTGACACAAAAGAAAAGTGCCCACAGAAATTTGCTAACTGTGTTGCTTTTGAGCGAGTAAGTGGACCAAGTGCATTGATGCTATCAATTATCTTCTCAATTTGTACTTCATTTGCAACTCGAGGATGAACTGGACAAAGACCTTGCTCATGCTGATCATTGTCATCATTGGGAGGATTGTCTTCGGTCTGAGCATTGTCTTCAGGTTGGTTAGGTGCAGAAATGATAAGTTCCTCTTCAGTCAGTGCTTCGAAGGCATGATTTCACCAGTTCCCATCAGCTTGATAGATTCGTTGGAGCTTCGTCTAGTGTACTTGGCGGGAGCTCTCTTTGTGAACCATTGGTTTCATCAAATCGCACGTCCACGCTTCGACGATTTTGTAGAGATAGAGGTTGAAGACTACGTAAGAGTGTGAGTCCTTTCCGTAATCGAGCATGAAGCCTTCGTGAGCTTTAGGTGCAAATTTTGACTTGTGATGGGGATCCTTGATCCAGACCTAGCTCCAAATACTCAAGTAGGCGACATTTGGCTTCTTGCCAATAATGAGCTCATAGGATGTTTTGTTCAAGCTTATGGATGTAAACACGGTTGATGACGTGACATGCTGTATCAATAGCTTCAGGCCAGAACTTCCTTGGTGTCTTGTACTCGTCAAGCATTGTTCGAGCCATCTCAATGAGGGTTCTGTTCTTGCGCTCTATGATGCCATTTTGCTGAGGTGTGTATGGAGTAGAAAACTCATGAGTGATACCCATTGTATCCAGATAAAGATCAAGTCCGGTGTTCTTGAACTCAGTGCTGTTGTCACTTCTGATATTCTTGATCTTGACGCCATAATTGTTCATGGCTCGATTGGCGAAGCGTCTGAAGACATCTTGCACTTCAGTCTTGTAGAGAATTATGTGCACCCATGTATACCTTGAGTAGTCATCAACAATGACGAAGCCATAGAGACAAGCAGTTGTTGTGAGGGTAGAGTAGTGAGTAGGGCCAAATAAGTCCATGTGTAACAGCTCGAAGGGTTGAGATGTCGTCATGATTGTCTTCGAGGGGTGCTTTGCCCTAGTCATCTTTCCAACTTCGCAGGCACCACACAAATGATCCTTCTTGAACTTGACACCATCGATGCCTATGACATGCTTCTTCTTGGCGAGTGTGTGTAAGTTCCTCATGCCAAGATGCCCCAGCCTCCGATGCGAGCCAAGATTCAAGCTTTTGCAAGAAGACATATGGCAAGTCGTGGACCTGAGAAATCTACCATGTATAGATCATCTTTCCGATACCCTTCAAAGACTAGAGACTTCAGATTCCATTAGTACAAGGCAACGATATTTTCCAAATAGCACAATCATGTTCAAGTCACAAAGCATCGAGATGGACATTAAGTTGAAACCAAGGGATTCAACAAGCATCACTTTATCCATGTGTTGATCCTTTGAGATTGCAACTCTACCTAGACCCAATACCTTGCTTTTACCAAAGTGTCAAGAAATGTGATGTGACTCTTGTCTGATGGACGTAAGGTTGAGTCCATGAGAAGACTTTGATCACCAGTCATATGATTAGTGCATCCGCTGTCCATAATCCATTCTGAAGCATGAGGTGTCATACCCTTGGCACCACGTGCCATGAAGCAGTAGGTGGGAGCAGGGTCGTCCTTGTCATCAGCTTCAGCGTTGGTGTGGAAGTCATTGTCTTCAGTGTTGAAGATGGACTTGGCAACATAGGCTGTGGCTAGAGCCAGACTTGCGACGCCAGGGTCGGACTCCTCCTCAGACTCCACCTCCGCCTCCTCCGAAGCAGACTCCTCCTCTGAATCCATCTCCTTGCCAACAAAAGCACGAGCCTTGCCAGACGAGCTCTTCTTATGAGATGAAGACTTTGATGAAGACTTGGAAGAAGACTTTGAAGATTTCTTCTTCTTCTTGTCATCAGAATCATATTCCTTGCTCTTCTTCTTCTTCTTCTCATTGTCCCACTGTGGACACTCAGAGATATAGTGTCCTGGTTTCTTGCACTTGTGACATGTTCTCGTCTTGTAGTCACGAGTGGAAGCTTCATCGTTTCTTGAGCTAGATCCTGAAGACTTTCTGAAGCCCTTCTTCTTAGTGAACTTCTGGAACTTCTTCACAAGCATAGCAAGTTCCTTTCCAATGTCTTCAAGATCATCAGAACTGCAGTCAGATTCTTCTTCAGATGAGGAAACAACTTTTGCCTTCAAAGCGCGAGTTCGGCCATAGTTGGGACCATAGATATCTATTTTCTCAGAAAGCTAGAACTCATGTGTGTTAAGCCTCTCAAGTATATCAAACAGATCGAGTGTCTTGAAGTCAGGGCGTTCTTGTATCATGAGGGCAAGGGTGTCAAAGGAGCTGTCAAGTGATCTCAGTAGTGTCTTCACGATTTCATGCTTGGTAATCTCAGTGGCGCCGAGAGCACGAAGCTCATTTGTGATGTCGGTGAGGCGATCAAACGTGAGCTGGACATTTTCATTGTCGTTTCTCTTGAAGCGGTTGAAGAGGTTGCGAAGAACACTGATCTTTTGATCTCTCTGGGTTGAGACGCCTTCGTTGACCTTGGATAGCCGCACCTGCACTAGCTTCGACGCTTCCAGAAAGCACTCACATGGCCATACTGTCCTTTGGTCGATGACCACAGATGATATTCTTGGCAGTAGAGTCCAGCTTGAATGAACTTCTTGACATCAACGAGGTGACACCTTCACCAGCTTTTGGGAACGCCGTTCTTGACGACATACCAGAGGTCGACATCAATGGCTTCAAGATGCATGCGCGTATTATTCTTCCAGTAGGGATATTCAGTTCCATCGAACACGGGGAAAGCAGCGGAGACTTTGATTATCCCTGCAGTCGACATAGCTAAAACTCCAGGTGGTTAAACCGAATCACACAGAACAAGGGAGTACCTTGCTCTGATACCAATTGAAAGTGCTAGTTATCGACTAGAGGGGGGTGAATAGGCGATTTTATGAAAGTCTTCAAAACATGGAAGTTTCAAAGACAAACAATAGAAATGACCTAATTGATATGCAGCGGAAGATAAACTACAACAAGCAAACCATAGTCAAGTATGCAGTAATGTGAAAGTACAAAGACTAATAGCAGCTTAGTAGTAAGGATCAGGATGGAAGATAGTATGAAGCCAACCAACGATAGTAGTCAAGCAATCAAGTCAAACAGGTACGACAAATAGGCAATGACTTCACGAAGACAAACTTTAAGTAAAGGGAGGGAGAGGATAGAACCAGTCACTTGTTGAAGACACAGGATTTGTTGGACGATTCCGATTCTTTGTGACAACTATGCGTCTGGTTAGGGAGGCTGAGATTCAACTCGGAAGACCGCGTCTTCACCTTATTCCCCTTGAGCTAAGGACACATAGTCCTCGCCCAATCACTGGTAAGTCTTCAAGGTAGACTTGGAACCTTCACAGACTTCGTTCACCGCGATCCACAATGACTCTTGGATGCTCGAACGCGACGCCTAACCGGTTGGAGGATTCACAGTCCTCAAGTGTAATAAGTCTTTAGGTCACGCAGACAGAAAGACTTCAGTGATGTCTAACACTCTTTGGCTCTGGGTGTTTGGGCTTTGTCCTCGCAAGGATTTCTCTCTCTCAAAGGCTTCGAGGTGGATTGCTCTCAAACGACAAAAGCCGTGCACTAACTCTGAGCAGCCACCAATTTATGGTGTAGGGGGTGGGCTATTTATAGCCACTAGGCAACCCGACCTGATATGTCCGAAATGACCCTGGGTCACTAAGGAACTGACACGTGTTCCAACGGTCGATTTCAAACACACACGACAACTTTACTTGGGCTACAAGCAAATCGACTCTTCCATTTCTGGATAAGATTTGCTCTCATTGTCTTCGCTCGAAGACATAGGATTTGGTTTGAGCATCACTTGATCATTACGACTTTGTTCACTTGGACCCCACTTAACAAAGACGGTGGTTCCTATGACTCAACAAAGAAGAAAAAGGAAACAACGAAGCGACCACGGTCTTGGCGCTCCATAGTCTTCACTCGGTGTCTTCTCATGTCATAGTCTTCAATATGAATATCTTCACATACCACCATTGTCGTCAATGTATTCATACATTTTTAGGGGTCATCTCCGGTAGGTAAACTGAATCAATGAGGGACACTACCTGTGTTATCCTGCAATTCTCACAAACGCATTAGTCCATCAACCAAATTCGTCGTCAATACTCCAAAACCAACTAGGGGTGGCACTAGATGCACTTACAATATCCATTAAGGAATGCAGTTTTGACATCCATTTGCCAAATTTCATAATCATAAAATGCGGCGATTGCTAACATGATTCAGATAGACTTAAGCACCGCTACAGGTGAGAAGGTCTTATCGTAGTCAACTCCTTGAACTTGTCGAAAACCTTTCGCAACAAGTTGAGCTTTGTAGACAGTAACATTACCGTCACCGTTAGTCTTCTTCTTGAAGATCCATTTATTCTCTATGGCTTGTCAATCATCGGGCAAGTCAACCAAAGTCCATACTTTGTTATCATACATGGATCCCATCTCAGATTTCATGGCCTCAAGCCATTTTCGAAATCTGGGCTCATCATCGCTTCCTCATAGTTCGTAGGTTCGTCATGGTCAAGTAACATGACCTCCAGAACAGGATTACCATACCACTCTGGTGCGGATCTTACTCTGGTTGACCTACGAGGTTCGGTAGTAACTTGATCAGAAGCTTCATGACTATCATCATTAGCTTTCTCACTAATTGGTGTAGGGATCACTGGAACTGATCTCTGTGATGAACTACTTTCCAATAAGGGAGCAGGTACAATTACCTCATCAAGTTCTACTTTCCTCCCACTCACTTCTTTCTAGAGAAACTCCTTCTCTAGAAAGGATCCATTCTTAGCAACGAATATCTTGCCTTCGGATCTATGATAGAAGGTGTACCCAACAGTCAACTTTGGGTACCCTATGAAGAAACATTTCTCTGATTTGGGTTCGAGCTTATCAGGTTGAAGCTTTTTCACATAAGCATTGCAGCCCCAAACTTTAAGAAACGACAACTTGGGTTTCTTGCTAAACCACAGTTCATATGGAGTCATCTGAACGGATTTAGATGGTGCCCTATTTAACGTGAATGCAGCCGTCTCTAAAGCATAACCCCAAAATGATAGTGGTAAATCAGTAAGAGACATCATAGATCGCACCATATCTAATAAAGTGCGGTTACGACGTTCGGACACACCTTTACGCTATGGTGTTCCCGGTGGCATGAGTTGCGAAACTATTCCACATTGTTTCAAATGAAGACCAAACTTGTAACTCAAATATTCAGCTCCACGATCTGACCGTAGAAATTTTATTTTCTTGTTACGATGATTTTCCACTTCACTCTGAAATTCTTTCAACTTTTCAAATGTTTCAAACTTATGTTTCATCAAGTAGATATACCCATATCTGCTCAAATCATCTGTGAAGGTCAGAAAATAACTTGATACCATGCGATCTTCAACACTCATCGGACCGCATACATCAGTATGTATTATTTCCAACAAGTCTGTTGCTCGCTCCATTGTTCCGGAGAACGGAGTCTTAGTCATCTTGCCCATGAGGCATGGTTCGCAAGCATCAAGTGATCATAATCAAGTGATTCCAAAAGCCCATCAGCATGGAGTTTCTTCATGCGCTTTACATCAATATGACCTAAACGGCAGTGCCACAAATAAGTTGCACTATCATTATTAAACTTATATCTTTTGGCTTCAATACTATGAATATGTGTATCACTACTATCGACATTCAACAAAAATAGACCACTCATCAAGGGTGCATGACCATAAAAGATATTACTCATATAAATAGAACAACCATTATTCTCGACTTAAATGAATAACATCTCACATCAAACAAGATCCAGATATAATGTTCATGCTTAACGCGGCACCAAATAACAATTATTCAGGTCTAAAACTAATCCCGAAGGTAGA
The DNA here is from genome assembly GCA_021605145.1 of Aegilops bicornis. NCBI lineage: Eukaryota > Viridiplantae > Streptophyta > Magnoliopsida > Poales > Poaceae > Aegilops > Aegilops bicornis. The sequence continues at coordinate 565,188,859 of CM038672.1, read as the reverse complement.
TGTAGAGGTAGCGTGTCGATGGCGATCACATCGACTTTGGAACCATTTCCCACGCGCATCGTCACCTCGTCCTTAGCCAATCTTCGCTTAATCCATAGCCCATGTTTCGAGTTGCAAATATGAGCAACAAAACTAGTATCAAATACCCAGGCGCTACTACGAGCATTAGTAAGGTACACATCAATAACATGTATATCAAATATACTTTTCACTTTGCCATCCTTCTTATCCACCAAATACTTGGGGCAGTTCCGCTTCAAGTGACCAGTCCCTTTGTAGTAGATGCTCTTAGTCTCAGGCTTAGGTCCAGACTTGGGCTTCTTCACTTGAGCAGTAACTTGCTTGCCGTTCTTCTTGAAGTTTCCCTTCTTCCCTTTGCCCTTTTTCTTGAAACTGGTGGTCTTGTTAACCATCAACACTTGATGCTCCTTCTTGATTTCTACCTCCGCAGCCTTTAGCATCGTGAAGAGCTCGGGAATTGTCTTATCCATCCCTTGCATATTATAGTTCATCACGAAGCTTTTGTAGATTGGTGGCAGTGATTGAAGAACTCTGTCAATGACACTATCAACAGGAAGATTAACTCCCAGTTGAGTCAAGTGATTGTGGTACCCAGACATTCTGAGTATATGTTCACTTACAGAACTACTCTCCTCCATTTTGCACCTGTAGAACTTATTGAGACTTCATATCTCTCAATCCGGGCATTTGCTTGAAATATTAACTTCAACTACTGGAACATCTCATATGCTCCATGACGTTCAAAACGTCGTTGAAGTCCCGGTTCTAAGCCGTAAAGCATGCCACACTGAACTATCGAGTAGTCATCAGCGAGGCGTTCACAACGTCTGGTGTTGCTCCTGCAGCGGGTCTTGCACCTAGCGGTGCTTACAGGACGTCATTCCTCTGTGCAGCAATGAGGATAATCCTCAAGTTACGGACCCAGTCCGTGTAGTTGCTACCATCATCTTTCAACTTTGCTTTCTCTAGGAATGCATTAAAATTCAAAGGAACAGTAGCACGGGCCATTGATCTACAACAACATAGACATGCAAAATACTATCAGGTACTAAGTTCATGATAAATTAAATTTCAATTAATCATATTACTTAAGAACTCCCACTTAGATAGACATCCCTCTAGTCATCTAAATGATCAGGTGATCCATATTAACTAAACCATGTCTGATCATCACGTGAGATGGAGTAGTTTTCAACGATGAACATCACTATGTTGATCATATCTACTATATGATTCACGCTTGACCTTTTGGTCTCAGCGTTCCGAGGCCATATCTGCATATGCTAGGCTCGTCAAGTTTAACCCGAGTATTCTTGCTACCTCTTGAGCACTGCGTTGGTTTTCCCTTGAAGAGGAAAGGGTGATGCAGCAAAGTAGCGTAAGTATTTCCCTCAGTTTTTGAGAACCAAGGTATCAATCCAGTGGAGGCTACGCGCGAGTCCCTCGTACCTACACAAAACAAATAAATCCTTGCAACCAACGCGATAAGGGGTTGTCAATCCCTTCACGGTCACTTACGAGAGTGAGATCTGATAGATATGATAGGATAATATTTTTGGTATTTTTGCGATAAAGATGCAAAGTAAAATAAAAGAAAAGTAAATAACAAAGTGTTGGAAGATTAATATGATAAAGATAGACCCGGGGGCCATAGGTTTCACTAGTGGCTTCTCGCAAGAGCATAAGTATTTCATGGTGGGTGAACGAATTACTGTTGAGCAATTGACAGAATTGAGCATAGTTATGAGAATATCTAGGTATGATCATGTATATAGGCATCACGTCCGAGACAAGTAGACCGACTCCTGCTGCATCTACTACTATTACTCCACTCATCGACCGCTATCCAAAGATGCATCTAGAGTATTAAGTTCATGAAAACAGAGTAACGCCTTAAGCAAGATAACATGATGTAGAGGGACAAATTCATGCAATATGATAAAAACCCCATCTTGTTATCCTCGATGGCAACAATACAATACGTGCCTTGCTTCCCCATCACATCGGGAAAGGACACCGCAAGATTGAACTCAAAGCTAAGCACTTCTCCCATTGCAAGAAAGATCAATCTAGTAGGCCAAACCAAACCGATAATTCAAGAGACTTGCAAAGATAACCAATCATACATAAAATAATTCAGAGAAGATTCAAATATTGTTCATAGATAATCTTGATCATAAACCCACAATTCATCGGTCTCAACAAAAACACCGCAAAAAGAAGATTACATCGAATAGATCTCCACGAGAGAGGGGGAGAACATTGTATTGAGATCCAAAAAGAGAGAAGAAGCCATCTAGCTACTAACTATGGACCCAAAGGTCTAAAGTAAACTACTCACACTTAATCGGAGATGCTATGGTGTTGATGTAGAAGCCCTCCATGATCGATTCCCCTTCCATGAACTCTAACAGGCCCCAAGATGGGATCTCGTGGGTATGCAGAAGGTTGCGGCGGTGGAATTTGGTTTTGGCTTCTTATCGATCGCTTGGGGGTACATAGGTATATATAGGAGGAAGGAATGCGTCGGTGGAGCAACAGGGGCCCACGAGGGTGGAGGGCGCGCTGGCGGTGGCGCCCCCTACCTCGTGGCCTCCTCTTTTGTTTCTTGACGTAGGGTCCAAGTCTCCCGGATCATATTCTTCCTAAAAATCACGTTCCCGAAGGTTTCATTCCGTTTGGACTCCATTTGATATTCCTTTTCTGCGAAACTCTGAAATAGGCAAAAAACAACAACTCTAGGGTGGGCCTCCGGTTAATAGTTTAGTCCCAAAAGTAATATAAAAGTGAATAATAAAGCCCAATAATGTCCAAAACAGTAGATAATATAGCATGGAGCAATCAAAAATTATAGATACGTTGGAGACGTATCAATTCTACGTGTGCAAAACTGGCTTGCACCCGTTGTATGTGAACGTAGAGCTTATCACACCCGATCATCACGTGGTGTCTCAGCATGACAAACTATAGCAACACTGCATACTCAGGGAGAACACTTGTACCTTGAAATTTAGTGAGAGATCATCTTATAATGCTACCGCCGTACTAAGCAAAATAAGATGCATAAAAGATAAACATCACATGCAATCAAATACTCCCTCCGTTCCAAAATAGATGACTCAATTTTGTACTAACTTTAGTACAAAGTTAGTATAAAGTTGGGTCATCTATTTTGGAACGGAGGGAGTAAGTGATATGATATGGCCATCATCATCTTGTGCCTTTATCTCCATCTCCAAAGCACCGTCATGATCACCATCGTCACCGGCTTGACACCTTGATCTCCATCGAAGCATCATTGTCGTCTCGCCAACTATTGCTTCTACGACTATCGCTACCGCTTAGTGATAAAGTAAAGCAATTACATGGCGATTGTATTTCAGACAATAAGCGACAACCATATGACTCGCCAGTTGCCAATAAGCATTACAAAACATGATCATCTCATACAAAAATTATATATCATCACGTCTTGACCATATCACATCACGGCAAGCCCTGCAAAAACAAGTTAGTCGTCCTCTACTTTGTTGTTGCAAGTTTTACGTGGCTGCCACGGGCTTCTAGCAAGAACCGTTCTTACCTACGCATCAAAACCACAACGATTTTTCATCAAGTGTGTTGTTTTAACCTTCAACTAGGACCAAAGCGCAATCAAACTCGATTCAACTAAAGTTGGAGAAACATACACCCACTAGCCACACGTAATGCGAAGCACGTCGGTAGAACCAGTCTCATGAACGCGGTCATGTAATGTCGGTCTGGGCCGCTTCATCCAACAATACCGCCGAATCAAAGTAAGATGTTGCTGGTAAGCAGTATGACTATTATCACCCACAACTCATTGTGTTCTACTCGTGCATATAACATCTACGCATAGACCTGGCTCGGATGCCACTGCTGGGAACGTAGTATTTCAAAAAAATTCTCCGATCACGCAAGATCTATCTAGGTGATGCATAGCAACGAGAGGGGAGAGTGTGTGTAAGTGCATCTAGTGCCACCCCTAGTTGGTTTTGGAGTATTGACGACAAACTTGGTTGAGGGACTAATGTGTTTGTGAGAATTGCAGGATAACACAGGTAGTAGTCCCTTATTGATTCGGTTTACCTACCAGAGATGACCCCTAAAAATGTGTGAAGACATTGAAGACAATGGTGGTCTGTGAAGATATTCACATTGAAGATTATGACATAAGAAGAAATTCACGTGAAGACTATGGAGTGCGAAGACATAGTTGTTTTGTAGTTCCCTTTTCTTCTTTGTTGAGTCAAGGGAACCACCGTACTGTTAAGTGGGGTCCAAGTGAACAAAGTCAGAGTGACTGATGTGATGTTCAACCAAATCCTATGTCTTCGAGCGAAGACAATGAGAGCAAATCTTATCCAGAGCTCGATGAGTCAGCTTTACTTGTAGCCCAAGTCAAGCTGCCGCATGTGTTTGAAATCTGACAATTGGACATGTGTCAGTTCCTTAGTGACCCAGGGTCATTTCGGACAAATCAGGTCGAGTTGCCTCCTGGCTATAAATAGCCCACCCCTACACCATAAATTGGTGGCTGCTCAGAGTTAGTGCACGGCTTTTGTGACGCCCCCGATTCGACCGTACACTAATCATGCACACAAATGTGTACGACCAAGATCAGGGACTCACGGGAAGATATCACAACACAACTCTAGAAAGAACTTAAAATAATACAAGCTTTATATTACAAGCCAGGGGCCTCGAGGGATCGAATACAAGCTCGATACATAAGCATCAGCGGATGCCTTAAGAAGGCTAGCACAAACATCAACGATCGAAGAGGCAAGGCCTCCTGCCTGGGACCTCCTAACTACTCCTGGTCATCGGCGGTCTCCACGTAGTAGTATCCGTCAGCGGTGGCTTCTGGCTCCAGGGATCCACCATCTGGTTGCATCAACCGGAAAGAAGAAGGAAGGGGGGAAAAGTAGCAAAGCAACTGTGAGTACTCATCCAAAGTACTCACAAGCATCAGATCTATACTAAGTATGCATTGGTATCAAATGGAAGGGCTGTATCTGTGGACAGAACTGCAGAATGCCATAATAGAGGGGAAGGCCTAGCCTATCAAAGACTAGCATCTTCAAGCAGCTCCAAGCATCTTGCAGCATGTAGAAGAGTAAAGAATAGCAGTTTATATTTAACAAACATGTTGTAGCATTAACGCCCAGAGATCCTTCCTCGACTCCCTGCGAGAAAACAATTCCGGAGCCACATATTTCAAGTATCCATTTCTAGTTGTAATAGATCAGGATATAAGTCTGAACGTCCATTACCGTGGACACGGTATTCGAATATATGTCTTCCCTGCAGTGGTGCACCACGTTACCCAACACGCTCGATCACTCTGGCCGGACACACCTTTTTGGGGTCAATGCCCGGCCTTGGAAGATCAACATGTCGCAGCCCGACCTAGGCTAAGCAGAGAGGTCCCCACCGGTCTACATCCTAAGCACTCCGGGGTCTGGGCCCATCGCCCGTTGCACTCCGGGTCGTTGTGTGCAGGGTGGATACCAGCACCACCCGTGAAGTGGATGGTACGATCCGACCGTGCCACAATGTTGAACTGGACATCTGACAAAGCTTCGGCTGATACCATGATGTCGAAGCCCATATCTATTCTCGCGTGGTGGTTAGTGCGTAAAAGCCAAAGGCCAACTCAGAAAAAATACCCAAACCTGTTAGTGCATTGGGGGCTCGCGGAGACGAGCAGAGACTCACGATAATGTGACCCCGTCGCCCCGTCTCATGGACTTACAGCAAGGGCCCAGACTGCCCGGTCATGCCATGTAGAAAACTCGCGGGGTGCTCAACGGGCTCGCCCGACTTTCACAGCAACTCGCGGGTACCCCTCAGGGCCGACCCGACTTCAACAAAGGTCTCAAGTAAAGTCCCGGTAACCGTGTGTCCAAACATCAAGGGGGAAACCCGAGGAATCACCCCCGGCCCGGTGGATTCCACTCAATGTAATCATGGAGGTGAAAGTAAGAGGGACCACCCTTGAGGTTCACACTTGAGGTGTTGCACAACAGAGCCGTATCGGGAATGGTGAAAGAGGAAATCACCCTCGATGACCACGACTGAATAGCTACACTACAGAATTATCGTCAGGAGTATGTTATGAGGGATCACCCTCGGCACTCGATAGTAGTTCTGCAGAGTCGAGCAACAAAAGGGGCGTGATGTGATGTGAGGTGTCGGGCTCTGGTCGTCGATCATGTTGACCGAGTCGTCGATGATGAATCAGGGGCAACAAGGACAAGGTGGGGGTCGCTGATGGATCACTATCCAACCTATACTGAGCAGTTTAGGATAAGCAGGTAGGTAACAATAAGCAGGTTACAAAAGCAGGCTATGCATCAGAATAGGAGCAATCAAATACAATAGCAAAATCTAATGCAAGAATGAGAGAATGGAATGGGCGGTATCGGGATGATCAAAGGGGGGGCTTGCCTGGAAGCTCCGCTGAAAGGGAAGAAGGGGTCATCGTCGACGGAGTCGATCACAGCGGCATCGGCAGCCATCACGGGGTCTACCGAAGAGAAGAGGGGGAAGAAACAGTAAATACATATCAAGCAAGTGCATAACATCACGGGCAGAGCTAGACGTGTTCTAACGCAGCGTTAGGCGATACTGGCGAAGGGGGAAAACATCCGGGGAAGTTTTCCCGGTTTCGGACGTCTGTCAGACAGATGAACCGGAGGGGAAAAGTTGCATGTTCGCTATGCTAGGAACGTGTGGCGGACGAATGGAACACGTGTTTGGATTCGTCTCGTCGTTCTGAGCAACTTTCATGTAGAAAACTTTTTCATCCGAGTTACGGATTATTTTATATTATTTTTTAAAGTTTTAAACATTTGCTGAAATTATTATTAATTCAAAATTGGAATTATGACGTCAGCCTGACGTCACCATGATGTCAGCAGTCAACAGAGTGTTGATTGGTCAAACTGATATGTGGGTCCCGCTGTCATAGTCATAGTTTAATTAACAGGTATTAATTAACTAAACCAGTTAATTAGGTAAATTAAACAGAAGTAATTAAGTTAAGTTATTAATTAAACTAATTAATTAATAATAATATTATGAATGTTATATTTTTAAACGTTTTTTTGACAGGGGCGTGGGCCCCTAATGTCAGTGGCCCAGGGGGCCTTAGCGGGGCGGGCAAAACGGGTGCGGGTGTGGTCTCCCGTGTGCGCCCGAGGCCACCAGGGGGCGGCGACGCCGGACACAGCGCAGAGGTCGGCTGCGGCCACATGGTTCTGCTGCGTGGCGCGCGAACTGGGACGGCAGCACGCGATGAGCGCGGCAGAACGGACCAGGGCGAGGCGAAGCACCGAGCGGCGCGCAAGCGAGGGCGCGGTGACGCGCCGGAGGTGGCGGGGCTGTAGGATGCGGCTCGCGGTCAAGGCAGCCCGGTGTGCACGCGGAGCACAGCGACCGCGACCACGGACAGGGGGAGGGGAGGACGACCAGGGTCCTCACCGGCGTTGTTGAGCAGGGGGCGTCGAGGCGCGTTGGCGGCCGTTGAGGAGGAGGACGGGGACGGTCCGACGAGGTCGTGGCTCCGGCGAGGAGGGCTCCGAGCGGCGGTGGCGTCGTGGCCGAGCCCGAGTTCCAGAACGGGGCGGCGCAGACGGGCGTTGGGGGTTGGCTCGAGGGCGAGGTGAGGTAGCGAGGGCGAGGTGGCGGGGGGGTTATAGCCTGGGTGAGGGGGCCGTGGGCGGCTGGGATTACAGGCCGAGGCCCAGTGAGGGATGGGGGCCTCTCCCCTTTTTTTTGCGGCTTGTTTTCACCTTTTCTTTTATATACTTTGCCGTTTGATTAAATTTTGAAAATGAAACCGAACGTGATTGGATCATTGCAAGGTTAAACAACAAGAAACGCGATGACGTGGCATCGTTAAAATGGGATTACTGTACCATAATTATCCGGGTGTTACAATTCTCCTCCACTACAAGAAATCTCGTGCCGAGATTTAGGAGGTAGAAGGAAACAAAGTGGGGTATTCCTCACAAAGACGATCCTCGCATTCCCAAGTGGCTTCGTGTTCAGAGTGATGCGACCACTGAACCTTGAGGAACTTGATCGCCTTCTGACGTGTGCGGCGTTCAGCTTGGTCGAGAATGCGGACCGGATGCTCTTTATAGGATAGGTCCTGTTGCTACTCGAGCACTTCATGATCCACTGCTCGGATTGGGTCCTTGAAGCAGCGACGGAGTTGTGACACGTGGAACAGATCGTGAACTTGAGAAAGGTTCGACGGAAGTTCCAACTTATATGCCACTTTTCCACGCCTCTCGAGAATAGTGAATGGACCAATATAGCGAGGAGCTAGCTTGCCCTTGATCCCGAAGCGGTGTGCACCCTTCATTGGTGTGACCCGAAGATAAGCCTTTTCACCAGGTTGATAGACCATGTCTTTATGATGACGGTCATAATTACTCTTTTGACGTGACTGAGCAGTCTTGAGATTCTCGCGAATGACGCGGACTTGTTCTTCGGCCTGTTGGATAATATCTTGACCGAAGAGTGGACGTTCCCTAGTTTCTGACCAGTTCAGAGGGGTTCGACACTTTCGTCCATATAACACTTCGAAGGGAGCCATCTTCAGACTAGCTTGATAACTATTGTTGTAAGAGAACTCAGCATATGGGAGAGATTCCTCCCATTTCTTGCCAAAGGAAATGACACAAGCTTGAAGCATGTCTTTGAGAACTTGATTGACGCGTTCAACTTGTCCCTGAGACTGGGGGTGAAAAGCGGTGCTGAATGACAGATGAGTTCCCATAGCTTCTTGGAAACTTGCCCAGAATCTTGAAGTGAATAAGCTGCCACGGTCTGAGCTGATTACCAGCAGAATACCATGAAGCGAAACAATTCTGGACATATAGAGAGTGTTGCCAGCTGACTAGCAGTGACCATTTCTTTGACGGCCAGAAAGTGTGCAACTTTGGAAAGCCGGTCAATGACAACAAGAATAGCATCATTACCTTTCTGTGATTTGGGAAATCCAGTGAAAAAGTCCATTTCAACATGGTCCCATTTCCATTCAGGAATAGAGATAGGTTGCAGAGTTCCAGCAGGCCTTTAATGTTCTGCTTTGATACGATGGCAAACGTCACATTCAGCAACATAACGAGCAATGTCTTGCTTCATATTTGACCACCAGAATCTCCGACGAATGTCTTGGTACATCTTGGTGCTACTGGGATGAATAGACAACGGAGTGTCATGAGCTTCTTTCATAACTTCCTTAGTCATATCCAGGTTTTTCTCCTTACACGGCACCACTAGGCGGCCTTTGAAGTAATCTTGTCGTCTCCAACGTATCTATAATTTTATTGTTCCATGCTATATTATCTTACATTTTGGACATTATTGGGCTTTATTATACACTTTTATATTATTTTGGGACTAACCTATTAACCAGAGGCCCAAATTTAATTGCTATTTTTTTGCCTATTTCAGAGTTTCAGAAAAAAGAATATCAAACGGAGTCCAAATGGAATGAATCCTTCGGGAACGTGATTTTTGGAACGAGCGTGATCCAGAGGACTTGGACCCTACGTCAAGACATCAAACAGGAGGCCACGAGGTAGGGGGTGCGCCTACCCCCCAGGCGCGCCCTCCATCCTCGTGGGCCCCCTGTTCCTCCACCGACGTACTTCTTCCTCCTATATATACCTACGTAGCCTCAAACTACCAGATACGGAGCCAAAAACCTAATTCCACCGCCGCAACCTTCTGTACCCGTGAGATCCCATCTTGGGGCCTGTTCTGGAGCTCCGCGGAGGGGGCATTGATCACGGAGGGCTTCTACATAACCACCATAGCCTCTCTGATGAAGTGCGAGTAGTTTACTTCAGACCTTTGGGTCCATAGTTATTAGCTAGATGGCTTCTTCTCTCTTTTTGGATCTCAATACAATGGTCTCCCCCTCTCTTGTGGAGATCTATTCGATGTAATCTTCTTTTGCGGTGTGTTTGTTGAGACCGATCAATTGTGGGTTTATGATCAAGTTTATCTATGAACAATATTTGAATTTTCTGAATTCTTTTATGTAAGATTGGTTATCTTTGCAAGTCTCTTCGAAATATCAGTTTGGTTTGGCCTACTAGATTGATCTTTCTTGCAATGGGAGAAGTGCTTAGCTTTGGGTTCAATCTTGCGGTGTCCTTTCCCAAAGTGATGAGGGGCAGCAAGGCACGTATTGTATTGTTGCCATCGAGGATAACAGTATGGGGTTTATATCATATTGCATGAGTATCCCTCTACATCATGTCATCTTACTTAAAGCGTTACTCTGTTCTTTTGAACTTAATACTCTAGATGCATGCTGGATAGCGGTTGATGTGTGGAGTAATAGTAGTAGATGCAGGCAGGAGTCGGTCTACTTGTCTCGGACGTGATGCCTATATACATGATCATACCTAGATATTCTCATAACTATGCTCAATTCTGTCAATTGCTCAACAGTAATTTGTTCACCCACCGTAAAATACTTATGCTCTTGAGAGAAGCCACTAGTGAAACCTATGGCCCTCGGGTCTATTTTCTATCATATTAATCTTCCAACACTTAGTTATTTTTATTGCCTTTTATTTTACTTTGCATCTTTATCATAAAAAATACCAAAAATATTATCTTATCATATCTATCAGATCTCACTCGTAAGTGACCCGTGTAGGGATTGACAACCCCTTATCGCGTTGGTTGGGAGGATTTATTTGTTTGTGTAGGTGCGAGGGACTCATGCGTGGCCTCCTACTGGATTGATACCTTGGTTCTCAAAACTGAGGGAAATACTTACGCTACTTTGCTGCATCACCCTTTCCTCTTCAAGGGAAAACCAACGCAGTGCTCAAGAGGTAGCAAGAAGGATTTCTGGCGCCGTTGCCGGGGAGGTCTACGCAAAAGTCAACATACCAAGTACCCATCACAAACCCTTATCTCCCGCATTACATTATTTGCCATTTGCCTCTTGTTTTCCTCTCCCCCACTTCAACCTTGCCGTTTTATTCGCCCTTCTTTTCCGTTTGCCTCTCTTTGCCCGTCTCTTGATTGCTCCTCTTACCATACTAAATCTTGTGAAATCAATACTACTTTGTTGAATCTTGTCATGAAATTAAAAATCATGAATGCTATGTTTTGTGTGATTTGGGTGCTAGTGTTTCCACGATTCCAATGACTTTGTGCGATTTGTTAGGTTTCCGTGATTTTGATGATTGCTCTTTAAACTTGCACCTTGCGGATTCCACCATTAAGAAACCTATGGAAAGAATTAATGATGTTCTTATTGTTGCAAATAGGAACTATGTGCCCGTAGATTTTATTGTTCTTGATATAGATTGCAATCCTTCATGTCCTATTATTCTTGGTAGACCTTTCCTTAGAACGATTGGTGCAATTATTGATATGAAGGAAGGGAATATTAGATTCCAATTTCCATTAAAGAAAGGCATGGAACACTTCCCTAGAAAGAAAATAAAATTACCATATGAATCTATCATGAGAGCCAATTATGGATTGCCTAACAAAGATGGCAATACCTAGATCTATCCTTGCTTTTATGCCTAGCTAGGGGCGTTAAACGATACCGCTTGTTGGAAGGCAACCCAATTTTATTTTTAGTTTTTTTGCTTTTTGCTTCTGTTTAGGAATAAATATTTGATCTAGCCTCTGGTTATATGTGTTTTCATGTTTTAATTAGTGTTTGCGCCAAGTTTAACCTATAGGATCTTCCTGGATGATAGTTATTTGATCTTGCAGAAAATTACAGAAACTTTCTGTTCACAAAAATAATTGTTAAAAATCACCAGAACGTGATAAAATATTGATTCCAATTTCTGCTGATCAATAAACAAATTATCTAGGTCTTCCTATTTTGGCTGAATTTTTGGAATTCTAGAAGTTTTCGTTAGTTACAGATTACTACAGACTGTTCTGTTTTTGATAGATTCTGTTTTTCGTGTGTTGTTTGCTTATTTTGATGAATCTATGGCTAGTAAAATAGTTTATAAACCATAGAGAAGTTGTAATACAGTAGGTTTAACACCAATATAAATAAAGAATGAGTTCATTACAGTACCTTGAAGTGGTCTTTTGTTTTCTTTCGCTAACGGAGCTCACGAGATTTTCTGCTGAGTTTTGTGTTGTGAAGTTTTCAAGTTTTGGGTGAAAGATTTGATGGATTATGGAACAAGGAGTGGCAAGAGCCTAATCTTGGGGATGCCCATGGCACCCCAAGATAATCTAAGGACACCTAAAAGCCAAAGCTTGGGGATGCCCCGGAAGGCATCCCCTCTTTCGTCTACTTCCATCGGTAACTTTACTTGGAGCTATATTTTTATTCACCACATGATATGTGTTTTGCTTGGAGTGTCTTGTATGATTTGAGTCTTTGCTTTTTAGTTTACCACAATCATCCTTGCTGTACACACCTTTTGAGAGAGATACACATGATTCGGAAATTATTAGAATACTATATCTTTTGAGTTATATGGTTTTTGCTCTAGTGCTTCACTTATATCTTTTGAGTTATATGGTTTTTGCTCTAGTGCTTCACTTATATCTTTTAGAGCACGGTGGTGATTTTGTTTTATAGAAACTATTGTTCTCTCATGCTTCACTTAGATTATTTTGAGAGTCCTACAAAACAACATGGTAGTTTGCTTTAACAATAATAGGCATACAAGATTAGTAAAAGAAAAATTCTTATGAGTGTGTTGAATACTATGAGAAGTTTGATGCTTGATAATTGTTTTGAGATATGAAGATGGTGATATTAGATTCATGATAGTTGAGTAATTTTTAATTTGAGAAATACTTGTGATTCCCGTAGCATGCACGTATGGTGAACCATTATGTGATGAAGTCGGAGCATGATTTATTTATTGACTGTCTTCCTTATGAGTGGCGGTCGGGGAATAGCGATGGTCTTTTCCTACCAATCTATCCCCCTAGGAGCATGCGCGTGATACTTTGCTTTGATAACTTGTAGATTTTTGCAATAAGTATATGAGTTCTTTATGACTAATGTTGAGTCCATGGATTATACGCACTCTTCTTCCTTCCACCACTGCTAGCCTCTCTAATACCGCGCACTTTTCGCCGGTATCATACACCCACCATATACCTTCAGCCACCATACCTACCTATCATGGCATTTCCATAGCCATTCCGAGATATATTGCCATGCATCTTACCACCGTTCCATTTACTGTGACACGCTCCATCATTGTCATATTGCTTTGCATGATCATGTAGTTGACATTGTATTTGTGGGAAAGCCACCGTTCATAATTCTTTCATACATGTCACTCTTGATTCATTGCATATCCCGGTACACCGCTGGAGGCATTCACATAGAGTCATATTTTGTTCTAGGTATTGAGTTGTAATTGTTGAGTTGTAAGAAAATAAAAGTGTGATGATCATCATTTTTAGAGCATTGTCCCAAGTGAGGAAAGGATGATGGAGACTACGATTCCCCCACAAGTTAGGATGAGACTCCGAACAAAAAAAAGAGGCCATAAAAAAGAAAAAAAGGAAAAGGCCCAAATAAAAAATAAAAAAATGAGAGAAAAAGAGAGAAGGGACACTGTTACTATCCTTTTACCACACTTGTGCTTCAAAGTAGCACCATGATCTTCATGATAGAGAGTCTCCTATGATATCACTTTCATATACTAGTGGGAAATTTTCATTATAGAACTTGGCTTGTATATACCAATGATGGGCTTCCTCAAAATGCCCTAGGTCTTCATGAGCAAGCGAGTTGGATGCACACCCACTTAGTTTCTTTTGTTGATCTTTCATATACTTACAGCTGTAGCGACCCGACCCGAATGGATCAAGTCTCTGTGCTTAGGTGTCATCCCTGGATCGGTATGCTGACACACACAGTACTCGAAGGATTTATAACAGAGGTAAATCACATGTATAAATAACGTAAATACTATTACCTCAATCCAAAAGATAGCGGAAGCAACAAGGTTGTGGATTCCCATCAACACCAACGGCAAAGTTGAGTATATGAAATCGTAACCCTAACGTATCACTTACTCGTAAATGCGAAAAGTCTGCAACATGAAAAGTTGCAGCCCGAAACGGGTCAAAGACATGGAATATGCTGGCAAAGTAACACATAGAGAGTAATGAAAGAATAAGCTATACTACATGCATATATGGCTGGTGGAAAGCTCTATGGTTACAGTTTTTGCGAAAAGCCAATTTTTCCCTACTACAAAGGGATAAATTAATTTAACTATCATGGTGGTTGTTGAACATTGAGAATGGTTGACAGCATCCTCAATCCCAATTAAAAGTACTCATTAAAAACCCAACAATATTAATTAGAGTAACATGTTGAGATTCACATGATATTCAAGTACTAGATACTCAAGATGTCCATAACCGGGGACACGACTAATCATGATTAGTTTATACACTCTGCAGAGGTTTGCGCACTTTTCCCCACAAGACTCGATCGCCTCCGTTTGGTTTCTCGTACTGCAGGGTGTTTGAGAAACGGATGACCGAGACATAGTCTTTTAGAAGCACTAGCACCTTACTTGTGGGTAGACGGTACCAACCTACAACCCCTACATCTGCTAGTCTACCCGTAAGAGTTCGCACAACTTACTCAACTATGCTAGAGCCCATAATGGCTTGTGGCTGCACACGGAAGTTACTAGCATGAATGATCTTATGATCCCTTTGAGCCTGGGTGGCGGTCCGAAGAAATACAGACAAGTCCTGATGGAAACCAGGTGCCTCAATCCACCCAGATGTGTGTTTAAGTTGCCACCTTAAATAAACCATTAAATAACAATCTCACATCTGTCATGGAATTCACTCACCCAATCCATGTCTACTAGCATAGCATGGCAATTAAGCAAACATAGAGGTACCTCCCAAGGTTTCATAAGTAAACAGGTAATAGGTACTACCTCAACTACTTCCTATCCCACAATTTAATTAGATCCTAATCATGCAAGTGTTCGAGGATAGATCTAATGCATAAAAACTGGGTATGAGAAAAGTATGATCAAAGTGTTACTTGCCTGCAAATTTGATGAAGATGATTTGCACGCAAAACTCTTGATAGTTCTACTCGTCACACTCCGGTTAATCTATCGGAATCAAGCAATAGTAACCACACATAAGCAATCACTCAAAAGATCGAAAAGAACGAAGAAAACAATTCGGAAAACATCAAAACCAAATCAAATAACTCTTGCAGCATAAAGCAATTTCTAACAGTACCAAAACTATGTGTATTTGGCCTTATCAGAAGGTTTAGGTCAAGAGCTTCGATTTGCAAAAATAATCAACTAAATCGGAGATTCTGAAACTCAAGTTATGATCAAACGAAGTTTGAATTCAAATCTGATCTAATTCAAATTTTAAACTTTCAAAAACATATTTAAATTGGATTATCGGATAGAGGGATAAATGTGAAGAAGTGGGCGTTGGTTTCGTTGGATTTGGATAAACGAACAAAAAGTTATGGTCGTTTGAAAATCAGGGACTAATCTGTAGAAAAAGTACTACAAAGAGGTCCCTGGCCGAAATTAAAAATAAAAAGAAAAATCTATCGAGCGAACGCACGCTACAGAAACAAAAATAAAGGAGGTCTAAACAACGAACGCTCACTATATAAACTAACCAAAATAAAAAAACGGGTTTTGAACAAAACCGAAACCCTAAAAAAACATATCTTTAAAGAAAAGAACCGGGGTCGGTTTATACCGGTTCACAAGGCTCATGAAGAAATCCAGGCGGCGGCGAGGTCGAATTCCGGCGAGTCCGGCGAGGCGGCGCGGGGCTCCGGCGAACTCGGAGCGGTGTCTCCGGGCGACGAGGAGGGCAACGAAGGGGCTGTGGAGGGCGGCGCGGGCGAGGCGAGGAGGATGGCGGCGGCGGTGGTCCGCGGGGCGGACGGAGCGAGGCGGCGGCGGTGGATCTCGCCACAAGCGGCAAAAAGGGCGGCGGCGGAGAGAGAGAGAGGAACGGGCCGGGGCCTCGGGTTTTATAGGAGAGGCGGCTTGGCGTGCGGGAGGCAGAGGAGACCGTAGGCACGAACGCCGAGGCGGGCGGCGGCGAAGTCGTGGTGGCGGGCGGTCTCAGCGGGGCTCGAGGCGGCGAAGGCGCAAGGCTGGGCCGAAGGCCAGCGGGCCGGGTGTGGCGGGAGCGGTCTTGGCTGGTCAGGCCGGGCTGCCTTGGCGGCTTCGCCAATTTTTTTTTATAAACATTTTTTAACACAGACAAACAAAAAGCAATAAAACAAAAGAAATAAAATTCTATATAGGCATATTATATATCAAAATTTTCAGAAAAAAATTTCCTACAACATGGACATTATTCTAGCTTTAAATAAAATACACACAAATTCAAATAAAGAAAAGAGTGCTTCAGCTCTAATAAAATCCAATAAAATCATTTTAAAAATACCAAAATGACTCCAAATTTATTTATCTCCAATTTTCTGATGTAGGGAATCATGTTACCCTATTTTCCATATATTATATTTTTGGAGAAAAATAATTTGAATAAAACTCAATTAACTCCAAATTGAAAATAAATTCAAAAGAACTTTGAATTTAATTCTTTGAAACTCCCAACTCATATTTCATATGTTTTGAAGAAGTCATTTTATCTTCGCTCGTGAAAATCATTGAGTTGCTTAAAGTTTCAGAATTGGAAATATTCTCAAATGAAGTTCAATTATTTTCAACACCTTGTCATTTAAATAAATGGAAGAAGTCATGTCATCTTCTCTCCGTGGTTTTGTGATGAAAAGAATTGAATTCGAAGATCATAAAAGCAAAAATGAAAGTTTGGGAAAGTCCTTTTATTCCCTCTCATTTAACTTTCAAAAGTTTCAATTCACTCACTTTCAGTCAATCAATCAAATAATCAACCAAAACTATCTATTTGTTTATAACATTCCAAAATTTAGAATTTTGGGATGTTACAAACTACCACCCTTAAAATGAATCTCGTCCTCGAGATTCGGAGAGGCTAGAAAGAAATAGGTTAGGGTTTGGGGGTCTTCTAAAAAATCCATCGATCGTCCCTGGGGTCTCGGGTGCTACCACCCTTAGAAGCATTGTTACGGTTCCATCAAAACTCATATACTCCATCCTTATTCTTAACAATGTCGGTCTTCTCAGATCTCGAGAAAATTCCTTCACTGACCCTTCCGGTAGCAGCATAACTTTTTCCTCAATTCTTCCGTCCTTTCATCTTGGTAAGGTTATTCTGAGACTGGGTCTTCTTAGCTGACGGGTCTGGCGCCAATACTAAACAACTATCGATATCTCATGGTGGTCATCAATTTATGGTTTGTCCTGCAGAAAGCAGGTCCAGGTTGAACCTCACCGTATATCCTACGATTGGCAACAATTTGCCGTGTACAAGGGAAAATACTTATACCATTCTAAGGTTCAAACAAGGTTTTGATCGTCATCTCGCAACTATAGGTAAGTCACTCAGATTTACCATCCCACATAGCAAAGCAAATAATAAGAGTAAGTCGGTATGGTGATCAATCCATCCCGCACCCAAATCATTACCTTGTACATGGTTTAGTGAATCTCGCATTCTAACACTCGGTCATCCTCACAAGCATTGCAAAATTTCTCTTGTCGACGAACCAAGTTCGGAAAATCCATTGATTCTGCAAGCCAAACAAACAACTATCGATCCTTCACAACTCTCAGGTTTTGCGTTACTCCTATAAAATCGTCGGTTGATAAAATCGTAACTTGTTCCAAGGTTTTTCCTTCAGCAAAAATGTGATTGCTACTTGGCAGGTCCTGGAGCCTGTGGGTTATGGCCCATCTCATCACTTGTAGTCCTTGAACTTATCCTCGTGCTTTTGATAATTATTCCAATTTCCAACTTCCTAGTATTCTTAAATCCATCCAATTGTACTGTCTTCCTTCCTTCTATTGGCACCAAACTAGGACATGATTACTCAGACTCATCATGGAATTTACCTTGATCCATATTTCCAACATCATACCTCCTTTATATCCAATGGTAATTCATCTCTTCATCCTCGTGGGATATCCCACCTACCGAGATAAAAACTTATACTTATGAAGTCCATACTCACTTCGTGGAACATCATTATCCTTTCGAGGTCAAGCGTCCTTACAGGAATATTGGCCATCTCTCGCATGGCACTTCTTCAAGCTGGAAACATGAAACACATCATGAACTCTGACAGTCCTTCGGTGACTCCAACTGGTTAGCCAATTCTCCCATACGTTCCAAACTCGGTATGGTCCTACAAATATCAGGGCTAACTTTCCCTTAACTCCAAATCGTTTAACTCCTCACAGATGTGGCACACAAAGATATGCTCTATCTCCAATTCATAGACTACCTCCTTGCGTTATTGAGTATGCATAACTATTCTGCCTGGACTGGGCTACCTTCAGTCTATCTCGAATCAAATTAACATTCTTTTCTGAATCCTTGATCACATTTGGTCCAAACAACTGACGGTCTCCAACTTCATCCCATATCAATGGTGTCCGCTCCTTCTCCCATACAAAGCTCAAAAAGGGCCATCTTCAAACCGGCTGAGTAACTGTTGTTGTATGAGAACTCCGCGTAAGGTAGATTTATCATCCCTACTAGATCCATAATCTAAGCGCTACGCTCTCAACATGTCCTCCAATCTGATTGACTCTCTCGGTCTATCCATCCATGCTGCAGATGAAAGGTCAGATCTTGAACTCTAGCCTAGTACCCAAAGTCCGTGCAGCTGATCCCAAAACTTTGAGGTAATGTGTGTTCCTCACGATGGTCCTCGAACTCCATGCGAGACATACGATCCTTGTCAAAAAAATATCTTGGCCAACTTCGCACTTGTATAGGTGGTTTCCTTTGGGATAAAGTGAGCAGCTTGGTCAAGCGAATCAACTACTACCCGGATAGAATCATATCCCGATCGGGTTCTCGGGAAACCCGTAATGAAATTCATGCCAAGCTTATCCCACTTCCATTCGGCCATCGGCATAAGCTGTAGTACTCCTGGCTTCTGATGTTCTGCCTTCACACTCTGACATACATCACATACGGCTACATACTCGGCAATATCCTTCTTCATACCAGTCGACCAGAAACACTCCTTCAAATCCAAATACATTTTGGTGTTTCTAGGGCGAATCGAGTATGGTGAGTCATGAGCCTCCTGAAGTATTAATTTCCTGATCTTTGCATTAGTAGGTATATATACACTGTCCTCAAACCATAAGGTGTCGTGCTCATCCTTACGAAAACCTTCGGCCTTTCCTTTACTCATCCTCTCTTTTACCTCAGCAATCTCTTTGTCATCCTTCTGAGCTTCATGGATCTTTCTCAACAATGTAGACTGAACTTCCATTGCTGCAACAAAACCTTTGGGAATAATCTCCAACCAAAGTTCCCTGAGATCCTCAGCTAACTCCTTTGATAATCCTCCGATTATGAGGGTATTCGTCCTTGTTTTCTTTATGTTTGTGTCCTATTTCTCCACAAAGCTTGCATGCACTTTCTCCATATCATTTCCATAAGGCTTCAATTTCTGGGACACAAGCCAAGACTTTAACAAAGTCCACTTAAATTCTTTCCAAGTGGTTATTCCTTGCCATCCATTGATGGTTTGGTACATCTCCACCAAGTAGCAGCACCTCTTTCAAAACACTGGAGAGCATCTTTGGGTCATATACTTTCCAGCTATAGTGTTATTCGTCATATGATCTTCCATGTTCTAAATCCATCGGTTACATCTCCAATTGACTCAACGGTCGAGAAAAATACAAGCTCATCTCCATTCATCCTCTAATGAGTCCATGGGTTTTGGGGTAAGGATAAGATAAGGTTGGAGAGAGGGATGCACACAATTCAAACAAAAGTTTTGAAAAGACAGGTTTTATTGTGGCTGTTGGAAAAACATCAAACAAATGACAGCTCACAATCGTCGCATCTAACGAAGGTATATAACTGGGGTTTGGTCTTCTAAAGGTCAAATGAATCTTCAATGCCATCAAACTCTTCAAGTCTTGGTCATGTCTCCGATGGCTTCTTCTGATCATGCTTGTCCTTCTCAAGTTCTTTTGCAAGATCATCTCTATAGACACAGAGTCTCTTGTGACGTCCTTTAATATTCCTGGAGTTGCATTCCAAACTTCTGGTTTCAACTTCCTTGACATGAACCATGATCCTCTCATCCTTGATCTGACGAATCTTTGATGTCTCAAGGTTTTGCTCCTCCAGCTTGGCTACTTTCAGTTTCAGGTTCCTGAATTCTTAATGAATTGCCTCCTTGTCAAATACGGCTTCCTGCAGGTCCACCCTAAACTCCTTGATGTAATACTCCGGATCACAGCGTCGCCACTAAGGTTAAATCGCATCTTTTCGATAGGTGCTCCATCGACCTTCTACCATCCAGTCCTTCCATGCATCTGCATGCTTAACTCCGCACAGTGACAATAGAATAGACGGGCGATAACATCATGGATAGCGTGTTTATGCTCTTGTCATTTCCATGAGCTATCATTCCATAGTTGATATCTCCTGCCTTAGGGTTTTCCTGACAAAACTTTGAGTTTCTAACTCTCCATGTTCCGGTCTTTCTCCGATACACCTTGATCTCGGGTATTGACAACTTCCTTGGTCTGTCAAATTCCATAAGCGTAACCTTCCTAGGTCATAAAAATCTGGAAATTCTTCAGAGCCTTCAAAATCTCATAGTCTTAGGAGTCTTCAACAGTTGTAGTTTCCATTTACATGGTAAAATCCTCTTCATTCACAAATGGTCTTAGTTGTCCGATATCTTGTCTCCTTGGAGTGGTCTCATCAGTCGAATCTTCAAGTGGTCAAAAGGGAAAAAGGGTATGGTCTCACTAAAAGGGAATATTTGAATAAGATCAGAAGACAAGAGAGGTAAAAGATCTATTTGAAAAAATGAAGTTTTAGAGAAAAATATTACCTAAGGGATTGTCGGTTTCTAGGGTCACGTCCCAGTCAACATGTGCTCGATACCATCTTGTAGCGACCCGACCGAATGGATCAAGTCTCTATGCTTAGGTGTCATCCTCGGATCGGTATCTTTGACACACACGATTACTCGAAGGATTTATAACAGAGGTAAATCACATGTATAAATAACGTAAATACTATTACCTCAATCCAAAAGATAGCGGAAGCAACAAGGTTGTGGATTCCCATCAACACCAACGGCAAAGTTGAGTATAGGAAATCGTAACCCTAACGTATCACTTACTGTCGTTCTAAAAGTCTCGCAACATGAAAAGTTGCAGCCAAAACGGTCAAGACATGGAATATCTTTGGCAAAGTAACACATAGAGAGTAATGAAAGAATAAGCTATACTACATGCATATATGGCTGGTGGAAAGCTCTATGGTTACAGTTTTTGCGAAAAGCCAATTTTTCCCTACTACAAAGGGATAAATTAATTTAACTATCATGGTGGTTGTTGAATATTGAGAATGGTTGACATCCTCAATCCCAATTAAAAGTACTCATTAAAAACCCAACAATATTAATTAGAGTAACATGTTGAGATTCACATGATATTCAAGTACTAGATACTCAAGATGTCCATAACCGGGACACGGCTAATCATGATTAGTTTATACACTCTGCAGAGGTTTGCGCACTTTTCCCCACAAGACTCGATCGCCTCCGCTTGGTTTCTCGTCTTTGCAGGGTGTTTGAGAAAGCGGATGACCGAGACATAGTCTTTCAGAAGCGCTTAGCACCTTACTTGTGGGTAGACCGTACCAACCTACAACCCCTACATCTGCTAGTCTACCCGTAAGAGTTCGCACAACTTACTCAACTATGCCAGAGCCCATAATGGCTTGTGGCTGCACACGGAAGTTACTAGCATGAATGATCTTATGATCCCTTTGAGCCTGGGTGGCGGTCCAAGAAATACAGGCAAGTCCTGATAGAAACCAGGTGCCTCAATCCACCCAGATGTGTGTTTAAGTTGCCACCTTAAATAAACCATTAAATAACAATCTCACATTTGTCATGGAATTCACTCACCCAATCCACGTCTACTAGCATAGCATGGCAATTAAGCAAACGTAGAGGTAACTCCCAAGGTTTCATAAGCAAACAGGTAATAGGTACTACCTCAACTACTTCCCATCCCACAATTTAATTAGATCCTAATCATGAAAGTGTTCGAGGATAGATCTAATGCATAAAAACTGGGTATGAGAAAAGTGTGATCAAAGTGTTACTTGCCTGCAAATTTGATTAAGATGATTTGCACTCAAAACTCTTGATAGTTCTACTCGTCACACTCCGGTTAATCTATCGTAATCAAGCAATAGTAACCACACATAAGCAATCACTCAAAAGATCGAAAAGAACGAAGAAAACAATTCGGAAAACGTCAAAACCAAATCAAATAACTCTTGCAGCATAAAGCAATTTCTAACAGTACCAAAACTATGTGTATTTGGCCTTATCAGAAGGTTTAGGTCAAGACCTTCGATTTGCAAAAAGAATCAACTAAATCGGAGTTACGAAACTCAAGTTATGATCAAACAAAGTTTGAATTCAAATTTGATCTAATTCAAATTTTAAACTTTCAAAAACATATTTAAATTGGATTACTGGATAGAGGGGATCGTAAGAAAGAAGTGGGCGTTGGTTTCGTTGGATTTGGATAAACGAACAAAAAGTTATGGTCTTTTGAAAATCAGGGACTAATCTGTAGAAAAAGTACTACAAAGAGGTCCCTGGCCGAAATTAAAAATAAAAAGAAAAATCTATCGAGCGAACGCTCGCTACAGAAAAAAACCGGCGAAAACCGTTCGCTAAGGAGGTCTAAACAACGAACGCTCACTATATAAACTAACAAAAAAAACAGGTTTTAAACAAAACCGAAACCCTAAAAAAAACCGATCTTTAAAGAAAAGAACCGGGGTCGGTTTATACCGGTTCGCGGCGGTTTGCGCAGAAAACCGGCGGCGGCGGCGAGGTCGACCATGAAGTCCGGCGAGGCGGCGCGGGCTCCGGCGAACTCAGCGGTGTCTCCGGCGACGAGGAGGGCAAACGGCGGGGAGGGCGGCGCGGCGAGGCGAGGAGGATGGCGACGGCGGTGGTCATGATGGCGGGACGGAAGCGAGGCGGCGGCGGTGGATCTCGCCAAGCAAAAGGGCGGCGCGGCAAGGGAGAGGGAGAGAGAGGAACGGGCCGGCCTCGGGTTTTATAGGAGAGGCGGCTTAGCGTGCGGGAGGGGCGAGGGAGACCGGGCTTGCACGGACGCCGAGGCGGGCGGGCGGCGAAGTTGTGACGGCGGCGGTCTCCGAAGGGCTCGAGGCGAAGCGCGGCGCCGGGCCGAAGGCCGGCCGGCTTGTGAGGCGGGAGCGGTGGTCTGGCTCGGCTCGGCCTGGGCTGCTCGGCTTGCCGCCAATTTTCTTTTTTATAAACATTTTTTAACACAGACAAACAAAAAGTAATAAAACAAAAGAAATAAAATTCTATATAGGCATATTATATATCAAAATTTTCTGAAAAAGATTTCCTACAACATGGACATTATTCTAGCTTTAAATAAAATACACACAAATTCAAATAAAGAAAAGAGTGCTTCAGCTCTAATAAAATCCAATAAAATCATTTTAAAAATACCAAAATGACTCCAAATTTATTTATCTCCAATTTTTCGATGTAGGGAATCATGTTACCCTATTTTCCATATATTATATTTTTGGAGAAAAATAATTTGAATAAAACTCAATTAACTCCAAATTGAAAATAAATTCAAAAGAACTTTGAATTTAATTCTTTGAAACTCCCAACTCATATTTCATATGTTTTGAAGAAGTCATTTTATCTTCGCTCGTGAAAATCATTTAGTTGATTAAAGTTTCAGAATTGGAAATATTCTCAAAATAATTTCAATTATTTTCAAAACCCATTGACATTTAAATAAATGGAAGAAGACAATTAATCTTCTCTCCATGCTGTTGTGATGAAAAGAATTCAATTCTCAAGATCATAAAAGCAAAAATGAAAGTTTGGGAAAGTCCTTTTATTCCTCCCATTTAACTTTCAAAAGTTTCAATTCACTCACTTTCAGTCAATCAATCAAACAATCAACCAAAACTATCTATTTGTTTATAACATTCCAAAATTTAGAATTTTGGGATGTTACAATAGCTCTAGTGCATCCATTGCATGGCAATCCCTACTCACTCACATTGATATCTATTGATGGGCATCTCCATAGCCCGTTGATACGCCTAGTTGATGTGAGACTATCTTCTCCTTTTTGTCTTCTCCACAACCACCATTGCTATGTCCATGGCTCGCGCTCATGTATTGCATGAAGATTGAAAAAGTTTGAGAACGTCAAAAGTATGAAACAATTGCTTGGCTTGTCATCGAGGTTGTGCATGATTTAAATATTTTGTGTGGTGAAGATAGAGCATAGCCAGACTATATGATTTTGTAGGGATAACTTTCTTTGGCCATGTTATTTTGAGGAGACATAATTGCTTAGTTAGTATGCTTGAAGTATTATTATTTTTATGTCAATATTAAAATTTTGTCTTGAATCTTTCGGATCTGAATATTCATACCACAATTAAGAAGAATTACATTGAAATAATGCCAAGTAGCATTCCACATCAAAAATTCTGTTTTTATCATTTACCTACTCGAGGACGAACCGGAATTAAGCTTGGGGATGCTTGATACGTCTCCAACTATCTATAATTTTTGATTGTTCCATGCTATATTATCTTCTGTTTTGGACATTATTGGGCTTTATTATACACTTTTATATTATTTTTGGGACTAACCTATTAACCGGAGGCCCAACCCAGAATTGCTATTTTTGCTTATTTCAGAGTTTCGCAGAAAAAGAATATCAAACGGAGTCCAAACGGAATGAAACCTTCGGGAACGTGATTTTTGGAACGAACGTGATCCAGAGGAGTTGGACCCTACGTCAAGACATCAAACATGAGGCCACGAGGTAGGGGGGCGCGCCTACCCCCCCAAGCGCGCCCTCCACCCTCGTGGCCCCCCTGTTGCTCCACCGACGTACTTCTTCCACCTATATATACCTACGTAGCCACAAACTACCAGATACGGAGCCAAAAACCTAATTCCACCGCCGCAACCTTCTGTACCCGTGAGATCCCATCTTGGGGCCTGTTAGGAGCTCACGGAGGGCATAGATCACGGAGGGCTTCTACATCAACACCATAGCCTCTCCGATGAAGTGTGAGTAGTTTACTTCGCATATTCGGGTCCGTAGTTATTAGCTAGATGGCTTCTTCTCTCTTTTGGATCTCAATACATTGTTCTCCCCTCTCTTGTGGATATCTATTCGATTTAATCTTCTTTATGCGGTGTGTTTGTTGAGATCGATGAATTGTGGGTTTATGATCAAGTTTATCTATGAACAATATTTGAATCTTCTGAATTCTTTTATGTATGATTGGTTATCTTTGCAAGTCTCTTCAATTATCAGTTTGGTTTGGCCTACTAGATTGATCTTTCTTGCAATGGGAGAAGTGCTTAGCTTTGGGTTCAATCTTGCGGTGTCCTTTCCCGATGTGATGAGGGGCAGCAAGGCACGTATTGTATTGTTGCCATCGAGGATAACAAGATGGGGTTTATATCATATTGCACGAGTTTATCCCTCTACATCATGTCATCTTTCTTAAAGAGTTACTCTGTTCTTTTGAACTTAATACTCTAGATGCATCCTGGATATCGGTCGATGTGTGGAGTAATAGTAGTAGATGTAGGCAGGAGTCGTCCACTTGTCTCGGACGTGATTCCTATATACATGATCATACCTAGATATTCTCATAACTATGCTCAATTCTGTCAATTGCTCAACAGTAATTTGTTCACCCACTGTAAAGTACTTATGCTCTTGAGAGAAGCCACTAGTGAAACCTATGGCCCCCGGGTCTATTTTCTATCATATTAATCTTCCAACACTTAGTTATTTTTATTGCGTTTTATTTTACTTTGCATCTTTATCATAAAAATACCAAAAATATTATCTTATCATATCTCTCTCTCGTAAGTGGCCGTGTAGGGATTGACAACCCCTTATCGCGTTGGTTGCGAGGATTTATTTGTTTGTGTAGGTGCGAGGGACTCGTGCGTGGCCTCCTACTGGATTGATACCTTGGTTCTCAAAAACTGAGGGAAATACTTACGCTACTTTGCTGCATCACCCTTTCCTCTTCAAGGGAAAACCAACGCAGTGCTCAAGACGTAGAAAGTACAAAGTGCCATCATCAGCAACAGTGAAGAATGAGGGCTTTCCTTCTACGAGGTAGCATTTAATCTTCTCAACTTGAGAGTCATATCCCTGAATTCTCTTGATGGAGTCCAAGAGATCTGGTTCGACAGCCAGGGTATTGAGGGAACCCTGGGAAACACCGTGAAGGTTCATCTTGCGGAATTCTGGAGGAGGGGGTGCAAGTGCACTAGGAGGAAAAATATGGAGGTTCAACTTTCTGAATTCTTCAACAAGCGAGGGATGAACTTTTCGAATCTCGAGGTGATTGCAATATGACTTGCGGATCAAAGCATCAGCCATTGCATTAGCCTTGCCTGGTGTATAGGAAATACCCAAGTCATAATCTGCTACCATCTCCATCCATCTCTGCTGACGGAAGTTCAGGTCTGGCTGGGTAAACAGATACTTTAGACTTTGGTGGTCGGTGAAGTTCTCACAATGATTACCGAGAAGGTAATGTTGCCACTGTTTCAGTGCATGTACGACAACAACAAGCTCGAGATCGTGAATTGGGTAGTTCTCTTCGTGAGGGTGCAACTAACGAGAGGCATAAGCAATCAATCTGCGCTCTTGCATTAGGACACAGCCTAATCCTTGTCGTGAAGCATCGCAGTAAATGATGAAATCCTTCATAGTATCTGGCGGAGCAAGCACTGGGGAAGAAGTCAGTTTGTCTTTGAGTGCTTGAAAACTTTCCTGAAACTTTTCTGTCCAATCGAACTTGATGCCTTTGTGAAGTAGACCAGTCAAGGGCTTGGCGATCTTGGAGAAGTTCTCGCCAAATCAACGGCAATAGCTGGCGAGTCCGAGAAAACTTCTGACTTGCTTGAAATTCTTCGGAGGAGTCCAATCGAGAATAGCTTGAACTCGCTCTGGGTTGACGGCAATACCATCCTTGGAGATTGTCAGGACCGGATTTTCGGGATATTAATTTCCCAGAAAATGGCCCTTGTGCTCACCAGCCCGAGGATTACTGTTAGCTGATGAGACACCATCTTGATACAGAAACTCCAAGCAAAATACATAATATGTAGTACAAGACCATTCTGGCCTATGAGTACAACATAAGGTTTCTAGTGGATGATGGCGGAAGCGGTTTGTGGCACATCAACGTCTATGGGACTCCATTTCCCACAGGAACAGCTGACCTGGGTAACTCCTATCTTCGCGAGGCTGCTGTCACCATTGCGTGGGTTCTGGGGCTGTCATCGCAACGCTCCTCTCCGTGCAAGAAATTTGGCCAAGACAATAGCCAGGGACAAGCCAGTGAGTACTTTTGAATGTACTCGGAAACATTATGAACATAGGTATAATATAACAAATGATATTCATGCTTTGAAATATTCTATGATCACAATGTCAGTCACAAAATAAAATCCATGATGCACGCAAGCAGGTCATTCATATACAACATGAATATGCAATAATGGGGTAGAAATAAAATGCACCGATCGGGTGTCTGAAGCAACGCCTCGAAAGGATAATAATTTAAAGCATGCCTCAGTCGGGCATCTGAGGGACACCACATAAAGGGCTTATAAATAAAAGAAAGAACAAGCATGCCACAGTCGGGCGTCTGAGCGACACCACATAAAGGGCTTATAAATAAAGGAAAGAACAAGCATGCCACAGTCGGGCGTCTGAGCGACACCACATAAAGGGCTTATAAATAAAGGAAAGAACAAGCATGCCACAGTCGGGCGTCTGAGCGACACCACATAAGGGGCAAAAAAAAATAATCACAGTGAATATCCAGGAGGTAGAACCGTCCCAGGGATACTCAATAATTCAAATAATGTAAATGGTTAGTCCATAATAACAATAATCATAATCATCATGAGTCACGAGTCATGATCCATGTTCTGGTTTAGCAATTTTTCCTCCGAAGACCGACACTAAGACCGACACTTGACCCATCCCAGACTATAGTCCTTAACCATGGACACGGCTATTCGAATAGATATAATCTCTGCAGAGGGTGTACTCTTTACCCACGAGTAACGGATTTCCGTTAGTCCATCGGGACTAATTCCGTCTACGGTCTTTTAATTGAAAACACACCAGCCTGACTTACCGATGTCTGGAATCACCCACGACACTCGTTAAGCAAAACTCTAAGTGGGGAGGCTACAACCTCGACTAGCATGGGATCACAAAGTTTATAACATGCGCAAACTAGGGGAGCTACCCCCTCGGCTCCAACCGGAAACACCCATGCCCCCGGACCAGGTGGCATGCCTACCGGATGCATCCAGTATCTTCCACCATGGCCTCTCTGTACGGTGTGTGCTAAGGGAGGGGTTGACAACTTATCGAACTGCACCCTACCTATGGTAGGGACAAGTGGTAGTACGAAACAAGTATGGGGGTTACTGGAACAAGACTCGATCTATGGTCGACTCAGGAGGTTAAAGTGTTTCTTGCATGATTAGCACAAGAAATATATTTCACACCAATCATACAAAATCACCACTCATAATACCTCACCATGCCTTTACCGGACACCACTGTCTTGACGGAGGACTAGAGACAAGCCCGTGTCTACCCAAGACAGAGGCTTTCCCGGAGTCCTTCCGGTATGCATGAAAGGCATACAATGGTGATTACTATCACAACTTATCCATTTCCAATAGCAAAGCATCTTCATTATGTACTCATGCGTATGATCATATCATCGCATAAAATAACGAAAACTCCGAGACAAGGGGTGTTGTAACCGTATCAAACAACACACAAAAATATTATGCCAGGGTTCAGAATGCTTGCCTTCAAGTTGTGGAGAGGCAGGGTGCATTCCAATTTTTTTTGAAAGTTTTCTTCTCTCTCCAACAATCCTATTTTGAGAAAATTCAAATTAACACATAGTTTCAAAATAGTACAAAACATTTGTCTGGAAATTTTTCAAATAAATATGAAAATAAACTAGACAAAATTTGAGAAACAACAGATAAAGAATCAAATCATTTGGACTTATATTTAAAAAGTTATAGCCAGTCAAAGTTTAGTCAAAATCCTGTTTTTAAATAAAACAGAAAAAGAAAAAACGTTTCAGGGAGGAAGCGTACTCTGGGTTTACGCTTTCACTTAATCCAGCGTGGACTGGCTCGTGGGTCATTGACAGTGGGTCCCTTGGGCCCACTGGTCAGGTTTGACCAGTCGCCCGCCTCCTTTCTCTCTTCTGTTCGAGCAGAGGCGGGGCTCCCCACTGGGTTCCGAGGGCAGGGATGGATCCGCCAGCCCAGGGCGGTCCTCCCAGTTGTCGAGAGGGTGGTAGGGACGAAGGGAGTCACCGGCGGCGAACTTTGCGGGGGACGGCAACTTCTAGTGGATTGGGGTCTTGGGCTATGATGGCTCCCGATCGAAGCTGAGAGGCTGGGCAGCTCCGCACGGTCGAGGGGAGGAGGATGGAGGCACTGGATGGACGGGGGAGGCTCTGCTTGCGACGCACATCACCGGAGCGTGGCGGCGGCCGAACTGATCGGAGACGAGGAAGAAGGCTTCCCGCCATCGATTGTTGGCCGTGGTGGCTTTGGAGGAATGGCTTGAGGTCACCTGAGGTCTGGACGGGCTCGGGGGCTCCTTTTATAGCGTATCTAAGTCGGTTCCGCGACGGCCGGGGATAAGATCGTCGCCGAACCGCCGTTCTGTTGCTGCAGGGCGACGTGCGCAAGCGGACGGGCTCGCGGATGAGCTCGAGCTATTCCAGAGGGCAGCTGGTGCGCTGGAGTGGCTCGGGCGGCGCCGTCCATGGCAGAGGCCTCCTGCGGCCGTCGGCGGCTTGCGGTGGTGGCGCTGCGGGGCGCCAGGAGGGGGCCAGGGCGGCTCTGCGGCGAGGGAGGGGTCAGGCGTGTTGGCTGCGAGTGGGAAGGGACCAGAACGAGTGCGGGGAGGCGGCAGTGGGATGCGGCGACTCGGTGCATGCGCGTGCAAAACGTGCGCTCTGGGCGCACCAGCGCACGCACGGCAGGTGCTCGACGCAATGCCAGTGCGTGCTAGAGGGCTTGGATGAGGCTGGGGATTAACAGGTCTAGGTTAGAGTTATCCAGGGGCTTAGTGGACATGCTGGTTTGGTAAATCAAGCAGGTTCAGCATGCAAACTAAGGTTCATGCCAATTCTGTTCATGCACTCAAGGTGTTCGGCAGAATGCTAAGGGCATCTTGGAAACTCTTGGGGTGTCCAAAAACTCCAGATCATAGTCTCTTTGGATGATAAAGAGGGTGGCAAGGTTAGCTTGGCAAAGCCAGAAACTTGTTAGTGCAAAATGAGAAAACCAAATCTGGACAGAAAATAAAGGCTATCATTGCATGGACCAAAAATACTCCAATGGGTCCACTCTCCTGGACTTAAGGGTTTTGTAGGGTGGTTTATAAGTAGGAGAAAGATCAAGGGCACTAGAGTAAAATACAATAGAGTTGCAGTACAAAACACCCAACTGGACCAGAGAGCAAAAGAGGATGATTTGCTCAAATTTTTCAAAGAACACCAGTGGGTTTTTGCATAAAGTTGAATAATATACTCCTACTAACATCCCCAAATTTTGGTGGAAACTTTAAAGAAATATTTAAATAGGTTGTAGTGCAATTTTACAAACTGGACCAGATTTGAAACTAGGGGTAGAGCTCAAAATTTCCAATGACTAAAAGAGGTTTTTGCACAAAAGTGATGTGGGAACATCACATGACCTCCCCAAATTTTGGTGGGGATTTTAAAGAAGAATTTGAAATGGTTGCAGTGCAAAAGAGGCTCCAAAACTTATGAAAAATCATTTTTAAAAGAATAAAGCTCAGGAAAAACAATTATGCAAATAAATCCACTGATAAAAGAAATGTTTCTTGAGAGAGTATACAAGTCCAACAACATTTTTGAAAAGTTTTCTATTTGGAGAAAAACTCCACAACTCAGAAGAAAAGAGTGGTTCTGAATCAAAAGGAAATCCAGAAGGTAAAAAAAATTAATTTACCAAGGAAAAATTTTAATTGACAAATCATGGTTAAATTTTTGGGGTGTTACAGAGATGACATGCCCAAGGTAGGTCACTTCAGGAAGCCAGAATTCAGACTTGGAATACTTAGCATATAGTTGATGTTCTCGAAGCTTTTCCAGAACAAGTCGAAGGTGTTCAACATGTTCTTCTTTATTCTTGGAATATACAAGGATATCATCTAGATAAACCACGATGAACTTGTCGAGGTATTCGATGAATATATAGTTTATCAGACGAGAGAATGTCGCTAGAGCATTTGTCAAACCAAAGGACATGACAGTGTACTCGTATGAACCATAGCGAGTAACAAAGGCGGTCTTGGGAATATCCTCTTCACGAACCCGAATCTGGTGGTAACCCAACCTCAAATCAAGTTTAGAGAATACTGAGGAACCAACAAGCTGATCATATAGATCGTTGATTCGAGGAAGCGGATACTTATTCTGAATTGTTGCCAGGTTGATAGGTTGGTAATCTTGGACCAAACGATTAGTTCCATCCTTCTTCTTGACAAAGAGAGAAGGTGCTCCCCAAGCAGAGGAACTAGGACGAATGAATCCCTTGTGAAGAAATTTGTCGATTTCCTCCTTGAGCTCAAGGAGTTCATGTGGCGGCATCTTGTATGGCTGCTTGGCGATAGGAGTAGTACCCGGCTTCAAGTCTATGATGAATTCAACAGCTCTAGCAGGGGATATTCCTGGAAGTTCTTCTGGAAAGACATCTTCAAAATCACGAACGACTGGAATGTTATCTATTCCCTGAAGAGGTGAAGCATTCAATGCATTTAGAACATATATCTAATTCTCGGCATCCTGGACCATCTGAGTTGAGTAGTTGATCAACTGGCCAGAAGGATGAGTGAGCTGTACTGTCTTGGCGGTACAGTCGATCTTAGCATTATGGGCTGTCAACCAATCCATACCAAGAATGATGCCTATGTTGGATGGTCCGAGCACAATGAGAGAAGCCAGAAAAAGTAGAGCTCCAATCTCGATTTGGTTATGAGGGCTTACCATTGTGGTTTGCCACTTGGATCCTGGGGACTGAACCATTAGAGGAGTGGGTAATTTTTCCAGGTACAACTCATGTGACTGAGCAAATTGTTGGGACACAAAAGCATGCGATGCCCCTGAATCAAAGAGAACAGAGGCTGGTACTGAATTCACACATAGAGTTCCTAGCATGATAGTCAGTTCCTTCTGAGTCTTTTCAGCATTGACGTGATTGGCATGGCCAAGTACAACAACAGGTGGTATGATCACTACTAGGAAAAGGCCTACTAATGGCGCACCGGTTTTGCCTACTAATGGCGCACTACCGGTGCGCCATTAGTAGCACGCCATTAGAATTTTTTACTAATGGTGCATCACTGGTGCGCCATTAGTATCTGGTATACTAATGGCGCACCTGGCAGTGCGCCATTAGTATGTAACTCCATGCACCATTAGTATGCCTCCCGGGGGGCCATATGTAACCATGTGCTTTGTCACACTAATGGCGCACTCTGCCTTGATGCGCCATTAGTATCCTTTGGCATACTAATGGCGCACTCTGCCTTGATGCGCCATTAGTATGAATATTTGGTTTTTTTTGCTTTTCTGATTTTTGCACAGGTTACAAAATATATTATTGGACATAATATAGACAGCAGCACACAACAACATCAGATTCATCGAATACAATAGAAGATTAGTCTCCGAATACAGTTCATCATATTAGTCTCCGAATTCAAAAGACCGAACAAAGATAAAACATTACAAGTCTCAAGACCGCGAGTATCGAGTTTGTCTTCACATTACAAGTCGATATCGATCATCTAAACTACCATCACATAAAAGAGAGTTGTGGTCATCACGATGAGCATCATCGCGATCAAACTGGTCCTCATCCGGTTCCTCCAACGCTCCCTCCTCTCTCCGCTAGATAGCGGGCATATCTAGATTCGCCTCCGCCCTAGTGGTGTACCCTTTGTAACTGTTACCGCTGAAGCGGTGAACCTGTCTCCGACACTCCTCCCGATCGTCAGAGACTCGGGAACCTTACCCTTTTACACTACATACGTCGGCATCTCTATGCACAAGCCAAACAACAGACAATACATAAGCAATATGTAAGTATGCAACAAAAGGATCGAAAGAGAAAAAGCAAGACATTAATAGCACGATTCATGGTCCTACTAATAAATAGCACGATTCAGAACTACACATCACTACTTTCGACTCGACTCATCGGACAGGAGCGTGGATGAAGCCGCCGTCTGTCGTGATGGTCATGAAATCGCGGTCGTTGTCACCCTGCATTTTTAGCGTTTCATCTATCTCACTGTTGAACGGTTGATATCTGACGAAGAACTGCCCCGAGGTATGAAGGACATCTTGATGGATGATGTCCAAACTCCGACTGGATGCGAAAGAATTCTTGTCTGAGGTCCGCGTCCTGGACTGCCGACAAGCTTGCGGCCCAATCTTTGAGATTATCTGGTAGCAGAAGTTGATGATGGTCCCTTACGATCGCCCGCATGTGATGGAGGGCGTAGTAGGCATCCTTCTGACCGCCAGGCGGCTGCTTGACGCAGCAGAATTTTGTATTGTGTGAGTAGATTTGCTTGCCTTTCTTACGAACTTCCCTGGTGAAGGTGCCTCCAGATTTGGCGTAGCCAGGGAGAACATCATCAAGAACTTTCTTGACATTTGTGTAGTCTATCTTGGAGTTACGGTTCGGGTCGAAATACGTGGCCATGGAATATTTCGGGCTTAAGAGGATGAGTGTGCAATGTGTGTCACTGCACATAACACGGAATGTTAGAAAAAAAAGAACGATCAAAATCTAAGAGATCATATGTTACGGGGCGGTTAAGGGATTACTTACTCGGGATAGTAAGCCACAAGGTAGTTATCCTTATCTGGGTTTGCGAATGACACCTTCGAGGTGTGAACTTCAACTTGGCGGTCCCAGCGCTGTTCAAGTGCTTGGCACGCATGTAGAAGGGGTCGACTATCACGATGTCCGGGTCTTGTCTCTAATGATCCGCATCTCCATACTCAGCGAAAACAGCCGAACGAAGGTGTATTGCAGCGGATGAAGGTTAAACATAGCAAAGATGTCATCAAACCGCGGAGACGATCGTACCCCGATGTCGCCATCCGCCAAAGCCATTGCCCTCGCACCTTAGCCCACGAAAACCGGGTATGCCACATCATTCTCTCTCAGACGCCGCTTCTCCAAAGAAAGAACACTGTCGTGCAGACTCCGCATAGCACCGGTTGCAACATTCAGCATATTTGGCGGTAGCATCGCACTACCCGCCACATGCACCCTCCTCGAGATATCCTTAGGTGAAGGTGGCCCGTCCTGAGCACGGATCGAACTCGGTGCCGGCTGGCTCGCACCGGCGCCCTTGTTAGTCTTTCGTTTCCGTCCCTTCTTCTTGATCTCCTGTAATGGGACCGAAGTTCTGCTCACGCACCGCTTTCTTGAGCGTGTTGGGGCTGATAATATTTCGCACCTCACTATCCGAGGCTCGGTGAAAGCGGAGGCTGGGCGTCTCGAGAACTGAACGCCGCATCGACGCCTATTGCAATTGGATTTCTCCGACGTACCAGCTAGATTGCGGTCGTCTTGGTTGGGTTCTTGAGAAAGAGGACCGCAGAACTCGTCAGCGTACCCATGTTCGGCAAAGTACTTATCGACTTTGGTAAATGTACCGTCGTCGTTGTCGTCGTCGTCCGGATCCTGTGCCATAGGGCTGTCTGGATCCTGTGCCATAGGGATGTCCGACATAGGGATGTCCGGCAGGTCCGGTAGCGTTGCGGCATTCTTGCCATGGCTTGGCGCCGTCACGACTGGCTGTCTTGTCTGTGGGGTGGTGCCCCCCGCCCCCAAACGAATCTGGCAGCACCCGAACCACTTCAACCCTATACACTGTGGGTGGCATCGGATTACCGTGGAACATGCGGTTGCCTGGTTGAACGATTCTGCCCTTGGCGACATCGACCAACTCGCCGCCCACGAAGTGCAGAAGAGTGCAAGGAACGTCCGCGGTGCCCTGCGAAAACATGTACAGGGCGTCAGGGATGCCCAGTCAAAGGCAAGGAGATGAAGTCATCGGCCGAGAGGCTTAGTTACCGTGATGCCGTCGAGCTCGGCTAATGTCGAGGCATCGCCAACGGCGGGCATGCAACTGACGGAGGGGGAGCTTGCTGGCGAGGTGCCGGCCGGCGTACACCCGGGTGCATTAAGCTCCAATGCCCGTGCCGGCGCCGGAGACATGAATACCGCCTCCGCCGGAGACACCAATGGCGCCGCCGCCGGAGACACCAATGGCGCCGCCGGAGACACCAATGGCGCTGCTGCGCGATCGCGAGTCTTGGCCGTGAAGCCGAACCGGGAAGGCCCCTGTTGGCCGCCCGCAATCCACGTCGTCGACCCATGAATCAACGTAGGCACCATGGCGTTGAGCTTCGTTCCCGATTGTTGTTCCACTTGCTCTTGGACAAGCTCGAATCCGCGCCACTTGTGCCTTGAGTGCTTCAACCTTGCGCCGTCGGCTTTCCGAACTGGTCTTTTTCTCCTTCCGCACACCAGCGGTATAGTATGACCCCATTTTGTGGACAAGCCTTTGCCGGCCACACGACCAGCTGACGTCGGCTTAGTGAGCTTATCCTTGCTTTTCATTATGTTCAATGCCCTATTTAAAGGGCTGTCGAAAGGGGAGCTCTGAGACGACCCCGCGCTACTGCTTTCAGTTTCCTGCGAAAGGAACGTGAACCATTTAGAAATATTGGGGATTAGTTAGAGTGCAACCATATGGAGCTAATTACGCGGGGGTGTATTCCTTACCAGAACAAGCTCAAAGCGCCCTGGTCTTCGGATCCGTGGTAAGCTCCTTTGTTATCGAGTCCTCCTTGTACCGGCCCCGACATAGTTCCTGGTCTGCTTGTTTACGCTGTATTTCTCGAGCGGGCGGTAGGCCTTGCTCGGCACGCCCGCGTCCTCCTTGTCCCATATAGGCTCCGCCACTCTGTAACCGCCCGGGACCGAGTTTGTGTTCCCCTAAGTTCAACTCCCCATTTCTTTCCCCACCGACTTGATTCGGAGGTTGCACTGGTCGAGCACTTGATCTTGAACTCCTTGTACTCATCTTCGCTCATCAAAGGATATTTCGCCTTGATCTTCTCATAACTATCACATTTATCAATCATTTTCTTCACCACGCTTCTCCAAGTAGACAGGGCCGTGCTCATCTTCGTGAGGGCGGCACTGTTCACTTTATTCCCCCCGAGAGGCGTGTGTTTTCAAATTCGACGGGAACTTGTATCGTTCGTGCAGCTTCGTGAAGAGGAGGTTGCAAATTCCCTCGGTCCTTATGCCTAAGGTTCTCGGTGTTGATCGAGACGGTGCTCGGAGAATGCACCCGGCGTAACCGAGTACCCCTTGACTATATGTTTGGGCTCCATTGGATTCCGTCGGAGTCCACTTGAGTGAATTCCTCCTTGACGGTGCGGAGCGCATTGAGACGCCGGTCCTTCCTTTGCTTCTTCGATTGGCTGCCATCTGTGTGCGCCGCCATCATCAGTGGTGGCATCCTCGGCGGCACCATCAGTGGTGTCATCCCCGACGTCACTAGGGGTTGTGTAATCAGGATCAGTGTCTTCCGCGGCGTCCTCATAGCGGTGAGGTTGTTCCTCCATCTCCTGGGACAGCTCCCAGAATTGCTTGCCGCCTGAACCACCGGCCTCATCGTTGTGGGCCATGTTTCGCTCTAAATAGGAAAAAAGTTTGGTCAAAAAGTTGGTTATTGTCAAGGAACAAGATCATGGTCTCATCATTTAGGGTTTATCGATGCCGACGCACCCTAGGTTGGGCCTAATCACTTGGCACTAATCACTTGGCTCTATTGCCACCTATGTTGGGTTTATCATCTAGGGTTTATCGATGCTAAGGAGAATTCTAAGTTGGGCCTAATCACTGGCTCTATTGCCACCTATGGTTTAATGCAGCAAGAATGGCGGTGGCAGTTGATCCTACTTAACTAAGTACTAAGATACCCGGCCCATGCATTAGTCGCAGTACCCCATATGTCCTATTTTAGCAAAGTCATGCTAAAATTCACGGAAAATTTTAGCATGACCTTTGCTGAAAATAGGACATATGGAGTACCCGAATTTGACTGAACGGAAGTTAATCGACATTCCAGCAAACTCAAGGGCCTATCTTTGCTCAAGTTTTTGACAGTAGCCTCTGAAGAAAACAGCATTGCAACATTCAAGTTCACGGGATAAAAAAATCATCCACATTCACCAACCCACATGATGTTAAAACCCACATGAGTCTGTAAATAGACTTAAAAACCCACATGATGTTATAATCAGATACCTTTGAACATGATGATACCAAATGGGAAGGAAAATTGTATCACTCTAGATTAGTGTAGCCACTATCTAACAAAACCAGAATGTTAACAAAATTACACCATGATGATACCAAATTCTTGTAGCAAAGACAATGAGTTCACAGGATAAAAAATCATCCACATTCACCAACCCAAACTGGTGGAGATACAGCAAACCAGAACCTCCCAGGTTGCATAACAGCAGCAGCAACAGGTTTATTCTTCTTCTTCATAAACATTAATTGGTGTGGGTCACTCTATCTTCCCTCTAATGACTCATTCAACTTAACAAGATAGCCCACAAGCATTGTTTTGATTCCAACAGCTGCTGTAAAATACATCCAACAAAGGTGCTCTAAAATCAGAAATACTACCCCCCAAATCTTTAGCTCAATTCTGAAAATACATGGTCTTCTAGTTACAATACTACGCCCCAACAGTCAAAATTTCAAACCACACACTTACTTTCAACTATAAAAAAAACTGACTTGCTGTTAATATGGCAGTCCACTATATATTTTTATGACAAAATACATCATTATCGTGGCACATTATGGCCATTTTCTTACATGATGCTAACTGTACCTAATCGAACATATTTCTCACCTTGGAGGTGTTCTTTGCTGCTACCGTCTGAACTTCAATTCCTTTACCTCCTTGGAAACCTGAAATATGCAAATGCATATGATGATTCTAAGAAAAGGGAAAAGGTGTATCAAGAACAGATTCACATGTGTGGCTGTTAGCCATTTTATAACATTGCATAGCATTAGTCAGACAGAGCTGAGCCTTTCACCACTATATAATATTGCCATATAAAATTACAAATTTGCTAACCCTAGAACACGGGGGAAGAGGGTTGTGGTACTTATGGAGGTAGCCTAGGGGAGGAGGGAAGGGGGGAGAGGTGAGGAATCACCTGTGGGATAACGACAGGCTGCCGTAGGAGGGCGCCGGCGTCGAGGAGGCGGCGGGCGGCGGCGCGTCGAGGAGGAGGCGGCACGCCGAGGAGGAGGTGGCGCGTCGAGGAGGAGGTGCGTCGAGGAGGCGGCGCGTCGTGGAGGAGGCGGCGGGTCGATCTTGCCACCCACCTTGTCGCCGTAACCCTAGGGCATGCAGGCCAAGGACGGAGAGGACGGAGGGGACGGAGGCGGCGCTCATGGGAGGCGGGGCTCGGGGAGGCGGTGCTCGAGGGGGAGGAAGGGAGAGGGAGGCGGCGGGGGCGCGTGGGCGGCTGCGGCGGATGGAGGCGGCGGCTGCGGCGGCGGCGTACGGTTGGGGTCGATCGAGGGGAATCTGGCGAGGGAGGGAGGGAGGACACAGTGCGAGGGCAGTAGGTGGAGTGGGGGGAGGGTTCTAATGGCGCACCACCCCCTCGTGCGCCATAAGTACGACTATTCTAATGGCGCACCTCCCCTCGGTGCGTCAGGTTATATACCACCTAACCCTATCTACATCAGAACCCGCCCACTAGGCCGACCGGTCAGCACGCAGCACACACACCAGGAGGTCCTGGGTTCGATTCCCAGGCTCCCCAATATTTTTTTATGCATTTTAAATGCTGTTTGATATTTGTTTGTGTTTAAATATGTTCAAACTTGTTTAAATCATAACAGTAATATTTTTTTATAAAAACAGTAATAATTTTAAAAAAAATATGTTCAAATTTGTTACTTGAAAATATCATCGGCGGCGGCGGTGGAGCGGGGAGGTGCGGGGGCCGGGTGCTCGTCGGCGGTGGAGGCGGGGGAGGTGTTGCAGTGGGTCGTCGGCGTGGCGGTGGAGCTAAGCGGGGAGGTGCGGGTGGGATCGAGATGGAGGGGATCGAGATCGAGATGGAGGGGAATCGAGATCGAGATGGAGGGGCATCGAGATCAAGTGTCCTCATGAATTCAAAAAGTACCCATGAAATTTAAAAATATTCATGATATCAAAAAGTGCCTATGAAATACAATCGAGAAATGAAGACTACGATTTAAATACAATCGATCTTAGCTAGCTATCTGTTCACAATCTTCTTGCCCTTCTTTTTCGCAAATGGAGTTCTTCTGTGGAACGGACGTCCTTTAGGTAGGGTGGTCCTGCTTCTTCTTGTGGTGTGTGCTGCCACTTCATCATCATCGTCATGTTCGATCTTCGGGTCGCCGTACTTGTCGAAGTCTTGCTCATTGTCTACTCCATCCATTTCGATGATCTTCCTTTTGCCTCTCCTCATGACAACACGACTGGGTTTTGACGGGTCGGTAATGAAGAAGCATTGGTCCACTTGGGAAGCCAGTACCCATGGCTCATTTTTCGCGGTGACGCTTTGCGCATGATCTTGGATTTGGCTTCGGGTATAACCATGATGGTGAAATACCGGTCTTCTTTTAGGACGCTCTTGGCCCATCTGACACGGAACATCAGGACCTTCTCTCCAGCGTAGCTCAGCTCCTAGATCTCCTCGATCCTTCCGTAGTATCTGTCCTTGTCGTTGCCGGTGTAGGATTCCATCGTTACCCCGGAGTTTTGATAACCATCGCTCTTCATGTCCTTCTCCTCGGTGTAGAATGTGTAGCCGTTGATATCGTATGCCTCATAGGTCATCAGGTTGTGCTCGGCGCCCTGTGACAAGGCGAATATGAGTTTTTCTTCCGCGGAAGAATCCTCATGTAAAGGGTACGACGAAGCTTCGCTTGGACCAACGCGTGAAACATGAGTTGTGCTCTTTGAGTATATCTCCGTCCGTCCTCTGTTGGCCTCGGTCATTGTACGTCTTCTCAATAAAGGTTTTGTGCTCTACCACCCAAGGATCGACCACGTCTATGTGTTGTAGCGCGACTAGGTTTGCTCTTTCAAAGTCGGCGAGTCGACCCTCGTAGTCGACATGCATTTCACGGCGACCCTCACGGTGACCCCATCCAAGCGAAAGCCCGCCGAGGTGCCTGTTGACGGGCAGACCAACGGGGTTCTCGATGCCTAGATAATTCGTGGAGAGGAGATGCACTCTTTGGTCAGAAAGCCCCTGGCTATACTTCCCTCTGGACGTGACATGTTCCGAGCGTATCCTTTGATGACACCATTCATCCTTTCGAGCGACATCATGCTGTGCAGAACGCGTCGGCCCGAAGTTGGATGATATCCTCCACGATATGGACCAGCAGATGCACCATAACGTCAAGAATGCGGCGGGAAGTACATCTCAAGCTCGCATAGTATCACCACGATCTCTTCCTCGTAGCCTTCGAGTTGCCTCACGCCAATCGACTTCCGAGAGATGACGCCGAAAAAACTTGCATAGGCCAAATAGCGTTTCACGGACGTGCACGCCCATGATCCCACGGATTGCAATCGAAGTATCTGCGTCATCGACGCGTGATGTCGTGAGACTTCATCCCGCTGAACTTCGCTTTGGGTCTAGGTATCTGCTTATCTTCCCGCAGAATCGTAAGGAAGTTTTACTCCTAGGAGGCAGGTGAAAAACTGCTCGATGTCCTCCTGACTTAGAGTGAAGCACGCGGGAGGGTAGTCATTTCCGGTCTTCTTGGCCTTTTGCCTTTGCGACGACTTTCTGTGTCCTGCTTCGCCTCATCATCATCATCATTAGCGTGAAGCTCCTGCCTGATGCCCATTGATTTCAAGTCTGCCCTTGCTTTCGGCCCATCCTTGGTCCTCTCTGGCATGTTGAGCAGGGTACCAAGCAGACTCTCGCACACGTTCTTCGTGATATGCATGACATCAAGGCTGTGAGGCACACGGTGCATCTTCCAGTACGGCAAGTCCCAGAAAATGACCTCGTTTTCCATACCTTCAGCAGCTCTGGCGCCTTTTCGCTTTTTCCGGCTCTGGCGCCTTTTTTCCGGCAAGGGCGGTCTTTCCAATTTTTCAACAGCTCGTTTATTTCCTCGCCGCTCCTCGTACCACGACCGTTTTGGGTTCGGTTTCACCATCGAAC
Organism: Aegilops bicornis; assembly: GCA_021605145.1. Classification (NCBI taxonomy): domain Eukaryota; kingdom Viridiplantae; phylum Streptophyta; class Magnoliopsida; order Poales; family Poaceae; genus Aegilops; species Aegilops bicornis. The sequence goes on along the minus strand of CM038672.1, from coordinate 565,147,186 downwards.
AGATCCTTGCGTTTCCTCCACGGGTCATCGTCGCTGAAGCCACCTTCGATGTCCCATGAACACGGTTTTCAAGACCCGGATCTCTATCTAGCTGGCGATACGTTCTGTCATCCATGCACCTTACGCATCCGTAAAATCCGTGGACTACCCGCCTGCGAGATATCCGTGAATCGAGATAGTCGTGCACCGTCGTGAGCAAAGGCTCTCATAGGGAAATATTCTTTCTCTGCGGCATCCCACGTATTGGCTGGCATTTTCCACAGCGTGTCTAGCTCCTCCTTCAAAGCAGCCCTGACATACGATTGATGTCGTTCCTGGTTGTTTCGCCCTTCAATTAGCATACTCATGTGAATGTACTTCCTCTTCATGCACAACCAGGGGTAAGGTTGTACATCCACACAAACACAGGCCAGGTGCTATGTGTGCTTCTCTGGCTGCCAAACGGATTGACTCCATCGGTGCTCGCGCCCAAAGACGATGTTCCTTGGATCCTTCCCAAATTCTGGGTATTCGTTCAACGCTTGCCACCGCTCGCATCCTTAGGGTGACTCAGCATCTTGTCTTTTTTATTTATCTCCGGATCATTTCCGTCATCTTCCCGCATCTTCTCCTCCCTATCCGCATGCCAACGCAGGAGCTTTGCTACCTTAGGGTCCGCGAAATACCGCTGCAGACGAGGAGTGATTGGAAAGTACCACACCGATTTTCGAGGAGCTTTCTTCCTCTTCTTGTATCGAGTGACGCTGCACACCGGACATATGGTAGACTCCGCATGCTCGTCCCGATAAATGATGCAATTGGTCATGCACACATGGTATTTCATGTGCGGTAAATCCAAAGGACACACGATTTTCTTCGCCTCCTTGAAACTGGTCGGGCACTTGTTCCCCTTGGGAAGACGTTCGTGCCAGAATGACATGTTCTCGTCGAAGCATGCGTCGGTCATTTTGTGTTTTACCTTCATCTCCGAGCCATGAGCGTTACTTTCAAAGCGGGTATCCTCGGCCTGCATCCTTCATACAATGGAGTAACCGCGTCTATCTCCGGGGCTTGATCCAGCTTGGCTTTCTCTCGGGCGGCAGCTCTTGCGTTATCCGTCTACTTGCGAAGCAGCTCTTGAATATGAGGGTCCTGCACCCAGCCTCCATCGTCGTCTGCTCCGGCATCTTCCTCATCATCATGTACGACATCTTCTACATGATGATTGTGTACATCATCACCGTCGTGATCATGTCCTGGAGATTCTTCGTCTTCTCGCCCGCCCTCGCCGCGGTGGTTGTCTTGTTGCCCTTCCTCATTTCTTGCCTGTCCCCCATGGACGACTTCATAGTCATCTTCATCACCTTGCCACCGATAGCCATCCATGAAACCATGCAAGAGCAGGTGGTCCCGCACCTGCCCGGAATCCGGGTCCGCAATAAGGCTCTTCAGCTTGCATCTTCGACACGGACATCTTATCTCCGTCTTGTTCTTTTGAAGCATCTCAGCCTTCACGGAGCTCAAAAACCTATTCACGATGCCTTCGGTCATCGTGCGGACCATGGTCTCCTGCGGGGTAGAGCAAAACGATATTTTAGAACCAAGAAAAAATTTGGCATGACCTTCCCTAAAAATAGGACCAAAAAGAATGCATAGTGCCAAAATTCTACTAAACGGAAGTGAATCAACATTCCGGCAAAATATTGGCAACTATCGCATTTCAAATACCGGTACCTGCAAACACAAACATATATGCAACACCACAAACACAAGCAACACCGCAAACATACATAGATCTAGCTAGGCCACAAAAGTGCATGTGCACGTTGTTGGAGCGAGCTAGGGAGAAAAACAGTAGATCTACAACACGAAGATAGCTTTCCCCTTACTTACCTATCAAAAAAGGTAATTTCACCACTTAATTTTGATGAATCTATGGTGCAAATGAGGTGAGGAGGAGGAGGCAGCCGACAAGCTTAGAGAAGGAGGTGGGGGGAATGAAGTGGGGAAAGTAAGTGTGTAGGTGTGGCTGTCCAAAAATATCTAGCTGGTCCCAGGTTAATAATGGCGCACCACTACGCCATGCGCCATTAGTAACCCAACATACTAATGGCGCACCACGGAGACATGCGCCATTAGTAGTTTTGCAAAAAAGTAAAAAATATAATTTTTATGATAATGGCGCACCGTGGCACAGTGCGCCATTAGTAGTTTAAACTACTAATGGCGCACTTTGGCATAGTGCGCCATTAGTAGGTTTGAAAAAATGTAAAAAATTTATATACTAATGGCGCTTTGTCTTGGTCGTGCGCAATTACTAGTTCTAACTAGTATTGGCGCACTTTGCCATCCATGCGCCATTAGTTTGTATGGAAAAATGGGAAAAGAAATCAATAGTAGTGGCGCACCGTGAGCACGGTGCGCCAGTAGTGTCTTCCACACTAATGGCGCACGAGCAACCGGTGCGCCATTAGTATATAGTAGTGGCGCACTACTTACCTGGTGCGCCATTAGAATCAGTCCTATCTATAGCCCTTTTCCTAGTAGTGGATATTACGGTTTCTGAGTCGACGGTTTCGACAACCCTTCTTACGGTCAACAGGAGGACGTGGTGCATCCTGAGACTGACCCTGGTGACAATCAAGGGTAAGGTGTCCTGGATGTCCACACTTGTGGCATAAGCCATCATTATGGGGAGGAGCCACAGTATTGGACTGTGCACCCTGAATCGTTAGCTGTCTCGGTGGCGGAGGCAGACGAGGTGCAACATAAGACGGCCTTGGTGTTGGATCAGGTCGGTGATGAACATTGTGTGGGATCCAGACTCGACGTTTCTGAGCAGGCTGACTCGAGGATGGGGTAGCATCTCGAGTACGTTTGAGCGACTCCTGGTACTCAGTCAGGCCAATTTCAGTTCGGAAAGCTTGGCTGACAAGTGTTGCAAAGTCTGCACAATCATGAGCAACAAGTGCAAGCTTTATATCGGGATACCGTCCTTCACGAAATTTCTCCTGCTTGCGGGCATCAGTGCAAACGTCATCCGCAGCATAGCGAGATAATTCAAGGAACTTCCTATGATATTCATCCACAGTCATTGTGTCCTGTTAGAGTTTGCGGAACTCCTTCTTCTTCTGGTCCATCAGACCTTGAGGAATATGTCGTGCACGGAATGCTGACTGAAATTCTTGCCAAGTGGTTACAGTCTCTGCAGGCAGCATACCCCTATAGCTTTCCCACCATCGAGTAGCTGGACCCTTCAAGTGGAATGTCGCAAAGGTGACGTAACTGGCAGGGGCAACATTAGCTGACTCCATCTCAAACATGATGTCACGAAGCCAATCATCAGCATCCATAGGATTGATGGAGTTGCGGAAAATGGACAGGTTGAGGCGCACAAATTCTGGCAGTGTTATTGGGGCAGGCTGTTGATGATCATTCTGGTTTGGAAACTAGGCCATTACCCCAGTCATAAACTGACGATTCAACTCAAATTGTTGCAACATTGCGGCAATATAAGGTGGAGGTGGAGGATCGTCAGCCATCCTGCTAAAAACATCAGGGAGTAGCTTTAACAAGAGGTTGGAGCAGGTGTATGGAGTCATTCATGATGTAACTTGAACAATGAGCAAAGGCGCAGTATGTACAAAGCAGTAGTCATTAAAGACATACAAATACATATACAGAGCCAATTACACGTTGTTAGTATGAGTTCGGGCAAGAGAATCATCCTAGACATACTAGGCAACCACCGCACGCGATGGATGGATACAACAAAGAGACATAGCAAAGGCTACATCCACGTCGGAGAAAACCACTAGAGCGAGGAATCTGCAGGGGACGACGCAGGGTGCCCTCAATAGAAGGATCCTGCGGCCCGTGAACAATGTGAAGCAGATCCTGGCTCTCAATTCAAGAAAGTCGTAAGACGAATCTCCGTATGGATGTGATCACGAGATCCTATAGTTAGAGTTAGTAAAATCATTTAACCCGAATAGAAGAGAGATCAGAGTCCCAGAGTAAAGGTCGAGGAGTAAAAGATCCTAATGCCACCCAATGACGATGTGGGCCCGTAAGCCACACAACCATGTTAGTAAAACCGTTTTTCAAAGACTAGACTCAACTTCGGCCAAGGAGTTGGAATGGGGGTTCCTACAGGTAGTCGGCTCTGATACAAACTTGTGACGCCCCCGATTCGACCGTACACTAATCATGCACGCAAATGTGTACGCCCAATATCAGGGACTCATGGGAAGATATCACAACACAACTCTAGACACAAATTAAAATAATACAAGCTTTATATTACAAGCCAGGGGCCTCGAGGGCTCGAATACAAGCTCGATACACAAGCGTCAGCGGAAGCAAAAATATCTGAGTACAGACATAAGTTAGACAAGAATGCCTTAAGAAGGCTAGCACAAACATCAACAATCGAAGAGGCAAGGCCTCCTGCCTGGGACCTCCTAACTACTTCTGGCCGTCGGCAGTCTCCACGTAGTAGTATCCGTCAGTGGTGGCTTCTGGCTCCAGGGATCCACCATCTGGTTGCATCAACCGGAAAGAAGAAGGAAGGGGGAAAAAGTAGTAAAGCAAACGTGAGTACTTATCCAAAGTACTCGCAAGCATCAGATCTATACTAAAGTATGCATTAGTATCAAATGGAAGGGCTGTATCTGTGGACTGAACTGCAGAATGCCAGAATAGAGGGGAAGGCCTAGCCTATAGAAGACTAGCATCTTCAAGCAGCTCCAAGCATCTTGCAGCATGTAGAAGAGTAAAGAATAGAAGTTTATATTTTACAAACATGTTGTAGAATTAACGCCCAGAGATCCTTCCTCGACTCCATGCGAGAAAACAATCCCGGAGCCACATATTTCAAGTATCCATTTCTAGTTGTAATAGATCAGGATATAAGTCTGAACGTCCATTAGAGTGGACACAATATTCGAATATATGTCTTTCGTGCAGGGGTGCACCACGTTACCCAACACGCTCAATCACTCTGGCCGGACACACCTTTCTGGGGTCAATGCCCGGCCTCGGAAGATCAACACGTCGCAGCCCGACCTAGGCTCAGCAGAGAGGACCCCACCGGTCTACATCCTAAGCACTCCGGGGTCTGGGCCCATCGCCCGTTGCACTCCGGGTCGTTGTGTGCAGGGTGGATACTAGCACCACCCGTGAAGTGGATGGTACGATCCGACCGTGCCACAATGCTGAACTGGACATCTGACAAAGCTTCGGCTGATACCACGACGTCGAGGCCCATATCTATTCTCGCGTGGTGGTTAGTGCGTAAAGGCCAAAGGCCAACTCAGAACAAATACCCAAACCTGTTAGTGCATTGGGGGCTCGCGGAGACGAGCAGAGACTCACGATAATGTGACCCCGTCGCCCCATCTCATGGACTTACGGCAAGGGCCAGACTACTCGGCCGTGCCATGTAGAAAACTCGCGGGTGCTCAACGGGCCCGCCCGACTTTCACATCAAATCGCGGGTACCCCTCAGGGTCGACCCGACTTCAACAAAGGTCTCAAGTAAAGTCCCGGTAACCGTGTGTCCAAACATCAAGGGGAAAACCCGAGGAATCACCCCCGGTGGATTCCACTCAATGTAATCATCAAGGTGAACGTAAGAGGGACCACCCTTGAGGTTCACACTTGAGGTGTTGCACGACAGAGCTGTATCGGGAATGGTGAAAGAGGAAATCACCCTTGATGACCACGACCGAATAGCTACACTACAGAATTATCATCAGGAGTGCGTTATGAGGGATCACCCTCGGCACTCGATAGTAGTTCTGCAGAGTCGAGCAACAAAAGGCGTGATGTGATGTGAGGTGTCGGGCTCTGGTCGTCGATCACGTTGATCGAGTCGTCGATGATGAAGCAGGGGCAACAAGGACAAGGTGGGGGTCACTGATGGATCACTGTCCAACCTATACTAAACAGTTTAGGATAAGCAGGTAGGTAACAATAAGCAGGTTACAAAAGCAGGCTATGCATCAGAATATGAGCAATCAAATACAGTAGAAAAATCTAATGCAAGCATGAGAGAATGGAATGGGTGATATCGGGATGATCAAAGGGGGGGCTTGCCTGGAAGCTTCGCTAAAAGGGAAGAAGGGTCAAATCGACGTAGTCGATCCGCAATGACATCGGCAGCCGTCACGGGGTCTACCGAAGAGAAGAGGGGGAAGAAACAGTAAATACATAGCAAGCAAGTGCATAACAGGACAACGCGCAGAGCTAGACGTGTCCTAACGCAGCATTAGGCGATACTGGCGAAGGGGGAAAACATCCGGGGAAGTTTTCCCGGTTTCGAACGTCTGTCAGACAGATGAACCGGAGGGGAAAATTTGCATGTTCGCTATGCTAGGAACGTGTGGCGGACGAATGGACCGCGTGTTCGGATTCGTCTCGTCATTCTGAGCAACTTTTTCATCCGAGTTAAGGATTGTTTTATATTATTTTTCAAAGTTTTAAACATTTTCTGAAATTATTATTAATTCAAAATTGGAATAATGACGTCAGCCTAACGTCATCATGATGTCAGCACTCAACAGAGCGTTGACTGGTCAAACTGACGTGTGGGTCCCGCTATCATAGTCATAGTTTAATTAACAGGTATTAATTAACTAAACCAGTTAATTAGGTAAATTAAACAAAGTAATTTAGTTAAGTTATTAATTAAACTAATTAATTAATATTATTATTATTAATGTTATATTTTTTAAACGTTTTTTTAACAGGGGCGTGGGCCCCTAATGTCAGTGGCCCAGGGGGCCTTAGCGGGGCGGGCGAAATGGGTGCGGGCGTGGTCTCCCGTGTGCGCCCGAGGCCACCAGGGGGCGGCGATGGCGGCCACACGGCAGGTTGGCTGCGGGCCGCCGCAGGTTGTGCGTGGCGGGCGCGAACGGGATGCAGCGGCGACAGCGCGAACGGACCAGGCGGCGAGCACCGTGCGGTCGCGAGCGAGGCGCGCGTGACGCGCCGGAGGTGGCGGGCCAGGACGCGGCTCGCGGTCAAGGCGGCGGCAGTGTGCACGCGGAGCACGGCGACCGCGACGACGTAGAGGGGGAGGGGAGGACGACCGGGGTCCTCACCGGCGTTGGTAAGCAGGGGGCGTCGAGGCGCGTTGGCGGCCGTTGAGGAGGAGGACGGGGACGGTCCGACGAGGTCGTGGCTCCGGCGTGGAGGGCTCCGAGCGGCGGTGGCGTCGGGGCCGAGCCCGAGTTCCAGATAGGGAACGGGGCGTTGGGGGTTGGCACGAGGGCGCGGTGAGGTAGCGATGGTGAGGTGGCGGCGCGCCAGCTCGGGGCTGGCCGTGATCGTCGAGGCGAGCGGCGGGGGTCGAAGGCAGCGATGGTGGGGTAGGCCAGCGAGGGGCGAGGAAGCCGCTCGGGGGGGGGGGGGACGGGTACGAGGCCAACGGCGAGCGGTGTCGGCCAGCCGGATTGGGAGCGAGGGCGATCCGGATCTGAGGCTAGGGAGTAAACGAGAGAGTGGGGGATCGTGCGGGGGGGGAGTGGGGTGACGCTAGGGTTTCATTGCCACTAGGGAGGTTATAGCCAGGGGGTGAGGGGGCTGAGTGGGCCGGCCTGGGGGATTACCTGGGCCGAGGCCCAGTGAGGGACGGGGGCCTCTCCCCTTTTTTTTGCTTCTTGTTTTCACCTTTTCTTTTGTATACTTTGCCGTTTGATTAAATTTTGAAAATGAAGCTGAACATGATTGGATCATTGCAATGTTAAACAACAGGAAACGCGATGACGTGGCATCGCTAGCATGGGATTACTGTACCATAATTATTCGGGTGTTACACCTTTTGTCGTTTTAGAGCAACCCACCTCCGAAGCTTTTTAGAGAGAGATCCTTGCGAGGACAAAGCCCAAAACACTCAGAGCCAAAGAGTGTTAGGCATCACTGAAGTCTTTCTGTCCGCGTGATCTGAAGACTTGTTACACTTGAGGACTGTGAATGCTCCAGCCAGTTAGGTGTCACGTTCTGAGCATCCAAGAGCCATTGTGGATTTCAAGTGGACAAAGTCTGTGAAGGTTTGGAAGTCTACCTTGAAGACTTACCAGAGTGATTGGGCGAGGACTAAGTCTATGTTTGGTTGAGCTTTTGCAGCCAAGTTCTGGCTTTTGGAAGCTATAAGCTAACCAAAGGGGGAGAAAAGAGAAGCAGAAGTAGCAAAAGCTAGTGCTTCCCCGTAGTGTATTTTTGCAGCAGCGAAACCCCCAACTTCAGTCGTGTACTTTTAGCTGTCCCCTGGAAGTTTAGTCGTATTTACCCATGTTTGCAACACGCAAGTGAAAAAACGATTGGGCCTATTCCTCCCGAGTGAGACATCCAGCAGCACACATGACCCCTCGTTCTCCCCATCCACCCGAGCAATGTTTAGCTAGGTGTCTTTTTTTGTATGGTGCATGTGTTTTTTAATAATATTATGGGATCACTATCTATTTTATGCAACATAAAAGTATAGTCGTTTGCGTATATGTTAGCAATGAATGGCCTAAATTGTAATTTTTCTCCTTTGAAAAATGATAGTTCAGTTACCTACAAATGTATATGTCACTGCTTTACAGTCAATCAGCATATAAACAAACTCACTCAGGTCTCAGGGGCATTACAGACAATTCACAGCCACATCTACAATTTCACAGTCGTTTTAACCAAACAGCCTCCAGCTTTTCTACAGCAGCATTTTGACAGCAGCTTCTTCACAACAGCTTTTCACAGTAGCTTTTTCAGAATCTGCAGCTCAACCGAACACAGCCTAAGTGTACTTAGCTCAAGGGGAATAATGTGAAGATGCGGTCTTCTGAGTTAAATCTCAGCCTCCCTAATCAGACGTACAGTTGTCACAGCAACTGGAACTGGTCTACCAAATCCTTGTCCTCACCAAGCAACTGGTTCTATCCTTCCCATCTCTTTACTTTACAGTTTGTCTTCATGAAGTCATTGCCTGCTTGCATGATCTGATTGGCTTCACTGTGTGAGGACCGTTTGTTGTTTGGCTTCATATTATCTTCCATCCAGATCCATACTACCTAGATGTTGATAGTCTTCGTACTTTGACTTCATTGCTTACTTGACTATAGCTTGTCTAGTGTATACCTTCCGCTGCATATCAATAGGTTAAGTTCTACTGTTTATCTTCAAATCCCCCGAGTTTTGAAGACTTCCATAAAAATCGCGTATTTAACACCCCCCTCCCACTAGTCGATAACTAGCACTTTCAGTGTGTCCACGTACCCTCGTAGACCGAAAGCGGAAGCGTTTAGTAACGCGATTGATGTAGTCAAACGTCTTCGCGATCCAACCGATCCAAGTACCGAATGTACGGCACCTCCGCGATCAGCACACGTTCAGCTCAGTGACGTCCCTCGAACTCTTGATCCAGTTGAGGACGAGGGAGAGTTCCGTTAGCACGATGACATGGTGACGGTGATGATGAAGTTACCAACACACGGCTTCGCCTAAGCGCTACGATGATATGACCGAGGTGTGTAACTGTGCAGGGGGGCACCGCACACGGCTAAAAGATCAACTTGTGTGTTCTAGGGTACCCCCTCCCCACGTATATAAAGGAGGGAGGAGGGGAGGCCGGCCAGCCCCTAGGGCGCGCCCAAGAGGGGAGTCCTACTAGGACTAGGACTCGTAGTCCTAGTAGGATTCCACCAAAAGGGAGAGAGGGGGAAGGAAGGAGAGGGAGAGAAGGAGAAGGAAAGAGGGGGTCGCCGCCCCCTCCCTAGTCCAATTCGGACTAGACCATGGGGGGGGCAGCCCTTGTGGCCCTTCTTATCTCTCCCCTAAGGCCCATGAAAGCCCATTTTTTCCCCGGGGGGTTCCGTTAAACCCCCCCCCCCCCCCGACACTCCGATAGTCATCCGATACCCCTCGGAACTCATCCAGTGTCCGAATAACATCATCCAATATATCATTATTTATGTCTCGGCCATTCCGAGACTCCTCGTCATGTCTGTGATCTCATCCGGGACTCCGAACAATCTTCGGTCATCAAAACCCATAACTCATAATACAAATCGTCATCGAATATTAAGCGTGCGGACCCTACGGGTTCGAGAACTATGTAGACATGACCGAGACACATCTCAGGTCAATAACCAATAGCGGAACCTGGATGCTCATATTGGCTCCTACATATTCTACAAATATCTTTATCGGTCAAACCGCATAACAACATACGTTGTTCCCTTTGTCATCAGTATGTTACTTGCTCGAGATTCGATCATCGGTATCATCATACCTAGTTCAATCTCGTTACCGGCAAGTCTCTTTACTCGTTTCGTAATGCATCATCCCGCAACTAACTCATTAGTCACATTGCTTCCAAGGCATATAGTGATGTGCATTACTGAGAGGGCCCAGAGATACCTCTCCGATACTCGGAGTGACAAATCCTAATCTCGATCTATGCCAACTCAACAAAAACCATTGGAGACACCTGTAGAGCATCTTTATAATCAACCAGTTACATTGTGATGTTCGATAGCACACTGTGTGTTCCTCCGGTATTCGGGAGTTGCATAATCTCATAGTCATAGGAACATGTATAAGTCATGAAGAAAGCAATAGCAATAAACTAAACGATCATAGTGCCAAGCTAACGAATGGGTCTTGTCCATCACATCATTGTCCAACGATGTGATCACGTTCATCAAATGACAACACATGTCTATGGCTAGGACACTTAACCATCTTTGATTAACGAGCTAGTCAAGTAGAGGCATACTAGGGACACTCTGTTTGTCTATTTATTCACGCATGTAGTAAGTTTCCGGTTAATACAATTCTAGTATGAATAATAAACATTTATCATGATATAAGGAAATATAAATAACAACTTTATTATTGCGTCCAGTGCATATTTCCTTCAACTAGTTGCCAGACGAGGGTGGACTTCCAACTAGGACGATAACAAACTACGAGCCCAGTTGTGAGTCAAGCATGGACTTGCATCTGGGATGAAAAACAGAACATATGCCCGATTGCGAGTCGAGGCAGGACTGGCAACCAGGACAAGTACGAAATTATGAGCTCAGTTGTGAGTCAAGGGTGGACTTACAACTAGGATGAAACAGACTACTGTCCTAGTTGCGAGTTAAGGACATACTTGCAATTGCGACAACTACACATAACTACGATGCCATTTGTGAGTCAAGGGTGGATTTGCAACTAGGACAATAATAGACTATGAGCCCAGTTGCGAGTCGATCATGGACTAGCAAATGGTATAAAAAAAATACATGCCTAGTAGCGAGTCGAGGGTGAACTTGCAACTGGGGCAACTACGAGCCATTTGCGAGTCATGGGTGGACTTACAACTGGGACAACTACGAAACTATGAGGCTAGTTGCGAGTCAAGAGCCGACTTAAAACTGGAATGAAAAAAACTATAGGCCCAGCTACGAGTCAAGGGTGGACTTGCAACTGTGATAAAAAACAAAACCAAAAGCACATGCTCTAGTTGCGAGTTGAGGTGGGCTGGCAACTCAAATAATTACGAGCCTAGTTTCGAGTCGAGGGTGAATTTGCAATTGAGACAACTACGAAACTATGAGGCCAGTTGCGAGTCAGGGGTCGACTTGCAACTGGGATGAAACAAACTATGGGTCCAGTTGCGAGTTAAGATGGACCTACAACTAGGATGAAAACCAAAGCATGGGCCGAGTTGCATGTCATGGGTAGGGTTGCAAATGGGATGAAACAAACTACATGCCTAGTTGGGAGTCAAGAGTGCACTTTTAACTGGGACAACTACACAAAACAACAATACAAGTTTCGAGTCAAGGATGGACTTGCAGCTGGGACAACTACACAAAACTACACTAGGAGTTGTGAGTCGAGGGTGAACTTGCAACTGGGAAAACAATAAAACTATGTTCCTAGTTGTGAGTCGAAGGTGGACTTGCAACTGGGACAACTACAAAACTACGAGCCAAGTTGCGTGTCAAGGGAGGATTTTTCAACTAGGATGAAACAAACTATGGGTTTAGTTGCAAGCTTAGTTGTGAGGGTAAACTTGTAACATGGATAATTACACAAAACTACGATACTATTTGCGAGTCGAGGGTGGACTCGCAACTGGGACAATAAGAAAATACGAGCCCAGTTGCGAGTCAAGCACGGACTTGCAACTGGGATGAAAAATAAAACATATGTCCAGTTGAGAGTCAAGGGTGGACTTGTCACTGGGACAACTATGAACGAGCACACAGTTGTGAGCCAATGGTGGACTTGCAACTAGGATGAAACAAACTATGAGCCTAGTTGTGAGTCAAGGGCGGACTTGCAACTGGGACAAACTACACAAAACTACAATACCATTTGCTGGCCGAGAGTGGACTTGCAACTGGAACAATAACAAACTGCGAGCCCAATTGCGAGTCGAGTGTGGACTTACAACTGGGATGAAAAAAAGACACATGTCCAACTGTGAGTCGAGGGTGGACTTGCAACTGGGACAATTACAAGCCCATTTGCGAGTTGTGGGTGGACTTGCATGTGGGAAAATTACGAGCCCATTTGTGAGTTGAGCGTGGACTTACAACTGGGACAACTATGAAACTACGAGCACGGTTGAGAGTGAAGGGTCGACTTGCAACTAGGATGAAACTATGGGCCCAGTTGTGAGTGGAGGATGAACGTGCAACTGGGATGGAAAACAAAATCATAGGCTTTAGTTGCAAGTTGAGGGTGGGCTTGCAACTCAAAAAACTATGAACCCACTTGCGAGTCGACGGTGGACTTGCAACTAGGACAACTACGAAACTATGATCTGTTGTGAGTTAAGGGTTGACTTGCAACTAGGATGAAACAATTTATGGGCCCAATTGCGAGTTAAGGGTGGACCTGCAACTGCGATGGAAATGAAAATACATGTGGGGTTGTGAGTCAACAATGAGCTTGCAGCTAGGATGAAACAAAATGTGGGCCCATCTACAAGTGGAGGATGGACTTGTAACTAGGATAACTATGAGACCACTTGCGAGTCAACAGTGGACTTGCAACTGAGATAAGTAGTAAATTATGAGCCCAGTTGCGAGTCAAGGGCCGACTTAAAACTAGGATGAAATAATCTACGGGCCTAGCTGCGACTTAAGGGTGGACCTGCAACTCGGGTAAAAACCAAAATACATATGGAGTTGCAAGTCAAGGATAGGCTTGCTGCTAGGGTGAAACAAATTATGGGCCTAGTTACGAGTCGAGGATGGATATGCAACTGAGATAACTACACAAAACTACGATATGAGTTGCGAGTCAAGGATAGGCTTGCTGCTAGGGTGAAACAAATTATGGGCCTAGTTACGAGTCGAGGATGGATATGCAACTGAGATAACTACACAAAACTACGATATGAGTTGCGAGTCAAAGGTGGACTTACAACTGGGATGAAAAACAAACAACATTCCTAGTTGTGAGTCAAGGAAAAAAGAACAAGAAAATATAAAAAGCAAAATAAAAAACTGAACCGCAGCTTAACGCGATGAAGAGAGACCAGTGAGTCATGAAATGTTGAGGCTGTATGGGGACACCGCAGCTTAACGGACACAGATCTGAACCACACTCACAACAAGGAGTGAAAAAGCTGAACTCGCACAAAATCAAAACTAACACAACCCGGCAATTGATACGAGCCCCCAAACACCCCAATGAGCGATGACATAGCCAGCCGAAAACGAACACAAGCTGCGAAACGGGCCGATAGCACGACACGGATCAATGCATTGCACAAAAAGTCAGCAACAAAATTGTATGATTACAAATTTAGATGAGATTGTACGAATCGCACACATACAATTATGTGTCGAATGGCAAACATACAAATGACCAATCATATTATCCGACAAAAGTTATAAAGAAAAAATGTTTCTACGGATCTCGACTTGAAATGTTGTGCCTATATGACATAAAAAGAGAACATAAAAATAAAAATCTTTAATAAAATTGGAACAAAAACAGAGGCCCTAAAATAGCGGTGGACTTGTCTCTTCCACTTATGTAACGGGTGCTTGACTGTTCAACTTCAACATGAAAACGACCCCGAAAACAGCCCAAACAAACCGGGCGTGAAACGCTTGGCAATCAAACAAGTGATGCACCATGAAAAAAATAAAAATATTACAAATAATGTGAAAATATGTTCATAAATTTAACAGAATAGTCCTAAAATTAAAAAAATCACAAACTTAAATAAGTGTTCACAAAATTTGTGCATGAGTTACAAAAAATGAGGAAAAAAGATTTGTGCACGGCGGGTGGACATAAAAATGAGTAGGGGTTGGATGAATTGCATGTATTGTAACACTTACCCATTTGCCTAAATAGAGCACTAACCCTTTTTCTACAGAAATAACAATTTTTTCTGTTCATGAATATCCAAGAGCATCTCAAAGATTATTTTTAAAATGTTTTTAATTTTTAATTTTTAAATCTTTTTCCAGATTTAATTTTCCATTGTGTGTGAACATGCGGTTGGACACTTTATCTCTATTGAAGTTTTTGTTAGTCCTGCAGTTCAATGCCTGACCGAATAATATCCTATTAAGAAGAAGAAAATATGGATCAACGTGATTTGAATTTTCAGAAAAACATTTCAGAATTAATTTTGGTAATATTAACGATATAGTGATACATTTTATATGGAAATAAAGCTCAGAGATACACCTATAGAAATGTATCAATATCCAAAATGTCATGTATTATGCAAGGAAGACGGTAAATAGGATTAAAAATATCTACATGGTAAAAAAAGTACGCAAGTACTTAGCACATTTGATGCACTCAGGACGATGCCCTCGCAACTCTCTGCTAGATAAACAAAAGAACATATATAGAAGGGCAATGGTTTTTTTAGAACGAAGACGCTGGAGGCATCCGGCTTTAAATTAATAAAGCCCACAGAAGACAGAATCCAACAAGTTCAACACAGAACAACATAAAGTAAAACGGCCGCAGCCAAGGTGTGTTACATGCTACCGGCCGAAGCCTGCGAGGGAATGAAAATAAAGGGCAGCACGCATGCGGCCAGTCCAAAAGATCGCATCCAACGGCAAGCTAGTGGCGGGCACCGATCTGGATCAACCGTATCCGCTCGATAGCCTCCGTCGTCCGATCCGCATCACGCCGTTTCCCCAACGGCGTCCATGTCTGAAGGAACAAGTGGCATTTGAAGATAATGTTAGCCGGGTGAGAAAGAAATTTGTGCTCAATAGTCATCTTATTGCGTGTAGTCCAAATGGCCCACAACAAAGCACCCACACATCTCCACAACACACGACCAAAACCGCCCCTATGAGCGACTAGAATAGCGTGAAGGTCCGTAGCTGAGAGCGGGTTCCAGTTCTGATCGAAAGGCTCCCTAACCGCACTCCAAGCAAAGCAGGCAAGGTAACAGTTAAAAAAGATGTGGTTGGCATCTTCATGATGCCCGCATAGAACGCAAGAGCCATCAGAAGGCCCGTTCCTCCGAGCGATGTTATTGGAGGAGGGTAGGCGGTCACGAAACATCTGCCATAAGAAATTTTTGATCTTCAAGGGGATAGCTGCTTTCCATAGCCCCCTAGCTATGTCCAGGGTCGGCCCCTCGGTCAATTTGTTGTACAAGGATTGGACAGTAAATTTCCCAGAGTGCGAGAGAGCCCAGGAGACCGAGTCGGCCTCAGGGCGAAGGACCACTCCCGCCAGATCAGCTATGAGCCCGTCCCAACAGGCTCGTTCGTTAGCGAGGAGGCGTCTTTTGAAGGATACAGTGGGCGGGTTGGTGCGCAGCGCGTCAGCCACCAGAATATCAACGTTAGTGGCTAACTGATAGGCAGCAGAATGGCTTTTCCACAAGGGTTCCGTGCCAAAGCAATGATCCAGCCAAAATCGCGTTGAGGTACCATTGTTGACGCAAAACTTGGCTCCTAAAGTGAAGGCAGGCATAACTTTCTGGATCCCATTCCAAAAAGGTGAGCCCTTAGCTTTGGAAGTGAGGAAATTCCCATCAGGGAAGTATTTGGCGCGAAGAATGTCCGCCCAGAGCCCCTGCTCGTTTTGGGAGAGTTTCCAAATCCACTTGGTTAGGAGTGCGACATTCATGAGTTTGGAGTTAAGAATCCCAAGGCCTCCGAGTTTCTTAGGGTGATAGAGCGCCGCCCAATTGATCAGGTGGTACTTCTTTTTTATCCCAGTTCCTTCCCAAAAGAACTTGGATCGGGGGGTATCAAGCTTGGCATGAACCCCATCAGCCAGCAAGAACATGCCCATAGTGAACAGAGGAAGGGAAGAGAGGCTGGAGTTAGTCAGGATCAGCCTGGCCGCCGAGGAAAGGAAATGGCCGCTCCAGGGGCTAACCCTGTTTGCCACCTTGCCGTACAAGGGCTCCCATTCCAGAATGGAGATGTGTTTATCCGAGATAGGCAGACCCAAGTACTTAATTGGAAAGCTCCCTAGCTTGCAATTAAGCAAGTTGGCGATACGAGTAGCGAGCAGAGGGTCCATCCCAATGGCGATCACCTCTCTCTTAAGGAAATTAATCTTAAGGCCGGAAATGATTTCGAAAGCAAGGAGGATGAGTTTAATCGAGGCTACGCTATGATCGTCAGGCTCAAAGAGCAGTAAGGTGTCGTCCGCATATTGGAGGTGCATGAGTCCACCCGGAATAAGGTGAGAACCCACACCATGGATGTGGCCAGAGTCCTTAGGCTTATGAACCATGGCTGAGAGGGCGTCCGCAACAAAGTTGAAGATCAGAGGCGAGGAGGGTCCCCTTGCCTGAGGTCTCGTTTGTTGCGAAAGAAGTTCCCAACCTCTCCGTTAATCAACACAGCAGTCTGGCCTCCCAAGACCAGGTGCATGATGCGGTGAACAAAGCCTGACTCGAATCCCTACCGTGTCA
Source organism: Aegilops bicornis (assembly GCA_021605145.1). NCBI lineage: Eukaryota > Viridiplantae > Streptophyta > Magnoliopsida > Poales > Poaceae > Aegilops > Aegilops bicornis. The sequence goes on along the minus strand of CM038672.1, from coordinate 565,130,295 downwards.
GCACCTCGCGAATGAACTCCCAGTTCACGCGATCATATGCTTTCTCAAAGTCGAGCTTGAGAAGCACGGCCGGTTTCCCAGTGCGTTTAAGCTCGTGGACGGTCTCCTGCAACTCTATCGGCCCTTCGAGAATGTTGCGACCTTTGAGAAAACCAGACTGACTACGATCGATAACGCGCTGCGCTACCGGGGCAAGTCTGGTCGCATAAGCCTTAGAGAAGATCTTGAAAGGCACGTTAATAAGAGTGATGGGACGGTATTGCTTAATAGTGTCGGCCCCTTTGACTTTGGGAATGAGGCTGATGACACCATAGTTAAGGCGCGAAACGTCTACCGTACCTAACGCAAAACCATTAATAATCCCGTAAAAGAGGTCTTTAAGCACAGGCCAGAAACGGCGGAAGAACGCGACCGGCCAGCCATCCGAGCCAGGCGCAGTGTCAATCTTCATTGCTCCCACCGCTTCGTCGATCTCGTCCGTGGAGAAAGACAAGGCCAAGAAGTCATTTTCGGCTTGCGACACGCGGGCATCTTCCCCCCAGAAGTCAGCCCGGAGTTGTAAGGCCTTCTCCTCGGCTGTTCCCAACAAGTTAAGGAAGAAGCCATAGATGTGAGCCGCGATCTCGGCCTGACTAACCAACAGCCCTTGATCGGATTGAAGTCTCAAAATCGAGCACTTCCGTTTACGACCGTTGGCAAAGGCGTGGAAATAGCCCGTATACGCGTCGCCCTTGGTGATCCACTTGACGCCGCCCCTATGGCGCCAGTATTCCTCCTCCTCCCTAAGAATGGCAAGCACCTGGTTCTCAAGTGCATAACGGTTGGCCCATTCTGCTTCCAGGAAGGGTCCGGAATCAGCTTGTGCGTCTAGGGCTTTTAATTCAGTGATTATAGCTTCCCTAGCATGCTTCGCTTCGCTCCCGTGGTTTGCACCCCACCCACGGAGGAAACCACGGAGGGCACTGGCCGCCGAGATCCAAGTGTCCAGAGGACCCCTGGAGCAGCCGATCGCAGCTCTTGCACGCTCCCAGCACGCAATGAGCAAGGGGCCGAACCCCTCGACCTCAAACCACCCTGTTTCAAAGTAGAAACGAGGGCTGCGCTTGATCCGGTCCTCCTCAGAGGCCCAGATCAGCGGCACGTGGTCCGACCCAATACTCGTTTCCGCCACCAGCGTACACATGGGGAAGAGCACTTCCCAGTCGGAGGTCACAAAGACACGATCGAGAACACTGCGCACAGGAGAGAGTTGTTTGTTGGTCCACGTACATCTAGCGCATGTCCTAGCGATCTCCCGTAGGGCACATGCCGCGATAGTATTATTGAACAAGTTCACTCTAGGCCAGTCTATGTTAAGGTTGTTCTTATCCGCTCCCGAGCGAATAAGGTTAAAATCGCCCCCAAGGACAATGGGGAAATTTGCGGCTTGCTTGGCCCCTACCAAGCTTTGAATTTCACCCAAGAAATCAGCTGCTCGAGAGTGATCGGCCGGTCCGTAGACGCAAACAATCGCCCAGGAAACAAGAGAAATCCTGTTTTTAATCGTAACTGAAATGAAAAAAGAACCCACATCCCATCTTACAACATCACATACATCACTGTTACATCCCAGAAGAAGACCGCCAGAGTGACCCACAGAAGGCACCCAGCCCCATACAAAATGATGGAGGGGGTCGTAGGCTGCCAAATCTCTATACGAAAAATCGGCTTTAATCGTTTCCTGAAGCGCGACGACGTCAATACGCTCTCGGGCAATGTACTCTTTAAGCTAGGTACGACGACCAGAGTGGCCGCAGCCCCGAATGTTCCAGAAAAGGTAGCGCATCAGATAATTCGATTGCGAAGGCGCGCCCCTCTGGATGTCACCGGTTTTGCCACACGGTTTTTAGCCGGGGCACGGCTCGTCGAGGGGGTAGCCTCCACCTCCCTGGTTTTAGCAGCCCCACTCGACAGCACAACACACCCTACAGGGTCCGACACAACCAGCGCCATGGCAGAGGCCTCCCTGGCCTTTGCCAACGCCGCAGCTTCGGCCAGAGCCGCTTGGGCATCTTCACGAGCACGAATCAACGACACTAGCTCACCGCTCTCCGCACCTACTTTAAAACCGCTATCATCTAGGATCGAGACAAGTTCCGGGTCCGTAAAGGCATTCAGAATCTTAAAGGAGGGGGGATTACCTGAAGTTTCGAGATTCTTCTCCGCAAGGCGCAGCTGCGCACTCTCCATGGAAGACAGCTCTCCCAGCTGTGCCTTGGCCCGGGCACTTGGCGCACGCTGGGACACTTGAGAAGCGCGAGAGCGCCGAGCCTTGGCCGATTCGCCCGCAGAGCCCAGAGCCGCCTACAAGTCCATGCACGCCAACGCATTAGGCGAAGGAAGGGAGAGCACGGCGGGGTTGGCCGAAGGCTTGCGTCCAGCTGTCTTCTTGGGAGCACGACCGGAACCCCCCGTGCTGTGGCGACTTGAAAATGGGGTTTGCATGGATGGTTCGTTGAGCACCACACCCATGTCAGAGCCCAGCAGGCTGGGGGAGGCCGGGGCACCCGAGAGCATAGAGCCAGCGCCAGCCAACTCCTTAGAGCCAGACTGGCTAAAAGCCCCCATCAGCGCGCGCGCCGGTGACGGACTACTCCCAGCCGTGTCCGCAATCACAAGTGCTCCCGGCTCCGCCACTTCTTTGTCCTCATCGAGCGCGAGAGCTTTGAGGCCCATCTTATCCCATGTCTCTGTGTCAATTGACGTGTCCGGCATGCTTTCCTCATTCTCCTCGTCACGGCAGGCCATCTCCACATCTTGCTGGTGGCTGCCAATGGCGGTATCCGGCCCCCCTGGGCCACGGGCGTAGCCGACAGCAGACCAGTCGCACCCCCGGTCCCCGAACCAGGCTGGCCCTGATTTTCGCCAGGGCAGGGAGAGGCCTTGTCAGAACCTGGCGCCACAGGTCCCTCACCCGTTCGCTTCGGGAGCCTTTCCACCTCCACCTTGATGTCAAAGCCCTCATGATTGAACCAAACTTGCACGAATCCATTCATCTTGTCCAAAGCTTTGCAGCCAAACTTCATCCTCACTGGTCCCATCCGGATGAGAGAGAGCTCGTCCACCACAATGGGCCTGCCCAACATCTTCAGTCCTTCCATCAGGCGATCGACGCGCCGGTGCTTCTTGGGGATGCCATGAAGACGGAGCCACACCTCCGGCATGGAGAGGGGCACAATGGTCTCCTGGATAGAATAACGCATCCTCACCGTAATATCATTGATAGAGAGAAACAGTTTACCACTAGATTTAGCCATGTGCAACAGATCCGCAGAGGGAAAAGTAAACGCAAAGTCGTCATCACCCACTTGAGAGATCTGCCAATCCCAGTCCCCCGCGAACATGTGCTTCAGCTCCTGCTTGAGAACGCGCAGCGAGAGCCTCCCTGGCTCCGCCGACAAGATAGCCCCATTGGCAGCCTGGATATCGTTGCCCTCCACCTCCTCTTCTTCCTCGAAGTCCAAGCAGAAAAAACCTTCACCCGGAATCACACTTCCCATGATCTGAAGGTGGAGATGCTTGCCCCACGACGGGCAAAAAGCCGAGGCGTGCCCTTCCTGTTTGCAGATCACACAGAGGGGAGGGAAGGTGCACTTGGCTTGGAAATGGCCGGTCCTGCCGCACTTGAAGCATTCGCCCCCCTCTTCTTCGACTGGGATGGGCGCGTCCGCCGACCCACGCGGCGCGTCCGGCAGCACCACCTCCAGCAGGACGGCCGACGCCCGCGGCTTCTTGGCCAACGGATCCCCATGGCCCCCGCCACAGAGAGGGTGCTCCTGCGGCTTGCGCTCCAGTTCACGCCGCCGCGACCCATTCTTGCGCTTCTTCTTTCGCTCCTGCTGGCCCCACCAAGGGGGAGGAGGACCCCAATCCCCCTCGCGCTCGTGGGATCCAGAGCCATATCCTTGGCCATGGCTACCCCCATAGCCCTAGCCGAATCCACCACCTTGACCTTGATCGAAACCAGTGCCACCATCTTCACGCCCCACCGCCCTGGCCCGCTGACCGCGCTTCGCCTGCTCCCGCAGCGCCTTCTCACGCCGCCGCTCCTCGTCGGGGATCAGAGGATCCATCGGCCTCTTCTTCGCTCGCCGGTCTCCCATGGCTGCCGCAGCAAAGGAGCGAGTGAGAGGTGGAGGAGGAGGAAGGGGGGAGAGAGATCTGGCAAATCGCCTAAAGCGCCGCACCTCACTAGGACGGGCCGGAAACCCTAGCGAGGGGTCGCGCACGCCCCTGCGCAGCCATATATAGCGCCGCGGTCCGGGCTCACGGGCACCATCCTGGGCAGGACGACAGGCACATGGCCCAACCCTAAGGGTTGTTGGGCCCCAAGACAGCCCGAGGCCGGCCCAGGCCCAACAAGCGCAAGCTGGCCCAAGGCAGGCACCCCGCCCGACAGCGGCAACCCTAGCGTGTTGGCCGTCTCCGCCACCCGCGCCGCCGCCGCCAACGTCGACGTGGGCACGAGAGGGAGCGAAGGCCACTCCTCGGCCGCCGCCGAGGCCGCCACGAGGCCAGGGGACGACAAGGAGGCGCTGGCTACCCACGGGCTCAGCTCATAGGGCGCCGGCGGTCTCTAGCACCGCACCGCCGTAGCCCGGGATCCACTGCCCCCCGGAGCGAAATGACGACGACAGTCTCCCCGACCGACGCCGACGCTGGCCGCCACCGCCACCGCCACCTGCACGAAGTCTCCGATGGTCGCGCCCGTCGACGGGGGAGCCAGTCGCGGCGAAGAGGTCCCATCTTCCTCGTCGGACTCGTCCGCCGCCAGGGCCCAGAAACGGCCACCGCACCCCCCCCCCCCCCCCACCCCGACTCCGAGGAGCACACCGGAGCAGGGGCGCACCAGGGCGCCACTCGGACCCCGCCGAACCTGCACCCACGCATCAGCCGCGGCGAGATCGGCGGGGGAAACGGAGGCGCCGCCCGTGGCACCTAGGACCGCCCCCAACGGCTCGCCCGTGTTTGAACTCATCTCCATCGCTTGTCAGAAGGGCAATGGTGATGATGATATATATTAAACATGACCGATTTACAACATGATCAGTTCGAGGTACATCATCTCCAAGAAATTGCATTGCTAGATGGAGAAGGGTGACAACAAGCCCTTTCCAAAATAACAGGAGTGCAAGGTTTCAAAAGGTCAGCAGAAGGACAAAACCAACAGGAGCTCTTCATGCTATGATTTGCTCCGTACGTGAAGTATATAAGCTATAGCATGCATCTAGCGAGCTACACTACATGGCTTTGTTCCACATCGCAAGTGGTATCCTGAGCACGTTCTTCATCTGTGGTGTCGCCGGAGGGATGACCTTGATCCGCTGCAGCAGATCCTTCTTCGTTCCTGGCGTCACCGGTGGGACGACCTTGATCCGCCGCCCCGGGTTCTTTCTTGGGTGTCGCCAGCGGAGTGAACTTGATCCGCAGCACATTCTTCTTCTTGAGTGTCCCCGCCGGAACGATCTTGATCTCGAAAATAACCTTAATCATTTGTCAATTCATTTATATGCATGATAGCCCGTAGCAACGCACGGGCATTCTACTAGTTTTATATAGGGTGTATAACTGTATATACACCCAAAGACTAAACGTCCATGTCCCATGTACCCATCTCTATTGAAGTTATTTTTAGTCCTCGCAGCTCAACGCTTGACTGAATAATACTACCTCCATACGGAATTAGTTGTTGCTCAAATGGATGTATTTAGTATTAAATTATGTGTAGATACATCCGTTTGAGTGACAACCAATTTCGGACAGAAGTAAGAAAAAACAATATAGAACAACATCATTAGGATTTCAGAAAAAAAATTCTTAATTCTTTTTGGTAATGTTAACAATATAATCATATATTTTGTTTGGAAAACAAAGGTTAGTGATACACCTATAGAAAATATGTGGATTCTAAGGCGGTATCCCAAGTATACTGGAAGCCTGGGGACTCTCATTTTTGGGCCGGACTAATGGCAACGAAGAAATATTTCTTCCGCTATGGTTCCTTCTCAATTAAGGATGGCTCGGAAATTAGATTCTGGGAGGATAAGTGGTTACGTAATGCTACTCTCCGGGAACAATATCCAGCTTTATACAATGTTGTGCGTCACAAGGGCGATACTATTGCCAAGGTTTTGGAATCATTTCCGCCAAATGTGACGTTCAGAAGGGATTTAATTGGACCTAGACTCCAATCGTGGAACATACTGCTCCAACGGTTAACCACGGTACAGTTGTCACAAGGGTCCGATATCTTTCGTTGGAACCTACATGGGAATGGGCAGTTCTCAGTGGAGTCTATGTATAGAGCTCTGATCCAGTCAGATGTGCCAGTTGATAATAATAAGAAGATCTGGAAGATGAAGATACCTCTTAAGAATAAAATCTTTGCGTGGTATCTTCGTCGCGGAGTCATTCTTACTAAAGATAACCTTATTAAGAGGAATTGGCATGGAAGTACACAATGTGTATTTTGTCTGCATGATGAGACAATAAAACATTTGTTCTTCCATTGTAAATTGGCTCGTTCTATTGGGTCAGTCATCCAGATAGCTTCTGGCTTGTATCCTCCATGTAGTGTTGCTAATATATTTGGCAACTGGTTACATGGGATTGATCACAAGTTTAGAATTCTTCTCAGGGTGGGAGCGCTTGCCGTGATTTGGTCGCTTTGGCTATGTAGAAATGATAAGGTTTTTAATGATAAAAGTACTTCTCTTATGCAGGTTATCTACAGATGTACTGGGACGCTTCGTTTATGGTCCTCTCTACAGCGAGTGGAGAATCGAGACCTCTTTACAGAGGTGTGTACACGATTGGAGGCTGCGGCGAGGGATACTTTTACCCAATATGGGTGGCAGCATGATTTTAGGATTGGGCCTCCTACCATTTAGGTGTCATACAAATATTCATCTTTGTATTTCGCCTTCTTCTTTTATTTTGGCTTGCCGTGAGGACTTTTTTGGCTATGTGCATCTTAGTTATGCAGAGGCTGGGTGTAATGCTTAAACCTTTTAAGTAATAAAGCACCCCTTTTTGAAAAAATGTATTATTCAATGAAGAGGGCAAACAGGAGTAAAAATATCTAAATGATATATAAATAAATATTTAGCACATTTGATGCACTTAGTATGATGCCCTCCAATTTGTGAGGGCCACTCCGCTAGATTAACAAAAGGACATATATAGAAGTAGAAGGGCAATGATGATGATATATACTGTATTAAACATGACTGATTTACAACATGCTCAGTTCGAGGGACATCATCTCCAAGCAATTACATTACATATAGCTAGATGGACAAGGGCGGCGATGACAAGCCCTTTCCAAATTAGCAGTACAAGGTTTCAAAAAGTCAGCAGAAAGACAAAACCACCACCGTACGTGGAGTTCTTCATGCTACGATTTGCACCGTGAAGCACATATGCTAGCAAGCATCTAGCTAGCTACGCCTACACTACATGGCCTTGTTCCACATCGCTAGTGGTATTCTGAGCACGTTCTTCATCTGTGGTGTCGCCGGTGGGATGACCTTGATCCGCTGCAGGTTCTTCTTTTTGGGTGTCGCGGGCGGAGCGAACTTGATCCGCAGCACGTTCTTCTTCTTGAGTGTCCCCGCCGGGACGATCTTGATCCGCAGAACCTTCCTTACTGGCGGCAACGACTCTGACACGTCGTCGGTGTGGAGCTTGGGCGCGAACCACGGGAGCTGGAGCGCGGCGGCCGTCGTGAGCCGCCTAGCTGGGTTGCACCCGAGAAGCCCTTTCAAGACTTGGAAGCCGTCCTTGGACAAGGTCTCCCGGGGGAAGAGGTTTCCCAGCGTGTTTGTGTTGTGCTGCTCCGCCTGCGCGTAGAAGAACACTCGCGGCACCTCGGCCGCGAAGAACTCCGGCCAAGTCGTCTCGTCCGGGAAGCCGAGGACGCGGAAGAGGGCGAGAGCTGGGCGGTCCTGTCGTCCTTCTTGTCGGCCTTGAACAGCATCTCGCGGGTGAGCATCTCGGCCATGACGCATCCCAGCGACCACACGTCGACGCCCGCGTCGTAGTCCGGCTTCCCCAGGAGCATCTCGGGGGCCATGTAGGGCATGGTGCCGGCAAACTCGTAAGGCTTCCTGGCGGTCTTCAAGGACATGGCCAGCCCGAGGTCGCACAACTTGAGGATCTTCCCTCCTTCCCCGACCAGGATGTTTTGCGGCTTGATATCTCGGTGGACGATGCGGTCCTTGCCGTGCATCTTGTTGGCGCCGGTGAGGAGCTGCCACATGTAGTCTTTCACGATGGACTCGGGCAGTGGCGGCCTCTCGGACAGGAAAGCGTGGAGGTTGGGCCCGACGTAGTCCATGGCGAGGCAGAGCCTGTAGGTCTCAGGATCGCGGAAGAGTCCGTGGGAGCTGACGACGTGAGGGTTTGGGGTGCAGGCCTCAAGGAAGTCGGCCTCGTCCTGCATCTCTTTGTTGGCGGCGGCAAGATCGCCTTTTGAGCGGAGGACCTTGATGGCGACGGTCTTGCCCGTGACGCGGTGGCGCGCCTTGAGGACGGCGCCGAAGCTGCCCTCGCCGAGGCAGGGCGTGTCATCGAACTCGAAGGCCGCGGTGGTGCCGATGCGGACGCGCCTCCTCTTGCAGCAGGAGATTTCTGGTTCTTGATCCGTCCCGTGGCCGGCAGCTGGTCGCTTGCCGACAGCCATGACGCTAGCTCGAGCTGGACTAGGGCTTCGCTTCTCGTGGGACTGCTTGCCGGCCGGGGTGCGCGATGGATCGGAGGTGGAAGCAGTTGATCGAGGAAGGCAGGGAGGGAGCTAGGGTTAAGAACTTGAGATCTAGCTAGGAAAACATTTCTCTGTATGGATCAAGCTTACGTATATATGAGAGCTCGTTTTCGACTAGGCTGCGTAGTGGGTATTGACGGGCACCATATGCATAACTTGTTTCCTTGTCGCTTCCGTACGTGTATACGCACCCACCCGGATTCCATCGACCAGCCATGCACAACCGATGGAGTTAGCTATGCTATCCCGATTGTGATTCTACTCGGACTCGGAGTAAATCGAGTCAATTGCATGGCTTGCATGTCGTTGTGCTAGCTTGCACTATGAATCAAAGGATGTTGCCCTACCTACAGGTTTAGTCAAAGTTTTTTTTTGCTGGTACATGTTTAGTCAAAGTTGGAGTTGGCTGTGGTGTGCATATCCGAGTAGGTTTGTGTGTGCATGTACATATGTGTGGGCCCAATTATACTATATCAAGCATGCACTGATGATTTTCGTCTGCTTTCATTCCAACTAGAGGGCGAGGTAGGCTTTGCCGTGCCATTTCTCACACATGAATTAACTTTTTATTTTGCGGGTTATTATGGTTAGAGGTGAATTCTTTTATTCAGATGATTAAGTGTCACATGTGTGACACGAAGTAACACTGTCCTGACATTTTTTACATTAAAGTTGTCATCCAAAAAATAAAAATAAAAACTCAAACTTGCAATCCAAACAAAAAGTTGCCACAGGTAACTAAACTTCCCACAAAAAAAGTCAGGACAAAATTGCTTCATGCCATACGTGTCTCACTTATTAGGGGGTCATACTTTTATACCGAAAAACAAAGAACTGAACTGAAATAATTGGCTGATATTTCTGGTTTATTCGATTTATGGTGTTTTGTGTTTACGTGTATTGCCCATTTTCATCATGCATGAACTGAATTGACCATTAGCCCATATGTCACATCTAGGCATGGCATTAAGCCCATATACAATGCACACCCCATGCAATCCAATTCGCTCATGCCTCTGCCTCCTAAAGTCGCTCTCTTTGTATATAGATTTTCGTCCTCAAAAGGACTTCAATCTCTTAATCTCTTTGTATATAGGTTAGATCTACTGCCACATAGCCTAGCTGATGCCGTCGCCCATGCCGCGCAGACATAGCCGACGCTCTCCCCCTCGCCCTCCACCATCAGATGCTGATGCATCACCCCTTCCTGTGCCATCTCCTCCCCCACCAGCTGTAGCGTTGCCATCGGCTACATCGTCCAAGGCTACCTCCCTCCACCACCGGCCGCAGCCTCCACCGCCGGCCGAACCCCTACCCTCCGCTGCCCTCAACCACCAGCGAAGCCTCCACAAGCCGATCCCCTCCCCTCCCCTACTCTCCACCACCAGGTGCAGCCTCCACAAGCCACCCCCTTCCCTCCCCTGCTCTCCGCCACCAGCCGCAGCGTCCAGGGCCACCTCCCCTCCTCTCCCCCCCCCACCACCAGCCGATCCCTCCCCCATCTCCCTCCACCACCGGCTGCAGCCTGCACAAGCCGACCCCTCCCTCCACGACCCAACCCCCTCCCCGTCTCTCCACCATCAGCCACAACCCCCTCCCGAAGGCCGCTACTTTGACGGGGATGGAGAACTCTTCAACGACAACGACGGGGAAGGCCTCTCCTACAATCGGCCACAGCCTCCACCGTATGACCTTGTCGCCATCTCCTCACTTTGCTCTCTGTTTTTAATTGCTTGGAACATTTGGTAGTCATAGCTGCATGTTTTACTTTGGTCGTTCGTATATATAAATGCAGAATATAATCTCTGTTATACCTGTACCAATTCAATGAGGGCTAGTCCATTTGTATTGCCCATGAGACAACTATCTAGATATTCTTTGATTTATTCTCTCTCAGAACATGCTTAATAATAGAGCCAACTGCTGGCTATATCGTATTGCCATGTCACTTAGAGTTGGTCTAATAGCCCACCCAATAGTACTCCCTCTGTAAAGAAATATAAGAGCGTTTAGAGTAGTGATCTAAACGCTCTCATATTTCTTTACAGATGAAGTAGTTAGCAAAAGATATATACTACTCCCTCTGTAAAAAAAATATAAAAGCGTTTAGATTATTGATCTAAACGCTCATATATTTCTTTACAGAGGGAGTACTACATTAATACATTGCTCACCTCTAACGAAAACTCTTGAAGCTTGTGTTGCAGCCGGCTATTACTCTACAACTCATTTCTGTTCCCTCTCCTCCATCTCTCCTTCCACTCAGCATAAAATGTGACATGGCAACTCCTATAGCATTGCTTACATCATGTTATTATACGTTCCCTCGGTCACAAAGTTGTCCAGCTCCTATTCTTGTTCCCTACTCACTATTTGTCCAAGAGTAGCTAGATCATTAGAAAAAGAGCTATTTATCCAAGGCTTTTTTAGGGAAGCTTTGAATTCTTCTGTTTGAGAGCATGAGGCATTGTAAAAAAAAACTCTTTTGATCCCCATCGCGACCAAATATCTCTTATTCTAAAAATCTGCATTGGTTTTTTGAGTGCTTTTTAGTTACTAATAATTACTACTTTTTGTAAGAAAGGTTGGTTTTCTTTTGAGACAAGGGGTCAGGTTAACTAGTTTTTTTAGAAACACCTATAGTTTTATTCAAACTCGCAACCATTACAGAGTACGACGATTTTGATCCATTATCAAAGAAATTGCAAAGTAACTCCTACAACTAAGAATTACAATGAGATCTCTTGGAGGCATCTTCTCCTTGGTATCAATCTTTGCAAAATTTGCTATATTCCACCAATTTATTCATCTTTCGTTTTGTCAGCTGTGAGGACACCGAGCGCAAAGGCGTATTGAGGCCCTATCACCGCCAAACCCCTTCCCATCTGTTTCGCATTGATGCCAACTGGATTGCTTATTAAATATTTTCGAGAGTTGATGCCGATGGCTTATTTCACACATATCCTCATCGGGGTGGTCCGTTTAAGAGCTTAGAAGAAACCCAGGAGGCCATAGACATCTATCATGCTAATCGGATTAAAATCAAGTAATGATTTCATAACTTCGCTTTTATTTTTTTGTGTTGAAGTATTATTTTTGATTGTTTAGCAAATTATTCTGGAAACTCAGAATGCATTTCTTTTTCTATTTTACTGGGTACTGGTGTGATTTGATTGCTGCTAGGTGCTTGTACTTTTTCTCAGCTATGTGATTGTGTTTTCAGATTCCTTACCCAGCGTTGTTGTACGGGTCAGGACAGAATAGCCTCTTGTTGGTGATCACTGTGGACCATTGCCGCTGTTATATAAGAGCAAACCATTGATTTGTTTGCCATGACTTATTCTTGTTTGGGAGTAGTAATTAGCATTATGTCATCTATCATAAATCTAGGTACATTACCTAAGTCAAGATTAGTTTACCACTCATAGAAAGCATAGTCCCTTGCCAAGAAGCTGCTTTCTTTCCCACTATCTCTTTGACAGGTTCCAATCACTATTATTAAGTTTCCTATAATGCAGGGATGCCCAGGTATATAGAAGGGAATATACACTTCAACACCCCCTCTCATCTGTGATGCTGGAAGTCGACACGTGGATAGACTCAGAGGCATGGCTCAAGAGGCCCATATGTGGGCAAAGGGGGGCAGCACCAATTTTTGGATAAATTGCAAAAGCCAGGACTTGAACTCAAGACCTTAGCTCCGATACCATGTTAAGCTTCATGCACTAGCCAACACAACCAAAAGTCCGAACTAATGGAAAGGGCTAGACAATCCACATATACACTTCAACAAAGTTGAGGGACTGATAAGCCTTTAATGAAACCTTATTCTTGGGCTCTTTTGATAAGAGTAGCCAGAACATCAGCAGCAATATTAAAAAGTGAAGGAGAGAGGGGTCTTCTGTTGGGGAATGTAGCAGAAATTCAAAATTTTCCTACGTGTCACCAAGATCTATCTATGGAGAAACCAACAACGAGGGGAAGGAGAGTGCATCTACATACCCTTGTAGATCGCTAAGAGGAAGCGTTCAAGAGAACGGGGTTGAAGGAGTCGTACTCGTCGTGATCCAAATCACCGGAGATCCTAGTGCCGAACGGACGGCACCTCCGCGTTCAACACACGTACAGCCTAGTGACGTCTCCCACACCTTGATCCAGCAAGGAGAGAGGGAGAGGTTGAGGAAGACTCCATCCAGCAGCAGCACAACGGTGTGGTGGTGATGGAGGAGCATGGCAATCCTGCAGGGCTTCGCCAAGCACCGCGGGAGAGGAGAAGTACTTGGGAGAGGGGGAGGGCTGCACCAGAACTTGGGGTTCGGCTGCCCTCCCACCCCTCCACTATTTATAGGTGGGGGGGGAGAGGGGGCCGGCCCCCCTAGATCTCATCTAGGGTTGGGGGCGGCGGCCAAGGGGGGAGGAGTGCCTCCCAAGTCAAGTGGAGGCCCTCCCCCTTAGGGTTTCCCCTCTCCCATGCGCATGGGCCTTGGGGGGGCTAGTGCCCCTGGCTCATTAAGGCTAGGGCGCCCCCCTACAGCCCATGCTGTTGTATTGGACGTGGTGGAAAAATTTCCAGACCTCCGGGCCCCTCCCGAATCCTCCGGAACCTTCTGGAAGCTTCCCGGTACAATACCGGAAAAACCTGAACTTTTCCCGGAACCCGAACAACAACTTTCCATATATAAATCTTTACCTCCGGACATATCGGAACTCCTCGTGACGTCCGGGATCTCATCCGGGACTCTGAACAACATTCGGTAACCACATACAAACTTCCTTTATAACCATAGCGTCATCGAACCTTAAGTGTGTAGACCCTACGGGTTCGGAAACCATGCAGACATGACCGAGACGTTCTCCGGTCAATAACCAACAGCGGGATCTGGATACCCATGTTGGCTCCCACATGTTCCACGATGATCTCATCGGATGAACCACGATGTCAAGGACTCAATCGATCCCGTATACAATTCCCTTTGTCTAACGGTATTGTACTTGCCCGAGATTCGATCATCGGTATGCCGATACCTTGTTCAATCTCGTTACCGGCAAGTCTCTTTACTCGTTCTGTAACACATCATCCCGTGATCAACCCCTTGGTCACATTGTGCACATTATGATGATGTCCTACCGAGTGGGCCCAGAGATACCTCTCCGTCACACGGAGTGACAAATCCAGTCTCGATTCATGCCAACCCAATGTACACTTTCGGAGATACCTATAGTGCACCTTTATAGCCACCCGATTACGTTGTGACGTTTGGTACACCCAAAGCATTCCTACGGTATCCGGAGTTGCACAATCTCATGGTCTAAGGAAATGATACTTGACATTAGAAAAGCTTTAGCATACGAACTACACGATCTTTGTGCTAGGCTTAGGATTGGGTCTTGTCCATCACATCATTCTCGCTAATGATGTGATCCCGTTATCAACGACATCCAATGTCCATGGTCGTGAAAGCTGTAACCATCTATTGATCAATGAGCTAGTCAACTAGAGGCTTACTAGGGACATGGTGTTGTCTATGTACCCACACATGTATATGAGTTTCCTATCAATACAATTATAGCATGGATAATAAACGATTATCATGAACAAGGAAATATAATAATAACTAATTTATTATTGCCTCTAGGGCATATTTCCAACAGTCTCCCACTTGCACTAGAGTCAATAATCTAGTTCACATCGCCATGTGATTAACACTCACAGGTCACATCACCATGTGACCAACATCCAAAGAGTTTACTAGTGTCATTAAACTAGTTCACATCATCATGTGATTAAGACTCAATGAGTTCTGGGGTTTGATCATGTTTTGCTTGTAAGAGAGGTTTTAGTCAACGGGTCTGCAACATTCAGATCCTTATGTACTTTGCAAATCTCTAGGTCATATTGTAAATGATGCTTCCACGCTCCACTTGGAGCTATTCCAAATGGTTGCTCCACTATACGTATCCGGTTTGCTACTCAGAGTCATTCGGATAGGTGTTAAAGCTTGCATCGGCGTAACCCTTTACGCCAACTCTTTATCACCTCCATAATCGAGAAACATGTCCTTATTTACTCCAAGGACAATTTTTACCATCGTTCAATGATCCATTCCTGGATCATTCTTGTACCCTCGACCGACTCATGGCAAGGCACACTTCCGGTGCGGTACACAGCATAGCATACTATAGAGCCTATGTTTGAAGCATAGGGTACGACCTTCGTCCTTTCTCTCTATTCTGTCGTGGTCGAGCTTTAAGTCTTAACTTCATACCTTACAACTCAGGACATAACTCCTTCTTTGACTGATCCATCTTGAACACCTTCAAGATTATGTCAAGGTATGTGCTCATTTGAAAGTATTATTAAACATTTTGATCTATCTTATAGATTTTGATGCTTATTGTTCAAGTAGCCTAATCCATGTTTTCCATTGAAAAACACTTTTCAAACAACCCTATATGCTTTCTAGAAATTCTACATCATTTCTGATCAACAATATGTTAACAACATATACTCATCAGAAATTCTATAGTGCTCCCACTCACTTCTTTGGAAATGCAAGTTTCTCTTAAACTTTGTATAGACCCAAAATCTTTGATCATCTCATCAAAGCGCACATTCCAACTCCGAGATGCTTACTCCAGTCCTTAGAAGGATTGCTGGAGCTTTGCATACTTGTTAGCGTCTTTCAGATTGTAAAAACCTTCCGGTTGTATCACATACAACCTTTCCTCAAGAAAACTGTCAAGGAAACAATGTTTTGACATCCTATATGCAAGATTTCATAAATAATGCAAGAATCGCTAATCCAATTCCAACAGACTCTTAGCATCGCTACGAGTGAGAAAGCCTCACCGTAGTCAACTCCTTGAACTTGTCGGAAAACAACTTTAATGACAAGTCGAGCTTTCTTAATGGTGATACTTACCATCATTGTCTGTCTTCCTTTTAAAATCCATGTTTACCCAACGTCCTTACGACCATCAAGTATTTCTTCCAAAGTCATGGATCCTCTCTCGGATGTTATGGCCTCGAGCCATTCGTCGGAATCCGGGCCCACCATCGCTTCTCCATAGCTCGTAGGTTCATTGTTGTCTAGCAACATGACCTCTAAGACAGGATTGCATACTACTCAAGTAGTACGTGTCCTTGTCGACTCCACGAGGTCCCAGTAGTGACTTGATCCTAAGCTTCATGATCACTATCATCAGCTTCCACTTCAATTGGTGTAGGTGCCACATGAACAACTTCCTGTGCCCTGCTACACACTGGTTGAAGTGATGGTTCAATAACCTCATTAAGTCTCCACCATCCTCCCACTCAATTCTTTCGAGAGAAACTTTTCCTCAAGAAATGACCCGTTTCTAGAAACAATTACTTTTGCTTCCGGATCTGAGATAGGAGGTATACCCAACTGTTTTGGGTGTCCTATGAAGATGTATTTATCCATTTTGGGTTCGAGCTTATCACGATGAAACTTTTTCACATAAGCGTCGCATCCCCAAACTTTTAAGAAACGACAACTTAGGTTTCTCCAAACCATAGTTCAAACAGTGTTGTCTCAACGGAATTACGTGGTGCCCTATTAAAGTGAGTGTGGTTGTCTCTAATGCCTAAGCCATGAACGATAGTGGTAATTCGATAAGAGACATCATGGTACGCACCATATCTAATAGGGTGCAACTATGATGTTCGGACACACCATCACACTATGGTGTTCCAGGCGGTATTAATTGTGAAACAATTTCCACAATGTCTTAATAGCGTGACAAAGCTCGTAACTCAAATACTCATCTATATGATCATATCATAGACATTTTATCCTCTTCTCACGATGATCTTTAACTTCACTCTGAAATTACTTGAACCATTCAATAATTCAGACTTGTGTTTCATCAAGCAAATATACTCAACATCTACTCGAATCATCTGTGAAGTAAGAACATAACGATATTCATCAGATGCCTCAAAGACTCATTGGACTGCACACATCAAAATGTGTTACTTCCAACAAGTTGCTATCTTGTTCCATCTTCTGAAACCGAGGCTTTTCACTCATCTTGCCCATGTGGTATGATTTGCATATCTCAAGTGATTCAAAATCAAGTGAGTCCAAACGATCCATCTGCATGGAGTTTCTTCATGCGTATACACCAATAGACATGGCTCGCATGTCTCAAACCTTTAAAAAACGAGTGAGTCCAAAGATCCATCAACATGGAGCTTCTTCATGCTTTTTATACCAACATGACTTACATGGCAGTGCCACAAGTAAGTGGTACTATCATTACTATCTTATATCCTTTGGCATGAAAATGTGTATCACTACGATCGAGATTCAATGAACCATTCTTTTAGGTGCAAGACCATTGAAGGTATTATTCAAATAAATAGAGTAACCATTATTCTCCTTACATGAATAACCCTATTGCGATAGACATAATCCAATCATGTCTATGCTCAACGCAAACACCAAATAACAATTATTTAGGTTTAACACCAATCTCGATCTTAGATTTGAGCAGCGATGCTTGATCACATCAACCTTGGAAACACTTCCAACACACATCGTCATCTCACCTTTAGCCAGTCTCCGTTTATTCCGTAGCTCTTTTATTTCGAGT
The DNA here is from genome assembly GCA_021605145.1 of Aegilops bicornis. Taxonomy (NCBI): domain Eukaryota; kingdom Viridiplantae; phylum Streptophyta; class Magnoliopsida; order Poales; family Poaceae; genus Aegilops; species Aegilops bicornis. Next base: position 565,112,873 of record CM038672.1, on the reverse strand, counting down.
TACTAACACTTAGCAACCGAACCGTATCTAATACCACAGTGCTACTAGGAGTACTAGTAAAGTACACATTAACATAATGTATATCCAATATACTTCTATCGACCTCGCCAGCCTTCTCATCTACTAAGTATCTAGGGTAATTTTGCTCCAGTGGTTGTTCCCCTTATTACAGAAGCACTTAGTCTCGGGTTTGGGTTCAACCTTGGGTTTCTTCACTGGGGCAACAACTGATTTGCCGTTTCATGAAGTATCCCTTCTTGCCCTTGCCCTTCTTGAAACTAGTGGTTTCACTAACCATCAACAATTCATGATCCTTCTTGATTTCTACTTTCGCGGTGTCAAACATCGCGAATATCTCAAGGATCATCATATCTATCCCTGATATGTTATAGTTCATCACGAAGCTCTAGCAGATTGGTGGCAATCACTTTGGAGAAACATCACTATCTCATCTGGAAGATCAACTCCCACTCGATTCAAGTGATTGTTGCACTCAGACAATCTGAGCACAAGCTCAACGATTGAGCTTTTCTCCCTTAGTTTGCAGGCTAAGAAAATCGTCGGAGGTCTTATACCTCTTGACATGGGCATGAGCCTGAAATCCCAATTTCAGCCCTCAAAACATCTCATATGTTCCGCGACGTTTCGAAAACGTCTTTGGTGCCTCAGCTCTAAACCATTTAACTGAACTATCACGTAGTTATCAAAACGTGTATGTCCGATGTTTGCAACATCCACAGACGATGTTTGGGGTTATGCACACTGTGCAGTGCATTAAGGACATAAGCTTTCTACTGATCGCATAATCGCTACTGTCAACTTTCAACTATATTTTCTCTAGGAACATATCTAAAATAGTAGAACTATAGCGTGAGCTATGACATAATTTGCAAAGGGCTTTTGACTATGTTCAGGATAATTAAGTTCATCTAATGAACTCCCACTCGAGATAGACATCCCTCTAGTCATCTAAGTGATTACATGATCCGAGTCAACTAGGCCGTGTCCGATCATCACGTGAGACGGACTAGTCATCATCGGTGAACATCTTCATGTTGATTGTATCCTCCATACGACTCATGCTCGACCTTTCGGTATCTTGTGTTCTGAGGCCATGTCTGCATACATGCTAGGCTCGTCAAGTTAACCTAAGTGTTTCAGTGTGTAAATCTGGCTTACACCCGTTGTATTGAACTTAAGAATCTATCACACCCGGTCATCACGTGGTGCTTGAAACGACGAACTTTCGCATAGCGGTGCACAGTTAGGGGAACACTTTCTTGAAATTTTAATGAGGGATCATCTTATTTACTACCGTCGTTCTAAGCAAATAAGATGTATAAACATGATAAACATCACATGCAATCAAATAGTGACATGATATGGCCAATATCATATTGCTCCTTTTGATCTCCATCTTCGGGGCTCCACGATCATCATCATCACCGACATGACACCATGATCTCCATCATCATGATCTCCATCATCGTGTCTCCATGAAATTGTCTCGCCAACTTATTACTTCTACTACTATGGCTACCGGTTAGCAATAAAGTAAAGTAATTACATGGCGTTGTTCAATGACAAGCAGGTCATACAATAAATTAAGACAAATCCTATGGCTCATGCCGGTTGTCATACTAATCGACAAGCAAGTCGAGATTCCTATTACAAGAACATGATCAATCTCATACATCACATATCATTCATCACATTCTTCTTGGCCATATCACATCACATAGCATACCACCGCAAAACAAGTTAGACGTCCTCTAATTGTTGTTTGCATGTTTTACGTGGCTGCTATGGGTTTCTAGCAAGAACGTTTCTTACCTACACAAAACCACAACGTGATATGCCAATTGCTATTTACCCTTCATAAGGACCCTTTTCATCGAATCCGTTCCGACTAAAGTGGGAGAGACTGGGACCCGCTAGCCACCTTATGCACCAAGTGCATGTCAGTCGGTGGAACCTGTCTCACGTAAGTGTACGTGTAAGGTCGGTCCGGGCCGCTTCATCCCATAATACCGTCGAAACAAGATTGGACTAGTAACGGAAAGCATATTGAACAAAATCAACGCCCACAACAACTTTGTGTTCTACTCGTGCAAAGAATCTACGCAATAGACCTAGCTCATGATGCCATCAGAGGGGAACGTGGCAGAAATTCAAAATTTTCCTACGTGTCACCAAGATCTATCTATGGAGAAACCAGCAACGAGGGAAGGAGAGTGCATCTACATACCCTTGTAGATCACTAAGCGGAAGCGTTCAAGAGAACGGGGTTGAAGGAGTCGCATTGCCGTGATCCAAATCACCGGAGATCCTAGTGCCGAACGTACGGCACCTCCGCGTTCAACACACGTACAACCCAGTGACGTCTCCCACGCCTTGATCCAGCAAGGAGAGAGGGAGAGGTTGAGGAAGACTCCATCCAGCAGCAGCACAACGGCATGGTGGTGATGGAGGAGCATGGCAATCCTGCAGGGTTTCGCCAAGCACCGCGGGAGAGGAGGAGTACTTGGGAGAGGGGGAGGGCTGCGCCAGAACTTGGGGTGCGGCTGCCCTCCCACCCCTCCACTATTTATAGGTGGCGGGAGAGGGGGCCGCCCCCAGATCTCATCTAGAGTTGGGGCGGCGACCAAGGGGAGGAGTGCCTCCCAAGTCAAGTGGAGGCCCTCCCCCTTAGGGTTTCCCCTCTCCCATGCGCATGGGCCTTGGGGGGGCTGGTGCCCCTGGCCCATTAAGGCTAGGGCGCCCCCCTATAGCCCATGCTGCTGTATTGGACATGGTGGAACAATTTCCGGACCTCCGGACCCCTCCGAATCCTCCGAACCTTCCGAAGCTTCTGGTACAATACCGAAAACCCGAACTTTTCCCTAACCCGAACAACAACTTTCCATATATAAATATTTACCTCCGGACCATTCCGGAACTCCTCGTGACGTCCGGGTCTCACCCGGACTCGAACAACATTCGTAACCACATACAAACTTCCTTTATAACCCTAGCGCCATCGAACCTTAAGTTTGTAGACCCTACGGGTTCGAAACCATGCGTACATGACCGAGACGTTCTCCGGTCAATAACCAACAGCGGATCTGGATACCCATGTTGGCTCCCACATGTTCCAAGATGATCTCATCGGATGAACCACGATGTCAAGGACTCAATCGATCCCGTATACAATTCCCTTTGTCTAACGGTATTGTACTTGCCCGAGATTCGATCGTCGGTATGTCGATACCTTGTTCAATCTCATTGCCGGCAAGTCGCTTTACTCGTTCCGTAACACATCATCCTGTGATCAACCCCTTGGTCACATTGTGCACATTATGATGATGTCCTACCGAGTGGGCCCAGAGATACCTCTCCGTCACACGGAGTGACAAATCCCAGTCTCGATTCGTGCCAACCCAATGTAGACACTTTCGGAGATACCTGTAGTGCACCTTTATAGCCACCCAGTTATGTTGTGATGTTTGGTACACCCAAAGCATTCCTACGGTATCCGAGAGTTGCACAATCTCATGGTCTAAGGAAATGATACTTGACATTAGAAAAGCTTTAGCATACGAACTACACGATCTTTGTGCTAGGCTTAGTATTGGGTCTTGTCCATCACATCATTCTGCTAATGATGTGATCCCGTTATCAACGACATCCAATGTCCATGGTCAGGAAACTGTAACCATCTATTGATCAACGAGCTAGTCAACTAGAGGCTTACTAGGGACATGGTGTTGTCTATGTACCCACACATGTATCTGGGTTTCCTATCAATACAATTATAGCATGGATAATAAACGATTATCATGAACAAGGAAATATAATAATAACTAATTTATTATTGCCTCTAGGGCATATTTCCAACATCTTCTTGCCTGAGCCCTTTCCTAGTAGCAAACTAACTACATATCATGTCATTCAGAGTATTAGCAACCTTGCCATTGCAGAGAACAGCTTTAGTCCGCTGCACAAACTTCCTAGGGAAACCTTTCATTTCGAGGATTGAAAACATAAATTCGAAATTGATTTTGTCGTACGCCCTCTCAAAACCTACTTCAAGAAAAACACCAGCTTGTTTGCTCTTATTTAAAGAATGTAAAGTCTCATGTAGCAGTACTACACTATCTAAAATATAACACCCTGTAACAAAAGCATTATGAATCTTGGACACTACATTCTCTGCAACTAGCATAGCCCTAGTTGGCAATCAGGATTTTGGTAAAAAAATGTAAACACCACATTAAGCATGCAAATAGTTCTATACATTTGGATCTTGTCAGCCCCCTGCCCCTTGGCAATCAGGTTGAAAATTCCATAGTCGAATCTAAAGATAACAATAATACCGTCAAAGAAGACATTACAAAGCTGTAAAAGATCATTGCAAACCAGCTTCCAAATTTTTTTGATAGAACTCTGCAGGCCACATGAGCAGCAGCTAAATCTTCCAATGGGTTTTGCAGGCCCACTTTCAGCTTGTCGGGAATAAATACCGTCTTGAGCCCAACTTCTCTGTTAGGGGTTTTAGTGGCTCTAGTAGTCCTGACCAGTGTGGGGCTTCTGTTTTCTTTGTCATGAAGTTGCTCCCCTCCAGTATCATCACCATGTATCTGTTTCTCAGTTTTTCTGCACTAATTCCTCAATCTTCTAAGTCCCAATGCCCAGCCTTTTAGCAAAATGGTCTGGATCTTGTGTACAACCAAAATCATCTTCTTTCTGGCTGTCATCCTCAACAGTAAAGTCTTCTAACATAGCAGAATCCTTGGCGAAATCTGAATTTACTCGTTCAACTCAGATAACACTCATGTTCTTGTTTCATCTCAAGCAGCTTTTTCCTTGTCTCCTTCTCAGCTAGCAAGTTCATATCCAATTCATATTGGTTGGATACCCCTTCCTCACAGTTTTCAGTAGCAGAAATATCTTCGGAGGGGGCAACAGAGGTGTCATGCTTTCGGGTTGCTACTGTTTCCAAGACCACCATGATATTATTATTGATAATTTATAACAGAGGTGTCATGCTTGTACTTTTTCTCAGCTATGTGATTATGCTTTCAGATTCTGACCCAGGTGTTGTTTTACGGGTTGGAGTTCTTGGCCTCGTGTCGTTGATCATCTTCTTTGTGATATAACAAAGAACCGTTGATTTGTTTGCCACAACTTTTCTTGTTTGGTACCTTGGCAGTAGTAATTAGCATTTTGTCATCTAGTAGCAATCAAGTTTGCTGGGCGCTCATTGGTTGCAAGAACAATGATGCATTTTGTGGTAATTAATCACAAGAGTTGTTTGGTCATCTCTTATTCTTTTGTAATTGTTATCTGAACTAGGTACTTGGGTGAGCTTTCCAAAGAGGACATGTATGTTTGGCATAAACTATATTGGCGTGATCGAACAAGGAAGAATTCGAAAGAAGCTTTCGATGCAATGATGAATCTTGACCCCACTTTGGAAGTAGTTAAATGTTTACTAGACAAGCATAATGAGGAACACCATATTTTCAAGGTTTGTTCTCTACCTTGCTCTCTCTTTCCATTTTTTTATCACCGCTCTCCCTCACTACCTTTCTTATGTTTTAAGATCTTGCATATGAAGTCAAGGAGGTTGTGAGTTACAAAGCTCATTTTCCGAAAAACGATTCTCAATATGAATGCAGGTCCTTCTCACATTTAAATGTGCTTGCAAAAGGAGGATCGAATGACGATGAAAATCTTCTCTTCATTGAAATCACATGCACAGATGGTGAATTTGAGGAGTATGCGCTTACTTGTCTTTGTGCGGTTTCGTCCATTGATAATGGTATGTTTGCATTTAGCTATTTAATCTTCCATCCAGTATATCAATATGCAAGTTACTGAAATTTGCATTATGTTCACACTGTATCACCGAGTGCCATATTCAGAATTCACCATAACAATATTCTGTTGCATTATTTTTACTTGCTGCGGGCGAGATGTTGCAGAGCCACCGCCGCCTCGCCGCTGGCTGCTGCATCTAGAGAACAACGAGCATCTAGTCAGAATTGTTTATAAAGCGTCCTGCTTCAGACGCTTAGGCGTTTCTTAAGCGATAAGGCGCACTGGCAGCGCCTTAGAAATATGCCTGCGTTAGGCGCTTAAGTGTGCACTTTAGGCGCTTAGGCGTCACTTAAGCATCCTTTAGGTCACTTTACCACCTTATAAACCATGCTAGTGAGCCGTTATCTTGTGAGCTATGGTATATGGTACATCAACATCAGTAGCCTTAGAGAGAAAGGGAGGAGGAGCAGGAGCACAAGTTGCTGCTGCTGCCAGGTGCGGCTGCTTGAGAGACTGAGAGGAGTCATGGGTGACGTGGAGGAGGTGAGTAGGAGCGAGTGGGACTGGGGCAGGATTGCAGGAGCCCTCCGCATAAGCTACGACCTCTTCTTGCCATTGTTTAGGTCGGGGAAATGAATTGGGGAGGGATTATACTGGACTGGGGTACCATCATAAGTCTTACTCTTACTGGGTTGGGCTGTATCGGGATAGTATCATGGGATGTATCAAGCACGTATCGGGAATTATCTTTTTTGTTTTTGTTTCTTTAACCGCGGATACTTCACTGATACGTATCAGCCACGGATTCGCTATGCCCAGGACATATCGGTGTTTCTTAGGTGTTCACTAGCTGTTTCAACTATATTGGAGCATGTCTAAAGTTTCATAAGCTTAGCTAAGTGCCATTCAGTATACCAGTATGCAAGTTAATAAATTCTTCCATTCAGTATTATCAATATGCAAGTTGATAAAATTTTGCGTTATTTTCACAATTTGTATCACCGAGTGCCATTTAACTAAGTGCTAGCTGTTTTCACACTTTGTTAATTCACTTGAAGAGTAGGTGTGTTCGTTGCGCCGGTAAAGATAAATGAAAAATTCAGAATTTGGTCACAACAACACCTATTTTTTACTAAATTTGAGCATTTCTAAAAACATGGGAGTAGGTGTGTTCGGTAGCTGTTTCAGATTTTCCATCGGAATATTAACCATGTTGTAGCATGTCTAAAATAGGCGTGTTGGCTAGCTGTTTGAGATTTCCACCAGAATATTAACTACTCCGGTTAATATTAGAGCATGTCTAAAGTATCATAAGCTTAGCTTAGCTGGTTCTCCGGTTATACTTAGTTATGATAAAAAGAGCATACCGATGCCTTATGCATTAGATATTGATTAACAAAACTAGACCATAATTGTAGGTGAGTGCTGTGAATGTGGTGATGATGTGAAGCATCCCACTGGTGTGGAGTACAAAAAGGGTGAAGCCAAGCCCCATGGTCGATGCAAGTGCATTAACAGGCCTATCTCAGATGAAGCATTTAACAAGGTATTATTTTTGTTCGCACACGAACACGTCACCGTGTATCCTCGACGCTGAGGTGATGCACCGCAGCTCACGTCGAAGGAGACCCGCCGAAAGCGCGGTACGCAAGACAATCCGGCGGGCGCTTTTGTACAACCGAAACCCCCACGCCCGGGAGGGACCCAGTCAGGGCGCGTGGCGGATATGGGCTGCCCTAGGTCGCCGCTAGGGCCTCGAGGTTCGCCGCCCTGCAACGAAGAACGAACGAAGAACGAGGAAGAAGAACAAGGGAGAGAGATAAATGTAAAGGTAAAAGATGATAGATTGATATGTCGATTGTGTGTTGTTCAATCGGCCGTCACTGCTTAGGTATATAAGAGGCGGCTGGAATTCCCGTGCAAGGAAAAGGTTTGGATTCACGTCCAAAACCCTAGTCAAATTCGGATTGGTTTTATCCGAACTTTCCAGAACTGTTCAGTCTAAAACTGGCTGCACCTTGCGGGTCTCTTTTGTGGTGGTAAACGACCTCGGATGAAAACGAGTCCAGAAGCAATCTTGACTGTTTCGACGAGAAGAACAACTTTCATGTTGAACATTTGTTCATCAGAGGTCATCCCGAGGGTCAAATCGCTCACACAAAACAGCTAATTATTCACGCAGCTCATCAGACATACCCACATATGTGTCTGGTTCCGGGCGTCATATTTTGCTCACTGAAGGGTCGCGCTGTGCGGGCTATAACTTTTGCATACGATCTCGGATTGGGACGATCTTTATATCAAAATCGATCGTTTCGATGATACACACAACATTCGTGTTGAAACTTTCTCCATTTGAAGCAAAATTCATTGGGTTTCTAGCCATTCTTTAATCTGGTATCGACATGAGCATCTCTGAACTTGTCATAACTTTTACATCTGAGCTCCGTTTTAGACGATCTTCATATTCATCTTCATCTTCTCGAAGAGAGCCATCTCATGGTGACTTTCAATATTAAGTTTGAATTAATATTGACATAGCTTCAAGCCACTCTTTATAAACGTGCCTCTTTTGAGCGTCAACAATTTTGTCGGCAAAAAACTTAGAATGCCATGGATGTGCAGACAAGTCATTGTTAGTTTCATGTCTTTTTTTCCTTTTTTTTGCAGTTTATTGTTGTGCGTGATGAGGATTCTCTGGAGGAGGAGGAGGCTAGGGTGAGACGGCAATTCAGGATACGCAGCATAGCAGATGGCCATGGAGGGAGGTGCAAATACATCGTACCGGCGAAACGTGTGCAAGCATAGATGTAGAATCATTAAGGCTGTGCTGCGTTTGTTTTTTATACCAGTGATGCTGAGTAAGTAGCATGTGAGTGTTTGGCGTCTTGCTTGCTGACGTAGATGTCGCAGCTCGTTCGGATGGAGGACGGTCCTGTGCAGAACCCTCGTTTGTGGTGGAATATCTGAAACAACTAATGAACACCTACGTTTTGGGGGAATAAGCTGGCAAAACCTAAGTGGCCTTTTGAGTGCAATGTGTTATGTTGTGTCAGTGAAGTGTTTTCAGTGCAGTGTGTTTTGTCGTGTCAGTGAAGTGTTTTTCAGTGCAATGTGTTTTGTTGTGTCAGTGAAGTAGTCATAGAAATGTAAGATACATGCGTGACAAGAGAACTTTGAGTCTGGCGCCTAAGCTTTTGTCAAATTGTGTACTCAAACCTGAGTTTAGTAGTACAATTTATTCACAACCAACACTGTACTTTGTACTCCTCCGTATCAAAATATAATATGTTTTTTTTTTCTAAATTTAGACTAGAAAACATTGTATATTTTGTTAGAGGAAGTATCTTATAGCAATATAACTTGAAGTACACTAAAGAATGTTGAAGCGTCTTGCCTCATCAGAGGAGACTCTGCGTGTTATATAGCAGGTGCTTATCCCTGGATATGCATGCATCGTTAGAGTATATGTTGGAGAAGATCTACGGAGGGAGATTGCTAGAGATAAATGTTAGGGTCTGACTATGTCATATCTAAGTATTTGTTTATGGCCCCCTGTTTTTTTTGTTGAGTTACATTTTTTTTCGCCTGTAATGTTAGTTCGAACGTTAAAAAGCTGAAAAACTGGCTATCCACTTGACACAATTAGATATCATGACTATTAGGTAGCTCGGAACCTAATGAAGTCATAAGCAGTGACATATCTCAGGCTTTTTTGAAACTTCAAAACACTAGTTTTTTTTATAAAAAAAGTAAGTATTTTTTAAATGTGGACCTTTTAAAATATTTTTTAAAAACAAAAACATTTTTGAAAGCATAAACCTTATTTGAATCTTTGAATAATTTTTGAGCAAGAACATTTTTTAAGCATGAAAATCTTTTGTAATCAACAATATTTTTTAAAAGTGGGAACATTCTTTTAAACTCCGAACAAAATTTGAAATGTAAACATTTAAGTATGATATCATCCCACATCAGTTGACCCAACTGTTGCATCGTTTGTTTGTTTTGTCTCCTTTTTACGCTGCTTGTATCTCGCCCACGATACCCAGCACAAAACGACGGGAGCTTCTTCGACTGGATGGCCCATTGGTGTCAAACTGACACTGAGTGGTCGTGTGCAAAAAAGAATGTGCCGCTGGTACTCTGATTTGAACTGCATACCTCATGTTGGACTACGCATCTTGCTAGCCACTGCGAGCGACGAGTTGTCGTGACAACTGAGTAGCGTTAGGTCTAAACAACTAATGGCAGCGACTTAACTGAACATTACTTGAAGGATTGCAAACAATTTTTCAAATTTGAACACTTTCTCGAAATTATGAACATTTTTTTGTCAAACGCGAACAATTTTTAAATTTTCAAAATAATAATAATTAAAAACTGTGAAGAAATTTTAAATTCCTGAATATTTTTTGAATTTGTATTTTTTAAAAAGATAACGTATTTTGAAATTCAAAAGAATTTTGAAAATAAGAATATTTTTTGAATTGGTGAACACAACTTTTTAAAGTGTCATTTTTTAAAATTCCTAACTTTTTTAAAAAATTCAAACAATTTTTGAATTGGTGAACAAACTAGCCTTATATACAAAACAATATGACTCAAAAGGGTGTATCTCATTTCTATACAACTACGCGATTTCAAAAAAAAGTGGGGATCTAAATCAATGGGTTGGAAAATAAAAATCATATAAATGGTGGCTTTTCCAAAAAGAACACATGAAAACTTGGGCCCCTCCGTCGCGGTTGCATATTTATTTTTTTCTTCAGAAAATGGGTCAAAGGTGGGCTTGCAACTGGGTCATTTTAAAAAATATGGGATGGGCCCAAAAATAAAAAAACAATGTTGAGCAGCTAAAAGGGCAAAAAAGTGGACTAGTAATTGTGAGGGTCGGGGCTCACATTTTACGTATTGAAGATGGAATTGTACCTAGGATAAAAATTGGTCGCTCACCCTAGTTGCAGGTTGATGTAAACTTATAACTGCAATGAAAAAAACATGAAGCACAATTGCAAGTCAATTGTGGAATTGTAAATGGGGCGAAGAATAAAAAGGGATAGCTTACTCGTAAAAATGAGGGTGGGGTTGTAACTAAGGCAAAAAATAAAAAAAAAGTTAGAAAAAACCGATTGCATGTCGACGGTAGGCTTCTAACTAGGAGGGAGGACAAAAACGTTGGTGCTACTTCTAATCCCATGGTGGAATTGCAAACTGAGGCGACAAAAAAACTACGAGAATAATTACGATTTGAGGGTGGACTTGCAACTGGGACAACTATGAGTCTAGTTGTGAGTCGATGGTGGACTTGCAAACTGAGGCGACAAAAAAATACGAGAACAATTACGATTCGAGGGTGGACTTGCAACTGGGACAACTATGAGTATAGTTGCGAGTCAATGGTGGACTTGCAATTGAGATGAAAACAAACTACAATCTCAGTTGCAAGTCGATGATGGACTTGCAATTGGAATGTAAAAAAAACAATGGGCCTGTTGCGAGCCGATGGTGGACTTGCAAATGAGACAACAAGACAAAAGTACGATACTAGTTACGAGTCGAGGGTGTACTTTCAACTGGGATAAGAACAAATGGCCCATTTTGCGACTCGAAGGTTGAACTTGCAGCTGGGACAACTACAAAACCATGGGCCCAGTTGTGAGTCGAGGGTGGACTTGCAACTGGGACAACTACACAAAACTACGAGGCCTGTTGCGATTCAAGGATGGACTTGCAACTGGGAGAACTACGAGCCTAGTTGCACGTCGAAGGTGGGCTTGCAACGGGGATGAAAACATATTATAGTCCTAGTTGTGAGTCGAGGGAGGACTTACAAGTGGGATGGAAAACAAACTATGGGTCTAACTGTGAGTCGAGAGTGGACTTGCAACTGTGACAACTACACAAACTATGATACTAGTGCTGGAAACGTAGTATTTCAAAAATTTCCTACGATCACGCAAGATCTATCTAGGTGATGCATAGCAACGAGAGGGGAGAGTGTGTCCACGCACTCGTGAACCCGAAAGCGTGGCGTTTAGTAACGTGGTTGATGTAGTCGAACGTCTTCGCGATCCAACCGATCCAAGTACCGAATGTACGACACCTCCGGGATCAGCACACGTTCAGCTCGATAACGTCCCTAGAACTCTTGATCCAGTTGAGGCCGAGGGAGATTCCATCAGCACGACGGCGTTGTGACGGTGATGATGAAGTTACCGACGCATGGCTTCGCCTAAGCGCTACGACGATATGACCAAGGTGTGTAACTGTGGAGGGGGGCACCGCACACGGCTAAAAGATCAACTTGCGCGTTCTAGGGTGCCCCCTCCCCATGTATATAAAGGAAGGAGGAGGGGAGGGCCGGCCGGCCCCTAGGGCGCGCCCAATAGGGGAATCCTACTAGGACTCCTTGTAGGATTCCACAAAAAGGGAGAGAGGGGGAAGGAAGGAGAGGAAGAGAAGGAGAAGGAAAGAGGGGGGCACCGCCCCTTCCCTAGTCCAATTCGGACTAGCCCATGGGGGGGGGGGCTGCCCCTGTGGCCCTTCCTCTCTCTCCCCTAAGGCCCATGAAAGCCCATTAGTTCCCCCGGGGGTTCCGATAACCCCCCGGCACTCCAATAGTCATCCGGTACCCCTCGGAACTCATCCAGTGTCCGAATAACATCGTCCAATATATCATTCTTTATGTCTCGACCATTTTGAGACTCCTCGTCATGTGAGTGATCTCATCCGGGACTCCGAAAAATCTTTGGTCATCAAAACACATAACTCATAATAAAAATCGTCATCGAACATTAAGCGTGCGGACCCTACGGGTTTGAGAACTATGTAGACATGCCTGAGACACATCTCCAGTCAAGAACCAATAGCGGAACCTGGATGCTCATATTGGCTCTTACATATTCTACAAAGATCTTTATCGGTCAAACCGCAAAACAACATACGTTGTTCCCTTTGTCATCGGTTGTTACTTACCCGAGATTCGATCGTCGGTATCATCATACCTAGTTCAATATCGTTACTAGCAAGTCTCTTTACTCGTTCCGTAATGCATCATCCCGCAACTAACTCATTAGTCACATTGCTTGCAAGGCTTATAGTGATGTGCATTACCGAGAGGGCCCAGAGATACCTCTCCAATACTCGGAGTGACAAATCCTAATCTCGATCTATACCAACTCAACAAACACCATCGGAGACACATGTAGAGCTTCTTTATAATCACCCAGTTACGTTGTGACATTTGATAGCACACTAAGTGTTCCTCCGGTATTCGGGAGTTGCATAATCTCATAGTCATAGGAACATGTATAAGTCATGAAGAAAGCAATAGCAATAAAATAAACGATCATAGTGCTAAGCTAACGGATGGGTCTTGTCCATCACATCATTCTCCAATGATATGATCCCGTTCATCAAATGACAACACATGTCTATGGCTAGGAAACTTAACCATCTTTGATTAACGAGCTAGTCAAGTAGAGGCATAGTAGGGACACTCTGTTTGTCTATGTATTCAGACATGTACTAAGTTTCCGGTTAATACAATTCTAGCATGAATAATAAACATTTATCATGATATAAGGAAATATAAATAACAACTTTATTATTGCCTCTAGGGCATATTTCCTTCAGTCTCCCACTTGCACTAGAGTCAATAATCTAGATGACATAGTAATGATTCTAACACCCATGGAGTCTTGGTGCTGATCGTGTTTTGCTCGTGAGAGAGGCTTAGTCAACGGGTCTGCAATATTCAGATCCGTATGTATCTTGCAAATCTCGATGTCTCCCTCCTTGACTTGATCGTGGTTGGAATTGAAGCGTCTTTTGATGTGTTTGGTTCTGTTGTGAAATCTGGATTCCTTCGCCAAGGCAATTGCTCTAGTATTGTCACAAAAGATTTTCATTGGTCCCGATGCACTAGGTATGACACCTAGATCGGATATGAACTCCTTCATCCAGACTCCTTCATTTGTTGCTTCCGAAGCAGCTATGTACTCCGCTTCACACGTAGATCCCACCACGACGCTTTGCTTAGAACTGCACCAACTGACAGCTCCACCATTCAATATAAATACGTATCCAGTTTGTGACTTAGAGTCATCCGGATCAGTGTCAAAGATTGCATTGACGTAACCATTTACGACGAGCTCTTTGTCACCTCCATAAACGAGAAACATATCCTTAGTCCTTTTCAGGTATTTTAGGATGTTCTTGACCGCTGTCCAGTGGTCCACTCCTGGATTACTTTGGTACCTCCCTGCTAAACTAATAGCAAGGCACACATCAGGTCTGGTACACAACATTGCATACATGATAGAACCTATGGCTGAAGCGTAGGGAATGACCTTCATTTTCTCTCTATCTTCTGGAGTGGTCGGACATTGAGTTTGGCTCAACTTCACACCTTGTAACACAGGCAAGAACCCTTTCTTTGCTTGATTCATTTTGAACTTCTTCAAAACTTTATCAAGGTATGTGCTTTGTGAAAGTCCAATTAAGCGTCTTGATCTATCTCTATAGATCTTGATGCCCAATATATAAGCAGCTTCACTGAGGTCTTTCATTGAAAAATTCTTATTCAAGTATCCTTTTATGCTATCTAGAAATTCAGTATCATTTCCGATCAACAATATGTCACCCACATATAATATCAGAAATGCTACCAATCTTTCCTCCCACTCACTTCTTTCGAGAGAAACTCCTTCTCTAGAAAGGATCCATTCTTAGCAACGAATATCTTGCCTTCGGATCTGTGATAGAAGGTGTACCCAACAGTCAACTTTGGGTACCCTATGAAGAAACATTTCTCGGATTTGGGTTCGAGCTTATCAGGTTGAAGCTTTTTCACATAAGCATCGCAGCCCCAAACTTTAAGAAACGACAACTTGGGTTTCTTGCCAAACCACAGTTCATATGGTGTCATCTCAACAGATTTAGATGGTGCCCTATTTAACGTGAATGTAGCCCTCTCTAAAGCATAACCCCAAAATGATAGTGGTAAATCAGTAGGAGACATCATAGATCGCACCATATCTAATAAAGTGCGGTTACGACGTTCGGACACACCATTACGCTGTGGTGTTCCCGGTGGCGTGAGTTGCGAAACTATTCCACATTGTTTCAAATGAAGACCAAACTCGTAACTCAAATATTCACCTCCATGATTAGATCGTAGAAATTTTATTTTCTTGTTACGATGATTTTCCACTTCACTCTGAAATTCTTTGAACTTTTCAAATGTTTCAAACTTATGTTTCATCAAGTAGATATACCCGTATCTGCTCAAATCATCTGTGAAGGTCAGAAAATAATGATACCCGCCGCGATCCTCAACACTCATCGGACCGCATACATCAGTATGTATTATTTCCAACAAGTCTGTTGCTCGCTCCATTGTTCCGGAGAACGGAGTCTTAGTCATCTTGCCCATGAGGCATGGTTCGCAAGCATCAAGTGATCATAATCAAGTTATTCCAAAAGCCCATCAGCATGGAGTTTCTTCATGCGCTTTACACCAATATGACCTAAACGGCAGTGCCACAAATAAGTTGCACTATCATTATTAAACTTATATCTTTTTGCTTCAATACTATGAATATGTGTATCACTACTATCGACATTCAACAAAAATAGACCACTCATCAAGGGTGCATGACCATAAAAGATATTACTCATATAAATAGAACAACCATTATTCTCTGACTTAAATGAATAAATGTCTCGCATCAAACAAGATCCAGATATAATGTTCATGCTTAACGCTGGCACCAAATAACAATTATTCAGGTCTAAAACTAATCCCAGAGGTAGATGTAGAGGTAGCGTGCCGATGGCGATCACATCGACTTTGGAACCATTTCCCACGCGCATCGTCACCTCGTCCTTAGCCAATCTTCGCTTAATCCATAGCCCCTATTTCGAGTTGAAAATATGAGCAACAGAACTAGTATCAAATACCCAGGCGCTACTACGAGCATTAGTAAGGTACACATCAATAACATGTATATCAAATATACCTTTCACTTTGCCATCCTTCTTATCCACCAAATACTTGGGGCAGTTCCGCTTCCAGTGACCAGTCCCTTTGTAGTAGAAGCACTCAGTCTCGTGCTTAGGTCCGGACTTGGGCTTCTTCACTTGAGCAGTAACTTGTTTGCCGTTCTTCTTGAAGTTTCCCTTCTTCCCTTTGCCCTTTTTCTTGAAACTGGTGGTCTTGTTAACCATCAACACTTGATGCTCCTTCTTGATTTCTACCTCCGCAGCCTTTAGCATCGCGAAGAGCTCGGGAATTGTCTTATGCATCCCTTGCATATTATAGTTCATCACGAAGCTTTTGTAGCTTGGTGGCAGTGATTGAAGAACTCTGTCAATGACACTATCAACAGGAAGATTAACTCTCAGTTGAGTCAAGTGATTGTGGTACCCAGACATTCTGAGTATATGTTCACTTATAGAACTACTCTCCTCCATTTTGCAGTTGTAGAACTTATTGAGACTTCATATCTCTCAATCCGGGCATTTGCTTGAAATATTAACTTCAACTCCTAGAACATCTCATATGCTCCATGACGTTCAAAATGTCGTTGAAGTCCCGGTTCTAAGCCGTAAATCATGGCACACTGAACTATCGAGTAGTCATCAGCTTTGCTCAGCCAGGCGTTCACAACGTCTGGTGTTGCTCCTGCAGCGGGTCTTGCACCTAGCGGTGCTTCGAGGACGTAATTCCTCCGTGCAGAAATGAGGATAATCCTCAAGTTATGGATCCAGTCCGTGTAGTTTCTACCATCATCTTTCAACTTATCTTTCTCTAGGAATGCATTAAAATTCAAAGGAACAGTAGCACGTGCCATTGATCTACGACAACATAGACATGCAAAATACTATCAGGTACTAAGTTCATGATAAATTAAATTTCAATTAATCATATTACTTAAGAACTCCCACTTAGATAGACATCCCTCTAGTCATCTAAATGATCACGTGATCCATATTAACTAAACCATGTCTGGTCATCACGTGAGATGGAGTAGTTTTCAACGGTGAACATCACTATGTTGATAATATCTACTATATGATTCACGCTCGACCTTTCGGTCTCAGTGTTCCGAGGCCATATCTGCATATGCTAGGCTCGTCAAGTTTAACCCGAGTATTCTTGCTACCTCTTGAGCACTGCGTTGGTTTTCCCTTGAAGAGGAAAGGGTGATGCAGCAAAGTAGCGTAAGTATTTCCCTCAGTTTTTGAGAACCCAGGTATCAATCTAGTAGGAGGCTACGTGTGAGTCCCTCGTACCTACACAAAACAAATAAATCCTCGCAACCAACGCGATAAGGGGTTGTCAATCCCTTCACGGTCACTTACGAGAGTGAGATCTGATAGATATGATAGGATAATATTTTTGGTATTTTTGTGATAAAGATGCAAAGGAAAATAAAAGCAAAGTAAATAACAAAGTGTTGGAAGATTAATATGATAAAGATAGACCCGGGGGCCATAGGTTTCACTAGTGGTGTCGGTGTCAAAACCGGCGGATCTCGGGTAGGGGGTCCCGAACTGTGCGTCTAGGCGGATGGTAACAGGAGACAAGGGACACGATGTTTTTACCCAGGTTCGGGCCCTCTCGATGGAGGTAATACCCTACTCCCGCTTGATTAATATTGACGATATGGGTAGTACAAGAGTAGATCTACCACGAGATCAAGGAGGCTAAACCCTAGAAGCTAGCCTATGGTATGATTGTTGTTCGTCCCCACGGACTAAAACCCTTCGGTTTATATAGACACCGAATAGGGTTAGGGTTACACAGAGTCGGTTACAATGGTAGGAGATCTACATATCTGTATCGCCAAGCTTGCCTTCCACGCCAAGGAAAGTCCTATCCGGACAAGGGACGGAGTCTTCAATCTTGTATCTTCATAGTCTAGTAGTCCGGCCAAAGATGATAGTTCGGCTATCCGGACACCCCCTAGTCCAGGACTCCCTCAAGTGGCTTCTCTCAAGAGCATATGTATTTCATGGTGGGTGAAATAATTACTGTTGAGCAATTGACAAAATTGAGCATAGTTATGAGAATATCTAGGTATGATCATGTATATAGGCATCTTGTCCGAGACAAGTAGACCGACTACTGCCTGCATCTACTACTATTACTCCACTCATCGACCGCTATCCAGCATCCATCTAGAGTATTAAGTTCATCAAAACATAGTAACGCCTTAAGCAAGATGACATGATGTAGAGGGATAAATTCATGCAATATGATAAAAAACCCATCTTGTTATCCTCGATGGAAACAATACAATACGTGCCTTGCTGCCCCTCATCCACCGGGAAAGGACACCGCAAGATTGAACCCAAAGCTAAGCACTTCTCCCATTGCAAGAAAGATCAATCTAGTAGGACAAACCAAACTGATAATTCAAGAGACTTGCAAAGATAACCAATCATACATAAAAGAATTCAGAGAAGATTCAAATATTTTTCATAGATAATCTTGATCATAAACCCACAATTCATCGGTCTCAACAAACACGCCGCAAAAAGAAGATTACATCGAATAGATCTCCACGAGAGAGGGGGGAACATTGTATTGAGATCCAAAAAGAGAGAAGAAGCCATCTAGCTACTAACTATGGACCCGAAGGTCTGAAGTAAACTACTCACACACTTCATCGGAGAGGCTATGGTGTTGATGTAGAAGCCCTCCGTGATCGATTCCCCTTCCGGCAGAGCTCCGGAACAGGCCCCAAGATGGGATCTTGTGGAGTACTGAAGGTTCTTGGCGGTGGAATTAGGTTTTTGGCTCCGTGTCGATCGTTTGAAGTGCGTAGGTATATATAGGAGGAAGGAATGCGTCGGTGGAGCAACAGGGGCCCACAAGGGTGGAGGCGGCATACAGGGGTGGCGCGCCCCTACCTCGTGGCCTCCTCTTTTTTTTCTTGACATAGGGTCCAAGTCTCCCGGATCATATTCTTCCTAAAAATCACGTTCCCGAAGGTTTCATTCCGTTTGGACTCCGTTTGATATTCTTTTCTGTGGAACTCTGAAATAGGCAAAAAAACAACAATTCTGGGCTAGGCCTCCGGTTAATAGGTTAGTCCCAAAAGTAATATAAAAGTGAATAATAAAGCCCAACAATGTCCAAAACAGTAGATAAGATAGCATGGAGCAATCAAAAATTATAGATACGTTGGAGACATATCAAGCATCCCCAAGCTTAATTCCTGCTCGTCCTCGAGTAGGTAAATGATAATAACAGAATTTTTGATGCGGAGTGCTACTTGCCATAATTTCAATGTAATTCTTCTTAATTGTGGTATGAATATTCAGATCCGAAAGATTCAAGACAAAAGTTTAATATTGACATAAAAATAATAATACTTCAAGCATACTAACTAAGCAATCATGTCTTCTCAAAATAACATGGCCAAAGAAAGTTATCCCTACAAAATCATATAGTCTGGCTATGCTCTATCTTCACCACACAAAGTATTTAAATCATGCACAACCCCGATGACAAGCCAAGCAATTGTTTCATACTTTTAACATTCTCAAACCTTTTCAATCTTCACGCAGTACATGAGCGTGAGCCATGGATATAACACTATATGTGGAATAAAATGGTGGTTGTGGAGAAGACAAAAAGGGAGAAGATAGTCTCACATCAATTAGGCGTATCAACGGGCTATGGAGATGCCCATCAATAGATATCAATGTGAGTGAGTAGGGATTGCCATGCAACGGATGCACTAGAGTTATAAGTATATGAAAGCTCAACAAAAGAAACTAAGTGGGTGTGCATCCAACTCGCTTGCTCACGAAGACCTAGGGCATTTTGAGGAAGCCCATCATTGGAATATACAAGCCAAGTTTTATAATGAAAATTTCCCACTAGTATATGAAAGTGACAAAATGAGAGACTCTCTATCATGAAGGTCATGGTGCTACTTTGAAGCACAAGTGTGGTAAGAGGATAGTAACATTGTCCCTTCTCTCTTTTTATATTTGGGCCTTTTCTCTTTTTTTATTTTTTTTATTTTTCGTCCGGAGTCTCATCCCTACTTGTGGGGGAATCATAGTCTCCATCATCCTTTTCCTCACTTGGGACAATGCTCTAAAAATGAAGATCATCACACTTTTATTTTCTTACAACTCAACAATTACAACTCGATTCTTAGAACAAAATATGACTCTATATGAATGCCTCCGTGATGTACTGGATATGCAATGAATCAAGAGTGACATGTATGAAAGAATTATGAGCGGTGGCTTTGCCACAAATACGATGTCAACTACATGATCATGCAAAGCAATATGACAATGATGGAGCGTGTCATAATAAATGAAACGGTGGAAAGTTGCATGGCAATATATCTCGGAATGGCTATGGAAATGACATGATAGGTAGGTATGGTGGCTGTTTTGAGGAAGGTTTATGGTGGGTTTATGATACCGGCGAAAAGTCTTGCGGTATTAGACAAAGCTAGCAATGGTGGAAGGAAGAAGAGTGCGTATAATCCATGGACTCAACATTAGTCATAAAGAACTCATATACTTGTTGCAAAATCTACAAGTTATCAAAGCAAAGTATTACGCGCATGCTCCTAGGGGGATAGATTGGTAGGAAAAGACCATCGCTCGTCCCCTACCGCCACTCATAAGGAAGACAATCAATAAATAAATCATGCTCCAACTTCATCACATAACGGTTCACCATACGTGCATGCTACGGGAATCACAATCTTTAACACAAGTATTTCTCAAATTCACAACTACTCAACTACCATGACTCTATCACCATCTTTATATCTCAAAACAATTATCAAGCATCAAACTTCTCATAGTATTCAACACACTCATAAGAAAGTTTTTACAAATCTTGAATACCAAGCATATTAGGATTATTTAAGCAAATTACCATGCTATTTAAGACTCTCAAAATAATCTAAGTGAAGCATGAGAGATCAATAGTTTCTATAAAACAAATCCACCACCGTGCTATAAAAGATATAAGTGAAGCACTAGAGCAAAACTATATAACTCAAAAGATATAAGCTAAGTACATAGAGTATTCTAACAAATTCCAAATCATGTATGGTTCTCTCAAAAGGTGTGTACAGAAAGTATGATTGTGGTAAACTAAAAAACAGAGACTCAAATCATAGAAGACGCTCCAAGCAAAACACACATCATGTGGTGAATAAAAATATAGCTCCAAGTAAAGTTACCGATGGAAGTAGATTTAGAGAGGGATGCCTTCCAGGCATCCCCAAGCTTTGGCTTTTTGGTGTCCTTAGATTATCTTGGGGTTCCTTGGGCATCCCCAAGCTTAGGCTCTTTCCACTCCTTGTTCCATAATCCATCAAAAAAATTCACCCAAAACTTGAAAACTTCACAACACAAAACTTAACAGAAAATCTCGTGAGCTCCGTTAGCGAAAGAAAACAAAAGACCACTTCAAGGTACTGTAATGAACTCATTATTTAATTATATTGGTGTGAAATCTACTGTATTCCAACTTCTCTATGGTTTATAAACTATTTTACTAGCCATAGATTCATCAAAATAAGCAAACAACACAAGAAAAACACAATCTGTCAAAAACAGAACAGTGTGTAGTAATCTGTAACTAACGCAAACTTCTGGAACTCCAAACAATCAGCCAAAATAGGGACAACCTAGACAATTTTTTTATTGATCAGCAGCAATTGGAATCACTATTTTATCACGTTCTGGTGATTTTTAACAATTGTTTTCGTGAACAGAAAGTTTCTGGAAATTACAGCAAGATCAAATAACTATCATCCAAGAAGATCATATAGTTTTAACTTGGCACAAACACTAATTAAAACATAAAAACACATCTAACCAGGGTCTAGATCAAAGATTTATACCTAAACAGAAGCAAAAAGCAAAAAAAAAACTAAAAATAAAATTGGGTTGCCTCCCAACAAGCGCTATCGTTTAACGCCCCTAGCTAGGCATAAAAGCAAGGATAGATCTAGGTATTGCCATCTGTGGTAGGCAATCCATAAGTGGCTCTCATGATAGATTCATATGGTAATTTTATTTTCTTCCTAAGGAAGTGTTCCATGCCTTTCTTTAATGGAAATTGGAATCTAATATTCCCTTCCTTCATATCAATAATTGCACCAATCGTTCTAAGGAAAGGTCTACCAAGAATAACAGAACATGAAGGATTGCAATCTATATCAAGAACGATAAAATCTACGGGCACATAATTCCTATTAGCAACAATAAGAACATCATTAATTCTTCCCATAGGTTTCTTAATAGTGGAATCCGCAAGGTGCAAGTTTAGAGAGCAATCATCAAAATCGCGGAAATCTAGCAAATCGCACAAAGTTTTGGGAATAGTGGAAACACTAGCGCCCAAATCACATAAAGCATAGAAATCATGATCATTAATCTTAATCTTAATAGTTGGTTCCCACTCATCATAAAGTTTTCTAGGGATAGAAACTTCCAACTCAAGCTTTTCTTCATAAGATTGCATCAAGGCATCAACGATGTGTTTAGTAAACGCTTTATTTTGACTATAAGCATGAGGAGAATTTAGCACGGATTGCAACAAGGAAATACAATCAATAAAAGAGCAATTTTCATAATTAAATTCCTTGAAATCCAATAGTGGGTTTAGCAACATCTAGGGTTTTGATTTCTTCAATCCCACTTTTATCGAATTTAGCATCAAGATCTAAAAACTCCGAATTTTTGGAACGCCTTCTAGGTAAAGGTGGATCATATTCAGTCCCATCATTATCAAGATTCATATTGAAAAACAAAGATTTAATAGGGGACACATCAATAACTTTTAGATCTTCATCTTTATTTTCATAGAAATTTGAAGAACACGCTTTCATAAAGCAATCTTTCGTAGCACGCATCCTAGCAGTTCTTTCTTTGCACTCATCAATGAAAATTCTCATGGCCTTGAGAGACTCATTGATATCATGCTTAGGAGGAATAGATCTATGCTTTAAAGAATCAACATCAAGAGAAATTCTATCAATGTTCCTGGCCAATTCATCAACTTTAAGCAATTTCTCTTCAAGCAAAGCATTGAAATTCTTTTGCGAATTAATAACTCTTTAACACTAGTCTCAAATTCAGAAGGCATCTTATTAAAATTTCCACAAGAGTTGTTGTAGGAATTACCATAATTATTAGAGGAATTACTAGGATAAGGCCTAGGATTAAAGTTTCATCTATACGCGTTGTTACCGAAATTATTCCTACCAACAAAATTCACATCCATAGATTCATTATTATTCTCAATCAAAGTAGACAAAGGCATATCATTAGGATTGGTAGAAATACTTTTACTAGCAAATAATTTCATAAGCTAATCCATCTTTCCACTCAAAACATCAATTTCTTCTATCGCATGCACTTTTTTATTAGTAGATCTTTCAGTGTGCCATTGAGAATAATTAACCATAATATTATCTAGGAGTTTAGTAGCTTCTCCTAAAGTGATTTCCATAAAAGTGCCTCCCGCGAGTGAATCTAAAAGATTTCTAGAAGCAAAATTCAATCCGGCATAAATTTTTTGTATAATCATCCACAAATTCAAACCATGAGTAGGGCAGTTACGTATCATTAATTTCATCCTCTCCCAAGATTGTGCAACATGTTCATGATCAAGTTGCTTAAAATTCATAATATCATTTCTAAGAGAGATGATCTTAGCGGGAGGAAAATACTTAGAGATAAAAGCATATTTGCACTTATTCCAAGAATCAATACTATTTTTAGGCAAAGACGAAAACCAAGCTTTAGCACGATCTCTAAGCGAAAAAGGAAATAGCTTCAATTTAACAATATCATTATCAACACCTTTCTTCTTTTGCATATCACACAAATTAACGAAGCTATTTAGATGAGTAGCGGCATCTTCACTAGGAAGGCCGGGGAATTGATCTTTCATGACAAGATTAAAACAAAGCAGCATTGATTTCACAAGATTCAGTATTGGTAAGAGGAGCAATCAGAGTGCTAAGGAAATCATTATTGTTGGTATTGGTAAAGTCACATAAGTTGGTATTATCTTGAGCCATCATGACAAGAAAGCAATCCAACACACGAGTAAACAAAAAGCAAGCGAAAAAGAGGTGAACGAAAAAGAGAGGGGGAATAAAACGGCAAGGGGGAAGTGGAGGAGAGGAAAACGAGAGGCAAATGGAAAATAATGTAATGCGGGAGATAAGGGATTGTGATGGGTACTTGGTATGTTGACTTTTGCATAGACCTCCCGGCAACAGCGGCACGAAATCCTTCTTGCTACCTCTTGAGCACTGCGTTGGTTTTCCTTGAAGAGGAAAGGGTGATGCAGCAAAGTAAGCGTAAGTATTTCCCTCAGTTTTTGAGAACCAAGGTATCAATCCGGTAGGAGGCTACATGCGAGTCCCTCGTACCTACACAAAACAAATAAATCTTCGCAACCAACGCGATAAGGGGTTGGCAATCCATTCACGGTCACTTACGAGTGAGATCGATAGAAATGATAGGATAATATTATTGTTATTTTTTTGACAAATATGCAAAGTAAAATAAAAGCAAAGTAAATAACAAAGTGTTGGAAGATTAATAGGAAAAAGATAGACCTGGGGGCCATAAGTTTCACTAGAGGCTTCTCTCAAGAGCATAAGTATTTCATGGTGGGTGAGCAATTCTGTTGAGAAATTGACAGAATTGAGCATAGTTATGAGAATATCTAGGTACGATCATGTATATAGGCATCACATCCGAGACAAGTAGACCGACTCCTGCCTGCATCTACTACTATTACTCCACTCATCGACCGCTATCCGGCATGCATCTAGAGTATTAAGTTCATGAAAATAGAGTAACGCCTTAAGCAAGATGACATGATGTAGAGGGATAAATTCATGCAATATGATAAAAACCCCATCTTGTTATCCTCGATGGCAACAATACAATACGTGCCTTGCTTCCCCTCATCCTTTGGGAAAGGACACCGCAAGATTGGACCCAAAGCTAAGGACTTCTCCCATTGCAAGAAAGATCAATCTAGTAGGCCAAACCAAACTGATAATTCGAAGAGACTTGCAAAGATAACCAATCATACATAAAAGAATTCAGAGAAGATTCAAATATTGTTCATAGATAATCTTCATCATAAACCCACAATTCATCGATCTCAACAAACACACCGCAAAAATAAGATTACATCGAATAGATCTCCACGAGAGAGGGGGAGAACATTGTATTAAGATCCAAAAAGAGAGAAGAAGCCATCTAGCTACAAACTATGGACCCGAAGGTGTGAAGTAAACTACTCACACTTCATCGGAGAGGCTATGGCGTTGATGTAGAAGCCCTCCGTGACCGATTCCCCTTCCGGCGGAGCTCCGGAACAGGCCCCAAGTTGGGATCTCGTGGGTACAGAAGGTTGCGGCGGTGGAATTAGGTTTTTGGCTCCGTATCTGATCGTTTGCGGGTACGTAGGTATATATAGGAGGAAGGAGTACGTCGGTGGAGCAACAGGGGGGCCCACGAGGGTGGAGGGTGCGCCCTGGGGGTGGGCGCATGATACGTCCATTTTGCATCATGCTTTTATATCGATATTTATTGCATTATGGGATGTTATTTCACGTTATGTCACAAATATGTATGGCTATTCTCTCTTATTTTACAAGGTTTACATGAAGAGGGAGAATGCCGGCAGCTGGAATTCTGGGCTGGAAAAGGAGCAAAAATTGGATACCGATTCTGTGCAACTCCAAAAGTCCTGAAACTCCACGGAATATCTTAAAATAAATAAAGAAAAATCATCGCCAAAGATGAAGGCCAGGGGGCCCACACCCTGCTCACGAGGGTGGGGGGCGCGCCCCCTACCTCGTGGGCCCCCTGGTGGCTCTCCGATGCCCATCTTCTCCCATATGAAGTCTTTCGATGAGAAAAAAAATTAGAAGCAACCATTCGGGACGAGACTCCGCCACGAGGCGGAACCTGGCGGAACCAATCTAGGGCTCCGTGGAGCTGTTCTGCCGGGAAACTTCCCTCCGGAGGGGGAAATCATCGTCATCATCATCACCAACGCTCCTCTCATCGAGAGAGGGAAATCTCCATCAACATCTTCACCAGCACCATCTCATCTCACCCTAGTTCATCTCTTGTATCCAATTCTTGTCTCCAAGTCCGGGATTGGTGCTACTAGGTTGCTAGTAGTGTTGATTACTCCTTGTAGTTGATGCTAGTTGGTTTATTTGGTGGAAGATTATATGTTCAGATCCTTTATGCATATTATTACCCTCTGATTATGAACATGAATATGCTTTGTGAGTAGTTACGTTTGTTCACGAGGACAAGGGAGAAGTCTTTCTATTAGTAGTCATGTGAATTTGGTATTCGTTCGATATTTTGATGAGATGTATGTTGTCTAACCTCTAGTGGTGTTATGTGAATGTCGACTACATAACACTTCACCATTATTTGGGCCTAGAGGAAGGCATTGGAAAGTAATAAGTAGATGATGGGTTGCTAGAGTGACGAAGCTTAAACCCTAGTTTAT
Organism: Aegilops bicornis; assembly: GCA_021605145.1. Lineage (NCBI taxonomy): Eukaryota > Viridiplantae > Streptophyta > Magnoliopsida > Poales > Poaceae > Aegilops > Aegilops bicornis. The sequence continues at coordinate 565,086,505 of CM038672.1, read as the reverse complement.
GCGTTGCTTCGTAAGGGGCTCATTTGGATCCATATGTTTCATGCTATGGTTAGGTTTACCTTAATACTTTTGTTGTAGTTGCGGATGCTTACAATAGAGGTTAATCATAAGTGGGATGTTTGTTCAAGTAAGAACAGCACCCAAGCACCGGTCCACCCACATATCAAATTATCAAAGAAATCTTGAACGCGAATCGTATGAACGTGATGAAAACTAGCTTGACGATATTCCCATGTGTCCTCGGGAGCGCTTTTCCTATTATAAGAGTTTTTCCAGGCTTGTCCTTTGCTACAAAAAGGATTGGGCCACCTTGCTGCACTTTATTTACTCTTGTTACTTGTTGCTCGTTACAATTTATCTTATCACAAAACTATCTGTTACCACTTATTTCAGTACTTGCAGAGAATACCTTGCTGGAAACCGCTTATCATTTCCTTCTGCTCCTCGTTGGGTTCGACACTCTTACTTATCGAAAGGACTACGATAGATCCCCTATAGTTGTGGGTCATCAAGACTCTTTTCTGGTGCCGTTGCCGGGGAGTGCAGCGCCTTTGGTAAGTGGAATTTGGTAAGGAAAAATTTATATATAGTGTGCTGAAATTTTCTTTCACTTGTTACTATGGAAAGTAATTCTCTGAGGGGCCTGTTCGGGGTATCTTCACTTCGTCCAGTAGAGAAAAGATTTGCTCCTCAACCTACTGAACCTATTGAAAATGAAACTCCTTTTGAAGTTCCTTCGGGTATCATGGAAAAACTGCTGGCTAATACTTTTACAGGAGATGGCACAAAGCATCCTAATGAACATCTACTCTATGTGGGTGAAGTTTGTGGACTATTTAAGCTTGCAGGTATACCCGATGATGTTGTTAAGAAGAAGGTCTTCCCTTTATCTTTGAAGGAAGACGCATTGACATGGTATAGGCTATGTGATGATACGAGATCGTGGAACTATAAAAGATTGAAATTGGAATTTCATCAAAAGTAATACCCTATGCATCTTGTTCATCGTGATCGCAATTATATATATAATTTTTGGCCTCATGAAGGAGAAAGCATCGCTCAAGCTTGGGGAGGCTTAAATCAATGTTATATTCATGCCCCAATCATGAGCTCTCAAAAGTGACAATTCTTCAAATTTTTACGCTCAGCTTTCGATAACAATCGCAACATGCTCGATACTTCTTGTCTTTGGCTCTTTTATGATGAAGACTATTGAATTTAAATGGAATTTATTGGATAGAATTAAACGCAACTCTGAAGATTGGGACCTCGACGAAGGTAAGGAGTCAAGTATGACGCCTAAGTTTGATTGTGTTAAATCTTTTATGGATACCGATATTTTCCGTAAGTTTAACACTAAATATGGACTTGACTCTGAGATAGTAGCTTCTTTCTGTGAATCTTTTGCTACTTATGTTGATCTCCCTAAGGAGAAGTGGTTTAAATATCATCCTCCCATAGAAGTAAAAGTAGCTGCACCTATTAAAGTTGAAGAAAAGACTGTCACTTATAATGATCCTATTGTTCCTACCTCTTATGTTGAGAAACCACCTTTCCCTGTTAGAGTAAAGGATCATGCTAAAGCTTCAACTGTTGTTTGTAAAAGAAATATTAGAACTTATACACCTCCTAAACAAGTCAAAGTAGAACCTAATATTGCTATTGTTAAAGATCTCTTGTCTGATAATATTGATGGGCATGTTATTCAATTATGTGGTGAAACTGCTAGAATTGCTAAACCTTGTGCTAAAGATAAACATAGACCTGTGGTAGGCGTGCCTGTTATTTCTGTTAAAATAGGAGATCATTGTTATCATGGCCTATGTGATATGGGTGCTAGTGCTAGTGCAATATCCATTGACTTATACAAAGAAATTATGCATGATATTGCACCTATTGAGTTAGAAGAAATTGATGTCACAATTAAGCTTGCCAATAGAGATACTATTTCACCAGTGGGAATTGTTAGAGATGTTGAAGTCTTGTGTGGGAAAACTAAATATCCTGCTGATTTTCTTGTTCTTGGTTCTCCACAAGATAGCTTTTGTCCCATTATATTTGGTAGACCCTTCTTGAACAATGTTAATGCTAAGATAGACTGCGAAAAGAATGTTGTTACTATTGGCTTGGATGATATGGTTCATGAGTTTAATTTCTCTAAATTTAGTGAACAACATCGTGAGGAAGAATTGCCTAGTAAGGATGAAATTATTAGTCTTGCTTCTATTGCCGTACCTCCTAGTGATCCTTTAGAACACTATTTGCTAGACCATGAAAATGAGATGTTCATGAATGAAAGAAGGGAAATAGATGAAGTATTCTTTAAATAGGAACCTATTATGCAACACAATTTTCCTGTTGAAAACCTAGGGGATCCTCCTCCACCAAAGGATGATCTTGTGTTTGAGCTTAAACTGTTGCCTGATAATCTTAAATATGCTTATCTTGATGAAAAGAAAATATATCCTGTTATTATTAGTGCTAACCTTTCAGAGCATGAAGAAGAAAGATTATTGAAAACTCTGAAGAAGCACCGTGTCGCTATTGGATATACTCTTGATGATCTTAAGGGCATTAGTCTCACTCTATGTCAACATAAAATAAATTTGGAAGCGGATGCTAAACCAGTTCGTGATCCTCAACGACGTTTGAATCCTAAAATGAAAGAAGTGGTAAGAGAAGGAATACTCAAGCTTCTGGAGGCAGGTATAATTTATCCCGTTCTTTGATAGTCGATTGGGTAAGTCCTGTCCATTGTGTCCCTAAGAAGGGAGGTATTACTGTTGTCCCTAATGATAAAGATGAATTGATTCCGCAAAGAATTATCACAGGTTATAGGATGGTAATTGATTTCCGCAAATTAAATAAAGCTACTAAGAAAGATCATTACCCCTTACCTTTTATTGATCAAATGTTAGAAAGATTATGCAAACATACACATTATTGTTTTCTAGATGGTTATTCTGGTTTCTCTCAAATACATGTGTCGGCTAAAGATCAATCCAAGACTACTTTTACATGCCCTTTTGGTACTTTTGCTTATAGAAGTATGCCTTTTGGTTTATGTAATGCACCTGCTACCTTTCAAAGATGCATGATGGCTATATTCTCGACTTTTGTGAAAAGATTTGTGAGGTTTTCATGGACGACTTTTCCGTCTATGGTTCCTTTTTTGATGATTGCTTGAGCAATCTTGATTGAGTTTTGCAGAGATGTGAAGAAACTAATCTTGTCTTGAATTGGGAAAAGTGCCACTTTATGGTTAATGAAGGTATTGTCTTGGGGCACAAAGTTTCTGAAAGAGGTATTGAAGTTGATAAAGCCAAAGTTGATGCTATTGAAAAGATGCCATGTCCCAAGGACATCAAAGGTATAAGAAGTTTCCTTGGTCACGCTGGATTTTATAGGAGGTTCATTAAGGACTTCTCAAAAATTTCTCGGCTTCTGACTAATTTATTACAAAAAGATGTACCATTTGTTTTTGATGATGGTTGTGTAGAAGCATTTGAAATACTTAAGAAAGCATTAGTCTCTGCACCTGTTGTTCAGCCACCTGATTGGAATTTACCCTTTGAAATCATGTGTGATGCTAGTGATTATGCTGTAGGTGCTGTTCTAGGGCAAAGAGTTGATAAGAAATTAAATGTTATCCATTATGCTAGTAAGACTCTAGACAATGCTCAAAGAAATTATGCTACTACCGAAAAGAAACTTCTAGCAGTTGTGTTTGCTTGTGATAAATTCATACCCTATATTGTTGATTCTAAGGTAACTATTCACACTGATCATGCTGCTATTAAATATCTTATGGAAAAGAAAGATGCTAAACCTAGACTTATTAGATGGGTTCTCTTGCTGCAAGAATTTGATTTGCATATTGTTGATAGAAAAGGAGCGGAGAACCCCGTTGCAGATAACTTATCTAGGTTAGAGAATGTTCTTGATGACCCACTACCTATTGATGATAGCTTTCCTGATGAACAATTAAATGTCATAAGCACTTCTCGTAGCACTCCATGGTATGCTGATTATGCTAATTATATTGTTGCTAAATTTATACCACCTAGCTTCACATACCAACAAAAGAAAAAGTTCTCCTATGATTTGAGGCATTACTTTTGGGATGACCCACATCTTTATAAAGAAGGAGTAGATGGTGTTATTAGGCGTTGTGTGCCTGAGCATGAACAGGAACAGATCCTATGCAAGTGTCATTCTGAAGCTTATGGAGGACACCACGCTGGAGATAGAACTGCACATAAGGTATTGCAATCCGGGTTTTATTGGCCCACTCTCTTCAAAGATGCCCGTAAGTTTGTTTTGTCTTGCGATGAATGTCAAAGAATTGGTAATATTAGTAGACGTCAAGAAATGCCTATGAATTATTCACTTGTTATTGAACCATTTGATTATTGGGGCTTTGATTATATGGGACCTTTTCCTGCCTCTAATGGATATACACATATTTTAGTTGCTGTTGATTACGTTACTAAGTGGGTAGAAGCTATTCCAACTAGTAGTGCTGATCATAACACTTCTATTAAAATGCTTAAAGAAGTTATTTTTCCGAGGTTTGGAGTCCCTAGATATTTAATGACTGATGGTGGTTCACACTTTATTCATGGTGCTTTCCGTAAAATGCTTGCTAAATATGACGTTAATCATAGAATTGCATCTCCCTATCACCCGCAGTCTAGTGGTCAAGTAGAATTGAGTAATAGAGAGCTCAAATTAATTTTGCAAAAGACTGTTAATAGGTCTAGAAAGAATTGGTCCAAGAAACTTGATGATGCATTATGGGCCTATAGAACTGCATATAAGAATCCTATGGGTATGTCTCCGTATAAAATGGTTTGGAAAAGCATGTCACTTACATCTCGAACTAGAACATAAGGCATATTGGGCTATTAAAGAGCTCAACTATGATTTCAAACTTGCCGGTGATAAGAGGTTATTTGATATTAGCTCACTTGATGAATGGAGAACCCAAGCTTATGAAAATGCCAAGTTATTTAAAGAAAAAGTTAAAAGATGGCATGACAAAAGGATACAAAAGCGTGAGTTTAATGTAGGTGATTATGTATTGCTATACAACTCTCGTTTAAGATTTTTTGCAGGAAAACTTCTCTCTAAATGGGAAGATCCCAATGTTATCGAGGAGGTCTATCATTCCGGCGACATAAAAATCAACAACTTCGAAGGCACAAATCCGAAGGTGGTAAATGGTCAAAGAATCAAACATTATATCTCAGGTAATCCCATAAATGTTGAAACCAATATTATTGAAACCGTAACCCCGGAGGAATACATAAGGGACACTTTCCAGACCGTTTCAGACTCCGAAAAGGAACAGGTATGTGGTACGGTAAGTAAACCGACTCCAAAACAATTTTTAAGGCAATATTTCTCCGTTATGGAATATTTAGAAAAATAGAAAAATAAGTGGCAGTCCGGGAAGGACACGAGGCCTTCACGAGGGTGGAGGGCGCGCCCTACCCCGTGGGCGCGCCCCCTACCTCGTGAGCACCTCGTGTGCCCTCCGGACTCCGTTTTCTTGCACAATACGTATTTTGGTCGGTAAAAATTCATTATATATTCTCCCGAAGGTTTTGACTCCCGTATCACGCAAATATCCTCTGTTCTTGTTTTGAGCTATTGCTGCTGCAGATTAGAGCAAGATGTCTTCTCAAGAGTCAGTCGGGGAGAGCCGGGTATCTAATCCGGCACCGGAACCAAGGGCACACAGCGATGCTGACCACTTTGGGCCAGCAACGGAGGAAGAGATGGAGGCCGACTTGATGAGGGTAGATGCCATGGAGGATCAAGAAGTCACCTCTCGCCTCCGAGCTGGGTTTACGATGGGGAACCACTGAGCTCAGCTATTCCAAACTCGGTTATCCCTTCCAAGTGTTAGATTTCTTTCTTATGAAAATATGAGGAGGAGTGTCTCTTGTTCTCCTGCAGCTATGCAACACCCTTGGGTGCAAGGACCTTTAGCTGTTCTGAGGAAAGCTTCAAGGAAATAATGGACCTCAAGCAGCAAGTCAATAAGCTCGAGGAGGAGAACCGTATCTTGAGGGGAATCATCGCCAAGAATATAACTCCAACAACAAAGAAGGAGATATAATCACATGGGTATAGGCACTCCCCTTGGCAACTGCCAAGCTTGGGGGAGGTGCGCCCCGATATCGTATCACCATCACAACTCCTATCTTTACTGTTTTTCTTAGTTCGATCCTATTAGTAGTATCTTGATTAGTAGAATAAAGATTATGGCATGATCTAGTTTTGAGCTTTGCTTTATGATCCCTCTATGTAATCGAGTCCGTGAGCTATATATAATAAAGTTTAGTGTTGAGTTAAGGGCTTGATTGTCTTGCCATGATCTTGGGTGAATAAAAGAAAAGAATAAAAAGAAACAAAGAAGTTCATATTGATCTTATTGAAAGTAATGACTTCACATAGAAAGAGTATGATGACTAAAAGTTGTTGGGAGTTGGCAAATATAGCTTTGGTCATCGTTGCAATTAATAGGAAGTAATAAAGAAAGAGAGGTTTCACATATAGATATATTATCATTGACATCTCTTATGATTGGGAGCACTCATTAAAATATGACATGCTAAAGAGTTGATGTTGGACAAGGAAGACAACATAATGAGTTATGTTTTCTTATATCTGAGATAAAGTATGTTGTCATGGATCCTCTAACATGCTGAGCTTGCCTTTGCCCCTCATGCTAGCCAAATTCTCAGCACCAAGTAGAGATACTAATTGTGATTCCAAATACACCTAAAACAGTATAGCCATGAGAGTCCACCATATCTACCTATGGATTGAGTAAGATCCTTCAAGTAAGTTTTCATCGGTGCAAGCAATAAAAATTGCTCTCTAAATATGCATGACTTATTAGTGCAGAGAAATAAGCTTTGTACGAACTTGTTGTGGAAGTAATAAAAGCGACGGACTGCATAATAAAGTTCCACATACAAGGGGTAATATAAAGTGACGTTATTTTGCATTAAGATTTTGTGCATCCAACCATAAAAGCGCATGGCAACCTCTGCTTCCCTCTGCGAACGGCCTATCTTTTATTATTATCTTCTACCTTATGCAAGAGTCCCGGTGATCTTCACCTTTCCTTTTTTATTTTATCCTTTGGCAAGCCCAGTATGTTGGAAAGAAAATGATATATATATATATATATATATATATATATATATATATATCTAATTGGATGTAGGGGAGCATGAATTATTATTGTTGACATTACCCTTGAGGTAAAAAGTTGTGGGGCAAAACTATAAGCCCCTATCTTTCTCTGTGTCCGATTAAAACTCCGTAACCACAAGTATTGTGTGAGTGCTAGCAATTATGAAGGACTAAGTGATAGTTGAGTGTGTGGACTTGCTTTTAATCTCTGACATAGACTCTTTCCGATTTTATTGTAAATTGAAATTGCTTCAAAGGATCGAGGTTATAATTTGTTGGTGCCCAATAAGGTTTCTGATTCATACTTTTGCATTGTGAAAAGATCATCACTTGAACATAAGTAATCATATGACAAAATCTATATATGTTGCTGTTATGAGATTAATCATGATGCCTTCATGTCTGTATTTTATTTTTTATCGACGCCTCTACCTCTAAAAATGAGGACATATTTATTGTTATCGGCTTTTCGCTTGAGGGCAAGCGAGGTCTAAGCTTGGGGGAGTTGATACGTCCATTTTGCATCATGCTTTTATATGGATATTTATCGCATTATGGGCTGTTATTTCACGTTATGTCACAATACTTATGGCTATTCTCTCTTATTTTACAAGGTTTACATGAAGAGGAGAATGCGGCATTTGGAATTCAGGCTGGAAAAGGAGCAAAAATTGGAGACCTATTCTGTGCAACTCCAAAAGTCCTAAAACTCCACGGAATATCTTAAAATAAATAAAGAAAAATCGTCGCCAAAGATGAAGTCCACACCCTGCTCACGAGGGTGGGGGGGGGGGGGGCGCCCCCCCTGGGGCGCGCCCCCTACCTCGTGGGCCCCTTGGTGGCTCTCCGATGCCCATCTTCTCCCATATGAAGTCTTTGGATGAGAAAAAAATCAGAAGCAACCTTTCGGAACGAGACTCCGCCACCGTGAGGCGGACCCTTGGTGGAACCAATCTAAGGCTCCGGCGGAGCTGTTCTACCGGGGACACTTCCCTCCTGGAGGGGGAAATCATCGTCATCATCATCACCAACGCTCCTCTCATCGGGAGAGGGCAATCTCCATCAACATCTTCACCAGCACCATCTCATCTCCAAACCCTAGTTCATCTCTTGTATCCAATTCTTGTCTCCAAGTCCGGGATTGGTGCTAGTAGGTTGCTAGTAGTGTTGATTACTCCTTGTAGTTGATGCTAGTTGGTTTATTTGGTGGAAGATTATATGTTCAGATCCTTTATGCATATTATTACCCCTCTGATTATGAATATGAATATGCTTTAAGTAGTTACGTTTGTTCCTGAGGACAAGGGAGAAGTCTTGCTATTAGTAGTCATGTGAATTTGGTATTCGTTCGATATTTTGATGAGATGTATGTTGTCTAACCTCTAGTGGTGTTATGTGAACGTCGACTACATAACACTCCACGATTATTTGGGCCTAGAGGAAGGCAATCGAAGTAATAAGTAGATGATGGGTTGCTAGAGTGACAAAAGCTTAAACCCTAGTTTATGCGTTGCTTCGTAAGGGCTGATTTGGATCCATATGTTTCATGCTATGGTTAGGTTTACCTTAATACTTTTGTTGTAGTTGCGGATGCTTGCAATAGAGGTTAATCATAAGTGGTATGTTTGTTCAAGTAAGAACATCACCCAAGCACCGGTCCACCCACATATCAAATTATCAAAGTACCGAACGCGAATCATATGAACGTGATGAAAACTAGCTTGACGATATTCCCATGTGTCCTCGGAGCGCTTTTCCTATTATAAGAGTTTGTCCAGGCTTGTCCTTTGCTACAAAAAGGATTGGGCCACCTTGCTGCACTTTATTTACTCTTGTTACTTGTTGCTCGTTACAATTTATCTTATCACAAAACTATCTGTTACCACTTATTTCAGTACTTGCAGAGAATACCTTGCTAAAAACCGCTTATCATTTCCTTCTGCTCCTAGTTGGGTTCGACACTCTTACTTATCGAAAGGACTACGATAGATCCCCTATACTTGTGGGTCATCAACGCGCCCCCTACCTTGTGGCCTCCTCTTTTGTTTCTTGATGTAGGGTCCAAGTCTCCCGGATCACATTCTTCCTAAAAATCACGTTCCCGAAGGTTTCATTCCGTTTGGACTCCGTTTGATATTCCTTTTCTGCGGAACTCTGAAATAGGTAAAAAACAACAATTCTGGGCTGGGCCTCCGGTTAATAGGTTAGTGCCAAAAGTAATATAAAAGTGAATAATAAAGTCCAATAATGTCCAAAACAGTAGATAATATAGCATGGAGCAATAAAAAATTATAGATACGTTGGAGACGTATCAATTCTATGTGTGCAAAACTGGCTTGCACCCGTTGTATGTGAACGTAGAGCTTATCACACCAAATCATCACGTGGTGTCTCGGCATGACGAACTGTAGCAACGCTGCATACTCAGGGAGAACACTTGTACCTTGAAATTTAGTGAGAGATCATCTTATAATGCTACCGCCGTACTAAGCGAAATAAGATGCATAAAAAATAAACATCACATGCAATCAAATACTCCCTCCGTTCCAAAAATAGATGACTCAATTTTGTACTAACTTTAGTACAAAGTTAGTATAAAGTTGGGTCATCTATTTTGGAACGGAGGGAGTAAGTGATATGATATGGCCATCATCATCTTGTGCCTTTATCTCCATCTCCAAAGCACCGTCATGATAACCACCGTCATTGGCTTGACACCTTGATCTCCATCGAAGCATCATTGTCGTCTCGCCAACTATTGCTTCTACGACTATCGCTACCGCTTAGTTGTAAAGTAAAGCAATTACATGGAGATTGCATTTCATACAATAAAGCGACAACCATATGGCTCATGCCAGTTGCCGATAACTGTTACAAAACATGATCATCTCATACAAAAAATTATATATCATCACGTCTTGACCATATCACATCACAGCAAGCCCTGCAAAAACAAGTTAGACGTCCTCTACTTTGTTGTTGCAAGTTTTACGTGGCTGCCACGGGCTTCTAGCAAGAACCGTTCTTACCTACGCATCAAAACCACAACGATTTTTCATCAAGTGTGTTGTTTTAACCTTCAACTAGGACCAGGCGCAGTCAAACTCGATTCAACTAAAGTTGGAGAAACATACACCCACTAGCCACCTGTGTGCGAAGCACGTCGGTAGAACCAGTCTCATGAACGCGGTCATGTAATGTCGGTCTGGGCCGCTTCATCCAACAATACCGCCGAATCAAAGTAAGACGTTGCTGGTAAGCAGTATGACTATTATCACCCACAACTCATTGTGTTCTACTCGTGCATATAACATCTACGCATAGACCTGGCTTGGATGCCACTGCTGGGAACATAGTATTTCAAAAAAATTCTCCGATCACGCAAGATCTATCTAGGTGATGCATAGCAACGAGAGGGGAGAGTGTGTGTAAGTGCATCTAGTGCCACCCCTAGTTGGTTTTGGAGTATTGACGACAAACTTGGTTGAGGGACTAATGTGTTTGTGAGAATTGCAGGATAACACAGGTAGTAGTCCCTTATTGATTCGATTTACCTACCAGAGATGACCCCTAAAAATGTGTGAAGACATTGAAGACAATGGTGGTTTGTGAAGATATTCACAGTGAAGATTATGACATGAGAAGACATTCACGTGAAGACTATGGAGTGCGAAGACATAGTTGTTTCGTAGTTCCCTTTTCTTCTTTGTTGAGTCATAGGAACCACCGTACTGTTAAGTGGGGTCCAAGTGAAAAAAATCAGAGTGACTGATGTGATGCTGAACCAAATCCTATGTCTTCGAGCGAAGACAATGAGAGCAAATCTTATCCAGAGCTGGATGAGTCAGCTTTACTTGTAGCCCAAGTCAAGCTGTTGCATGTGTTTGAAATCTGACAATTGGACATGTGTCAGTTCCTTAGTGACCCATGGTCATTTCGGACAAATCATTTCGAGTTGCCTCCTGGCTATAAATAGCCCACCCCTACACCATAAATTGGTGGCTGCTTAGAGTTAGTGCACAGCTTTTGTGACGCCCCCGATTCGACCGTACACTAATCATGCGCACAAATGTGTACGACCAAGATCAGGGACTCACGGGAAGATATCACAACACAACTCTAGACACAAATTAAAATAATACAAGCTTTATATTACAAGCCAGGGGCCTCGAGGGATCGAATACAAGCTCGATACATAAGCATCAGCGGAAGCAACAATATCTGAGTACAGACATAAGTTAGACAAGGATGCCTTAAGAAGGCTAGCACAAACATCAACGATCGAAGAGGCAAGGCCTCCTACCTGGGACCTCCTAACTACTCCTGGTCATCGACGGTCTCCACGTAGTAGTATCCGTCAGCGGTGGCTTCTGGCTCCAGGGATCCACCATCTGGTTGCATCAACCGGAAATAAGAAAGAAGGGGGGGAAAGTGGCAAAGCAACCGTGAGTACTCATCCAAAGTACTCACAAGCATCATATCTATACTAAGTATGCATTGGTATCAAATGGAAGGGCTGTATCTATGGACTGAACTACAGAATGCCAGAATAGAGGGGAAGGCCTAGCCTATCAAAGACTAGCATCTTAAAGCAGCTCCAAGCATCTTGCATCATGTAGAAGAGTAAAGTATAGCAGTTTATATTTAACAAACATGTTGTAGCATTAACGCCCAGAGATCCTTCCTCGACTCCCTGCGAGAAAACAATCCCGGAGCCACATATTTCAAGTATCCATTTAAAGTTGTAATAGATCAGGATATAAGTCTGAATGTCCATTACCGTGGACACGGTATTTGAATATATGTCTTCCCTGCAGGGGTGCACCACGTTACCCAACACGCTCGATCACTCTAGCCGGACACACCTTTTTGGGGTCAATGCCCGGCCTCGGAAGATCAACATGTCGCAGCCCGACCTAGGCTAAGTAGAGAGGTCCCCACCGGTCTACATCCTAAGCACTCCGGGGTCTGGGCCCATCGCCCGTTGCACTCCGGGTCGTTGTGGATGGTACGATCCGACCGTGCCACAATGCTGAACTGGACATCTGACAAAGCTTCGGATGATACCACGACGTCGAGGCCCATATCTATTCTCGCATGGTGGTTAGAGCGTAAAGGAAAAAGGCTAACTCAGAACAAATACCCAAACCTGTTAGTGCATTGGGGGCTCACGGAGACGAGCAGAGACTCACGATAATGTGACCCCGTCGCCCCGTCTCATGGACTTACGGCAAGGGCCCAGACTGCCCGGCCGTGCCATGTAGAAAACTCGCGGGTGCTCAACGGGCCCGCCCGACTTTCACATCAACTCGCGGGTACCCCTCAGGGCCGACCCGACTTCAACAAAGGTCTCAAGTAAAGTCCCGGTAACCGTGTGTCCAAACATCAAGGGGAAAACCCGAGGAATCACCCCCGGTGGATTCCACTCAATATAATCATCGAGGTGAAAGTAAGAGGGACCACCCTTGAGGTTCACACTTGAGGTGTTGCACTGTGAGCCGTGTCGGGAATAGTGAAAGAGGAAATCACCCTCGATGACCACGATCGAATATCTACACTACAGAATTATCATCAGGAGTGTGTTATGAGGGATCACCCTCGGCACTCGATAGTAGTTCTGCAGAGTCGAGCAACAAAAGGGGCGTGATGTGATGTGAGGTGTCGGGCTCTGGTCGTCGATCACGTTGATCGAGTCGTCGATGATGAAGCGGGGACAACAAGGACAAGGTGGGGGTCACTGATGGATCACTATCCAACCTATACTAAGCAGTTTAGGATAAGCAGGTAGGTAACAATAAGCAGGTTAAAAAAGCAGGCTATGCATCAGAATAGGAGCAATCAAATACAGTAGCAAAATCTAATTCAAGCATGAGAGAATGGAATGGGTGATATTTGGATGATCAAAGGGGGGGCTTGCCTGGAAGCTCCGCTGAAAGGGAAGAAGGGGTCGTCGTCGACGGAGTCGATCACAGCGGCATCGACAGCGGTCACGGGGTCTACCAAAGAGAAGAGGGGGAAGAAACAGTAAATACATAGCAAGCAAGTGCATAATAGGACAACGGGCAGAGCTAGACGTGTTCTAACGCAGCGTTAGGCGATACTGTCGAAGGGGGAAAACATCCGAGGAAGTTTTCCCGGTTTCGGACGTCTGTCAGACAGATGAACTGGAGGGGAAAAGTTGCATGTTCTCTATGCTAGGAACATGTGGCGGACGAATGGACCGCATGCTCGGATTCGTCTCGTTGTTCTGAGCAACTTTCATCTAGAAAACTTTTTCATCCGAGTTACGGATTATTTTATATTATTTTTCAAAGTTTTAAACATTTTCTGAATTATTATTAATTCAAAATTGGAATTATGACGTTAGCCTGATGTCATCATGATGTCAGCAGTCAACACAGTGTTGACTGGTCAAACTAACATGTGGGTCCCGCTGTCATAGTCATAGTTTAATTAACAGGTATTAATTAACTAAACCAGTTAATTAGGTAAATTAACCAGAAGTAATTAAGTTAAGTTATTAATTAAACTAATTAATTAATAATAATAATATTAATGTTATATTTTTTAAATGTTTCTTAACAGGGGCGTGGGCCCCTAATGTTAGTGGCCCGGGGTGTCTTAGCGGGGCGGGCGAAATGGGTGCGGGCGTGGTCTCCCGTGTGCGCCCGAGGCCACCAGAGGGGCGGTGACGCCGGCCACGGCAGAGGTCGGGCTGCGCGCTGCCAGCCGTTCGCGCGGGCGGGCTCGACGGGGCGGCAAAGACGCTATGAGCGCGCGTAACGGACCAGGGCGAGGCGGAGCGCCGTGCGGTGCGCGAGCGAGGGCGTGCAGGACGCTACCGGAGGTGGCGGGTGGACGCGCACGCGGTCAAGGCGGCCCGGTGTGCACGCGGAGCACGGCGACCGCGACGACGGACAGGGGGAGGGGAGGACGACCGGGGTCCTCACCGGCGTTGGTGAGCAGGGGGCGTCGAGGCGCGTTGGCGGCTATTGAGGAGGAGGACGGGGACGGTCCGACGAGGTCGTGGCTCCGGCGAGGAGGGCTCCGAGCGGCGGTGGAGTCGGGGCCGAGCCCGAGTTCCAGATCGGGAACGGGGTGGCGCAGACGGGCGTTGGGGGGTTGACTCGAGGGCGGGGTGAGGTAGCGACGGCGAGGTGGCGGGGCGCCGGCTCGGGGCTGGCCACTTCGTCGGGGCGAGCGGCGGGGGTCGAAGGCGATGATGGTGGGGTAGGCCGGCGAGGGGCGAGGAAGCCACTCGGGGGGGGGGGGGACGGGGACGAGGCCAACAGCGAGCGGTGTCGGGCAGCGCCGGGATCGGGAGCATGGGCCGATCCAGATCCGTGGGGAAGAGTAGGGTGAAGCTAGGGTTTCATTGCCACCGGGGGGGTGGGGGTGTTATAGCCAGGGGTGAGGGGGCCGCGCCGGCCTGGGGGATTACCTGGGCCGAGGCCCAGTGAGGGACGGGGGCCTCTCCGCTTTTCTTTTTTTTTGCGGCTTGTTTTCACCTATTCTTTTATATACTTTGCCGTTTGATTAAATTTTGAAAATGAAACCGGACGTGATTGGATCATTGCAAGGTTAAACAACAGGAAATGCGATGATGTGGCATCGCTAGCATGGGATTACTGTACCATAATTATCCGGGTGTTACAATTCTCCTCCACTACAAGAAATCTCGTCCCGAGATTTAGGAGGTAGAAGGAAACAAAGCGGGGTATTCCTCACAAAGACGATCCTCGCGTTCCCAAGTGGCTTCGTCTTCAGAGTGATGCGACCACTGAACCTTGAGGAACTTGATCGCCTTCTGACGTGTGCGGCGTTCAGCTTGGTCGAGAATGCGGACCAGATGCTCTTTATAGGAGAGGTCCTGTTGCAACTCGAGCACTTCATGATCCACTGCTCGGATTGGGTCCTTGAAGCAGCGACGGAGTAATGACACGTGGAACACATCGTGAACTTGAGAAAGGTTCTACGGAAGTTCCAACTTATATGCCACTTTTCCACGCCTCTCGAGAATAGTGAATGGACCAATATAGCGAGGAGCTAGCTTGCCCTTGATCCCGAAGCGGTGTGCACCCTTCATTGGTGTGACCCGAAGATAAGCCTTTTCACCAGGTTGATAGACCATGTCTTTATGATGACGGTCATAATTACTCTTTTAGCGTGGATCGAAAGCAGTCTTGAGATTCTCGCGAATGACACGGACTTGTTCTTCAGCGTGTTGGATAATATCCGGACCGAAGAGTGGGCGTTCCCGATTTACGGCCGATTCAGAGGGTTCGCACTTTCGTCCATATAACACTTCAAGGAGCCATCTTCGCACTAGCTTGATAGCTATTGTTGTAAGAGAACTCAGCATACGGGAGAGATTCCTCCCATTTCTTGCCGAAGGAAATGACACAAGCTCGAAGCATGTCTTCGAGAACTTGATTGACGCGTTCAACTTGTCCCTGGGACTTGGGGTGAAAAGCGGTGCTGAATGACAGATGAGTTCCCATAGCTTCTTGGAAACTTTCCCAGAATCTTGAAGTGAATAAGCTGCCACGGTCTGAGCAGATTACCAGCGGAATACCGTGAAGCAAAACAATTTTGGACATATAGAGAGTGTTGCCAGCTGACTAGCAGTGACCGTTTCTTTGACGGCCAGAAAGTGTGCAACTTTGGAAAGCCGGTCAATGACAACAAGAATAGCATCATTACCTTTCTGTGATTTGGGAAATCCAGTGAAAAAGTCCATTTCAACATGGTCCCATTTCCATTCAGGAATAGAGATAGGTTGCAGAGTTCCAGCAGGCCTTTAATGTTCTGCTTTGATACGATGGCAAACGTCACATTCAGCAACATAACGAGCAATGTCTTGCTTCATATTTGACCACCAGAATCTCTGACGAATGTCTTGGTACATCTTGGTGCTACTAGGATGAATAGACAATGGAGTGTCATGAGCTTCTTTCATAACTTCCTTAGTCATATCCAGGTTTTTCTCCTTACACGGCACCACTAGGCGGCCTTTGAAGTACTGATACGTCTCCAACGTATCTATAATTTTTGATTGTTCCATGCTATATTATCTTCTGTTTTGGACATTATTGGGCTTTATTATACACTTTTATAGTATTTTTGGGACTAACCTATTAACCGGAGGCCCAGCCCAGAATTGCTGTTTTTTGCCTATTTCAGAGTTTCGCAGAAAAAGAATATCAAACGGAGTCCAAATGGAATGAATCCTTCGGGAACGTGATTTTTGGAACGAATGTGATCCAGAGGACTTGGACCCTACGTCAAGACATCAAACAGGAGGCCACGAGGTAGGGGCGCGCGCCTACCCCCCAGGCGCGCCCTCCACCCTCGTGGGCCCCTTGTTGCTCCACCGACGTACTTCTTCCTCCTATATATACCTACGTAGCCCCAAACTACCAGATACGGAGCCAAAAACCTAATTCCACCGCCGCAATCTTTTGTACCCATGAGATCCCATCTTGGGGCCTGTTCCAGAGCTCCGCCGGAGGGGGCATTGATCACGGAGGGCTTCTACATCAACACCATAGCCTCTCCGATGAAGTGTGGGTAGTTTACTTCAGACCTTTGGGTCCATAGTAATTAGCTAGATGGATTCTTCTCTCTTTTTGGATCTCAATACAATGGTCTCCCCCTCTCTTGTGGAGATCTATTCGATGTAATCTTCTATTGCGGTGTGTTTGTTGAGACCGATGAATTGTGGGTTTATGATCAAGTTTATCTATGAACAATATTTGAATCTTCTGAATTCTTTTATGTATGATTGGTTATCTTTGCAAGTCTCTTCGAATTATCATTTTGGTTTGGCCTACAAGATTGATCTTTCTTGCAATGGGAGAAGTGCTTAGCTTTGGGTTCAATATTGCGGTGTCCTTTCCCAGCTGACGATGAGGGGCAGCAAGGCACGTATTGTATTGTTGCCATCGAGGATAACAAGATGGGGTTTATATCATATTGCATGAGTTTATCCCTCTACATCATGTCATCTTACTTAAAGCGTTACTCTGTTCTTTTGAACTTATTACTCTAGATGCATGCTGGATAGCGGTTGATGTGTGGAGTAATAGTAGTAGATGCAGGCAGGAGTCGGTCTACTTGTCTCGGACGCGATGCCTATATACATGATCATACCTAGATATTCTCATAACTATGCTCAATTCTGTCAATTGCTCAACAGAAATTTGTTCACCCACCGTAAAATACTTATGCTCTTGAGAGAAGCCACTAGTGAAACCTATGGCCCCCGGGTCTATTTCTATCATATTAATCTTCCAACACTTAGTTATTTTTATTGCCTTTTATTTTACTTTGCATCTTTATCATAAAAAATACCAAAAATATTATCTTATCATATCTATCGGATCTCACTCTAAATAAGTGACCGCGTAGGGATTGACAACCCCTTATCGCGTTGGTTGCGAGGATTTATTTGTTTGTGTAGGTGCGAGGGACTCGTGCGTGGCCTCCTCCTGGATTGATACCTTGGTTCTCAAAAACTGAGGGAAATACTTACGCTACTTTGCTGCATCACCCTTTCCTCTTTAAGGGAAAACCAACGCAGTGCTCAAGAGGTAGCAAGAAGGATTTCTGGCGCCGTTGCCAGGGAGGTCTACGCAAAAGTCAACATACCAAGTACCCATCACAAACCCTTATCTCCTGCATTACATTATTTGCCATTTGCCTCTCGTTTTCCTCTCCCCCACTTCACCCTTGCCGTTTTATTCGCCCTCTCTTTACCGTTTGCCTCTTTTTGCCTGTCTCTTGTTTGCTCGTGTGTTGGATTGTTTGCTTGTCACGATGGCTCAAAATAATACCAAATTGTGTGACTTTACCAATACCAACAATAATGATTTCCTTAGCACTCCGATTGCTCCTCTTACCAAACTGAATCTTGTGAAATCAATACTGCTTTGTTGAATCTTGTCATGAAAATAAAAACTCATGAATGCTATGCTTTGTGTGATTTGGGTGCTAGTGTTTCCACGATTCCAAAGACTTTGTGTGATTTGTTAAGTTTCCGTGATTTTGATGATTGCTCTTTAAACTTGCACCCTGCGGATTCCACCATTAAGAAACCTATGGGAAGAATTAATGATGTTCTTACTGTTGCAAATAGGAACTATGTGCCCGTAGATTTTATTGTTCTTGATATAGATTGCAATCCTTCATGTCATATTATTCTTTGTAGACCTTTCCTTAGAACGATTGGTGCAATTATTGATATGAAGGAAGGGAATATTAGATTCCAATTTCCATTAAAGAAAGGCATGGAACACTTCCCTAGAAAGAAAATAAAATTACCATATGAATCTATCATGAGAGCCACTTATGGATTGCCTACCAAAGATGGCAATACCTAGATCTATCCTTGCTTTTATGCCTAGCTAGGGGCGTTAAACAATAGCGCTTGTTGGGAGGCAACCCAATTTTATTTTTAGTTTTTTTTATTTTTGCTTCTGTTGAGGAATAAATCTTTGATTTAGCCTCTGGTTAGATGTGTTTTCATGTTTTAATTAGTGTTTGCGCCAAGTTTAACCTATAGGATCTTCTTGGATGATAGTTATTTGATCTTGCAGAAAATTCCAGAAACTTTATGTTCACTAAAATAATTGTTAAAAATCACCAGACCGTGATAAAATATTGATTCCAATTGCTGATGATCAACAAACAAATTGTCTAGGTCTTCCTATTTTTGATGAATTTTTGAAGTTCCAGAAGTTTGCGTTAGTTACAGATTTCTACAGACTGTTCTGTTTTTGACAGATTCTGTTTTTCGTGTGTTGTTTGCTTATTTTGATGAATCTATGGCTAGTAAAATAGTTTATAAACCATAGATAAGTTGGAATAAAGTAGTTTTAACACCAATATAAATAAAGAATGAGTTCATTACATTACCTTGAAGTGGTATTTTGTTTTCTTTCGCTAACGGAGCTCACGAGATTTTCTGCTGAGTTTTGTGTTGTGAAGTTTTCAAGTTTTGGGTGAAAGATTTGATGGATTATGGAACAAGGAGTGGCAAGAGCCTAATCTTGGGGATGCCCATGGCACCCCCAAGATAATCTAAGGACACCTAAAAGCCAAAGCTTGGGGATGCCCCGGAAGGCATCCCCTCTTTCGTCTACTTCCATCGGTAACTTTACTTGGAGCTATAGTTTTATTCACCACAGATACGTGTTTTGCTTGGAGCGTCTTGTATGATTTGAGTCTTTGCTTTTTAGTTTACCACAATCATCCTTTCTGTACACACCTTTTGAGAGAGACACACATGATTCGGAAATTATTAGAATACTCTATGTGCTTCAATCTTTTGAGTTATATGGTTTTTGCTCTAGTGCTTCACTTATATCTTTTGAGTTATATGGTTTTTGCTCTAGTGCTTCACTCATATCTTTTAGAGCACGGTGGTGATTTTGTTTTATAGAAACTATTGTTCTCTCATGCTTCAGTTAGATTATTTTGAGAGTCCTACAAAACAGTATGGTAGTTTGCTTTAACAATAATAGGCATACAAGATTAGTAAAAGAAAAATTCTTATGAGTGTGTTGAATACTATGAGAAGTTTGATGCTTGATAATTGTTTTGAGATATGAAGATGGTGATATTAGAGTCATGCTAGTTGAGTAATTTTGAATTTGAGAAATACTTGTGTTAAAGTTTGTGATTCCCGTAGCATGCATGTATGGTGAACTGTTATGTGATGAAGTCGGAGCATGATTTATTTATTGATTGTCTTCCTTATGAGTGGCTGTCGGGGACGAGCGATGGTCTTTTCCTACCAATCTATCCCCCTAGGAGCATGCGCGTAATACTTTGCTTTGATAACTTGAAGATTTTTGCAATAAGTATATGAGTTCTTTATGACTAATGTTGAGTCCATGGATTATACGCACTCTTCTTCCTTCCACCATTGCTAGCCTCTCTAATACCGCGCACTTTCCGCCAGTATCATACACCCACCATATACCTTCCTCAAAACAGCCACCATACCTACATATCATGGCATTTCCATATCCATTCTGAGATATATTGCCATGCAACTTACCACCGTTCCGTTTACTATGACACGCTCCATCATTGTCATATTGCTTTGCATGATCATGTAGTTGACATTGTATTTGTGGCAAAGCCACCATTCATAATTCTTTCATACGTGTCACTCTTGATTCATTGCATATCCCGATACACCGCCGGAGGCATTCACATAGAGTCATATTTTGTTCCAGGTATTGAGTTGTAATTGTTGAGTTGTAAGAAAATAAAAGTGTGATGATCATCATTTTTAGAGCATTGTCCCAAGTGAAGAAAGGATGATGGAGACTATGATTCCCCCACAAGTCAGGATGAGACTCCGGACAAAAAAAAGAGGCCATAAAAAAGGAAAAAAGAAAAGGCCCAAATAAAAAATAAATAAAAAATGAGAGGAAAAGAGAGAAGGGACACTGTTACTATCCTTTTACCACACTTGTGCTTCAAAGTAGCACCATGATCTTCATGATAGAGAGTCTCCTATGATATCACTTTCATATACTAGTGGGAATTTTTCATTATAGAACTTGGCTTGTATATACCAATGACGGGCTTCCTCAAAATGCCCTAGGTCTTCATGAGCAAGCGAGTTGGATGCACACCCACTTATTTTCTTTTGTTGAGCTTTCATATACTTATAGCTCTAGTGCATCCGTTGCATGGCAATCCCTACTCACTCACATTGATATCTATTGATGGGCATCTCCATAGCCCGTTGATACGCCTAGTTGATGTGAGACTATCTTCTCCTTTTGTCTTCTCCACAACCACCATTCTATTCCACGTATAGTGCTATGTCCATGGCTCGCTCATGTATTGCGTGAAGATTGAAAAAGTTTGAGAACGTCAAAGTATGAAACAATTGCTTGGCTTGTCATCGAGGTTGTGCATGATTTAAATATTTTGTGTGGTGAAGATAGAGCATAGCCAGACTATATGATTTTGTAGGGATAACTTTCTTTGGCCATGTTATTTTGAGAAGACATAATTGCTTAGTTAGTATGCTTAAAGTATTATTATTTTTATGTCAATATTAAACTTTTGTCTTGAATCTTTCGGATCTGAATATTCATACCACAATTAAGAAGAATTACATTGAAATAATGCCAAGTAGCATTCCACGTCAAAAATTCTGTTTTTATCATTTACCTACTCGAGGACGAGCAGGAATTAAGCTTGGGGATACTTGATATGTCTCCAACGTATCTATAATTTTTTATTGTTCCATGCTATATTATCTTCTGTTTTGGACATTATTGGGCTTTATTATACACTTTTATATTATTTTTGGGACTAACCTATTAACCGGAGGCCCAGCCTAGAATTGTTGTTTTTCGCCTATTTCAGAGTTTTGCAGAAAAAGAATATCAAACGGAGTCCAAATGGAATGAAACCTTCGGGAACGTGATTTTTGGAACGAACGTGATCCAGAGGACTTGGACCCTACGTAAACATATCAACCAGGAGGCCATGAGGTAGGGGGCGCGCCTACCCCCCCCCCCCCCCCAAGTGCGCCTTCCACCCTCGTGGGCCCCCTGTTGCTCCACCGTCGTACTTCTTCCACCTATATATACCTACGTACCCCCAAACTACCAGATACGGAGCCAGAAACCTAATTCCACCGCCGCAACCTTGTGTACCCGTGAGATCCCATCTTGGGGCCTGTTCCGGAGCTCCGCCGGAGGGGGCATAGATCACGGAGGGCTTCTACATCAACACCATAGCCTCTCCGATGAAGTGTGAGTAGTTTACTTCAGACCTTCGGGTCTAGAGTTATTAGCTAGATGGCTTCTTCTCTCTTTTTGGATCTCAATACAATGTTCTCCCCCTCTCTTGTGGAGATCTATTCGATGTAATCTTCTTTTGCGGTGTGTTTGTTGAGACCGATGAATTGTGGGTTTATGATCAAGTTTATCTATGAACAATATTTGAATCTTCTGAATTCTTTTATGTATGATTGGTTATCTTTATAAGTCTCTTCGAATTATCAGTTTGGTTTGGCCTACTAGATTGATCTTTCTTGCAATGGGAGAAGTGCTTAGCTTTGGGTTCAATCTTGCGGTGTCCTTTCCCAAAGTGATGAGGGGCAGCAAGGCACGTATTGTATTGTTGCCATCGAGGATAACAAGATGGGGTTTATATCATATTGCATGAGTTTATCCCTCTACATCATGTCATCTTACTTAAAGCGTTACTCTGTTCTTTTGAACTTAATACTCTAGATGCATGTTGGATAGCGGTCGATGTGTGGAGTAATAGTAGTAGATGCAGGCAAGAGTCGGTCTACTCGTCTCGGACGTGATGCCTATATACATGATCATACATAGATATTCTCATAACTATGCTCAATTTTGTCAATTGCTCAACAGTAATTTGTTCACCCATCGTAAAATACTTATGCTCTTGAGAGAAGCCACTAGTGAAACCTATGGCCCCCGGGTCTATTTTCTATCATATTAATCTTCCAACACTTAGTTATTTTTATTGCCTTTTAATTTACTTTGCATCTTTATCATAAAAAATACCAAAAAAATTATCTTATCAGATCTCACTCTCGTAATTGACCGTGCAGGGATTGACAACCCCTTACCGCGTTGGTTGCGAGGATTTATTTGTTTGTGTAGGTGCGAGGGACTCGTGCGTGGCCTCCAACTGGATTGATACCTTGGTTCTCAAAAACTAAGGGAAATACTTACGCTACTTTGCTGCATCACCCTTTACTCTTCAAGGGGAAACCAACGCAGTGCTCAAGACATAGCAAGTACAAAGTGCCATCATCAGCAACAGTGAAGAATGATGGCTTTCCTTCTACGAGGTAGCGTTTAATCTTCTCAACTTGAGAGTCATATCCCTGAATTCTCTTGATGGAGTCCAAGAGATCTGGTTCGACAGCCAGGGTATTGAGGGAACCCTGGGAAACAACGTGAAGGTTCATCTTGCGGAATTCTGGAGGAGGGGGTGCAAGTGCACCAGGAGGAACAATATGGAGGTTCAACTTTCTGAATTCTTCAACAAGCGAGGGATGAACTTTTCAAACCTCGAGGTGATTGCAATATGACTTGCGGCTCAAAGCATCAGCCATTGCATTAGCCTTGCCTGGTGTATAGGAAATACCCAAGTCAAAATCTGCTACCATCTCCATCCATCTCTGCTGACGGAGGTTCAGGTCTGGCTGGGTAAACAGATACTTTAGACTTTGGTGGTCGGTGAAGATCTCACAGCGATTACCGAGAAGGTAATGTTGCCACTGTTTCAGTGCTTGTACGACAACAACAAGCTCGAGATCGTTAACTGGGTAGTTCTCTTCATGAGGGCGCAACTGACGAGAGGCATAAGCAATCACTCTGCGCTCTTGCATTAGGACACAGCCTAATCCTTGTCGTGAAGCATCGCAGTAAATGATGAAATCCTTCTTAGTATCTGGAGGAGCAAGCACTGGGGCAGAAGTCAGTTTGTCTTTGAGTGCTTGAAAACTTTCCTGACACTTTTCTGTCCAATCGAGCTTGACGCCTTTGTGAAGTAGACCAGTCAGGGGCTTGGCGATCTTGGAGAAGTTCTCGACAAATCAACGGCAATAGCTGGCGAGTCCGAGAAAACTTCTGACTTTCTTGACATTCTTCGGAGGAGTCCAATCGAGAATAGCCTGAACTCGCTCTGGGTTGACGGCAATACCATCCTTGGAGATGACATGCCCAAGGTAGGTCACTTCCGGTAGCCAGAATTCACACTTGGAATACTTAGCATATAGTTGATGTTCTCGAAGCTTTTCCAGAACAAGTCGAAGGTGTTCAGCATGTTCTTCTTTATTCTTGGAATATACAGGGATATCATCTAGATAAACCACGATGAACTTGTCGAGGTATTCCATGAATCTATAGTTCATCAGACGAGAGAATGTCGCTGGAGCATTTGTCAAACCAAAGGACATGACGGTGTACTCGTATGAACCATAGCGAGTAACGAAGGCGGTCTTGGGAATATCCTCTTCACGAACCCGAATCTGGTGGTAACCCAACCTCAAATCAAGTTTAGAGAATACTGAGGAACCAGCAAGCTGATCATATAGATCGTTGATTCGAGGAAGCGGATACTTATTGTGAATTGTTGCCTGGTTGATAGGTCGGTAATCTTGGACCAA
Source organism: Aegilops bicornis (assembly GCA_021605145.1). Taxonomy (NCBI): domain Eukaryota; kingdom Viridiplantae; phylum Streptophyta; class Magnoliopsida; order Poales; family Poaceae; genus Aegilops; species Aegilops bicornis. Next base: position 565,062,108 of record CM038672.1, on the reverse strand, counting down.
ACGATTAGTTCCATCCTTCCTCTTGACAAAGAGAGAAGGTGCTCCCCAAGTAGAGGAACTAGGACGAATGAATCCCTTGTGAACAGATTTGTCGATTTCCTCCTTGAGCTCAAGGAGTTCATGTGGCGGCATCTTGTATGGCCGCTTGGCAATAGGAGTAGTACCCGGCTTCAAGTCTATGATGAATTCAACAGCTCTAGCAGGGGGTATTCCTGGAAGTTCTTCTGGAAAGACATCTTCAAAATCACGAACGACTGGAATGTTCTCTATTCCCTCAAGAGGTGAAGCATTCAATGCATTTAGAACATATATCTGATTCTCGGCATCCTGGACCATCTGAGTTGAGTAGTTGATCAACTGGCCAGAAGGATGAGTGAGCTATACTGTCTAGGCGGCACAGTCGATCTTAGCATTATGGGGTGTTAACAAATCGATACCAAGAATGATGTCTATGTTGGATGGTCCGAGCACAATGAGAGAAGCCAGAAAAAGTAGACCTCCAATCTCGATTTGGTTGTGAGGGCTTACCATTGTGGTTTGCCACTTGGATCCCGGGGACTGAACCATTAGAGGAGTGGGTAATTTTTCCAGGTACAACTCATGTGACTGAGCAAATTGTTGGGACATAAAAGCATGCGATGCCCCTGAATCAAAGAGAACAGAGGCTGGTACTGAATTCATAGATAGAGTTCCTAGCACGATAGTCGGTTCCTTCTGAGTCTTTTCAGCATCGTCGTGATTGGCATGGCCAAGTACAACAACAGGTGGTACGATATTACGGTTTCTGAGTCGAGGTTTCGACAACCCTTCTTCTGATCAATGAGGGCGTGGTGCATCCCGAGGCCCGACCACAGTGACAATCAAGGGTAAGGTGTCCTGGATGTCCACACTTGTGGCATAAGCCATCATTATGGGGAGGAGCCACAATATTGGACTGTGCACCCTGAATTGTTAGCTGTCTCGGTGGCGGAGGTAGACGAGGTGCAACATAAGACGGCCTTGGTGTTGGATCAGGTCGGTGATGAACATTGTGTGGGATCCAGACTCAATGTTTCTGAGCAGGCTGACTCGAGGATGGGGCAGCATCTCGAGTACGCTCGAGCGATTCCTGGTACTCAGTCAGGCAAGTTTCAGTTCAGAAAGCTTGGCTGACAAGTGTCGCAAAGTCTGCACAATCATGAGCAACAAGTGCAAGCTTTATATCGGGACACCGTCCTTCACGGAATTTCTCTTGCTTGCGGGCATCAGTGCAGACGTCATCCGCAGCATAGCGAGATAATTCAAGGAACTTCCTCTGATATTCATCCACAGTCATTGTGTCCTGTGAGAGTTTGCGGAACTCCTTCTTCTTCTGGTCCATCAGACCTTGAGGAATATGTCGTGCACGGAAGGTTGACTGAAATTCTTGCCAAGTGGTTACAGTCTCTGCAGGCAGCATACCCCTATGGCTTTCCCGCCATTGAGCAGCTGGACCCTTCAAGTGGAATGTCGCAAATGTGACGTAACTGGCAGGGGCAATATTAGCTGACTCCGTCTCAAACATGATGTAACGAAGCCAATCATCAGCACCCACAGGATTGATGGAGTTGTGGAAAATGGACAGGTTGAGGCGCACAAATTCTGGCAGTGTTATTGGGGCAGGCTGTTGATGAGCATTCTGGTTTGGAAACTGGGCCATTACCCCAGTCATAAACTGACGATTCAGCTCAAATTATTGCAACATTGCGGCAATATAAGGTGGAGGTGGAGGATCGTCAGCCATCCTGCTAAAAACATCAGGGAGTAGCTTTAACGAGAGGTTGGAGTAGGTGTATGGAGTCATTCATGATGTAACTTGAACAATGAGCAAAGGCGCAGTATGTACAAAGCGGTAGTCATTAAAGACATACAAATACATATACAGAGCCAATTACACGTTGTTAGTATGAGTTCGGGCAAGAGAATCATCCTAGACATACTAGGCAGCACGCTGGCACGCGATGGATGGATACAACAAAGAGACATAGCAAAGGCTACATCCACGTCGGAGAAAACCACTAGAGCGAGGAATCTGCAGGGGCGACGCAGGGTGCCCTCGATAAAAAGATCCTGCGGCCCGTGAACAATGTGAAGCAGATCCTGGCTCTCAATTCAAGAAAGGCGTAAGACGAATCTCCAGATGGATGTGATCACGAGATCCTATAGTTAGAGTTAGTAAAATCATTTAACCTTAATAGAAGAGAGATCAGAGTCCCAGAGTAAAGGTCGAGGAGTAAAAGATCCTAATACCACCCAATGACGATGTGGGCCCGTAAGCCACACAGCCATGTTAGTAAAACCATTTTTCAAAGACTAGACTCAACTTCGGCCAAGGAGTTGGAAAGGGGGTTCCTACAGGTAGTCAGCTCTGATACCAACTTGTGACGCCCCCGATTCGACCATACACTAATCATGCACGCAAATGTGTACGCCCAAGATTAGGGACTCACGGGAAGATATCACAACACAACTCTAGACACAAATTAAAATAATACAAGCTTTATATTACAAGCCAGGGGCCTCGAGGGCTCGAATACAAGCTCGATACACAAGCGTCAGCGGAAGCGACAATATCTGAGTACATACATAAGTTAGACAAGCATGCCTTAAGAAGGCTAGCACAAACATCAACGATCGAAGAGGCAAGGCCTCCTGCCTGGGACCTCCTAACTACTCCTGGTCGTCGGCGGTCTCCACGTAGTAGTATCCATCAGCGGTGGCTTCTGGCTCCAGGGATCCACCATTTGGTTGCATCAACCGGAAAGAAGAAGGAAGGGGGAAAAAGTAGCAAAGCAACTGTGAGTACTCATCCAAAGTACTCGCAACTGTGAACGTAAGAGGGACCACCCTTGAGGTTCACACTTGATGTGTTGCACGACAGAGCTGTATCGGGAATGGTGAAAGAGGAAATCACCCTCGATGACCATGACCGAATAGCTACAATACAGAATTATAATCAGGAGTGCGTTATGAGGGATCACCCTCGGCACTCGATAGTAGTTCTGCAGAGTCGAGCAACAAAAGGGGCATGATGTGATGTGAGGTGTCGGGCTCTGGGCGTCAATCACGTTGATCGAGTCATCGATGATGAAGCAGGGGCAACAAGGACAAGGTGGGGGTCACTGATGGATCACTATCCAACCTATACTAAGTAGTTTAGGATAAGCAGGTAGGTAACAATAAGCAGGTTACAAAAGAAGGCTATGCATCAGAATAGGAGCAATCAAATACAGTAGCAAAATCTAATGCAAGCATGAGAGAATGGAATGGGCGATATTGGGATGATCAAAGGGGGGGCTTGCCTGGAAGCTCCACTGAAAGGGAAGAAGGGGTCGTCGTCGACGTAGTCGAACACAGCGGCATCGGTAGCGGTCACGGGGTCTAACGAAGAGAAGAGGAGGAAGAAACAGTAAATACATAGCAAGCAAGTGCATAACAGGAAAACGTGCAGAGCTAGACGTGTTCTAACGCAGCGTTAGGCGATACTGGCGAAGGGGGAAAACATCCGGGGAAGTTTTCCCGGTTTCGGACGTCTGTCAGACAGATGAACCGGAGGAGAAAAGTTGCATGTTCACTGTGCTAGGAACATGTGGCCGACAAATGGACCGCGTGTTCGGATTCGTCTCATCGTTATGAGCAACTTTCATGTAGAAAACTTTTTCATCCGAGTTAAGGATTATTTTATATTATTTTTCAAAGTTTTAAACATTTTCTGAAATTATTATTAATTCAAAATTGGAATTATTACGTCAGCCTGACGTCATCATGATGTCGCCAGTCAACAGAGCGTTGGCTGGTCAAACTGATGTGTGGGATCCGCTGTCATAGTCATAGTTTAATTAACAGTTATTAATTAACTAAACCAGTTAATTAGGTAAATTAAAAAGAAGTAATTAAGTTAAGTTATTAATTAAACTAATTAATTAATATTATTATTATTAATGTTATATTTTTGTAAACTTTTTTTAACAGGGGCGTGGGCCCCTAATGTCAGTGGCCTAGGGGGCCTTAGCGGGGCGGGCGAAACGGGTGCGGGCGTGGTTTCCCGTGTGCGCCCAAGGCCACCAGGAGGCGGCGACACCGGCCACGGCAGAGGCTGGCAGCAGCGCGATCTTGGCTGGCGCGTGGCGTGGGCGCGGACGGGACAAGACGCGACGAGCGTGGCGAAACGGACGAAGCGGCGAGCACCGTGCGGTCTTGTGCGCGAGCGAGGGCGTGGTGACGCGCCGGAGGTGGCGGGGCTGTAGGACGCGGCACGCGGTCAAGGCGGCCCGGTGTGCACGCGGAGCACGGCGACCGCGACGACGGACAGGGGGAGGGGAGGACGACCGGGGTCCTCACCGGCGTTGGTGAGCAGGGGGCGTCGAGGCGTGTTGGCGACCGTTGGGGAGGAGGACGGGGACGGTCCGACGAGGTCGTGGCTCCGGCGAGGAGGGCTCCGAGCGGTGGTGGCGTCGGGGTCGAGCCCGAGTTCCAGATCGGGAACGGGGCGGCGCAGACGGGCGTTGGGGGGTTGGCTCGAGGGCGAGGTGAGGTAGCGATGTTGAGGTGGGCGCCGCCGCTCGGGCTGGCGGCGGCCGAGGCGAAGCGGGCGGGGTCAAGGCAGCGATGGTGGGGTAGGCCAGCGAGGGGCGAGGAAGCCGCTCGGGGGGGGGGGGGACGGGTACGAGGCCAACGGCGAGCGGTGTCGGCCAGCGCCGGGATTGGGAGCAGGGGCCGATCCAGATCCAGGCTAGGGGAGTAAACGAGAGAGTGGGGGATCGTGCGGGGGGGGAGTGGGGTGACTCTAGGGTTTCATTTCCACCGGGGGGGTTATAGCCAGGGGGTGAGGGGGCTGCGTGGGCCGGCCTGGGGGATTACCTGGGCCGAGGCCCAGTGAGGGACGGGGGCCTCTCCCCTTTTTTGCTGCTTGTTTTCACCTTTACTTTTATATACTTTGTCGTTTGATTAAATTTTGAAAATGAAACTGAACGTGATTGGATCATTGCAAGGTTAAACAACAGGAAACGCGATGATGTGGCATCACTAGCATGGGATTACTGTACCATAATTATCCGGGTGTTACAGCTTTTGTCATTTGAGAGCAACCCACCTCCAAAGCTTTTTAGATAGAGATCCTTGCGAGGACATAGCCCAAAACACCCAAAGCCAAAGAGTGTTAGGCATCACTGAAGTCTTTCTGTCCACATGATCTGAAGACTTGTTACACTTGAGGACTGTGAATCCTCCAGCTGGTTAGGTGTGACGTTCTGAGCATCCAAGAGCCATTGTGGATTTCCGATTGAACGAGGTGCATGAAGGTTTGGAAGTCTACCTTGAAGACTTACCAGAGTGATTGGGTGAGGACTAAGGCTATGTTTGGTTGAGCTTTTGCACCCAACTTCTGGCTTTTGGAAGCTATAAGCTAACCAAAGGGGGAGAAAAGAGAAGCAGAAGTAGCAAAAGCTAGTGCATTCCCGTAGTGTATTTTCATAGCAGCGAAACCCCCAACTTCAGTCGTGCACTTTTAGCTGTCCCCTGGAAGTTTAGTCGTATTTACCCACGTTTGCCACTCGCAAGTGAAAAACGATTGGGCCTATTCCTCCCGAGTGAGACATCCAGCAGCACACATGACCCCTCGTTCTCCCCATCCACCCAAACAATGTTTAGCTAGGTGTCTTTTTTTGTATGGTGCATGTGTATTGTAATAATATTATGGGATCACTATCTATTTTATGCAACATCAAAGTATAGTCGTTTGCGTATATGTTAGCAATGAATGGCCTGAATTGTAATTTTTCTCCTTTGAAAAATGATAGTTCAGTTACCTACAAATGTATATATCAACGCTTTACGATCAATCAGCATATAAACAAACTCACTCGGGTCTCGGGGCATTACATGCACAATTCACAGCCACATCTACAATTTCACAGTCATTTTAACCAAACAGCCTCCAGCTTTTCTACAGCAGCATTTTCACAGCAGCTTCTTCACAACAGCTTTTCCACAACAGCTTTTTCAGAATCTGCAGCTCAACCAAACACAGCCTAAGTGTACTTAGCTCAAAGGGAATAAGGTGAAGATGCGGTCTTCTGAGTTAAATCTCAGCCTTCCTAACCAGACGTACAGTTGTCACAGCAACTGGAACTGGTCTACCAAATCCTTGTCCTCACCAAGCAACTGGTTCTATCCTTCCCATCTCTTTACTTTACAGTTTGTATTCGTGAAGTCATTGCCTGCTTGCATGATCTGATTGGCTTCACTGTGTGAAGACTGTTTGTTGTTTGGCTTCATATTATCTTCCATCCAGATCCATACTACCTAGCTGTTGATAGTCTTCGTACTTTCACTTCATTGCTTACTTGACTATGGCTTGTCTAGTGTAGTCTACCTTCCGCTGCATATCAATAGGCTAAGTTCTACAGTTTATCTTCAAATCCCCCGTGTTTTGAAGACTTTCATAAAAATCGCCTATTCACCCCCCACTAGTCGATAACTAGCACTTTTAGTGTGTCCATGTACCCTCGTAGACCGAAAGCGGAAGCGTTTAGTAACGTGGTTGATGTAGTCAAACGTCTTCGCGATCCAACCGATCCAAGTACCGAACGTACGGCACCTCCGCGATTAGCACAAGTTCAGCTCAGTGACGTCCCTCAAACTCTTGATCCAGTTGAGGCCAAGGGAGAGTTCCGTCAGCACGACGGCATGGTGACGGTGATGATGAAGTTACCAACACAGGGCTTCGCCTAAGCGCTACGACGATATGACTGAGGTGTATAACTGTGCAGGGGGGCATCGGACACGGCTAAAAGATCAACTTGTGTCTTCTAGGGTGCCCCCCTTCCCACGTACATAAAGGAGGAAGGAGCGGAGGCCGGCCGACCCCTAGGGCGCGCCCAAGAGGGGAGTCCTACTAGGACTAGGACTCGTAGTCCTAGTAGGATTCTACCAAAAGGGAGAGACGGGAAGGAAGGAGAGGGAGAGAAGGAGAAGGAAAGAGGGGGGCGCCGCCCCCTCCCTAGTCCAATTCGGACTAGCCCATGGGGGGGCTACCCTTGTGGCCCTTCCTCTCTCTCCCCTAAGGCCCATGAAAGCCCATTAGTTCCCCCGAGGTGTGACGCCCCCGATTCAATCGTACACTAATCATGCACGCAAATGTGTACGATCAAGATCAGGGACTCACGGGAAGATATCACAACACAACTCTAAAACATAAATAAGTCATACAAGCATCATAATACAAGCCAGGGGCCTCGAGGGCTCGAATACAAGTGCTCGATCATAGACAAGTCAGCGGAAGCAACAATATCTGAGTACATACATAAGTTAAACAAGTTTGCCTTAAGAAGGCTAGCACAAACTGGGATACAGATCGAAGATACGCAGGCCTCCTGCAGGATCCTCCTAAACTACTCACTGGTCGCCGCCGCCGGGCTGCACGTAGTAGTAGGCACCTCTGGTGTAGTAGTCGCCATCGACGGTGGCATCGCTCTGGGCTCCATCGTCAGTCGCAGCAATCGGGTAGAGATAGGGGGAAAGGGGAACAAGGCAACCGTGAGTACTCATCCAAAGTACTACTTAAGCAAGGAGCTACACTACATATGCATGGATATATGTGTAAAGGGCCATATCGGTGGACCGAAGCTGAGAATGCCGTAATAAGAGGGGATAGCTAATCACCGTCAAGACTACGCTTCAGCAGCCTCCGTCTTGGACATGTAGAAGAGAGTAGACTGAAGTCCTCAAAGTAGCATCACAGAAGCATAATCCTACCCGCGATCCCCTCCTTGTAACCTTGAGAGAGCGACTACCGGGTTGTATCCGCACTTGGAAGGGTGTGTTTTATTAAGTATCCAGTTCTAGTTGTCATAAGGTCAAGGTACAACTCCAAGTCGCCCCATTACCGAAGATCACGGCTATTCAAATAGATTAACTTCCCTATAGGGTGCACCACATAACCCAACACGCTTGATCCCATTTGGCGGACACACTTTTTGGGTCATGCCCGGCCGGAAGATCAACACGTCGCAGCCCGACCTAGGCCAACAGAGCGGTCAAGACGCCGGTTCAAACCTAAGCGCCCAGGGTCCGGGCCCATCGCCTTAGCACACACCCGCACGCTATAACGCGGCCGGAAGCAGACCTAGCAACCTACGTTACAAAGGAAGTCACGTTACGCGGTCCAATCTGGTGCACGCCGCTCAGTCGCTGACGTCGCGAAGGCTTCGGCTGATACCACGACGTCGAGTGCCCATAATTGTTCCCGCGTAGTTGGTTAGTGCGTATAGACCAAATGGCCAGACTCAGATCAAATACCAAGATCTCGTTAAGCGTGTTAAGTATCCGCGAACGCCGACTAGGGCCAGGCCCACCTCTCTCCTAGGTGGTCTCAACCTGCCATGTCGCTCATACAAAGTAACAATCGGGGCCGTCGGGAACCCAGGCCCACCTCTCTACCGGGATGGAGCCACCGTCTGCTCAGCCCCCATCTCCGAACAATATCACGGTAATGTAATAGTGTAAAGTATATAGTATATGCCCGTGATCACCTCCGAAGTGATCACAGTCCGATAGTATAGCATGGCGTAAGACGGACAAGAGTGTAGGGCCACAGATGGAACACTAGCATCCTATACTAAGCGAGAGGATAGCGGTAAAGGTAACTGTGAGTAGCAAGGACAAGGCTATGCAGCGGTATAGGATTAAGCGAAAGCGATAACATGCTACACTACTCTAATGCAAGCGGTATAGAGAAGAGTAGGCGATATCACGGTGATCAAAGGGTGGGCTTGCCTGGTTGCTCTGGCAAGAGAGAGTCGCCAACACCGTGAGTCGTCTTTGGGTAACAGCAACGTCGGTCTCGGTGTCTAAGCGGAAGAAGAGGGGAAGAAACAATAAATACATAGCAAGCAAGTGCATAACAGACAACAAGCGAGCTAGACGTGTTCTAACGCGGTATGAGGTGATCTGGGTGAAGGGGAAACATCAGGAAAGTATTCCTGGTGTTTCGCGTTTTCGGGCAGAGGAGCCGGAGGGAGAAAGTTGCGTGTTTGCTATGCTAGGGATGTGTAGCGGACGAACGGGCTGTGTATCCGGAATCGTCTCGTCCTTCTGAGCAACTATCATGTTGAAAATAATTTAATCCGAGTTACGGATTAAAAGTTGTGATTTTCTAAAGATTTTATTAATTTCTAGAATTTAATTAATTATTTAAATAAATTCGAAAAATGGATAAATGACATCGACATGATGTCATGTTGACGTCACCGATCAGCGAGGTTGGTAGTCAACTTGACCAGTGGGTCCCACTGGTCAGTGACACATTTTAATTAAATAGATTAATTAAATTAATCAAAATTAATTAGTGGGTGGGCCTCACTGTCATACTAATTAATTAACTAATTAACAGTAGTTAATTAAGTTAATTAATCATTAGGTTAATTAATCTTGATTGGTTAATTTAATCAGAATTAATTAAGTTAATTAATTAAGTTAATTAATTATTTTTATTATTTATTATCATATTTTATTATTATTATTTTAATTCCTTTTTTTAATTAAAACGTTATGGGGCATGGGCCCCTCGTGTCATTGGCCCATGGCCTTAGCGGTGTCTTGGCGCTTAACGGCGCGTGCCTTTGTCGAGTCACAGGCGCGGCACGGGCGCTGGGCCGACGCTGGCGCGGAGGCCGCAACGACGAAGGGCTAGCGGGAGGAGAGAGGTCGCAGGAGGCGGCAATCCGGGGCACTAGGCGAGGTCATGGCCTCATGGGCGCCAGGCAGTGCACGGCGGCGGCATCGGAAGCAGAGCCGCGGCTGGGGTAAGCCACGACAGCAGAGCAGCAAGGCTCCATCGGGGCGGTCGGGTTGGCGCGGGCGTCGGTGCGAGGAAGCAACAACGGGGAGGTGGCTGGCCGGAGCGGGGCGGGCATGGAGTCGGACAGCGGGCATGTCGCGCGCGACGAACGGCGCCGGGCAAGGAGGAAGAGGAGGGAAGGACGGCGGCTCACCGGGCCCTATAGATGTGCATACGCGGGCTCAGGGAGGAGTGCGAGGACGGGCGAGGTCGAGGCGGCGGTGCTCCGGTGAGATGGTCCGGCGAGGAGGATGACGTGCGGCGCGAGGTGGGGATGGGGACGACATGCGTTGAGGGAAGCAGGCCGGCGCTCTGGGCGGCGGCGGCCAACGGCGACAGGCGGCGCGGTCGTCGAGGTGGTCTTCGGGCCACGCCGGCGAGAGGCTTCAAAGACCGAAGGCAGGCGAAGCCCCGCCCCAGTCACGATCCGGATCGAGGGAAGAGAGCGAGGAGTGGGGGGTCGTGAGGAGTGACGTCTTGGCGAGGTGGGGAATGAGGGAGAGATGGGGATCGATCTAGGGTTTGCCACGGTGGGGGGGTTAAGCAGGGGTGGGGGCCGATTGGGCTAGTGGCTGGCCGGCTGGGCCGTTGGCCCAGTAGGCTGGGCAGCCTTTTTTTTGTATTTTAGTTTTCACTTCTTTTTTGTTTTATTTTGTTCCTCATTTTATTTTAGTTTGCTAAAGTACAAAAATGATCCCTAACTTAGTACTACCACTAAACCCACTGCGATAAAAAGTTTAACACCTAAATAGAATAGTTTAACATTTTATTAATTATCAAAGGCATTTCAATAAAAAAAAATTACCACTGTTTTATTCATTTTAGAGTATTTAAAGATTTTATATAAGTGTGGTTTCTCCATCATAATTATCCATGATTTATTTGTATCCACCCGAACATTTAGTTCTAATTTTTGGAAACTTTTATTGTTGTCATTAATTTGAGTTTGAATTTTGAACGGTTTCGAATTATTGCGAGGACAGCAACAGTAACCGAGGTTTCATGGCACGATTAGCGTGGGATTACTGTAGCCTAATTATCCAAGGCGTCTGCACGGGGTTCCGATAACCCCCGACACTCAGATAGTCATCCGATACCCTCGGAACTCATCCGGTGTCGAATAACATCATCCAATATATCATTATTTATGTCTCGACCATTCCGAGACTCCTCGTCATGTCCGTGATCTCATCCGGGACACCGAACTATCTTCGGTCATCAAAACACATAACTCATAATACAAATCGTCATCGAACGTTAAGCGTGCGGACCCTACGGGTTCGAGAACTATGTAGACATGACCGAGACACATCTCAGGTCAATAACCAATAGCGGAACCTGGATGCTCATATTGGCTCATACATATTCTACAAATATCTTTATCGATCAAACCGCATAACAACATACGTTGTTCCCTTTGTCATCAGTATGTTACTTGCTCGAGATTCGATCGTCGGTATCATCATACCTAGTTCAATTTCGTTACCAGCAAGTCTCTTTACTCATTTCGTAATGCATCATCCCGCAACTAACTCATTAATCACATTTCTTGCAAGGCTTACAGTGATGTGCATTACTGAGAGGGCCCAGAGATACCTCTCCGATACTCGGAGTGACAAATCCAAAGCTCGATCTATGCCAACTCAACAAACACCATCGGAGACACCTGTAGAACATCTTTATAATCGCCCAGTTACGTTGTGATGTTTGATAGCACACTATGTGTTCCTCCGGTATTCGGGAGTTGCATAATCTCATAGTCATAGGAACATGTATAAGTCATGAAGAAAGCAATAGCAATAAACTAAACGATCATAGTGCCAAGCTAACGGATGGGTCTTGTCCATCACATCATTCTCCAATGATGTGATCCCGTTCATCAAATGACAACACATGTCTATGGCTAGGAAACTTAACCATCTTTGATTAACGAGCTAGTCAAGTAGAGGCATACTAGGGACACTCTGTTTGTCTATGTATTCACACATGTACTAAGTTTCCGGTTAATACAATTCTAGCATGAATAATAAACATTTATCATGATATAAGGAAATATAAATAAAAACTTTATTATTGCCTCCAGGGCATATTTCCTTCAACTAGTTGCCAGACGAGGGTGGACTTCCAACTAGGACGATGACAAACTACGAGCCCAGTTGTGAGTCAAGCATGGACTTGCATCTGGGATGAAAAACAGAACATATGCCCGATTGCTAGTCGAGGCAGGACTGGCAACCAGAACAAGTACAAAATTATGAGCTCAGTTGTGAGTCAAGGGTGGACTTACAACTAGGATGAAACAGACTACTGTCCTAGTTGCGAGTTAAGGACAGACTTGCAATTGCGACAACTACCCATAACTACGATGCCATTTGTGAGTCAAGGGTGGATTTGCAACTAGGACAGTAATAGACTATGAGCCCAGTTGCGAGTCGGGCATGGACTAGCAAATGGTATGAAAAAAATACATACCTAGTAGCAAGTCGAGGGTGTACTTGCAACTGGGGCAACTAAGAGCCCATTTGCGAGTCATGGGTGGACTTACAACTGGGACAACTACGAAACTACGAGGCTAGTTGCGAGTCAAGAGCCGACTTAAAACTGGAATGAAAAAAACTATAGGCCCAGCTACGAGTCAAAGGTGGACTTGCAACTGTGATAAAAAACAAAACCAAAAGCACATGCTCTAGTTGCGAGTTGAGGTGGGCTGGCAACTCAAATAATTACGAGCCTAGTTGCGAGTCGAGGGTGAATTTGCAACTGAGACAACTACGAAACTATGAGGCCAGTTGTGAGTCAGGGGTCGACTTGCAACTGGGATGAAACAAACTATGGGTCGATTCTATGAAGTTAAGATGGACCTACAACTGGGATGAAAACCAAAGCATGGGCCGAGTTGCATGTCATGGGTAGGGTTGAAAATGGGATGAAACAAACTACATGCCTAGTTGGGAGTCAAGAGTGCACTTTTAACTGGGACAACTACACAAAACAACAATACAAGTTTCGAGTCAAGGATGGACTTGCAGCTGGGACAACTACACAAAACTACACTAGGAGTTGTGAGTCGAGGGTGAACTTGCAACTGGGAAAACAATAAAACTATGTTCCTAGTTGTGAGTCGAAGGTGGACTTGCAACTGGGACAACTACAAAACTACGAGCCAAGTTGCGTGTCAAGGGAGGACTTTTCAACTAGGATGAAACAAACTATGGGTTTAGTTGCAAGCTTAGTTGTGAGGGTAAACTTGTAACATGGATAACTACACAAAACTACGATACTATTTGCGAGTCGAGGGTGGACTCGCAACTGGGACAATAAGAAAATCTGAGCCCGATTCTTGAGTCAAGCCTGAACTTGCAACTGGGATGAAAAATAAAACATATGTCCAGTTGAGAGTCAAGGGTGGACTTGTCACTGGGACAACTATGAACGAGCACACAGTTGTGAGCCAATGGTGGACTTGCAACTAGGATGAAACAAACTATGAGCCTAGTTGTGAGTCAAGGGCGGACTTGCAACTGGGACAAACTACACAAAACAACAATACAAGTTTCGAGTCAAGGATGGACTTGCAGCTGGGACAACTACACAAAACTACACTGGGAGTTGTGAGTCGAGGGTGAACTTGCAACTGGGACAACAATAAAACTATGTGCCTAGTTGTGAGTCGAAGGTGGACTTGCAACTGGGACAACTACAAAACTACGAGCCTAGTTGCGTGTCAAGGGAGGACTTTTCAACTAGGATGAAACAAACTATGGGTTTAGTTGCAAGCTTAGTTGTGAGGGTAAACTTGTAACATGGATAACTACACAAAACTACGATACTATTTGCAAGTCGAGGGTGGACTAGAAACAGGGACAAGAAGAAAAAATGAGACCAGTTGCGAGTCAAGCACGGACTTGCAATTGGGATGAAAAATAAAACATATGTCCAGTTGAGAGTCAAGGGTGGACTTGTCACTGGGACAACTATGAACGAGCACACAGTTGTGAGTCAATGGTGGACTTGCAACTAGGATGAAACAAACTACGAGCCTAGTTGTGAGTCAAGGGCGGACTTGCAACTGGGACAAACTACACAAAACTACAATACCATTTGTTGGCCGAGAGTGGACTTGCAACTGGAACAATAACAAACCGCGAGCCCAATTGCGAGTCGAGTGTGGACTTACAACTGGGATGAAAAAAAGACACATGTCCAACTGTGAGTCGAGGGTGGACTTGCAACTGGGACAATTACAAGCCCATTTGCGAGTTGTGGGTGGACTTGCAAGTGGGACTATTACGAGCCCATTTGTGAGTTGAGCATGGACTTACAACTGGGACAACTATGAAACTATGAGCACGGTTGAGAGTGAAGGGTCGACTTGCAACTAGGATGAAACTATGGGCCCAGTTGTGAGTGGAGGATGAACGTGCAACTGGGATGGAAAACAAAATCATAGGCTTTAGTTGCAAGTTGAGGGTGGGCTTGCAACTCGAAAAACTATGAACCCACTTGTGAGTCGACGGTGGACTTGCAACTAGGACAACTACGAAACTATGAGCCGTTGCGAATTAAGGGTTGACTTGCAACTAGGATGAAACAATTTATGGGCCCAATTGTGAGTTAAGGGTGGACCTGCAACTGCGATGGAAATGAAAATACATGTGGAGTTGTGAGTCAACAATGAGCTTGCAGCTAGGATGAAACAAAATGTGGGCCCATCAACAAGTGGAGGATGGACTTGTAACTAGGATAGCTATGAGCCCACTTGCGAGTCAACAGTGGACTTGCAACTGAGATAAGTACTAAATTATGAGCCCAGTTGCGAGTCAAGGGCCGACTTAAAACTAGGATGAAATAATCTACGGGCCCAGCTGCGACTTAAGGGTGGACTCGCAACTCGGGTAAAAACCAAAATACATATGGAGTTGCAAGTCAAGGATAGGCTTGCTGCTAGGGTGAAACAAATTATGGGCCTAGTTATACGATGAGGATGGATATGCAACCCAGACAACTACACAAAACTACGATATGAGTTGCGAGTCAAAGGTGGACTTACAAGCTGGGATGAAAAACAAACAACATTCCTAGTTGTGAGTCAAGGAAAAAGAAAAGAAAATATAAAAGCAAAATAAAAAACTGAACCGCAGCTCAACGCGATGAAGAGAGACCAGTGAGTCATGCAATTTTGAGGCTGTATGGGGACACCGCAGCTTAACGGACACAGAGCTGAACCACACTCACAACAAGGAGTGAAAAAGCTGAACTCGCACAAAATCAAAACTAACAGAACCCGGCAATGGATACGAGCCCCCAAACACCCCAATGAGCGATGACATAGCCAGCCGAAAACGAACACAAGCTGCCAAACGGGCCGATAGCACGACACAGATCAATGCGTTGCACAAAAATTCAGCAACAAAATTGTATGATTACAAATTTAGATGAGATTGCACGAATCGCACACATACAATTATGTGTCGAATGGCAAACATATAAATGACCAATCATATTATCCGACAAAAGTTATAAAGAAAAAAAATGTTTCTACGGATCTCGACTTGAAATGTTGTGCCTATATATATGACACAAAAAGAGAAAATAAAAATAAAAATCTTTAATAAAATTGGAACAAAAACAGAGGCCCTAAAATAGCGGTGGACTTGTCTCTTCCACTTATATAACGGGTGCTTGACTGTTCAACTTCAACATGAAAACGACCCCGAAAACAGCCCAAACAAACCGGCCGTGAAACACTTGGCAATCAAACAAGTGATGCACCATGAAAAAAATAAAAATATTACAAATAAAGTGAAAATATGTTCATAAATTTAACAGAATAGTCCTAAAATAAAAAAAAATCACAAATTTAAAGAAGTGTTCACAAATTTTGTGCATGAGTTAGAAAAAATGAGGAAAAAAGATTTGTGCACAACGGGTGAAACATAAAAATGAGTAGGGGTTGGATTAATTGCATGTATAGGACATGTAGCTGGATCGTGATCGGAAAAGTTGCGTATTAAGGATGTACATGCAACTAGGTGATTGGATTTGCTGGAATCTGCATCGTCCCAATAATAAAGAAGAATGATGATATGCATTATTTATGGCTGCTAAGCAGGGTGGATGCAGACAACTCTTGTATAAAGCTAGAGAATAACTGCATCATACCTATCAAAGATACCGATGTAAACTTTGTGACTGGGTCACCATGCTCTAGAAAATCAGTATTCCGTATGGAGAGATCGCCACTGGTATCAAGGTCAGACGTAGAGCTTGTCAAGAGTTTCATGTATGTGGGAAACAACAAATTCCCACATTTCATAATGAATCACATAGAGGATACTGTCACTAGAGAATACACGAAGGATATGTCGTTACACGAACAGGTGGGTTTCAGAGTTACCGCAACAATTTTAGCAATAGCAGGATTGTTTGTTGTAAATGGAAGCAAAATTGCATTCCCGTGAGATCATTCCTAGTCTTGTTGATCCAACCGAGATATTCCATCCGTTCTAAAATAGATGACCTAACTTTGTACTAAAGTTAGTACGAAGTTGGGTCATCTATTTTGAAACGGAGGGAGTACATTCGTTGAACTGGTCGCAATATGTGAGGAAGCAAACTCTGGAGGAG
The DNA here is from genome assembly GCA_021605145.1 of Aegilops bicornis. Lineage (NCBI taxonomy): Eukaryota > Viridiplantae > Streptophyta > Magnoliopsida > Poales > Poaceae > Aegilops > Aegilops bicornis. The sequence continues at coordinate 565,045,625 of CM038672.1, read as the reverse complement.
GCAAGGTGTGCCCAGGCTCAAATTATGGCAAAGTGCCCACATATGAAGCTTCGCGACTGTCCATCATATCTGCAGGCAAATAACAAGAGCATGTTCGATATGGTTATATGACAATGATTATTTAAGAACACACCAAAAAACATTGCTTCCTTCTAATTATACAGTTTGCAGGTTCACTATCTGGACAATCTAAAAACAAGCTGCATCAACATATCTGATAATGTGTTTCCACGGGCTTCCCTCTTCACCCAAGATGTGGTTCAACAGTTAATAGAGGAGGACACTATCTATGTAGAAGGGTGAAGTAGCCGGCTTTTTGGGAAACACCAGGTAATCCACCGAATTACATATCTTAGTTGTACAACCATCATCTGGGCATGTAGTAGCAACTCTCTTGTTTTTTTTGAGGAACTAGCAGGAGCACTGCCTTTTCTTATAGAAGGAAAACAGAAGCGCAATTTACAGGGGGCGCACGTTTTTAGGGAACGTTGCAAAAACCAAAAAATGGCCCATAAGCATGAACCATGTAAAACCCAGCACATACTCAGCCTATGCCGACAGATGGCAAGGCCCCAACGAAAGCCATATCCCGTTGCTTTATGTTTTCGAAAGCTAGTAGAGCAACCTCGCGATGAGTCATCCGTTGTCCTGTGAAAACGCGTCTGTTTCTCTCTTTCCAGATAGCCCAAATTGTGTAGATGATCCTCCTGCTCCTCCGTATCCTGTTCACACTTCAAAGAATCACACCTAGTTTGTTGTTCTAGATTGACCAGACAAGGGAAACATATTTTAGAATCGTTGAACAATAAGAGAAAGAGGGAGGCACTGAACGCCAGCGAATTACTGGATGAAAGAAGAAGCATTGAGAAGCGCATGTAGAAGATTTGTTTCACGGTGCATCTACTTGATCAAGCACATTGATTATATAAATGATACAAACTCGTAGACCTATTTTGCGGTAGAAACCTTGTTTAAACTTCCAAATGTTTGGTATTTTTTGTAATGATTCCTAATATATTGTATGGTTGCACAATGCCATTTTAAATCCAATAACTACCAGGAGTGGGAAAGCCATGCCAGTTGGACAATTAATCCTGAAGACCAAGTACAAGGACAACGATAAAAAAACTTAGAGCTTCTAAAGGTGGGTTGGCAGGAAAAAAATGAAGGTTTGCCACTTAAATTATCAAGCATTTTTAAATTATTATCTGTCTTGAACTTATTTGGTAGAAAAACAAAAAAAAAACCATTGTCCTGTGAGGCAGAGCATGAAAAGAGAGTTACAATTACTAATGTCTCGGGAGCAGAATGCTCTTTGGATTTCGATGCTCACCTCGCCGGTCAGATTGTCTTGTATACAAATGGTAAACATGACATATTGTCAATGAATCACAACACTAACTATACCGGCACAATATATTGGAAAATCTAATTACTATATGTCACCCAAGAACAGATTTACAAAATTGAACAAAGTCTTACATGCTGCTTCTGTTGCATATAGGTTGTCAGCCAAATGAGAAACGTGAGTTCTGTCTGCGAGCATACCAAGCAGGGGAAGGAGAGCCATCATTGTTGAACTGCTCCGCACACGAGCTTGCAATGCAGAACGAAGGTAAACAACATAGCCATTTTAAAAACGTTCTACATCTTTGAATTAAAACAGTAAGTCAAGTGATATGCAGCTCATTTGCCATATGACGGGAAGCCGCCATTTGAGTTCGACACATCAAACATAGACTCTAAGATGTATCACGCAGGAAGAATTCTAGAGATGGCTGTACAAACAAAATGAAAACAATTTATCAGTGTATGTATTTTACCCAGAATTGGACATATTATACATAACATAATCAAGGATGTGAACTAATAATCAGGTGTCTTTTTTGCAGCATATGGTATGAGCATTATAGTCCAACAACAATACGTATATCTGAAAAGGTTATGAAAACAAATTCCAAATTAGGTGCAATGTACTCAGTGGAATACTGTGATGCACTACTTAGATCATATACGTGCCGCGATGACCTACTATTCGGAGAATTTCAGAAACTGCCCAGACACTTCATTCCAAACAGTTGGTCGGTGCATAAGCAAACATCCATGTCTTATCAATTCGAGTCAAACGCAAGTGAATCACAGTGGCACAACTATGTTTTAAGTTTTTTGTTCAACTGATATGGAATTCTGTTGGTTTTGCAACATCTAGCTCTAATCAAGGACAGACCTACCGATCTGAAGCAGTATGCGAATTTTTTCAGAAGCAAGTTATTCAAGTATGAAGTAGAATACTTCACACAGGTACTATCATTGGTACCAACATTTGTGAAAGGCATCATTACATACTGTCGGTACCGCTTACTAACAACTTACATCCACGCGCAGCTAATAGTTCTAGTAGACTGTTATAATACTGAAATCGATTATGCGTATGGGACACAATGAACAGGGAAATCCATCTGTTGGACCCTAACAAAATTGGGGCTAATGAACACGATGTGAAGGATATGCACTTTGGGACAGTAATTGACTTACACTTTACGATGACAAAGTGAATTGAAACATTTCACCCAAGATGGAAATGGCCAAAAGAAACATGGCCTATCAAGATCAAGGAAAAGATATGCACCAGATGCACTAGGTATGGTGAACAAGGGTAAACATCGAAATTGCATTTTTCATATTTTTGGTATGTCTGTTACTATAACAAGGATGTTCACAAGGAAAATTCAGCTTTGTATGTCATGTACTGTGCTCTGTACTACAATGGACACGGAGAACTTGCAACTCCACTTAACAATGTAAGCATGCTTGTAAAACTGCAACAATGAGCCATCTACTGTCGACCATCTTGACATGATACACAATGTTCGTACTCATGTGCTAACATAAGTGGTTATTTTTGTGATGCAGGTTGCACTTCCAGTAATGAGAGGAAAAGATCTATGGGATATAATGTCAATGAAAGGCAACGACGCAAGGCTGCCAAGATAAGATGCGACCTAATTGCAGAAGACTATGCAATGTAGGTAAGCTGATCCATAATATTAGTCATGAACTTATGCGAATACTCAATTATTGCTTTTGGGGGTGGATGCAATAGTATTGAGAAACATTATTAGAAGGCATTTGAAAACTATTGTACCAACACCTGTTTATATTTTGGATGCCAGTGTGTATAAATGTTTGATCGCCATATCCATGTTCATAGATGTCGATCAAGCATTTGAAAATTTCTTCACACCTTCTACATTTATGCATGACCACATAGTGGTCACTCGATCTGTTCATGTCCAATATACAGATGAGACAACTTGATTAGTTGGGAAGGAACTACGTACTAAGCAATGTAGTTTCAGAGAGTAGTTTTACAGTGACATTTTCATACATACAATTCAATCAGACCATTCTAGAAGAAAGTGAAACCAAAATGCAATAACAGATAACTTATAATATGCATGCATACATTAACAGTAGCCGTATAAATTGTTACATTTAAGAGATATGGAACGCGGCAAAAATCAGGTTGCCTATTCAATGGAAAAATGGAGTTAACCAAGGTTAAATTTCTTAGAGTTTACAATTGTTATAATAGATATCAATGTACGGAATAACACATTAAACTGGCATGTAATTAGCACACAGTGAGGATCAATGTTAGTCGCACATACGATATACAAAATAGATGCTGCACACACTAATGTCAGTAAAAAAATAACATCAACTTTTTCGCTACCATACCTAAGTAATATGTGAGCGGGACATCAACAACATACAAGATTTGAAAGGAAATCGATCTCATATTGGAACAACACACTTTCCGCGTAATGTGTGCTAGCAAAGCGGAATAGATTTGGAGGAGAAAAATTGCCCACATTTTGAAACAAGACATATGAGCGTCATTAATTTCAATACGTTTATTGAGATGGTAGATTACCTTGTTAACAAGGAAGCGGACCGAACTTGCTGTTGAAAACTGGTAGTACGCCGCCAGATTTGTAATATATGCATCCAAGTAGACAGATAAATTTTATAATCGCAATCTTGTAGAGCCATCGCACACTTCGATTTAGGTCACGGATTCACAGGGTTCAAATGAAACGTCAGCTAGTGGGCATATGGACGAGGCATGGCTCCAACGTGGGTCCCGCATGGTAAATTGCTACTATTACAGACATGTACAGATGTACACATCGTCTGAGGTTGTGTACTGCCCATCGAAATACGCACAGTTCATTTTGTTGATTGGGCAGATACTGCACAAATCTCCGATCTAGATCGTTGATGTGAGCCTATCCAGTGGAAACCCAGACCGCTAGAAAAACCATTCTCCCAAACGCTTGTCATGTAGGAGTACTACTAGTATAGTCGGGCCCACATATATATACATGTACACACACAGACCTACTCGGTCATGCACACAACAGCCAACTCCAACTTTGACTAAACCCGTCCGTAGGGCAACATCCTTTGACTTGTAGTGCAAGCTAGCACAACATGCAAGCTATGCAACTGACTCGATTTACTCCGAGTACAATCACAATACGGATAGCATAGCTAACTCCAGAGCAATATCGAACTCCATCTGCTCGCGGTTTGCCTAAAGAATACGTATGCAGGGCCGATCGATGGAATCCGGGTGGTGCGCGGTCAATACCCAATACGTAGCCTAGTCGATCGCGCATTTTCTCTTACGTATACGCTCACGCACGATCTATATATACAGAAATGTTTGCGTAGCTCCCTCCCCCCCCCTTCCTCGATCTTCTGCTTCCACCACCGATCCACCGCGAGCCCCGCATCAAGTCCACGCGAAGCAAAGCCCTAGTCCAGCTCGAGCGCCATGGCTGTCGGCAAGCGAGCAGCTGCCGGCCACGGGACGGATCAAGAACCAGAAATCTCCTGCAGCAAGAGGAGGTGCGTTCGCATCGGCGGCACCTCGGCCTTCGAGTTCGATGACTCGCCCTGCCTCGGCGAGGGCAGCTTCGGCGCCGTCCTCAAGGCGCGCCACCGCGTCACGGGCAAGACCGTCGCAATCAAGGTCCTCCGCTCCAACGGCGATCTTGCCGCCGCCAACAAAGAGATGCAGGACGAGGCCGACTTCCTCGAGGCCTGCACCCCGAACCCTTACGTCGTCGGCTCCCATGGGCTCTTCCGCGACCCTGAGACCTACAAGCTCTGCCTCGCCATGGACTACGTCGGCTCCAACCTCCACGTTTTCCTGTCCGAGATGCCGCCGCTGCCGGAGTCCATCGTGAAAGCCTACATGTGGCAGCTCCTCACCGGCGCCAACAAGATGCACAACCACGGCATCCTCCACCGCGACATCAAGCCCCACAACATCCTCGTCGGCGAAGGAGGAAAGATCCTCAAGATCTGCGACCTAGGGCTGTGCATGTCCTTGAAGACCGCGAGGATGCCTTACGAGTTTGCCGGCACCATGCCCTACATGGCGCCGGAGATGCTCCTGGGGAAGCCGGACTACGATGCGGGCGTCGACGTGTGGTCGGTGGGATGCGTCATGACCGAGATGCTCACCGGCGAGATGCTGTTCAAGGCCGACAAAAACGACGACAGGACCGCCCAGCTCTCCGCCATCTTCCGCGTTCTCGGCTTCCCGGACGAAACAACGTGGCCAGAGTTCGTCGCGGCCAAGGTCCCGCGGGTGTTCTACACGCAGCAGCAGCAGCAGCGGCGGAGCTACGTTGGTTACTGCAGGTGCCGTGGCCCCCCCAGCTTTGGTTAAACTACATGAGATTTTTTAAGGGAAGATTAGATTAAGAAAAATAATGGCTTCTACCCCCTGCAAACATCCTCATTTCTTGTTTGGCCCCCCCAACACATCTTGTCTAGCTCCGCCAGTGAGCAGCAGCATAACAGAAAAATATTCTGTAGAGCTTAGGCTTAGGTGCACTCCCTTATCTAGCCATCCATTTCAGCATCGCGATTCGTGCAAGAATTTTTCTTTTTTTGTTTCTTTCAAATAAAACAACATATGAACTTCAGACTGTGCAGCACAACAAAACATTTTAACTAGAATGTGGAAAAAAACTTTCAGATTTTTTCGTGCATCATAAGTACTAAAAATAACATTTTTGAATAAACAAAATCTCATTCCGTATATTTATGTTGGTCAAAAAAATCTGTAAGTTTTTTCTCTCATTGTAGTAAGAATGTTTTGAAAGGGCTTAGAGCTTAGACCTTGTCCAAGGAGGGCTTCCAAGTCTTGAAAGGGCTTCTCGAGTGCAACCCAGCTAGGCAGCTGACGACGGCCGCCGCGCTCCAGCTCCCGTGGTTCGCGCCCAAGCTCCACACCGACGACGTGTCAGAGTCGTTGCCGCCAACAAGGAACGTTCTGCGGATCAAGATCGTTCCGGCCGGGACACTCAAGAAGAAGAATGTGCTGCGGATCAAGTTCACTCCGCCGGCGACACCCAAAAAGAAGAACCTGTGGCGGATCAAGGTCATCCCACCGGCGACGCCAGGAACGAAGAAGAACCTGCTGCAGCGCATCAAGGTCATCCCACCGGCGACACCACAGATGAAGAACGTGCTCAGGATACCACTTGCGATGTGGAACAAGGCCATGTAGTGTAGCTAGCTGGTACTCCGTAGATGCTTGCTAGCATATATGTGCTTCACGGTGCAAATCGTAGCATGAAGAACTCCACGTTTGGTGGTGGTTTTGTCTTTCTGCTCACTTTTTGAAACCGTGTACTGTTGATTTGGAAAGGGCTTGTCCTCACCCTTGTCCATCTAGCTATGTACGTATAACTGCTTCGAGATGATGTCCCTCGAACTGAGCATGTTGTAACTCAGTCATGTTTAATATAAAAAGAATTGTTATAAACACACTACTATTTTAGTAATGGTACTTAATCTATAGGTATATGCTACTGTTAATGATAGTTAAGCCTTCGAAGTGGACCGCAGGTTTTCCCTACCCTAGCCGCCGCCAAGAGCCAGGCGACTAGGGAGGCGGTCTGCTTCCACCGATCTCCACCGGTTAGGGCGCTGCCACCCTCTCCCTCTGGCTACTGCTCTGGTGGCAGGAGGGAGAGGGGACCTTGTTCCTCCGCTTTGTAGTTAGGGTTTGGATTTTGATGTAGGGTGGAACCCTATGTGGAGATCTTTCACGTTTGGAGTGGATCCTACGGGGAAACACGAAGAACGAGCGGAAGAGGACGAGGGAAATCACGGGTGAAAACACAAGAGAATCACTCAAACCAACAAGATTTGATTACACATGCGCTAGATCGATGAACACAAGGAGAAATACACGATCCACGATCAACAAAGGACGATACAAGAGGTAACCGGGTTCTTCTCCGTGAGGAGGTCTTGAATATCTTCCCTTGAAGGGGTCTTGAATCCGCTTGGGGGATCTTCTCCGAAGAGGTCGCGAGCTCCGAGGAGAAGTAACCAAGTGGATGAGCAAGGCTCTCATACAAAATATGAGCTAATCCATTGCTAACCCTAACTAGAAGGAGGTGGGGGAGTATATATAGTGCTAGCCCACGAAGGGGTAAGTGAGGGTGAAGGGATACATGGGCTCGGCCCAATACCTTTGTCTTGTGACAGTAGGAAGTTCAGGCGGGGCCGGAAGTTCCGGGCTGGTTCCGGCCGGGTTCCGGGCTAACCAGAGAGTTGGCGTGCTCGGGGCTAGTCTGGACTCCGGGGGCCAGAGGTTCCGGGCAGGCCGGAAGGTCCGGGGGCCGAAAGTTCCGGGCAGGCCGGAAGTTCCGGGCAGGTCGGAAGGTCCGGGCTTTCCATAAGCTTGACCCTGCTTCTTCTTCCTTCTCCTCTTCCATGCTTGGCCTTGGTCCTTGGATCCTCCATGGTCGTCTCGGTTGTACCTGAGTGTATGCAAGGTCCATGCATGAGGTAGTAGCCATGTCTCACATGTGGAAAGTGAAGGTTCGAAGAGGAGTGAGTTCACCTTGTGTCCAATGGCGTATGGTCGAGGTGTAGCGACCAGACTTCAAACAGTCTGATCTCTGTGCTCAGTGTCATCCCTGGATCAGTAATGCTGACACCACACAGTACTTGAAGGATTTATAACATAGTAGCAATCACACACTTATTACATCGAATATCTCAAGAGAGAACTTAATAAAATAAATATGGCTTAAGGCCATCTAATAACGATAACAATGAAGGCTTGGAAGAAATAAGCGAGTCCATCAACTCCAACGGCATCACTGAGTATAGAACCACGACCTAAAAGCACCTTACTCGTCGTCTGAAAAAACTGCAACATGAAACGTTGCAGCCCGAAAACGGGCCAGCACATTTAATATGCTGGCAAAGTAACACATAGAGAGTAATGAAAGAGTAGGCCTATACTATATGAATATGTGGCTGGTGGAAAGCTCTATGGTTACAGTTTTGCGAAAAGCCAATTTTTCCCTACTTCAAAGGAATAAATTTATTTAACTATCATGGTGATTGTTAAACATTGAGAATGGTTGAGAGCATCCTCAATCCCAATTAAAGTAATCATTAACAAAACCCAACAGTATTAATTTAAAGTAACATGGCGAGATTCACATGATATCCAAGTACTAGATACTCAAGATGTCCATAACCGGGGACACGACTAACCATGATTAGTTTGTTACACTCTGCAGAGGTTTGTGCACTTTTCCCCACAAGACTCGATCTCCTCTGTTTGATTTCTCGCACTACATGGTGTTTGAGAAACGGATGGCCGAGACATAGTTTTTCAGAAGCGCTTGCACCTTACGTATGGGTAGACCGTACCAACCTACAACTCCTACATCTGCTAGTCTACCCGTAAGAGTTCGCACAACTTAGTCAACTATGCTAGAGCCCATAGTAGCATGTGGCTGCACACGAAAGTTTCTAGCATGAATAATCTCATGATCCCTTTGAGCTTGGGTGGCGGTCCAAGAAAAAGCAGGCAAATCCACAGAAACCAGTACCTCAATCCACCCAGGATGTATGTTTAAGTTGCCACCTTAAGTAAACCATTAATTAACAATCTCACATACATCATGGATACACTCACCCAATCCATGTCTACTAGCATAGCATGGCATAATAAGCAAGCGTAGAAGTAACTCCCAACGGTTTGATAATAAACAGGTAATAGGTACTACCTCAAACTACTTCCCAAAACCCACAATTTAATTAGATCCTAATCATGCAATGTTTGAGGATTGATCTAATGCAATAAAACTGGATAGTAGAAAATGTATGATCAAAGTGTTACTTGCCTTGCTGATGATCCGCGAAACCTAGAGACTCGAAGTAACAGGCGGCGCACTTCGGGTATTCTATCGCATACAAACAAACAAGCATACAATAAGTACTCATCTAATGCACGGGTAAAACTCAAACAAAAGATCTAACCAGAAAGTTCAACTTAAGAACTCTGGTTTGCAAAAAGAATCAAATCAAACGAAGCAACGGAAGTCAAACGACGAAAGAAAACAGCTCCATTTTACTAATATGGATCTAAGTCAAATTTTACAGAGGCGAAAACTTGTTTAAGTTGGTTATTCAGAAAGAGGGTTTCGAGACGAAACTCCAGGCGCTTGAATCGCCTGATTCCGATAAACGAGCGAAAAGTTATACTAAAACGAAAATCGGATCGGGAATCGCGATCAGAAAAATCACGGATTAAATCTGAGAAAAAGAAAAACGACGAACAGGTTAACGAACGAATGTTCGTTAACTAGAACTAATCTGACGAACACGTTCGTTAAAACGAACGAACGAAATAACGCCGCTATTTAACCGAACCGAAAAAATAAGCCGATCTAAAAACGGAAACTAAAAACCGGTAAAACCGACGGAAAACCGAACGATTTTTTAAAAACCGGCCTTGATTTACGAGGCGGCGAACCTCGAGCAATTGGCAAGGGTTAGGTTAGGGTTAGGGTTTGATGCGGGTCAATTTGGTGAAATTTGGGCGCTCGGGCGCTATTTAAAGGCTGCCCATGAGTCCATGGTACGGCCCGTAGGTCGGTTCGTTTTTTTTTATAAATAATTCCGCGTAGAAAAACAAACGAAAGAAATACTAAACAGACTCCAAAAATCCCGAAATAAATTTTCCCCGGCTTCTAAAATCAAGCCGGACAAGATGAACATTTATTTTGGGCCTAAATGCAATTTTGAAAAACGCACATTTTTCCTAAATTCAAATAAAATGGCGAAAAACTCCAAAATAGAATCTTATTTGATTTTATTATTAAATCCTCATTATTTATTTATTTTGGGAAGGCATTTTATTCCCTCTCTCATATTTTTGTAATAGAAATAATTGAAGATAAAATAATTAAAATTAAATGATCCTATTTTCAAAATTTGAGAAAACTCAAATATGAAAATAACGAAATCCCCAACTCTCTTCGTGGGTCCTTGAGTTGCGTAGAATTTCTAGGATCGAGCCGACAATGCAACAAAAATATGATATGCAATGATGATCTATGTATAACATTCCAAATTGAAAATTTGGGATGTTACAAACCTACCCCCTTAAGATGAATCTCGCCCTCGAGATTCGGGTTGGCTAGAAAATAGGTGAGCGTGGTCCTTAAGCGAGATCTTCCTCTCGCTCCTGGTGACTTCATCCTCGGTGTGGTGGCTCCATGAACTTTGCAAAACTTAATGACCTTGTTATGGTGACTCGGCCGGCATACTCGTAATCTTAACTGGTTTCTCCTCATAGGTCAAATCGTTATTCAACCTAATCGCCTCTAGTGGCACAATATCTCTCAGTGGTATATCCGCCATCTCTGCGTGACACTTCTTCAACTGAGAAACATGGAACACATCATGAACACCTGACAAACCCTTGGGTAATTCCAGCTTGTACGCAACTTCTCCCATGCGCTCCAAAACTTTGTATGGTCCCACAAAACGCGGCGCTAATTTTCCTTTAACACCAAAATGCTTAACTCCTCGAAGCGGAGATACTCGAAGGTAAACTCTGTCTCCGTCTTCATATTCTGTCTCCTTGCGTTTTGAATCCGCATAGCTCTTCTGCCTTGACTGGGCTACCTTGAGCCTATCGCGAATCAACTTTACTTTCCGTTCAGACTCCTTAATCAAATCCGGTCCAAACAACTGGCGGTCACCCACCTCATCCCACAATAGCGGGGTTCTGCACCTCCTTCCGTACAAGGCTTCAAAAGGTGCCATCTTCAAACTGGTTTGGTAGCTGTTGTTATAAGAAAACTCCGCATATGGCAAGTTGTCATCCCAACTTGATCCATAATCCAAGGCACATGCTCTCAGCATATCCTCCAAAATCTGGTTGACTCTCTCGGTTTGTCCATCTGTCTGTGGATGAAAAGTTGTACTAAACTCTAGTCTGGTTCCCAAATTTCATGCAACTGCTTCTAGAACTTTGAGGTGAATTGGGTTCCTCTATCTGATACGATACTCCTCGGAACTCCATGCAAGCATACAATCCTGGTCATGTATATCTTAGCCAATTTGACACTGCTGTAGGTAGTTTTTCTTTGGAATGAAATGAGCTACCTTCGTCAAACTATCGACTACAACCCAAATCGAGTCATAGCACGAACGGGTCCTGGCAATCCCGTGATGAAATCCATGCCTAGTTTATCCCACTTCCATTCGGTATAGACAATGGTCAGAACAATCCTGTCAAGCTTCGATGTTGTGCCTTCACTTTCTGACACACATCACAAACTGCTACATACTTTGCAATATCTTTCTTCATCCCGGTCCACCAGAAAGTATCCTTCAAATCCAAATACATCTTGGTATTTTCGGGGTGGATTGAATACGGCGAATCATGTGCCTCTTGCAAAATCAACTTCCGAATCTCCGGATCACTTGGCACATAAACGCGGTCCTCAAACCATAAGGTATCGTGCTCATCCTCACGAAATCCCTTTGCTTTTCCCCTGCTCATCCTCTCCTTTATAGAAGCAACTTCCTTATCTGTCCTTTGAGCTTCTCTGATTTTATCCATCAAAGTAGACTGAATCTCCAACGCTACTACATAGCCTCTCCGAACTATTTCCAAACATAGCTCCAGGAATTCCTCGGCTAATTCTTTTGGTAAACCTCTGGTCATTAGGATGTTGACATGACTCTTACGGCTCAACGCTGCTCGCTACCACGTTTGCCTTTCCGGGGTGATAATGCAATCTCATATCGTAATCTTTAATAAGCTCCAACCATCTCCTTTGTCTGAGGTTTAACTCCTTCTGCGTGAAGATGTACTTCAAATATTGTGATCCGTATACACCTCACAATGATTTCCAATGAGGAAATGCCTCCATGTTTTCAATGCATGCACTACGGCTGCTAACTCCAAATCATTCCTGGCATAGTTTAATTCGTGAGGTTTCAGTTGTCGTGAAGCATACAAAACAACTCTTCCCTCCTGCATGAGCACTGCTCCAAGTCCTCGACATGAAGCGTCGCAATAAACTTCATAATCTTTAGTCTGGTCTGGCAAAATCAATACTGGTGAGGTAACCAAACGTTTCTTCAACTCTTGGAAACTAGCCTCACACTCCTCAGTCCATATAAACTTGGTATCCTTCTTCAATAATTCTGTCATAGGCTTCGGAATCTTCGAGAAATTCTCAATGAATCTCTGGTAGTATCCTGCGAGTCCAAGGAAACTCCGGATCTCTCCAACTGTTGTTGGCGCTTCCCAGTTTGTCACTGTGGCAACTTTAGTGGGGTCTACTGCTATACCTTCTCCGAATATAACATGTCCGAGAAATCCAACTTCCTTCAACCAAAACTCACACTTGCTGAACTTGGCATACAACTGATGTTCTCTGAGCTTTTTGAGTACCAAACACAAGTGCTCCTTATGTTCTTCTTCATTCTTTGAGTAGACCAAAATATCATCAATGAATACCACGACGAACTTGTCCAAAAACTCCATAAACACCTTGTTCATCATGTTCATAAAATAGGTTGGGGCGTTAGTCAGACCAAATGACATAACGGTATACTCATACAGCCCGCACTGTGGTAAAAGCCGTCTTAGGTATATCCTGCTCCCGAATCTTCAACTGATGGTATACTGATCGCAAATCGATCTTGGAAAATACCTTAGCTCCTTGCAATTAGTCAAACAAGTCGTTGATCATCGGCAACGGGTATTTGTTCTTAATGGTCACTTCATTCAATCCTCGATAATCAACAACCATTCTTAATGATCCATCCTTCTTCTCCACTAGAAGTACCGGCGATCCCCAAGGAGAAGAACTTGGGCGAATAAAACCTTTGTCCAGCAACTCCTTAATATGCTTCTTAATTTCCTCCAAATCTTGGGCTGACATCCTGTACAGTCTCTTAGATATCGCCCGGCCCGACAGAGTTCAATCGAAACTCAATGTCTGTCCGGCGGCATGCTGCAACTCTTCCTAAACACGTCCGGATAATCCCTTACCACTGGTACTTCCTCCTGCACAACTCACGATAAAGGAATTTACATGTGCCCTCCTCGGCTCATGCCATGATACATACTTGATTCTCCTTCCTTCTGGGGTGGTAAGCAAAATTGACTTACTGGCGCAATCAATATTCCCTCCGTACTTTGATAACCAATCGATGCCTAATATCACATCCAATCCTTGGGATTCCAAAACTGTTAGGTCCGAGGGAAATAAGTGGTTTCCAATCCTTAATGGCAGTCGATCGCACCATATACTTGCCATATATTCCGCTCCGGGTGAGGTTACTAGCATGGGTGACCTAAGGGCTTGGGTTGGTAATTTGTACTTATCCACAAATCCCTTGATATGTATGAATGCGATGCACCAAAGATCAAAAAGAACAACTGCAGTAAATGTCTTAACCAAAAACTTACCTATTACTGCCTCTGGCTGAGCTTTAACCTCCTCCACGGTAACGTGGTTCACCTGTCCTCTGTTGAAAGGGTTCGGCTTCTTTCCTGAGCTTCCATTGCCGTTACCATTTTGGGCTTCTAGACATTCATTTGCATAATGCCCAGTCTTACGGCACTTAAAACAAGTGATATGGCTCAGGTCTACCTTGGATGGTGTTGACGGGCTGGTGCGGTTTTGTCCATTGCTTCCTCCATTCCTGTTTCCATTATTTGTGCCATTATGATTGTGCGTGTTACCTCCTCCGTGAGTATGCTAAAATTGCCCTCCTGGCTTTGGGGTAAAGCGTAGTTTCTGCTGAGTTCCAGAGTTATACTTCCCCTGTCCATACTTTCTCTTGCGATTGTCAATCTTCTACTGCTTCCCTTCAATCATAAGAGCACGGTCAACTAACTCCTGGTAGTTATTGAAGGTGGCTACCATCAACTGCATGCTCAGCTAATCATTCAGCCCTTCTAGAAACTTCTCCTGCTTAGCTGCGTCCGTAGCAACGCCATCTGGGGCATAACGTGCTAGCTTACTGAAGTCATCCACATATCGCCAACCGTCCGTCCTCCTTGGCGCAAGTTGCGAAACTCACGCTTCTTCATGGCCATAGCTCCGCCGAAACATGGGCGACGGAAAGCTTCTTTGGCCGATCCCATGTGATGGTGTCTCACGGAATAAGTGGTCTGTAAATTCTCCCACCATCTTTCTGCGGGTCCTTCAAGATGATGTGCGGCAAATTTCACTTTTTCCCCATCTGTACATCCTGCAGTGGTCAACTCCCTCCCTATCTTACGGAGCCAATCATCTGCAACAATCGGCTCGGTGCTACTGGAAAACACCGGCGGATTTAGCATCAAGAAACAGGTCAAATGGTCAACATGTGGTGGTGGTGGTGGGTTGTTGTTGTTGTTGTTGTTGTTGTTGTTGTTGTTGTTGTTGTTGTTGTTGTTGTTGTTGTTGTTGTTGTTGTTGTTGTTGTTGTTGTTGTTGTTGTTGTTGTTGTTGTTGTTGCCTTGGTTCTGTACCAATGTTTGAATCAAGGCATTCTGCTGCTGAATCAACTGAGTGATCTCCGGCGGGAAAACAAAATCCGGGGTCGCGTCTCGGAGGCATCTGAGGGGTTTATAGAAAAGACGAGAGTTAAGAATAGAATGAGGTCTAGGGATAAAACACTACCCATATGCACATGATACAAAAACACACAATATCACTCCAATCAAATCAAACAAGGGCATACAGCGGTCTAACTATCGTTACAAAGTTCTGGGACTAAAACTAATTTTTTAAATGGGGAAATTTCTACTACTGTTATGGTGGTCAACTAGAAAAACTGCTCCGATGAAGATTCCATGATATCTGCTCCAGCTTCGTCTTCGAAATCATCATCACTAGGATCAGAATCGGTGTAAATGGATGATGATGTAGTTCTCTGGACATGTGCAATCTTCATCTTCTCCTCCGGTCTTGAATTCCCCATGAGTTCTTCAATCTTCTCCTTAAGATCGTCATTTTGTCTCACTAGAGCTACAATCTCCTCCATGTAGTCCTTGCGAGTGGCCTTCAGTTCTCCTTCTAGTTCGATAATCTTGGCTTTTGCTTTCTTCAACTCCATCATGTCTGCGCACATCTGGTTCTCCTGACGTCGAATGTGCTGATTTAACTCTTGGATGAAAGCTGCAATGGATCGATCCTTCTTAGTGCTAACTATCTCCCATTGTTCATCTCTGCGTCCACAAATCTGGTAGATAGTATCCTTGAGGTCATCTTGGTAAACTTCTCCAAGGCGTCCCATAGTTATGTGAGCTGCCATGCTCTTTCCTAGACTCTAGGTTGGTGCATTGAAAACACACTCTATGGGCTCCGTGACTGGCGTGAACGTCCTTCCGGGAACTTGAGCTTGAATCTTCCAGTGCTCCTCTTCGGGTAAAGTGGAATTGTAGGTCCCGGTGAAGCTTGGTATTCCGATGTTCAGGTACTTAGTGACTTCCTTCGTGTGTCGTCCAAAGGGTGTATCTTCATCCGGCTGGGTGAACTTGATCCTCGCTTCCTTCATCCTAAAAGAGTAGAAAAGATGAGGAGTCAGAAATGAGAAGAGAGTAGTGATCTAGGGCTTTAGCTTAGTGGTCATGTCCTACAGTCAGCGTGTGCTCTGATACCATCTTTGTAGCGACCGGACCTCAAACAGTCGATCTCGTGCTCGGTGTCATCCTGGATCAGTAATGCTGACACCACACAGTACTTGAAGGATTTATAACAGAGTAGCAATCACACACTTATTACATCGAATATCTCAAGAGAGAACTTAATAAAATAAATATGGCTTAAGGCCATCTAATAACGATAACAGCGGAAGGCTTGGAAGAAATAAGCGAGTCCATCAACTCCAACGGCATCACTGAGTATAGAACCACGACCTAAAAGCGCCTTACTCGTTGTCTGAAAAATCTGCAACATGAAACGTTGCAGCCCGAAAACGGGTCAGCACATGGAATATGCTGGCAAAGTAACACATAGAGAGTAATGAAAGAGTAGGCCTATACTACATGCATATATAGCTGGTGGAAAGCTCTATGGTTACAGTTTTGCGAAAAGCCAATTTTTCCCTACTTCAAAGGAATAAATTTATTTAACTATCATGGTGGTTGTTAAACATTGAGAATGGTTGACAGCATCCTCAATCCCAATTAAAGTAATCATTAACAAAACCAACAGTATTAATTTAAAGTAACATGACGAGATTCACATGATATCCAAGTACTAGATACTCAAGATGTCCATAACCGGGGACACGGCTAACCATGATTAGTTTGTTACACTCTGCAGAGGTTTGTGCACTTTTCCCCACAAGACTCGATCTCCTCCGTTTGATTTCTCGCACTACATGGTGTTTGAGAAACGGATGACTGAGACATAGTTTTTCAGAAGCGCTTGCACCTTACATATGGGTAGACCGTACCAACCTACAACCCCTACATCTGCTAGTCTACCCGTAAGAGTTCGCACAACTTAGTCAACTATGCTAGAGCCCATAGTAGCATGTGGCTGCACACGAAAGTTTCTAGCATGAATAATCTCATGATCCCTTTGAGCACGGGTGGCGGTCCAAAGAAAACAGGCAAATCCTGAAACCAGTACCTCAATCCACCCAGATGTGTGTTTAAGTTGCCACCTTAAGTAAACCATTAATTAACAATCTCATATCCGTCATGGATACACTCACCCAATCCACGTCTACTAGCATAGCATGGCATAATAAGCAAACGTAGAAGTAACTCCCAAATGTTTGATAATAAACAGGTAATAGGT
This sequence comes from Aegilops bicornis, assembly GCA_021605145.1. Classification (NCBI taxonomy): domain Eukaryota; kingdom Viridiplantae; phylum Streptophyta; class Magnoliopsida; order Poales; family Poaceae; genus Aegilops; species Aegilops bicornis. The sequence continues at coordinate 565,028,460 of CM038672.1, read as the reverse complement.
GCTACCTCAAACTACTTCCCAAAACCCACAATTTAATTAGATCCTAATCATCCAATGTTTGAGGATTGATCTAATGCAATAAAACTGGGTAGTAGAAAAGGTATGATCAAAGTGTTACTTGCCTTGCTGATGATCCGCGAAACCTAGAGACTCGAAGTAATAGGCGACGCACTCCGGGTATTCTATCGCATACAAACAAACAAGCATACAATAAGTACTCATCTAATGCACGGGTAAAACTCAAACAAAAGATCTAACCAGAAAGTTCAACTTAATAACTCTGGTTTGCAAAAAGAATCAAATCAAACGAATCAACGGAAGTCAAACGACGAAAGAAAACAGCTCCGTTTTACTAACCTGGATCTAAGTCAAATTTTACAGAGGCAAAAACTTTTTTAAGTTGGTTATTCGGAAAGAGGGTTTCGAGACGAAACTCCAGGCGCTTGAATCGCCTGATTCCGATAAACGAGCGAAAAGTTATACTAAAACGAAAATCGGATCGGGAATCACGATCAGAAAAATCGCGGATTAAATCCGAGAACAAGAAAAACGATGAGCAGGTTAACGAATGAACGTTCGTTAACTAGAACTAATCTGACGAACACGTTCGTTAAAACGAACGAACGAGCGAACACTTGCTATTTAACCGAACCGAAAAAAATAAACCGATCTAAAAAACGGAAGCTAAAAAAAACCAGCGAAAACCGACGGAAAATTGAACGATTTTTTTTATAAAAAAAACCGACGGCGCGGTTTACGAGACAGCGGCGAACCTCGGGCGGCGGGTCGTGGCGGCGGCGGCGGCAGCTAGGGTTAGGGTTAGGGTTAGGGTTTCGGCGCGGGTGGGCTGGGCTGGTGGGCTGGGGCGCTCGGGACGGCGCTATTTAAAGGCTGCCCCCGAGCGGAGTCCCGCTCGGGTACGTCCCGTAGGTCGGTTCGTTTTTCATTAAATAAATAATTTCATGCAGAAAAACAAACGAAAGAAATACTAAACGGACTCCAAAAATCCCGAAATAAATTTTCCCCGACTTCTAAAATGAAGCCGGGCAAGATGAACATTTATTTGGGGCCTAAATGTAATTTTGAAAAACGCACATTTTTCCTAAATTCAAATAAAATGGCGAAAAACTCCAAAATAAAATCTTATTTGATTTTATTATTAAATCCTCATTATTTCTTTATTTTGGGAAAGTCATTTTATTCCCTCTCTCATATTTTTGTAATAGAAATAATTGAAGATAAAATAATTAAAATCAAATGATCCTATTTTCAAATTTGAGAAAACTCAAATATGAAAATAACGAAATCCCCAACTCTCTCCATGGGTCCTTGAGTTGCGTAGAATTTCTAGGGTCGAGCCAACAATGCAACAAAAATATGATATGCAATGATGATCTATGTATAACATTCCAAATTGAAAATTTGGGATGTTACACGAGGTCTCGTCATATGTCCTCTTGGGGCTTGGAGAGTAGTCGGAGTGTACATGGGGATGAACGTGGGATGCTCCGCATCATATCCCCTTCCTTGGGAAAGATCCGACCTCGAATCGTGATCCTCATCACCATGGAAACGGTTGTCGTAGACGGACTTGTAGTTGGACGAAGTTGAAGACATGGCGCAATCCAAGTAGTCCAAGGTGTCGCCGGAGAGATAGACATGCAAAAAGAGCAAACACAAGCAACACTTTCGGGAATACAATGGTTAGCGCACACAAAGTGTCCATCATGTAAGAATGAGTCCGTCTTTGCCAAGATTGGTCGTGACAAAGCGCATGAAGCTTATCAAGACGATCTAGAATGAGATGCAAAGCATTCATGGGAGGAAATGCAATCATTGTGCACACAAATGTGTTGTAAATATGATCATTGCAACCACGGTGCAAAATGATGTCATAGTGAGACGGTTTATCAATAGCATGAATATGGCAATGGATGCTCAATATGATTATGTTATCATGCAATTGATGGTAGGCAATATGATCACGATGTATGAATATGCCATCAAGAAATATCACAACAAATTTGCTAAGAAAATGCACAAGCTCATATATCATGGATGACATGGGAATAGGTGCAACAAGACAATCATAATGTGTGGCAATCCATGCATAGGGTGCAAATTTGTCATGGGTGGTGTTGTACCATAGCTCAATGTCGTGGCACTCCTCAACTTGAAGGTCCATAGGGTCCATCTCCAATGTCGGTCCTCCATCCAATAGATGTATCATGTAGACAACAAGAAGGAAACAACAATGAAAGTATGGCCCATCCAATATGCGTGTTGAGGATGGCTCAAAGGGAAGGAGGTCACCTTTAGGAGTTTCTCAAGGATGATGGAGTTGCACATCTTGTATGCCTTCACATAACCAATATGTCTCATGACGGTATCGCCTTGTGAATCCTTCAAAATGAAAGAACATGACAAACACTCGGAAAAACAAATGAGGTTAGTGCAAATGCAAGACCTATCATTCGAGGGGCAGATACCCAACAAGTGTTTTCATCATTCTTATCATAAGAAAGAACAAGGTGTGGTATGGTATGAAAGCATATGATGCAACTACAACCAAAGACAATAGGCTCAAGTAAGCAAGCATGCATCACAAGTAATATGTCCAAGTCTCCACGATCAATAAGCATAGCAAGTTGGCACTCAAAACAAGGTGATATGAGAGATGCAACTAATGGAGACAAGAGACAATGATCAAGACAAATCAAGTGAGAGGCATGAACATATATGTCATCAACCCAAGAAAGCGAGTAATGGAACATGGGTGATGCGACAAAGCAAGCAATTATAGAGATCAAGTCAAGCAAGCTAGTAGTGCGAAGATGCAACATACTAGAAGGAATCATGGCAAGCATGTCATTGGTGCAAATAGTGGGCATGAATAATTCACATGTCCTAGCACAAGCATAAAGGCAAGATATGAGCAAAATAGCATCAATAGCATGGGGCACATGATAAACATGGCAATAGCAACAAGGATCTCCACCAAGCATGCAAATACACATAGGAGTAGCATAATGGTGAATCATGGGTAGATGCAAGCAAGGGTCACAATTGCATGGCAAAGGTATAGAAGCAAGCATAGCATGCAAAGTGAACATGGTAAAATGAGCATGAATCGACAAGTGATATATAGCCCATAGCCGTGTGAGAGACAAGTAAAAGAGATGCGCGTAGTCCTTGCGCAAAAGGAATGGTGGAAATGAAAGTCCACGGGATCCCAAGTCATCGTTGCTCTCAAGAGCTCGTTTAAATCAACTCATGGGATTGAGATGTTGACGAGTATACGTGAGTACCTACACAAAACAAAGACAAAGGGAAAATTGTGTGTGCGTGGTAGATGTACGCATCATCCATCATGATGCATACGTGCTTGTGTTGGTTAGCACAAAATAGCCAATGCTCAAATAAATGAGATGCGTGATATAGAAACATGTCATCCATCATGATAGGTTTGTTGTTATGCATGGCATGATGGAGACTCAAATTGTGTAATGCATCATGGGAAATATCTAGAGCATTGTTATTCATGGAATTTATATGGTGCACGCAATTATGGGAATCATGCAAAGTATGGAATGTATCAAAATCTCCTAATATATATGAGGAAACTATGGGGGTCTCCTCATGAGCATTAATGGAAACATCACATGGAGAATATTGACAACATCCAAAACAATGCATATTTGGAACAATGTGACCATGGCATGGTATAGTAGATGAATTGCGCAAATCATGTAAAGGAAGCATGGCAATATCATCACATGAAAAACAAAAGCCAATGACCATCATCTCGTCATCTATGCCATAAGTGCAAATGGGATTGATTTCAATGGGGCATGCATAGTTACTATGTTGAGATTGAAATGAAGCAATATGGGAGATCTCACTCATAGCATATGACAACTTCAATGGATTGTCAAACATGACGTGACCAATAGAATTTTCACATGATATCCTATGGAGCATAGCATCACAACTAGGCAACTCAACGTGCTCATCATCATATTCATCATAAATAGGTAAGTCAAGGCATGAAGAAGTTTCACTAGCATGAATCATGGTAATAGGTGGGTCAACATCATGGGAGAAATCAATGTCAGGATGGTCCACTAGTGGGACAAGAGAAGCACCATCACCTATGTTACCGTTGGAGCGTCGCTCATGTGTTGTAGGTGAGGTGTTGAAGATCGTCTCATTGTCATCTTCATCTTGATGGAACCATGTGGGGGGTGCATCATTGTCCACCATGGCCATCGTCGTCTCCATTGGAGGTAAGGAATCGTCAAGGATAGGCATGTCGTCATGTAGGAGACCTAGCACCAAAGAAGAAAACACACTAGGAGTAGAGGTTAAGTCGTTAGAAATCAAAGTGGCCTCACATGCCGTGTCAACTACCTCACTCTCTAAGTGTTGTGGCTCACTCACTCCTGAAGGATGCACTCACTCATATGGTTGGTGGAGTCACTCAAATGGCGCTCAACCTCACATAGGATGTGTGGCATGCTCTCATGTGTGGGGCTAGTGGTGGTCACACTCATCCTCTCAAAGGAAATGCTCTCAATGTCACATATGGTGGAGTCACTCATCTCTCTCATGGGGTGGTGGCTCTCCTCACATGACAAATGGGGCATCTTGACATATGTGTGTGTCGGAGAGATGTTGGTGCAAATGTCTCCATGCTCAATTCCTATCGCCGTGGTCGAAGGGGATGACCCTTGCTCGACCTTCTTGTCACCGTCTTGGTGTGGGAGGCCCATATGATGTGGCACCTCGTAGCTCGTCTCCATGACCGAAGGGAGTTTCCCATGCTCGGCCATCTTCCTTGGGGGGCTTCCGAAGATGGAAGTGTCACCCTCGCTCGTAGGTGGTCGCCTTGGACTTGTTGAAGTCGTTGTAGGAGTACTCGTGGGAAGTAGGCGAAGATGCCGTACGTCCAAAGGCGAAGATGCCTTGATAGCACTTCGCGAAGATGCCGAAGTGGTTGTTGTAGCCGTAGCACCGTCTTGGTTGTGGTCGTCTCGCGATCTTCTTTTGTGCTCATGAAGCTTCGACTTGGCGTGAAGTAGGGCTTGTTCGAACTTGTGCACTTGCCCTTGTGGAGCGTCTTCATGATGATGATGTCGTTGTCGTGCTTGAGCTCGAAGTAGATGTCGTTAAATGCGTCAATGCGTGCACATGATGCTTGGAGGTGACTTTCCCTTCATGACGATGTTGATCACGAACGTGATGGTGATCGCCATGTAGATGTGGACGAGGATGATTTGCGCTTGCATCGCTTGGGCGCTCCGAAGACTTGTGACTTGAACATCGCCGCCTTGAAGATGACGAAGGGGAAGAAGACTTGATCAAGGCTCTAATCTCCTCCATCCTTGCATCTTGCTTCTCTTTATGTGCGGAAAGCTTGTTGTCGATGTAGTCCCTTTTCCTTGCTTCGGAGAGATGAATGTCGATGGAGAGGTTCTCGATGCGCTCTTGCAATCTTGATTGTGCGCCTTGCATTTTTCGTTGTAGATCAAAGATTGACGCTTTGGTGATGTAGTTGTTCACGTCGGCGTTGTTGTCAAAGACCGGAGAGGAAATGCCGTGCCTATCCATCACAAAACTCGAGCAAATATGAGTGGGAGAAAGAGAAGAACTAGACCAAATGTACCTTGACCGATGTTGAAGATGGATCAATGATCACTCAAATGTGTAACAAGGAAATAACACAATTGGTACCAATTCTTGTCGGTTTCTCACACCTACACAAATAAGGCTTATGGTGGAGCTTGGTGAGGATAGTGGCACAAAAATTCTGATGCAAAAATGTTAGCAAGAGTCAATAATGTTGAAAGAGATTCACAAATTCGCAAGTGAAACAAGTAGACCAATAGCAATGAATGGCACACGGAAACGCACACACAGATAGATAAATGGGGCCGTGCAACCAAGGAATGAGCTCAAAATGTGGAATCCACCAAAACGCTCGTGTTGCACAACTCGAGAGAGACGCTAGCACGATTGCTCAATAGGCGGATACGACACTTGTGCACAACCTATGATATGCAAAATGGATAAACTTTCTATCCCAAGTATGCTATATATGTATGCTTCCCGGTGTTTCTCTCAAGATGATCCAAGATGATCGGATATGGCAATCTTATATGCAATGTGGTATGATGCTATGGCACTTGCTTACAAGCTTCTTTGCTCTTTCTCTTTTTCTTTGCTTAAAAGCTTATTCTCTTTTTTTATGGCCACTTTTGCACAATGCACAAACCAAGATAGCAATTGTGTATATGCGGGAACAAACTTGTGACACACGATATGATACCAAGATATGCACCACGATGATATGGTATGTATGCTATGGAAGTATGATCACTAATGTGCACAAGTAACGTTGCCGGCAATACTCAAATGGCTAGTCTCGATAGGCAAGTGACGCAAAATGGGCTAGAGGTTATCAATGCAATGGCCAGGGGATACCACAATACCAAGATGATATGGAGGTTACCGTCCGGCGATGATGAGTGGCGGTGTTCTTGATGTAGAAACCAAGATGATGGAGACTCGTCCCTAAGTAGCCGAAACACCTTAGGAAACAGAAAAACCACAACTCAAAATCTCAAGGACAAAAGTCAAATGGTGGTAGCTGGAATGCGGTGGTGGTTGCGGAAGTATTGGTGGAAACCCAAGTAGCCGAAGTTGACCGGGTTATGGTGGTGGAAATGTATGATGGGTTATACACGGTGTCGGAGTTGAAGTTTCCGTCCCTAAGTAGCCGAAACACCTTAGGAGACACAACTCTCAACACAACAAAATTGGGTTAAGTTTTGGTGGCGGATGTGTATGGTGGGCAAGCCTATGCGGAAGTTATGGAGGTGTTTGATGAAGAAGAAACCGTCCCTAAGTAGCCTAAACACCTTAGGAGACTCAATTCACTACTCAAACAACCTCAAATGCTATGGGGATCAAAATGGGTTAGGTTGGGAAGGCTATGGAGGTATTGCGAATGATGTGGTGGAAGCCCTAGGCAAAGATGCCAAAGTACCAAACAATTGATGGTGTCAAAAGGTGGTGAAACCAATGTGAGGACCTCAGGCACATCGATAGCTTCAAAACGAGCCAAAGAACACTCAAATCGGAGTTCTGAGTGAAAATTTATGATGAAAACCGTGAAGAAGGCTGATGCTGAAATTTTGTGCAATGTTTCTAGTTAGGCCGGAAGTTCCGGGGTTAGGGCCGGAAGTTCCGGGCTCCGAAAGTTCCGGGGGGTGGCCGGAAGTTCCGGGGGTCGCAGAAAAAGTGCGGGGTCAGAGGGATTTTTGGGTAAACTTTCTGTTTAGCCCGGAAGTTCCGGGGCTGGGACGGAAGTTCCGGGGGTGCCCGAAAGTTCCGGGGGTCGTGGAATCTCTTCCGAGACGAACCCTAAATTCCAGATCTAAGAAGGGGGCGAAAAAACTCGATTTCCCGGGGCAAAATTGAGACGATTTCGTGGATGGAAATGGGGGAAAAGAAGGGGAATGCTAGATCCACTTGAAACACATCGAATCCATGGATGAAAATCAACAAAACATCATCCAAACCAACAAATCACAAAAAAAATTGGGGGCTATTTTTGGTGGGGATTTTCGGATTTAGGACAAAATCAACAAAATCAAGCTAGAAAACAAAGGGTAGGGGCTCCAAAAACGTGATCTACGTGGCTCATGATAACATATGATGTAGGGTGGAACCCTATGTGGAGATCTTTCACATTTGGAGTGGATCCTACGGGGAAACACGAAGAATGAGCGGAAGAGGACGAGGGAAATCACGGGTGAAAACACAAGAGAATCACTCAAACCAACAAGATTTGATTACACATGCGCTAGATTGATGAACACAAGGAGAGATACACGATCCACGATCAACAATGGATGATACAAGTGGTAACCGAGTTCTTCTCCGTGAGGAGGTCTTGAATATCTTCCCTTGAAGGGGTCTTGAATCCGCTTGGGGGATCTTTTCCGAAGAGGTCGCGAGCTCCGAGGAGAAGTAACCAAGTGGATGAGCAAGGCTCTCACAATAAATATGAGCTAATCCATTGCTAACCCTAACTAGAAGGAGGTGGGGGAGTATATATAGTGCTAGCCCACGAAGGGGTAAGTGAGGGCGAAGGGATACATGGGCTCGGCCCAATACACTGTGCGCAGACAGGCCGGAAGTTCCGGGCGGGGCCGGAAGTTCCGGGCTCCGGAAGTTCCGGGCAGGTTCCGGCCGGGTTCCGGGTTAACCCGAGAGTTGGCGTGCTCGGGGCTGGTCTCGACTCCGGGGGCCGGAGGTTCTGGGCAGGCCGGAGGTTCCGGGCAGGCCGGAATGTCCGGGCTTTCTAGAAGCTTGACCCTGCTTCTTCTTCCTTCTCCTCTTCCATGCTTGGCCTTGGTCCTTGGATCCTCCATGGTCATCTCGGTTGTACCTGAGTGTATGCAAGGTCCATGCATGAGGTAGTAGCCATGTCTCACATGTGGAAAGTGAAGGTTCGAAGAGGAGTGAGTTCACCTTGTGTCCAATGGCGTATGGTCGAGGTCTCGTCATATGTCCTCTTGGGGCTTGGAGAGTAGTCGGAGTGTACATGGGGATGAACGTGGGATGCTCCGCATCAGATTTGTAAGTCATAGTACGTCGTTACGGTGGTGGGAGCGGCGCCCGGGCGAATAAATCTACTTCAACTCCATTCCCATACCGGAGGTGCCCTTTATGGCGGCATCTCGAAGTTGATGGCATCGTGTGTTTGTCGATCTTTCAGATCGGTGGCGTTAGGGTTCATGGATGGTGTCGGCGAGGCGGCAGCGGCAACTCCATCAGGTGTGTATCTCCTTCTGCTTTGTCCTCGTTGCTGCGGTGTGCTCTCCGACGTCATGGTGGAGCAGGGAGGTTTTGTCGTCCAGGAGTACGCGCAAACGTTGTCTACTCAAGTGACACCTGGAAGATGGTGCATCTTGTGCTGGGTTTGTGGTTGGAGACTGACAGTTCCAATTTCCTCCTCCGACATTGTAGTCGTGCGAGGGTGTCAGTTCTAGAGTTCGATGGTGTGTCCGGGAACACATTGCCTCGGTCTGATTCTTTCAACGGCAATGGTTTTGCTTCAGGCAAACTACTTTGGAGGTCCGTCGAGCTCGGGTGAAGAGGTGATATGTCTCATTTTCCCTAGTGGAGAGGAAGAAGCGCTGGTTCTGCATAGGATTATACCATCTTTTCAGTCATGTAATATCGATGTTGAAAGGATCGATATGGTTGACTAGAGGGGGGGTGAATAGGCAACTAACAATTTTAAGCTTTTCTTTACCAATTTAAACTTTGCACTAATAAAGGTTGTCTAGATGTGCAACTAGGTGGACAACCTATATGATGCAACAACACACGCCCACGAGCAAGCAAGGATAGGAACACAAATAAGCTTGCAAGTAAAGGGATAAGATAACCAAGAGTGGAGCCGGTGGAGACGAGGATGTGTTACCGAAGTTCCTTCCTTTTGAGGGGAAGTACGTCTCCGTTAGAGCGGTGTGGAGGCACAATGCTCCCCAAGAAGCCACTAGGGCCACCGTAATCTCCTCACGTCCTCGCACAATGCAAGAGCCGTGATTCCACTATTGGTGCCCTTGAAGGCGGCGATCAACCTTTATAAACAAGGTTGGGGCAATCTCCACAACTTAATTGGAGGCTCCCAACAACACCACGTAAGCTTCACCACAATGGAATATGGCTCCACGGTGACCTCAACCGTCTAGGATGCTCAAACATCCAAGAGTAACAAGATCCGCAAGGGATAAGTGGGGGAATCAAATATCTTGTGGTGGAAGTGTAGATCGGGCCCTTGTCACCCAATCCCGAGCAAATCAACAAGTTTGATTGGCTAGGGAGAGAGATCGGCCAAAATGGAGCTTGGAGCAACAATGGAGCTTAGAGAGAGAAGAGATAGTCAACTAGAGGTTGAAGAAGCCCCTTATATAGTCGTGGAAAAATCCAACCGTTATCCACTTAGTCAGCTCATGACGCGGTACTACCGCTCCAGGTAGCGGTACTACCATGAGCCGCCAAGCATTACTACCGTGGAGGACCACGGTACTACCGCAGCAGCAGCACAGGCCGGAACTAGCCTGACTAGGGGCAGTACTACCGCTCCCCCTTACGGTACTACCGCAAGGCAGGGGAGTCACGACCTGAGAAGGGCGCGGACGAAATAAATTACATCCGTGCCAACTTCCGCTGAAACTGCGGTAGTCACGAAAATCCGACGCGGTACTACCGCTCCTCGAGAGCGGTACTACCGTGTGGCGTGCCTACTACCGTGATTCTACGGTACTTGGTAGGAGCGCCACGGTACTACGGCTCGAGGCAGTATTACCGTGGGCCCCAGCAGTACTACCGCTCGGGCAGCGGTACTACCGTGGTGGGCGCGGATGTAAAAAATTACATCCGCCCCTACTACCGCACCGGAGCGGCACTAGGCCTAGGAGCCGCGGTACTACCACTCCTAGGGAGCGGTACTACCGTGGCGCCCCGCGGTACTACCGCGTGTACCTGCGGTACTAGCGCAAGTACAGAGGCAAATGTCAGATTTCCGCACAACCAAGATAACAAAGGGAAGCTCCAAAGTGCAGGGAAAGGAGGGACAAGTGTACGTGTTGATTCCGCCCTAACCTTTCCAACGCGGACCCCCTCTTAATAGTACGGCTCTCCTCGACTCAAATCCACCAAAAAGAAACGTGGGGCGGCGCCGTCTTCAATAGTCTCCGAGGGGCACCGAATCGTCTCGAGCCTAGAGATGAACCATCCGAGGAACTCAAAGCATACGATTAGTCCGCAAAAGTATCGTCATCAATCACCAAAACACTTACGGGATAAATATGCCCTTACAATCTCCCCTTTTTGGTGGATTGATGACAATACGGATTTGCACAAGGATACAATAATATAGAGCAAAGCAAACCCTCCTCTCCAAAATATAGACGGGCTCCCCTTAGATGTGTGCACTCGGATGAATGCTTTGGACTGCATAGCACCACGATCTAGGATCACCACTCCCCTATATTTTAGAGACAAAAGTCCAAGAATAACATCTAAACAACATATAGCACGAAATAACATAAGCTTGCTAAGATAGATAGAGTGCATATGTCTTACACCATAAGAAGGAAAAGCAACTAAAACGAGGTTCAAACGAGATTCAACCGAGAACGCAATAAACACACCAAACGAACGCGAACACGACACAAGACTCAAGAAATCTCACGCTCTCTCCCCTTTGGCATCGAGACGCCAAAAAGGCGGAGAGGACACCTACATACAAGCGGTGGCTCAAGCAGCAGGAACTCGTCCCAACCCTCATCGTCCGACTCCTCGGCAGCGAGGATGGACTCCTCGGCGTCCTCCTCGTAATCAGTCCACTTGTAGCCTTGCTTCGCCATCCACTCGGCCTCGGGTGATGTGCTCCTCGAGATCCTCCGGACACATCCTCACCATAGAGCTTCAAGATCTTCCCCGTCCCGGCGACTCTCCTTGGATGCCACATGAGTCCTGTCGCCCCTTGGCTTGCATGCAGAAAGAGTCTTCATCTTGTCCTTCACCATTGGCCCAAGAAGGCATAGAGGAGCTCTGGAAGGCCTAGCAGCATGGCCTTCATCAACATGCTCGGCGCCAGCATCCTCCTCTCCAACAGCAGCCCTAGCTGCAGACGCCTCAGCACAAGTAGTAGTGTTGGCCCAGTTGGGTTTGACACGCAGACAGATGGGGTCATGGCGAATCCGATCGAGGCAAGGAACTCCTCACCAGGAACATCTTGTCCCAAGTCCTCGAGATCGCCAGAAACAGATATGGACCGTATATAGGCACCTTGCGGTTGAACACGGCAAACCAAGCTCCATCCACATGATGTGTCGATATCAAGTGGCTGAGTCTGAGACACACGAGCCTCCTCGCAGATGAGCATCATATCCACCATATAGGCATGAACCTTGTCCTTGTCACCAATGCGGGGAACAAGGAGTTGCGGAAGATGCGGTACATGATATCCAAAAGGAGTTGAGCACCAAACCTATCTTGCCACTTGGAAGTGTCTTCTCAACATAGAACGGTGCAAGCCTGTCCTTGTTGGCAGAGTCATGGTTGGCATGGGGACGAACACCTACGGGGGAGTCAAGCCCGTCATCAGGAACTTGGAGCAGATCCATGAACTCCTTCCAGGTAGCAGTCAGCTTGCGGCCATTTGTCATCCAGGTCATTCTCCTTTCCTCATTGGGGTGAAAGTAGACAGAAGCAAAGAACTGACCAATGAGCTCAGGATCATAGTCAAGGTGAAAAGAGATGATATGCTCAATGCCAAACTGCTCCACCAAGTCCAGAGCCTCTCCAAAGTAGGCACGGAACTTCTCCTTCCTCAAGTGATGCATGTCAATCCACTTCACATCCACATAGGTATTCTCGCTTGTTCTTAATGACGTCCAGATAGATGTTGGTTCGATGCTTGTTCCAGAACAGCTCACAGCCCCTGACTGAGGAACGAGGGGTCACGTACGGATCCATGTTCCGGAGGCGGACGTAGTCAGAATGGGGCATCTCATCCATGCTCTTGGAGGGCTCCTTGACCTTGGTGGCAGTTGTCTTGACATGGCGCTTGGGGGCAGAAGAGGAGCCCTCTGGTGCGTCACCGGGGTTGCGCAGACGCTTGGAGCCGGGCTGGGATTGGACCGGCGAGAGGCACCACCTGAACCACACACGCAAAGCACCAAAAACGCAAGAAGATCAATGCAAAGGCCACGAAAAAGCACACGAAAAACATAGGAGACATATGAGAAAGTTGGCATGCGATAGGTGTGAGGCACGGTAGGGGCCACTGCGGTACTAAAGCAATATCTTGCTCGACGCGGTAGTACTGCGTGAAGTCACTGCAGTACCGTGGTGGAGCGGAAGTAAAGCTGTAGTGCCGCGAGTATGATAGTACCGCACACGAGGCGGTAGTACCGTGCGTGCGGTAGTACCGCACCCGAGGGGCGGTAGTACCGTGCGTGCGGTAGTACCGCACCGTAGGGGCGGTAGTACCGCGCCGCAGCGGATCCAACTACCGATTTGAATCTGAAAAGAACCGCGAAACAATGGCGGTGCTACAGTGATCAGATCTAGCGCATGACAGCAATACACATATAAATCCTATGCAATACTACACTCCTTCATCCTATTCTTGAAGAGATTAGGCCTATCAATCTCAAGAACACACAAGCCTCCCCAAAACCTAGAAACGCCAAACACCAACAACAAGGAGAGGGAATTGGGGAAAAACCTGGGTCCATAGCAAGAGCACGCGGTGGAGAACGATCCCACCGGTCGGAATCACGGGAGGGCAGGCGGTGAAGGAGATCCGGCGAGAGACGCCGGCTCCGTTCTTGAGCAAGGGAGAGAAGGAGGCGATGTGGGGAGAAGGTAACGAATGGGTATGGGGAGTTGGAACTCCCCTGCCCGCCCTTATCCCTCACCACAACCGTCAGCGGTAGTACAAGGCCTCATCGCGGTAGTACCGCTTCGGGCGGAAGTTCCGCACCGAGGCGATAGTACCGCTGACGGGCGGCAGTAAAAAATTACTGCCGTGAGGTTGCGGTAGTACTGCGTGCTCCCAAGCGGTAGTACTGGCTGGCTGCTTGGTAGTACCGCTGGCTCTTGATAGTACCGTGAATCTCAAGTCACCGCATGATTCAAAAAGCGAAAAAGGCCTTTGCAATGAATTTTTTTGTTTACACACAAGAAACCACAAACTCAACCGCAAACTAGAGGCAAAGACAACAAGAAACCACCAAACGACAAGGCCTCTCAAGGGAGAGGGCGGTGGCAAGCCAGCTATTTTTGATTAGGATTGTATGGCACCGCGAAGAATTATCCTTGGGCCAATGACCAAAACTCGTCTTTGGAACACAAGTACCATAAAAAATGGCTAATGTGAAAGAGGTGATCGATTTACGCATAAAGGGGGGGAGGGAGAGTTCATTGAGAGAACAATACTCCCCCTATGTCCATGCCTGCACCTAAACTAGACAGCAAGTTGAGTGTGGTGGGGAGTGCACGGGCTCAAGTCACATTGCTCAAATCAATGATATTTAGCTCATGCCTTAACTCATGAAATCTTGCTTCATCTAAGGGCTTCGTGAATATATCCGCAAGGTTATCCTGAGTGTTGACATACTTGAGCTCGATCTCTCCTCGCCTAATGTGATCCCGGATGAAGTGATACCGAATCTCGATGTGCTTCGTCTTGAAGTGTTGCACCGGGTTGAGAGAAATCTTGATGGCACTTTCATTATCACACCAAAGAGGCACTTTTTCACAAATGACACCGTACTCCTTTAAAGTTTGCCTCATCCATAGGAGTTGAGCACAACAACTACCGGCCGCCACATATTCCGCCTTGGTGGACGAGAGACACACAACTTTGCTTCTTGGAAGACCAACTTACCAAGGAGCAACCAAGAAATTGGCACCCTCCGTAAGTGGACTTCCTATCCACTTTGTCTCCCGCCCAATCGGAATCCGTAAATCCTTCAAGCTTGAAGTTTGCTCCTCTTGGGTACCATAAGCCAAAGTTTGGGGTATGAGCCAAATATCGAAAGATTCGCTTGACCGCCACAAAATGACTTTCCTTTGGTGCGGCTTGAAACCGTGCACACATTCCCACACTCAACATGATATCCGGTCTAGATGCACAAAGGTAAAGCAAGGATCCAATCATGGAGCGATATACCTTTTGATCCACCGCTTTACCATTGGGATCAATGTCAAGTTGGCACTTGGTGGGCATTGGTGTAGTAGCCGGCTTGACATCACTTAGCTTGAATCTTTTGAGCATGTCTTGAGTGTATTTGGCTTGGTTGATGAAGGTTCCTTCTCTTCTTTGTTTGATATAGAAACCAAGAAAGAACTTCAACTCTCCCATCGAAGACATCTTGAACTTGGAGGTCATGAGAGCGGCAAATTCCTCATTGAAAGCTTTGTTAGGAGAACCAAAGATAATATCATCAACATATAGTTGGCATACAAACAATTCCCCATTGACCTTCTTAGTAAAAAGAGTGGGATCGATTTGCCCCACTTCAAAACCACGATCTTGTAACAACTCGGTAAGGTGGTCATACCAAGCACGTGGGGCTTGTTTAAGTCCATAGAGTGCCTTATCGAGTTGATATACATGATCCAGGAAGTAGGGGTCCTCGAACCCGGGGGGTTGCTTGACATAGACCAACTCATTAATGGGACCACTAAGAAAAGCGCTTTTTACATCCATTTGTTGCAACTTAAAGTTGTGATGGGAAGCATAAGCAATCAACAAACGAATGGATTCAAGACGAGCAACGGGAGCAAAGGTTTCACAATAGTCGATACCCTCGACTTGGGAGTAGCCTTGTGCTACCAATCTTGCCTTGTTGCGAATGATGTTCCCATGAGCATCTTGCTTGTTCTTGAGAATCCACTTGGTTCCAATGATGTTGTGGTTCTCCGATGGTCTTGGCACCAATCTCCACACCTTGTTGTACTCAAAGTTGTTGAGTACTTCATGCATGGCATTTAGCCAATCCGAGTCTTCTAGCGCCTCATAGACCTTTTGAGGTTCAACACAAGAGACAAACGCGTGATGTTCACAATAGTTTGCCAATTGTCTACGAAAGTGCTTACCCCTTTTCTTAGGCTTCCAACCACATTCTCCATGAGATGGCCTTTGGTAGTGAGTTTGGAAGCAATCTTGGCACACGACGCTCTAAATCCTCGTCGGAAGTGCGATGAGGAGAGGTCACTTGATCATCTTGAGCGCCGTCTTGAGCATGACCTTCATCTTGAGCATGCTCGGGAAGAGAACTCGACCTTGGGCATCATTTAAGGTGATATCATCATCTTGAGCACGATCTTGCCCTTGGTCTTGTTCATGAGGTTTAGGGCCTTCACTTTGTTCTTCGAGCGTGTGGGCTTTGGGTTGGTGATGGCTCCACTTGAGTGAAGCATTGTCCTTCTCCTTCGGCCATAAGGGGTTCCTCAATGGGTAGGATAAAGCCAACCCCCATTCTTCTTATGGCTTGGGGAGGAATTTCATCACCTACATCACAAGTGCCACTTTGCTCCACTTGGGAGCCGTTATTCTCATCAAACTCCATGTTACACGTCTCCTCAATAAGTCCGTGGACTTATTGAGGACACGGTAAGCATGAGAGTTTGTAGCATAACCAACAAATATGCCCTCATAAGCTCTAGTCTCAAATTTAGACAAAGCGAACACCTTTCTTGAGGATGAAACACTTACACCCGAACACCGGAAGTACTTGAGGTTGGGCTTGTTGCGGTGAGTATCTCATAAGGAGTCTTGTTCAAGCCTTTGCAGAGATAAAGCCGATTGGATGCATGACAAGCGGTGTTGATGGCTTCGGCCCAAAAGTTGTATGGAGACTTGAACTCCGCCATCATGGTCCTTGCCGGATCCATCAACGTCCGGTTCTTTCTCTCTGCCACACCATTTTGTTGAGGGGTATATGGTGCCGAATATTGATGCTTGATCCTCATCACTAAGAAACTCATCCAAAGTGTAGTTCTTGAACTCGGTGCCGTTGTCACTTCTTATAGTCAAGATCTTTGCATTATGTTGACGTTGAGCTTCATTTGCAAAGTCGATGACGGTTTGTTGGGTCTCACTCTTCCTCTTGAAGAAATATACCCAAGTGTATCTCGAATAGTCATCCACGATCACCAAGCAATACTTTCTTCCTCCAAGACTATCAAATGATGGTGGCCCAAAGAGATCCATGTGAAGGAGCTCCAAGGGTCTCTTTGAGTATATGATAGTCGTGGGAGGGTGAGCCTTCTCATGAAGCTTTCCTTCAATACAAGCACTGCAAGCACGGTCTTTGGCAAAACTAACATTTGTTAGTCCACGGACATGGTCCCCCTTGAGAAGATTTTGCAAAGATCTCATATTGACATGTGCTAAACGGCGATGCCAAAGCCATCCCACGTGAACTTTAGCCATTAGGCATGTCGCGGTCTTAGTGGGTCGCTCCGAAAAGTTAATCACATAGAGACCGTTTTCGACATGCCCAACAAAGGCTACTTTAAGAGTCTTGCTCCACAAGAGGTCCACGGTATCAATGTCAAAGAAAGTAGCATAACCCATGACTGCAAGTTGACGAACGGAAAGCAAATTGTATGCTAGGGACTCAACAAGCATGACTTTCTCGATCGTAAGATCATGAGAAATGACAACCTTGCCAAGACCCAATACCTTAGAATGTGATGCATCACCCCACTCGACATAGGTGGGCATAGATGGAATCTCTTGCACGTCCACCACCATGTCCTTGCTCCCGGTCATATGATTTGTTGCTCCACTATCGAGCAACCATGATCCCCCACCGGAAGCAAACCCCTACAAGAGATCAATGCTTGGTTTTAGGTACCCATTTGGTAATGGGTCCTTTGATGTTAATAACGAGGGTCTTAGGAACCCAAATAGACCATTCAATGTACTCATAAGAAGAACCAACAAATTTAGCATAAACATGCCCATCACTAGCACGGCACAACACATAAGAGGGGTTAAAGTCATGGCTATGTTCATGGGGATGACGTTGTCCTTCTTGACATTGCCACCCTTTGCACGGTTCTTCTTCTTCTTGGAAGCACCCTCTCCCTCCCTCACAAAAGTTTGCTTGAGAGGGGAGGTTGCTTGGTCTTGTCATTCTTCTTCTTGCTCTTGGGCTTGGCGCGAACCCAATCCCCTCCTTGGCCACAACTTCCTTTTGATTACTCAAAAGGTCGTTAAGGTTCTTCTCACCTTGAATGCATGTGACAAGGCCCTTTTCAAGTTGCTCCTTCAACTTAGCATTCTCCTCAACAAGATGCACATGCTCACAACAAGGGTTAGTAGCATTTGCATTATCAATCAATATCATATGAGGAAAGGTGGCTTTCTCCTTGGTTAGCTTCACTTGGAGTTGATCATGAGACTCTTTGATACTAGCATGAGCACCCTTCAAGACTTTGTGAGCCTTGTCGAGAGTGTCAAGGTCCTCGTTGAGTCTAGCAAGATCAACTCCAAGCTTTGCCTTCTCGGAACTAAGCACACGAGACACAACAAGAGCATGATCAAGGTCTTTCTTTAATTTAGCGTGATCATCGTTGTGTGACTCCTCAAGAGCCAAACGAAGACCACGCTCTTCCTCAAGAGCATTGGAAAGATCCGAAATCTCATTGGCATAGTCACGACTATGCCCTTCCATCTTAGAAATGGTTTCTTCATGAGTCTCGATCATGACATTGGCTTCACCAAGTTGTTCCAAGAGAGCAACGGCGCATCTTGGATTTCCCTTTGAGTTTACTCATAAAGATCTCAAATTCATTTTCCTCTACACTAGTCCCCTCATGTTCATCAATGCAATCCGTCAAAGAAGAATGATTGATGATGGTAGTTTTGATGTTGGGGGTTACCTTATTGGTGGCTTTAGCCATGAGGCACTTAAGCGGTGATGCTTTCATTGGATGAACCAAGAGAGACACCGAGGAGTCATTGCAATGGCCACGGAGGCCATGGCAACGGTTCACCATCCTCATCTTCATCATCATCCTCATTGTACTCTTCTTGAACCACCAAAGCTTTGTGAGGAGTCTTCTTTGGGAAGTTGCTCTTGTTGGGAAAAGACTTGGCCTTGTCCTTACGGATGAGCTTGCCACCATTGTCTTCCCTATTCTCACATGGACACTCCGCAACAAAGTGACTCACATTTCCACAATTGAAACACGTCCTCACTCGTTGCTTGCCCTTAGAGCCACTTGAATTGCTCTTGTTGAAGTTGGGCCTTGAGTTCTTCTTGCTCCAAAATTGTCTTGAAGCAAGGGCCATGTGTTCATGATAATCATACTTAGAATCTTCGAGGTTGCTCTCTTCTTCTTCCTCCTCTCCATCTTCTTCGACAAAAATCTTGGCCTTCAAAGCGAGGTTGGGCTTCTTTGCTCTTTGAGAGCGAAGCACCGCATTGTCGGCGGTCTTGTCCAATATGCTCATAGCCACAAACTCATCCAACACATCATTTGAGGACAAGGTGTGGAAGTCCGATCGTTGACGGATGACGGAGGACATGGCTTTGTGGTAGGGCATCATTGCCTTGAGAAATTTGCGCTTGATCCAGTTGTCATCTGTGTCCTTACTTCCATGATCCCGGAGGAGACGGCAAGCTTGGTTACTCTCCGATAGAGCTCACGAGGTTCTTCTTCTTCCTTCATTGCAAACTCATCGGCTTCATCTTGGACCACTTCATAATTGGAACGTTGAATGCTTGCGCTTCCTCGATACATGGAAACCACCTTGAGCCAAGCATCTTTGGCACGGGTGTAAGGCGGAGATGAGGGAGGTCTTCGGAAGGATTGCTTCTTGGATGATGAAGAGAGCATTCTCATTGAATTGATGGTCCACGACCTCTCTAGGAGAGAAATTGCTCGGATCATGCGGATAGAAACCTTCTTCAATGATTCTCCAAAGGTTAGTGTTCACATGATTTAAATGACGCTTAAAACGATAAACCCAAGAATCAAAATCCTCTTTTTTATCAATCGTAGGTGGTGGACCGGCATGATTCAAATGAGTGGAAGGAATCGGTCCACCATAAACGGGAGGTTGCACATGGGCGAAGATGCCGGTGCCATTCTTACCACTAGACGAGGGGCTTTCTCACTAGTAGCTTCCCCTTATCGGGGTTAGCATCCGCTCCGTGTTGGCGGGATCACCCACTTTCACGGGTGCGGTGGAAAGTTTAAGCCCTTCTAGGAATTCCTTAAACATGTCCTTGACCTCGCTCGTCATGGAATTTTTCAATGTGTCCAACGCCACATTGAATTCCTCACGAGATTGAGGTACTCCCATCTCCGTAGATGATGTCGGATTCAAGACCGGAGTGCTCCCCACATCATCTCGGACGTCAACTCATACTCTCACGGACGGTGAAGTCCTTAAAAGAGACGCAGGCTCGATACCAATTGAAAGGATCGATATGGTTGACTAGAGGGGTGAATAGGCAACTAACAATTTTAAGCTTTTCTTTACCAATTTAAACTTTGCACTAATAAAGGTTGTCTAGATGTGCAACTAGGTGGACAACCTATATGATGCAACAACACACGCCTACGAGCAAGCAAGGATAGGAACACAAATAAGCTTGCAAGTAAAGGGATAAGATAACCAAGAGTGGAGCGGTGGAGACGAGGATGTGTTACGAAGTTCCTTCCTTTTGAGGGAAATGCGTCTCCGTTAGAGCGGTGTGGAGGCACAATGCTCCCCAAGAAGCCACTAGGGCCACCGTAATCTCCTCACGTCCTCGCACAATGCAAGAGCCGTGATTCCACTATTGGTGCCCTTGAAGGCAGCGACCGAACCTTTACAAACAATGTTGGGGCAATCTCCACAACTTAATTGGAGGCTCCCAACAACACCACGAAGCTTCACCACAATGGAATATGGCTCCACGGTGACCTCAACCGTCTAGGATGCTCAAACATCCAAGAGTAACAAGATCCGCAAGGGATAAGTGGGGGGAATCAAATATCTTGTGGTGGAAGTGTAGATCGGGCCCTTGTCACCCAATCCCGAGCAAATCAACAAGTTTGATTGGCTAGGGAGAGATCGGCCAAAATGGAGCTTGGAGCAACAATGGAGCTTAGAGAGAGAAGAGATAGTCAACTAGAGGTTGAAGAAGCCCCTTATATAGTCGTGGAAAAATCCAACCGTTATCCACTTAGTCAGCTCATGCCGCGGTACTACCGCTCGGTAGCGCAGTACTATCATGAGGTCAAGACGGTACTACCGTGGAGGACCACTACTACCGCGAAGAGCAAGACAGCCGGAACTAGCGACTAGGGGCAGTACTACGCTGCAGTACTACCTCTCCCCTTACTTGCATTACCGCAAGGCGAGTCACGACACGAGAAGGGCACGGACGAAATAAATTACATCTGTGCCAACTTCCGCTGAAATCTTAGTGCGAAAATCCGACGCGGTACTACCGCTCCTCGTGAGCGGTACTACCAGAAGCGTGCCTACTACCGTGATTCTACGGTACTTGGTAGGAGCGCCAGGTACTACGGCTCGGGAGCAGATTACTACCGTGGGCCCAGCAGTACTACCGCTCAGAGCAGCGGTACTACCGTGGTGGTAGCGGATGTAAAAAATTACATCCGCCCCTACTACCGCACCGGAGCGGCACTAGGCCTAGGAGCCGTGGTACTACCACTCCTGGGGAGCGGTACTACCGTGGCGCCCCGCGGTACTACCGCGTGTACCTGCGGTACTACCGCAAGTACAGAGGCAAATGTCAGATTTCCGCACAACCAAGATAACGAAGGGAAGCTCCAAAGTGTAGGGAAAGGAGGGACAAGTGTACGTGTTGATTCCGCCCTAACCTTTCCGATGCGGACCCCCTCTTAATAGTACGGCTCTCCTCGACTCAAATCCACCAAAAGAAAGCGTGGGGCGACGCCGTCTTCAATAGTCTCCGAGGGCACCGAATCGTCTCGAGCCTAGAGATGAACCATCTGAGGAACTCAAAGCATACGATTAGTCCGCAAAAGTATCGTCATCAATCACCAAAACACTTACGGGATAAATATGCCCTTACAGATGTTTACGTGGCTTGTAACTGAATCTTTATTTTTTTAACGAGACATTTATTACTATGCAAAAAAAGTAATGATAATACTAAAGCTACAAGTGAAAATGCATAGGAGCTCTTGGGTGCTACGCTCCCCTATATTCAAAAATAATTTAGTAACTCAAAAAAGTCAGAAAATCCTGAAACTTTTTATGGAATCAAACATGACCAAGTATTGCACTCGTATAAAAAAATTAAATAGAAAATGACTTTTATTGTATCCGGGGTCAAAGACATCCCAAAAAATGCTAGATACAAGTATTTTTTTGACTTTTTTTAATTATTAAATTATTTTTAAATATAGGGGGTGGAGCACCCGAGTGCTCCTAATCCGCTTCCAGCTACAAGCTACTATTTTAGTAAATATACCTAATAGAAATATGTGCTAAATCTATAAGCTATTATTTTAGTAAAGATAATTGATATTAAATATACTTCATAAGGGCTACTATTTCGGCAAAAACAATCTTTGTTCAACTGATCGCTTCCGATTTGGGAGGTGTCATTTCCTGAGCTACCATTCGCATGGGAACCTTTAGAGTTAATTACAGTTTTAGTACACAAACTTTCAGCGGGGGTACAATTTCATACAAGAACTTGCAAAACGACTCAAATAAATTGATGCAATTTAGTCTGAAACCTGCCACGTCGGACAGGAGGCACGCGCCGGTAAGTCTGATATTATGCAGAAATGCTCTCAAGTATAGCAATAAGCTAAACCGCGGTCCTCAGAGAGAGCTGGTAGTAGAAAAATTTAAGACGACCCCTGAGGTTATGCAAAATATTACATTTGCACTGGAAGCCCAACACAAACCCCTTCGTCTATTCGTGTTTGCCTGTCTGTTTGTTTCTCATCGGCCGCTTCGGCTGTTCGTTTCTCGTCCGCGACGAGCGACAGTGCTGCCTGGTTGGTCGCCGCCAACGGGATCGTGGCTTGATGGACCCACGTCCCTTGGGCATTGGCGAGTTTCCGCCGGATTATGGTGTGCACACTCCTTCTGCTATGTTGGATGGTCCCCTATTTTGGCCCTCTTATGGCTAGGGTTTTGATCGTGTTTGACCGAAGGTATTTCCGCTTCGATCCGTAGCAAGCACATCTCGACGAGTGCAGCGCAGAAACTAATATCATATTTGATCCCATCACAAATACAAGGTTGTAAGCATAAGACCTCATACCCATACTTCCCTTTATTATATGTGTTTGAATCACTATTTGCTTGTTGATCTGGTCAATAGCTGGATTTGACACTTTGACGAGAGCTTGCTAGAGACCATTGCTTCAAGGGAATCTTCCTGTCGTGGGTTCGATAACCCAGGGTCACCTCTGGGGAAATATGTGCGGGATACTTTTTTCTGTTCCAATACCAGATCAATAAAAAGTAGATATCAAGTCCTTTTTCTAGTGCCATTGTCGGGGAGGAATTTAGTATTCCTAATCTTTGTGTTTAGAGTTTTTGTTAAAGTTAATTTTTAGTTTTTTTCTTTAATTTTCTGTTTTTAGTTTATGTAGGCCGATCAAGAACGAATACCTCTGAACAAACACGATCAAAACCCTAGCCATAAGAGGTCCGAAATAGGGGACCATCCAACATAGCAGGAGTGTGCATACCATAATCAGGTGGAAACTTGCCAATGCCCCTGGGACGTGGCTCCATCAAGCGACGATCTCGTTGGTGGCGACCAACCAGGTAGCACCGTCACTCGTCGCGGACGAGAAACGAACAGCCAAAGCGGCCGATGAGAAACGAACAAGCAGGCGAACCCGAACAGACGAAAGGGTTTGTGCTGTCGTAGTCCAAATGTAATATTTTGCATAACCTCAGGGGTCGCTTTTAAGTTTTCTACTACCAGCTCTCTATGCATAATACTGGACTAGCCAGTGCGTGCCTCCTGTCCAATATGGCATGTTTCAGACTAAATTGTATCAATTTGTTCTCACAGAGCAAGTTTAGGGGCTAATTTGAGTCGTTTTGCAAGTTCTTGTATGAAATTGTACCCCCGCTGCAAGTTTGTGTACTAAAACTGTAATTAACTCGAACCTTTAGTTGCGTGTTGTTGCACCTAGCTTACCCCTTTTCGCTCCCTTTGTGGTGTGATGGGGGGGGGGTGGGGTAGAGTTAAGATTTCTGTTGATCCCTTTTCCTTCAACTAGCAACGCCGGTCTAGTCATACATCCCGAAGAATAATTGATATTTTGTATTGTTGATGAAATGAGATGAAGTTTCTATTTGTGTAGTTTTGATAAAAGGGAGTGAAATTTGTGTTTGTGTTG
The DNA here is from genome assembly GCA_021605145.1 of Aegilops bicornis. NCBI lineage: Eukaryota > Viridiplantae > Streptophyta > Magnoliopsida > Poales > Poaceae > Aegilops > Aegilops bicornis. The sequence continues at coordinate 565,004,490 of CM038672.1, read as the reverse complement.
TTTTGTGCTCTTAAGTTTCCTTATACATTGCTTCGAAAAAACACAATGGCAAGTGTGAATGTAGGCGCACATCACAGGTAAGGCCAATAGGCTTGGCCTGGCAGGAGAACCAATCACGGGTGCCTTTAGGGCATGTACAATGGTGGCATATGGATACATATGCCCCATGATAAAAAGTAATTTGAGGCACATACATTTATTTTTTTCTCCCCAATGCAAGCTACCACTAGTGGGCCTCATTAAGAAATAGAAAATAAAAACTCTAGTACACATGCATCTCTACTTTTCACTCCAACCTTTTCAGCTTTTGTCACTGGACCACACTTTTTCTCTTCAAGCACCTGCCTCCTGAAGAGGATCCCGCATCCCTATCCGAACCTACTTTACGTCATATTCGATCCTACATGGCATGCGAGGCATTACCTTGGGGCTATGTATTGTACATGCCCTTAGTCCGCCCATCACAGGTATTGCGTTATTAGTGATGAGCAGCTTGTCTAACGCTAGTACCAAGTACCAATGACAAGTTACGAGTGTCGGGTGCCCCCTGGTAGTTGTTCATAGGCCTTTTGCACCTGTTAAGGTTTCATGCAGTAGTGTAAGCATCCTATATAATCAAACCTATTACGGGTCGCGCAAAGGGCGCATCCTCGTGTTGTCCACGTCAGCAGGGGCATTTCTGTTCACGCTGGCCAACTGAATGTCTCGTTGTGTACACGTCACCAAAAAAGATCGCCCAGCATTTCTCGTTCGCTTCTTCGAGAAGAAATAGAGAGACATGACGTCGCCTCGATCCCTTTCCCTTTCCTCTCCCAAAACACGCGCCCCTCTCCTCCCTCTCCCACAGCTAGGGTTGCCGCCGCCGCCGCCCTCCCCATGCTTGCGGCCTCTCCATCTCGCACCAGGAGCTCCCGCGCCGCCACGTCCCCTCGCCCATGCATGCCTCATCGCGGAAAAGAGCTAGCGCGCCTGCTGCCGGGTAGCAGCCACGCCCAGAGGAGGTCGTCCATGGAGCCCGCATCCCTGTCGTCTACCTTGCGCACATGGAAGGTCTCTGCTGCTAGCCGAGGTCGACCAGGTCGACAGCGCGCTCACCGGCCTGCAGCTCATCCTGGAGCCTACGTACAACCACTTGCTACCCCTGCCCCCACCCTCCCTATTGATCGCTATGTAGTTACCCCAAGTATAAAGTTTCTGGATTGCTTCATTGGCCATGGCTCCTTCTTCCCCAACCCCATTTTGTCTCCCCTTTGACTTGGCTGTTCCTGATCTCGGTGGCCACCATGTCTCAAATTTCCGTTGGACAGGGCTACCAACATAAAAGAGCAAACTGGAAATTCACCTGCATATTTTAGGTAATTATACCATGTTTTTAAACCCTTCGTATGCGTATGGTAGGCATGAACTTGTCCCTGCAAGTCATGATAAGAGTATGATCTTAAATTCGCCAGAATGAGTTCTTATTTTGATTATCCATAAACTCTTGTTTTGATTATCTTTCACTTTAATATAAGAAAACAAATCTGGGAAGCTAAAGCTTAAGAAGTTGGAGTTTCCATCCTGAAAATAGGTTGCACTATTCCTTAATTTTATGGCTATTGCAGGTGTATGGTGCAATCTAAGTTGGAGTACAACTTGTATGGTCATCTATATTCCTCTTGTTGCTAATATGCAGAAAGGCACTCTATCTTAATTTTTTTTGCTACAAATGAACCTCATGTTTTCCCCTTATATTCTATTAGTCGTAGTGTTGGCTATTGTTATTTGGAGTATAGGCTAAAATGCTTTAGATTTTGTGCCTTATGAAAGAACACAATTATGATATGAAATCAAACTTTCCTATTTCTAAAAAGCTGAAGTGTCTGTTGGCTGCTAATAATTGTGTTTGTAAATAAATTCTATTGTTACCTATTATATATGCAGGTCGATTTGAACAATGTAAAAGGTCACCCCTGCTGGCCGAGGTCGTGTTGGATGCCTATTTGTGGTCCTTTTTCCCCTTGTTCTTGTTGTACACGCTATAGATCATTTTCATGGATTTTTGATATGATGGCTTCAGTGATGATTTTGGCAAAACCACATGCCGATGATGCACTTGCCTTTGGAATTAAAGATCAGCTTACTACACTGACCAGAGATCATATAAAAATACTTGACTCTACAGCAGTAGGAAGGGGTGAGCTAATTTTGTTGTCACTATGCTTCACACTTTTTCTGTCATAGTTTGCTTCTTAAAAATTTCGCTACAGATTTCACAATTAACAAATATGTAAAAGACAGATACAGAGAAGGGGATCAGGGGAGTGGATTCCCATAATGATGCAAGAAAAAATGTCTTTGGGTCCAACCTATACCCTTGAAGGAAAGGAAGAAGCTTCTTGGTAATGGAGATGGTTCTCTTATATTTGGTATGAGGTAGAAAAAATCCAGCATGGAAAAACACTGGAGTCAAACATGGTGTAATAGTGATGATCTAAATGAGTATTTGTGGTCTGTTTACGGCCTTATTTTCTGGTCACATACCGACACACGTTTTCAAATTTTCTCTAATAGATCCTACTCTGTTTCAGTATATCTAATTGTTTCTCACTAGGATGGCCAATGCGGGATGTGAAGGAAATATGCCCTAGAGGCAATAATAAAGTTGTTATTTTATATTTCCTTATATCATGATAAATGTTTATTATTCATGCTAGAATTGTATTAATCGAAAACTTGATACATGTGTGGATACATAGACAAAACACTGTGTCCCTAGTAAGCCTCTACTAGACTAGCTCGTTAATCAAAGATGACATGTGTTGTCATTTGATGAACGTGATCACATCATTAGAAGAATTATGTGATGGACAAGGCCCATCTGTTAGCATAGCATATTGATCGTTTAGTTTTATTGTTATTGCTTTCTTCATGTAAAATACATATTCCTTCGACTACGAGATTATACAACTCCCCAATACCGGAGGGATGCCTTGTGTGCTATCAAACATCACAACGTAACTGGGTGATTATAATTATGCTCTACAGGTATCTTCGAAGGTGTTTGTTGGGTTGGCATTGATTGAGATTAGGATTTGTAACTCCGAGTATCGGAGAGGTATCTCTGGGCCCTCTCGGTAATGCACATCATAAGAAGCCTTGCAAGCAAAGTGACTAATGAGTTGCAGGATGATGTATTATGGAACGAGTAAAGAAACTTGATGGTAACGAGATTGAACTAGGTATGTGGATACCGATGATCAACTCTCGGGCAAGTAACAAACCGATGGACAAAGGGAATTACGTATGTTGTCATAAGGTTCGACCGATAAAGATCTTCATCGAATATGTAGGAGCCAATATGGGCATCCAGGTTCCGCTATTGGTTATTGATTGGAGAAGTGTCTCGGTCATGTCTACATAGTTCTCGAACCCGTAGGGTCTGGGCGCTTAAAGTTCGTTGACGATATAGTACTATATGAGTTATGTATGTTGGTAACCAAATGTTGTTCGGAATCCCGGATGTGATCAAGGACATGACGAGGAGCTCTGAAATGGTCCAGAGGTAAAGATTGATATATGGGATAATAGTGTTTGGTCTCCAGAAGGGTTCCAGAGTTCACCGGAAGGGGTTCCGGATGTTTCACGAAGTGTTTGGGTACAAGAACACTTTATTTGGGCTAAAGGGGAAAGCCCATGATGCTTTTGGAAAGTGCAAAAGTGAGTTCTGCGGATACCAGAGGCTAGACACCAAGAACTCTAGCGTCTAGGGGGTAGATGCCCGGAACCCTAGCGTCTAGCCCTGGAGTCCGAGTAAGACTCTTGCCTTTCGGGCAAAACCGACTTTGAGAAGGCTTTTACTCCAAGTTTCGACCCCAGGGCTCAACATATAAATAGAGGGGCAGGGCTAGCACCGAAGACGGATCAAGAATCACCAAGCCGTGCACCGGCAACCCCGTCCCCTCAAGTTTATCCTTCGTCATAGTTTCCGTTGAGCTTGGCGAAGCCCTACGGAGATTGTTCTTCACCAACACCATCACCACACCGTCGTGCTGCTGGAACTCATCTACTACTTCGCCCTTCTTGCTGGATCAATAAGGCGAGGACATCATCGAGCAGAACGCGGAGGTGTTGTACGTTCGGTACTTGATCGGGGCGGATCGTGAAGGTGTACGACTACATCAACCGCGTTGATAAACTCTTCGGCTTTGCGATCTTCAAGGGTATGAAGATGCTCTCCCCCTCTCCTTGCTATGCATCTCCTAGATAGATCTTGCGTGAGCGTAGGATTTTTTTTTTGAAATTGCATGATACGTTTCCCAACAGTGGCATTCGAGCCAGGTCTATGCGTAGATGATATGCACGAGTAGAACACAAAGAGTTGTGGGCGGTGATCATCATACTGCTTACTAGGAATTTCTTATTTTGATTTGGCGGTATTGTTGGATGAAGCGGCATGGACCAACCTTACATGACCACGTTCATGAGACCGGCTCTACCGACAGACATGCAACTAGTTTTTCATAAAGGTGGTTGGCGGGTGTCTGTTTCTCCTACTTTAGTTTAACCGAATTTGACTGCGGCCGGTCCTTGTTGAAGGTTGAAACAACAAACTTGATAACTCACCGTTGTGGTTTTGATGCGTAGGTAAGAACGGTTCTTACTAGAAGCCCGTAGCAGCCACGTAAAACTTGCAACAACAAAGTAGAGGACGTCTAACTTGTTTTCGCAGGGCATGTTGTCATGTGATGTGATATGGTCAAGACATGATGTGATATACGTTGTTGTATGATATGATCATGTTTTGAAAAAGTTATCGGCAACTGGCAGGAGCCTTATGGTTGTCGCTTTATTGTATGAAATGCAAACACCATGTAATTGCTTTACTTCATCACTATGCGTTAGCGATAGTTGTAGAAGCAATAGTTGGCGAGATGACAACGACGCTATGATGGAGATCAAGGTGTCAAGCAGGTGACGATGGAAATCATGACGGTGCTTTGGAGATTGGGATCAAAGGCACAAGATGATGATGGCCATATCATGTCACATATTTTGATTGCATGTGATGTTTATCTTTTATGCATCTTATTTTTCTTAGTACGGCGTGATACGTCTCCGTCGTATCTACTTTTCCAAACACTTTTGCCCTTGTTTTGGACTCTAACTTGCATGATTTGAATGGAACTAACCTGGACTGACGCTGTTTTCCGCAGACTTTCCATGGTGTTATTTATGTGCAGAAATAAAAGTTCTCGGAATGACCTGAAACTTCACGGAACGTCATTTGGAAATAATAAAAAATCCTTGCAAAAGATGAAGACCAGGGGGCCCACACCCTAGCCACGAGGGTGGGGGGCGCCCCCCCCCCCCCTAGGGCGCGCCCCTACCTCGTGGGCTCCTTGGAGCTCCTCCAACCTCAACTCCAACTCTATATATTTGCTTTCAGGGAGAAAAAAATCGGAGAGAAGAATTCATCACGTTTTACGATACAGAGCCGCCGCCAAGCCCTAAAACCTCTCGAGAGGGCTGATCTAGAGTCCGTTCAGGGCTCCGAAGAGGGGGATTCGTCGCCGTCGTCATCATCAACCATCCTCCATCACCAATTTCATGATGCTCACCGCCGTGCGTGAGTAATTCCATCGTAGGCTTTGCTGGACGGTGATGGGTTGGATGAGATCTATCATGTAATCGAGTTAGTTTTGTTAGGGTTTGATCCCTAGTATCCACTATGTTCTGAGATTGATGTTGCTATGACTTTGCTATGCTTAATGCTTGTCACTAGGGCCCGAGTGCCATGATTTCAGATATGAACCTATTATGTTTTCATGAATATATGTGTGTTCTTGATCCTATCTTGCAAGTCTATAGTCACCTACTATGTGTTATGATCCGGCAAGCCCGAAGTGAAAATAATTGGGACCACTCCCGGTGATGACCATAGTTTGAGGAGTTCATGTATTCTCTATGTGTTAATGCTTTGGTCCGATACTCTATTGAAAGGAGGCCTTAATATCCCTTAGTTTCCATTAGGACCCCGCTGCCACAGGAGGGTAGGACAAAAGATGTCATGCAAGTTCTTTTCCATAAGCACGTATGACTATATTCGGAATACATGCCTACATTACATTGATGAATTGGAGCTAGTTCATGTCACCCTATGTTATGATTGTTACATGATGAACCGCATCCGCATAATTCTCCATCACCGATCCAATGCCTACGAGCTTTTCACATATTGTTCTTCGCTTATTTACTTTTCCGTTGCTACTGTTACAATCACTACAAAACCCAAAAATATTACTTTTGCTACCGTTACTTTTCTTGCCGTTACCACTACTACCATATTACTTTGCTACTAAATACTATGCTGCATATACTAAGTTATCCAGGTGTGGTTGAATTGACAACTCAACTACTAATACTTGAGAATATTCTTTGGCTCCCCTTGTGTCGAATCAATAAATTTGGGTTGAATACTCTACCCTCGAAAACTGTTGCGATCCCCTATACTTGTGGGTTATCAAGACTATTTTCCGGCGCCATTGCCGGGAGCATAGCTCTATTCTTTGAGTCACTTGGGATTTATATCTGCTGGTCACTATGAAGAACTTGAAAGGCGAGAAAACAAAAATTTATCCCTCAACTACGAGGGGAGGTAAGGAACTGCCATCTAGCTCTGCACTTGATTCACCTTCTGTTTTGAGTAAGCTTGCGACACCTAAACCTGCTTCTGCTATTCGCTACGATATGTCGATGTTATTTTGATGCCACTTCGCTATGCATGATACTTATGATGAAACTACTTCTATGCTGGATACTCTTGTGCCACTTGGTGAATTTCTTGATGAACAAATTGCTAGGGCTAGAGAGAAAGAAATTATTGAAACTGATTATATTGATGAAAGTGATGATGAAGACTTGCCTGTTATTCCTGAGGGTTATGTTTTTGAGAAAGAAGCTTCTGTAGCTATTTTAGCTTGCAAAGATAGATATGAACTCAAGAGGTTATTAGCTAAATGGAATCAACAATCTCTTCATGATAGAATGAAACCTGACCCTGCTTTTGCTACTTCACCTATCTTAATGCTTTACCTGATCATCCTCTCAAGAAAAAATGAAATACTTGATATCTTTTATAATGGACCAACCGATGCTTCCAGAGATTACCTGGATAGTTGTGCTGGTTCTGTTTTCAGGGAAAGAACACCGGATGAAGCTGAAATTCTATTGAATAATATGTTGACAAAAGAAAATAATTGGACACTTCCTGAGCCAGCTCCTGAGCCTATTCCTAAACCAACTCCGAAGAAGAGAGGTGTTCTATTTCTCAGTCCTGAAGATATGCAAGAGGCAAAGAAATCTATGAAAGAAAAGGGTATAAAAGCTGAATATGTTAAGAATTTACCTCCTATTGAAGAAATACTTGGTCTTAATTTACCGCCTTTTGAAGAAACATATGATCTTAATCCATTACCTATTGAAGAAACACATGGTCTTGATAACCCGACAAAGGTAGTAAAGGTAAATTCTCTCTATAGATTTGATGAAGGTGATATTCCTCACTATAAGTCTACTAGACAATGCTTAGAAGAGTTTGATAATTTTATTGTCAAACAAGAAAACTTCAATGCTTATTTTGGTAGATAATTGAAATACAATTCCGATACGCTTGAACACTTGAGTAATTACATGGCTAATGTTAAAGGTGAACTTAAACTCATTATTAAACATGCTTCCATGGTTACCACTCAAGTAGAACAAGTACTTGAAGCTGAAAATGATTTGCTCAATGAATTAAATAGTAAGAAAAATGATTATGCTGTTAGAGTGGCTACTAGAACCGGTAGAATGACTCAGGAACCTTTGTATCCTGAAGGCCACCCTAAGAGAATTGAACAAGATTCTCAGAAAAATAATATTGATGCACCTAGTCCTTCTAAAAAGAAGAAAAGGAAAAACGATAGGACTTTGCATGCTTCTAGTGAACCTATTGCTGAAACACCTGAGAATCAAAATGATATTTCTATTTCTGATGCTGAAACACAATCTGATAATGAACATGAACCCAATGAAAATGTTAATGATGATGTTCATGATGATGATCAACCTAGTAATGATAATGATGTAGAGATTGAACCTGCTGTTGATCTTGATAACCCACAATCAAAGAATCAACGTTATGATAAGAGAGACTTTGTTGCTAGGAAACATGGTAAAGAAAGGGAACCTTGGGTTCAGAAACCCATGCCTTTTCCTCCATAACCATCCAAGAAAAAGGATGATGAAGATTTTGAGCGCTTTCTTTGAAATGATTAGACCTATCTTTTTGCGTATGCGATTAACTGATATGCTCAAAATGAATCCTTATGCTAAGTATATGAAAGATATTGTTACAAATAAAAGAAAGATACTGGAAGCTGAAATTTCCACCATGCTTGCTAATTATACTTTTAAGGGTGGAATACCAAAGAAACTTGGAGATCCAGGAGTACCAACTATACCATGCTCCATTAAAAGAAATTATGTTAAAACTACTTTATGTGATCTTGGAGCCGGTGCTAGTGTTATGCCTCTCTCTTTGTATCATAGAATTGATTTGAATAAGTTAACACCTACTGAAATATCTTTGCAAATGGATGATAAATCAACTGCTATACCTGTCGGTATTTGTGAGGATGTGCCTGTTGTGGTTGCAAACGTTACTATTTTAACAGACTTTGTTATTCTTGATATTCCCGAGGACGATAGTATGTCTATTATTCTTGGAAGACCCTTTTTGAATACTACAGGGGCTGTTATTGATTGCAACAAAGGCAATGTCACTTTTCATGTTAATGGTAATGAGCATACGGTACACTTTCCGAGGAAACAACCTCAAGTTCATAGTATCAACTCTATTGGCAAAATTTCATCGATTATATTTGGAAGTTTTGAATTTCCTCTTCCTACTGTCAAGAAGAAATATGATATTCTTATTATTGGGGATGTGCATATCCCCGTTGAGGTAACATAGTGATATTCGAAATTTCTCCGGTTTCATGCAATTTGGAATGAGTTTGTTAACAAGACTTGATCAACCTTGTTAGTAGATTCCTTTTGATGAGCATGAGATGGATGAAACTAGAAGGCACAACCTTCTGTACCCTCTCTCTACTTTCTGCTATTTAGTTGAAATAAAGTAAAATTAGTATTTTTCTGTCTGTTTCCTTATTTATCTGGGCAATATAAAAATACCCCGAAAATAAAACTTCTCCAAATGCCCTGAAAATGGAATATGATTTTTTCTAGAATTTTTGAGAATTTCTGGCACTGAGGACATAGCAGGAGGGGCAAGCACCTGGCCACGAGGGTGGAGGGCACGCCCTACCCCCCAGGGCGCGCCCCTGCCTCATGGGCCCACGGTGGCCCTCCTCCACTTATTCCTGCACCCACACACTTCTTCTTCCTCCCACAAACACCAATATCCAGCTCAAGCACGAGTTCTAGCTCATTTTGCTGTGATTTTCGATCTCCTTGCTCAAAGCACCTCTCACAAAACTGCTTGGGGAGATTGTTCCTTGGTATGTGACTCCTCCTTTGGTCCACTTAGTTTTTGTTCTAGTGCTTTATTCATTGCAAATTTGTGCTGCATAGGTGACCATGTTCTTGAGCTTGCATGTCAAATTTATATGGTTCCAAGTAGTTCTAATGCATGATATAGGCTCTAGGAACTTGTAGGAGTAGTTGCTATCAATTTTGTTGAGCTTGGTTCACTTTTGTTTGAAGTTACTAAAATTTTCAGATTTTTTTAGAAAATAATGAAGAGATTTTTAGGGGCTCATCGATCCGAAGCTCGAAGGAAAAACAAAATGAAGAAGCATAGAGGCCCAAATATAATTTGCCTCGCACCGCGGAGGTCCAGCCATGTGAATGGCCTTCCGATGATTTTTTGAGAGAAGCCGGGATTTATGATGATTTCTATTCATTGGCTGAGAATGCTGGCCTCACCGACTTCCTCCGCGACCAACGTCATCAGTATCTCTTACTCACCAATACTTTTGTGCAAAACTTATACTATTTTCCTAAAGAAACACCTCGTTCAGTAGAGTTTCATTTATATGATGTGGTTAAGAAGATGCCACTAGATGAATTTTGCAAGGTTTGCAAAATACCCTTCGAGGGTAGTTTAGATGAACCACATCGTAAAGATGTGGATGGGTTTATTGACACTATCACCGTGGGGGAAACCAGGAAGGTTTCCGATGCAAGAATCACTAGCATACATTTTCCTGTTTTACGCTACTTTGCCATATTTGCTAGTTGTTGCTTGATTGGTCGCGGAAACTGTGGGAACCATAGTGTTCCTGATATTATCATTTTGTTCCATGGTTTGTTTTCCGATAACACTGTTAGTATGGGCGGTATTATTGCTAAACGGTTAAGTTTGAACCGTACTAAGGGCCCCATCTTTGGAGGTATTTATGCTTCACGCCTTGCTGCACATTATAACATGCCTATTAGGCTCTATGAGAAAGAAGAAAAATGGCTGCCCAATGCTTATTTAGATTATAAGAGTATGGTAGCGCATGACTTTATTGTTAAGAATAAGGAAGGGTAGATTAAATACAAATTGTTCTTTGATAAGAATCACCCCGAGACTATTACCTTGTCTGCTCCTTCCTTGTTTAATTTATTTGAAGGTCCGTATCTCGTTCCGTGGGCGGCCATTTACGCTTACCGGAACCCTACACCAGCCCCGGAGACGGAACCACAATTTGAGCCTCCAAGACAGTCTGATTACTTTTGGGATCCGGAGATGACTGCCAGCCAGTGGCAGTCAGAGTCCTCTTCATCTCAGTACGACCCCGGCTACAACTACGGATATCCGCCAGGGCATCCTTGGCAATAAACCAACTTAGGCCGAAAGCCTAAGCTTGGGGGAGTACGTATTTCCCATCGACAATACATTTATGTTCACACACTCATTGCTAGATGTCGGTGCTCATACTATTTCACTGTAATATCCATGTTAGTTTATTTTCTTTTTCTTGCTTTCTTCTAGTGTGTTTGTCAAACCTTAAGAAAAACCAGAAAAAAATTAGTAATAGCTTTAGCCAGTTTACTTTTCTTGCTGTAGTAGTATTAATTAAAAAGAAAACCCAAAAATATTTCCCGTTCTTCTTTTGCTTGTTGGGAGCTTTCCCGTGTAAATAGTTTTATTTCTTTTCTTTTCTTTGGGGTCGATAGGAGAAGACCATGATTAAATTGTTGAAGTGGCTCTTATATGCTTTGTTGTTGATTTAACCAAGAGCCCATATTGCCTTGTCTTCTCCTGTTTATTGAATGCTCGCAGATTCCAGCTTAGTCCAATGCGCGTGCACTCTTATTATTATTCACATCGTTCAGTCGTGCAAGTGAAGGGCAATTATGACGATATATGATGGACTAACTGAGATGAGAAAAGCTTGTAGCGATCTCTCTTTTTTTTGTAAATATGATGAGTGCATCGTTCCTGATTCAGCTTATTATGAATAAACATGTTTGCAATAACAATTAGAGATCATAGTTGCTCATGCCATGCTTGATTAGCTATGAGTTATAATGGTTTACCTTGCGTGCCAACATTCTATTAAAATGGTTGTGATGTGGTATAGTGGGGTGGTATCCTCCTTTGAATGATTTAAGTGACTCGACTTGGCACATGTTCACACATGTAGTTGAAACAAATCAACATAGCCTTCACGATATTTATGTTCATGGTGGATTATATCCTACTCATGCTTGTACTCAATGTTTATTAATTTTAATGCAGGTTTATGACTGTTGTCGCTCTCTAGTTGGTCGCTTCCAAGTCTTTTGCTAGCCTTCACTTGTACTAAGCGGGAATACTGCTTGTGCATCCAATCCTTTAAACCCCAAAGTTGTTCCATATGAGTCCACTATACCTTCCTATATGCGGTATTTACCTGCCGTCCCAAGTAAATTTGTATGTGCCAAACTCCAAACCTTCAAATAAACATTCTGTTTTGTATGCTCGAATAGCTCATGTATCAACTAGGGTTGTCCGTATCTTCCATGCTAGGCGGGTTATTCTCAAGAGGAGTGGACTCCGCTCCTCACTCATTTAGAAAATGACCGTCACCGGATGCCCAGTCCCATACTTTATGCAAACTAAATCAAAATAATTGCAAACAAAACTCCCCCTGGGACTTTTGCTAGTTGGAGACACTCGTTGTTTCGAGCAAGTCATGGATTGATGCTTGTTGGTGGAGGGGGAGTATAAACTTTGCCATTCTGTTTGGGAACCGCCTATAATGTGTGTAGCATGGAAGATATCGCCATCTCTTGGTTGTTATGTTGACAATGAAAGTATGCCGCTCAAAATATTTTTTATCTCTATTTCAAAACCAAGCTCTGGCACCTCTAAAAATCCCTGCTTCCCTCTGCGAAGGGCCTATCTATTAACTTTTATGTTGAGTCATCACCCTCTTATTAAAAAGCACTAGCTGGAGAGCGCAGTTGTCATTTGCATTCATTACTATTAAGTTATATTGGGTATGACTATGACTGGATCTCTTTTACCATGAATTACAATGTTTAGTCAGTCCTTGATCTTTAAAGGTGCTCTGCATTTATGTTTTGCGGTCTCAGAAAGGGCTAGCGAGATACCATCCTGTTATATCGTATTATGATTGCTTTGAGAAAGTGTTGTCATCCGAGATTTATTATTATGGCTCGCTAGTTGATTATGCCATTGATATTAGTAAACATGAGACCTAAGAGTTATTGCAAATGTGGTTAGTCATAATCTTTGCTGAAAACTTGAATGCCGACTTTACATATTTACAACAACAAGAGCACACAGAGTTTATAAAAGTTTTTCTTTGTCACTTTCGGTTTATCATCTGAATTGCTTGAGGACAAGCAAAGGTTTAAGCTTGGGGGAGTTGATACGTCTCCGTCGTATCTACTTTTCCAAACACTTTGCCCTTGTTTTGGACTCTAAATTGCATGATTTGAATGGAACTAACCTAGACTGACGTTGTTTTCAGCAGACTTTCCATGGTGTTATTTATGTGCAGAAACAAAAGTTCTCGGAATGACCTGAAACTTCACGGAACGTCTATTTGGAAATAATAAAAAATCCTTGCAAAAGATGAAGACCACGGGGCCCACACCCTAGCCACGAGGGTGCCCCCCTAGGGCGCGCCCCCCTACCTCATGGGCCCCCTGGAGCTCCTCCGACCTCAACTCCAACTCTATATATTTGCTTTCGGGGAGAAAAAATCAGAGAGAAGAATTCATCGCGTTTTACGATACGGAGCCGCCGCCAAGCCCTAAAACCTCTCGGGAGGGCTGATCTGGAGTCCGTTCGGGGCTCCGGAGAGGGGGATTCGTCGTCGTCATCATCAACCATCCTCCATCACCAATTTCATGATGCTCACCGCCGTGCGTGAGTAATTCCATCGTGAGGCTTGCTGGACGGTGATGGGTTGGATGAGATCTATCATGTAATCGAGTTGGTTTTGTTAGGGTTTGGTCCCTAGTATCCACTATGTTCGAGATTGATGTTGCTATGACTTTGCTATGCTTAATGCTTGTCACTAGGGCCCGAGTGCCATGATTTCAGATCTGAACCTATTATGTTTTCATGAATATATGTGTGTTCTTGATCCTATCTTGCAAGTCTATAGTCACCTACTATGTGTTATGATCCGGCAAGCCCGAAGTGATAATAATTGGGACCACTCCCGGTGATGACTATAGTTTGAGGAGTTCATGTATTCACTATGTGTTAATGCTTTGGTCTGGTACTCTATTAAAAGGAGGCCTTAATATCCCTTAGTTTCCATTAGGACCCGCTGCGGGAGGGTAGGACAAAAGATGTCATGCAAGTTCTTTTCCATAAGCATGTATGACTATATTCGGAATACATGCCTACATTACATTGATGAATTGGAGCTAGTTCTGTGTCACCCTATGTTATGATTGTTACATGATGAACCGCATCTAATTCTCCATCACCGATCCAATGCCTACGAGCTTTTCACATATTGTTCTTCGCTTATTTACTTTTTCGTTGCTACAGTTACAATCACTACAAAACCAAAAAATATTACTTTTGCTACCTTTACTTTTGTTACCGTTACCACTACTATCATATTACTTTGCTACTAAATACTCTGCTGCATATACTAAGTTATCCAGGTGTGGTTGAATTGACAACTCAACTGCTAATACTTGAGAATATTCTTTGGCTCCCCTTGTGTCGAATCAATAAATTTGGGTTAAATACTCTACCCTCGAAAACTGTTGCGATCCCCTATACTTGTGGGTTATCATGGCGGTAACATTATAAGATGATCCCTTACTAAAAAAATTCAAGGTATTAGTGTTCTCCCTGAGTATGCACCATCGCGACAGTTCGTCATGCTGAGACACCACGTGATGATCGGGTGTGATAAGCTCTATGTTCACATACAACAGGTGCAAGACAGTTTTGCACATGCGGAATACTCGGGTTAAACTTGACGAGCCTAGCATGTACAGACATGGCCTCGGAACATTGGAGACCGAAAGGTTGAACGTGAATCATATAGTAGATATGATCAACATGGAGATGTTCATCATTAAAAACTACTCCATCTCACTTGATGATCGGACATGGTTTAGTTGATATGGATCACGTGATCATTTAGATGACTCGAGGGATGTCTATTTAAGTGGGAGTTCTTAAGTAATATGATTAATTGAACTTAATTTATCATGAACTTAGTCCTGATAGTTTTTGCATATCTATGTTGTAGATCAATGGCCCGTGCTACCGTTCCCTTGAATTTTAATGTGTTCTTAGAGAAAGCTAAGTTGAAAGATGATGGTAGCAACTACACGGATTGGGTCCGCAACTTGAGGATTATCCTCATTGATGCACAGAAGAATTATGTCCTTGATGCACCGCTAGGTGATAAGCCCCTCCCGCTAATGTAGACGCTTTGAACGTCTGGCATACGTGGTCTGATGACTACTCTATAGTTCAGTGTGTCATGCTCTACGTCTTAGAATCGAGACTTCAAAGACATTTTGAACGTCATGGACCATATGAGATGTTCCAGGAGTTGAAGTTAATATTTCAAGCAGATGCCCGAGTTGAGAGATATGAAGTCTCCAACAAGTTCTATAGCTGCAAGATGGAGGAGAATAGTTCTGTCAGTGAACACATACTCAGAATGTCTGGGTATTATAACCACTTGACTCAGCTGGGAGTTAATCTTCCGGATGATAGTGTTATTGACTGAGTTCTTCAATCACTGCCACCAAGCTACAAAGGCTTCGTGATGAACTATAATATGCAAGGGGTGGATAAGACAATTCCCAAGCTCTTCGCTATGCTTAAAGCTATGGAGGTAGAAATCAAGAAAGAACATCAAGTGTTGATGGTTAACAAGTACACTAGTTTCAAGAAAAAGGGAAAAGGAAAGAAGGGGAACTTCAAGAAGAATGGCAAGCAAGTTGCCACTCCCGGGAAGAAGCCCAAGTCTGGACCCAAGCCTTAAACTGATTGTTTCTATTGCAAAGGGACTGGTCACTGGAAGCGGAACTGCCCCAAGTATTTGGCGGATAAGAAGGATGGCAATGTGAACAAAGGTATATTTGATATACATGTTATTGATGTATACCTTTCTAATGCTCGTAGTAGCGTCTGGGTATTTGATACTGGTTCTGTTGCTCATATTTGCAACTCGAAACACGGGCTAAGGACGAGGTGACGATGCGCATCGAGAACGGTTCCAAGGTCGATGTGATCGCCGTCGGCACGCTACCTCTACATCTAGCTTCAGAATTAGTTTTAGACCTGAATAATTGTTATTTGGTGCCAGCGTTGAGCATGCACATTTTATCTGGATCTTATTTGATGCGAGACGGTTATTCATTTAAACTAGAGAATAATAGTTGTTCTATTTATATAAGTAATATCTTTTATGGACATGCACCCTTGAAGAGTGGTCTATTTTTGTTGAATCTCGATCGTGGTGATACACATATTCATAATATTGATGCCAAAAGATGCAAAGTTGATAATGATAGTGCAACATATTTGTGGCACTGCCGTTTAGGTCATATTGGTGTAAAGCGCATGAAGAAACTCCAAGCGGATTGATACGTCTCCAACGTATCTATAATTTTTTATTGTTCCATGCTGTTATATTATCAATCTTGGATGTTTTATAATCATTTTACATCTTTTTTGGTACTAACCTATTGACATAGTGCCAAGTACTAGTTGTTGTTTTCTGCACGTTTTTTACATCGCAACAAATCAATATCAGACGGAGTCCAAACGCAATGAAACTCCACGGAGATTTTTTGGACTAGAAGGAACATACTGGGCCCTGGCTGCGCCTAGGGGGTGCTCCGAGGAGAGCACGACCCACCAGGGCACGCCAGGTGGCCCAGGCGCGCCCTGGTGGGTTGTGCCCACATCGGGTGCCCCCCGGACCGCCTCTTTGCTCAATAAATACCCCAATATTCCCAAAACCCTAGGGGAGTCGACGAAATATTCATCCAGCCACCGCAGAGTCCAGAACCACCAGAACCAACCTAGACACACCCTCGGATGGGGTTCACCACCTCCATTGGTGCCTCTCCAATGATGCGTGAGTAGTTCTTTGTAGACCTTCGGGTCTGTAGTTAGTAGCTAGATGGCTTCATCTCTCTCTCTTTCTGAATTCTCAACACAATGGTCTCTTGGAGATCCATATGATGTAACTCTTTTTTCGTGTGTTTGTTGGGATGGATGAACTTTGAGTTTATGATCAGATCCATCTTTTTATGTCCATGAAAGTATTTGAGTTTCTTTGATCTCTTTTATGCATGATCTCTTATAGCCTCGTATTTCTTCTCCGATATTTGGGTTTTTTTTTGGCCAACTTGATCTATTTATCTTGCAATGGGAAGAGGTGCTTTGTAGTGGGTTCGATCTTACGGTGCTTGATCCCAGTGATAGAAACGGAAACGACATGTATGTATCGTTGCCACTAAGGATAAAATGATGGGTTCTATCTCTACATAGATAGATCTTGTCTACATCATATCATCGTTCTTATTGCATTACTCTGTTTCTCCATGAACTTAATACACTAGATGCATGCTGGATAGCAGTCGATGTGTGGAGTAATAGTAGTAGATGCAGGCAGGAGTCGGTCTACTAATCTTGGACGTGATGCCTATATAATCATCATTGCCTGGATATCGTCATGAGTATTTGAAGTTCTATCAATTGCCCAACAGTAATTTGTTCACCCACCGTTTGCTATTTTTCTTGAGTGAAGCCACTAGTGAAACCTATGGCCCCCGGGTCTCTTTCTCATATATTTGCCTTTGCGATCTACTTTTTTCCTTGCATTTATTTTCAGATCTATTAAACCAAAAATACAAAAATACTTTGCTGCACTTTAATTTATTTGTGATCTATTTATTCAATCTATTACAACTTTCTCCCGTCCATGCACCGTTTCTGGCGCCGTTACCCGAAAGGGATTGACAACCCCTTTAACACGTGGCATTGCGAGTGGTTGTTATTTGTGTGCAGGGGCTGTTTACGGTGTGTTTCTTGGTTCTCCTACTGGTTCGATAACCTTGGTTTCATATCTAAGGGAAATAAATAACACCGTTGTGTTGCATCATCCCTTCCTCTTTGGGGAAATACCGACGTAGCTTCAAGCAACATCAAAAGGAATTTCTGGCGCCAGTGCCGGGGAGAATCTTCAACATATACTAGGTTCCTAATCACAAATCTCATCTCCTCGCAATTTATATTATTTTCCATTTGCCTCTCGTTTTTCCTCTCCCCCACTTTACAAAATTTTGCCATTTTATTCGCATCTCTTTTTCCGTTCGCCGTTTTCTTGCCGGATCTGTTTTTGAGTGTAATCTTGTTGTGTGGTCATCATGACTCAAGAGAACACCAAGTTATGTGATTTCTCAAATACCAACAATGACTTCATTGGCACTCCGATTGCTCCTCCCGCCACTAGTGCGGAGTCTTGTGATATTAATACTGCTTTGCTGAATCTTGTTATGAAAGATCAATTTTCCGGTACTCCTAATGAGGATGCCACATCCCATCTTAATACCTTCATGGAATTATGCGATATGCAAAAGAAAAAATATGTGGACAATGATGTGGTGAAGATGAAATTATTTCTGTTTTCTTTGCGTGATTCTGCAAAAATTTGGTTCTCTCCTTTGCCTCGCAATAGTATCGATTCTTGGAATAAGTGCAAAGATGCTTTTATCCCTAAGTATTTTTCCGCCTGCAAAAATCATTTCCCTTAGAACCCAGATCATGAATTTCAAGCAACTTGAACATGAGCATGTTGCACAATCTTGGGAAAGGATGGAAATGATGATAAGGAATTGCCCAACTCATGGGTTAAATCTTTGAATGATCATACAAGATTTTTATGCGGGATTGAATTTTGTTTCTTTTAATCTTTTAGATTCCGCCGCGGGTGGTACTTTTATGGAAATTACTTTGGGTGAAGCCACCAAATGGCTTGATAATATCATGGCAAATTATTCACAATGGCAAACCGAAAGGGCTCCTACTAGTAAAAAAGTTAATTGGGTTGAAGAAATTTCTTCTTTGAGTGAAAAATTTGATGCTCTGATGAAATTTGTTGCTAGTAAAAGTGCTCCTATTGATTTTAATGATATGCCTTTGTCTACTTTGATTGAGAAAAATAGTGATGCGATGTGAATTTTATCTCTCGAAATAAATTAAATAACAATGCTTATAGAGGTAATTTTAATCCTAGGCCTTTTCCCAGTAATTCTTCTAATAATTATGGTAATTCCTATGGAAATCAATCTTATGATAATAATAGGAACACCTCTGATCTTGAGAATAATATTAAATAATTTATCAACACGCAAAAAGTTTTCAACACTTCCATAGAAGAAAAGTTGAGTAAGATTGATGATTTGTCTAGAATTGTTGATAGAATTGCTCATGATGTGGAAAATCTCGAGATGAAATTTTTTGTGCCTAAAGTAGATGAATCAATTAAAGCTCTTTATGTTTTATGGATGAAAGTAAGAAAAGAACCTCTATGCTTAGAGCTAAAAGATATTTTTTAGAAAAAGCGTTTTCTAGTGATTTCTTTCGTAAAAGTGATGAAGATCTTAAAATGATTGGTGTTTCTTCTATTGATTCCTTGTTAAGTAAAGTTAAGATTGATGAAAAAGGGACTTGAGAAGATTCGACTTTAGGTATAAGGCGTCCCAATATTTCGGAGGGTGAAAATATTCTTGAGAAAATTGATGAAAGTGGGTTTGGAGAGGTGAAAACTTTAACTAGTGATGTGCCCACTCTTTTGGATTACAAAGACTTTAATTATGATAGTTGATCTTTGATTGATTGTATTTCTTTGTTGCAATCCATGATAAATTCACCCCATGCATATGAACAAAATAAAGCTTTTACTAAACATATTTGTTGATGCTATGATGAAAGCTTTTGAAGAAAAAATGGAATTATAAGTTTCAATTCCTAGAAAATTGCATGATGAGTGGGAACCTACTATCCAAGTCAAGATTAAAAATTATGAGTGTTTTGCTTTGTGTGACATGGGTGCTAGTGTTTCTACAATTCTGATATCTCTATGTGATGTGCTTGGTCTCACCGATCTTGAAGAATGTTCTTTGAATTTGCACTTGGCGGATTCCACTATTAAAAAGCCTATGGGAAGAATTAATGATGTTCTTATTCTTGCAAATAGGAATTATGTGCCCATAGATTTTATTATTCTTGATATTGCTTGCAATCCGTCTTGTCCAATAATTCTTGGTAGACCGTTTTTACGCACTATCGGTGCCGTCATTGATATGAAAGAAGGCAATATTAAGTTCCAATTTCCTTTGAGGAAGGGTATGGAACACTTTCCTAGAACAATAATTAATCCACCATATGAATCAATCATGATGGCATCTCATGGATCTTGAACCAAAGGTGACAAAACTTAGATGCTTGCCTTATGCCTAGCTAAGGGCGTAAAACTATAGCGCTTGTTGGGAAGCAACCCAATGAATAAAATTTATTTTTGCTTTTTGCTTTCTGTTCTTGAGTGTTAGAACAATTATGCTACTTTTATGATTGTGTTTTTTGTGTTTTAATTAGTGTTTGTGCCAAGTAGAACCAATAGGATCTTCTTGGGTGATAGTTGTTTGATCTTGCTGAAAAAATAGAAACTTTTGCGCTCACGAAAACAATTCTTATTTTTTACCAGAGCGTGATAAAATGCCAATTATTTTTTAAGAGGATTAATATGAAAATTACCTAGGGCGTCCTAGTTTTTCAGAATTTTTGGAGTTCCAGAAGTATTCGAACAAATCAGATTACTACAGACTGTTCTGTTTTGACAGATTCTGTTTTCTTTGCGTTGTGTGCTTATTTCGATGGCTCTATGGTTTTCTTTGATGAATTTTTTTCATAGAAAAGTTGGAATAAAGTAGATGTAATGCAAAAACAAAATATGAATTGGTTTGGTACAGTACTTATAGTAGTGATTTATTTTTCTTACACTAACGGATCTCACGAAGGTTTTGTTGAGTTTTGTGTGATTGAAGTTTTCAAGTTTTGGGTTATGTTACGATGGATGAAGGAATAAAGGATAGAAGAGCCTAAGCTTGGGGATGCCTCGGCATCCCAAGCTATTATCCAAAAATGAGCAACCAACTAAGCTTGGGGATGCCCCCGAGTGGCATCCCCTCTTTCTTTTAACGACCATTGGTATTTTACTTGAAGCTATATTTTTATTGGTCACATGATATGTGTTTTGCTTGGAGCGTATTGTATGATATGAGTCTTTGCTTTTTTTATTTTGTGTTTTAAGTCTTGATCCCTTGCTGGACACACCTATTTGGGAGAGCCAAAATTATGTCATGACTTGTTAGAATTGCTCTCTATGCTTCACTTAATTTTTTTATGAGCTATGGACTTGCTCTAGTGCTTCACTTATATCTTTTTGAGCATGGTGTGCTTAGTATTTTTGAAGAAATTCTCTCTTGCTTCACTTATATTTATTAGAGAGTTAGTAAATTTTTCAAGAAATTATCTCTTGCTTCACTTAAATTATTTAGAAAGAAAGAAAAATTATGCTCATGATCTTCACTTATATTTGTTTGAGCTTATGAAAAGCAACACATGAAAATTAGTCCCAAAGTGATAGATATACAAGAAGGATATAATAAAAACTTTCATGAAGATCATTGGACAAAATAAACTTGATTCTTATTAATAGTTTTGAGATATGATGATGTGATATGTGAGTTATGTTGATGAGTAATTATGCTTTACTGAGAATATTGGTGTTAAGGTTTGTGATTCCCTTTGCAAGCACGAAAGTCAATAGTCATGCAATGAAATTATATCCTACTTATGGTGCATTATTCGATGTTATTTATGCTTAATGCTTTCTTATGAGATTATCCGTTTCTTGGTTGGTCGCTTCTCAATCTTTTGCTAACTTTCATTTTGCACTAAGTATGATCTCTAGTTGTGCATCCAAAATCCTTTAAACTAGTTTTGCCACTTGAGTCCACTATATCTACCTATATGCGGTATTATTTTGCCGTTCTAAGCAAATTTGCATGTGACATCTCTAATTTTCAAAATAAACTTCTCTTTTGTGCGCTCATTTCGCCCGGAGAGCGGTGAGGGGTGGCTAATATTCTCCATGCTAGATGTGTTATTATCACGATGAGTGTTTATTCACTTGTCATTGCATGAGAGTAAGGCAAAGGTTTTAGGGTTGCCGAGTCCCAAAATGAAAAACTGAATTTATTTTATGTTGTCAAATAATAAATTCCTTGGAAAGTGTTGGTATGGAGGGCAACCGTGGATACGGCTAGCCATGGAAAGAGGAATAAACTTTATTTTCTGTTTGGGAACCGCCTATGATATATCTAGCATGGAAAGTGTTGGGACTCTAAGTCGTTTTCGTTGGTGGGATGGATACACCTCCCAAAATGTTTTTTATCTCTAATTTTTTCGCTTTGAGCTCTGGCACACCTCTACAAATCCCTACTTCCCTCTACGAAGGGCCTTTCTTTTTTACTTTATGCAATTTTTATTTTTGAATTTGAGTCTCCATCTTCTCTTATAAAAAGCACCAACTAGGAGGCAATATGATCGTACTTAAGTATTGGGTGTAACTAATATGCGAGTGTATTTCATGAATGGATCAATGGTTGAGCATGATGGGCTAGGGATAACTTATTTTAGCGTTGATATTTTGAAAGACATGGTTGCTTGTTGATATGCTTGAGTATTTAAATTATCCTGTGAAAACTAGACTATTGCTTTGAACAATATAAAAGTCCAAATGTCCATGCTATAAACAAAAGAATATGATATGACATGTTAGGCAGCATTCCACATCAAAAATTCTGTTTTTATCACTTACCTACTCGAGGACGAGTAGGAGTTAAGCTTGGGGATGCTGATACGTCTCCAACGTATCTATAATTTTTGATTGTTCCATGTTGTTATATTATCAATCTTGGAAGTTCTATAATCATTTTATAGTCATTTTATATCATTTTTTGGTAATAAACTATTGACATAGTGCCAAGTTCCAGTTGCTGTTTTCTGCATGTTTTTTACATCGTAGGAAATCAATATCAGACGGAGTCCAAACGCAACGAAACTCCACGGAGATTTTTTTGGACCAGAAGGAACATAATGGGCCCTGGCTGCGCTCGGGGTGCTCGAGGAGAGCACAACCCACTGTGGCATGCCAGAGGCCCAGCGCCTCGTGGGTTGTGCCCACCTCGGGTGCCCCCGAACCACCTATTTGCTCTATAAATACCCCAATATTCCCAAAACCCTAGGGGAGTCGACGAAATATTCATCCAGCTATCGCAGAGTCCAGAACCACCAGATCCAATCTAGGCACCATCTCGGATGGGGTTCACCACCTCCATTGGTGCCTCTCCGATGATGCGTGAGTAGTTCTTTGTAGACCTTCGGGGCTGTAGTTAGTAGCTAGATGGCTTCATCTCTCTCTCTCTCTCTCTCTCTCTCTCTCTCTCTCTCTCTCTGAATTCTCAATACAATGGTCTCTTGGAGATCCATATGATGTAATACTTTTGCAGTGTGTTTGTTGGGATCGATGAACTTTGAGTTTATGATCAGATCTATCTTTTTATATCCATGAAAGTATTTGAGTTTATTTGATCTCTTTTATGCATGATCTCTTATAGCCTTGTATTTCTTCTCCGACATTTGGGTTTTGTTTGGCCAACTTGATCTATTTATTTTGCAATGGGAAGAGGTGCTTTGTAGTGTGTTCGATCTTACGGTGCTTAATCCCAGTGACAGAAAGGGAAACGACACGTATGTATCATTGCTACTAAGGATAAAACGATGGGGTCTATCTCTACAAAGATAGATCTTGTCTACATCATGTCATCGTGCTTATTGCATTACTCCGTTTCTCCATGAACTTAATACACTAGATGCAAGCTGGATAGCGGTCGATGTGTGGAGTAAGAGTAGTAGATGCAGGCAGGAGTTGGTCTACTAATCTTGGACGTGATGTATATTTAATGATCATTGCCTGGATATCGTCTTGAGTATTTGATGTTCTATCAATTTCCCAACAGTAATTTGTTCACCCACCGTTTGCTACTTTTCTCGAGAGAAGCCACTAGTGAAACCTACGACCCTCGGGTCTCTTTCTCATATATTTGCCTTTGTGATCTACTTTTTCCTTGCATTTATTTTCAGATCTATTAAACCAAAAATACAAAAATACTTTGCTGCACTTTATTTTGTTTGTGATCTATTTATTCAATCTGTTACAACTTTCTCCCGTCCATGCACTGTTTCTGGCGCCGTTACCCGAAAGGGATTGACAACCCCTTTAACATGTAGGGTTGCGAGTGGTTGTTAGTTGTGTTGCATTGTCTCCTACTGGTTCAATAACCTCGATTTCATATCTGAGGGAAATACTGTAACATCCCAAATTTTCAATTTGGAATGTTATACATTAGGTCATCATGCATATCATATTTTTCCTGCATTTTTCCGATCCTAGAAAATTTCACGCAACTCAAGGACCCTCGGAGAGAGTTGGAAGTTTCATTACTTTCATATTTGGGATTTCTCAAATTTGAAAATAGGATCATTGGATTTATTTAATTATCTTCATAAAGTTTTTCCTATAACAAATCTCAAGAGAGGGAATAATATGACTTTCCCAATATTTAGGAAAAATGAAGATATTATAAATAAATCAAATTTGGTTTTGGAAGATTTATTTTGCTTAGGAAAAAATGAGCATTTTAAAAATATTATGCATGTTTGCCGTTTTTAAAGTTCATTTTGTTCGACTCATTTTTAGGAGTCGGGGAAAATTTGTTTTATTTAAATCGGAGTTCGTTTGGTATTTTTTTTAATCCGTTTAGTTTTTGTTTAAAAACGCTACTGGCCAAGGCCCGGCCCGGCCAACCAGGCCCGACCCGGCCGCCCGCCTCTCCTCCCTCATGCGCCCGCTCGGGAGCTCTCCCGCCGCCGCCACGCCACCCACCGAGTCCGCCTCGCCCGGCTCCGTTGCCTTCCCAAGCCGAGCACCCCCTCCTATTTATACCCGCGGACCCCCTCTCTCCTCACCTCACCCCTTGCCGCCCGCCCGAGTCCGCCCGCTGCCCAAGGGCCTTGCCCAGCCGCCGTTCCGTCGACGCGGACCCCGCCGCCTCGCCTCCCGAACCCGCCGAGCCCGCGCCCGGAGCCCGCTGACCTCGCCCGTGGCCCCGGAGGTAGCCACCGCCCAGCGCCGTTCGATCCGGTTTCCCTAGAAAACCCGGTCCGATTTTTGCGATGTTCGGTTTTTTTAAAAAAAACCTAGATTGGTTTTATTTTTATTTTTTTTCGGTTTTCTTATTTAGTGAACGTTCACCGACCCGTTCGTTTCAATGAACGCATTCGTTGGATTGGTTCTGTTAACGAACGTCCGTTATTTAATCCGTTAAATTCGTTTTCTTTTTAAATCGGATTTAATCCGTTATTTTTGATTCGATTTACGATTCGATTTTCAAATCTGTTTTATTTCTTGCTCGTTTATCGGAATCAGTGATTCAAGCGCTGGAGTTTCAGAACGAAACCGCCGTTCGACTAACCTACTTTCACAGAGTTTTGCTACTGTGAAATTTTGACCTAATTTCAGATTGCTAAACCGAGTCGTTCTCTCCGAGTTCCGACTTTCGATGCTTTATTTGATTCGATTCTTTTGCAACCAGGGTTCTTAAGTTGAACTATCTGGTTAGATCTTTTATTCGAGATTTCCCTGGGCATTAGATGAGTACTTATTGTATGCTTGTTGTTTGTCTGCGTTAGATCACCCGGAGTGCGCCGCTTGTTACTTCGAATCTCTAGGACTCGCGGATCATCAGCAAGGCAAGTAACATTTTGATCATGCCTTTTCTACTACCCAGTTTTTATGCAATAGATCTATTCCTCAAACACTTGCATGTTAGGATCTAATTAAATTGTGGGATGGGAAGTAGATTGAGGTAGTACCTATTACCTGTTTTATTATCAAACCCTTGGGAGTTACTTCTCGTTTGCTTATTATGCCATGCTATGCTAGTAGACGTGGATTGGGTGAGTGATATCCATGACAGATGTGAGATTGTTAATTTAATGGTTTATCTAAGGTGGCAACCTAAACACACATCCTGGGTGGATTGAGGCACCGTTTCTATCAGACTTGCTCAGATTTCTTCGGACCGCCACCTGTGCTCTAAGGGATCATAAGATTATTCAAACTGAAACTTCCGTGTGCAGCCACAAGCCAATTATGGGCTCTGGCGTAGTTGACTAAGTTGTGCGAACTCTTACGGGTAGGCTAGCTGATGTAGGGGATGTAGGTTGGTACAGTCTACCCACATGTAAGGTGTTAGCGCTTCTGAAAGACTATGTCTCGGTCATCCGTCTCTCAAACACCATGTAGTGCGAGAACCAAACGGAGGCGATCGAGTCTTGTGGGGAAAAGTGCGCAAACCTCTGCAGAGTGTAAAAACTAATCATGATTAGCCGTGTTCCCGGTTATGGACATCTTGAGTATCTAGTACTTGAATATCATGTGAATCTCAACATGTTACTTCTAATAATAAAGTTATTGGGTTTTAATGAGTACTTTTTAATTGGGATTGAGGATGCTGTCAACCATTCTTAATGTTTAACAACCACCATGATAGTTAAATAAAATTATTCCTTTGATGTAGGGAAAAATCAGCTTTATGCAAAATGTAATCAGAGAGCCTTACCACCAGCCATATATGCATGTAGTATAGGCTTGTTGCTTCATTGTTCTCTATGTGTTACATTGCCAAAGATATTCCATGTGTTGACCCGTTTTGGCTGCAACTTTTCACGTTGCGCACTTTTCGCAATTTGACGAGTAAGGCGTTAGGTCGTGGTTCTATACTCGGTGATGCCGTTGGAGTTGATGGACTCACTCGTTTTCCAAGCCTTCCATTGTTATTATTAGATGGCCTTAAGCCATATTATTGTATTAAGTTCCCTTGTGGACAACGATGTAATAAGTGTGTGATTGCTACTCTGCTATAAATCCTTCGAAGTACTGTGTGGTGTCAGCATTACTGATCCAGGGATGACACTGAGCACAGAGCGCTAGATCCATTCGGGTCTGGTCGCTACAGAGTGTGGTATCAGAGCACACGCTGATTGTAGGACACGACCACTAGGATAAAGCCATAGATCACTATTCTCTTCCCATTTTCTAAACTTCTCATCTTTTCTACTCTCTTTAGGATGAAGGACGCGAAGATCAAGTACACCCAACCGGATGAAGGCACACCTTTTGGATTTCACTTGAAGGAAGTTACCAAATACCGGAACATTGGAGTACCAAGCTTCACCGGACTTTCAACGCCACTCTGCACGAAGAGGAGCTGGAAGATCCACGCTCACGTTCCAGAAGGACATTCGCCCCAATCACCAAGCCTATAGATAGTGTTTTCAATTGCACCAACTTGGAGTCCGGGAAAGAGCATGGCAGCTCACATCACCATGGGACGCATTGGAGAAGTTTATCAAGAAGACCTCAAGGACACAATCTACCAGATTTGCGGACGCCGAGATGACAAATGGGACGTCGTCGGCACCAAGAAGGATGGATCCATTGCAGCATTCATCCAGAGTTAAACCAGACATTCGACGTCGGGAGAACCGGATGTGCAATGATATGTTGGAGTTGCGAATGCAAAGGGAAGGATCATCGAGCTTGAAGAAGAACTAAAGACAACTCGCAAGGACTATATGGACGAGATCGTAGCTCTAGCAAGACACAATAACGATCTTAAGTACGAGATTGAAGAACTCAAGAAGAAGTTGGCACTCAGGAATGAAGACCAAGATGTCGATTGCCCAGCGACTACATCAACATCGACGACACCGATTCGGATCCAAGTGAACCCGACTTTGAAGACGAAGCGGGAGCGTACATTATGGAGTCTTCCACCGTTCAAATTAGTAGAAGTCCCCACAAATTAGTAGTATTCCTCCATGTAAACATTATAGTACACGCACTTTTGCGATAGTTAGATCGTTGTAAGCCTTTGTTTGATTGAATGAAGTGATTTTGTGTGTATTTGCTCATGTGCATTTGGGTAGTGATTCCCTTAGACCTCATTCTATTCTAAATTCTCATCTTTTCTAAACCCATCGGATGCCTCCGAGACGCGACCCGATTTGTTTTCCCGCCAGAGATCACCCAACCGATCCAGAGCAAAATACCCCGATTCAAACATTGGTGCGAGAACCAGGCAACAACAACAACAACAACAACAACCCACCGCCACCACCACTGCGGATCATCGACTCGCTTCCTTAGACTAAATCCGCGGTGTATTCCGGTAGCACCGAGCCAATTGTAGCAGATGACCGGCTCCGCAAGATAGGAAGGAGCCGACCACTGCAGGATGCATGGATGGAGAAAGAGTGAAGTTTGCAGACATCAGCTTGAAGGACCCGCAGAAGATGGTGGGAGAATTTCACAGCCACTTACCACAAGACACCGCCACATGGGAGCAATTTCAGCAAGCTTTTCAAGACCTTGCCCATGTTTCAGCAGGAGCTATGGCCATGAAGAAGCGTGAGTTTCGCAACTTACGCCAAGGAGGAAGGATCATGGCCAAGACGTGGATGACTTTAGTAAACTAGCACGTTATGCCCCGGATGACGTTGCTACGGATGCATCTAAGCGGGAGAAGTTTCTAGAAGGACTGAATGATGAGTTCAAAGATGCCGTTGATGGTAGCCAGTTTCAATAACTACCAGGAGTTAGTAGACCGAGCCCTCATGATTGAAGGAAAGCAGCAAATTGAGAACTGCAAGCGGAAGTATGGGCAAGGGAAGTATAACTCTGAGCTCAGCAGAAACCTCGTTATACCCCTAAGTCAGAATTCAGTTTGACATACCCATGGAGGAGGTAATTCGCATAACCATAATGGCACCAAGAATGGGAACGGAAATGGAGAAAGTAATGGACAGAATCGCACCAACCCGTCAACACCATCCAAAGTAGACCTGAGTCATATTACTTGCTTTAAGTGCCGCAAGACTGGGCATTATGCCAATGACTCCGAGAAGGCGAATGGAAATGGCAATGGAAGCTCGAAAGAAGCCCAACCCTTTCAATAGGGGACAGTGAACCACATTGAAGTGGAGGAGGTTGAAGATCAGCCCGATGCACGATGTCGGTAAGTTTTTGGTTAAGTCATTTATCGCAGCTTGTTCTTTTTGATCTTTGGTGCATCGCATTCATACATATCAAGGATTTGTGGATAAGTACAAGTTACCAACCCAAGCCCTTAGGTCACCCATGCTAGTAACCTCACCCGGAGCAGTAGTACATGGCTAGTAAATGGTGTGATCGATCGCCATTAAGGATTGGACACTATGTTTTCCCTCGGACCTAATAGTTCTGGAATCCCAAGGATTGGATGTGATATTAGGTATGGATTGGTTATCAAGGTATGGAGGAAACATAGATTGCACCACAAAGTCAATTTTGCTCACCACACGGAAGGAAGAAGGATTAAGTATGTATCACGGCATCGGCCGAGAAGAGCGCAAGTTAATTGCTTATCGAGAGTGGTACAGAAGAAGTACCGGTGGTGAAGGATTTCCCTGATGTATTTCCTAAGAGTTGCGTGAATGCCACCGGATAGAGACATTGAGTTTTTGATCGGTATGTTGCGAGAACAGGCTCAATATCGAAGCGACCATATAGGATGCCAAAGACAGGATTTGGCGGAAATCAAGAAGCGATTAAGGAACTATTGGATAAAGGTTTTATCGCCCAAGTTCTTCACCTTGGGGATCACCCGTTTGCTAGTGGAGAAGAAGGACGGATCATTAAGAATGGTTGTTGATTATCGTGGATTGAATGAAGTAACAATCAAGAACAAGTACCCACCACCTATGATAAATGATCTGTTTGATCGCTTGCAAGGAGCCAAGGTGTTTTCCAAGATCGACTTACGATCGTGGTACCATCGATTGAAGATTCGGAGCAGGACATACCCAAGACAGCATTTACCACGAGATATGGACTATACGAGTATACCGTTATGTCGTTTGGATGACTAACGCACCAGCCTATTTCATGAACCTGATGAACAAAGTGTTTATGGAGTTTTTGGATAAGTTAAAGTGGTGTTCATTGATGACATTTTGATTTTCTCGAAGAATGAAGAGGAACACAAGGGACATTTGCGATTGGTTTTGGAGAAACTGAGGGAACACCAGTTGTATGCCAAGTTCAGCAAATGTGAGTTTTGGTTAAAGGAAGTTGGATTTCTCGGACATGTTATATCCGGAGAAGGGATAGCAGTTGACCCCACAAAAGTTGAGACCGTAACCAAATGGGAAGCACCAACGACAGTTGGAGAGATTCGGAGTTTCCTTGGACTTGCAGGATACTACCGAAGGTTCATTGAGAATTTCTCAAGGATTGCAAAGCCTATGATGAATTGTTGAAGAAGGAAAACAAATTCATATGGACTGAGGACTGTGAGGCAAGTTTTCAGGAGTTGAAGAAAAGAGTGGTTACCTCACCCGGTCTTGATATTGCCGAATCGAGACTAAGGATTATGAGGTATATTGCGGCGCTTCACGTCGAGGACTTGGAGCAGTGCTTATGCAGGAAGGAAGAGTTGTTTCGTATGCTTCACGACAACTTAAGCCCCATGAGTTGAATTATGCCACTCATGATTTGGAGTTAGCAGCCGTTGTACATGCCCTGAAGACGTGGAGACATTTTCTCATTGGAAATCATTGTGAAGTATATACGGATCACAAGAGTCTGAAGTACATTTTCACACGTATGAAATTGAATCTCGCACAAAGGAGATGGTTAGAGCTTATCAAGGATTATGACATGAGATTGCATTATCACCCGGAAAGGCTAATGTCGTAGCACGCATTGAGCCGTAAGAGCCACATCAATACCCTAATGATGGGAGGAATACCCAATGAGTTAGCCGAGGACCTTCGAGAGCTATGTTTGGAAATAGTTCCGAGAGGCTATGTAGTAGCATTGGAGATTCAGTCAACACTGATGGACAAAATCAGAGAAGCCCAAAAGGCAGATAAGGAAGTTGCCTTTATAAAGGAGAAAATGAGCAAAGGAAAAGCTAAAGGATTTCGTGAGGATGAGCACGATACCCTATGGTTTGAAGACCGTGTTTATGTGCCCAATGACCCGTAGATCGTGAAGTTGATTTTACAAGAAGCTCATGAATCACCCTATTCGATTCACCCAGAAATAACAAGATGTACTTGGATTTGAAGAATACTTTCGGTGGACCGGAATGAAGAAGGATATTGCGGAGTATGTAGCGATTTGCGATGTATGTCGGAAAGTAAAGGCGTAACATCGAAGCCGGCAGGATTGTTACAACCATTGCCGATACCCGAATGGAAGTGGGATAAACTAGGCATGGATTTTGTCACGGATTGCCAAAGACTCGTTCGAGGATATGACTCGATTTGGGTTATAGTCGACCGTTTAACAAAGGTAGCTCATTTTATTCTAGTCAAGACCACCTATAGCGATTGCTAAGTTGGCAAAGATATACATGACCTGAATTGTGTGCTTACGGAGTTCCGAGGAGCATCGTATCAGATAGAGGAACCCAGTTTACCTCGAAATTTTGGAACCGGTTGCACGAAACATTGGGAACCCGATTGGAATTCAGTACAGCTTTCCACCCACAGACCGATGGACAGACTGAGAGAGTCAATCAGATTTTGGAAGATATGCTGAGAGCTTGTGCCCTAGATTATGGATCTAGCTGGGATGAAAATTTGCCGTATGCAGAATTTTCCTACAACAACAGTTACCAAACCAGCTTGAAGATGGCACCTTTCGAGGCTTTGTATGGAAGAAGGTGCAGGACACCGTTGTTATGGGACTAAACCGGAGATCGCCGATTGTTTGGACCAGATTTGATTAAGGAGTCTGAACAGAAAGTTAAGTTGATTCGAGACAGGCTCAAGGTAGCCCAGTCCAGACAAAAGAGCTATGCCGATTCAAAGCGCAAAGCGATTGAGTATGAGATTGGAGACAGAGTATATCTCAGAGTATCCCCGCTTCGAGGAGTTAAGCGTTTTGGAGTTAAAGGAAAGTTAGCACCACGTTTCGTTGGACCGTATAAGATTTTGCAACGCATGGGAGAAGTTGCTTATAAGTTGGAATTACCAGAAGGACTGTCAGGAGTTCATGATGTATTCCATGTTTCTCGATTGAAGAAATGTCACCCGAGATAGCAGAGGTACCGTTAAGAGACACAAAGGCCACTGGAAGCAATTCAGTTGAAGGATGATTTGACATATGAGGAAAAACCGGTTAAGATTCTCGATTATGCCGCAGAGTTACCCGCAGCAAGGTTATCAAGTTTTGCAAAGTTCAAAGGAGCCACCACACCGAGGATGAAGCCACACAGGAAAGAGAGGAAGTTTTGCTCAAGGACCACCCTCACCTATTTTCTAGCCAACCCGAATCTCGAGGGCTTAGATTCATCTTAAGGGGTAGGTTTGTAACATCCCAAATTTTCAATTTGGAATGTTATACATTAGGTCATCATGCATATCATATTTTTCCGCATTTTTCCGATCCTAGAAAATTTCACGCAACTCAAGGACCCTCGGAGAGTTGGAAGTTTCATTACTTTCATATTTGGGATTTCTCAAATTTGAAAATAGGATCATTGGATTTATTTAATTATCTTCATAAAGTTTTTCCTATAACAAATCTCAAGAGAGGGAATAATATGACTTTCCCATTATTAGGAAAAATGAAGATATTATAAATAAATCAAATTTGGTTTTGGAAGATTTATTTTGCTTAGGCAAAAATGAGCATTTTAAAAATATTATGCATGTTTGCCGTTTTTAAAGTTCATTTTGTTCGACTCATTTTTAGGAGTCGGGGAAAATTTGTTTTATTTAAATCGGAGTTCGTTTGGTATTTTTTTAATCCGTTTAGTTTTGTTTTAAAAAAAAACGCGCCCCCCCCTGGGCCAAGGCCCAGCCGGCCCAGCCAGCCAGGCCCGGCCCAGCGCCCCGCCTCTCCTCCTCAAGGCCCGCCCGGCGGGAGCTCTCCCGCCGCCGCCGCCACCCCGCCACGAGTCCGCCTCGCCCGGCTCCCGTGCCCCTTCCCCAAGCCGAGCACCCCCTCCTATTTATACCCGCGGACCCCCTCTCTCCTCACCTCACCCCGCCGCCGCCTTGGCCGAGTCCGCCGCCCAGAGGCCTTGCCCGCCCGCCGCCGTTCCGTCGTGACGGACCCGCCGCCCTCGCCTCCCGAACCCGCCGAGCCCGCCGCCCGAGCCCGCGGACCTCGCCCGAAAGCCCGCCGGAGGTAGCCACCGCCCAGCGCCCGTTCGATCCGGTTTTCCCTAGAAAACCGGTCCGGGTTTTTTTTGCGATGTTCGGTTTTTTTTTCAAAAACCTAGATTGGTTTTATTTTATTTTTTCGGTTTTCTTATTTAGTGAACGTTCACCGACCCGTTCGTTTCAATGAACGCGTTTGTTGGATTAGTTCTGTTAACAAACGTCCGTTATTTAATCCGTTAAATCGTTTTCTTTTAAATCGGATTTAATCCGTTATTTTTGATTCGATTTACGATTCGATTTTCAAATCTGTTTTATTTCTTGCTCGCTTATCGAATCAGTGATTCAAGCGCTGGAGTTTCAGAACGAAACCGCCGTTCCGACTAACCTACTTTCACAGAGTTTTGCTACTGTGAAATTTTGACCTAATTTCAGATTGCTAAACCGAGTCGTTCTCTCCCGAGTTCCGACTTTCGATGCTTTATTTGATTCGATTCTTTTGCAACCAGGGTTCTTAAGTTGAACTATCTGGTTAGATCTTTTATTCGAGATTTCCTGTGCATTAGATGAGTACTTATTGTATGCTTGTTGTTTGTCTGCGTTAGATCACCCGTAGTGCCGCTTGTTACTTGAATCTCTAGGACTCATGGATCATCGACAAGGCAAGTAACATTTTGATCATGCCTTTTCTACTACCCAGTTTTTATGCATTAGATCTATTCCTCAAACACTTGCATGTTAGGATCTAATTAAATTGTGGGATGGGAAGTAGATTGAGGTAGTACCTATTACCTGTTTTATTATCAAACCCTTGGGAGTTACTTCTACGTTTGCTTATTATGCCATGCTATGCTAGTAGACGTGGATTGGGTGAGTGATATCCATGACAGATGTGAGATTGTTAATTTAATGGTTTATCTAAGGTGGCAACCTAAACACACATCTGGGTGGATTGAGGCACCTGGTTTCTATCAGGACTTGCTCAGATTTCTTGGACCGCCACCCGTGCTCTAAGGGATCATAAGATTATTCAAACTGGAAACTTCCGTGTGCAGCCACAAGCCAATTATGGGCTCTGGCGTAGTTGACTAAGTTGTGCGAACTCTTACGGGTAGGCTAGCTGATGTAGGGGATGTAGGTTGGTACGGTCTACCCACATGTAAGGTGTTAAGCGCTTACGAAAGACTATGTCTCGGTCATCCGTCTCTCAAACACCATGTAGTGCGAGAACCAAAGCGGAGGCGATCGAGTCTTGTGGGGAAAAGTGCAAACCTCTGCAGAGTGTAAAAACTAATCATGATTAGCCGTGTTCCGGTTATGGACATCTTGAGTATCTAGTACTTGAATATCATGTGAATCTCAACATGTTACTTCTAATAATAAAGTTATTGGGTTTTTAATGAGTACTTTTTAATTGGGATTGAGGATGCCGTCAACCATTCTCAATGTTTAACAACCACCATGATAGTTAAATAAAATTATTCCTTTGATGTAGGGAAAAATCAGCTTTATGCAAAAATGTAAATCAGAGAGCCTTACCACCAGCCATATATGCATGTAGTATAGGCTTGTTGCTTCATTGTTCTCTATGTGTTACATTGCCAGCATATTCCATGTGTTGACCCGTTTTGGGCTGCAACTTTTCACGCTATGCATTTTTCGCATTTACAGTAAGGTGTTAGGTCGTGGTTCTATACTCGGTGATGCCGTTGGAGTTGATGGACTCACTCGTTTTCCAAGCCTTCCATTGTTATTATTAGATGGCCTTAAGCCATATTATTGTATTAAGTTCCCTTGTGGACAACGATGTAATAAGTGTGTGATTGCTACTCTGCTATAAATCCTTGAAATCTTGTGTGGTGTCGGCATTCTGATCCGAGGATGACACCGAGCACAGGCGCTAGATCCATTCGGTCGCTACAAATACCCTCTTCTTTGTCTTTGCACCATCCCTTCCTCTTTGGGGAAATACCAACATGGCTTCAAGCCACATCACGGATGGACTTTTGGAATCACTTGACTATGAATCAATTGATGCTTGCTAACCATGCCTCATGGGCAAGATGACAAAGACTCCATTCTTCGGAACAATGGAGCGAGCTACTGACTTATTGGAAATAATACATACCGATGTATGCGGTCTGATGAGTGTTGAGGCTCGCGCCAGGTATCATTATTTTCTAACCTTCACAAATCTGAAACATCACAAGTCTGAAACATTTGAAAAGTTCAAAGAATTTCAGAGTGAAGTGGAGAATCATCGTAACAAGAAAATAAAATTTCTACGATCTGATCGTGGAGGCAAATATTTGAGTTATGAGTTTGGCCTTCATTTAAAACAATGTGCAATAGTTTCACAACTCACGCCACCTAGAACACCAGAGCGTAATGGCGTGTCCGCACGTTGTAACCATACTTTATTAGATATGGTGCGATCTATGATGTCTCTTACCGATTTGCCACTATCGTTTTGGGGTTATGCATTAGAAACAACTGCATTCACGTTAAATAGGGCACCATATAAATCCGTTGAGATGACACCGTATGTACTACAAGAAACCTAAGATGTCGTTTCTTAAAGTTTGGGGTTGCGATGCTTATGTGGAAAAGCTTCAGCCTGATAAGCTCAAACCCAAAACGGAGAAGTGCGTCTTCATAGGATAACCAAAAGAAACTGTTGGGTACACCTTCTATCACATATCCGAAGGGAAGATTTTTGTTGCTAAGAATGGATCCTTTCTAGAGAAGGAGTTTCTCTCGAAAGAAGTGAGTGGGAGAAAAGTAGAACTTGATGAGGTAATTGTACCTTCTCTCGAATTGGAAAGTAGCTCATCACAGAAAACCGTTCCTGTGATGCCTACACCAACTAGAGAAGAAGCTAATGATAATGATCATGCCTGCATCAGAGCACGTTCCGCACCAGAGTGGTATGGTAATCCTGTTCTGGAAGTCATGTTACTAGACCATGATGAACCTACGAACTATGAGGAAGCGATGATGAGCCCAGATTCCACAAAATGGTTTGAGGCCATAAAATCTGACATAGGATCCATGTATGAGAACAAAGTATGGACTTTGGTTGACTTGCCCGATGATCGGCGAGCCATAGAGAATAAATGGATCTTCAAGAAGAAGACTGATGCTAATGGTAATATAACTGTCTACAAAGCTCGACTTGTCGCAAAAGGTTTTTGACAAGTTCAAGGAGTTGAATACGTGAGACTTTCTCACCCGTAGTGATGCTTAAGTCTGTCCGAATCATGTTAGCAATTACCACATTTTATGATTATGAAATTTGGCAAATGGACGTCAAAACTGCATTCCTTAATGGATTTCTTAAAGAATAGTTGTATATGATGCAACCATAAGGTTTTGTCAATCCTAAAGGTGATAACAAAGTGTGCAAACTCCAACGATCCATTTATGGACTGGTGCAAGCAACTCGGAGTTGGAATATACACTTTGATGAGGTGATCAAAGCATATGGCTTTATACAAACTTTTGGAGAAGCCTGTATTTACAAGAAAGTGAGTGGGAGCTCTGTAGCATTTCTAATATTATATGTGGATGACATATTGTTGATTGGAAATGATATAAAATTTCTGGATAGCATAAAAGGATACTTGAATAAGAGTTTTTCAATGAAAGACCTCGATGAAGCTGCTTATATATTAGGCATCAAGATCTATAGAGATAGATCAAGACGCTTAATTGGACTTTCACAAAGCACATACATTGATAAAGTTTTGAAGAAGTTCAAAATGGATCAGTCAAAGAAAGGGTTCTTGCATGTGTTACAAGGTGTGAAGTTGAGTCGTAATCAATGCCCGACCACTTCAGAAGATAGAGAGAAAATGAAATTCATTCCCTATGCCTCATCCATAGGTTCTATCATGTATGCTATGCTGTGTACCAGACCTGATGTGTGCCTTGCTATAAGTTTAGCAGGGAGGTACCAAAGTAATCCAGGAGTGGATCACTGGTAGCGGTCAAGAACATCCTAAAGTACCTGAAAAGGACTAAGGATATGTTTCTTGTTTATGGAGGTGATAAAGAGCTCGTCATAAATGGTTAAGTCGATGCTAGCTTTGACACTAATCCGGATGACTCTAATCCGTATACGTATTTCTATTGAATGGTGGAGCTATCCGTTGGTGCGGTTCTAAGAAAAGCGTTGTGGCGGGATCTACGTGTGAAGCAGAGTACATAGCTGCTTCGGAAGAAGCGAATGAAGGAGTCTGGATGAAGGAGTTCATATCTGATCTAGGTGTAATACCTAGTGCATCGGGTCCAATGAAAAATCTTTTGTGACAATACTAGAGAAATTGCCTTGGCGAAGGAATCCAGATTTCACAAAAGAACCAAACACATCAAGATATGCTTCAACTCCATCCGTGATCAACTCAAGGAGGGAGACACAGAGATTTGCAAAATACATACGATCTGAATGTGGCAGACCCGTTGACTATGCCTCTTCCACGAGCAAAACATGATCAGCACCAAGACTCCATGGGTGTTTGAATTGTTACAATGTAATCTAGATTATTGACACTAGGGCAAGTGGGAGAGTGAAGGAAATATGCCCTAGAGGCAATAATAAAGTTGTTATTTTATATTTCCTTATATCATGGTAAATGTTTATTATTCATCCTAGAATTGTATTAACCGGAAACTTGATACATGTGTGGATACATAGACAAAACATTGTGTCCCTAGTAAGCCTCTACTAGACTAGCTGGTTAATCAAAGATGGTTAAGTTTCCTAACCATGGACATGTGTTGTCATTTGATGAACTGGATCACATCATTAGGAGAATGATGTGATGGACAAGACCCATCTGTTAGCATAGCATATTGATCGTTCAGTTTTATTGCTAGTGCTTTCTTCATGTCAAATACATATTCCTTCGACTATGAGATTATCCAACTCGCAGATACCGGAGGAATGCCTTGTGTGCTATCAAACGTCACAACGTAACTGGGTGATTATAATTATGCTCCACAGGTATCTCCAAAGGTGTTTGTTGGGTTGGCATAGATCGAGATTAGGATATGTCACTCCGAGTATCGGAGAGGTATCTCTGGGCCCTATCGGTAACGCACATCATAAGAAGCCTTGCAAGCAAAGTGACTAATGAGTTAGTTGCAGGATGATGTATTACGGAATGAGTAAAGAGACTTGCCGGTAACGAGATTGAACTAGGTATGTGGATACCGGCGATCGAATCTCGGGCAAGTAACATACCGATGGACAAAGGGAATTACATATGTTGTCACAAGGTTCGACCGATAAAGATCTTCGTAGAATATGTAGGAGCCAATATTGGCATCCAGGTTCCGCTATTATTTATTGACCGGAGAAGTGTCTCGGTCATGTCTACATAGTTCTCGAACCCGTAGGGTCCGCACGCTTAACGTTCATTGACGATATAGTACTATATGAGTTATGTATGTTGGTAACCGAATGTTGTTTGGAATCCCGGATGTGATCACGGACATAACGAGGAGCTCTGGAATGGTCCGGAGGTAAAGATTGATATATGGGATAATAGTGTTTGGTCTCCAGAAGGGTTCCGGAGTTCACCAGAAGGGGTTTCGGATGTTTCCCAAAATGTTTGGGTACGAGAACACTTTATTTGGGCCAAAAGGAAAGCCACAAGAGTTTTGGTAAAGCGCAAAGGAAGTTTTATGAGTCAAGGCAGACGCCAGGTCCTGGCGTGCAGGTCCACACGCCGAACCACAGGCGTCTAGACCTGGAGTCCGAGAAGGACTCCTGCCTTTCGGGTGAAACCGACTTTGTGGAGGCTTTTACTCCAAGTTTTGACCCCAAGGCTCAACATATAAATAGAGCGGCAGGGCTAGCACCCAAGACACATCAAGAAACACCAAGCCGTGTGGCGACAACCCTGTCCCCTCTAGTTTATCCTCCGTCATAGTTTCCGTAGTGCTTAGGCAAAGCCCTGCGGAGATTGTTCTTCACCAACACCATCACCACGCCGTCATGCTACCGGAACTCATCTACTACTTCACCCATTTTGCTGGATCAAGAAGGCAAGGACGTCATCAAGCTGAACGTGTGCTGAACGCGGAGGTGTCGTACGTTCGGTACTTGATCAGGACGGATCTTGAAGGTGTACGAATACACCAACCGCATTGATAAACGCTTCCGCTTTGCGATCGTCAAGGGTATGAAGATGCTCTCCCCTTCTCGTTGCTATGCATCTCCTAGATAGATCTTGTGTGAGCATAGGAATTTTTTTGAAATTTCATGCTATGTTTCCCAACAGGATGATGGTGACTTCTTCAAACCTGTGCAAGCTATCTCCTCTTCAGCATCACTGGATTTTTGAAAATGTTAGATCTGAATTTAGAGTGCACTTCTGCAAAAAAGAGTTTGTCCTGATTACTATTTTTGATTTTATTTCTGCAGGCACTGAGGAATGATTGAATATAGCTAATCATTTTGGAGGTTTGTTGTAGGGCACTTTACCAAGTATTTTGTTAAGGTATGCTCTTTCTCTGCCTGCCATTTTAGCCATCAGTTGAGGATTTAACTTACCAGGTTATATCATCATTAAACATACTTTTTTAGCCTATTTGTTCATGTTTTGTAGTGTTTTTGAGTATTTGTACATTCCTGAGCTAACAGAGGAAACACACATTTAGGTGTTTGTTTGAGAAAAAATATTCATGAGCTTAAGTCTTCAGTGTTAGTGAAAGTTGAAACTATATACTTGCTATTTCGGTAGTGTCATCAAGGGGCAGCTTATTTTATCAACATATGCCAAGCTGCATATTTATTTTGTATGCAAATCTATTCGACCCAAATGCTTAATGGTATTGACTGTACTCTGAATACTGTGGGAGATGTCATTTTGAGATTTTGCTAGCCTACTTTCTATTGGATTTCACTATGAATACGTCCTTCCTCTAAATCTGTGGCAAAGGTTCACCAAAAGTGCCTGGTAGATGTAGCACTGACACTACATTCCTAAATATAAGTCTCAAAAAGAATATTAGTACACCGGTCTTTGTGATGCAATGAACTTCGTTTCCCTAATTGAACAGATGAAGCGAATATTAGTACACCGGTCTTTTTCAACAACACTCCTGACATTAACGACCCAAATGTTGTTCAATTTTACTGCCATCCTATATTTCTACAAGGTAAGATCAAAACAGAAAAATATGGAAGGGCCTGTTTTTTTTTTTGTACAATGTGAAGTAGATTCATGAATGGGTAGCTGGTACCTTCATTTGAATCAACTTTGTCAAAGAATTTTGCTGTCATGCGATGTTCTTCAGTTATGCGAGTGATGATCTAACGTTCTGCAAGTACACAGTTTCGTATGTTAGCTTAGTTAATCCAAACACACCATGCCCATGATCATCTGAATAAACTGAACGACATGCATGATATCACCGAGAGTGAATAAAGTGATGTGCCCTGATATAATATGAATAATTTTTTAGTGCAATTACATTAATTAGATGATGCTGGTTTTGGAAATTTCAAACAATACGTCACCACCTCTTTTTAGAAACACTGCAAATAGAAACTTACCTCTGAATCACATGTGGTACTCTGAGATTTGTATGTCAGCTTACCCATTATAATGCCCTCTAGGCGTCCAAAACACCATTACACAAGTCATTCTGCTTCTGTAATAAGGTATTAGCTTGCATGCGTGCAATTTTTAGCTAGCATTATTCTTAGGAGGATGGAGGCACTATTTCCCATCCATCTTCATCACACGCCTATCAGTTGTGGGCGTCGCCGCCGACCGCCGAGACCTGGTCTGCTGCGGAATGCGTCGCTAAAAATATTGAGAAACCTCTTTCCACCATACTTGTATTTGTGATGCTTTGTTCTGGAGGGCTAGGCTAACTCTTGAGCACTGTGTAGGTTTTCCCTTTAAGAGGAAAGGGTGATGCAGCAAAGTAGCGTAAGTATTTCCCTCAGTTTTTTAGAACCAAGGTATCAATCCAGTAGGAGGCTACGCGCAAGTCCCTCACACCTACTGTGACGCCCCCGATTCAATCGTACACTAATCATACACGCAAACGTGTACGATCAAGATCAGGGACTCACGGGAAGATATCACAACACAACTCTAAAAATAAAATAAGTCATACAAGCATCATAATACAAGCCGAGGCCTCGAGGGCTCGAATACAAGTGCTCGATCATAGGCGAAGTCAATGGAAGCAACAATATCCGAGTACGTATATAAGTTAAACAAGTTGCCATAAGATGGCTAGCACAAACCGGGATACAGATCGAAGAGGCGCATGCCTCCGCAGGATCCTCCTAACTACTCCCGATCGCCGTCGGGCTGCACGTAGTAGTAGGCACCTCTAGTGTAGTAGTCGCCATCGACGGTGGCGTCGCTCCTGGCTCCATCATCCGGTCGCAAAGAACCGGGTAAAGAAAGGGGGAAATGGGGAACAAGGCAACCGTGAGTACTCATCCAAAGTACTGCAAGCAAGGAGCTACACTACATATGCATGGATATATGTGTAAAGGGCCATATCGATGGACCGAATCGCAGAATGCCGTAATAAGAGGGGATAGCTAATCACCGTCAAGACTACGCTTCGGGCAGCCTCCGCCTTTGCAAAGATGTAGCGTAGAGTAGATCAAGTCCTCCAAGTAGCATCACATAGCAATAATCCTACCCGGCGATCCTCCTCGTAACCACGAGAGAGCGACCACCGGGTTGTATCTCGCACTTGGAAGGGTGTGTTTTATTAAGTATCCGGTTCTAGTTGTCATAAGGTCAAGGTACAACTCCAAGTCGCCCCTGCTATCAAGATCACGGCTATTCGAATAGATTAACTTCCCTGCAGAGGTGCACCACATTACCTGACACGCTCGATCCCATTTGGCCGGACACACTTTTCTGGGTCATGCCCGGCCGCGGAAGATCAACACGTCGCAGCCCTACCTAGGCACAACAGAGAGGCCAAGACGCCGGTCTAAACCTAAGCGCGACAGGGTCCGCCCATCGCCCATAGCACACCCGCACGCTTTCAGACGCTACCGAAAGCGTAACTAGCCCCTTAATACAAGAGCAGGCTTACGTTCCAATCTGGCGCACGCCACTCAGTCGCTGGCGTCACGAAGTGCTTCGGCTGACCACGACGCCGGTTGCCCATATCTTGTCCCACGTGCCGGTTAGTGCGTATAAGGTCAATGACCCAACTCAGATCAAATACCAAGATCTCGTTAAGCGTGTTAAGTATCCATGAACGCCGAACAGGGCCATGTCCACCTCTCTCCTAGGCGGTCTCAACCTGCCCTGTCGCTCCGCCACAAAGATCCACTCGCGGGTGCTCCACAAGCCGACCCGACTTTAGTCACCACATGTATCATGTATAAGGTATATAGTATATACCCGTGATCACCTCCCGAGTGATCACGGCACGTTAGTATTGCACAGATGACGGACTAGAATTTAGGGCCACAGATGGAATACTAGCATCCTATACTAAGCATGTAGGATTGCGGTAAAGGTAAGAACAAGAGTAGCAAGGACAAAGCTATGCATCGGGATAGGTATAACGGAAGCGATAACATGCTACACTACTCTAATGCAAGCAAGATAGAGTAAAATAGGCGATATCTGGTGATCGGGGGCTTGCACTGGTTGCTCGACAAGAAGGAAGGGTCATCTTCAATGTAGTCAAACAGGGGTCGCCAGCCCTGGTCTCACCGAAGAAGTGACGGAGGGGGAACACAATTAATAATAGAGCAATCAAAGCAACACAAGGCATATCATGGCAATACGCAGTGCTAGGGGTGACCTAACGCAGTAGTAGGCGATACCGGTGAAGGGGGAAACATCCGGGAAAGTATTCCCGGTGTTTCGCATTTTCGGACAGATGAACCGGAGGGGGAAAGTTGCGTGTTTGCTATGCTAGGGATGTGTGGCGGACGAACGGGCTGCGTATCCGGATTCGTCTCGTCGTTCTGAGCAACTTTCATGTAGAAAGTATTTTCATCTGAGCTACGGTTTATTTTATATGATTTTCTAAAGTTTTAATCATTTTCTGGAATTGTTTAATTTAAAAAATTAAATAGAAAATCTTTTGTCACATAGGGCACTGCTAGACGGTGTGTATGACAGTGGGGCCATAGGTTGGGTTTGACCCAGTCAATTTGACCGGTCAACAGAGGGTTTGTGGCCCACAAGTAATAGGAACGTTAGTTAACTAGGGATTAAACTAACAAGGTCTCGCATGTCATTGAGTGGCCTTTTAACTAAAAGGTTATTTAGTGCGTGAGACCACCTGGCATGGACAGGTTAGACTAATTAACATCTGAACTAAACCTAACCAATCTAGTTAGCACTAAGCAATTTGGATAGGGTCGGCCACACACGCACACACCACAAAATACACTCGGCCATGGCGAGTAGCAGGCACCAGCAGCAGAGCATCGCTAGCAGTAGCAACCGCGACAACTAGCAAGAGAAGCAGTAGTAAGCAGTAGCGAGTAGCAGCAGGAACAATCAGCAGCATAGCAGCAGTGGGCAGCAGGCAGGGCAAGGAGCGCCAACAGGTAGCGGCCGGGGCGAGCGGCTGCAGGCAACAGCAGTACGCAGCAGCAGAAGCAAGCAGCGGGGAAGGAGGGGCTGGGCGCGGCCCGCGGGCGCGCCGGGACAGGCCCAGGGCGTGGCGGGCGGCTGGAGCGGGGCTAGGCTATAGCAGCCACGACAGCGACAACGCGGTGGACGGAGTACGCGAGCTCGGCTACGACGTCAACGGCACCAAAACGCGCACGAGAGAGAGGGATTGTGAGGCGGTGCTCACAGCGAATGCAGAGAAGGACTCGGGGAGGCCGGGGGCTGTCGGAGACGACCGAATCGAACGCGGCGAGCTCGGGACAGATCTTGAAGACGATGTCGATCCCAGCGATGTAGGGGCTCCCGGCTCCAACTTGTGGAAGTAGTCGACGGAGTGAACGTCGGTGAAGCTCGTGGACGAGGTGGCTGGACGCGGAGAGCTCAATGGGCGCGTGGTCGTCGGAGGCCATGGCGTCGACGACGCGGGTGGGTGTGGGAGAGA
The DNA here is from genome assembly GCA_021605145.1 of Aegilops bicornis. Classification (NCBI taxonomy): domain Eukaryota; kingdom Viridiplantae; phylum Streptophyta; class Magnoliopsida; order Poales; family Poaceae; genus Aegilops; species Aegilops bicornis. The sequence goes on along the minus strand of CM038672.1, from coordinate 564,960,533 downwards.
GTAAAGCGGCGCGGGGGAGGGGAAGTGAGGTTCTAGGGTTCGAGAGGCATAGGGGGTTGTCCTTATCCACGCGGGGCACCGTGGGATGGCCGCCACAGCGGCATCGCCGGCTAGGGAGGCGCGGATGGCCGCCACGGCCTCCCTCCCGTTAACTGTAGCGTGGGGAGGGAGAGGAGGTGACGTGGGTTGGGCCGGGCTGCAGTATTGCGCGGTTGGCCCAAGTGCACAGTGCAGCCTGGCCTTTTCTTTTGTACTTTTCATTTTGTTTTCTTTTATTCTTTTCAAAACTTTTCTATTTATTTTCACTTCACATTATTTTAGTTAACATAAAATACAAAACAAGTTTCTAAATTAGCATAATTAAATATACCTCGGCCATAAAAAGTTTGGTACTCAAATAATTCAGTTTGATATTTAGAAATTATAAAAGGCATTTATATAATCGCTTAAGCCACTGTTTTAATCATTTTTGAGCACTTAAACACTTTATAAAAATTTGATCTCTCCACCATAATTACCTATGCATTATTTGGCACACTCCGAACATTTTAGTTTTAATATTTGAAAACTTTTATTGTTTGCTTGATTTTGGATTTGAATTTGAATCTGTTTCGAACTAACGCGAGATTAGAAACAATAACCGAGGTGATGTTGCATCATTAGCATAGGTTCACTGTAGCTTAATTATCCAGGCGTCACACCTACACAAACAAATAAATCCTAGCAACCAACGCGATAAGGGGTTGTCAATCCCTACACGGTCACTTACGAAAGTGAGATCTGATAGATATGATAAGATAATATTTTTGGTATTTTTATGATAAATATGCAAAGTAAAATAAAAGCAACGGAAATAACTAAGTGTTGGAAGATTAATATGATGGAAGATAGACCCGGGAGCCATAGGTTTCACTAGTGGCTTCTCTCAAGAGCATAAGTATTTTACGGTGGGTGAACAAATTCATCGTTGAGCAATTAATGTAATTGAGCATAGTTATGAGAATATCTAGGTATGATCATGTATATAGGCATCACGTCCGATACAAGTAGACCGACTCCTGCCTGCATCAACTACTATTACTCCACACATCGACCGCTATCCAAAGATGCATCTAGAGTATTAAGTTCATAAGAACAGAGTAACGCCTTAAGCAAGATGACATGATGTAGAGGATAAATTCATGCAATATGATAAACCCCCATCTTGTTATCCTCGATGGAAAAATACAATCGTGCCTTGCTGCCCCTCATCACTTTGGGAAAGGACACCGCAAGATTGAACCCAAAGCTAAGCACTTCTCCCATTGCAAGAAAGATCAATCTAGTAGGCCAAACCAAACCGATAATTCAAGAGACTTGCAAAGATAACCAATCATACATAAAAGAATTCAGAAGATTCAAATATTGTTCATAGATAAACTTGATCATAAACCCACAATTCATCGGTCTCAACAAACACACCGCAAAAGAAGATTACATCGAATAGATCACCACAAGAGAGGGGGAGAACATTGTATTGAGATCCAAAAAGAGAGAAGAAGCAATCTAGCTAATAACTATGGACCCAAAGGTCTGAGGTAAACTACTCACACTTCATCGGAGAGGCTATGGTGTTGATGTAGAAGCCCTCCGTGATCGATGCCCCTTCAAGGAGCTCGGATGCAGACCCCAAGATGGGATCTCGTGGGTTCAAGGTTGCGTCGGTGGAATTAGGTTTTGACTCATGTCGATCGTTTGGGGGTACGTAGGTATATATAGGAGGAAGGAGTACGTCAGTGGAGCAACATGGGGCCCACGAGGGTGGAGGGCGTGCCTGGGGGGTAGGCGCGCCCCCTACCTCGTGGCTTCCTGGAAGCTTCCTTGACATAGGGTCCAAGTCTCTTGGATCATGTTCGTTCCGAAAATCACGTTCCCGAAGGTTTCGTTCCGTTTGGACTCCGTTTGATATTCTTTTTCTGCAAAACTCTGAAATAGGCAAAAAAACACCAATTCTGGGCTGGGCCTCCGGTTAATAGGTTAGTCCCAAAAATAATATAAAAGTGAATAATAAAGCCCAATAATGTCCAAAACAGAAGATAATATAGCATGGAGCAATAAAAAATTATAGATACGTTGGAGACATATCAGGCTATCATAATTTCATTGATGTGCTATTGTGCTTATAAGTACTGCTGATGGATTCTATTTCTCTGGCAAATATCCATTTCATATTTTTGTAGCATTGTTAAGTGTTTTGTTTGCCCTGATTTGCAGTGGGTGTTATCCTCGAAAGGGATCAACTTCCCCTATTTGTGGCACTAACTTTGTTGCATGTGTTCTCATCTGTAGTATACTTTGCAGCTCCAAAGATTTTCAAGATACTTAATAGCATCGAATTTTTACATGGTTGCCGTGTATATCTCTAATCTGTGTAATAATTAAGACTTCATACTTTTGTAATTCCAATTACTTTGTTGACATTCAAGAAATCCATATCTTACTATTTTTTATGTGAGCTTATCATGTGCTCTTAGTAGCTTACAAAATTTCGATGTACTTCACTTTCCTGATACAATACTGCCATGGGTCATTTGGCTAATGGAGGTGTGTGGTGCAATCTAAGCTGGAGTACAACTCGTATGCTCATATATTCCTCCTGTTGCTAATCTACAGGAAGACATTCTATCTTATATTTTTGTTGCCTAAAGAAAGAAATGAACCTCATGTTTTTCCTTGATAGTCTATTAGTCATGCCGTTGGCTATTGTTATTTGAATTTTAGATTAAAATGCTTCAGCTTTTGTGCCTCATGAAAGAACACAAATATGTTATGAAATCAAACAGTCCTATTTCTAATAAGATTAAGTCTATCTATTGTCTGCTAATAATTGTGTTCATAAATAAATTATATTGTTGTTTATTAAGTGTTTGTGCAAGATGTGTTCAACATGCTCATTTGTTTTGCTAATATGATGTTATGGTAGCATTCACTTCTCCGTTGTACCATTGGGTCGTGCCGCTGTATGATGTTATGGTGGCATTCCATTGTCTGAATTTGGATCGTGGTGCATGTCTCAGCAACACCCAATGGCAGGCTGAACGACGTGGTGGCATCTCCAAACGCTCAGGTGCCATCCGCAGGGCAGTGGGCAACAATAGGGTAGCAGGATTACAAGAAAGCCAACATGTATGCTGGCACTGACCCCTATGTAGTAGTACTACGGGGTGAAGCACTAAAGCACCATTTAGTCTGTTACTATGTGTTTCTATTGAATTAGTTATGGCAGTTTGAAATAGTATGATAACAATGCCTTTTGGGATTTGCAGGCTGGGGGGATTATTCAGTCTATGTGGGCGTTGACAGAGCAGAGTCATTTAACCCTGTGAGTGTTATATCATGTACTTTACATGCTGAAAAATATCATAACTAGAAAAATTCTCAGGAAGAATCTGTATGCGTCCATTCCCATATCCTTCATGAGGCGCTCATCTTCCTGCGGTTTTCGACAATTAAGGATCAGTACTACTTAGTTTCCCTTTGTTGGATTAGAACTTAAATTTAAAGATCTTCTCACGGTGTGCTCTTAATCAACAACTTTAAGCATATACTTTATGAAAAATTAAGGACCCAATTAAAATGCAAGATTATCGGTTTATCAGAATTCAGGAGTGAATTTCAATGCCATTTTGTACTGTATATGCTAAATTCGAAGTCTTTGCTAAAATATCTCTGAGTGATGTTGTATTAGTGACGAAAAAGGGCTGATGTTCTATCCATTTTCTAATCTCCCTGTTAAATAAATAATCTAGGTAATTGTGATGTTCAATCAAAAGGATAGCATCAAACTGTGCTATTTTTAATCATATTATGTACTATATGCGAGTAGTTCTGTAGGATAATTTGCTCAAATAGCACCAGGCTAAGCAATGCCATCGTTACGACTCTAATACACGATTCTTTCCACCAGGGAAATGTGCTAGCAAGGGTATGATCGAGCATGATGGACATGATGGATGGCAGGAAATAGAACTACAGAAAGGGAGATCTCGTAAAGTGTTTCGGCGAATGGCGATGCAATGCTTGTGCTCCGAGGAGTCGACCAATATGGTTGGATGAGTTGTATGCCAAAAATGATTGTCTTCAGGAACCCCAGTTGTCTCTCGAGGAGGGTGGATCCCTTAACTATGAGGTTGGTGCTTTGATATTTCTACTGCCGGCCATGTGTTATAGAAGCAATCTCCGGAGTTCTGTATATTTCTTATGTGGACTGCCCTGTGATACTCGACATGTCAATCCATACTCGCAGATGCATTTTATCTAACCATAATGCCGTTGGTTTCAGATAATTTCAAGCCGCAAGATATTGGCATAGACCCAAGCATGTTGTGCTTCAAGATGAGGAGCCAGGAACGCATGAAGAGGTGGTGCGGTGGAAGAATACGGCGTGGACAATTCCAGCGAGATGTGGCTCGAGTGGATGTTGGCGATGCAATAATGAGAAGATCCTTTGGTTTGACTGCTCTCCTGTCCTCCCAATCCTTCTGTTTTCTTAGAATTTATTTCTCTTTCTTTCATGAGTAGGGATTTAATCTTTTGAAGTTTGTACAAGGAGTTTGATGACCACATGATTGTCATTCCTCTTCTCCTTGCCTTTCTTTTGGAGCATGTTAGGCTTTGGTTTCAATTTAATGTTGTGCTCTATCATCCACCTTGTAAGACTGTCACCTACTATATGATAATATGGACCTATTACTTGATATGCCTGATGATTGAACACTTTTCTGCTAAGCTTGTGTTAAGTCTATTTATATTTTAACAACTGAGCAACTCTGGCGCGCATATGCATGTTCACAACTGCACAATCAAGGCAGGTGCGCAAAGGACCGCACACTAGTGTCCTTCATAGGAAGGTCCTGATCCCCTCAAGTTGAACCTTTTAAGGATCTTTCATTAAAAAAATCTTTCAAGGATAGGTTGATGACTATTCACCATCTTTTTTGTGAATTCCCACCTGATGGAGTAGACAGTGCCATGAGTAGTTTGGTTTCGTGCATGTGGAGCTTAAGGTGGACAATTGCTGAATGTGAATTGTTGTGGTCATCTTATTGACCTTGATTTTATATATCAAGCATTCAGTTCAGTGGAATTATATTCTTGAAGGACAATTCTTCTACGTGAGATGCTGCAAATGAGCGGGCAATCAATTTTGATAAAGGCTAACACTAGGGGTCAGTCGTGCGATGGAACGCCCTTAATCGGCCATGTGGCTAGCCATCTCATGCCACCGGAGTTGGTGTGCCTTGTATGAAGAGCGCTACCGCACACCGCCTTGCCGCACCGCTTTCCCCCAAACCTTCTCCCATCGCTGTTGTTGGCCGCCGCCCCGCCATCCCTCTAAGCCCCACACCACCAATGAACAACTCCGGCGATCCCTTGCACCATCACCCCTGATAAGATAGATAATGGGGTTGTGGCTTCTCCCTAAGATAGATAATGAGACTATGACTTCCCCATAAGATAGATAGTGGGGCTGGTTCTCCGGTGAGGTGCGGCCTCCCCACTTCGTGCACTCAGGAGGAAAGGAAGAAGTGACTGACATAAAAGAAAATTAGGTACCTGAGAAACAATAAAACCGAAGAAAATCAGGCGCATGCTTACACGAACATGCACACATGCAGACCTACTCGGACATGCACACCACAGCAAACTGGCGGCAACATCATTTGAATAGAAAGACCACACGCTAGAGATCCAAGTCATTATGAACACCTATTGGAGAGCCTGTTGTAGTTAGGCTATTGCTACGTCTTGAGCTTGCGTTGGTTTTCCCCAAAGAGGAGAGGATGATGCAGCACAGTAGCGTAAGTATTTCCCTCAGTTTTTGAGAACCAAGGTATCAATCCAGTAGGAGGCCACACACAAGTCCCTCATACCTGCACAAATCGATAGCTACTGCAACCAACGCGATTAGGGGTTGTCAATCCCTTCACGGTCACTTACGAGAGTGAGATCTGATAGAGATAATATTTTTGGTATTTTTGGTATAGAGATGCAAAGTGAAAAATAAAAGGCAAATTAAAACAAAGTAAGTATAAAAGTGATGGAGATTGATATTATGAGAATAGACCCGGGGGCCATAGGTTTCACTAGTGGCTTCTCTCAAGAGCATAATTATTCTACGATGGGTGAACAAATTACTGTTGAGCAATTGATGTAATTGAGCATAGTTATGAGTATATCTAGGTATGATCATGTATATAGGCATCACGTCCGAGACAAGTAGATCGAAACGATTACGCATCTACTCATTACTCCACTCATCGACCGCTATCCAAAGCATGCATCTAGAGTATTAAGTTAAAAAGAGAGTAACGCCTTAAGCAAGATGACATGATGTAGAGGAATAAATTCATGCAATATGATAAATACCCCATCTTGTTATCCTCGATGGAAACAATACAATACGTGCCTTGCAACCCTTTACATCCTTTGGGTAAGGACACCGCAAGATTGAACCCAAAGCCATGCACTTCTCCCATTGCAAGAACTACCAATCTAGTTGGCCAAACCAAACGGATAATTCAAAGAGACTTGCAAAGATAACTCAATCATACATAAAAGAATTCAGAGAAGATTCAAATATTATTCATAGATAAGCTGGATCATAAACCCACAATTCATCGGTCTCAACAAACACACCCCAAAAAGAAGATTACATCGAATAGATCTCCACAAGAGAGGGGGAGAACATTGTATTGAGATCCAAAAAGAGAGAAGAAGCCATCTAGCTACTAGCTATGGACCTGAAGGTCTGAAGTAAACAACTCACACTTCATCGGAGAGGCTATGGTGTTGATGTAGAAGCCCTCCATGGTGGATGCCCCCTCCGTGAGCTCCTAACAGGCCCCAAGATGGGATCTCGTGGATACAGGAAGTTGCGCGGTGGAATTAGGTTTTTGGCTCCTGTTCTGATCGTTTGGGGGTACGTAGGTATATATAGGAGGAAGGAGTATGTCGGTGGAGCAACAGGGGGCCCACGAGGCAGGGGGCGCGCCCCCCACCCTCGTGACCGCCTCTCTAGTACCTTGGCGTAGGGTCCAAGTCTCCTGGATCACGTTCGGTGAGAAAATCACGTTTCCGAAGGTTTCATTCCGTTTGGACTCCGTTTGATATTCTGTTTCTTCGAAACACTGAAAAAAAGGCAAAAAACAGCAATTCTGGGCTAGGCCTCCGGTTAATAGGTTAGTCCTAAAAATAATATAAAAGTGGAAAATAAAGCCCATTATAGTCCAAAACAATAGATAAAGTAGCATGGAGCAATCAAAAATTATAGATACGTTGGAGACGTATCGAGGCATCTCAAGCTTAATTCTGCTCGTCCTCGAGTAGGTAAATGATAAAAAGAAATTTTTTGATGCGGAGTGATACTTTGGCATAATTTCAATGTAAATCTTCTTAATTTTGGTATGAATTTTCAGATCCGAAAGATTCAAGACAAAAGTTCATATTGATATAAAAAATAATAATACTTCAAGCATACTAACTAAGCAATTATGTCTTCTCAAAATAACATGGCCGAAGAAAGTTCATCCCTACAAAATCATATAGTTAGGCAATAATTCATTTTCGTCACACAAAGATGTTCCCAACTTCTATACCCCCGATGACAAGCCAAGCAGTTGTTTCATACTTAAATAATCTCAAACTTTTTCAACCTTCACGCAATACATGAGCGTGAGGCATGGATATAGCACTATGGGTGGAATAGAATATGATGATGGGGATTGTGTGGAGAAGACAAAAAGGAGAAAGTCTCACATTGACGAGGATAATCAACGGGCTATGGAGATGCCCATCACTTGATGTCAACATGAGGAGTAGGGATTGCCATGCAACGGATGCACTAGAGCTATGAATGCTCAACAGAAGAAAACTAGTGGGTGTGCATCCAACTTGCTTGCTCATGAAGACCTAGGGCATTTTGAGGAAGCCCGTTGTATGAATATACAAGCCAAGTTCTATAATGAAAATTCCCACTAGTATAGAAAGACAACTTATGAGACTCACTATATGAAAAACATGGTGCTACTTTGAAGCACAATATATGAGACTCACTACATGAAGAACAAGGTGCTACTTTGAAGCACAAGTGTGGAAAAAGAGATAGTAGCATTGCCCTTTTTATTTATTTATTTTTTGGGCCTTTATTTTTTTCTTTTTGGCCTTTCTCTTTTTTTTGGGCAATGCTCTAACAATGATGATCACCACACTTCTATTGATTACAATATAAGGATTACAACTCGAAACTAGAACAATGTATGACTATATGAATGCCTCCGGCGGTGTACCGGGATGGTGCAATGAATCAAGAGTGTCATGTATGAAAAATAATGCATGGTGGCTTTGCCACAAATACGATGTCAACTACATGATCATGCAATGGCAATATGACAAAAGTAAAGTATGTCATGATGATGATGAACGAACGGTGGAAAGTTGCATGGCAATATATCTCAGAATGGATATGGAAATGCCATAATAGGTAGGTATGGTGGCTGTTTTGAGGAAGATATAAGGAGGTTTATGTGTGATAGAGCGTATCATATCACGGGGTTTGGATGCACCGGCGAAGTTTTCACCAACTCTCAAGGTGAGAAAGGGCAATGCACGGTACCGAAGAGGCTAGCAAAGGCGGAAAGGTAAAAGTGCGTATAATCCATGGACTCAACATTAGTCAAAAGAACTCATATACTTATTGCAAAAAATTAGAAGTCATAAAAAATCAAGTAATATGTGCATTCTCCTAGGGGGGTAGATTGGTAGGAAAAGACCATCGCTCGTCCCCGACCGCCACTCATAAGGATTCACAAGCCAGGTACACTTCATGTTTCAAATTTGTTACACAAATTTCACCATACGTGCATGCTACGGGATTTGCAAACTTCAACACAAGCATTTCTCAAATTCACAACTACTCAACTAGCACGACTTTGATATTATCACCTCCATATCTCAAAACAATTATCAAGCATCAAACTTATCTTAGTATTCAACGCACTCAAAAGAAAGTTTCACATATCTTGAATACCAAGTATATTAATATTAAGCAAATTACCATGCTATTAACGAATCTCAAAATAAATCTAAGTGAAGCATGAGAGATCAATAGTTTCTTTAAAACAAATCCACCACCGTGCTCTAAAAGATCTAAGTGAAGTACTAGAGCAAAAATTATCAAGCTCAAAAGATATAAGTGAAGCACTATGAGCAAAACTATCAAGCTCAAAAGATATAAGTGAAGCACATAGAGTATTCTATCAAATTCCAATTCATGTATGGCTCTCTCAAAAGGCGTGTACAGCAAGGATGATTGTGGTAAACTAACAAGCAAATACGCAAATAATACAAGACGCTCCAAGCAAAAAACACTTATCATGTGGTGAATAAAAATATAGCTCCAAGTAAATTACCGATGGAAGTGGACGAAACAGGGGATGCCTTCCGGGGCATCCCCAAGCTTTGACTTTTTGGTGTCCTTGAATTATCTTGGGGGTGACATGGGTATCCGCAAGCTTAGGCTCTTGCCACTCCTTGTTCCATAATCCATCAAACGTATTCACCCAAAACTTGAAAACTTCACAACACAAAACTCAATAGAAATCTCGTGAGCTCCGTTAGAGAAAGAAAACAAAAGACTACTTTAAGGTACTGTAATTAACTCATTCTTTATTTATATTGGTGTTAAAGCTACTGTATTCCAACTTCTGTATGGATCATAAACTATTTTACTAGCCATAGATTCATCAAAATAAGCAAAGAACACACGCAGAACAGAATCTGTCAAAAACAGAACAGTCTGTAGTAATCTGTAACTAACGTAAACTTCTGGAACTCAAATAATTATACCAAAATTAGAAGGCCTAGACAATTTTTTTATTGGTCAGCAGCAATTGGAATCAATATTTTATCACGTTTCTGGTGATTTTTAACAATTAAGACCTTTGGCGCAAAGTTTACGGAAATTACAGCAAGATCAAATAACTATCATCCAAGAAGATCCAATAGGTTTAACTTGGCACAAACACTAATTAAAAGATAAAACCACATCTAAACATAGGCTAGATGGATTATTTATTCCTAAACAGAGGCAAAAACAAAAAAACTAAAAATAAAATTGGGTTGCCTCCCAACAAGCGCTATCGTTTAACGCCCCTAGCTAGGCATAAAAGCAAGGATAGATCTAGGTATTGCCATCTTTGGTAGGCAATCCATAAGTTGCTCTCATAATAGATTCATATGGTAATTTTATTTTATTTCTAGTAAAGTGTTCCATGCCCTTCTTTAAGGGAAATTGGAACCTAATATTTCCTTCCTTCATATCAATAATTGCACCAATCGTTCTAAGGAAAGGTCTACCAAGAATAATAGGACATGAAGGATTGCAATTTATATCAAGAACGATAAAATCTACGGGCACATAATTACTATTTGCAACAATAAGAACATCATTAATTCTTCCCATAGGCTTTTTAATAGTGGAATCCGCAAGATGCAAGTTTAGCGAGCAATCATCAAAGTCATGGAAATCTAGCAAACCACACAAAGTTTTGGGAATAGTAGAGACACTAGCACCCAAATCACACAAAGCATGAAACTCATAATCTTTAATTTTAATTTTAATGGTAGGTTCCCACTCATCATAGAGCTTCCTAGGGATAGAAACTTTCAACTCAAGTTTTTCTTCATAAGATTGCATCAAGGCATCAACAATGTGTTCGGTAAAGGCCTTATTTTGACTATAAGCATGAGGAGAATTTAGCACGGTTTGCAACAAGGAAATACAATCAATTAAAGAGTAATTTTCATAATTAAATTCCTTGAGATCCAATATAGTGGGTTTAGCAACATCTAGATTTTTATTTCTTTCAATCCCACTTTTATCAATTTCATCATCAAGATCTAAAAACTCCAAATTCTTAGAACGCCTTCTAGGTAAAGGAAGATCATATTCAGTTTCATCAAGATTCATATTGCAAAACAAAGATTTAATAGGGGACACATCAATAACTTTTAGATCTTCATCTTGATTTTCATAGGAATTCGGTTTAGCGGCCATCTTATTGACTAAGGTAGCTTGCATATCCAAAATTTCAGCGGTCATCTTTTCAGACGAGCAATTTGGGCTCTTATACCATCAAATTCTTTGGACATATCATCGAGCTCTTTATTCATATAACTCATAAAACTCTTTTGTTCCTTAAGCTTGTTTCTAAAGAAATTATTATGCTCAAATTGCAAAACCATAAACTTCCTGACATTGTTTTCGATCTCCTCTAGCCTTTTAAGGTGAAGATCACCAAATTTAGGTAGGGCCATCGCGACAAACAAGCAATCCAACACACGAGCAAACAAAAGGCAACGGGAAAAAGAGGAGGAGATTGGGAAAGAGAGGGCGAATAAAACGGCAAGGGTGAAGTGGGGGAGAGGAAAACGAGAGGCAAATGGCAAATAATGTAATGCAAGAGATAGGGATTGTGATGGGTACTTGGTATGTTGACTTTTGCGTAGACTCCCCAGCAACGGCGCCAGAAATCCTTCTTGCTACGTCATGAGCTTGCGTTGGTTTTCCCCGAAGAGGAGAGGATGATGCAGCACAGTAGCGTAAGAATTTCCCTTAGTTTTTGAGAACCAATGTATCAATCCAGTAGGAGGCCACGCACAAGTCCCTCATACCTGCACAAATCGATAGCTACTCGCAACCAACGCGATTAGGGGTTGTCAATCCCTTCACGGTCACTTACGAGAGTGAGATCTGATAGAGATAATATTTTTGGTATTTTTGGTATAGAGATGCAAAGTGAAAAATAAAAGGCAAAGTAAAACAAAGCAAGTATAAAAGTGATGGAGATTGATATTATGAGAATAGACCCGAGGGCCAAAGGTTTCACTAGTGGCTTCTCTCAAGAGCATAATTATTCTACGGTGGGTGAACAAATTACTGTTGAGCAATTGACAGAACTGAGCATAGTTATGAGTATATATAGGTATGATCATGTATATAGGCATCACGTCCGAGACAAGTAGATCGAAACGATTCTGCATCAACTACTATTACTCAACTCATCAAACGCTATCCAGCATGCATCTAGAGTATTAAGTTAAAAACAGAGTAATGCCTTAAGCAAGATGACATGATGTAGAGGAATAAATTCATGCAATATGATAAATACCCCATCTTGTAATCCACTAAGCCAACAAAAAAATACTAGCCTTGAAAACCTTTATGTCAAAGGGTAAGTACACCTAAAGATTGAACCCAAAGCCATGCTCTTCTCACAATGCAAGAACTACCAATCTAGTTGGCCAAACCAAACGGATAATTCGAAGAGACTTGCAAAGATAACTCAATCATACATAAAAGAATTCAGAGAAGATTCAAATATTATTCATAGATACGCTGGATCATAAACTCACAATTCATCGGTCTCAACAAACACACCGCAAAAAGAAGATTACATCGAATAGATCTCCACGAGAGAGGGGGACAACATTGTATTGAGATCTAAAAAGAGAGAAGAAGCCATCTAGCTACTAGCTATGGACCCGAAGGTCTGAAGTAAACTACTCACACTTCATCGGAGAGGCTATGGTGTTGATGTAGAAGCCCTCCGTGGTGGATGCCCCCTCCGACGGAGCTCCAGAACAGGCCCCAAGATGGGATCTCGTGGATACAGAAAGTTGCGGTGGTGGAATTAAGTTTTTGGCTCCTATTCTGATCGTTTGGGGGTACGTAGGTATATATAGGAGGAAGGAGTACGTCGGTGGAGCAACAGGGGGCCCACGAGGCAGGGGGGCGCGCCCTAGGAGGGGGCGCGCCCTCCACCCTCGTGACCGCCTCTCTGGTTCCTTGGCGTAGGGTCCAAGTCTCCTGGATCACGTTCGGTGAGAAAATCACGTTTCTGAAGGTTTCATTCCGTTTGGACTCCGTTTGATATTCTGTTTCTTGAACACCGAGAAAGGCAAAAAAGCAACAGTGCAGGCTGGGCCTCCTATTAATAGGTTAGTCCCAAAAATAATATAAAAGTGGAAAATAAAGCCCATTATAGTCCATTATAGCCCATTATAGTCCAAAACAATTGATAAAGTTGCATGGAGCAATCAAAAATTATAGATACGTTGGAGACGTATCAGCTATGTGGTAGTAGATCTAACCTAAAGGTTTCAAAGTGACCAGGTTGAGAGATTGAAGTTATTTTGATGATAAAAATCTATATAAAAAGAGAGAGACTTTAGGAGGCAGAGGCACAAGTGAATTGGATTGCATGGGGCGTGCATTGTACATGGGCTTAATGCCATGCCTAGACGTGCCATCAAAGTAGGAAAATTAGAGAGAAAAAAGAGAGGTCAATTTCAGTGTATATGGGCTAATGATCAATTTAGTTCATGCATGATGAAAACGGACGATACACGTGAACACAAACAACTAGGGGTGAAAACACCGATTCGAACACCATAAATCAAATAAACCAGAAATATCAGCCAACTCAATTCATTTCAGCTCTTTGTTTTTGGTATAAAAGTATTTACCTCAACCATAATAGCCCGCAAATAAAAAACTTAACTGATAACCGAGAAATGGCGCGGCAAAACCTACGTCACCCTAGTTGGACCAAATGCAGACGAAAATCATCAACCGCATGCTTGCTATAGTATAGTCAGGCCCACAAATATGTACATGCACACAGTGACCTACTCGAATATGCACCCCACAGCTAACTCTAACTTTGACTAAACATGTACCCTGTCTATGTTGCATCCAGATGTGAGATAATATCTCACATCTAACTATGACATGATCCCACGTCAGCAGATAAACAAGCCCACGCCCTGTCCATTGTTTGTTTGTAACAAGTTTGTTTGTTTGTACCAATTTCATGTATTTCTCGTCAGCGGTACCGCCCCGCCCAGTTAGCGCCATGAGTCTGGGCTATCGTGTGTCTTCGTTGGCCCTTTTTCTTCTAGCGCGTGTACGTGTGTAAAGAAGTTAGCACTTGTAGGCCCAACGTGTAAGCTGGTGTTGTGATGGTGCCTGTCACATTACGTAGAAAAGAACCCTGCTGATGTGAAACCCCCCCCCCCCCCTCTCCCCTGTCACTTTCACCTTTATGCTTTCTTCCCTTTTTTAGCACGTGAAAAAGCAGCATGCATGCATCAATCAAGTTTGGTTTGGCAAAATAAGAAAATTTGAAAAAATGACATACTCGAATTTTTTTATGGACGAGATGATTTTTTTAAATACACGTTGAACATCTTACAAACACATGACGAGATGAATTTATTTTTTAAACATGAAGACCATTTTAAAAGTCGCACGTGGAGAAAAAACCAAAAATAATCAAATTTGCATAGATAGGATGAACACGCAACTGGCTCGATCGAGTTTTGTTTCATAGGTGAAAATGCACATGCGCCCAGTTGCAAGGGAATGTATGCTTGCAACTGTGATGAAAAATAAAATAAAAACGCATGCTCCAGTTGCGAGTCGAGGGTAGGCTTGCAACTAGTATGAAAACAAAACACATGTTCAGTTGGCAGTCGAGTGTTAAGTTGCAACTGGGACAACTACGAGCCCATTTAATAGTTGAGGGTGGACTTGCAACTATGAAAAATACCAAACTACGAGCCTAGTTGCAAGTCAAGGGTTCGATTGCAACTAGGATGAAACAAACTATGTGTCCAGTTGTGAGTCAAGGGTGAGCTAGCAACTGTGATGAAAAATAAATACACATACTCTAGTTGCGAGTCAAAGGTGGGCATGCAACTGGGACAACTACGAGCCCGGTTGCGAGTCGAGAGTAGACTTGCAACTGGGACAAATACAAAACTAAGAGCCCATTTACAAGTCAAGGGTCGACTTGCAATTGTGATAAAACAAACTACAGACCGAGTTGCCAGTTAAGGGTGGACCGGCAACTGGGATGAAGAACAAAACACGGGCCGAGTTGCGAGTGAAGGTTAGACTTGCAACTAGGATGAAACAAACTACGAGCCTAGTTGTGAATCAAGCACGGACTTGCAACCCTGACAACTACACAAAACTACAAATACCATTTACGAGTCGAGAGTGAGTTTGCAACTAGGACAACGACAAACTATGATCGCAGTTGCGAGTCGAGGGTGGTCTTGCAACTGGGATGGAAAAAAAGAACACATGCCCAGTTGCCATTCGAGTGTGGTGTTGCAACTAGGACAACTACGAGCCAATTAGCCAGTTGAGGGTGGACTTGCAATTGTGAAAACTATGAAACTATAAGCCTAGTTGCGAGTCAATGGTCCAACTTGCAACTGGGATGAAACAAATTATGTGCCCAGTTGCGAGTCAAGGGGTGAGCTTGCAACCGTGATGAAAAAACTAAAACAAGTACTCTAGTTACGAGTCGAAGGTGGGCTTGCAACTAGGACAACTACGAGCCCAATTGCAAGTCGAGGGCGAACTTGCAACTGGGACAAATACAAAACTACGAGCTCACTTGTGAGTCAAGGGTCGACTTCAGCTGGGGAAAACAAACTACAAGCCCAATTAGTAGTTAAGGGTGGACCTACAGGTAGGATGAAAAAAAACATGGGCCAAGTTGCGAGTGAAGGTTGGACTTGCAACTGGGGCAACTGCACAAAACTATGATACGAGTTGCGAGTCGACGATGGACTTGCAACTGAGACAACAACAAAACTATGGGACCAGTTGCAAGTTGAGGGTGGACTTGCAATTGGGACAACTATGAACCTACAAGCCCAATTTGCGAGTCAAGGGTGGACTTGCAATTGGGATGAAACAAACTACTGGCCTAGTTGCGAATCAAGGACAGACTTGCAACCCTGACAACTACACAAAACTATGATATCATTCGCGAGTCAAGAGTGAATTTTCAACTAGGACAATGACAAACTACGAGTTGCGAGTCGAGGGTGGGCTTGCAACTGGGAAAAAACGAAAACACATGCCAATTGCTAGTCGAGTGTGGTGTTGCAACTAGGACAACTACGAGCCAATTAGACAAATGAGAGTGGACTGACAACTTTGAAAACTAGGAAACCATAAGACTAGTTGCGAGTCAAGGGTCTGGCTTGAAACTGGGATGAAACAAATTATGTGCCCAGTTGCGAGTCGAAGGTGGGCTTGCAATTGGGACAACAACGAGCCTAGTTACGAGTCGATGGCAGACTTGCAACTGGGACAAATACAAAACTACGAGCCCATTCGCGAGTCAAGAGTCAACCTGCATCTGGGATACAACAAACTACAAGCCCAGTTGCGAGTTAAGGATGAACCTGCAACTAGGATGGAAAACAAAACACGGGTCGAGTTGCGAGTGAAGGTTGGACTTGCAATTGAGAAGAAACAAACTATGGCCTAGGTGTGAGTCAACAGTGGATTTGCAACTGTGACAACACAAAACTACGAGACGAGTTACAAGTCGAAGGTGGAATTGCAACTGAGACGACAACAACAAAACTATGGGTCAAGTTGCCAGTCGAGGGTGGACTTGCAACTGGGACAACTATGGAAATACAAGCCCAGTTGCGAGTCAATGATGTACTTGCAACTAGCACTACAAAAAAAAGACACATCCATGACATTTTGGGCCGAACGAATTTTTTTCTGTCATACATATGACACTTCTATGAAGATAATTGTGACAAAACCCGGTATCATCATAGATGTGGTGGGCTCCTACTTCTATGACAAAAAATCGTGATGTAAAATGGGCTTTTAAATCTGGCGGGCGGAGACGCAGCTGCATGACATTCTTTGGGCCGTCCATGACGGAAAAAACTGTGGTAGAAGCGAGGGGGAGGAAAATTTTTGGGAGTTGCCGGTTACGGTGGGAGGTCGGGGCGAAGCGATGCTGCGTTCTCTCGTGCGTACTGCAGCGTGTGTGCGGCGTTAGCTCTAATCGAACCCGAGTGAGGCGTTGGGCTCTAATCGAACCCGGCGATTGCCGCAGGCTACGACATTCGAACCCGAGCGATCGATCGATGGCTGTTAATCAACCCGATGGAGCGATTTCTTTCTTGCTGCCGCTAATCAAGCCGATCGATTGGATGAACAAAGGAGCGTTGCGGGGGGTGGATGAACAAGTGGCGGTGGGGTTGCCTTTGGATGAACAGGACCCGGGTGTGTGGGGGGGGGTTTGATGAACAGTAGATGGTGGTGGGGTGGTTAAAAAGGACCCGTGGTGTGGAGGGCTGGATGAGCGATGAGACGGTGGAGGGGTGCCCGTGGAGGGGTGGTTGAACAGTAGCCGGTGGAGTCGCGCGCGATGGAGGCTGGATGAACAGGAGCCCGTGGAGGCTGGAGGAGGTCGACGGAAGCCCATGGAGGCTGGAGGAGGTCGACGAAAGCCCATGGAGGCTGGAGGAGGTCGACGGTGGAGATGAACAGTATCCCGTGGAGTCCCGTTTTGCGGTACGCCACACCCCTCCCGATGAACAGGACCCCCGTTTCGACCGTAGCACTCCAACACAGGTCCGTTTAAATCCGTTTTGATGCGCCACACCCCTCCCGATCAACAGGACCCCCGTTTCGACCGTAGGAGGTCTGTTTCCTCCGTTTTGCGGTACGCCACACCCCTCCCGATCAACAGGACCCCGTTCTGAACGTGGCTGTAAGTGCATCTAGTGCCCCTTAGTGATTTTGGTGGATTGAAGACTTATATGTTAAGGAACTAATGCGTTTGTGAGTGTACACAGGTCTATAAGTCTATGAGGAGTTTGATATTTCTGAGAGAAAGTCGACCCTAAAAATGAAGTTCTTCGATCAAGACTTCGAAAGTGAAGAAATTGGTGTGACCTTGAAGACTTGGTATTCATTTGAGGAACATGAAGCGTGAAGACTTTTGTTTTTGTAGTTTCATTTTCTCTTTCTTGAGTCATAGGAAACACCGTACTGTTAAAGGGGGTCAAGGAAATACTAAGGAAAATTTTCCATGTGATGCTCAAATCAAAATCCTACACCTACCAATCCCTTCGAGTGAAGCCTTTGGAAATCTCATACAGCTTCAATCAATTTCTTGATGTGAGACGAAGTTCTTCCAGTCATCGAGAATTTTTTTCGACCGAGGAGTTAGGAATTCGCCAAGGCGGATTGCCTACGATGAGGAACATGATAGCCCCGAGGAATTTGATATTCAAATTTCCGACCGTTCTTTGTCTTCTTGGCGCCTGTCTCAAAATATCTTATCCACCTAGCGGTCATATCATTGAAGGGCATTTATGTCTTATCATGTCGGGCTGCTCCCTAGGCAATAAATAGCCGCCCCCTACAACCACTAGCTGGTTGGCTGCTCCGAGAGAACTTGACACTTGTCATCTGAGAGCAACCCATCCTCCGAGGACTTTGAGCGAAAATCATCAAGTGAGGAAAAACCCAAACACCAAACCCCTACAAACCCAAAGTGATTGAGCATCATCAAGAGATTGATCCTGCGTGGATCCGGCGCTTGTTACCTTTGAAGACTGTGCTTCTTCCAGACGGTTAGGCGTCATGGTCTAGAGCATCCAAGAGGAATTGTGGATCGCCGAGTGACCAAGTCTGTGAAGGTTTGGAAGTCGCTGAAGACTTACCACGAGTGATTGGGACGAGGTCATGTGACCTTTGTTCAAGGAGAATACGGTGAGGACTTGGTGTCCTGAGCTGCGTGCTCGAGGGGAGGTGTCCGGGAATGTGTCTCCTCGAGTTTAAATACTCAGCCGCTCCAACCAGACGTACAACTGAGACAGCAGTTGGAACTGGTCTACCAAATCATTGTCTTCACCAACCTAACTGGTTCTATTTCCTCAACCCTTTAATTTCCTCATTATTGTTTTGAGTGTTTGTTTATATCTGTGTTTGAAGACTTTGACTGAAGACTTTCTCAATTTTTTCAGTTCAATTTCTTCCGTCTGTTAGTCTTCATCCTGTGCTATCCTCTGTTTACGCTTTCTGTACTCTTTGTTTGTCTTCATTTCATCATGATGACCATGCCCACATTCTGTTATGCTTACTTCTGAGTACTTATTCCGCTGCAAGTAGTTCTTCGCTAAGGAATTTCCTCACCGGCAAATTCCTAAGTGAAGAATTCATAAAAATCACCTATTCACCCCCTATAGTCGATATAACGCACTTTCAATTGGTATCGAGCAAGGTACTCCCTTGTTACGTGTGATTTTGGTTTAACCACCGGAGTTTTAGTTATGTCGACCGCAGGTATGAAGAAAGTGACATGCCCTATCTTTGACGGTCACGATTATCCCAAGTGGAAGGCCATGATGAGGAAGCGCCTCATGGCAATGGACATCGAGTTGTGGACCGTCACTGAAATTGGTCTTACTGATCTGTGCAAGATGGCGAACGCAGAAGATATTCGCAAGTACACTCGACTTGACATCATTGCAAAGGATATCATCTGTTCCTGCCTATCTACAGATGAATTCAAGCGCATTATGCATCTTTGCAATGCGAAGCTTATCTGGGACCGAATCTCCGACGTCTATGAGGGTCATCGAACCCGTCATGATCCCTGGTTTGAGGACTTCAAGGAATCTCTCAAAACGACGACTTTCGAACCAGCATCATCATCTTCAGCATCATGTCTCATGGCAAAGGGTGTCGAGGTAACCGAATGTTCCTCATCTGAATTTAGTGACTATGAATCGATGATGATGGATCGATGATGATATTGAACCTAGCTATACCAAACTTGTTTGCATTGCCGCAAACAACAACATGCCTTGGAAAAGGTTCAAAACATGTTAGGTAAAAGTGATGATATGTTAGGTGAAGAAATGGATCGCACTAAAGCCCCGATGAAAATCTTCGTGAGACTTTGGTCTAGGTTTGACAACCTTCAAGGTCATCATAACACTCTCTTATCTCGATCATGAGAAACTTTCTTATGAATTTCTTCAAAGAAAGCAAGATCTTGAGAAGCTAAGAGTGAGTTATGAAGATCTTCAGAAGGAGCGCGATTCATTACTTGCTCAACAAATCAGCGCTTCCGAGGAAGAATTTGTTCCTCCATGCTTAAAGTGCATTGAACGTGAATCGCTAATTCTTCACCGAATGTTCAAATGCTTCAACTGTTACAAATTCTTCACCTGCCTCTGCTATCACTAATTCCTCATCCGAGGACATTGCTAGTATCACCTTGACGATGCAGGGTCGAAGGAATTGTACATGACAGGCATGTACAAAAGCCTCAAAGGGCATCGAGACTCTTTGTGACGTGCTTAAAAAGCAGATCCTCAACAGAACCCTAGGAAAGAGGGTATTGCCTTTGAGAGGAAACTCAATGCTGATGGAACATATTGGAAGCCCGAAAGCGGTATCCCAAAACCTCATGGGTTGCCGCAAAGGGACCTCCGATTGATCCATCTAACTTATCTGGCTTTACATGCGAATCTCCTCATTCTTCCGATGAGTCATTTGACTCCAACTATAAACTGTTCAAAAATCAGAATGGTGAAGTATTTGCTAGATATGTTGGCGCTTAATCGCAGGAACGGTTCCCCTATGAAGAAAATCTGGGTTCCCAAGAAGTGCCTTGAAAGTCTTCGTGTGAATGTCCTCATGACACCACATGAAGAATAGGAACCCCAGATCAAATTCTTCATATGGACCAAATTCTTCATATGGATCCAAGTCCTCATACGGACCAAATTCCTCACGTGGATCAAATTCCTCAAAAGGATCAAAGTCCTCATATGATTATCATCGTGCTAACAACTCTGTTTCGCAGGTAGAGCTAAGGGCTATGAATATGTGCATTATTCTTCAAACCAATATGTTCATAAGTCCTCGAAGAATTTCTCTGCTTATTCATATGCTTACCCTAACCCCTCTTATGTGAAACGAAATGGTTTGGCTTCTATGCCACCATTCTCGTATGGTGCTCGCAGAGTAATGAACTCTTTGCCACCCCTTGAGATGTGGGTGGTGAAGAAAAAGAACTAATCTCTTCTGCAGGGTCAGGTCTCCGTGGCGTGCCTTAACGTCTGAAGAATTTCTTTGAGGACTGACAAAATTGCCTGAAAAGGACACATGCTAATCATGATGAAATGAACTTTCATTTCACACGTCCTCATACCGCTTATCTCATTATCTTGACCGATGAAATTCATCTGATGAACTTGATATCATATTCTTCACTGATGAAGTATATGAGATCATAAGTTGTACTAATTCATCTGCAGGATGATCAACCCAAAGCCACTGAGTGGGTTCTCGATAGTGGATGTACAAATCACATGACTGGTGACAAGAATCTATTGATGGATGCTCCCGTATCACCATCACATCTGAAGCATATCATCTTTCTTGACAAAGGCAAAAGTCGTATTGGGTCTTGGTAAGGTTGCGATCTCTAAGGACATACACATGGACAAAGTCATGCTTGTTGAGTCCTTAGGATACAACCTCATGTCGATCTCAATGCTTTGTGATGTTGATATGGTTGTTATCTTTGGCAAGTATCGTTGTGTTGTGATTATGGAAGTCGACAATTCCAAAGTCTTCAAAGGCTTTAGGAGAGGAGACTTGTATATTGTTGACTTCTCTACGATTACCACAACCAGCCGTGTGTCTACTTGCAAAAGCTTCAAGGCTGGCTATGGCATCGGGCGACTTGGTCACGCAGGCATGAGGAATTTTGCACACGCTTGCGAAGAAGAAGCACGTCATTGGCATCGAGAATGTCAAATTTCTCAAGGATCACTTATGCGGAGCCTGTGAAGCTGGAAAGATGACCAAGGCTAAGCATCCAGCGAAGACTATCATGACCACTACTCGTCCTTGAATTGCTTCACATGGACCTCTTTGGTCCCAATCATTACTCAGCTGTCGTTAATGATGCATCCCTATATGGCTTTGTTATTGTTGATGATTACTCTCGCTACACATGGGTACACATTGTTACTTACAAAAATCAAGTGCGTGAAGTCTTCAAACGATTTTCCTCGAGGGCTTCAACTAACTTTGGTGTGAAGATCAAACACATCAGAGTGACAATGGAACTGAGTTCAAGAATTCCAGTCTTGATGCCTATCTTGATGAACTTGGTATTACTCATGAGTTATCTGCTCCTTATATTCCTCAAAGAAATGGCGTCGTGGAGCGCAAGAACGAACTCTTGTTGAGATGGCTCGCACTATGCTTGATGAATACAAAACGCCTAGTCGTTTTTGGATTGATGCAATTGATACTGCGTGCCACATCATCAACAGAGTATATCTTCACAAATTCTTCAAGAAGACTGCCTATGAACTCCTTAGTGACAAGAAACCCAATGTAAGTTATTTCAAAGTCTTCGGTGCTATATGCTGGATTAGAGATCCTCATCACAATTCTAAATTTGCACCGAAAGCACATGAAGGTTTTATGCTTGGTTACGGAAAGGACTCGCACACCTACAGAGTCTTCAACATCGCTCTTCACAAGATTGTTGACACTGTAGATGTGCGGTTCGATGAAACTA
The DNA here is from genome assembly GCA_021605145.1 of Aegilops bicornis. Lineage (NCBI taxonomy): Eukaryota > Viridiplantae > Streptophyta > Magnoliopsida > Poales > Poaceae > Aegilops > Aegilops bicornis. The sequence continues at coordinate 564,938,043 of CM038672.1, read as the reverse complement.
ATGGCTCGCAAAGAGAGCACCTACCTTTTGTGTTAGATGAACCAGCACGTGAGGATTCAATCAAGTTCAAGGCAACTGAGGATGTCATTCCGACTGAAGAATCTGCTGAAGAATTCATTCCTGTACGCGAAGAACGTCGAGCTGATGCACCTGAAGATAATGTCAAGACAATGGTGCCGAGGAAAATGATCAAATTCCTCGGCGACAACCAGCTCATCCTCGTGTTGCAAAAGAAGTGCAAGTTGACAAGATCATCGATGACATTAAAGCGCCTGTGTCCTCTCACACGCTCAAAAGCTTCACATTTATCTAACTTTTGTGGGCACTATGTTTTTGTCTCTATCACAGAGCCCACTAAGGTAGATGAAGCATTCTGGAGCCGGAATGGATTCAGGCTATGCAAGAAGAATTACATCGATTCGAGCTCAACAATGTCTGGGAACTGGTCAAACGTCGAGATCCTCGCAAGCATAATATCATTGGCACAAAGTGGATCTACCGCAACAAGCAAGATGAAAATGGTCTTGTGGTGAGGAATAAGGCACGACTAGTAGCTCAAGGCTACACACAGGTTGAAGGAATTGATTTTGATGAAACTTTTGCACCTATTGCTAGACCTGAGTCTATTCGCATATTACTTGCCTATGCTAACCATCACAATATCACTTTATATCAAATGGATGTGAAAAGTGCATTCCTCAATGGTAACCTTGAGGAAGAAGTATATGTTGCTCAACCCCCAGGTTTTGAAGATTCAAAGAATCCTGACAAAGTCTTCAGACTTAATAAGGCCCTCTATGGTCTCAAACAAAGCGCCACGCAGGCGTGGTATGATACATTGAAGGAATTCTTCGTGTAGAATGGATTCACTCCCTGTTCACTCTACCCTACTCTTTTCAATAAATCTTATGATGGTGAACTGTTTGTGTGCCAAATATATGTTGATGATATTATCTTTTGCTGTACTGACCAACGTTATAGTGATGAATTTGCCTATATGATGAGTGAAGAATATCAAATGTCTACGATGGGAGAGTTGAAATTCTTCTTAGGTCTTCAAATTCGTCAACAAGACAATGGCATATTCATATCTCAGGAGAAATACCTCAAAGATGTCCTGAAGAAATTCGGCATGCAAGACTGCAAAGGCGTCAAAATTCCTATGCCCACAAATGGCCATCTATGCACTGATGAAAATGGTATTGACTTTGATCACAAGGTATACCGCTCCATGATTGGTTCTTTATTGTACTTATGTGCATCTAGGCCAGATATAATGCTTAGTGTTTGCATGTGTGCCCGATTTCAAGCTACACCGAAGGAATCACACCATAAGGCTGTGAAGCATATTCTTCGATATCTAGCTCACACACCAACGCTAGTATTATGGTACCCCAAGGGCTCTGCTTTTGATCTCATTGGATATTCTGACTCTAACTACGCTGGTGATCGTGTGGACCGCAAGTCAACTTCTGGCACTTGTCATTTCCTCGGACGATCTTTGGTCTGTTGGTCCTCGAAGAAAGCAGAACTGCGTACCGCTTCATCTCTGCGGAAGCTGAATACATTGATGCCGGCTCGTGTTGTGCTCAATTCTTTGTGGATGAAAGCGGACTCTCAAGTACTTCGGCATCATCGTGAAGAATGTGACTCTCTACTGTGACAATGAGAGTTCCATCAAGATTGCTCACAACCCTGTTCAGCACTCGAAGACAAAGCTCATTCAAATTCGTCATCATTTTCTTCTAGATCATGTGTTGAAGGGCGACATCTCCATCGAAAGCACGTGAAGACTGAAGAACAGTTAGCTGATATCTTCACTAAGCCCTTGGATGAGAAGAGATTTAGCAAGTTGCGGTGTGAGCTAAATATCTTAGAATCTTCGAATGTTCTTTGAAAAAGACACACATCCTAACACCTATGCAAAATTGATAACTTAGATGTGCAACACATGAAGAAACGTTTTTCTTCAATGAAGAATAACACTCCAAGTGTGAAGAAATTAATGAAGAATTTGATTCTCAGAACCCTACAACAATTGTAATGCGGTGTCAAATCATCATTCTTATACGATTGGGTCACGCCACCACCAAAGTTGAAAATCTTCAATTTGAGTTTTTCTCGGTTTTGAAATTCTTGATTTTCAAATTCTTCAACTTTGCAAAAACTTCACTGTTTCCGTTGTTTTTCTTCATCGGCTATATATATATATATATATATATATATATATATATTATATATATATATATATGGGTTTATGTCCTCTACAGCATTCACTTATGGCTATCTCTTCAAGTTGCTTTTTCTGCTAAGTGAATGTGATCGGACCCTTCCCCCTCTATGCTATACTCAACCCAATCTATTCACAAATTCTTCATGTGCGTTCTATTTGAAACTCGTTCAAAATCTTCACCGTGTCCTTGTCACCAAGAAATTGCGAACGGAACTTTAAAACTGATCTTACCCAAATTTTCGGTTTTGCCGCTCAAACCGTTCCGCATCCCACGATGCATTATTTTATTCACCCACAATCGTACACGATCTCCACTACACAGTACGTGGGTGACACATGTCGTGAGAAGGAGAATGGTCAGGCACGTTAGTCCCTAAATCTTCGGGCGAACAGTTTTTCACTGCCTCTATAAATACCCCTCTCTCCATCCTCACTACTTTTACTCCGCTCGACCTCTCTCTCCGGCTCGAGCTCCTCAAACCCTAGCGCCGCCGCTACTCCATCGTCGCCGGTGAGGAAGAGCTTCACTGCCTCGACCTCGTTGTCGACGTACTCGCGCCGATCAAATCCTCACTCCGCCGCCGTAGCTGTCTTCCTCCGCCAAGTTAGGGCGTGGAAGATCTGAGCAGACGAGCTTCACATCTACAACACCCAGTTAAACCGTGTTCTTCATTTAGGGTAAATAAAAGTTACTTTTATTACTCTCTTTGATTCTCAAGCTTTCTGAAAATCTTCAAAGGTGTTTATTCTTCAAATCCTCACACACAAACACCTCACAAGCTATCTGCTCTTGATTCGTTTCTCTAAGCAATCATTTTCTTCAAGATTCCTCAATTGTGTGGATCCTCGATCCGCATAACTCGAACCTAAGTCAAAGAACGCTTAGTGAAATTCTTCAAGGCTCATCTGGTCAAAATCCTCAAAACTTGTTCTTTTGAAAAACCTTCTGAGAACGCATATGACCTCTCCAAATTCCTCGCAACTATACTCTGTTCACAGGTACACATGTCCGCCGAATCACTAGGTTCTCATCAACTTAACTCATTTGCAGCGTTCCTCGAAGAAAAATGCATACTTCTTCAGAGAACTCAATTGTTCAATTTCCTCAATCAAGAATATGGCAGACGGTAAGAAGCCACGTAAAGGAGGAAAGAAACCCGAGGTTTTGACTGCTTTTGAAATCCCTGATGAAATTTATGCTGAATACTGCACACCTGATGAAGAAAACAAAAATCTGTGCAAGGTGCGTATTCATAAGATTGAACGGAGATGGGCAAGGGAATGGAGGGAATACAGATATGTGACTCCAAAGTACATGAAGAAATTCGCTCTCAATCCTCCATGCCCAAGAGCTCCATTGGCACCTGGCCAAGTAGCTGATCCCACAAGCATCAAACGTGGTGAGGACTTTCCTGAAGAATGGGCTAAGCGCCAAGCTAAATTGGCAAGACAAGCCAAGGAGGCAGTGAAGAAATTCAATGAGGATTATTCCACTGCTACTACTGAGGCCTCGGTCAAACCGAGGAAATCCATGCCTAAGAAGCGTGCTCATAAGCCAAGTGCTTCACCTTCAGCGCCCTCACGGCCAAGTTCCTCAGCAGCGCCCTCACGGCAAATTCCTCACACTGCTACAACTCCACCAAAGTCCTCAACAGCTCCTTCAAAGTCCTCAGTTCCTGTGCATCTGGCTACATGTCAAAGGACTGCTGGTTTCTCGATTGCTTCTGGTGTTTCAGCAAGTTCCTCAGCAGCAACAATTTCATCATCCGGCCCGACTCTGCTGAAGACCAAAGCAACAGCTGGACGAGGTCCTCGGCCAAGTCCAAAGAAACAGGTTGCATTCCATGTGCCTTCTGATGAAGCTTCGATGATGAACTTGCGGAAATCATCGAGAGATCGCCAAGAAAGGGCCGCTAGAGCCAAAGGCACATTTGTGCCATCGCTGTTGGATTCAAGAAAATCCTCGATTATATTGATCTCGGCACAAGGATCCAAACACCCCTATGCCTGATTTTCATCGACCTGGACAAAGTCATATGTTGACCCATTTCATCATTGAAGTGAAATGGAAGTTTGAAAAGGCAAGAGAGATCAAGAAGGCTCAATACAGAAAGGAGAAGTTCCTGAAGAAAAACGTTGTCAAAATGACACCTGAGGAACTTCTCAAGGTCCAGACTGAAATTCAAGACCTCAACAAAAATTTTGATTCTTATTATGCTGATTGGCAAGGAGCCAAGGTCAGATTCGTCAACCTGACGAACAAATTCACAAATGTTGCTGCCCCAACGCAACATGAAATTCCTCAGGCTGAAGCCTCACCAGCCGACCGAAGAACATGCCAAGACCACCGATGACGCTCAGAGCTGATGAAAATGCTAGTTCCGTGGCTGGTGATCCCATTCCACCGCCGAAGAAATTGCCGTGGCATCCACTAGTGGTGCGCCTGAAGAAATCGAACAAGACAGGCAATCGCATCGGGCCATACCAAGAAATTCAACCAGATTCCTCAGCTCCTCCTGCGCCAACACCAACTCCAATTCTTCCATCTGCCTCTGATGTGAAGAAAACCAAGGCTGCAGAACGAGCTGTAGTGAAGAAAAGGAAGGCATCAGCTATGTCAAATTCTTCGGCTGCGAAGAAAATGAAGCCAATGACCAGCTCCTTTGAAAATCCAATTGATGTTGTTCCGATTTCCTCCATGCCATCAAAGGACCTTGTTCCTTTTGGAGAAGACTATGAGATCCCAATCGGATCTGATGAAGAACATCATTCTGCTGCTTCGTCAGAGCAGATTGATGAAGAAATTGAAGTGGACGCAATCCCTTCAACCCCAGTCATTTCCTCACCTATGCCTCAGTTCACAGCTGAAGAGCTGGTGTTGAGGAAATTGAAGATGAAGATGTGGATATTGGGTGCACCACACCAGTGATGAATGATGACTTTTGGGAAAGTCTGCATCCCAATACTCCTCTCTTCACCCCGCTCCAACAGATTCCTCAGTCCCCAGCACAAACAGTCCAAATGGACTCTGAAGAAACTCAACCCAGCTTGCTCATGCATGAAGAAATTCCATCCACTAGTGCTGATGAACCTGCTGCTAATCCATAGACTGCACCTGTTGAGAAACAAGAAATTCCTCAGCCTGAAGAACCTGAACTCGCGATTCCTGAGGTGGTGATGCAACTCACTGACACCCCTCTGCCCAAGCAAAAGAATCCGTTCTCAAGCAAAAAAAAGTTCAAGGCTGAAGATTTCTTTGCCGAGCACGTATTCTTCACTAACTATAATCCATATGATTCTGCTCGCATAAGGAAGAGGCGTTTCTGGACTGCCAGCCAAGCCAATTTCTATTCCTCAGTGCTCTTCAACAAAGACAAAGTCTTCGATCATGCTCATATTCCTCATGTGGACATGGAGTCTCTGCCAGGCTTTGAGCCCGTCCTCGGTGTTCTTCACGACGCAGACTTCTCAATTTCTGCACCGATATTCAGGATCGAATGAAGAACTCATTCTTCAATTCTATGCAACGCTGCACATCATCGGAGACGCTGAAGACGTGAACTCATGGGTATTAGGCTGGATGTCTGAAAATACTCACTACAAGGCACCAGCAACTGAATTGCTTCGTGCTCTACCACTCAGTCCTCCACTTGATGGTGCTCGTTGTATCTACAACAAACCGTAACTTTCAAATCACTATATGCAAGTCTTGATGAAGCCTTTGAAGCCAAGGCAGGCCCCAAGAACCAAATTCCTCGTCAAGGAATTATTGTATGTGCCTCGGACCGTCTATCGGATTCTCGACGAAGACAATGAGTCCTATCAAAGGCCACGACTTCGAATGATGAAGAAGTCGTTGGCATCATGAAGAATATGCTTTTCAACATCATCCATGGCGTTCCGTCAACTTCCATGATTTCTTCATGAGGACTCGCAAACATTGCTATGTCACCATTTGAGCTGAAGCCTTATGCGCCTTGGATAATGAGATTCATCGTGACAAGGTCTTCACTCAATTACAAGGCTAATACTACGAACCACTGCAGCTACTTGCCCCGATTGAAGTCCTCAAATGGACATTTACCTCACCGATGACAAGGGCAAGGCTACTTTGCTGTGATAGATGAAGGCATTCGTCCATTGGATGGACAGTTTATAAGCAAAGATCCTACTCCAAAGAATGATGACTCTGCCGCAAATACCTCAGTCAAGCAAAGTCCTCAAGCCACTGCACCTAGGGTGATGACTGATCGTGAGTTACTCCTCAGTCTTCATCAGAAGGTTGATCGCGATCATAAATGGGTGAAGCGTCAGTTTGGTTCAATTCTTCACAACATGACCTCAACACACAATGCAGTGAAGAAAAACCACTACTACCTCCATGAAACCTTCAATCGCACCTGGGCTGTTCTTTCACATGTCTACAGTGCGGAAGAACTGACGTCAATGGGACTCAAGGAAGAATTTGACTGGTCTGCACCTCCTCCGTAGAAATACAAGAAGGTCAAAGTTCCATCCTTGGTGGCCAGCTCCTATTCTTCATCGCGCGACACTGATGAAAATGAAGACTTGGACGACACCGCGGCAGGTCCTACTACAACAACGACCCCAACAACGTTGGCGCTCCTTCTTCAACTTGAAATTCTTCAGGAGCGTTAGTCCTCAGTTTCGATCCTTTTGGTCATTCGATGAGAAAGGGGGAGAAATTTGAGTTAGTCTTCAAGCGGGTCTATTTTATTGCCTATATACAACAATTTATTTTTGTTAAGTTACAACTCTCGTTCTTCCAAACTTTTATTGGATCGAGTTGTAATCTTAAACCCGATGGTGCTTTGATACTTTTGATGCATTATGCTCTTGCACTATGCTCTGATTCTCTTGAGCTTCTTGAAAATCTTCAAAGCGGATCTATTTGAGCTCTGATACTCTTCATGCGTTAGTTTGCATGCTTGTTCCTCATTAATTTTATCGCACGCATGATGAATTACATCAAGCACCATATTTCATCATGCATTTCAAATTCTTCATATTATATGTCAAATGCGTGTATGAATTACAAGATATAGGGGGAGATCTCCATGATTCAACTCTTCAAATGTGCATTGCCTCAAAAGCAAATTCCTCACTATGCACATCTTCGTGGGGAGTTCTTCTATATCTTGCAATCAAATTCTTCATTATCAGTATTTACACTTCATATGTTTATCCCGTTGAAAACTTAACCTATATTGTCATCAATCACCAAAGGGGAGATTGTAAGTGCATATAGTGCCCTTAGTGATTTTGGTGGATTGAAGACTTATAGGTTAAGGAACTAATGCGCTTGTGAGTGTACACAGGTCTATAAGTCTATGAGGAGTTTGATATTTACAGAGAAAGTCGACCCTAAAAATGAAGTTCTTCGATGAAGACTTTGATATTCTCAAGACTTTGAAAGTGAAGAAATTGGTGTGACCTTGAAGACTTGGTATTCATTTGAGGAACATGAAGCGTGAAGACTTTTGTTTTCGTGAGTGTCATTTTCTCTTTCTTGAGTCGTAGGAAACACCGTCTTGTTAAAGGGGTCGAGGAAATACTAAGGAAAAATTTCCATGTGATGCTCAACTCAAAATCCTACACCTACCAATCCCTTCGAGTGAAGCCTTTGGAAATCTCATACAGTTCAGTCAATTTCTTCAAAGGATGTAGACGAAGTTCTTCCGTCACCTGAGAATTTGTTCGACCGAGGAGTTAGGACTTCGCCAAAGGTCGGATTGCCTACATAGTGAGGAACATGATAGCCCCGAGGAATTTGATATTCAAATTTCCGACCGTTCTTTATCTTCTTGGCCACCGTCTCAAAATATCTTATCCACCTAACGGTCATATCATTGAAGGGCATTTATGTCTTATCATGTCGGGCTGCTCCCTAGGCTATAAATAGCCGCCCCCTACAACCACTAGCCGGTTGGCTGCTCCGAGAGAACTTGACAGTTGTCATTTGAGAGCAACCCATCCTCCGAGGACTTTGAGCGAAAATCATCAAGTGAGGAAAAACCCAAACACCAAACCCCTACAAACCCAAAGTGATTGAGCATCATCAAGAGATTGATCCTGCGTGGATCCGACGCTTGTTACCTTTGAAGACTGTGCTTCTTCCAGACGGTTAGGCGTCGTGGTCTAGAGCATCCAAGAGGAATTGTGGATCGCCGAGTGACCAAGTCTGTGAAGGTTTGGAAGTCGCCCGAAGACTTACCACGAGTGATTGGACGAGGTCTGTGTGACCTTTGTTCAAGGAGAATACGGTGAGGACTTGGTGTCCTGAGCTGCGTGCTTTCGCCGATCGGGTGTCCGGACTGTGTGTCCTCGAGTTTAAATACTCAGCCGCTCCAACCAGACGTACAAGCCGAGACAGCAGTTGGAACTGGTCTACCAAATCATTGTCTTCACCAACCTAACTGGTTCTATTTCCTCAACCCTTTCATTTCCTCATTATTGTGTTGAGTGTTTGTTCATATCTGTGTTTGAAGACTTTGACTGAAGACTTTCTCAATTTCCTCAGTTCAATTTCTTTAGTCTGTTAGTCTTCATCCTGTGCTATCCTGTGTTTACGCTTTCTGTACTCTTTGTTTGTCTTCATTTCATCATGATGACCATGCCCGCATTCTGTTATGCTTACTTCTAAGTACTTATTCCGCTGCAAGTAGTTCTTCGCTAAGGAATTTCCTCACTGGCAAATTCCTCAGTGAAGAATTCATAAAAATCGCCTATTCACCCCCTCTCTAGTCGATATAACGCACTTTCAGTGGCGGGTCGAACACAAGGCCGTTTCCTCCGTTGTGCGTACGCCAGGCCTCGTTTCCATCGCCTGTTCCATCCAAGCCCTCCTGATGAACACGACCACGCATTCCGTTCCGACCCAGCCGGTTGGCTCCCACGCATTCCGTTGCCTCCCGATGAACACGACGCATTCCGTTGCCTTCCCATGAACACGGCACATTCCGTTACCTCCCCATGAACACGACGACGACGTTGTTTCTCCGTTCCGACCCAGCCATGTACGTATGCGCGAGTAGGCGTTCGAGACCCTGCCTGTATGTACGTACGTGGCCGTATTTTCTTTCTTGCACCCTCGCTGCTGTACGTACGTGTACATGCTACGTGCGCGCCTCTACTACGACACGTGTGCGCCTCTACATCCACCAGTATATATATACGTACACGTTCGCGACCAGAATGACAACGCTACGTACGCTTCGACCAGGTGGGTCCCGACTGTCAGGCACTTCCTTGCCTGCGAAGATGTAGCTGGTGGTTCCCAGCAGTCAGGTGGGCGAATCATTTTGTTTTTTTTGACCGGACGCACTTCCTTGCGTGCAAAGATGTAGCTGGTGGGTCCCAGCAGTCAGGGGGGCGAATCGTTTTTTTTTGCCTGGAGGCACTTCCTTGCGTGTGAAGGTGTAGCTGGTGGGTCCCAGCAGTCAGGGGGAAACGTTTTTTTCGCGAAATACGGTGGCCCGTCCGGTGGGTCCTCGCTGTCAGGTGGAGGAATAATTATTTTCCGCGTAATAAGGATGCACTTCCTTGCTGCGGCCGTGGACCCAGCTGTCAACCTCTCCACATACAGTCCACGTCCGATGGAAGTCGTTCCTTGACCACGTTGACCACGCCGCGCCGAGAGCACCACGGCGGTGGACGACGGCGAGGCTTAGGAAGGGGACGACGGGGAGCCAGGGAAGATGCGGCATCAGAAGCCCGCGCCGAGAGGAGTACGAGGGTTCACTGGTTCGGCTGCGGTGTGAGGTCGCTGCCGCCGCAGGCCTGGCCCAGCGGTGGGAATAGTAGGGGCGGTGAGGCCTCCGCGGCAGCACATCCGGCCACGGGAGGCAGGAGCATGCGGCACGACCGGCGCTGCTTTGGGCGGCTGGAGCAAGAAGACGAGAGGTTGAAGAAGCACTATGGCCCTTCGATGGACATTGTACGGTCACTGGAGCTAGAATCGTTCATATATTGACTAAAGTTGACAAAGGCCTCCGTCCCAGTCAACTTAGTAGGCCCACAAGTCAGCCTCCCACCAAGGTTGGTCCCAGCTAGCAGGGGGTATTCATTTTTTGTGCGTAATAAGGAGGCACTTCTGTGGGTCCGAGCCGACAATGGGGAACGTTTTTTCCGAATACGGTGGCCCGACCGGGTCCCAGCAATGTGGGGAAACATTTTTTTCGCGAAATACTGGTGGCCCGTCCAGTGGGTCCCATCTGTCAGGTGGAGGAATAATTATTTTCCGCGTAATAAGGAGGCACTTCCTTGCGGCTGCCGTGGACCCAGCTATCAGCCTCTCCACGTATAGTACTCTTCCGATGGAAGTCGGTCGTTGACCACATTGAGCACGCCGTGCCGAGAGCTCCACGGCGGTGGACGACGGCGAGGCCTAGTAAGGGGACGACGCAGAGCCGGGGAAGACGTGGCAGTGGAAGCCCACGCGGAGAGGAGTACGAGGGTTCACCGGTTCGGCTGCGGTGTGAGGCTGCCGTCACGCAGTAATAACAGGGGTGGGTGAGTAGAGGGATGCCCTGGCCAGCGGTGGGAGTAGTAGGGGCGTTGAGGCCTCCGCCGCATCGCAGCCCGCCACGGGAGGCGAGAGCACGAGGCACGACCGTGCTGGTTTGGGCGGCCGGAGCAAGAAGACCAGAGGTTGAAGAAGCACTACGGCCGTTGGATGGACATCGTACGGTCACTGGAGCTAGAATCATGCATATTGACTAAGTTGACAAAGCCCTTCGTCCCCGTCAACTTAGTAGGCCCACAAGTCAGCCTGCCACTATACTGGGTCCCAGCTAACAGGCGGAGTATTCATTTTTTTTGTGCGTAATAAGGAGGCACTTCCTTGCGTGCGAAGATATAGCTGGTGGGTCCGAGCTGTCAGCGGCGGTAACATTTTTTTTGCGAAATACAGAGGCCCTTTCGGTGGGTCCCTGATGTCAGGTGGAGGAATCATTATTTTGCGCGTAATAAGGAGGCATTTCCTTGCGTGCGGACGTGGACCCAGCTGTCGGCCTCTCCACGTACAGTCCACTTCAGATGCATGTCGGTCGTTGACCACGTTGACAAGGCCGCGCCGAGAGCACCAGGGCGGTGGACGACGGCGAGGCCTAGGAAGGGAACGACACGGAGGCAGGGAAGACTCAGCAGTTGTTTCCCACGCGGAGGGGAGTACGACTGAACAAGGGTTTACTGGTTCGTATGTCGTCGTCGGAGAATAGCAGCAGGTGTGGGTGAGTAGAGGGATGGCTAGGCCAGCGATGGGAGTACGGTGGGGCGGTGAGGCCTGTGCGGTAGTACAGCCGGCCGCGGGGAGGAGGGAGCAGGCAGTCCCGCCGACGCTTGTTTGAGCGGCTAGAGCAGGAAGAGCAGAGATTGAAGAAGCACGACGGCCATTGGATGGCCATCCAACAGTCACTGCTTGTGCGTCAACCTTTTTTTTAGGAAAGCCTCAAATCTGTGGAACACAAAGATACAACCATCTACCATTATTTCTAACAATTTATAGCCCATTTGCTAATTCTTAAGGTTTTTTGGAGCCCATATTCTTTTTGTTAGCATTACAGCCCATATTGTGGCCACGGTTAAAAATTAAACGAAATTTTGCATATTTCGGTGCGGTCCGAACTGTTTTTAATCTCGAAATTTCGACTCACATTCAAACTGATTTTAAAAATAAATGTATATCAATATGAAATCCAACAAATTCTCCACGCATAAAAATTAATGTAATTTAAAATCCCAAAATGAAAAAAAGATATTTGAAACTAATTGCCAGTTTGATGTGTTTTAAAAATGTACAGCCCATTTCTCATTACTGATGGGCCATTTTCTCGGCCAGCCGAATGAAAGATCTCCTCGTCTTGAAAGATTTGCAGCCCAACAGGCCTGACAAAGCGACTTACTTGGCAAATCACAAAAAAACTTGGCAAATAACAAAAAATCGATATGGCCGTGGACCCGGTATCGGCCTCTCCACGTATAGTACTCTTCCGATGGAAGTCGTTCCTTGACCACGTTGACCACGCCATGGAGAGCACCACGGCGGTGGACGACGGCGAGGCCTAGGAAGGGGACGACGTGGAGCCGGGGAAGAGGCGGCAGTGGAAGCCCGCGCGGAGAGGAGTACGAGGGTTCACTGGTTTGGCTGTGGTGTGAGGCTGCCGTCGCCGCAGGGCCTGGCCAGCGGTGGGAATAGTAGGGGCGGTCAGGCCTCCGTGGCAGCACAGCCGGCCACGAGAGGCAGGAGCATGAGGCACGACCGGCGCTGGTTTGGGCAGCTGGAGCAAGAAGACCAGAGGTTGAAGAAGCACTACGGTCGTTGGATGGACATCGTACGGTCATTGGATCTAGAATCATTCATATTGACTAAGTTGACAAAGCCCTTCGTCCCCGTCAACTTAGTAGGCCCACAAGTCAGCCTCCCACCAAGGTGGGTCGCAGCTAGCAGGGGGAGTATTCATTTTTTTTGTGCGTAATAAGGAGGCACTTCCGGTGGGTCCGAGCCGACGGGGGAGGGGACGTTTTTCACGAAATACGGTGGCCCGTCAGTGGGTCCCAGCAATGTGGGCAAACGTTTTTTCGCAAAATACGGTGGCCCGTCGGTGGGTCCTCGCCGTTAGTTGGAGGAATCATTATTTTCCGCGTAATAAGGAGGCACTTACTTGCTGCGGCCGTGGACCCGGTGAGACTCTCCACGTCTGATACTTCCGATGGAAGTCGTTCCTTGACCATGTTGACCTGCCGCGTTCCATTGCATGCATGCGTGCATGGGCATGGTGCGTCCCCACTGTCAGCCTCTCACGTACAGTCATCTTCCGATGACTCTCGATTGTTGACCATGTTGACCACACCATGTCGAGCGCACCCAGACTGGAACGACCCGGAGATGGGGAAGACGGGGCAGTGGAGTCACAGATGGAGAGGAGTGGGAAACTTCATCGGTTGGTGCGGCAAAGACAGCCATGATGCACGAGACAGGAGCAAGAACATAGGTTGAAGAAGGAGCACGGCTGTTGGATTAACATCCAACGGTCCAGCTGCTAGAATCATTTGTTGATTAAGTTGACAAAGCCGTGCATACACGTCTGCTTAGCAGGCCCACAAGTCAGTCACCAAATCTGACGGGTCCCAGCTGTCAACGGGATGAATACTTTTTTTCGCAAAACAAGGAGGCACTTCCTTCCATGCGAAGATACAGCCGGTGGGTCCCATCTGTCAGGTGGAGGAAACATTTTTTTTCAGCTTAATAAGGAGGAACTTTCCTTGCGTGCGACCATGGACCTCGTGAGTCCCAGCCGTCGTTTCTCCGCATCTGATCCTCTTCCGATTACTCTCGTTTGTTGACCATGCTGCACCGAACACAGCGTGGCGCTGGACGACGGCGAGGCCCCGGAAGGGAACGACTCGGAGATGGGAAAACGCGGCAGTGGAGTTGCAGATTGAGAGGAGGAGAATCGTTATAACTGGTTCTGTTGCGGCGTGGGGCTGTAGTCTGTGGAGAATAACAGGAGGTGTCGAGGGGTAGAGGGATAGCCTGGCCGGCGGTGGGGTAGCGCTTCGCAGCGATGCGTGCTAAGCGAGCCGCTTAGCCCGGAGGCGGACCAGCGGTCCCGGCGATCTTTGGAGGAAGAAGACGAGAGATTGAGGGTGCATGCCGCTGTTGGATATAAATCCAATGGTTGTGGATGACACAATCATTTGTTGACCAAGTTGACAACGCATACAATGTAGGCTTGACCTATTGGCCCACATGTCACCGCAAAATGTGGCATATATTTAACCCATGTTTTCTAGAATGTACAGTCCATTTGCTAGGCTGGGTGAACAAATAATTTCGCGTCAGTCAGGCCCATTTATTTTCTAAGAAATCCCAGCCCATTTGCACTTCCTTGAAATACACGTATTAGGTGGGCTCGGTATATATATAATGTTATGTTAGAAGGAGCAATTAATATCAAAGAATAAACCGGAGAGGCACATTATATATATATATATATATATATAAAAGAAATTAGCGAGTTATTGCTCAAAATAAAAATGAGCGCGTTATTATTAAATTGGTCCTTAAAATCTTCGCAAGCTTTTGTACGCAATCACCAGGATTTTCCTTGCCTGTGAGTCAAAAACAACCAGGATTTTCCGTTAAACATTTACTTTTATAAGTTAATGACACGTTGGATGTTTTTATAATGTATATATAAGTCTCTATAAAATATACGATAATAGTAATAATATAAATATATATAATGTGGTTAGAAGGGAAAACATAAATTGGACAGAGCATTACTTCTATAAGAGACCTGCGTTTTATACCCGACAGTAGGCATACTAACAAGTTCACACACAAATACAACAGAAAAGGTAAACATTCATATCAAACTCAGGTTCACAGGACACGTTCATATTCATAGCCAACATTCACTATCAACAACTCAAAAGATTCATATATACACAAGCTCGGCATATCTATGCATCCAAATGATTGATAGATCACACGACAATATTCATACATAATTCACAAAAGATTCAGATATACACATGTTCAGTATGTTTATGCATCCAAATGATTGAGATCACAACCAATATGATCCATGGACAAACTTTAATTACCTAGGGTACAGACTGGTAAATGGTGTTCAATCGGAGGTACTTGCTAAAATTAGTTCTTGTACGAGTAAACTTTCGAGTACATAAGAGGCAGCACAGAAAGGTATGAGGTTTATCCTCAAATAGTGGCCTCGTGCCGAGGGAGGTTTGAGCAACTTGGCCACTACTTTCATACAACTAGTTTACTGGCTCATCTTGGTCCTGTATCTCGCCAAAATTCTACATTGCGCATTTAGAAAGGAGGCGGTTGAGAAAATGAACCACCCAAATTTTTTGTGCAGTTCAACTGAAATGGAGCATCCTTGGTGTGTAGACTGATTAAGTGCGAGATGAATATACGCGTCAACCAACTTGTCTGGAATCTTTAGACTCCATGACATATAGTTCGCTACCATATGTGCCGATAACCAACCGGCACAAGTTGGGACCAAAGACTGGACTCCGTTTTTCTGGGCTATGCACCAAGCAATATTTTTGGCGTTCACTCTCCTAATACTTGGAGTTTGACAATTGGTTGACGTCGGTTGATACTCGAATGAATATAGGCACTTCTTGTCAAAATCGATGCTTGTCTGAGTGAACTTTGGAGTACATAGCAGCAGCATAAGTACCTGTCCATCTGATCATTTTGTGCAGTTCTCTGAAATCACCCGATGTAATTATTTGCCTGCGAGTTCAAGCTCCAAATTACTGCTTTATGAAATCAGCAAACAGTAGCACAATACCAAATTACCAATACATATGACAGGCACAATAATCAGGATAAAGACCAGTACCAACCTGTGTGAGGTAGCATATCAATTACTATTTCCTTTGACCGAAGCCGAGATAAGCCAAGCGGATGACAAAGAAAGGAAGAAAGCAAGCGGAGATTAGCGACCGACAGGAAAGGACGGAAGGCTGTCGAGGCAATGAAGCACCCAAAGTTTTTGTGCAGTTCCACCAAAATCGAGCATCCTGTTGGCACATATATTGAGTGAGATTACTGTAATAGTGGGACTAGTTGATGAAACATACACTAACAAATAGAAGCACCCTCATTATCTTAATGGGTAAAGTTAGCAACATAGTAGTCTTGCTTAAAGAGAGGTATTAGTTTATTTAATCAGTGCCAATTAGCTCAACTCAACACTCAAAGCATTGCCATTTATTATAGGTTGCAAAACTTAAAAGTGCAAAGATAAAGGAGTTTCTCATGACAAGATGTAACGATACAAATAGAGATGACAAGAAACTAATATGGATGAAGGCCTTAGGCCCGTACCAACCTGAGAAAAAAAGCTTATTCATGTAGTCCCATAAGAGATGATAAAGCACTCACTGGAATCACACAATAGTTTATATTTTTGTGCACTTCAAATGTATGGTTGAAATCACTCTTGTTTACCAAAGTCTTTGAGATTATATCGAAAGATTATCAAGAACTTCCAGCAGAGTTAAAGCACTGGCTGGGATACAATTCATTGTATTGTCGTGTGTAGTTCCACTAAAATGTATGATTGGTAGAACATGATCCCTGTTTGCACAAGTAGGAACAAGGTGAAACCTTCATTAGCTTAGTGAGAAAGGATAGGAAGACATTAGCATATTACTCAAACAGTAGCATCAAATTCATGATGGACAATCGCAAAACATTGCCTCATTGAACCAATGGCAATAAATTGACATGCAAAACAATAGCACTATTATGTCATGACACTAATAATATTCCCTCCCTGCTCCACCACATGATTCACCTCCATAGACAAACATACACACGTACATCATTCAGCATAGGGTCCTACTAAAGATTTGTTTAACTCCAGCAGGAAAATTATGTAGTAATAAATTAGTGGTACTTAAGTACTCCTAATTAATTAAGTGAGACAGCAGAAGTGGAATGGCTCCCTGGAGGATCGTCTCACATGTAAGGTAGTCGTTGCCGAAGCCCTTGAATAGCCTCGACCGAGGCCTCGGCTTCAAAGAAGATCGCCTTTGGCACTGTTTATTCTTCTTCTTCTTCCTCTTCATGCTCCATTTCTCTTTCTCCTCGCCAGTTGGTGAAACCAAGTACATGATTGGCCTTCTAATTCAGAATTGGTTTTGTCAGTGAGGGAGTACAAGTGTACTAGTAAAAAACAGCATTATTTTGTCATGGCAATGGAAAATAGAGATGAACACATGCATTAAATATCATTCTTACCTAAAGGAAGGTTATGGCGCCAATATGGATGATGAGGATTGGAACAGAGATCTCCCTTTGTGCAGTTCCACCAAAATGAACCAACTGTTCCATTCTGACATTCCAGCTTAAACAAGACAAAAGTCACTTCTTTTAAGAAGAGTTTTGTGCAAAGTGCATAAAAGGTCACAACAAAGAACTGTGTGAATTGGATATCCCTGTTTGCACAAAAAGGCACAGAGGAAACAGTCAAAGTCTCGAACAATTACAAGCAAAAACATTTGGCTAAACTTGTCAGAGTCTCAAACAATTACAGGCAAAAACAGTGGCATGGCTTCATTTTTACCAGGGACATTATATTAAGAACGGCTAAGGCTGCGTTCGGTTCTGTGTTTAGTGCAGGATTTTCGTAGGAACACAATTCCTACGGTATTCTTTCCCTTCCAACCGTTCGGACCACAGAAAAGGTGATTAGTGTTTCATAGGAAAGCTGGTCTGGTAGTACTGATTCCATCGGATTAGAAACATCCACGCGCTGCTCCACCTGCTGGAGGCGCTCGCTGCCATCGTTAGGACAAGTTCTTTGTTAGCGGTAGCTCGCTGCCATCGTTAGACAAAGGTTCTTTGTCTTTGTGTTTGCCGAATAAAAAATCAACCTATGTGTGGTATGTGAGGTGAGGACAAGAGTAGTCACATGCAGCTGAATAAACAAATAGCATCTCATACTACCAAGCATGCTACTCTAAAAAAACAAATCTGTACATTTCGTAGTCCATCCGAACACATTCTCTTGAGAGTTTCCTCCGGTTCGTTGTTCCATAGTTTTATACCTACATTCCTTTCCTATTCCGGTCCTATTTTCTGCCCCTTTATTCCGACCGGAGCCTAAATATATGGTATAAGGGCATGGGACAGTGGGTCCACCAGCAGTACAGCACCATGTACGTAAACAGGGGCATAAAGTTGTGATTCATAGTTTGTTGCCCCGAGAAACAAGCATCCAAGAAACATATCTGGGTTGGTCCCATTTTTGTTCACTCTAGCCACCTATTCCTATGTGTGGATAGCAAATCTAGTCCTGGTCATACCACTGTGTACAGCGTTACCCCTATATTTCCCTATTCGACCAAGAGACCGGTTGGATGACCAGTCTGTACTACTTTCATCCCCTTTCCTTCCTGTTTGTACCAAGTCCGATGTACATACTAAATTCCCCCACCCCCACTTTATTTCAATGACAAGTATTTTCGGACGGAAGGAGTACAAGATTAGACTCCATGAAGTTGCTTTACCTCTAACAATAGAAGAAGAAAAATAGGTGACGCTGGACCATCCGATCGAGAGGGGCTAAGAGGTAGAAAATGATGCACATGCAGCGACGTAGCGAGCTGGGGAAGTAGAGCTAAGGCGGTGTCGAACAAAGATATACCTGAAGGTCGTCGGGGTGTGGATAGGTGGGCGGCGGGAGGCCGGATCCGCCACGCAACGCACGAAGGGATCGGAGGAGCTCCAGCCGGCGCTCGGCCGAGATAACGGTGTGGCCAGCGGTGGGTCTCCTCCTCATTGTCGATGACGGCCTAAACGCTGCCCCTCCTCCCTTCACCGGGCGGAGGGATACGTCCGGATCTGTAACCAGCGGTGAGGATAGAAAGCCGTTGTTTTTGAAGGGAGAAAGACAGTGTTACTACCCCTATCTTGTTTAGATCTGGAGAGGATGAGAGTGTGTGAATAGAGCAGCCCTAGCAAGCAAGCGCGGAGGCTCCGGCCTATATATAACTAGTGGGGTAGTTTTCCTTTTTCACTCCATCAAAACAATCGTTTAAAATTGTGTACTACTCCTACATGCTAGGTCACGGTTTTTTTATTTGTTGATTGTTTTTTGGGATAGCTACCCGACTTGTTCCAAGTGGTGTTACGGTGTGCCAGGTCGCACTTTGTATCGTTCAAGTCTGGTACTACAAGTCCCTCCATTAAATGAACAACCACCCCCTCGTAAAAATTGTGAACAAGCCCACGGCTAAAATTAAGCGGAAACATGGGTTGCCCCAACATGCATTATTATTTATATTTTCTACTCCTCCGTTCCTAAATATAAGTCTTTTTTATTAGCCACACCTAAGACAAGAATTTTTTTTATTAGCAGTGAACCCCATATGTCATAGACACAAAAATTGTGGCAAGATTCCCTTAGGCAAGCCAAAGTGTGTCTAACAATTTGAGCAACTCAGGTTAGGCAAGTGTGGCAAGTGTGGGAAAAATAATGTGGCAACATAAGACCAACATAGTCACAATCCAAACAGCCCCGTAATTTTTGTGACATGCATGAAAATTTGGTTAGTTAAATTTATAGTCAAAATTTGGCAAGGTGCATCAAATCAACACATGCAAGTATCAAAAGGAAAGTCACGGCATGCATGCATGCGTTGTACTCCCTCCGTTTCCAAATATAAGTCTTTTTAGAGATTGCAACAAGTGACTACATACGAAGAAGAATTCGTCTACTCCTACATAGTACGAAGTAGCCCATTTGAAATGTGTAAAAAGACTTTTATCGAGTGCAGTGGTTTGATGTGTCGCGTCAACTCATACAAGACCGAGAAATTTGATTACTATGACGCCTTCTCCCTCGCGGACGAGCTCCGGTGCCTTAACTGCACATGCCTTTGGCTGCATGACAGGTGGGCCAACCACCTGTTGGGCCCACCTGTCATAGACGCAAATGCAGGAGCAGTAAGTAGAAGCTTTCGCTACACGCTATCTCTCCCGCACGAGGTGGGCGGACATGCAACAATGGATTTTTTTTGAAGTAGGAGTAACATCATTGTTCGTCTTCTCGAAGAGGCGAAGAGCCAAGCGCAAACCGAACGTGGCAGTTGTGAACGCTCGCGTGGTGCGGTTCCTTGGAGTACTAGCCAGGCTCTTGCATGAGACAAAATTGCTAGTCCCTCCGTTCCTAAATAATTGTCTTTCTAGAGATTTCAACAAGTGACTACATTCGGAGCAAAATGAATGAATCTACACTTTAAAACATGTCTACATACATTTGTATGTTGTAGTCCATTTGAGATGGCTAGAAAGACAATTATTTGGGAACGAAGGGAGTATTGTTTAACAATTAAACTCCATTATCCATTGGTTGATACTCATTCTGCATAGGTCCACGCGCTTAGCACCGTTTCCTCCTGGGGTCACCAATGTTTATTTGCTAATTAATAGCATTCCATGCAATGAACTAGCCATTGCAAGTCATTAAAAGCATGCACACCTCTCATCTCTTATTGGTTGATACGTATGTCAAGAAACAAGAAACAAGGTAGAAATTAATGCACCGCGCCTAACTGTTTTGGGACTATTTGTTTTTTTTAGAACGGGACTATTTGGTTTTCGTAAGATGACTTTCTAGGGAGGGAGTAGTATAGAGTTGTAAACCGGAAAGGAGTATTTGTCTTTCTAGATATTTCAACAAGTGACTAGACTACACCGTGTGCAGTACCCCCTCCCTTCCAGTGTATAGGGCTAAATCTCAAATCTCATGAACCAAGGCATTTTGCGATTGGAGGAATGTACTGTATCTCGTACTTTACAAAACTATCCTAATTAAACTCATGCATTAATTACGTAGTTCTCTGCTTTCCTCTCCACCTTGGTCATGTGCACAATATTGAGCACTCCTATATGACTAGCCGCTCTATCTACATGCAGGACATTTCAAAGCATCCGGGCTGCGTGCCATCCACCAAATCACAGCGAGGTGCTACAATGAGACTCACTGTCACCCGGCGTGGCCGTCATGACCCGTCATATCACAAAACCCACACCTTGGCCGGTGGTAAGGTGGCCTCCAAGTTGGACTGGACGAAGCAACCATCATTTCACTGGAACGCTCGTTCAAGCCCTTTCTTCCGTTTCTTGAAGAAAACCTCACTCCAGGCTACTAACTTCTGCCATTTTTCTTCTATACCGACGAAGGAAAGGTGGGTGAATCAGTTATGCTGCTATATTTTCATTCCAAGAATCTTCTTTTTGCGAAGCAATCAATCGATTCTCACATCCTATTTGTTTCCCGTTTTCATTGCGATTGTGGTTTCCTTTCGACTGCTTTTTGTTTGTCAGTTCATTGATGGATCCTGGAGCACTAGGCAAAGAGTTGCCGGCGGACAACCCACTGGAGACAGAGATCTCCAGGAAGCGAGCACCGACCAACGACTTGACCATGTTGGCGGGCCAACCCATGGAGACGAAGAACTCCAAGAAACAAGCACTGGCCAAAGAGTTGGGGACGTTGGCGGACGAACTCCTCAAAGAAAGTTGGAAGAACAGCAAGGGCCCCACCGTACCTACCCCAGGAACTCGGATTGCCACCTATGTGAGGCTCAAGACCGAGTTTGAGGAGATAGTCACCGTTGAGAAGCAGTATTCCCCTGGCAAGGTGATGGCCCCCATCGAGGACGAGGAGATGGCCCCGGAGGATGAGATCCTGGTGAGCTGCACAAGGTAAAAAATAATGGCTTATTACCATAGTTGTGGTTTTGATTATTTGCAATGTGCTTGCTAATATGTTAGGGTTGTGCAGAGCCGGTGGTTGTCCTTGATGATTCCGATGTCGTGGCCCATCCTGTTGGCATCGCTTCAAGATCGATTCGATGCCGCTGTCCATCCTATGGACATCGCCCGAAGATCGATTCCGATGTCGCGGTCAGTCCCGGGACATCACCCCGTAAATCGATTCCCATGCCGCTGTCCGTCTTTGTGGTCATTGCCCGAGAGATCGATGACAAGAAATAGTTGGTCGCGCTTAATCCTTCAGGGTAGTTTGCATTGCCCTGTGTTTAATTACCAGAATGATGCGTGTTATCAAACCATCTTAGGGCTAGTGCATTGTCTTGTGTGGGCGGATCTTGCTACTTTTGTTTGATAGTGAATCATGCGATGAATCATGCGAACCCTCTCCGAGTTATGGAAATGTATGTATCCTCACCAGCTTTTGATGTAATATATGGCATGCTTAGATGTAATTTTGAACTGTTTATCATATCAGCAGGGCTTGTTTGATGATTCTTGGTGTTAGTAGGCTAGCTCTTTATGCGAGCTATAGTACTTGCAAAACACTCACCGAAGAGAAACGTTAGCTGATGAGCTCGTGGTACGCTTATACTTATCCTCGTCGATCGACCAATAGTCCTAGCTCCTAAAATTGTAGGCTTAGCGATCGATCAGACAATAGTCGACATACATTCAGGCCTCATTTGGTTCATAGGGTAGGAAAATCGTAGCAAAAGTACAGAGAACGTGCAACACAAAATCATAGCAGTGCATAGACGTACTCCCTCTGTTCCAAAGTAGATGACCTAGGCGGGCTAGTTTGGCCTAGTGAGTTTCAGTGATATGACGTGGTACAGTGTCGTCCGATCTTGGCGTGTGGTAGCAGATGTGCAGGTGCATGAAGTTTTCTTGAAGAAGCGGAATTCAACGATGTCATGATGGTTCCTTCGTCCAAACAACTTACAGTGGGAAAGGTTGGGCCTGCGATACGACCGGGGTAGACCAGGATAATTTTGTGCATGGCAGGTGGACCAGGTGGTCGACATCCCACATGTCGGAGAATGAAAGTATTCTTTCCGATATAGAGGAAGAGCAACGAGTATTCATTGTTTATTTTTTATGAAAGCTACTGTCTCCACTTTTACTCCTTGACTTTGTCAATGCCTCTCTCTCCTCCACATAAGCGGGGACTACTCCCTCCGTTCCCAAATATTTGTCTTTCTAGCCATCTCAAATGGACTACAACATACGGATGTATGTAGACATGTTTTAAATTGTAGATTCACTCATTTTGCTCCGTATGTAGTCATTTGTTGAAATCTCTAGAAAGACAATTATTTAGGAACAGAGAGTACTTGCTATGCATGCAGCGGGCAGTCAAGCGTCTTGAGGGGCCAGGCGGTGAGAGCGGGCTCCGGAAGCGGTCCGGACTCCAGCCTGGCCCACCTCACATTATCACCATATATTTCTTGGAGTCCGTGCGCAGCGGGCGGGCGATCTCTTCTCCCTCCCCCGTTTCTCTCTTCTTAGCGACGCCCGCCGAGCGATTAGATTTCGGCTATCGACGGTTTATTCAATTACGGTCCCACATGTCAGTGAAATTGCAAGACACCGCGTGTCCCCTCTGGTGAGCGGCGTGCAAGCCGGACTGTCGGGGTTGCGACGCGTACGAGTCGTAAGTGTGCCGCCTTTTCCTTTAGAACTTGTGAAGCGTACCATTTTCGCGCGATCGATCGATAGAAATACAGAACAAAATGATGAGGGCGGTGCTTTCCCGCTCGTTAGGCGGGCTAGTTCGAGTGATATGACGGGCTACAGTGCCTTCCACTTGCTCCATTTTTAAGTAAGCAAGAGTTTACACTCTTACACGGGAGGAGTGCGGAACACCGCGGATCTGATTTTGATCGAGGGATAATTGTTCCCTACCAAATAATGGAGGATTTTGAGCGATTATAGCATGATAGTTAGGGCATCTCCAGCGCTTGCCCACAAATTTACACCGGCATCTGTCCGAGGACACTGATGGATGCCATCTGATGCTGCCCACATACCTTTCGACAACTATATGAACTAACCGGACGAAATTCGTGCAAACAAAGCAAATTTCAAATTGACCGGATGAAATTCATTACATTTCGAGAACTTTTCCTATAAAATGGATGAAATTCATTACATATTTCGCACAAACCATACTAAAACCTACTGTAAACCTAATCTAAACGATCGCCGGGCCCCGACCACCATGGCGGCCATGAACCCGAGAAAGCAGGCCATTGCCTTTGCCTCCTCCGTATCCGCCTCGATAACCTCCTCCTCCGGAGCACAAGGTTATGAAGATTTCCGCCTCCACGTCGCCATAAAGCGGCTAATCGGCCGCCGATTTTTATCCCACCAAGCTTGGCGTCGATTGAGTGGAGGAGCGGTGGCCTTCCTAGGACCAGAGCGATGGCGACCTATCGTGTACTGCTCTTCCTCGCTGCTGGTTGCGCGCCACAGACGCTGGCCAACCGTGGTCATGGCGGCGGAGGGCGGCCGGGGAGCCGGCGATCTCTTCGTTTGCTCCTGCAACAAGACGTCAAAGAGAGCTTTGGAGCGCCCAGCGGAGCCGCCGATGTCCTCGCTCGCTCTGCGACAGTACATCCAAGAGAGCTTGAGCGCCAGGATGCCATGGTTGAAGTGGTGCCGGCGAAGGAAGGGACCGGAGGAGAATAAGTGTGGGTCTTTGGCTATGGCTGGGGCTGGGGCTCAAGTTAATATAGCGGGCGAATGGCAATGAGCCGCGCAGACGGATGGACAATCGGGCGCCAGAGTAGGTTCGTCGGGCGTGAATGGGGATCTTTGCTTGATGACTTAAGCGTAGATGCGTTTGGAGTTCTTGACATGTGGGCGAGCAGGCGCTCGCCCGCATGTCAGTGACACACCAATTGCACCCGCAGTTAAGTCCGGTGAATGCGGCATTGACATTCTGGAGAGACGGTGACCGTTTCAGGTGGGAAGCGCGAGCTAGCGATGGAAGGGGTGTCGGTGTGCAGTGGCACTAAGATCGGTCGCTCATGATAGTACATACTCCGTATCATACTACCATAGTACCCTCTCTAGCTTAGGCTGTTTTATAGATTGTCGTTGTGATGGACGATATACATGAGAAGGAGGTCCGAGTATGACCGTTGGTGTTGAGCCAGGTGAATACATGCTCGGCATTCGCGTAGGCCTCCATCAAACGTCTAAACAAGAATATCGCAACGCCGGGCGCTGCAGTGATGGGCTCGCCGCTTATGCTAGCGCCATGAGCAGGACTTTGATTTAGAGGGCAACGTGCATGCATTAGCATGCTTTGACAAAGATGAGCGTGAGTGTCTGACGTGAAGTATTTCATTTTCATTTGGCTGGCGAGGGTGCGTTGCAGCGACGAGTCCGTGGTTTGATTCCCCACATACGCATAATTTTGGTTTTTACAGTATTTCTTTCTACATTCACAGGTAGGCCCGCGTAGATAGATAAAGAACACAAGCTGATAAGGCGCATGCGGACTGTTTGACTGGTCAACCATACAAATACGGAGCTATACGCTGAGCCAAAGGATCAGATAATCACCATATCTCGTATACAATGATAGACAAGTTCGATGACCGCCAATGCATTTTACTCGGTAATAAATGACCAGGATGGAAGGGGAATCCTAATTTGCTTCGTCTTCTGTCCTTGAGCTCTTGACAAACCAATGCACTATACGGTTGTCCGGCCACTCCACCCCAGAGCTCTCACCAAGCGTCGTTCATGCCACCGCGCTGCAGACTAACAGGTAAGGCAGCGATGGCATCCCGCCGCTCCGAGTTCCTCGCCACCCACGAACACACACAAAATGGTAGGGAAGCGATGGCATCCCGCCGTGCCGAGTTCATCGCCGCTCGCGACCTCACAACTATGTGGGAGGAATTTGAAGATGCCAAGGCCGAATGGGCGGTAGAGCAAGAGGCGGCCAAAGCCGCACAGAGGGAGCGGAAAAGTCAGAAAGCACTCAAGAAAAGAGAGGCCCGCCGCCGCAAGAAAGAAAAGGACGCACGCGCTGCTGCGGAGAGGTCGGCGGAGATCCAAGCACGGTGGGGTGTCGCCGACAAAGCCGGGAAGGAGAACGACGGCGTCTGGCCAGCATGTGAGAAGTAGTAGTACTAGTAGTAGTTAGTGTGTGTGTCTGTGTCTGACTACGAGCATGTACCAGTACTACTAGTTACTACTATAGTTTTTAGATTAAATTACCAGTACATTAGCCTAGACTAAATGGAAACATTCCTATCCTATGCATCAATTGGCATCTCTTTCTCTATAGGAATTGAGATGCATGTCATCTCACTTCCTATGATTTTCATACTCCTATCTTGTGAACGAAAGGAGGCCTCTGTTGGAGTAAATATCAGAAGCTAGCCGTCTTCACCGGGTACAGTAGTTTTCTTCAAGAAGCGGAATTCAACGAAGTCATGATGGTTCCTTCGTCCGAGCAACTTCAAAGTGGGAAGTGGGCCTGTGATTTGACGGCTCATTAGTCATTGTTACTACGGCGCGACGACCTGGGTGACTCTCCCTTGGAGTTCTGCGTGCATGGCAAGTGGACCAGGATGGTCGACGTCCCACATGTTGGCGAACGGAAGTATTCTTTCCGATATCGAGGAGCAAGGAAACCGTGTGGTATAGTATCACTGTTGATTGGTTCGCAAAAAAAATAGTATCACTGCCGATTTATAATTATTTTTTATTTCTGATGAATGCTAGCGTTTCAACTCTTACGACGAAGGGTGCCAAACACGGCACGTGCTAGATGTCCCACACGTCAGCTAAAGGAGTGGGACATGAACAGCGTGGTAGAGCCCAGCGTAAAAAAACAGCTTGGTAGAGCATCTCCACTTCTTCCACTTCTGGGTCGGAGACCACATGTAGTAGTAGTACTTAGTGGTATGAACGATGCAAAGTGCGACCTGGAGAGAAAGACACGTCTAGTTGGAAGGTCTCGGGGCATACACGTAAACAAATATAAAAGTTAATATGTGCCTCCAACTAATATAGTAGTAGTAGAGTACTTAGGCACGTACTCCATAACATCACCGTGCATTGCACGTACAACATTTAATGGTAGTACGTAGTAAGAGACAAATGCCGCTCAAGAGTTCCCTTCTCGACCTACTTTTGGGTGTTTGGTAGAGTGTATGGAGGGTGCATGAGTCCACACTAGTTTAGCACAAATACACTAGAAGCATGCATGAAGAGGGGTGTTGAGTTGAGCATGCATGAAGAGGAACAACTATCTTTGGCGAGAACGCAACCAAACACACCTCAGATGCCACGCATGTTCATACCATTTGTGCCTTTCTACTTCACTTACGCTACATTACTCGAGTTCGTGCGTCCACTCCACAGGTACATGTCCGTCTCATAGTTCCAGTCCCACGTGTTCTTTATATAGATGGAACGATCGTTGCATAACACGTGCACCTTGATGCTAGATGTCTCGCGTGTTGGAAAAAGGATGAACAAAGCTCACGTAAAAAAATAGAGTGGAAGAACAATAGATTCCAGACGACCGAGAAGGAGCAAGGAACCTCGTGGTGGAGCGTCTGCACTCATAATATTTAATATTATTCAGCGATATAAAATTAACCAATCATCTCCACAGTGGACTGGAAGAGTACGAAACACGGCAGCCCTGTGTAGTTACATCATACTAGTACATGGCTAACGCACGCTATCACCATATTTCTTGGCTTCCGTGCGACACCTATCTCTAGTAATCTAGCAGCATGTATCGCTTCTCCCTCCTCGTCTCTATCAAAGTGCGGCGGACTGGCGTTTCTGTCGTCTGTTGAGGTCGGTTAACTATCACATGTTAGCGACATGCCAAGAGCATTTTAAAAAAAATTCCTTTCACATTCCGTTTTCAGAAAGAAAAAAAATCCTTTCACGTACGAATTTGCCTGTATGCTTTGAGCAACTTGCATGTCCTATACTGCTCCTGTTTGATACTCTAACTTAGCTAGAGGTTAGACTAACTCATGACTAACCCTGAACTAACTGTAGCCAAAGAGGTGTTTGGGTGACAGGGTTAGATTGACAATAAATGGACTTCATGGAGAGAGAAAAGTGATTTTTCGGTGCTCCCAATGAGAACTATCTCCGATTAGCACCTCTTGGGTGGGATAGTTTTTTGGTGGGTTTGGTGCAACTTGCTCCAATTTAAACCCTCATGCTTGGATACTTTAGGGCTATTTGAGCCCCAACTAGCTCAAACTAAATCTAACCCATGGATCCAAACAGGGCCTATGGCGATCTCGGCGTGGGCGATCGCGTCTTGAAGCGGCGCTCTCTCGGCCGTCGCGCCACTTCAAAGCCGGAGCCAGTGAGAGGTCGCCTCCGCTCTGGCCGGGCATTAATGCGGCACTGACGCTCCAGGGCGACGCTGACCATTTCACGCGGGAAGCATGCGCTGGCAAGGGAGCATAGGTTTTGAACCATTTCAGGTGTAGTAGTAATGGTAGTTTGCAAAACTACTCAATTAGTGCACTCAGTTTCCTAAGAAATTGTGGTAAAAAACGTTACTCCATAGCCCGCTTCCCTTCTCCTTCCTGCTCGTGATTTACGTGGCCATGTTAACGTGGTTGTGTCAAAAAAATGTCACTTCCTGTTCGTGATTTGTGTTATATAATTACAAGCAAGATTCTCATGCATTGCACGGAACATCAATATGCATTCTTTTACAAAACACCTGTTGTGATTGACCCATGCAGGAGTAATCCCATGTGTAAAAACTAATGATATCTCGAGAATTTTATCGGAAAACTGGTATCTCGAGAATGTCATCGAAAAAATGAAAGATGAGAGATAAGGCGAGGAGGAGTGGATCGTGGTGGTGACCGGTGGTCGGAATGGGCGGAGGCATGGGGATGGATTTGGCGCTGGGCAAAAGCGGCAATGGCCACCATGCATGCTAGATTGTTCTAGAGACTTATTCCTTTTTAATTGCTGAGCAATGAGGTTGCGGGAGATAATGATGTGGAGAGAGGTGCGGGTATCTTTTGTAAAATTATCATAGTTTGCTTTCTATCCGTCAGATATAGATCATACGATCTGTATTACAAGATGGCAGGCACACCATCATCGCCAACTCGTTTTTGTATAAGGGTACAGATGATAAGTTTGCTGACTAGTACTAAAGTAAAGTGGAATCTGTCCATGTTATGCAAGTAAATAAAGGTGATTGTTTATCATACGGGTAAGGTTGGATGAAGGGTGGTAGGAACAAATGCTCCACCTAGAGCATGTGTGTGTGAGATGGAGTCTTAGTGTGCATGTGTGTGGGGTGTGTGTGTGTGTGTGTGTTTTTGTGTGTGTGAGAGAGAGAGAGAGAGAGATGGAGTCTTAGTTTGTGTGTGTGTGTGTGAGAGAGAGAGAGATGGAGTCTAAGTGTGTGTGGGGGGAGGGGTGTGTGTGCGTGTGTGTGTGTGTTTGTGTTTGTGTGCGAGAGAGAGAGAGAGAGATGGAGTTTTAGTGTGTGTGGGGGGTGCATGCGTGCGTGCGTGCGTGCGTGTGTGTATGTGTGCGTGTGTGTGTGTGTCGCGGGGTCCTCTGTGGCGGATGTAATTTAAGTGTGCATGGCTTCATGATAGAGAGGTGATGTGTATGGCAGAGGCCACCAACGATGGGGTGCAACAGAGAAGATGCCCGTCGCTAGGGCAGTGAGGGTGCGGGCGCGGGGGAGGAGTCGACATCGAGCGAACGGGTGTGTTCGAGAGACACCGAGGGCGACTACTCTATAGCGATGGTGCATGTCGGCGGAATTAAACAAAGGGATGGTCTTATTGGTTTGGGGATATAGGGGAAGAGTGAGAGGCGCTGGGGGGTGGCTAGAAGGAGAGTGGTAAGTGTGAGTGTGTGTCTTGCCCATCCAGGCGGAAGTTATGTGCACAAAAGAGGAGAACGATTCGATGTGGCGTTAGGATTGAGGGTAATTAACTACGTATGGAGACATAGAGACCTTGAACGTGCATGTGTGAGAGGTATACATGTATACATGGGATGTGTGTGTGTGTGCGCGCACATGATCAAGATAAAAGAAAGAAGACATAAGTCATAAGATCAACGACATGGGAGAGACGGGTCGGTATGACAATATGCATGCATGTGAGAATGCAGGGAAGAAGGCCTGACAATTGAGCATGTGTTTTTGTCTTTAAGAGATAGTGGCGTGGGCTAGAGCATGCATCTATGGTGAGCAGAGGGCGTGAGGCGCAATGATTGTGCAAAAGAGATCAACCTATAAATGCATATGTATGGAGAGACATATATAGTGTGGGTGATAGGAAGCAAGACTCCGTGCGAGAAAGAAATGTTGACGGACAAACTATAGATAGATACAGAGATGGAGATGCTAGCTAGAGGGACATCCGTT
Source organism: Aegilops bicornis (assembly GCA_021605145.1). Taxonomy (NCBI): domain Eukaryota; kingdom Viridiplantae; phylum Streptophyta; class Magnoliopsida; order Poales; family Poaceae; genus Aegilops; species Aegilops bicornis. The sequence goes on along the minus strand of CM038672.1, from coordinate 564,908,046 downwards.
AGTTTGGGTGTTGGAGATGACCGTCGGGTGGTTCAAAGGGTGAAGTTATATATGTGTGTGAGAGGCGCTTGACTGCATGTAGAGAGAAACATATGTAGTGTGCGTGATAGGAATCAAGAGTGAGGGCGAGAAAGAAGGTTGATGGAGAAACAGATAAATAGAAAGATAAAGATGCTAGCTAGTGTGCGTTAGAGATAGGACTCGAGTGGATCAGAAGGTTGGGTTATGTGTGTGGGTGTGAGAGAGATAGAGAGAGGGTGCATGTGAGTCACATACAAAAAGATATCAGAGAGAAATGAGATCCAGAGAGACGGAGTTTTGTGTCTCATGAGAGAAAGATATTTCACAACGAGAGTGATAGCTAGAGAGACATATGAGGGAACACAAGATATCTCTAGGGAGAGAGGGTGTGTTTGAGCGACATACAAGAGAACAATGGAGAAATATGAGACCCTGGGAGACAGAGTTTGTGTTTGTGTGTGAGAAAGAGATATTAAAGAGGAAGAGTCGTAGATTCTCATATCTAAGGATCGAAAGACATCTCTCAGATGAGGGGTGTGCGAGTGGCACACATGGGAATAGTTGAGAGAAATGAGACCCAGGAGACAAAGGTTTGTGTTTGTGTGAGAGAAAGAGATTCCACATGGAGAATCATAGCTAGAGACACATAGCAGGGAGCGATATATACTTAGAGAGAGATAGAGTGATGAAGGTCGAGGGAGAGAGTACCGTCAGTGTGTTACGAAGATAAAAGATCATTGTCGACATACAGGTAGCACGAGAGATGCCTGAGAGACGATGAACACGTATAGGTCCAGAGAGATAGTCCTATATAAGCATGAGTGATAGCTATATGAGACGAATATCTGGATTAAAGGGGATTCAAATATTTAAACTGGAGATCACGACATCGATAATATCATAACGCAAATTGGTGTATCAAACATGCATATTCATTTGAATTTGGGCACATGTGTAATGTTATATAGTTTATGAATATTGGTGATCCATAGATTCTTCAATTACAAGCAATGCATGGTTTATATGCAATTAATGTCTAAACGGGATTAAATTATATGTTGCGTGTGTGAAACACATTATACATGTTTGAGAAGTTAAAAAAAACCGCATGAAACACACATTGATTGGAGACAGTTAGCGAGGAATGCATACATTGGATTTCAACATAAAGTGGTTTCAAATATTTGAAAATCCAAGTTGATGGATACAACCTTATGAATCTGAGATCATGCCATTTGTAAACCATATTTATGTATAAATGGTGTTATGCTTTTGAAAGTATATATTAAAAAAATGATGTATCTCTTATATTTACTAATTGGAGGCACCATACGGATCGTCATAGTAATCCACATCACTAAAAATGTTTTAACCGTTGATCTATTTAACAGATCTATCTTGACCCCATGATTTACGTTACTTTTGTGGAGAAAAAAGAGCCAACAGGCACGTATCAATTAGATGTTAAGTCATTAAAAAACATTATGTTACTTTTGTGGAAAAAAAGAGCAAACCTACACATGAAAAAAAAGAGCATCACATCAAATCAGCTATTAGCCGTTGGATTGTTAGATGAGGAGATGAAACCTTTGACCATGATATTCCCATATGGACGTAATGATGTCAAATACCAATCTCTTTCCTCAAAAGAAAAATCTCTTTCCGATCTCTCTCTGAGTCGTGTCTCCATCTCACGCTGCCGCTGACTTCTATCAAATACTTAGGTTAATCGAGGTTGCCTGTATGTGCTTATCTCGCCGGCCAAGCTTCATGCATGATTGCACCGGGAAGGAATCACGCTAGCTTGCTTTGTCACCGTTCACAAGTCAACGCCGCAGGCCACTACGTCCATCATGTTCCTTTTGCCATCAACGATAGATATCCCTGACGTGTGTGTCTTAGCAGATGAAAGAAATCGATATGGATTACCTGTACGTACATACGTGCATTATGTACAAGGGAATCAATCTAGATTACCTGCTGCTTAGGAATTTTGCATGGCTGTGTGAACATGTTTTCTTCGTAGATGAAGATTAAGTTCCTAGGACCCGTGCGACATGATTCAGGACCTGTGCCAACAGTCCCCTCTTTCTATCTCTAGACAACGACCATCCCGCTCCTTCTCTTTTTGCTACAGTCGCTAGACCCAATGATCTTCTATAGCTTTTTCCAGGTGGGCACTCAGGTTGAACCGCTCCGCAAAGGCCTGCTGCAGGAGCTAATTCCTACGTATTGGGACGTAGGAGAGGACAGCAAACAAATCTGGCCGGCAGAGACAAGGCGTCCTTCGTTCCTGGCTAGTGCTAGACTTATGCCCTATGGCGGTAGAAACAACCGCAACGACAATGTTTTGTCCAGCGATTACATCAGCCATGTCTGTTGATATGGTTGTCACTCACCACAGGTACCCAGTTCCTAATTATATGTACATTTTAATCTCCGTAGCTGTTTATGTAGTACATCGATGCCTCACTTTTTTGCGAAGAAGTACATCCATGCCTCATGGCTATGTGTTTCTCTGTACTGATGGTGTGCTCGACTGTTTTTTCCGAAAAGATGTTACCATTGTCCATTATATCTTTGTCTTTCCATTTGTTTCTTATAAACATCAAACATTATTTCCTTTTATCATTTTTACAATTTAATTGCACATAAATAAAATAAAAATGTGGTGTAATTAATGGAGGAGAAACACGTGCTGCCATGTTTTTGATAAAAAAATCTTTTTACATGTAATTTTTATGTTTTTCCTCATTATCTTTAATAACAAAATTCTAACCATATAGAGTGCAAATGTATTGTTCCCCGGCTTAAAATAGCCAAAAAATCTTTTTTTATCGGCAAAATAGCCAAAGAAATCAAAAACAAAATGACATCCCTTCGTTAAATATTACAAATATCTGGATTTTTCCAGCATGAAAATGTCCACATATACGTAACATTCGACTAAAAATATTTAGTGGGTTATGAAATAAAATTACTTATAGTGCATCTGAAATAGAAAATAATCGATAAAAATGTGCATGCATTGGTCTTCTAGCGTAACATATAAATAAAAATATTATATGATGTAGTGTAAAGTTTGGTAATTTTAAAATACTCACATCAAAAGAGCAATTTGGGTTTTCTGCATAATATCATGAATTCAGAGTTTTCGCAATTTATAAGAAAGCACACAAGACTTCAGATCACACTTTATAAAAGGAAAAATATTGTAATTGTATTGTCATAAAAATATCATTTTCAAAGTAAGACATGTTACCTAATATTTCAGGGCTTGAAGACCCTTAGTTATTAAATATGCAAATGACGATATTGGTGAATATTTCCATGTTGTCGTGTAGTATATTATTCATTGATAGGTAGTGTTTTTCTTCTTCTCAACATGCAATCATATGTAGTGTGGGTACAGATCTATGAACCACTCCTGAAAAAATATAACATGACAATAAAACATTAGTCCAACGTATTTATGTGAACAACAGATATGTGTAGATTGTATGACCGTGAAGTCATTGAAAATAATATATATCCTTTTCCCACATGATAGAGAATATGCACTGTTGTATGTTCGCACGAATTTATAATTGTATTTTATTATTATTTTTAATTCTTATAAATATTGCATTCAACAAAAGTGAACAAAACTACCAATCAGAAACATTTATTTATAAATAGACTAGCCCGTGCGAACGCACGGGTTGATGACTAGTAGAATGTAATTCCAATTGAAAATGGATCCCGCCCGAAAAAAATAGTAGAATACAAACGGGATTCGAATTGAGTTGGCACATTAAACGTGCACTGTGCAAAATTTGAACGAAGCGGGGAAAGTCGCAGTAACCCCGCCCGAAACCAAAATTTGCGAGATGAAAATCACTACTGCCTATCCCTGCCACACAAACCTATCTGCTGGATTTCTATAGGTTTCGATAGGGTAGGTTTGTAATTTCACCCAAACGTGACGTAACCGCCTCTCATCCGGAATCATACACGGTGGGCACCAAAACACAGTGTGCCCTCAGCCGAAATCGACTCCCTCCCCAATTCATATTCATACACGGTGGGCGCCAAAAACAAACTCTCGTCGGCAAATATTCAGTGTATGCGAGATTACCGTCCTATCACCAACCGACTAATGTTGTTGTGATGTAGTAGAAATTTGAAACGGGGGCTAAGTTTGTAAATTTCCTCGCATTTGAGACAAGCGCGCCGTGAATACATGGTCCCCCCCTTCCTCTCTACCTCCCTTTTCCCCATTCGTACTCCGTGGGCGCTGTCGGTGTCAAAACCGGTGGCTCTCGGGTAGGGGGTCCCGAACTGTGCGTCTAGGCGGATGGTAACAGGAGACAAGGGACACAATGTTTTTACCCAGGTTTGGGCCCTCTCGATGGAGGTAAAACCCTACTCCTGCTTGATTAATATTGATGATATGGGTAGTACAAGAGTAGATCTACCACGAGATCAGAGAGGCTACACTCTAGAAGCTAGCCTATGGTATGATTGTTGTTCCTCATCTATCGACTAGCCTGGCCTCGGTTTATATAATGCACGAGAGGCCTAGGATAACAAGAGTCCTAGCCGAATACGCCGGTGGGGAGGAGTCCTTGTCTTGATCGCCAAGTCTTGTGGAATCTTCCTTGTATCTGCGGCGGTCCGGACTGTCCCATGAGTATACGGCCATGGGGGTCCTCGGCCCAATCTAACAGATCGGGAGATGACGTGGTGAGTACCCCCTAGTCCAGGACACCGTTAGTAGTCCCCTGAACCGGTCTTCAAGTTTAGGGACGCTCCTCGATTCTTCCGAACCGTTCTTCATCTTCAGTCGTTGGTCTTGAAAACTGGTTCAACAAATCTTCTCATCTTTGATCTTGAGGATTGCCGAAATGCATTCGACGAGTTTACACGTCGGGTATCCGAGGAGCCCCTTTAAGTTTCCGGCCTTTATCAATGCCTTGTTATTTTTATGCCACACCTCGGGTTTGAAGTTGTTCCCGGGCGGCAGCGTCCTCTTGCGTCCGAGCTCCAACGTCGGACCATATTCGAGGTATCTTTTGCAGCCAAGCACCAACGCCGGACCGCTTCCCAGCTCTAACGTCGGAATGTATCCGAGCTCCAACGCCGGACTATGTATCCAAGCTCCAACGCCAGACTGTATCTGAGCTCCAACGCCGGACTATATCCGAGCTCCAACGCTGTACTATGTATCCGAGCTCCAACGTCGGACTGTATCTGAGGTGTCGTAAATCACCTTGGTTCAAAGAAGTTTGAAGGAGTCTAGCCGAGCTTAATGCCGGAAATGCCCTCTATGGAGCCAGCCACTAGCGCCCGAGCTTTATGTCGGATCGCTTCCGAGGTGGTGCACCACCCGAATGTGGGCCGATTTTTGTCAATATTTTTGATTGGTGCAATTTATTCTCTGCCGAGATACATAGCCGTAGCCCTCAAGGTGGGTTTCGGTCTAAAACCCGAGATGCACATGAAGGATGACATAAGACCACCGATCCTCAGAGTCACTGAGACTCGGGTTGATTTGCAAAATCGGTCCGAGGATCAAGTCCTAACTTCGGCGTAATACTTGGGACACAAAAAGCGGCGTGCTCGGGCCTCAAGACTCAAAGTTGGGTGCGGCCGACCAACCCGAGGATCAAAATCTCCTCGGAGACTGTATTACACTTAAAATTTTCTGCATTGGACAGGCAATGCGTTAGCCCCCAAGACACTGGTCGGGTGGCAACACCAGATCAGGGGATCGATGTGCCCCTTTAATATTTGTAAATAATAAGCCCGAAGCCCAGTAGCCCCCGAACCTTATGTAACATCCCAAATTTTCAATTTGGAATGTTATACATAGAGCATCATTGCATATCATCTTTTTTCGTTGCATTTTGCTAGATCCAAGAAATTCTACACAACTCAAGGACCCACGGAGAGAGTTGGGGATTTTCGTTATTTTCATATTTGAGTTTTCTCAAATTTTGAAAATAGGATCATTTGATTTTAATTATTTTATCTCCAATTACTTCTTCTATCAAAATATGAGAGAGGGAATAAAATGACTTTCCCAAAATAAAGAAATAATTAAGATTTCATAATAAAATCAAATAAGATTTTATTTTGAAGTTTTTTGCCTTTTTATTTGAATTTAGGAAAAATACGCGTTTTTCAAAATTGCATATAGGCCCCAAATAAATGTTCATTTAGTCCGGCTTGATTTTAGAAGCCGGGGAAAATTTATTTCGGGATTTTTGGAGTCCGTTTAGTATTTCTTTTTATTTATTTTCTGCGTGTAATTATTTATAAAACGCAGCATCGACCTAACTGCCGTGTCCGTCTCGGGACTGCCCAAGAAGCTTTATAAGCTGTGGCAGCCTAGCCGGGCAAACCCTAGCCCGAGCCGCCGAGCCGCCGCCGACCCAGCCGGATCTCGCCACAAGTCGACCGCCGCCGCCGCCGCCACCAAGCCGCCGGATCCCGTCGCCGCCGCCGCCACCGCCACCGACCGCCGCCCGCCGACGACGAGGTTCGCCGCCGCCTCGATCCGCGTGCCGCCGGTTTTTCTAAAAACCGGACGGTTTTTATTTTGGTTTTTTCGGTTTTTTTAGTTTCGTTTTTTATTAGTTCGGTATTTTTTCGGTTTAGGCTAATTAGCGGACGTTTGTCCGTTAATTTGTTTGAACGAACGCGTTCGTCACATTAGTTTAGTTAAGGAACGTCCGTTCGTTAACCTGTTCGTCGTTTTTCTTTTTCTCGGATTTAATCCGTGATTTTTCTGATCGCGATTCCTGATCCGATTTTCGTTTTAGTATAACTTTTCGCTCGTTTATCGGAATCACGCGACTCAAGCGCCTGGACTTTCGTCTCGAAACCCTCTTTCCGAATAACCTACTTAAACAAGTTTTTGCTTGTGTAAAATTTGACCTAGATCCAGATTAGTAAAACAGAGCTGTTTTCTTCCGCTGTTTGACTTTCGTTGCTTCGTTTGATTTGATTCTTTTTGCAAACCGGAGTTTTTAAGTTGAACTATCTGGTTAGATCTTTTTGATTTTTACCTGTGCATTAGATGAGTACTTATTGTAAGCTTGTTTGTTTATGCGTGATAGAATACCCGAGTGCGCTACCGTTACTTGAGTCTCTAGGTTTCGCGGATCATCAGCAAGGCAAGTAACACTTTGATCATACATCTTCTCATACCCAGTTTTTATGCATTAGATCTATCCTCAAACACTTGCATGATTAGGATCTAATTAAATTGCGGGTTATGGGAAGTAGTTGAGGTAGTACCTATTACACTGCTTTATTATAAACCCTTGGGAGTTACTTCTAATTTTGCTTATTATGCTATGCTATGCTAGTAGACGTGGATTGGGTGAGTGTATCCATGACAGATGTGAGATTGTTATTTAATGGTTTGTTTAAGGTGGCAACTTAAACACACATCCGGGTGGATTGAGGCACTGGTTTCTATCAGGACTTGCCTGTATTTCTTCGGACCGCCACCCAGGCTCAAAGGGATCATGAGATTATTCAAACTAGAAACTTCCGTGTGCAGCCACAAGCCATTATGGGCTCTGGCATAGTTTACTAAGTTGTGTGAACTCTTACGGGTAGGCTAGCTGATGTAGGGGTTGTAGGTTGGTACGGTCTACCCACATGTAAGGTGCTAGCGCTTCTGAAAGACTATGTCTCGGTCATCCGTTTCTCAAACATCATGTAGTGCGAGAAATCCAACGAAGGCGATCGAGTCTTGTGGGGAAAAGTCATGAAACCTCTGCAGAGTGTATAAACTAACCATGATTAGCCGTGTCCCCGGTTATGGACATCTTGAGTATCTAGTACTTGGATATCATGTGAATCTCATCATGTTACTTCTAATTAATATTGTTGGGTTTGTTAATGAGTACTTTTAATTGGGATCGAGAATGCTGTCAACCATTCTCAATGTTTCACAACCACCATGATAGTTAATTAAATTTATTCCTTTGCTGTAGGGAAAAATTGGCTTTATGCAAAACTTTAACCATAGAGCTTTTCCACCAGCCAAATATGCATGTAGTATAGGCTTATTATTCCATTATTTCTCTATGTGTTACATTGCCAAAGATATTCCATGTGTTGACCGTTTCGGGCTGCAACGTTTCATGTTGCGCACTTTTTCAGAACGACAGTAGGGTGCATAGGTCGTGGTTCTATACTCGATGATGCCGTTGGAGTTGATGGACTCGCTTATTCTTCCAAGCCTTCCGTTGTTATCGTTATTAGATGGCCTTAAGCCATATTTATTTTATTAAGTTCTCTCTTGAGACATTCCATTGTAATAAGTGTGTGATTGCTACTCTGTTATAAATCCTCCGAGTCTTGTGTGGTGTCGACATTCTTGATCCGGGGATGACACCGAGCACGAAGATCGATCGTTTGAGGTCTGGTCGCTACAAAGATGGTATCAGAGCACACGCTGACTGTAGGACACGACCATTAAGCTAAATCCCTAGATCACTACTCTCTCTTCTCATTTCTAACTCCTCATCTTTTCTACTCTTTTAGGATGATGGAAGCGAGGATCAAGTTCACTCAGCCGGATGAGGATACACCCTTCGGACGACACCTGAAGGAAGTCACTAAGTACCTTAACATCGGATTACCAAGCTTCACCGGGACCTACAATTCCACTTTACCTGAAGAAGAGCGCTAGAAGATTCAAGCTCAAGTTCCCGGAAGGACGTTTGCGCCAATCACGGAGCCCATAGAGTGTGTTTTCAATGCACCAACCTGGAGTCTGGGAAAGAGCATGGCAGCTCACATAACCATGGGACGCATTGGAGAAGTTTACAAAGAAGACCTCAAGGATACTATCTACCAGATTTATGGGCGCCGAGATGAACAATGGGAGATAGTTGGCACTAAGAAGGACCGATCCATTGCAGCTTTCATCCAGAGTTAAATCAGCACATTCGACGCCAGAGAACCGGATGTCTTGTGCAGACATGATGGAGTTGAAGACAGCAAAAGCCAAGATTATCGAACTAGAAGGAGAACTGAAGGCCACTGCAAGGACTACATGGAGGAGATTGTAGCTCTAGTGAGACAAAGCGGCGATCTTAAGGAGAAGATTGAAGAACTCATGGGGAATTCAAAGACCCGGAGGAGAAGATGAAGATAGCACTGTCGAAGAACTACATCATCATCGATTTACACCGATTCCGATCCTAGTGATGGTGATTACGAAGATGAAGCTGGAGCAGATATCATGGAGTCTTCATCGGAGCAGTTTTTCTAGTTGACCACCATAACAGTAGTAGATTTCCCCCATTTTATATTAGTTTTAGTTTCAACACTTTGTAACGATAGATAGACCGTTGTAAGCCCTTGTTTGAATTGATTGGAGTGATATTGTGTGATTTGTCTCATGTCCATATGGGTAGTGATTCTCTCTAGACCTCATTCTATTCTTAACTCTCGTCTTTTCTTTAAACCCCTCATATGCCTCCGAGACGCGACCCCGGATTTGTTTTCCCGCCAGAGATCACTCAGTTGATTCAGCAGCAGAATGCCTTGATTCAAACATTGGTACAGAACCAAGGCAACAACAACAACAACAACAACAACAATAACAACAACAACCCACCACCACCACCACCTTTTGACCATTTGACCCGTTTCTTAAGGCTGAATCCGCTGGTGTTTTCCAGTAGCACCGAGCCGATTGTTGCGTATGATTGGCTCCGTAAGATAGGGAGGAGTTGACCAATGCAGGATGTACGAGATGGAGAAAGGGTGAAATTTGCCGCACATCAGCTCGAAGGACCCGCGGACATGGTGGGAGAATTTTACAGCCACTTACCACCTGAGACACCGCCACATGGGATCAGTTTCAGCAAGCTTTCCGTACTGCCCATGTTTCAGCAGGAGCTATGGCCATGAAGAAGCGTGAGTTTCGCAACTTGCACCAAGGAGGACGGACAGTTGGCCAGTATGTGGATGATTTTAGTAAGTTAGCACGTTATGCCCCAGATGACGTTGCTACGGATGCAGCCAAGCAGGAGAAGTTTCTAGAAGGACTGAATGATGAGCTGAGCATGCAGTTGATGGTAGCCACCTTCAATAACTACCAGAGTTGGTAGATCATGCGCTTATGATTGAAGGAAGCGGCAGATTGACTATCGCAAGAGAAAGTATGGACGGGGAAGAATAACTCGAGCTTAGCGAAACTTCGCTTTACCCCGAGAGCACATGTAAATTCCTTAACGGAGTTGTGCGGGAGGAAGTACCGATGGTAAAGGATTTCCCGATGTGTTTAGGAAGAGTTGCCGGGCATGCCACCGGATAGAGACATTGATTTTCTGATTGAACTCTTGCCGAACCGGGCCGATATCTAAGAGACCGTATAGGATGCCAGCCCAAGATTTGGAGGAAATTAAGAAGCAGATTAAGGAGTTACTGGATAAAGGTTTTATTCGCCCAAGTTCTTCGCCTTGGGGATCACTAGAACTTCTAGTGGAGAAGAAGGATGGATCATTAAGAATGGTTGTGGATTATCGAGGATTGAATGAAGTGACCATTAAGAACAAGTACCCGTTGCCGAAGATCAATGACTTGTTTGACCAATTGCAAGGAGCTAAGGTGTTCTCCAAGATCGATTTGCGATCAGGGTACCATCAGTTGAAGATTCGAGAGCAGGATATACCTAAGACGGCTTTTACCACTGTGCACGGGCTGTATGAGTATACCGTTATGTCATTTAGTCTCGACTAACGCACCGCCTATTTTATGAACATGATGAACAAGGTGTTTATGGAGTTTTTGGATAAGTTAAATGCGTGGTGTTCATTGATGATATTTTAGTTTACTCGAAGAATGAAGAGGAACATAAAGAGCATTTGCGTTTGGTAGTCGAGAAGCTCAGAGAACACCAATTATATGCCAAGTTCAGCAAGTGTGAGTTTTGGTTGAAGGAAGTTGGATTTCTTGGACATGTTATATCCGGAGAAGGTATAGCAGTGGACCCCACTAAAGTTTTCACCGTAACAAATTGGGAAGCGCCAACAACAGTTGGAGAGATCCGGAGTTTCCTTGGATTAGCAGGATACTACCGGAGATTCATTGAGAATTTCTCAAGGATTGCGAAGCCTATGACAGAATTGTTGAAGAAGGATACCAAGTTCATTTGGACTGAGGAGTGTGAAGCTAGTTTCCAAGAGTTGAAGAAACGTTTGGTTACCTCACCGTGTTAATTACGCCAGATCGGACCAAGGATTATGAGGTGTATTGTGACGCTTCATGACGAGGACTTGGAGCAGTACTTATGCAGGAGGGAAGAGTTGTTTCGTATGCTTCACGACAGCTAAGCCTCATGAGCTAAATTATGCTACACATGATTTGGAGTTAGCAGCCATAGTGCATGAGTTGAAAACATGGAGAAATTTCCTCATTGGAAATCATTGTGAGGTGTATACGGATCACAAGAGTTTGAAGTACATCTTCGCGCAGAAGGAGCTAAATCTCAGGCAGAGAAGATGGTTGGAGCTCATCAAGGATTACGATATGAGATTACATTATCACCCCGGAAAGGCTAACGTTGTAGCAGACGCGTTGAGCCGTAAGAGTCACGTCAACACCCTAATGACGGGAGAAATACCAAAGGAGTTAGACGAGGATCTTTGAGAGCTATGTTTGGAAATAGTTCCGAGAGGCTATGTAGCAGCATTGGAGATTTAGTCAACTTTGATGGATAAAATCAGGAAAGCTCAGAAGACTGACAAAGAGATTGCCTCTATAAAGGAGAAAATGAGCGAAGGAAAAGCAAAGGGATTTTGTGAGGATGAGCACGATACCCTATGGTTTGAGGACCGTGTTTATGTTCCCAATGACCCAAAGATCAAGAAGTTGATTCTACAAGAGGCACATGATTCACCATATTCGATTCACCCAGGAAATACCAAGATGTATTTGGATTTGAAGAATACCTTCTGGTGGACCGGAATGAAGAAGGACATTGCGGAATAAGTAGCAGTTTGTGATGTATGTCAGAGGGTGAAGGCAGAACATCAGAAGACAGCAGGATTGTTACAGCCATTGCCTATACCCGAATGGAAGTGGGACAAACTAGGTATGGATTTCATCACGGGATTGCCCAGGACTCGTTCAGGCTATGACTCGATTTGGGTTGTAGTCGATCGTTTGACGAAGGTAGCTCATGTCATTCCAGTTAAGACTACCTACAGCGGTGCCAAATTGGCTAAGATATATATGACCAGGATTGTATGCTTGCATGGAGTTCCGAGGAGTATCGTATCAGATAGAGGAACCCAGTTTAGCTCAAAGTTCTGGAAGGATTTGCACGAAACTTTGGGAACCAGGCTAGAGTTTAGCACAACTTTTCATCCACAGACAGATGGACAAACCGAGAGAGTCAACCAGATTTTGGAGGATATGCTTAGAGCTTGTGCTTTGGATTATGGATCAAGTTGGGATGACAACTTGCCATATGCGGAGTTTTCTTACAACAACGATTATCAATCTAGTTTGAAGATGGCACCTTCAAGCCTTATGCGGAAGGAGGTGCAGGACCCTGTTGTTGTGGGATGAAGTTGGAGACCGCCAGTTGTTTGGACCAGATTTGATTAAGGAGTCTGAACGGAAAGTAAAGTTGATTCGCGATAGACTCAAGGTAGCCCAGTCAAGACAGAAGAGTTATGCGCATTCAAAACGCAAGGAAATAGAATACGGATTCGGAGACAGAGTTTATCTTCGAGTATCGCCACTTCGAGGAGTTAATTGTTTTGGAGTTAAGGGAAAGTTAGCACCCTGATTTGTAGGACCTTATCGTGTTTTGGAACGCATGGGAGAAGTTGCGTACAAGTTGGAACTACCCGAAGGATTGTCAGGAGTTCATGATGTGTTTCATGTTTCTCGATTGAAGAAGTGTCACGCAGAGATGGCCGATATACCATCGAGATACAAAGGTAACCGGAAGCGATTCAGTTGAATGATGATTTGACCTACGAGGAGAAACCGGTTAAGATTCTGGAGTATGCCACCGAGTCACCCGCAAAGAAGGTCATTAAGTTTTGCAAAGTTCAAGGAGCCACCACACTGAGGATGAAGCCACCTGGGAGCAAGAGGAAGATTTGCTTAAGGACCACCCTCACCTATTTTCTAGCCAACCCGAATCTCGAGGGCGAGATTCATCTTAAGGGGGTAGGTTTGTAACATCCCAAATTTTCAATTTGGAATGTTATACATAGAGCATCATTGCATATCATCTTTTTTCGTTGCATTTTGCTCGATCCAAGAAATTCTACACAACTCAAGGATCCACGGAGAGAGTTGGGGATTTTCGTTATTTTCATATTTGAGTTTTCTCAAATTTTGAAAATAGGATCATTTGATTTTAATTACTTTATCTCCAATTACTTCTTCTATCAAAATATGAGAGAGGGAATAAAATGACTTTCCCAAAATAAAGAAATAATTAAGATTTCATAATAAAATCAAATAAGATTTTATTTTGAAGTTTTTTGCCTTTTTATTTGAATTTAGGAAAAATACGCGTTTTTCAAAATTGCATATAGGCCCCAAATAAATGTTCATTTAGTCGGCTTGATTTTAGAAGCCGGGGAAAATTTATTTCGGGATTTTTGGAGTCCGTTTAGTATTTCTTTTTATTTATTTTCTGCGTGAAATCATTTAAAAAACGCGCCACCGACCTAACCGGTCCGTGTCCGTCCGGGACTCTGGCCCGGCAGGCTTTATAAGCCGGGGCAGCCCACCCGGGGCAAACCCTAGCCCGAGCCGCCCCCGCCTTGCTGCCGGATCCATGCCGCCCGCCGACCCGCCCACGCCCGGATCCGCCGCCGCCGGCCAAACCCGCCGCCGGATCCGCCGCCACCGCCGACCCCACCGCCGCCCGACAGCGAGGTTCGCCGCCTCGATCCGCGTCAGCCGGTTTTCTAAAACCGGACGGTTTTATTTTGGTTTTTCGGTTTTTAGTTTCGTTTTTTATTAGTTCGGTATTTTTTCGGTTTAGGCTAATTAGCAGACGTTTGTCCGTTAATTTGTTTAAACGAACGCGTTCGTCAGATTAGTTTAGTTAAGGAACGTCCGTTCGTTAACCTTTTCGTCGTTTTTCTTTTTCTCGGATTTAATCCGCGATTTTTCTGATCGCGATTCCTGATCCGATTTTCGTTTTAGTATAACTTTTCGCTCGTTTACCGGAATCAGGCAACTCAAGCGCCTGGAGTTTCGTCTCGAAACCCTCTTTCCGAATAATCTACTTAAACAAGTTTTTACTTGTGTAAAATTTGACCTAGATCCAGATTAGTAAAACGGAGCTGTTTTCTTCCGCCGATTGACTTTCGTTGCTTCGTTTGATTTGATTCTTTTTGCAAACCGGAGTTTTTAAGTTGAACTATCTGGTTAGATCTTTTTGATTTTTACCTGTGCATTAGATGAGTACTTATTGTAAGCTTGTTTGTTTGTCTGTGATAGAATACCCGGAGTGCGCCGCCTGTTACTTCGAGTCTCTAGGTTTCGCGGATCATCAGCAAGGCAAGTAACACTTTGATCATACCTCTTCTCATACCCAGTTTTTATGCATTAGATCTATCCTCAAACACTTGCATGATTAGGATCTAATTAAATTGCGGGTTATGGGAAGTAGTTGAGGTAGTACCTATTACCTGTTTTATTATAAACCCTTGGGAGTTACTTCTAATTTTGCTTATTATGCTATGCTATGCTAGTAGACGTGGATTGGGTGAGTGTATCCATGACAGATGTGAGATTCTTATTTAATGGTTTATTTAAGGTGGCAACTTAAACACACATCTGGGTGGATTGAGGCACCTGGTTTCTATCAGGACTTGCCTGTATTTCTTGGACCGCCACCCGTGCTCAAAGGGATCATGAGATTATTCAAACTAGAAACTTCCGTGTGCAGCCACAAGCCATTATGGGCTCGCATAGTTTACTAAGTTGTGTGAACTCTTACGGGTAGGCTAGCTGATGTAGGGGTTGTAGGTTGGTACGGTCTACCCACATGTAAGGTGCTAAGCGCTTACGAAGACTATGTCTCGGTCATCCGTTTCTCAAACATCATGTAGTCACGAGAAATCCAACGAAGGCGATCGAGTCTTGTGGGGAAAAGTCATAAACCTCTGCAGAGTGTATAAACTAACCATGATTAGTCGTGTCCCCGGTTATGGACATCTTGAGTATCTAGTACTTGGATATCATGTGAATCTCATCATGTTACTTCTAATTAATATTGTTGGGTTTGTTAATGAGTACTTTTAATTGGGATTGAGAATGCTGTCAACCATTCTCAATGTTTCACAACCACCATGATAGTTAATTAAATTTATTCCTTTGCAGTAGGGAAAAATTGGCTTTATGCAAAACTATAACCATAGAGCTTTTCCACCAGCCAAATATGCATGTAGTTTAGGCTTATTATTCCATTATTTCTCTATGTGTTACATTGCCAGCATATTCCATGTGCTGGTCCGTTTTCGGGCTGCAACGTTTCATGTTGCAGACTTTTCAGACGACGAGTAGGGTGGATAGGTCGTGGTTCTATACTCAGTGATGCCGTTGGAGTTGATGGACTCGCTTATTCTTCCAAGCCTTCCGTTGTTATCGTTATTAGATGGCCTTAAGCCATATTTATTTTATTAATTTCTCTCTTGAGACATTCGATTGTAATAAGTGTGTGATTGCTACTGTTATAAATCCTCCGAGTCTTGTGTGGTGTCGGCATTCGATCCGGGGATGACATCGAGCACGTAGATCGATCGCTTTGAGGTCTGGTCGCTACACCTTAATGCGGGCACGGGTGGCCGAATTAAGGATTGATATCCATAGTAAAATCACAAATTATGTGTAATGACTCTATGTATCCAAGTACTTTATGTCATTAATGCTCGGATCCGCATTGTACAAAACTTTGTTGACCGACCATCGGCTTCCACCTCCTCGGCCAATAGCCGAGGAGTGTTTGTCCTACTTTATAAAGCCTTTATGAAGGCAAATATTTACAAAAAACAAGGCAATCTGGCCATACGGTTTTATAAACAAAGGTACGTAGAGAGATATGTTATATTACTGTTTAACAGAAGAAATGTCTTCCAAAGAAAATAGTCCCGCTATCGGTTCCTTTCTTTGGGTTGTCATGCTAAGCATGATCATGAAACCTCAGCTCCAATGTAAGAGCAAAATATCGAGGATTTAGTTTGGGAGGTCATTAATAGCCCGGTAGTGTTGGCGACAATCGAGGTCAAGCCGTAAACACTTGACCATTGTTATGAATGGCCCGTCGTTTAACACCGTCATCGGATCGCCGACCAGTTTACGCTTATTGTGACGATCGGTTTTGGCTTTCTCCAGCGAGGTGCTTAACCATGTGAGCCGGAAGCACAATCGCGATGGTTCTCCCTTTGCACACCTAGCCGAACAAAGAGGAACGTAGGAGGCAAGTGCAGGAGCCGGCAACCCAACTATTGACCAAGACACAATTGAAACCGATGCATATATAGCAATATCCGAGAATGTTTTTGCGAATCTCTAAAGGTGTCCGCGTCGATCATGCGAGACTTGTCTTGAAAACACACAAATAGTTTAAAAAGTGCCATAAGCTTGGAAAACCAAAAAACGTCAGTAAAAACTTGACGTCCAAACGAGATCAAGTGTTCGGTGCCAATCCGAAAATTGGCCTTAGCAAAATAAGTGCTACTGTCGTGCTTTAACATGATACATCCTATCTCAAGACTTCAAGCGGGTTAGCCTACGGCTTCAACCTCCTATCCCGAGGGCGGAGTACTTCTCATTAGGCCAGTTTAGCAAACTAAACTCTAGCGGCTTTGAGAGAGAAATTAGGCTCCCCGGCTAGTGACCACATGCTCGTGTCGAAAAAAGGAATGATGGATAATAATAATAATAATAAAACTTTGCAACAACTAAGAAGAAGAACACTTATCATAAAACGGCTCATATAAATTTAATAGCCCCCAAGTGACTTGGGTAAAAGAATGATTGCATGTACCGAAGTACTTATATCATATCTATGTTCAATCGAACTTTAAACGTGTCTTAACCGACCGTCGGCTTCTCCCTCTTCGGTCAAGGACCAAAAAGTGTTATGTACTCCATCTGTCAAGAATATCGACGGTGTTTCCAATAACCATGCAATCAGGCCATAAGGCTATAACAGACAAAGCGCGCTCAGGGAACTTATGCTATATTACTGCGAAGTGTAAGAAGCATCTTCGAAGTAAATAGTACCCCCACCGATACCTTTCTTCGGTGCTCATTGTTATTATGAGACTTGTGCAATAGATTTTTTGTACTCATGAGTTCCTTTGTGTGCCGAGCATCATTGAAAACTATAAGAGCGCTTAGCTTCGGCTTCACCCAGTCTGAGGTCCGGCTCGGATGACCCGATCGTGACAATCGCAGAGGTGCTCCCTTTACTCCTTAGCCGAACAATAGGGAACGTAGGGGTAAACACAGGAGCGAGGCAACCCAACTTGCAAATCGCTTAAGTCAATATGGTGCATATTGTGGCGTAATACACGAACAAGGAACGAAGTCGTACAAGTATAATCATATGCAAGAGGAAAAGCTTCATGAAGGAAGCCCCCAAATGAATTGGGTATTTGAATTCATGCATCACAAACAAAGTTTGGACAAAAAAAATTACAAGCAACATTTTTCCAAAAAAGTATAATGCTTGGTCGAACCGAACACAAGTTAGAAATTAAAGCTTTGAGCATGAAAGCGACTTAGCTGGTTAATGTGTTCGGTATTGATGACGCGGTCCAAGCTTGATACGGGACAAGGTTCCATCCCCCAAGCCGGTCCCGAGGTGGCGGAGTGGAGAGCTCGACACGCCGAAGTGGTGACATAGCACTGTCAATGCGGACCGGCAGAGTCACGCCGAAGTCCCCGGATCATTTTCCTGTGCACAAAAAATGGTGCAAACTTGAGATAATAGTAATAATGATAATTAAAAGAATTGTTGCATAATAAATAATTTATGCAAAGTGAGTAATAAAAGAAATATGGCCTGGCGCCAAAGTCAATGTCGATGCAGGGCGTCGGCGTGATGCGGTAAAGGCGTGGCAAAGCCTGAATTCACAGGTCGGTCCGAGCTCGATGCGGCGTTAACGGACTATGTCTGAAACCGACCGAACCACCATGCGATCGTTAATCCGGCCACCATTTGATAGACCTGTGTACATATGATGGACAAACCAGAGTAATAATTCCTTGGGAAAAATGAACCCAAACAAGCAAAAAATACTGGGATTAATAGCACCTGGTTTATTTGTTGTAGCAATCCGAAGGAAGGTGATTCCCAAACTTGGGACTCGATCCGCGCACCCATTGCCTGATGGGTGATAAAACGACGGCATGGCAATGCTGACAAAGGTTGGCTCGCCGAGGCAAAGCCCTTGGTCCAGCTAACGTGACGAAGCTGGTCGGCTAGTGACGCCGAAGTGTCCGGAGTAGGTTGATGAAGAGATGGCGAAGCCCCCGGTCCAGCCGAGATGTCGAAGTAGGTCGGCGTGAGGGACACCAGCTTGAAGAAGCAATAGTGCGGCCCCGCCGAGATGCAGGTCGTGACGTGGTCGATGTCGGCTTGATGAAGCGACCGTGCGGCGATGCCGGTATGCCCGCTCCGTGTAATCCGTGGGGCGGCAATGTTGGTGATGATTTATCCTTCGCGATGCCGGACTCTTGATCGGCTTGCCGAGATGATGATCCGAAAAAGTTGAGCTTGGCTCAACAAAGTGACGACGTGTCCGGTAGCGGTCGGCGGTAGTGGAGCAATATTGCGGACTGGTTTGACACACGCATGATGTTGAAGATCATGTTCAAAAGATTTTAAAGTTAGTGGGATGTGTTCGGGAACAAAATACAATACCCCATACAAAACTTCCTTCAAAAGGATGTCCGAAATTCCGTCAAGTAAAAAGGGACGAACTCGGGTCGGATTTGTTTTCACGCAGAAAACAGATCCGAAAAGTGATGCACTAATCGGAAGGTTCCTGGAGTTTGGACGGTCGGATCGAGCTGAAATTTTGAGGGGTGGTAGATATAGGAATTCCGCAGTCGAATAACGGTTGGATCTTCCAAAGGAGGTCCGAGCTAGAAGCTGGACACCATGCCCTAAACTCGTCCAGATTATCGTCCAAATTTGACAGGGCTCCGGTATATCGTAGATTGTCTGAGATTCCTCCATCGGAACTCGACGAAATTTAGCGTGGCTGTTGTAGACGTAATTCCGCACTATTCCACTGAAGCAATTGTCAAACCGATGCTCGAGGAGGCGGTGACAGCGGATACAAGTTCGCTATCCAGAAAAACAGCACGGTCGCCCGAGGGCAATGTTGACGTTGAGCCCCCGGGCTCCCTGGATGATTCCTCCATGATCTTGATAGAGATCGGAGCTGATGTTGATGAAGGCCCTCATCCGAACATGAAGATCGGAGGTAGGGCACAGTCCTTGGTCGAACCAAGGTGACCATTCGAGCTGGTGACGAAGATGTCGAAGTCGCAGTTGATCTGCAGGCGAGCCATCGACCTTTTGCCGAACACACAACGGAACTCTCAATGAAAGCACCAATCTCGGTGTCAAAAATGGCGGATCTCGGGTAGGGGGTCCCGAACTGTGCGTCTAGGTGGATGGTAACAGGAGACAAGGGACACAATGTTTTTACCCAGGTTCGGGCCCTCTCGATGGAGGTAAAACCCTACTCCTGCTTGATTAATATTGATGATATGGGTAGTACAAGAGTAGATCTACCACGACATCAAAGAGGCTAAACTCTAGAAGCTAGCCTATGGTATGATTGTTGTTCCTCATCTATTGACTAGTCTGGCCTCGGTTTATATAATGCACGAGAGGCCTAGGATAACAAGAGTCCTAGCCGAATACGCCGGTGGGGAG
The DNA here is from genome assembly GCA_021605145.1 of Aegilops bicornis. Lineage (NCBI taxonomy): Eukaryota > Viridiplantae > Streptophyta > Magnoliopsida > Poales > Poaceae > Aegilops > Aegilops bicornis. The sequence continues at coordinate 564,888,077 of CM038672.1, read as the reverse complement.
GAGTCCTTGTCTTGATCGCCAAGTCTTGTGGAATCTTCCTTGTATCACGGCTGTCCGGGTAGCCCATGAGTATACGGCCATGGGGGCCTCGGCCCAATCTAACAGATCGGGAGATGACGTGGTGAGTACCCCCTAGTCCAGGACACCTTCAGGCGCCAAAACACCCTCTCCACCCCACCCTCCTCCGTCCACCGCCGTCCGCCACCCCATCCACCGCCGTCCTCCTCCACCATGCCGGACCTGATACCCCGACACCGCCGTCCATTACAAGAGATCGACCTCTCTCATCCACGCCTTCGGACCGGGATCCTTGCATCCCGTCCTCTCGCTTCATCCCCGCCGTCGTCCACCTTGCCGACGCTGCTCCTATGACCGTCTCGCCACCGCGCCCTGCCGCCACTGTCTACCCTCCTAGATCTGCTTCCACGCCGACGATATCGCTATCAAGCAAAGATCACAAATTCTCGCAGATGTGTACACGGCGCCGCACCAGAGGTGGTACTCTTTCATATCTGCTCAACTTATTTATCGCAGCAAGAAAATAGATCGCCACTGCTTTACTCTGATTTCTTGTCTTAGTTGCGAAGTTGCCTTTGTCCGGTTTGCACCTTCAGATCCGCCATGGCACGCTCAACACTATACTCCCAATGCTTATGGTTTTCCCCTTTTATATTCCACACTAGTTAAATCACAGTAGACTAAATTTCAAAATTGTGTCAGTCGATTTTTCATAGCTCGCCGGAGTTCGCCGGTGCGATCCAAGGGGCTCGGGTGGTTGTGGGGCCTCGCCGAATGAAGAAAACTCGACGCGGATGGGGGGTGAGGGTGGCGGAGGAACACAGGCGGTGGGGGCCGGTGGTCCGGCCGGAGGCCCATGCGGTGTTCTGTATGGGAAGAATTAAGAGACGAGGAAGAAGAAGGGTTAGGAGACGTAGGATCTTCATCCAACCGCCTGAAATGGTCGAGAGACAGCTGGGAGTTGCATTCTTAATGCGCTCTGGTTCATCTTAATGTGGGCCTTCTTGCGCAACCAACATTTTATTATCCAAAATCTGCTTGCTCTTCTTTACCATGTTCTATAGTGCTGGCATGTACGTGATCGATAGGCTTTCAATTACTAGCAGCAATACAACACCGTATTTTCAAGCCAGTTCCAGTTTCCCGATTTATATATCGTGGTTATGGTGTACCCTATTATGTACACTATGATCTGCCTAGTTGTTGTGTGCTCTTGTTATCATGGTTTGGCAATAAACTCAGATATCTGATATTATGAACCTATCATCTACCAGCTATCCTTACTTCTGGAGCCTATTTTTTGTGTACTTGTGCCAAATTATATAAATGCACGCACGATATTACAGCACACATGAGCTCTCTCATCAGAATCCAGTGATAGCACATAAGTGTTTACAGGGGCGCCCCTATATTAGGATATCATATGCATTACAAACATAATCTCACAACTATTTATGTTTGCATGGTTCTCACAAATTATATGCAATTACAGTGAATATTAGAACCCGCGCATCAGAAGAATATTGTGGAACACTGCAATGACTTACAAAATTGGCACCAAGGCATTGAGTGCCATTCTGGAAGCAATGAAACTCGTACGCTCCCCACCTGTTGATTCTTGTTCAGAATATCATCCTAATGACTATTCTAACCTCGAGGAGTCAAAGGCAGATGGCATGTCTTGTTCACCCATCAAGGTGTCTGTTCTAATTTGGCAAGGTTTTATTGATTGTGCGTATCTTGCATATGTTGTCTTGCATTTCTTCTACTTTGTTGCACCACCATCTGCTTAGTTTACTCATCATATAACTCGAGATGCCATGCCCATCCATTATCAATACATATTCCATCTGTCGTCATGCCATGTTTCTCCACTCAAATGTTGTTCTTGTGCATCAGACATCAAAAAGGAAGAGGGTGATTGCCGAACCTGAAGGAGCACCAGCAAAGTCCTTGAAAAACGTGGTGGTGCCGGAGAAATCAGACAGCGCCCCACTTATATTGGCTGTACAACTAGTGACACAAAACATAGGACCGACTCCAGCAGACTGTACCCATACTTCACTGGCCACACCACTAGCCCCACCACACAGGACCTACACTCCAGCAAAAGGTATACCGATTTCATTTACCATAGCACCAGCCGTACCACAAAAAAATACCACTCCAGCAAAAAGTACAGCAAGTCCACCGGCCGAAGACCTATCCCAACTGCAGAGACGGCCAATCCTGCAGATTGGAACCCCATTCCGTTTATTCCCAGTTTAAAAGACAATGCTTTCAATGTTGTTAGGGACTGCATATATTCCCATCATGGGAAGATTATAGTGAAGACAAACACCATTTTCACATCTTCCTGTCCAACTTACGTGTAAGTGCTATTATTCATGGTTATTATTTTCCTGTTTTCTGCTGATCGAACACATCAATGATTTACATTACATTGTTGTAACTAGGTGAGGGTCAATCTGGATAGTCATGACGAGCAAAGCTTGCTTGTGCTTTTCAAGGAAGCATTGCAGCGATGTCGGTGTTACTGAGGAAATCACACTTTGATGGAAAGTCTATAAACGAATTTCCGGTGAAGTCTCCTGTGCTAAATTTAGAAGACATTGAATGGAAAAACCTTGTTATGCTTTGGTCTTGTTCCCAGGATGAGGTACTGTCTATGAAATCACATGACAATTTGAACTTCTACTTTTTCGCATGTGCCTTACGGATCTTTTTTGCAGGAAATCTGCTCGAAGAAGAATTCCAGTTTGAAAAGAACGATAGGATATCGCAAATATGTTGCCCGCTGCTTTGCTCTTGTTAGTACCTGTTGTCCTGTATCACTGTACTTGCATACATACCTGGTTCATTATGTGACAATGAGTATGCATGATAGCTTGCTTATCAATTGTTCGCTCCAAATTATCTCGATCTGTATGAATGGTTACATTAGTGTAGAATATATCCAATGCCAATGAATTTTTTTAGCTCTGCATTTTTCTTGTAAGTAAATAATGTCGTTTATCAATGTACTTATATTGTCAGGTATTTATTAATTTACAATCAATCTGCAGATTATTTTCATTTGCCCTACATTTTCTACACATCGGATCTATATTTACTCTTACCATAAGGTTGGTAATGAAAAAGTTTAGCTGTGCATTGCTCTTGGTCATGCCTTTTACTGTATCGCTGCACATACATTTATAGCTACTTGGTTATGTAGCATCACTCTTCATCTTATCTTAAATATTCTCCATTTTTTTGTATATTATCACATCTATATTTACTCTTAACAAAATATAGAATAAAGGGAATGCTTATGAAGAACATTCTGTGCTAAACTTCTTGAATCCCCCCCCCATCAGCACGGACAAGGGCTTTATAGAGCCTGTCTTCACCAGTAATGTAAGTTTGTCCTTCCCAAGCCTTCAAACTTTGTTGTGTATATTTGGTTAGGCATGACTGCAACAACTGTTTATTTTTGGTGTTTGCATCAAATTGCATGTTTAAAGTTTATTATGTAGTTCATAAACAGAAGTTTGTCCTTCTCAATTTAAGTTTTCAGTTATATGACCAAGTTCCTTCTTCATACCATGTAAATTAAACTATACTGAGCAAGTGATCTTCTTTTGCAATGCATGTATGCTTCATTCTTCATCCGTAATCCAGTGGTGTGGTGAACCTACCCACTACAGCACAATGTCATATTCTACAATGTCTTAACTATGAACAATGTCATATCACCCACACACAAAATTCTACTACTCCCTCCGTACGAAAATACTTGTCATTGAAATGGATGTATCTTGATGTATTTTAGTTCTAGACACATCCATTTTGATGACAAGTAATTCCGGATGGAGGGAGTATTATTTAAACCGTCTCTTTATTTGCCAATCTGAAATGGGATAAATTGACAGCACACTAACCATTGATACTTATGATTTCTTGATCTGTAATCCAGTGGTGTCGTGAAGCTGTCAACTCCTTCACAATGTCATTTCCTGCCATGTCTTGACCTGAACAATACCATATTGTGATAATGCAATTTCAAACTGTGTCACTTTATTTGTCAGTAAGAAATGTGTTGAATTGTCAGCACTGATACTTTTATGTGCAAAACCTGTCATCTGTCTGCTTGTTTATCTTTCAAATTGAGGAATATATAAGTGTTGAACAACCGCAGTCTCATCATCTTCCTTAGCTGCTTCTTGCTGCGGCTCCCAATGAGGCTAACCTTTCTTGAACTCTATTGAAGTGCTGTCGGTTTTGTATATTAGTTTGTCGGCGTGTTTATTTGAACTGGTGGCGATCTTTGATGCCCAGTGTATGTAATCTGCTGTCTGCTTGTGCTATATTATCATAGTGCCGAACTTTGATGCCCAGTGGATGTAATATGCCGTAATTTCTTTATTGTATAGTCTAGGTTTTTTTTTCTTATTCACGATGCTGCAGTTATTTTAATGTATATATATCCTGTCTTCACAGTAAATCGGCCAAACCGTAAAATTACGGTATAGGGCCGTCATGCAATCACGATGTATGATCCGCATCATGGGCCAGGTCAAACTGGCCCACTAGTAGATTCAGACGCTTTAATAGGCGAGTAACTGACCCTCTTTTTCGCAAGAAAACTCAATGGGCTTTTAGGAGGTGAGAAGTAATTTGGACACGAAATGTGCCGAATAGCTCACGGGCGGCGGCCTGAAATGGACCCGGCCCATGATTGTGCGAATCAATTCACGGGCTTTTAACAGGCCAAAGTTGTCTCGGTCCTTGTTTGGCCCAATCAGATATCCGTTGCGAGCAGGCCGGATGCAAACCGGGCCGTAGTTAGGCCCAACTATATGACGGGCTTTTAACAGGCCGAAATTAATATAGGGCCGTAATGTTAAATGGGCCCTTAACAGGCGAAACTAATATCAGGTCGAATTACTAAACGGGCCTTTAGCAAGTGGGCCCAAAAGCATAAGCGTCCGGTCAGCGGGCGAATCGATATGGGCCATAATTGAGCCCAAAGCCTCTTAAAGCGTCGGACTGATCTGGGCGTGATTTGGCCCATAAAGTGGGAGGCTTTTGACGGGCGGATCTTATATGGGCCATTATTAGGCCGGGACGTGGCAGGCCATTAATGGACGGATCAAATATGGGCGACATTTGGCCCAAAACATGGCAACCGGTCGATGGCCGGCCTACTAGGGTCCTCAAAATCTTGTGGGCCTACAGTTGGGCCGGCCCATTAATGTCAGTGAAATCTCGTGGGCCTTTAGCTGGGCCGGCCCATTATGATCCGCATGAATTTTGTGGGCCTTTACCTGGGCCGGCCCATTATGGCACATAAAAATCTTGTGGGCCTTTACTGGGCCGGCCAAATATGGCCCGCGAAATCTTGTGGGCCTTTAGCTGGGCCAGCCCATTATAGTCCGCAAAATCTCGTGGGCCTTTAACTGGGCGGCCCATTATGGTCCGCAAAATCTTGTGGGCCTTTAGTTGGGCCGGCCCATTTAAACTTGATGGGACGTGCCACGTGTCAACGTATCATAAGCGCCGTACATCCAATGAGTGGATGACATCATCCCAGCGACGAGCCGACACGTGTTTCCTCCGACCAATGATGATTTTACACGTGGAAATTTCCCATTGGTCGGGCTGTTAACGGGTTATCGGATCCAAAATCCGACCCGATAAGCTTAACGGCGTTCCGTTCACGGTGGATGCCACGTGTCGGTCACCCTTGACGAAAGCACTTCGGTGGACGCGCGATTTATCGTCATGGAAGTGGACACTTACGTGATGATAATTTTGGTAATGTCATGGAACACTTATGCGGACAAAGACACGTATGATTATCTTGATTATGTCATAAATTTTTCATGGATGTACATGCATGACAAAAAACGCGACCTACTGTGACAAACACGTATCATCACGGAAGTGTTTTTTTTAGTGTAGGATGAAACAAACTACGAGCCTTGTTGCGAATGAAGGATGGACTTGCAACCATGACAACTACACAAAACTACGATACCATTTGCGAGTAGGGAATGAACTTGCAACTAGGACAATGACAAACGAGAAGCCTAGTTGTGAGTCGAGCGTGCGCTTACAACTGGGATGGAAAACAAAACACATGCCCAGTTGCAACTAGGAAAAACACGGACCCGGTTGCATGTTGAGGATGGAGTTGCAACTGGGACAAAAATGATTACCCTCCGCCCACTCAAATGAAGATTGCGATTCAAGGGCGGACTTGCAAGATAGTTGTTTGTCAAGTGAAACACAAAAGGCGGACCAGTACATGTCAGGGTGGAGTTGCACCTAGGAAAAGAAGTCTGTGAATGAAAATCACAAAAATCACAAAATCCCTAGATGAAAACACAATGCAAAAAGGCAAAAAGAATATCCAAGGTCACGTCACAGTCATCATTGACTGCCATCTTCTTTCATGGTGTGGACAAAGATCGAACCCCTTAGTCGTCTTCCTCCTTCCTACTCGCATCGGCTCTACTCCAAGGCAAATGGGGATGGGAGGGAGACAATGATGATGGAACTGAGGAAGCAGTGACCAACTCATGTCTTCAACTTATAAAATGCATGCCAAAAAGAAAAACTGGTCTCGAGATTGCATCACGAAGTCGGCCCAACAAAAGACGCACACGCGAACGGGATGATAAGTGGACACCGGATGTACACGAGACATGGAAGTATAAGACGCGCATGGCAAAATATCCATGATCAAGATTTGCGCAAACATTTTAAAAGCGAACAGGTCGAGCGATCAGAAACCTAGATGAGACATTGCTAAATGTGTTGAAAAAAAGTTCATGAACTTGAAACAAATAAATAAACAAAGACAAATGCTAATCATGGATATAAATATGTTTCTGGTGCATTCAAAAATATTGAGTGTATATTGAAATAAGTTGACATGTGCTAAAAAACAATTAAAATCGACAAAGAAACAAAGAAAAATGCAGAAACCACCAAAATAGAAAAAAGAAATAGAAAACCCAAAGCCTATGAAAAAGATGAAGACAATGAAAACTAAGAAAAAACACAAAAGTCGAGAATGAAACAATTCAAACCAAAAAACAAAAGGTAACCAATGCAAAAATAAAAGAAGGAAAACCCAAGAAAGAACCAAAAAATGAAGAAAACCAAGAAAGAACATAATAAAGAAAAACAAAGGAAACAAAGAAAAAGCAAAAGAAATTAAAACAATGAATACCGAGAAAAGCAACAAAAAAATAAAATTAGAAACAAAATTATCATAATTCTTTTTAAAAATCATGAATTTACAAGCATTTAAATTTTGAAAAGTTCATAAATTTAACACAAATAAACAAAAAAGAAAACATAAAAGTGAAAAAAAACAGCAGAACCGACTCGTGCATGCACCCCACCATGGAAAACAACACATCTTCTTAGGCAAGAAAGACAACACATTTAATAATGAAAGAATGAAATCGTTGTGCCTTCCTATTAATGCCCGGCAAAAGGACATCCAAAACAATAAGGTGTGCATCAGGGGTGTCGGCTCGCGATAGCCACGTCGGATTTGGACGGTTGGCGAGGAGGTGAGAGCAGGCGCGCGATTGGCGTCGTTGCTGCCCCACCTCACTGGTGGTTTCCTTCGTCGAGAAGAAAGAGAGAGGAAGGAAGACGTTGCCAGTCGCCAGATACGCCCGCCCCGCTCCAACCCTCTTCTCCTCCTCACGCACGTCACCACCTTTCTCCTCCCTCTCTCTCTCTTTCTCTCAGACCCACTCGCGGCGGAGACTGGAGGCAGAACACCGCACGCGCCGACCGACGAGAAGGAGCTGCGCTGCCGCCGGCGCACCGACTCCATCTACTACCTCACCTCCCCGTTGACCTACAAGAAGGTACCCCTGCACCTCCCTTCCACTTCTCGAATCCACTCGTTCGTTCACCCATCCACCCATCCATCCTCTCTGCTTCCTGGATAGTTGGATAATATGTTGTGGGGATTCGACCTCTCTCTCCCTGAGCTAATGTGCAGATGAACGGCAGGGCAGTCCATTCGGTTTTGATCTGACCAGGGGCCTCCTTATCCTCTTGTCTACGGTTCGAGTTGCGCTCTTGCGTGCGCACAATTTCTTCTTAGTTTTTGGCGAGCAACCGAGATCTGATGTGCTACCTTTCTGCTCGATCTTTGGAAGAAGAATTTTTGTTCAAGAGAACAATAAGCTTGAGAGGAACTGTTTACGTGGGTTATACCTGATTATGCAAACATGTTTTTACTTGTTTCATTAATTGACCCTACCTGTAAGCATTAGATTCATTAGCACAATACAATATAGTTCAGAGAGTCCTGAGATGTTTGTTTATTTAGAGGATATCCTTGATAGGCGTGGATTCAGAAAAAAAAACAACCGATAGATAGGGAGGAGCCTTGCAAATTTATAAACTAATTTGAGATTGTCATTTATATTTGGCTGCTTCATTCTTCTCTGCAGGTATATTCCCACATTGAACTGAATTATTGCTATATTCGGTTGATTCAGACATATTGTATCTTCAATGGCTTTCACTGTTGGGCTAATCAAGCGATGGAAGGTAATTCTTTGCGGTGATACTGAAGCACATTGATACTGTTATATGATGCCTCATTTTTTTCTTATCTGAATGTGTTCGCGTTCAGAAAATTATTTGTTTATTTTTACTTTTTGAGGCATATAACAGGAGAAAGCTCTGTTGTTGAAAATCCATTAAAGAGATGGAAGATAAAATTATTTGCAATCAAATCTGATTTGCATACTAATGAATGTGAATATTTATGCTAGATCTTTGGATAGTTTAGTGTCCAGTATATGAAGCGGTGAAGTGAGAGCATGTAGTAAAGGTAGGGTTGGTATGATTTTAGCTCAATTTGTGTGTGAAACATCCTAGCAATTAGTCATTGATATATTTTGGACGGGCCTTTAGCTGCTGAGACCTGAAAATTAGAAGCTAACAGTTTATTTGTATTAATTTCGTCTGTTACCATTTCCTGGAATTTCTTACTTTTTTAATAGTTATTATACTTTACAGATCCATCGTACTTTGTCAGGTTATCTGCTACTGATTTACAGCCCTTGTGGTTGTCGTTCCCATGGTTGTGCCATTCGCGCAGGGTGAGCTCTCTTCTCTTCATCTGTTTACTTTGTCGTTCCTGGAAAAAATCCATTAATGGGAATATATTTCTTGTGCAAATTTCTTCTAATTCCTGTAAGTAATTTTGAGAGCACACCAGTACACAAGTAACATGCCCTCTAGAGTAGAAAAGCATCCTTCATGTTGTAACACAAACAAAATATTAGTGATCTAACAGTAGCACATTTTTGCTGTTGAGTTATTTAATTTAGATGATTGTTGCTATATAACTTGACTGCCAAATTCTCTAGCATTTTTTGCTTTTAGATAAATTAAGAACCAAGTTACACCATTTTATTTACTTTATTGTTCGGATTATATGTAGGAATTTTAGTGTGGATTATAGATTATAAAGTTACTCTTAGTTTGTCAGCATTGTTGATCCTAATTTATGATGTTCACCGTGGATTATAGATAACTTTGCTCAGTCGTGGATCATGGTACCTTCACCTGTTGCCGACATTTCCTCTTTCAGATTTGATGTTAGCTTGTACAAGCTGCTGGGTTGTGCTTAGATGTTATGGTTTCTCTGTTATTTAGAAAGTACACTTAACACTCATAAAGTACACTGATCTGAGCCTAACCTGAAATATTTAATCCGGCAGGTTTATAGTTTGATGTAGGAAGGGCACACAAGTTTGATGTTTGTAGTTACAGATTTTTGTCAAAGCCCGCTGAAACGAAGTTAGTTCAGCAGACCATATATGTTGGAAGAAAGCAAATTTCTTGCCTTCCGAATCCTCCGTAGCCATCATATTTTATTTCAGAGCGAATTGTCCCAGCTCGGTGTATCTCTGGTAAAATACGAACAACATTGTTTTTTACTTTTCTAGGGTATGCCACAAAAGGAAAAATGACCAAGACTGCATCTGTCATGTTTTTTTGCTAGATTGTTAATTTCAATTCATGTTTGATATTGTAGTATGGAGGTTTCGCCAAATACATGTTCTAGTGTCATTTATTTTCCACTATTGTGGGGTCTCGTTTCTTTATTTGCATCATCGGATGTGTAATGTTATATTGGTCATGATCCAGACATTTCCATTGACCAAATATATATTGTTAGCTTATTGTATCTGTGAAACTACACTAGCCTATGTATTATGGAGGAACTGTGCTAAACTGCTAATGTAGCTGCAACAGCTTGATATATGTTCTGCTACCATATATGTCACTTCCTTGTTAAGTATGTGTATAGTTCTCATCAATAGATGTTTTCTTCGCTGCCTGCTGTTTTCCGTAGTCTTAAGAATGATATTTACCTGCCTAAAAAGCCAATAGCTCATAATATTGTTAATTCCAGTCGCTTGGTTGATTATTGTTGTACAATATAATTCAGAGAATACTATTGTGTTTGTTCATTCAGAGAAAATGCTTGACAGTTGGGGATTCAGAAGAAGCAACTGAAAGATAGGGCGAGCCTTGCATAAAGATAAAATCTTGCTGTGGGTCTCAGTTTCCCGTTTTTTGGGTTTGCACGTGAACCCTGCATCTCGCAGTTCCTGTTTAAGTCCCATGTTTGTGTACATCCAATTTATATTAGGGGTCCATTGCATTGTGTAATACTGTTCGCTTTACACTTCTTTCTGAATTGGTATACCCGTTAATGCGAGTCCCTCTTGTGCTATTTTGCCGTCAATTTGGTCTTACCTGGAATTGTTTGACTCTTAGATTTTTTTTCACCGTTTGATCTCCTATTTTTCTATGGGGTTTCTTCCCTTCGATTCTGCCTCTATTTTGGATTTTTCCTTTCTCTATTTTGGATGCTTCCTTGATGCTCTTTTCTTGGATTTAGTCCCCCCCCCCTTCTCTTGAGTTAAAAATCATGCATACATCGTAACAAAAAAGAGTTGCAGGCTTTTGGAATTTAAATAGTAACGATGAAAAGGTGGTGTAATGGTGTGAATCTGGCTACAACTGACCATCTATTGAAGTTTAATACTAAAGATCCAGATGGATTTGGTGAGTTTAACCTATTAAATTTGAATAAAGCATCCAATCATGTTGTTCACTCATGTATGTTTCTTTCATCTGACGTTTGCTTGGCCAAAATCAATTACAATTTACCAATAGAAGTAGGCGCATATATGATTATAAAAAAACTTACAAAGTCCAGATATAGCCATAATGTTTTGTGTCAATTTTATTTTAGAATTATACTTCCTTTCATGTTTGATATTTGATCCTTAATTAATATATACTGCCCATGATTCTATTTCTACTATAAGCATCTCCTTGAATGTCGTTCATTAATAGAGCAAGCAAAGGTTTCATTTGGGATTCGATTACTTTTAGCGGTGTAGGATGTTCAACTTTAAATGCGAATTCAGTTTTTTCCTATGACTATTATCTTATTGTTGTGGTGTATTATATTTCTGTCCGCTTTGCTCCTCTGATGATCTCAAGCTAGCATTGCTTATGTTAGAGCAAGAGTATACTAAGGCAAGATCCAAGCTGAAAGGGCCGTAAGTTCATTGGACTGTTAGTGACCACCGTTTGCTTATGCTTTATTTACTGTGGTTTGACATACATTAGTCGTGTTTTTGCAGCTAGATGCTCTCTTGCTTGCGCAGCAACTCCGGAAGATATTTCTGGATCAGGTATGGCACAATTAGCTAGCATTACGTCTGTGAGTAGATTTATATGTCACGGCCGCACGGTGGAGGAGTTCCACCGGCGACGAACTACAGCTCGAATTCGAGAAAGAAGGAAGGAGAAAGGGGATCCGAGGTAGGAGACGTAAGTAGGAGGATAAGATAGAAGTGAGTGGTGTAGTTTAAATTACAGAAATCTCTTCGTACCGTTCTCTCCCTCGCCCGCCTGCTTATAACCCGCAGGATACATGGGCCTACTTGCTGTGGCCCTCTGGCCCACTAACATTGAGACCCTCAGGCCCGTTACACATTTAAACCTCCCGCTTCAGCATTACGCCTTCTCCTTGGCTGCTTCCCGCTTTCCTCGTCTTGCTCGCACCTTTGACATCTGTAGGGTACTTACAATACCTCCCCTTGAAGAACCAGCATGTCCCCAGGCTGGTGCATCTGGGTAGCGCTGCTTGAGTACTTGGTAATCTTCCCAGTTCTTGTGTCGCGAGGATGGACGACCACTTGACCGATGTCAAGATAAGATGCATTGCCCTTTTGACCCGGTCGACGATCCGTAATCTCTTCGTATCATACCGGTCTTGTGGTCGGCCGGAACCGAAGAGTAGTAAACACCGGAGTATGATCCGGCACATGGCCCTTGAGTTGAGACACATGAAACACAGGGTGGACCATCTTGCCCGGGGTAACTCCGGTTGTATCTTTGCATTTCCCACTTTTTCCAACACCTTGAAAGGGCCAAAATATTTGAGAGCAAGCTTGGGACAAGGATGGTTGACCACAAAGGACTGAGCATATGGCTGGAGGCGCATGTAAACCATTTCACCTTCGGCAAACTGACGATCAGATTGTTTCTTGTCCGTGAAGTGCTTGTACTTGCACTGCGCTCGAGCGAGATGATCCTTTAGCAGTGTTGTATGCTCTGACTGAGAGGCCAACCAAGTCTGGATATCAGGGTGCAGAGAAGTGGACTGACCTGCTAACTGTCCAACATTTGGATCTTGCCCATACAGTGCTTTGTATGTGGTGCAGCCCAGTGAGGAGTGGTACGTAGAGTTATACCAAAACTCTGCCTGAGGTAGCCACACTGCCCATTTTGTTGGAGAATCGTGTACTGCACAATGCAAGTACATCTCCAGGCATTGATTCACACGTCCAGTCTGGCCGTCAGTTTGTGGGTGATACGTCGTGCTCATCTGCAGTTCAGTGCCCCACACTCTGAACAATTCTCGCCAGAAAGCACTCGTGAAGATTTTGTCCCTGTCTGACACAATTGTCAATGGCAATCCATGCAGTTTCACTATGTTATTCAGAAACACCTTCGCAACAGATGCAGCTGTAAACGGATGTTTCAAGGCCAAAAAATGACTGACTTTAGTAAAGCGTTCCACCACCACCAGAATAGCACTGAATCCTTCAGACTTGGGCAGTCCCTCAATAAAATCCATGCTAATTATTTGCCGAGTCGATCGCGCATGTAAAGGTTACCTTGAGCCGGTGTTTTGCACAGTTCATGTTTTGCATGTTGACATGTGTTGCACTGTTTCACAAAATTTTCCACGTCTGTTTTCATGCCAGTCCAACTAAACAGTTGCTTAACCCTGTGGTAAGTAGGCAATATGCCAGAGTGGCCCCCACAGGTGTGGAATGAAATGCTTGAATGAGTTTTGTCTGTAAGCCAGTGTTAGCACCAATCCAAATTTTGTCCCCATGTTTAATCATACCATCCTGCAACTGAAATCCAAGACAGGCCTTGCTGTCTACTTCCAATTTCTGCAACATCCCTTGAGCAACAGAGTCCACAGAGTATGAGTTTAACACCTCTTGTATCCAAACAGGTTTGCTGGTGGATATAGCCTGGACAGGAAATAAGTGAGCCACCCTGGACAATGCATCTGCTACAGTATTCTCCACTCCTTTCTTGTATTGTATAGAGAATTGTAGCCCAACTAGTTTTGTCATTGCTTTCCTCTGCAGATCTGAAGTTAGAAGTTGATCTCCTAAATGACACAAGCTTTGATGATCAGTTTTAATAACAAAAGGGGCTCTGGCCAAGTAAGATCTCCATCTGTCTACTGCCATCATGATTGCTAGGAACTCCTTCTCATAGATGCACAACTTTTGGCTAGTAACTCCAAGTGCCTTGCTATAATAGGCAATTGGATGCCCTTCCTGAGATAGTACAGACTCCTACTCCGATTATTCTGAGGCATCTGCTTCCCACGGTGAAAGTTTTCTCAAAGTTAGGTAGAGCTAGCACAGGAGTAGTGGCCATAGCTTGCTTCAAGTGTTGAAAAGCTTCTGAGCTGTGCGAGACCATTGGAAAGCTTGTTTTTAAGTAGGATGATCAAGGGTTTAGCCAAGAAACCATAGTTTCACACAAATTTTACGTAGTATCCTGTGAGCCCCGTAAATCCTCTTAATTCAAGAACATTGGTAGGCACTTGGCGATCGACCATAGCTTCTGTTTTTGCAAGATCAGTAGCCACTCCCTTGTCAGAAATTATGTGGCCCAAATATTCCATAGTTTGTTGAGCAAACACACACTTACTCTGCTTCACATGTAACTGGTTTTCTGCTAGGATTTCAAATCTGAGATCTCAGATCTTTGGATATGGTCTTCCAAGGAGAAACTAAACACCAAGATATCATCCATGAATACCAAGACATATTTTACATTAGGCCCAGCCATAAACACATTCATATTGCATTGAAATGTCCACAGTGCAAGAGCCAATCCAAAAGGAACCACCTGAACTGGGCCGACCATGGTGTGTTTTAAATGCTTTGTTTTATGTTCATCTTCCTCTTTCATTCGAATTTGATGATATCCAGCTTTTAAATCCAATTTGGAAAACCATTTGGCCCCTCCTAACTCATCCAACAGTTCATCAATTACTGGTAATGGAAACTTGCTTTTTATTGTGATAGCATTCAATCTCTTGTAGTCCACATAGAATCTCCAAGTTCCATCCTTCTTTTTGACCAACAAGACAGGAGAAGCAAATGGACTAATGCTAGGTGTAATCAAACCAGCTTTCAACATCTCAGCTACTTGTCTTTCTATCTCATATTTTTGTTGTGGAGAATACCTGTAAGGTCTGCAATTAACTGGAACAGCTCCAGGAACCAAGTGAATTGCATGATCCAATGGCCTGTGAGGAGGTAATGTTTTAGGATCTGTGAAAACTGTTGTGTGCTTATCAATCAACTCTTGCACGGCAGGAGGAATTGGTGTTTCGGTGCCATTACAATTACATTGATGCAAAGATAGCCAGACCTCGTTGCCTTTTTCCCACTTTACTAGTTGTTCAACTGATACTTCCTCAATTACTGTTGTTGTAACAGGTAGCACCCCTTGCAGTTTAACTTCCTACCCTGCATACTGGAACTAGATCCACTTTTCTGCCCAGTGACACTGCATAACTCCCCATTGCTCAAGCCAGTCCATTCCCAAAATTATATCATGCCCTCCCAGAGGAAGTACATGCATGGCATTTGTAAAGTTGTGCCCTTGTATCCACCAAGTTAACTGGGAAACCACTCTCCATTTGCCACTTTCACTTTCATTGGCTGGGACAACTGATCAGCAGTGACAGAAATCCTGCCCAAAAGTGCCTGGTCCACAAAGGTGTGGGTGCTCCCTGAATCCACTAAAATGAGCACCACTTGGTTTCCCACTAGAGCCCGCAGTTGTATGGTCTTGGGGTGAGCTGCTCCCGAAAATGCAGTAACTGAAATAGTTGCACAATCTGCCGTAGACTGTTCAACTAGAGCATCTAACAGGGCATCTGATATGATTTCATTATGTACTACTTCTTTAGCAGCCTTTAACTGAGCTCCAGGAGCAGGTACTTGATTGCACACATGGCCAGGTGTAAACTTCTCCCCACACTTGTAGCAAAGGCCATTAGCTCGTCTGTATTCCTTTAACTGTTTTGCTTTCCATAGTTCCCCAGGAGCTAATCCAGGTCGACTGTCAGTCTTGGTGAAGGGATTTTTTGCATAGTTGGACCTGATCGACTTCTGTTGCAGCAGTCCTTCCTAAACAGCAGCAAACACCGCTGTTGATTGCACACATGATGGTATCTGTAGTTCCACAGTTGCTCGAAGTTCAGCCTTGAGACCCATAATGAAGCGTGTTACTAAGAAAGTGTCACTGAGTGCTGGTAAATACAACCTGATAGTGTAAACAAGCTGCAGAAATTGCTGTTTGTATTCTTCTACTGACCCAAGCTGTTTTAAGGACATTAGCTCTTTCATCTTTTGCCTGTACACATTGACGTCAAACTCCTGCATAATCGCTGCACAGAACTGAGGCCAAGTATGATAAACACTAGTTTGTTTGAACGCCTGGTACCAGTGAGCTGCATTATCTGTCAGGTATAGAGAGGCTGAAGTAACCTTGAAACTGTCAGGTATGTTTTACAGCTTGAAAAATGCCTCGCACTTATCTAACCAAATCCTGACATCACTGCCATCAAAACGAGGAAAATCCATTTTGGGCATCCACTGGCGTTTGCCTGAACTCTCCTCCTGAATCGCGTGCGCAACTGGCTGTGTAACAGGTAAATTGTGCGGTACCTGAACAGGGCGCGGCGGCACGGGGGTGGGAAACAATGGCCCTGCTCCAAGTATGCCATCTGATACTTCTGATGTCGTCGGTGACGAGCTCTCCGGTCCCTCTGGTGGTTTCCCCTTTGTCGCCGCGTGAAACTGGCTCTGCTGAACTTGACCCAGCGTGTCGCATGACAAATCCACCTTCACTTGAACTTGGTCGAGGCTTCGAGGGCCTCCAGCTGTGCGGAAATCCCGTCGACCACCTCGAACTTGCGCTGCGCCGCCCGTATCTCGGCGATTTCCCGCAGCATCCGCTCCTGAAACGCCTCCATCTCGTCCGCGAGGAAGCGCGTCTGCGGATTCGGCTTAAACGTCGTCGTGGTCGCGGTTTCCTCAAATCCACCCACCTCAGGTCCGGATTTATGCAGATCAAGCCCGAGAGCGATCCGCTACCTTCGCCTCGAATTTGCCGGGTATGATTCGAGAAAAAAAATTGCAGGCACACCGCGGAGCGAGGGGAGAGGCTCTGATACCAGATTGTCACGACCGCGCGGTGGAGGAGTTCCGTCGGCGACGAACTACAGCTCGAATTCGAGAAAGAGGGAAGGAGAAAGGGGATCCGATGTAGGAGACATAAGCAGGAGGATAAGATAGAAGTGAGTGGTGTAGTTTAAATTACAGAAATCTCTTCGTACCATTCTCTCCCTCGCCCGCCTCCTTATAACCCGCAGGATACATGGGCCTACTTGCTGCGGCCCTCTGGCCCACTAACGTTGAGACCCTCAGGCCCGTTACACATTTAAACCTTCCTCTTCAACATTACGCCTTTTCCTTGGCTGCTTCCCGCTTTCCTCGTCTTGCTCGCACCTTTGACATCTGTAGGGTACTTACATTATATTTGCTTTCTGTAGACAGCATATGCACTAAAGAACTGAGCATTATTTATTATGGTTGTCATATTTTGGTATGTTATTGACCTTCCAAATTATTGGTCTCCTATAGTATGATCAGACCAATATGTTGTCCCTAATCCTGCACTATCAAAAGTGTGGCTGCAATTTTTTAACAGACTGTCATATTAAACTATTGTCCAATGTTTGTATTGGTAAGTCGTAATATTTATTATAGTTAGGCGGCTGTTTTGCTTTGCAGGGAGTGAGTTGGAGGTACCTAAACAAGTCACATGTATGTATTCTCCCATGTGTTGTGTTCTTAGATGGGATTTGCTCTGTTGCGGCAGAAGGTATGCACCGAAATATACATTTGACTCACGTCACACACTATTTGTAGTAGCTTAAGCAAACTGTCAGTTTGCAGTTTTCTGGAATTTTTCACAAGGGACATAAATGTACTACTAGCATGAGTGTCATATGAAGTTCATCAATTAGCTCACACTTCATATTCTGGTTCATATACACTTGCTAACCCAATAACCGCACAGAGTACTATAGTAAACAAGTTTTTCTTGCTTTCGGCAAATGAAAGCTATCCTTAAAGTGAAACATTTCTCCTATGCAGGATGTAAACATGGGTTCTGCATGAGATGTTCCATGTACCTTTGCTTGACCAGCTACACGTCGGCGAACCCCGCAGGTGCCATTGCCCGCCCTGCTGTCACCCGATCATCTCCTTCGTGGTGCTTCCCAGCACGAGCTTGATAAGGGAGCAGCTCCTTGGAACGGCCTCTCGCTATCGTTCGCGGCGACGCGTGCGGTGGTTTGCTCGAACTCCGCCCGTCTCCGAGGACCGGGCACCGAAGCTTCGTTGCAGGCGCCCGGCGCCCACATGTTGCCGATTGGCTTGATGAGAACCGGACGATGCTCACGTTGGTGCAGACCCACCGCACCATCATCAATGAGGAGAAGATTACTTATTTCTACTTCGCTGCACCATTGTCAACGGTCAATGCTCACATTTGTGCAGACCCACTACATCATGCTCACCGGACGATGCTCATATTTGGCACCCACATGCCGCACAATGTGATTTTATTTCGCTTTTCAGGTTGCATGAAATTGGTAAAGGAATCTACCCATTCCTAGAAGTATTTGACAAGGCCCATGTTGATGATCTAGCATCACCATCCACAAAGAGCCCACGAGTTGCGAGATCGCCTCACTGCTCACATTGTGGTCACCCAGATAGCAAGAAAATTCATCGTTGAATGCAATTATTGCTTGGTGGATTCATTAGAATATTGCATGGAAAAATTAGTTGGTTTCATATGAAAAGGTAATCTCACTTGATCTACTGTAAAACATAGCCTTCTCAGCTTTCTTAATACTTTTTGTTTGATTATGTATCCCATAGTTCGTAACACATGTTGTATAATTTACAACGCTGATTTGGATAAAATTGTTCCTTGATCCCATCAAAGGTTGTCCGATAGCACTACCCTCACCGCTAATTTGTACCTTCATACCGTATCCATTATCTTTATTGAATTCTACAAAAAACTGCATTGTTGACTTTTTCACCATCATAATGCTTCTCATGTTTTCTGTCCAATCTAACAAAATATAGTATACAATGCTTGTTCCTTCCCTTTAAATGGTTCATGGATCTTAATTCTCTTTATTAATAGTATCTTTCTTGGGATCAATTAGGCATGTGATTTGAAAGCACAGAGAAGACATGAGAATTCCAAATCAAGGTATGCAAAAGATTAGCTGTTGAGAAGTTTTTCCCAAATGAGGAGATAATTAAATTGTATCTTTGTGATGACAATTTGGATAAAGGTAAAAAATTAATAACACTGCTTTTAGTATTCCTCAAATATCTTGAGAGTGAAGCTTCTAAACCTCTTGCAAGTGCCAGTTGTATTTTTTTGGAACAAATGTCAGTTGTATTATCCTTACTTTGTTCTTCACTTTTTACCTGCATCAGAAGGACATAATCTGTTGATTATCCTCATCGATATGTACTAAGTGAATCATCATTGTGTTGTTTGAAGAAAGTGGTGATCAAAGGCTTGAGTGGATTGACCTAAAGTTGATGATTTGGTTGATTTGCTAATTTATATGCAGAATTAGGAATCGTCTTATGTCTGATAGTTCATGCCTTTTTGCACTTCTCTACTGGCGTGGAGATGCAGAGACAAAGCCAAGAGGTCTTTCATGAGAACTACCACTCTCTTCATGGTTGTGGTTGCCGTCATCGCTTGCGCTTACATATGTGAATCCAAGAGGAGGCTTAGTGATTAGACTGCAGGTCTCCATGTGCGAATAAGCGCAATTCAGTGATGGGTTATGAAGAACAAAGTTAAATTGTACATTGTGATGTTGTGCAGTCATATTTGTAACTAATCTGCTGATATGGTGATGAGGATGCAGATGTATACTTACCATCCATGTAATATTGTGAATGAAACAAAGAAACTGCCGATCATGCAAATGCAAATATACGGTACAAATAAGAAAGTGAAAAAGGCCAAGACCCCGCCTCAAGACCGCCATTAACTTCTTCAGGCGCACCAAGAGTGCGCCCCAAACACTGGTCAAACTTATAAAGGATGAAGGGGGTGCTAGACAGGCTCACGCCATCCACGTCGATGTGAATCAAACAGCGAGCGCACAGTGCACCACGCGAGGGAAAAAAACAGCCAGCAGGGGTCCCGTGAAAATATCTCCTCTCCCGTGCTCTCCCCTCCCTTGATCCCCGTTCCCTCCCATTGCGCCGCCGGCTCCACGCGGCACCGACGCGACCTTCTCTCCCCGACGCTCGAGATCCCCTTCTTCCCTTAGGCCGCGCCGCCGGCTCCACGCGGCGCCCGTGCTCACCCGCTCATCCATCGCTCCATCCCTCCTCCTTGTCCGATGGAGCGACCGGTATCGCTCCGTCTCGAGCTGCCCCAGGAGAGAGAAAGAGGAGAGGGAGGTGTGGCGGCGGACGGGAGAGGGTCACCGGCTCCTGCCGGCCTCCGCGGACGAAGTCGGGCGCGACCTCGCGGTCTGTGGCGGCTCAATCTTCTCCTGGATCGGTCGAGGGCCACGCCAAGGTCGTTGATCTGCTGCTCGACCGCGATGCGGAGGCCGTCGCCCAGGACCAGTGGGGAAGCACGGTGAGTCTGCTTTCCGTTGATCTGTTGCTCGACCGCGATGCGGAGCCCGTCGTCCAGGACCAGTGGGGAAGCATGGTGAGTCTACTTTAAACTTTTGACTATTAAAACTAATGATAATATTTTGCCTATGTTACATGCTTGCTAACAACAATATTATGTGCTAACAAAGCATCTGCACGTGAGATGACCAACATATATCCAAATATGAATTTTGTACTGATCCGCCAAAGATACGGGACGAGGACACCTACCTGAGGAGAGGTGATGTTGATTTACCACGTGCTAGCTGCTGGAGAAGGCACGAGGGGAGCTGTATCATAGGCATTGGTGTTGTGACCACAGGTGTTGCAGTGGTCGATGACCAACATATATCCAAATATCTGAATAAATATGTGATTTTCTGATTGGTAGAAACCCCCTTTTCCCAAACCTGCAGGTAATAGCAGATCAATCTTCCGTCACTTTGAAGCTCATCTTCTGTTCCATTACACGTATGAGATGGTGGTAGTGTGGAATTGATTTTACATCATGTCCTATCACTGTGAAGGCATGCACTTTTGCATATTCCTCGCTTTGGTGTTCAAGTGCCATTACAA
Organism: Aegilops bicornis; assembly: GCA_021605145.1. Classification (NCBI taxonomy): domain Eukaryota; kingdom Viridiplantae; phylum Streptophyta; class Magnoliopsida; order Poales; family Poaceae; genus Aegilops; species Aegilops bicornis. The sequence goes on along the minus strand of CM038672.1, from coordinate 564,867,093 downwards.
ACAAGGGCATGTTTGCTTTTCTACTTCGAAATTGAATGCTAACTTTTTATTGGTAATAAATATGTGTTAGAATAGGAAGTTAGAGCAAAAGCCTGTCAGTAAATCAATCGATCTTTCTCTATGGTTGTATACTTGAAGGGCTGCAATTTGAACCGTTATTCCTTCTCTACAATGGACGGGCGCAACAATGTGCGCCTTGTTTGCCTCTGGATGGTGCTTTGCTAATTATAATTCAAAGTGGTCTTTCCCTCCTGTCTGGTGCTTTGCTAATTATAATTCGAAGTGGTCTTTCTCTCTTGTCTGATCTGATTTTGTGGTGAAAACAATAGTGGATTTTGACCCTGGGTGTCTGTGGCTTTGCAGACGAATGTTTTACTGCACATGGTGTTAACTAAGTGCATGAAGATTATGCCTTCTTCAATGCAATATTATGCTGACACTTTTGAGGTAGCTCGTGCAACCCTGGTGTGGTAGCTGTCTTTCTTGTACATTATCTTATAGCACCAGGTCTATACGCTGATCATGTGAATTGTTCAGAGAGGAGAAGAAAGAGAGGGCGACATGCTGGCCGACGACGATGCAGCCTCGGAAGAGGAGGAGAAGAAAGAAGAAAGAGAGGGTGAGAAGAGTCCGATTCTGGTCAAGAGATGCCATGGGGAAGATGCTGGCCTTATTTCTCACACCCCGAAAGTCACATTACATCTATGAACCAGAAGAACTAGAGGTATGAAACTTCCAAGAGGAAATATTCATTCCTCTTAGTTATGTCATTATTTGTACATGCTTTTGCAATACTCATGATGCCCTCGGAATTATTTAAAAGGATGCATCCTTTGGTATCTGTTCATACTTATTATATGAGCTATGTTTTACCATCGAGTAGATATCTTATTACCATGATATTGTCTAAATTTTACATGGATACAGAAGGGTAACTTAACGTTGTATGCAGAGTTGGGTCGACATATGAAGACGTGAGAGCTAAAGCAAATAGACTGCAAGGTTATCAGGATACCGGAGAAATGGTTTTGCTTTAGTCCTTGTAAATGGCACTGGTTTTTCTGGTGCGAGTAAAGCCTGACAGTGGTGTACTCCAGGCAATGTGAAGCTAGGACTTCCCTATCAGGCGTGACCTTGTAGCCAAATCCATGAGGAGTCGGAGGCAGTTGCAGCAACTAACCATGAAGCAACGGCAGAGATCCAGTTTATCTGTACGTCTAAGGCTGCCTTCTGACCGAACCACGTCGTGGCAGCAAAATCCACTTTGATTTAATGCTCTGATCATCTATGCTTTCCTGCTGTAGATTTTTGGAGCTTGCTCTGTTAATCCGTGTTATTTTTTGTATCACAGTTTAGGTCTGACCAGCACAAGGTGGAAACAGCAGTAGTGGAGAAGGCATGAAGAGGCCCACATCTGAAAATCCGTTCTGCTGACTGATCAAGGGAGATGGTCCCAGCATCCACTGTGACAATGTTGTCCAGAACATGGACTCTGGAAACTGAAAAGTGTAAGTACCAATCAAATTTGACTATTTAGGTTCTGTTCTATCGAATGACACGAGTTCTTTTATTCATTTAAAAAAGAGAGTGCAACAAGTTTCTCTTATTCGTATACTGGTCAAGTGGTCGAAGTGGATGTTGGTGCAGAGGTTGAAATGAAAGAATTGCGATGAAATGAAAGAAAGTCTGAGCAGGCATCTCGAATGTAGAGGTTGTAGTTATGTTATAGGTATATGTCTCAATTTATGTAAAGATGGGATCATTGGTCTTACAGTATGTCTTTATCTTGGGTGGTGAGCTAAAGGAATTCAGTCTGACACTATGTGTTCCTTTCTCTAAATTTTGTCGTGCTTAAGTAATGAACAACTTACTCGCTCCCAGTTGGTTAACCTACCTATGTCATTCAGAACAGATTTTGCTTCCAGACGCACAAAGGCCACCGATCGGATCAGCGCGAAGAAACCCGTTCGGACCGCCGCCGCAATCCTCGCCTCAGCAACAGATCAACCTCTGCACCAACATCCACTTCGACAGGTCCTCAGTCAAAGCAGGTCCACTTTGACTGTCCCGGTAGAGGGCTGCTTACAACTGATGTCCGCAACTCGCCGCCGTAGTTGTGCTGCTTGCATTATGCTTAGGCTGCTCTGGAATTATTTAGATTTCAGGTCGTGGACTTTATTACTCATGTGTTCTTTTAGTAGGCCTATACAAACACAATTGTACTATGGATGATCTGTTTCCTCTTTTGTTGCGGTTGTCGTGCCTAGGAAAATACGAAATATTTAGAGTTTGGTTCTTTTGAGTTAGCTTAGTGATGTTACATGATCTTATTGTGCCCTTTTGATTGATTGTAGTAGAAGACTGTTAAACTTGGAGATGATTTCTTTGATGTAACCACAATATATCATACAAAGTTATTATTTGAGGAAAAATGTTTCTTCTCAGAATAATAGATTTGCATATGTGCCAAACTGACAATGCTTTATATTTTCAAACTGGGCGCTTACACCAGACGGCATGATAAATTTTACCCACTCATTCTGAAACAGGCACTGGTTGGAACTTCTTAAGAGGAGTACCGGTTTAACTCTGTAAGGCAGCTAGAGCAGTCCGACACCTTCAAATGTTTCTTCTCTGGAGAATGCGTCAAGCAAAAAAGTCTAATTGTTGGTGAAGATATAGCTTAGATTACAGCTATTTTCCATCCCTTTTCAATTGTTAGTGAAGATATAGTCGAGATTACAGCTATTCTGCAGACCTTTTCAGTTGTTAGTGAAGATATAGCTGTGACGCCCGGATAATCAAGCTACAGTAATCTCTACTTATGACGCCATGTCACCTCCGTTACTGTCGCTAATCTCGCGTTAGTTCAAAACGATTCGAATTCAAATTTGGATTTTTGGCAAACAAACAAAGTTTTCAAACTTCAAAACAAAAATGTTCGGACCGTGTCAAATATTGCATAGATAATTATCGTGAAATAAACACATTTTTATAAAATGCCTAAATACTTTTAAATGAATTAAAACAGAAAAGAAAGTAAGTAAAAGAAAGAAAATGCAAGGGTAAAACAAACATAAAAAGAAAGAGAAAACCCCCAGCCCCAAGCTTCGCCTAAGCCAAGGCCCAACTGCCACCACGGCCCAAAGTCCACCCACGGCTTAACTCCCCCACTCCCAGGCCAACCCTAGCCGCCACCCACTCGCCCCCCACTCGCTCCCTCCCGACGCCTTCTCTCCCTTCCCTGCGGATCGGGCAGAGGGCCCCGACCTTTCACCGACGCCGTTGCCTCGCCACCATGCCGGAGCCGCTGGATCTCGCCGACGCCTCTTCCCCGCCGACACCTTCTCCTCTCCGCCGTCGTCCCGGCATCCTCCCCACGCCCATCGCCGGACCCTACAGCCGGTGAGGCCGGGCCTTCCTCGCCATTCCCCATTCCGCTCATGGTCGGCAATGCCGTCCGCCCATCGACCTCTCACTGGCCCGTCCGGTCGTACCCATCGGACGCGCCCACTGACCCGATTGCCCGCCGCGCCCGATCCCCACGTCGTCGGCGTACGCTTCGCCGCTTCGCGATCGCGGCCTGGCGCTTACCGCCCGCTATACGGCTCTTGACCCCGCACCACCGCTCGACCCGCTCCTCACGCCCGGCCGTGCCCTATTCACGTGCACACTCGCCGTCGCCCGTCTTTGAGAGCTCCAGCCTTGTGCTGCGCCAGCACGCCCGCCGTCCAGACTTGCTGCCGTGGCGGCGCCTCACCTGTCGATCTGGGCATTGCCCAATCGGGCGGGTGCTACGCCCGTAACCAGCCGCATACCGGCGATGCCGAATCGCCGTGGCCCTCTGGGCCCAGCGATTAGGGCCCCACGAGCGTAAAATGAAATAATAAAAGGAATAATGATAATAATAATATAAATAAATAGATAATAATAATTAAATTAATTAATTAACGAATTAATTAAGTTAATTAATCACAATTATATTAACCTAATTAATTGTTAGTTAATTAATCAAACAATGACAGTGGGGCCCACCCCCCTAATTAATTAGGATTAGCTTAATTAATCTGTTAATTAAAATGTGTCACTGACCACTGGGACCCACTGGTCAGGTTGACCAGTCAACCCTGTTGACTGCTGACATCAGCATGACATCATGATGATGTCATTAATCTATTTTCCGAACTAATTTAAATAATTAATTAAATTTCAGAAATTAATAAAATCTTTAGAAAATCATATCTTTTAATCCGTAACTCGGATTAAATTATTTTCAACATGAAAGTTGCTTAGAACGACGAGACGATCCGGATCACGCAGACCGTTCATTCCACCACACACCCCTAACATATCAAACTCGCAACTTTCCCCCTCCGGCTCCTCTGCCCGAAAAAGCGAAACACCGGGGATACTTTCCCGGATGTTCCCCCCCCCCTTCACCAGTATCACCTACTACCCTGTTAGGGCACACCATACACCGCGTATTGTCTTGTTATGCTTTGTGATGCTTTGATTGCTCTGTTATTTATTGTGTTCCCTCTCCGTTACTTCTTTCCGATAGACCCAGAAGGCTGGCGACCCCGATTCGACTACGGAGTTGGCGACCCTCTCTCTTGCCAGAGCAACCAGGCAAGCCCCCTTTGATCACCAGATATCGCCTACTCTTCTCTATCTGCTTGCATTAGAGTAGTGTAGCATGTTACCGCTTTCGATTAATCCTATCTTCTTTGCATAGCTTTGTCCTTGCTACTCTTGTTGTTACCTTTACCTTTATCCTCATTGCTTAGTATAGGATGCTAGTGTTCCATCGGTGGCCCTACATTCTTGTCCGTCTGCCATGCTATACTCTTTGGGTCGTGATCACTTCGGGAGGTGATCACGGGCATATACTATATACTTTACACTATTACATTACACCGTGATATCGTTTCGAGATGGGGGTGAAAGGACAGTGGCTCCATCCCGGTAGAGGTGGGCCTAGGTTCCCGACGGCCCCGATCGTTACTTTGTGGCGGAGGCAGGCGGAGTTGAGACCACCTAGGAGAGAGGTGGGCACAGCCTGGTCGGCGTCATGGATACTTAACACGCTTAACGCAGATCCGGTATTTGATCGAGTCCGGCCATTTGGTCTATACGCACTAACCATCTACGTGGGAGTAGTTATGGGTATCCGGCGTCGTGGTATCGGCCGAAGCCTTCGTGATGTCACGATCGAAGCGCGCTGCCGGATTGGACCGCGTAACGTGACTTCCTTTGTAATGGAGGTTGCTAGATGCCTTCCGGCGGCGTTACTTAGCGTCGGTGTGCTAGAGGCGATGGGCCCGGACCCTGGCGCTTAGGTTTTAAACCGGCGTCTTTGGCCTCTCTGTTGTGCCTAGGTGGGGCTGCGGCGTGTTGATCTTCCGCGGTTGGGCATGACCCGAGAAAGTGTGTCCGCCAAATGGGATCAAGCGTGTTGGGTTATGTGGTGCACCCTCAGAGGGAAGTTTAATCTATTCGAATAGCCGTGATCTTGATAACAGGGCGACTTGGAGTTGTACCTTGACCTTATGACAACTAGAACTGGATACTTAATAAAACACACCCTTCCAAGTGCGGATATAACCCGGTGGTCGCTCTCTCTCGTGGTTACGAGGAGGATCGCCGGTAGGATTATGCTATGCGATGCTACTTGGAGGACTTGATCTGCTCTCTTCTACATGTTGCAAGGCGGAGGCTGCGAGCGTAGTCTTCGACAGGATTATATCCCCTCTTATTACGGCATTCTGCGATTCAGTCCACCGATATGGCCCTTTACATATACCCATGCATATGTAGTGTAGCTGCTTGCTTGCGAGTACTTTGGATGAGTACTCACGGTTGCCTTGTTCCCCCTTTTCCCCCTTTCTTTACCCGGTTGCTGCAACCAGACGATGGAGCCCAGGAGCCAGACGCCACCGTTGATGACGACTACTACCCCGGAGGTGTCTACTACTACGTGCAGCCCACTGACGATGACGTGGAGTAGTTTAGGAGGATCCCAGGCAGGAGGCATGCGCCTCTTTCGATCTGTATCCCAGTTTGTGCTAGCCTTCTTAAGGCAAAGTTGTTTAACTTATTTCTGTACACAGATATTGTTGCTTCCGCTGACTCGTCTATGATCGAGCGCTTGTATTCGAGCCCTCGAGGCCCCTGGCTTGTATTATGATGCTTGTATGACTTATTTTATTTTTAGAGTTGTGTTGTGATATCTTCCGTGAGTCCTCGATCTTGATCGTACACATTTGCGTGCATGATTAGTGTACGATTGAATCGAAGCGTCTGAAGTTGGTATCGAGCCCATTTGCTGTAGGAATCCCCCTTTTCAACTCCTTGGCCGAAGTCGAGTCTAGACGTTGCAAAAACTTTTACTAACATGGCTGTGTGTCTTACGGGCACACGTCGCCATTGGGTGGTAGTAGGATCTTTTATTCCTCGACCGATACTCTGGGACTCTGACATCTCTTCTATTCGGGTTAAACGATTTTACTAACTTGGACTCTAGGTTCTCGATAATACTTTCTCCCGGAGAGCCCCTTCCGTCCAGATGATCGCTGGCTGCACCAGAAGATTTCGAAGATACTCTCTGATTTTCTCTCGAGACCATGTGCCCGTTGCTCTTGCAATTCCCTTCCACTGAAATACCCCTATGGATAAATACTTACACCTGTCGTGCTTACTTTTATTCCCAGTCGATCTTGTTACTACAAGATACCCCGAATATTTTGTGCCTACTGCCTTGCAGTTCTTTGCCACTGAATACCCCTAAGAATAAATTCTCGCCTTTCCGAGTATCCGATCATCCCAGCTTGTTCAGATGTTTCACAAAAGTCTTTGAAATACTATTCAATCCTCCGAAAATCCTTAGCAGCTTTATTGCTCTGCAATACTTGTCTACTTACATTATGGATGCTTTCCACATGACTGGCAATATTCGTTAGTACCCTTAGACACCGTCATTTTGATCCTATTGTTTCAACATGAGTGCGAATGCCCGCAATCATCAGTTGATCCTTTTAAATTATCTTTCCGGCTCAGATATCATTTTGAACATGAGCTTGTTCTCAACCAATCTATTGGCTGTCGATTGTGCCCTTAGGTCTATTGAACTTATCCATCCTTGATCGAAGCGGCGCTTCGATCCTTTGTTTTGGAAATCGAAATTCCTTTGTTATCTAAGCATCGAATTATTCAGATGTTCTATAATATGATGCCCGTGCATTCTTCTTCCTCTGGTTGAGTACCGATGCTCACATCAGATCCCTTGTGGACCATCGGTTCCTTTGTTGGATTTTATCCGACAGTGTCCTTCATATTGAATAACCTTGAGAGACTTTCCATGGGTATATAATGCCTTTGGTAAATTGTATCATCTTCTTTAGAACAATGCTCTACTTTCGAGCTTGTATTATTTACCCCAAAGTTTGTGGTATATGTTCGTAAGATGCCCGGATGGGTTGAACCTATGCCTTCCTTAATATGTGTGAACTCGGAAGTTTTCACGAGTCATACTCATCTGGTATTTCACCAGGTAAAACTTTCAACACTAATGCCTTTATCAAAGCGAGAAGTGAATGGAAGGTTATACATTGAAGAAGTGGGAGTCGACCTTGAACTTTGTGTTCATGCCCATGGACACGATGTAGATCCTATCATGGAAGCTTCTTGTAATAATAACTTTTCCTTGTTATAGTATCATCTAGTATCCGTGAATTGATCTTTTGCAATCGTGGTTCCGCCATGTTCTCCTTTTAAATACCATTTCTTGGACAAGTTGAGGTACTTGTCTTCTGCAGATCATTGCACCTGTCCAACCTTTACTTGCTCTACCGTTGAGTATTAAACTCGTATCTCAAGAATATCATGGGACTGCATAACTTATTATGGGTTCTTCATCAACTATTATTTCTCACTGATTCCAAATTTCTCGGGTTCTGGGTTGTCGTCAATCGAGTACAACGATTCCACATTTTGGTTCGATAACCCTAAGTAATTTTTGTTGCTTACGAGTTTATTAATCCTTTAAGTCTTTCCTAGCCTGATCGGCTAAATTTTAACCGTGCTACCTGGTCCTCCTTTTTGGAGCACAATTTTCGATGATGAGCTAAACTTACGTCGATCTTCCTCGTCATATCAGTTCGCCATGAACAACAAGCTTGATTTCAAGTTTGTGTCCTACCCGTGGTTCCAATAACCTTCCGCTTCATTATTCCTTTGACTTGATGTCGTCACTGATTGATTACATCTTCATGAAATCTCTCGACAAATGTGTCGTGATCATCATCAACCTTATGAGCTCTTCCAGATATCAATTGAGTTCATGATGAGAAATACCATCCTTGCCCCGATGATTTGTGTTACCTTTGACCACTTATTTGCCTTTCGCTCAACACAAACTTGTTCGTGTTTTGAGTTATACCTTGAGATCCCTACTATCCGGCATTTGTTCTTCCTTACCTTGGAGTATTACCATCTTTTAATATCAAGGATGTGGTGAGGATTGCTCCACCTCTTAAGAAATTCTTGGTATAGTGATACTTCTCACCATCACCATTCTTTCTTGGTCCTCGGTTGATTCCAACCGGGGTACCAACAAGTGAACTATGCTGTTTGGATTCTGCCCTTCTAGCAACCCTATTGCTTTGAAGTTAATGGTCGGCCGTTCATTCTTGGACTATTGATTATTGAATCACCATTCTGACATTGGTCGTGCAGCCCAACCCATATTTCGGGCGCACCTTTCAACCAATGTTTAATTGTGTATGTTTTCCTCGAGCATACAACATTATATCATTTCAATCAACAAGTGTCATCTTCTTGTTCACATTATTGTGGAAATCCATCCGTTTGGAATTCTCGATGAATTGTCGCCGAGCCCATCAGCCACCTCCTCATCCTCACCTTGGTTTAATGATGAACTATTGCTTGAGAACCCGCTCCCATAGTTCATTTCCGAGAATCTTGCAATGTCATTTCGCCGATTTGTGTTGCACCTTTTCCGCTCGGACATCCCGAGTCTGAGGTATCATGACACCAATTGGATCTGAATCTCGGTCAGATATGATGGTTGGGACAACTTTCCAGGAGTTATGTTGTTGGTCCATTGATGACCCGGTAATATGATGTCATGCCTAGCACCCCCCCCCCCCCTGGCTGGAGGACCTATCATTATAATTTCTTTTGCAAGGATAACCATTCCTCCTGGAGGAAATTGTAGGACTTATTTTATAAGTTACTCCTGATGGATCATTGGTGTATCCGAAGTCTGGCCCTTGATTGAAACACCATATCATTGCTACACGAAGCATGTTTGTGGTACTCGGTTTTCAACAAGAACATTTGAAGCCCAATGCTAAATGTTACTTGCTCTATTATCCAGGCACCGTTGTATGGGTAGTGTCATGAGAATACTCTCCCCTTATCGAAAGGGGTTCTTACGTTATATAATAGCACGAATATCATGATTTAATCAATGATTGTCCTTGTGAATGATATACCCACAGAAATATGTGTTTAAACACATTTTCCTTTCCATTGTTCTCGCTTAATCTGATGATCATCTTTTCATTTCTATTGTTTTGATTAATCTTGTTGTGATCTATATGATCTAAGCAAGATTAATCCATCGCTTATGTAGACACCTCGGTGTACAACCCTATGATAAGACCCTATTACTTTTGTTGATGACATTCGGTAACCACCGATGGGCGAGAACTTTGCCTATTGGTCCGCCTCGTTTCAACGAAAGCGGAAAATGGTTCTCTTCGTCCCTCGCCCTAGGTACCAACATTGTTGCCAACAAAACCGGCGTGCTATCCTCGACATACCTTGTTATCTTGACCGTGCAAATATTAGCGCCTTCCTGCTTTTAACCCACATGGTGGGCCCATAACCCACAGTTCCACAGGATCGAAACATGACTCTCCTGTACACCCTGTTGTCAGAGTTATTCCTCGTGCTTGACTTTGTATGTAATTCACGGGCCACTTGCCTGTTGGTCTATTCTGGTATCGGACACAATACTTATTCCCGTTGCTCTGAACCCCTTTACTTTTCTGCTTCGTGCAATGAACGATTGCCTATCCGCTTGAAACTTCTTATTACACCGTCTCACTTTGCTCTCGATGTGTGTCATTTGTTCAACTCGAGAGATACTCATATGTTTATTCCTGGCATACCCCCATGAATTTCCCTTATAACATCCTATCATTGTAGAGCTGCCCCTTACCTATTCGTAAATACGATGGAGCTCCCCGAAGAAAGGACGACAACTTCATCATGATGCTTTGGAATAAAGAATTGAAGGCATCAACGAAAGGGATTAACTTCTTCAAGAAGATCCATTAGAATAACCAGAACTCCCCCCCCCCCCCCTTACTCCCCTCTTAAATCTCGGGACGAGATTTCTTGTAGTGGAGGAGAATTGTGACGCCCGGATAATCAAGCTACAGTAATCTCTACTTATGACGCCATGTCACCTCCGTTACTGTCGCTAATCTCACGTTAGTTCAAAACGATTCGAATTCAAATTTGGATTTTTGGCAAACAAACAAAGTTTTCAAACTTCAAAAAAAAAATGTTCGGACCGTGTCAAATATTGCATAGATAATTATCGTGAAATAAACACATTTTTATAAAATGCCTAAATACTTTTAAATGAATTAAAACAGAAAAGAAAGTAAGTAAAAGAAAGAAAATGCAAGGGGTAAAACAAACATAAAAAAGAAAGAGAAAACCCCCACCTTCTAAGCCGCCCAAAGAAGTTAAGGCCCAACCGGCCAGCCCACCTGGCCCAGCCGGTCCACCCCGCCGGCTTAACCCCCCACGCCCCCCCGGCCCACCCGAGCCGCCACCCACTCGCCCCCACTCGCTCCTCCCAGACGCCTCTCTTCCTTCCCGTCTGGATCGGGCGGAGGGCCTCGACCCCGCTTTCACCGTCGTTGCCCGCCACCATGCCGGAGCCGCCTGGATCTCGCCGACGCCTCTTCCCCGTCGGCCTGCTTCTCCTCTCCGCCGTCGTCCCCGGCCTCCACCCCCCGCCCCATCGCCGGACCCCTCGGCCCGGTGAGGCCGGGCCTTCCTCGCCATTCTCCATTCCGCTCGCCGTCGACAACGCCGTCCGCGCCGCGCGCCATCGACCTCCCCTGGCTGCCCGTCCGGTCGTACCCATCGGACGCGCCCACCACCCCGATTGCCCCGCCTCGCGCCCGATCCACGAGCGTCGTCGGCGTCCATGCTCGCCACGTGTTTCGCGATCAGCGGCCCTCGCTGCGCTTGCCGCCGCTTGCTGACCTTGACCCGCACTCGACCCGCTCCTCACGCCCGGCCGTGCCCTATGCCGCGTGCACACTCGCCGTCGCCCGTCTTTGAGGCTCACAGCCGTGCTGCCACCCGCGCCGTCCGGGCTTGCTGCCGTGGCCGCGCCTCCCTGTCGATCAGGCATTGCCCAATCGGTAGGTGCTCATACCGTAACCAGCTACCAAGATACCGGTGATGCCCGAATCATTGTGGCCCTCTGAGCCCCTCGACTAGGGGCCCCACGCCCCAGAACGTAAAATGAAATAATAAAAGGAATAATAATAATAATAATAATAATAATAAAATAAATAAATAGATAATAATAATTAAATTAATTAATTAACGAATTAATTAAGTTAATTAATCACAATTATATTAACCTAATTAATTGTTAGTTAATTAGTCAAACAATGACAGTGGGGCCCACCCCCCTAATTAATTAGGATTAGCTTAATTAATCTGTTAATTAAAATGTGTCATCGACCACTTTGGGACCCACTGTCAGTTGACCAGTCAACCTCGCTGATCGCCGACATCAAGATGACATCATGATGATGTCATTAATCTATTTTCCGAATTAATTTAAATAATTAATTAAATTCCAGAAATTAATAAAATCTTTAGAAAATCATATCTTTTAATCCGTAACTCGGATTAAATTATTTTCAACATGAAAGTTGCTCAGAACGACGAGACGATCCCGGATACGCAGCCCATTCGTCCACCACACACCCCTAACATATCAAACTCGCAAGTTTCCCCCTCCGGCTCCTCTGCCCGAAAACGCGAAACACCGGGGATACTTTCCCGGATGTTTCCCCCCTTCACCGGTATCACCTACTACCGCGTTAGGGCACACGAACACCGCGTATTGTCTTGTTACGCTTTGTGATGCTTTGATTGCTCTGTTATTTATTGTGTTCCTCTCCGTTACTTCTTTCCGATAGACCCAGAGGCTGCCGTGACCCCGATTCGACTACGGAGTTGATGACCCCTCTCTCTTGCGAGCAACCAGGCAAGCCCCCTTTGATCACCGATATCGCCTACTCTTCTCTATACTTGCTTGCATTAGAGTAGTGTAGCATGTTACCGCTTTCGATTAATCCTATCTTCTTTGCATAGCCTGTCCTTGCTACTCTCATTGTTACCTTTACCGCTATCCTACCGCTTAGTATAGGATGCTAGTGTTCCATCAAGTGGCCCTGCATTCTTGTCCGTCTGCCATGCTATACTCTTTGGCTGTGATCACTTCGAGGTGATCACGGGCATATACTATATACTTTAAACTATTACATTACCTCGTGATACTGTTAGGAGATGGGGGGCCGAAAGGACGTGTGGCTCCATCCCGTAGAGGTGGGCCTGGGTTCCCGACGGCCCCCCATTACTTTTGTGGCGGAGGCGGTGGCAGGTTGAGACCACCTAGGAGAGAGGTGGGCCTGCCCCTGGTCGGCGTCAGCGGATACTTAACACGTTTAACAAGATCCGGGTATTTGATCCGAGTCCGCCATTTGGTCTATACACACTAACCATCTACGTGGGAGTAGTTATGGGTATCCGCGTCGTGGTATCAGCCAAGCCTTCGTGGACGTCGGCCGACCGAAAGCGGCGCCTTGATTGGACCGCGTAACGTGACTTTCTTTGTAATGGAGGTTGCTAGGTCTGCTTCGGCCGTGTTACTTAGCGTGCATGTGTGCTATAGGCGATGGGCCCCACCCTGGGCGCTTAGGTTTAGACCGGCGTGCTGGCCTCTCTGTTGTGCCTAGGTGGGGCTGCGGCGTGTTGATCTTCCGCGGCCGGGCATGACCCAGGAAAGTGTGTCCGGCCAAATGGGATCAAGCGTGTTGGGTTATGTGGTGCACCCCTGCAGGAAAGTTTAATCTATTCGAATAGTCGTGATCTTCGGTAACAGGACGACTTGGAGTTGTACCTTGACCTTATGACAACTAGAAGTGGATACTTAATAAAACACACCCTTCCAAGTGCCAGATATAAACCGGTGGTCGCTCTCTCTCAGGGTTACGAGGAGGGGATCGCCGGGTACGATTATGCTATGCGATGCTACTTGGAGTACTTCAGTCTGCTCTCTTCTACATGTTGCAAGACGGAGGCTGCCAGAAGCGTAGTCTTCGATAGGATTATATCCCCCTCTTATTCTGGCATTCTGCAGTTCAGTCCACTGATATGGCCCTTTACACATATATCCATGCATATGTAGTGTAGCTCCTTGCTTGCGAGTACTTTGGATGAGTACTCACGGTTGCCTTGTTCCCCTTTTCCCCTTTCTTTACCCGGTTGCTGCAACTGCACGATGGAGCCAGGAGCGACGCCACCGTCGATGACGACTACTACCCGGAGGTGTCTACTACTACGTGCAGCCCAGACGACACTGGAGTAGTTTAGGAGGATCCCGAGCAGGAGGCCTGCGCCTCTTCGATCTGTATCCCAGCTTTGTGCTAGTCTTCTTAAGGCAAACTTGTTTAATTTATGTCTCAGTACTCAGATATTGTTGCTTCCGCTGACTCGTCTATGATCGAAAGCACTTGTATTCGAGCCCTCGAGGCCCCTGGCTTGTATTATGATGCTTGTATGACTTATTTTGTTTTAGAGTTGTGTTGTGATATCTTCCCGTGAGTCCCTGATCTTGATCGTACACATTTGCGTGCATTATTAGTGTACGATTGAATCGGGGACGTCACAATAACTTATATTATACTCCCTCCGTTCCAAAATAGATGACTCAACTTTGTACTAACTTATAACCCTTTGCTTAGTGTGTTTATACTTCTTATTAATCAGCGCCTAAATAGTCCGTTTGTACAAGCTCATACATGCTTCTTTCTGCTTTTCCTGGTACCTAAAAAATAGTATATGTATATATCCTTTTCGAACTGCTTTATGGTTATGTATAACTATGGAATCCATCGTCCTGTGTTGAGACAATGTAATTTACCTATGTTGCACCTATGTTTTTTCCCGTTGAGATTCTTCCTTGCAATGCCTTCGCTATGAATGTGCATTTATATCTATCTTTGCTTAGGTGAAAGAGAACATAATAAGTTCATATCTCACCTCTGTTCTCAATTCTCTTGCGTTTCAGCCAACACATTACTTCGTGTCCTATCATCTTCTGCTTGCTATTTCGCTGGTGCTCTACTGCCTCTGGTGATCTACTGACTCATGCTTTTCTTGCTGTTTAGTGAAGGTCCTTTCCGAAAAGCTTTGATACGACATGTGCGCTGGAAAGCTCCATCTTGTTGTTGGACTTGGTCAAGCTAATGGGCCCGAGGTCGGTAAGAAGAGTAGGATGCCTCCATCTTATGCTGGTGGTCCACGCTGTATGACTGAAAACTTCTATGATGGGGTGGCTATTTTGCGTATGCATGCCTCTCCTGATATAATCACAACCTTCACATGTAATCCAAAGTGGCCTGAAATAACGGAGAGTACTGAACCTGGGCAAAAAACAGTCGATAGGTCTGACATTACCGTTCGAGTGTATCGCTTGAAACTTCTTGAGTACCTACAGAAAATCAGGACAAGGAGGATGTTTGGGCCTGTAGTTGCTGGTACTATACCCAGTGTCTTCACTCCCCTATTAAACATTTTCTTAGCCATGTATGTTAATTTTACTGCTTTTCATTTAACTTCCTATTTTTCAGTTATCCACACAGTGGAGTTTCATAAGAGGGAGCTGCCGCATGCGTGTGTCCTTGTTTGGCAAGAGAAGCATCATGACCGGGTGGTCACACCAACTTCATAAATTCCTTTGTTTCAATCACTGTTAGTATTTCTATTGGATCTAGCTCCCTCTTTATCTTCTTTCTTGGTTTCCTCTTGCATGGTTCCCAATAATTAGCTTCACTCTTTCGCAGGGTTCTCAACTGACTGATATATTGATGCTGATGCTCCTGCTACTATGCCTCCTAACATGATGGAAACTACAGTTCCTATGCCACTTAAGCTTAACAGGTATACCCTTTCTATACAATTAAGCATAATACACTGCTAACTACCTATCCAAGCTGGCAGTCGGCATATGGATAGTACAAAATTAAGCACTACGAAACCCACGTACAATAAAGCTCATTTTCCTATAGCAATTAGAGTTTCCATGCTTCTGTTTCTTTATTTGACTTTGTTGGATTTCTGTTTCTGTTCATATAGACCACAAGTATGTGTTTTTCATGTAATCCTTTTGAAATTTTAGGGGTGCTGCTGCTGCTGCTGCTTTTTTTTAACCGGGCATGCCCCTTTCCATTTAAGATAAACGGAAATACAACAGTCTCGAAAGAGAGGCAGCGAGTTCAACGCACTGCCAGGAAACCCACTGTGCTCGCCCGCCATCGAAACGAGCACCATGGGGCGAAAACCTGACAGCACCTACTTAGTTTGAATCTAGCTATTACAAACCAGACAAAAGGCACAAACAAAGAGGTGCCAGATAACATAAAGTATGTAGACTTCATTTCATCAAAAACGCTGAAGTAGTGGTTGATCCAAGTTTTCAGATAAGCATGCATGTGTGGTACGTCTATTCCTGCAGCTTATAGTCCCTTCCCTGATTTGTTCATGCCTTGCTTTTGGTTATTTTAACATTGCCATGTTTTACAGCCTGTTGTCTTTGAAATGATAAGAACCCATAAATGTTGTTAGATCCTTTTAAATTCCTTCACTGGTTTATCTCTTCCTTGTGCATCCATGCAAATGATACACTGTATAATGGGCTTTATTACAATGGCAATTTAACTCTTATAAACTTGCCAATGCCATGTCAATCTCTTGCCTTATGAGCTATCATGTCTTTTGCATCAGCTTTGTTCGCTAAATTGGTCCTCACAACCTTTGCTGTGGCTACTAAACCACCACCCGCAAGGACAAGTGAAGACTGCTACCCTGTTGCTGTCCTCATACGCTTGTATTTTCAGTGTTTTGAACAAACCCAGGCTTTAGCACTAATAAAGGTAGCCTGGACAACAAAGCCGTTTTCAATATCCATGAGACGTGCAACGATGACTCCATCTAATGTTCGTCGCCTCATAAGATGTATCTCTAGCTATCTACCATGCTTCCTAATAACATTGTAAATAATTGATCAGAAACTTTTTATAACCACTGTGTATCATCACTAAGTATCTATCTACCAGCAGTAAGTATTTATTATTTTGATCTGTGCCTGAATTTTCTTATCACCACTCTTACAATACTTGACTTGCTGTCGCCCTTTGCGCCATTGACGCAACGGGTCATCTAGTGCGTATAACAGCCCAAAGTTGTATGTGGGCATAACAGGCCAACAAAAACAAAAAAAGCCCGGCCGTGGGCACACAATCGACCGAGGAAAAACAAACAACAACGAGCACATTGATGCGAATCATGCTCGTACGAAGAAACGGGCGAACGCAGGAGGCGGGGGCAAAAAAAAATGTGTGCACGAATCCTAAAGACAGGACAAAATCCAATGGCTCTAGACTTAGATGTGAGATAGCTATTTCACATCTAGATGTGAAATAGCAAATCTGAATAAACTTGGACTAAACCTGTCCTTAGGGCAACATCAAGCAAGCACAACATGTGAGCCTTGCAATTGACTCGATTTACTCCGAGTCCGAGCACAGTCGGGATAGCATAGCTAACGCCATCGGTTGTGGGTTATCTTTCGAGTCACTGTGTTGATCCGTATGTGGTCGCTATTTTTTGCAGGTTATCTTCCGAGACTGCGTTGATTCGTATGTGGTCGCTACTCACTCCGACGGAGGCCACGAAGCGTTTGGTTACTGGATCTATCCGATGGGAGATGGTAGCACGGGATATTTTCAACCGGTTTGGATGGCGGTCATGTAATAGGATAGGCAATTAGTTTTCCTATCTTGCTCTTGCTAGCCGTTTGTGTCTTTATTTTTATTCTTTAGCTCTTTGTGAGCATTTTTTATACTTTGTTGAGACTTTAAGACTATCGTCGAACTGATTTGCTTGATAATAAAGGTGGCCGTATGCATCGTTTTAATGCAGAGACCGGATCCTCTTTTTGAAAAAAAATACAAAACTCCATCGATGGAATCCAGGTGGGTGCGTATACACGTACGGAAGCGACAAGGAAACAAGTTATGCATGGTGCCGGTCAATACCCACTACGCAGCCTAGTCGAAAACGAGCTCTCATATACGTAAGTTTGATCCATACAGAGAAATGTTTGCCTAGCTAGATCTCAAGTTCTCAACCCTAGCTCCCTCCCTGCCTTCCTCGATCAACTGCTTCCACCTCCGATCCATCGCGCAACCCGGCCGGCAACCAGTCCAGGACCCCTCGCAAAAAAAAGGGCAACCAGTCCAGGAGAAGCGAAGCCCTAGTCCAGCTCGAGCGCCATGGCTGTCGGCAAGCGACCAGCTGCCGGCCACGGGACGGAACAAGAACCAGAAATCTCCTGCTGCAAGCGGAGGCGCGTCCGCATCGGCAGCACCGCGGCCTTCAAGTTCGAGGACACGCCCTGCCTCGGCGAGGGCAGCTTCGGCTCCGTCCTCAACCTCAAGGCGCGCCACCGCGTCACAGGCAAGACCGTCGCCATCAAGGTCCTCCGCTCCAACGGCGATCTTGCCGCCGCCAACAAAGAGATCCAGGACGAGGCCGGCTTCCTCGAGGCCTGCAGCCCCAACCCTTACGTCGTCGGCTCCCACGGACTCTTCCGCGACCCTGAGACCTACAAGCTCTGCCTCGCCATGGACTACGTCGGCCCCAACCTCCACGCTTTCCTGTCCGAGAGGCCGCCGCTGCCGGAGGCCATAGTGAAAGGCTACATGTGGCAGCTCCTCACCGGCGCCAACAAGATGCACGGCAAGGACCGCATCGTCCACCGAGATATCAAGCCGCAAAACATCCTGGTCGGGGAAGGAGGGAAGATCCTCAGGGCTCAGGTTGTGCGACCTCGGGCTGGCCATGTCCTTGAAGACCGCCAGGAAGCCTTACGAGTTTGCCGGCACCATGCCCTACATGGCCCCCGAGATGCTCCTGGGGAAGCCGGACTACGACGCGGGCGTCGACGTGTGGTCGCTAGGATGCGTCATGGCCGAGATGCTGACCGGCGAGATGCTGTTCAAGGCCGACAAAAAGGACGACAGGACCGCCCAGCTCTCGGCTATCTTCCGCGTCCTCGGCTTCCCGGACGAGACGACTTGGCCGGAGTTCTTCGCGGCCGAGGTGCCGCGAGTATTCTCCTACGGGCAGGCGCAGCAGCACAACACGCTGGGAAACCACTTCCCCCGGGAGACCTTGTCCCAGGACGGCTTCCAAGTCTTGAAAGGGCTTCTCGAGTGCAACCCAGCTAGGCGGCTGACGACGGCCGCCGTGCTCCAGCTCCCGTGGTTCGCGCCCAAGCTCCCCACCCCCACCGACGACGTGTCAAACTCATTGCCGCCAGTAAGGAACGTTCTGCGGATCAAGATCGTCCCGGCGGGGACACTCAAGAAGAAGAACGTGCTGCGGTTCAAGTTCACTCCGCCGGCAGCACCCAAAAAGAAGAACCTGCGGCGGATCAAGGTCATCCCACCGGCGACGCCAGGAACGAAGGAGAACCTGCTGCAGCGGATCAAGGTCATCCCACCGGCGACACCACAGATGAAGAACGTGCTCAGAATACCACTAGCGATGTGGAACAAGGCCATGTAGTGTAGGCGTAGCTAGCTAGATGCTTGCTAGCATATGTGCTTCACGGTGCAAATCGTAGCATGAAGAACTCCACGTACGGTGGTGGTTTTGTCTTTCTGCTGACTTTTTGAAACCTTGTACTGTTAATTTGGAAAGGGCTTGTCATCGCCGCCCTTGTCCATCTAGCTATATGTAATTGCTTGGAGATGAGATGTCCCTCGAACTGAGCACGTTGTAAATCAGTCATGTTTAATATGTATCATCACCATTGCCCTTCTATATATGTTCTTTTGTTAATCTAGAAGAGTGGCCCTCGCAAATGCATGGAATGTGCCGAGTATTTATTTTTATACCATTTAGATATTTTTAGTCCCATTTACCATCTTCACAATTGTAAAACAGTATAACGCAGCGAGTTACGAGGCTCCACAGCGCCCTGCCGTCGCTGGCCGTCGGATGCTTCCATCGTACGTCCCCTGTGCATCTTCGTTTTTCAGTTGGGCCGCTGCTCCGCAGAACTATTCAGGCTTGTTGCGGTTGATCGGGCCTGGGCGGGTGCACTGGCCCATTACATGATTCAGTTTGCCTATGCCCGCATTTCCTCTTTGCTTGTCGTCCGCCTCCGCCGCCGACACCACCACCGTTCTCCTCTCCTTCGCCAACCCGAGATGAAAAAAAAGACACGAAATAAAATTCCCACCATGACGTCTCCTCTACCATCCCCGTGACCGGCGGGCAGCAAAGACGGAGAAAGGCAACGAGAGATAGATCCACCTGGCCGAGGAGGTGTGGCTGACCGTCAGGGCACACCAGTGACCTCTCCATGGCCATTGAGTTGGAGGAAGACACTGTACTTTGTTCTGGTTGTGCGCCCTGTGGACCAAATCCGATGCAAGATGTCATAGCCAGTGCTGGTGGCAGTGACACTAGCATTGGTGCGACGGGGCGGAGATAGTGTGGACTGGGTTCTCGCCGACCACAAATGGTGCTTTGCATAGATGGAGTTATGCGGAGCCCGTGTGGATCTGCCGCGTCCGGAGCTTTTCCCACGAACTTCCGCCTCATCATTCTCACCTCAGGAGGACGTTGCACTCGTCAGCGGTGAGGCACCATGCTGGATCTGTTGCTGAGCTCATTTTGTTGGTTTTCCTGAACTTGGTTTAGGAATTTAATTCAGAATGTCCGCTCTGGCTGATGAACAACCACACGACAGATCAGTTGGCAAGCGGCGTGAAGGAAGGGAACCATATGGGAAACCTGAGCAGCTAACAGTCGGATTAAATTATATAATTGTAAGTTATATCTATCATCTCACTATTCAAGCAAATTCATATGAACACAATTATTCGAGTTGAGGCGTTGTTCCTGCACAATCAGGTGTGTTTGCTATTGAGGGTTGAAATCTTGCCTTGTGCACTTTCTTCCAAGACCCTTTAACTGAAGTGAGGATTTAATTTTGCGCTAAATGCATACCCAAAGGACCATTACTTTCAACGTTGAGCAAGTAGCTAGAAACGATTACACTACAATATTTGTTCTCTTTCGGTGGCATGTGATACTGGTTATGAACTGGCAGAAACTCAATCTTCTACAAAGGTCAGGATAAAACAAGCAATTAACTATTGTTCTGTAGGTATATTGAGAAAATAATTATTTTTACAAAGTTGTAGTCACAAAATCATGTTAGGAAAATGACCTTTGGTTAGTAGACTCACTGCAGCAGTTCCCATGGATCTATATCACGAGAATGGACACTTGAGAGACGCATATGACAGAGCCATATGCCTTACTAACGAATTTGATAGGGTAACCGATTACGAAGAACCATGCCTTCCACAAGTCTGTCCTGCCAGCTCTGGTTGCGTGGCACATCTGAAAAGAGCGAAATTAAAGGATTTTGATAACACAACTTTGGATATTGCTGACCTTGTTAGTTTGATTAGAGATGACTTCCTGACTGTAGGTCATGCTTTTTGAGAGTAGACTTGTCTCTCTCTTATTTTCTCTGAATTCAGTTTGTATAGTATTTCCCTTATATTTAATGAAAAGCAGAGCTCCTGCTGTTAACCGTCAAAAAGAAATACGCTTTGATGTTGTGCTATTAGCATTCAGTTTCTCATAATATTTAATATTAGTACTTTCTGCTTATGACTGTTCTGATTTGCACCTTAAATCACTAGGAATTAGTGTCAGCTTTTTCAGATGATTTTGGTTGATTCAAATTAACAGCTATGGCTTATGGCACACAGGAAACTTCGGTTAAGTTGCCACAACCTAGCCGTCTACTTGTTGGTTATCAATTGTTCTACATTCTCAGTCTTTCTTTCTCAACTGAACTTCATTTTTAGTTGTTCTTTTGCAAAGACGGACGGGCGCGGCAACGCGCGCCTTCATATTCTAGTTGTATATAATACATGACATTTTGGACAGTGATACATTTTTATAGGTGTATCTCTGACCTTTATTTTCCTTACAAAATATATCATTATATTGTTAATATTACCAAAAAGACTAAGAAATATTTTTCTGTAAATTCTAATGACATCATTCCTTATTTTTTTTCTTAATAAGCTACTCCCTTCGTCCCATAATATAAGAATATTTTTCAAATTGTATTATTCGGTCAAGCGCGAGGACTAACAAAAACTTCAATAGAGAGGGGTTCATGCATAGTGCAAAAAAGGAATAAAAAGTGCGACAACGAACAACACTCCCGCTAGAAGTGTAGTTTATCCCCAGCCGTACTTGTTAACTTTTCTTCCCTATCCCTTTTCTTGAACTCGAACCTGGATTGTTGTTGGATGTTGTTGATGCTTGGTGCTATTGCTTTATACTTCGTAGAAGTGTAGTTTACCAAGGTCAAGGACAAATATATAGAGTCCAAGCATATCTTCACACACAAAGGATATTCATGAGCAATAAAAGATTTTTTATCTCTATAGAAAAAGTCAGTGCTCTATTTAGGCAAATGCTTCATTGTTACAATTATTATCTTTCCATTGGGCGAAAATTGATCAGTTTTACATGAATATTATCAAGAAGGAGGACTTTGCTATTTGGCCAATTTTAGTATGACCCAAGAGGTTATTTATAAATACGATAAGTGCATGCAATCAAGTTTTGTTTTACTTAGTAAATGAATTGGCAATGGCTACTGTTTCAACTTCATTGAAAGAAACAAATATTTCAGTAAGGTGTAATGAGAAAAGTATGTGAATTCCTACAAAGAATTATCGTAGAAACCTTTTTTCCCAGTGATGATAACAAATCAGCAGTCCATAGTTTTAAACTGATATAGTTTTGAGGTACATATCCGCAGCCATGTTCAATTTGTTTTGCATATAATACTTCAGAATAACATACGAGATTGAAAAAAAATAGAGAAAAATAAGGACTCATATATTAAATAAGGGAAACACAAAGGTAATTCTTGGAAGTCACGGATGGCATACCATGGAGAAAAACCGGATAAATATAGGAAAGTAACAACCACCAGACTATGCATATTCAAGGCTAACTAGGAAGGACGATAGTTTTGCAACATGCAATCTAGTGAACTTAAGGATTCAAAAATAAGTTACTCCAAAGCAGAAAAACATGCGCACAACAGTTCTTGCCTTTTTGCCGTAAGATTGTTTAACATGATTTCAACTGTACATAATTTCTTGGCGTCTCAAACTTCCTTTAAAATTAGCAAACATGTGCCAATATACCAATGTACAGAGAAAATACCCTCTGAGCCATAACTAAATCAGATGTGCAAAAGATGAATCAAGGACATTCACCTCGCAAAAAAAGAAGAGTATATTCGAAGTTTCAAATTAAAACAGTCATAAATAGAAAATTACTCTTCTGGTCCATGAGTTAAATATTATCATTAAACTTTAATCATCATTATGTTCTGGAGTGTTTGTAGCCACAAAACTAATCAGGAATTAAGAACTTCTTTAAATCAAGCATAGTTTTTTTGTAATACCAGACCTACATCATGTAGAGACAGAATGGACACACCAGGCGCTAGAGATCCAAGCCATTATGACACCTATTGGAGAGCTCATTTCTATATGGCAGTAGATCTTGACACAAGGTTGGTAAGCAACTAGGTTGAGAGACTGGAGTCCTATTGAGGATGAAAATCCGTCGAAGGAGAGTGAATTTGGGAGGCAGAGGCACGAGTGAATTGGATTGCATGGCCGTGTGCACTGTACATGAGCTTAATGGCATGCCTACACATGTCGTTAAAGTAGGGAAGTTAGAAAAATGGAGAGGCCCATTTTGGTGTATATGGGCTGCTGGTCAATTCAGTTCATGCATGATGAAAACGGTTGACATATCTGAACACAAACAATTAGTGACACTACTAGGAAAATGCTTATACATAGAAGTTTAATAGTAGCGTTTGTTTGTGCCCCCATACTACTGGTAATTACCAGTAACGCTGGGCACAAAGAACACTACTAGTATAGATTAGCAGCAGCCCTTGTTTCCCTTGGGCACGCTACTAGTAAATATCTCCGACCGTTGCCCCACGGACAGGTCATACTACTAGCGCGGGTTTGCTAGGACGCGCTAGCACTAGAAACATAGTCGTAGCGCGGGTCGCCACATGCGCTACAACTAACCCGGCCCAATGAGACAAGCAACCCAGCCCAGCGAACAACCTCTCTCATTTTCCTTCTCTTCCGCCCGCGAACCCTCGCCGCCGCTGATAACCCACAAGTATAGGAGATCGCAACAGTTTTCGAGGATAGAGTATTCAACCCAAATTTATTGATTCGACACAAGGGGAGCCAAAGAATATTCTCACGTATTAGCAACTGAGTTGTCAAGTCAGCCACACCTGGATAACTTAATATCTACAGCAAAGTGTTTAGCAGCAAAGTGATATGATAGTAGTGGTAACGGTAATAAAGGTAACGGTAGCAAAAGTAATATTTTTGGTATTTTGTAGTGATTGTAACAGTAGCAACGGAAAAGTAAATAAGCCGAAAACAATATGTGGAAAGCTTGTAGGCATTGGATCGGTGATGGATAATTATGCCGGATGCGGTTCATCATGTAACAGTCAGAACATAGGGTGACACAGAACTAGCTCCAATTCATTAATGTAATGTAGGCATGTATTCCGAATATAGTCATACGTGCTTATAGAAAAGAACTTGCATGACATCTTTTGTCCTACCCTCCGTGTGGCAGCGGGTCCTAATGGAAACTAAGGGATATTAAGGCCTCCTTTTAATAGAGTACCGGAACAAAGCACTAGCACATAGTGAATACATGAACTCCTCAAACTATGGTCATCACCGAGTGGTCCCGATTCATCGCCACTTGAGGTTGCGGATCATAACACATAGTAGGTGACTATAGACTTGCAAGATAGGATCAAGAACACACATATATTCATGAAAACATAATAGGTTCAGATCTGAAATCATGGCAATCGGGCCCTAGTGACAAGCATTAAGCATAGCAAAGTCATAGCAACATCAATCTCAGAACATAGTGGATACTAGGGATCAAACCCTAACAGAACTAACTCGATTACATGATAGATCTCATCCAACCCATCACCGTCCAGCAAGCCTACGATGGAATTACTCACGCACGGCGGTGAGGATCATGAAATGGTGATGGAGGATGGTTGATGATGACGACGGCGACGAATCCCCCTCTCCGGAGCCCCGAACGGACTCCAGATCAGCCCTCCCGAGAGGTTTTAGGGCTTGGCGGCGGCTCCGTATCGTAAAACGCGATGATTTCTTCTCCTTGATTTTTCCCCCCGAAAGCAAATATATAGAGTGGAGTTCGCGTCGGAGGAGCTCCAGGGTGCCCACGAGGTAGGGGGCGTGCCCTAGGGGAGCAGGCGCGCCCCCACCCTCGTGGACAGGTGGTGGGCCCCCTGGCCTTCATCTTTGGCGAGGATTTTTTATTATTTCCAAATAGACGTTCCGTGGAGTTTTAGGTCATTCCGAGAACTTTTGTTTCTGCACACAAATAACACCATGGCAATTCTGCTGAAAATAGCGTCAATCCGGGTTAGTTCCATTCAAATCATGCAAGTTAGAGTCCAAAACAAGGGCAAAAGTGTTTGGAAAAGTAGATACGACGGAGACGTATCAACTCCCCCAAGCTTAAACCTTTGCTTGTCCTCAAGCAATTCAGTTGATAAACTGAAAGTGATAAACAAAAACTTTTACAAACGATGTTTGCTCTTGTTGTTGTAAATATGTAAAGCCAGCATTCAAGTTTTTAGCAAAGATTATGACTAACCACATTTGCAATAACTCTCAGGTCTCATGTTTACTCATATCAATGGCATAATCAACTAGCGAGCGATAATAATAAATCTCGGATGACAACACTTTCTCAAAACAATCATAATATGATATAACATGATGATATCTCGCTAGCCCTTTCTGAGACCGCAAAACATAAATGCAGAGCACTGTTAAAGATCAAGGACTGACTAGACATTGTAACTCATGGTAACAGAGATCCAGTCATAGTCATACCCAATATAAATTAATAGTAATGAATGCAAATGACAGCTGCGCTCTCCAGCTAGTGCTTTTTAATAAGAGGGTGATGACTCAACATAAAAGTAAATAGATAGGCCCTTCGCAGAGGGAAGCATGGATTTGTAGAGGTGCCAGAGCTCGATTTTGAAATAGAGATAAATAATATTTTGGGCGGCATACTTTCATTGTCAACATAACAACTAAGAGATGGCGATATCTTTCATGCTACACACATTATAGGCGGTTCCCAAACAGAATGATAAAGTTTATACTCCCCCTCCACCAACAAGCATCAATCCATGACTTGCTCGAAACAACGAAAGTGTCTCCAACTAGCAACAGTCCCAGGGGAGTTTTGTTTGCAATTATTTTGATTTAGTTTGCATAAAGCATGGGACTGGGCATCCCGGAGACCAGCCATTTTCTCATGAGTGAGGAGCGGAGTCCACTCCTCTTGAGAATAACCCGCCTAACATGGAAGATACGGACTGGTTGATACATGAGCTATTCGAGCATACAAAACAGAATGTTTATTTGAAGGTTTAGAGTTTGGCACATACAAATTTACTTGGAACGGCAGGTAAATACCGCATATAGGAAGGTATGGTGGACTCATATGGAATAACTTTGGGGTTTAAGGGATTGGATGCACAAGCAGTATTCCCTCTTAGTACAAGTGAAGGCTAGCAAAAGACCGAAAGCGACCAACTAGAGAGCGACAACAGTCATGAACATGCATTAAAATTAATAAACATTGGATGCAAGCATGAGTAGGATATAATCCACCATGAACATAAATATCATGAAGGCTATGTTGATATATTGCAACTACATGTGTGAACATATGCCAAGTCAAGTCACTTAAATCATTCAAAGGAGGATACCACACTACTAGGAAAATGCATGCTAGTGGCGCACCAGTTTTGCCTACTAATGGCGCACCACTGGTGCGCCACTAGCATCACCCCATTAGAATTAAATTCTAATGGCACGCCACCGGTGCGCCATTAGTATCTGGTGTTCTAATGGCGCACCAGGTAGTGCGCCATTAGTATGGCCCACAGTGCGCCATTAGAATGCCTCCCATGAGGCCATATGTACCCATGTGCTTTGGCATACTAATGGCGCACCAGTGTATGATGCGCCATTAGTGTGATTATCACAGTGCGCCATTAGTGTCTTGTGTGGTGCGCCACTAGTATGAATATTAGGGATTTTTTCTTTTACGATATTTTCACAAGGTTACAAAATATATTATTGGACAGAATTTAGACAACATCACACAGCAATAGCAGATTCATCGAATACAATAGAAGATTAGTCTCCGAATAAAATTCATCATATTAGTCTCCGAATTCAAAAGACCGAACAAAGATAGAACATTACAAGTCTCGAGACCGTGAGTAGCGAGTTTGTGTTTACATTACAAGTCGATATCGATCATCTAAACTACCATCACATAGAAGAGAGCTGCGGTCATCACGATGAGCATCATCGCGATGAAACTGGTCTTCATCCGGTTCCTCCAACGCTCCCTCCTCTCTCCCGCTAGATAGCGGGCGTATCTAGATTCCGCCTCCGCCCTAGTGGTGTACCCTTTGTAACTGTTACCGCTGAAACGGTGAACCTGTCTTCGACACTCGTCCCAGTCGTCGTAGACTCCGGGAACCTTACCCTTGTACACGACATACGACGGCATTTCTATGCACAAGCCAAACAACAGACGATACATGAGCAATATATAAGTATGCAACAAAAGGATCGGAAGAGAAAAGCAAGACATTAATAGCATCGATTACATCTAAGTTGAATGATTGTCCAACCCACAGAGACATACAAGTTCATTAAAGTTTAATTACAACATGAGCCAATCAATGTTTCAGAACTACACATAGCATCACTACTGTCGACTCGACTCATGGGACCGAAGCGTGGATGAAGCCGCCGTCTGTCGTGATGGTCATGAAATCACATGCGTTATCAGCCTGCATTTGTAGCGTTGTGTCTATCTCACTGTTGGACGGTTGATGTCTGAGGTAGAACTGCCCCGAGGTACGAAGGACATCTTGATGGATAATTTCCGCAAACTCGATCGATGCGAAGTATTCTTGTCTGATGTCCGCGTCCTGGATTGCCGACAAGCTCGCGGCCCAATCTTTGAGATTATCTGGTAGCAGAAGGTGATGATGGTCCCGTACGATCGCACGCATGTGATGGAGGGCATAGTAGGCATCCTTCTGACTGCCAGGCGGCTGCTTGACGCAGGAGAACTTTGTATTATGGGAAAACACGTGTGCGTCGTACTGCCTACGAGCTGGCTTGGCGAAGGTGCCTCCAGATTTGGCGTAGCCAGGGAGAACATCATCAAGAACTTTCTTGATATTTGTGTGGTCTATCTTGGAGTCACGGTCTGGGTCGAAATACGTGGCCATGGAATATTTCGGGCTTAAGAGAATGAGTGTGCAATGTGTGTCACTGCACAGAACATGGAATGTTAGAAAAAAAAAGAACGATCGAAATATAAGAAATCATATGTTACGGGGCGGTGAGGGGATGACTTACTCGGGAAAGTAAGGCACGAGAAAGTTATCCTTATCTGAGTTTGCCAGAATGACGCCATCGAGGTAAAACTTCGCGACTTGCGGTCCCCGCTGCCCAAGATCTTGGCATGCATGTAGAAGGGTCGACTATCATGATGTCCAGGGTCTTGTCTCTAATGATCCGCATCTCCATACTCAGCGAAAACAGCCGAACGAAGGTGTAGTGCAGCGGATGAAGATTAAACATAGCAAAGATGTCATCAAACCGCAGGACGATTGTACCCCCGACGGCGCCATCCACAAAGCCCTTGCCCTCTGGCACCTTGGCCACGAAAACCGGGTATGCCACATCATTCACTCTGAGACGCCGCTTCTCCAAAGAAAGAACACTATCATGCAGACTCCGCATAGCACCGGTTGCACCATTGAGCATATTTGTCGGTAGCATCGCCCTACCCGCCACATGCACCCTCCTCGAGATATCCTTAGGTGAAGGTGGCCCGTCACGAGCACGGATCGCATTTCGGTGCCCGCTGGCTCGCACCCTTGTTACTCTTTCTTTTCCGTCCCTTCTTGATCTTCTCGTTGTAATGGGACCGAGTTCTGCTCACGCACCGCCTTCTTGAGTGTGTTGGGGCTGATAATATTTGGCACCTCGGCTATCTGAGGCTCGGTGAAGTCGGCAGCTGGAGGCGTCTCCTGAGAACTGAACGCCAGACGACGCATGTTGCAACTGGGTTTCTCCGCCGTATCAGCTAGGCCGCGGTCGTCTTGGTTGGGTTCTTGAGAAAGAGGCCCGTAGAATTCGTCATCGTACCCATGTTCGGCAAAGTACTTATCGACGTTGCTAAATGTATGGCCGTCGTCGTCCAGATCCTGTGCCATATGCATGTTCGAATCCTGTGCCATAGGGATGTCCGGCATGTCCGGTAGCGTTATGCGGTCTTGCCATGGCTTGGCGCCCGCACGACCCAGGGGTGTTGTCTTTGGGGTGGTGTCCCCGCCCCCAAACGAAATCGGCTCTTCTACCAAAGCAGGGGCCAGCTTAGGCGCGCCGAGGGTCATCGATCATCTTCGCTGCCCCGCGGTCAAATCGAGGTAACAACTCGTCGCAGCCTGGCAGCACCCGAACCAGTTGAACCCTATACACGGTGGGTGGCATCGGTTTACTGTGGAACACGGGGTTGCCCGGTTGAATGATTTTGCCATTGGCGACATCGACCAACTCGTCGTTCACGAAGTGCAGGAGAGTGCACGAAACGTCGGCAGCGCCCTGCGAAAACATGTAGGGCGGCAGGGATGCCCAGTCAAAGGCAAAAGGAGATGAAGTCCTCGGCCCAGAGGCTTAATTAGTTACCGTGATGATGGCGTTGAGCTCGGCTAATGTCAAGGCACCGCCAACGGCGGGCGTGCAACTGACGGAGGGGCCGCTTGCTGGCGAGGTGCCGGCCGGCGTACACCCGGGTGCATTAAGCTCCAATGTCGGTCGTGCCGGCGCCGGAGACACCAATACCGCCGCCGCCGGAGACACCAATGGCGCCGCCGCTGTCTGCGATTCTTGGCCGTGAAGCTGGGAATCGGGCGGCCTCTGGGCACCCGCAATCCACGCCGTCGACCCATGAATCAAGGTAGGCATAATGCCGGTGAGCGTCGATCCCAGCTTGTTCGTGCACTTGCTCTTGGACAATCTCCGAATCCGCGCCACTTGTGCCTTGAGTTCTTGAACCTCGCATGACCGGCTTTCCAAGCTGGTCTTTTTCTCCTTTCGCCCACCAAATGCAGATAGTATGACGACCATTTTGTGGACAAGCCTTTGCCGCCACACGACCCGGTGACGACGGCTTCATCGAGCTTATCCTTGTTTTTCATTACGCTCAACGCCTCTATTTAGAGTGTTGTCCCAAGCATGGGTGCTCTGACGACCCCACGCCATCGCTTTCAGTCTCCTTCCCTGAACAAGCTCTGCGCCCTGGTCTTCGATCCGTGGTAAGCTCCTTTGTTATCGGGTCCTCCTTGTACCGGCCCGACATAGTTCCTGGTCCGCTTGTCACCGCTTGTATTTCTCGGCGGGCGGTAGGTCTTGCTCGGCACGCTCCGCGTCCTCCTTGTCCCATATAGGCTCCGCCACTCAGAACCGCCGGGACCGAGTTTGTGTTCCCCTAAGTTCAACTCCCGCATTTATTTCCCCCACTGACTTGATTCGGAGGTTGCACTACTCTCGCACTTGATCTTGAACTCCTTGTAGTCCTCTTCACTGATCGAAGGATTTTTCGCCTTGATCTTCTCATAACTATCTCCTTTCTCAATCATTCTCTTCACCGCACTTCTCCAAGTAGACAGGGCCGTGCTCATCCTCGTGAGGGCGGCACTGTTCACTTTATTCCCTGAGAGGCGTGTGTTTTCAAAATCAGCGGGGAACTTTTATCGTTCGTGCAGCTTCGTGAAGAGGAGGTTGCAAATTCCTCGGTCCTTATGCCTAAGGTTCTCGGTGTTGATCGAGACGGTGCTCGGAGAATGCACCCGAGCTGAACCGAGTACCCCTTGACTATATGTTTGGGCTCCGTTGGATTCCGTCGGAGTCCACTTGAGTAAATTCCTCCTTGGACGGTGCGGAGCGCGTTGCGCCCGGTCCTTCCGCTGCTTCTTCGGTTGGCTGCCATCCGTGCGGCGCCGCCATCATCAGTGGTGGCATCCTCGGCGGCACCATCAGTGGTGGCATCCTCGGCGGCACCATCAGTGGTGTCATCCCCGGCGCCACTAGGGGTTGTGTAGTCAGGATCGGTGTCTTCCGCGGCGTCCTCATTGCGGTGAGGTTGTTCCTCCATCTCCTGGGACAGCTCCCAGAATTGCTTGCCACCCGAACCGCCGGCCTCATCGTTGTGGGCCATGTTTCGCTCTAAATAGGAAAAATGTTTGGTCAAAAAGTTAGTTGTTGTCAAGGAACAAGATCATGGCCTCATCATTTAGGGTTTGTCGACACCGAGGCATCCTAAAAGCTAAGCTTTTATTATTTAGGGTTTGTCGACGCTGAGGCATCCTAAAAGCTAAATGCTAAGTTAAGTTTTCATCATTTAGGGTTTATCGATGCCGAGGCACCCTATGTTGGGCCTAATCACTTGGCACTAATCACTTGGCTCTATTGTCACCTATGGTTTAATGCAGCAAGAATAAAGGGGCAGTTGATCCTACTGAACTAAGTACTAAGATACCCCGGCCCATGCATTAGTAGCAAGTACCCCATATGTCCGATTTATAGCAAAGTCATGCTAAAATTCACGGAAAATTTCAGCATGACCTTTGCTGAAAATAGGACATATGGAGTACCCGAATTTGCCGGAACGGAAGTTAATCGACATTCCGGTAAACTCAAGGGCCTCTCGGGGTACCTGCAAATTCATCACGACACAATGGTCGGAGAAAAAACCCAGCAAACTAGCAAAGTTACTGACGTGTTTACAGAAATTGTTTTCTCTAAAAGATGATCATCATCTTTGCAAGTCTTTCTCAATGTGATCACAAGTAATTCAGAGGCATCACAATAAAGCAACACCCTGCACTAGCCTAAAAACAAGTGAAGTTTCACCCATATAAGAACAACTTTATAAAATCAGAGAAGTTGCTTAATTTTTTGTATCCTTCATACACACTGGAGTGCAATGCTTTATAATATTCCATCATCATTACAGAAATCCAAGACCATGTGTTCCATCATCGTCATCATTACAGAAATCCAAGAAACTAAGTGCTTTTTAATAGTTTTCAGTTTGGATGTAATCGAAAACTACAGTTTGGACAGAATTCCTAACACTTTGGTGTTCTAGTTACAAAACAAAACAGACATAATTCTAGATGCCATAACTGAATTTTTTGACAGTAGCTCAAGTTTTTGACAGTAGCTCCTAACAGTAGCTCCTAACTGAATTTTCTACTTAAAGGGAAGGCCGACTTAAGTGGCAAGATGATACAATTTATGAATATAACAATATATGCATCTTAATATAACACCATCTCCTAACAGAAGTATCCCAGGTTTCCATCTTAATACCACAAAGAATACCATAAAAAAATCCAGGATCATTTTTTCTAGAGAAAAGCATCATTATAAGGGGAGTTTCTTACTCTACCAGATCTACTAGGGGGCAAAGTAGAACTGAAAAACATTTCTGACTTCTAGTACAAGGTCTAGAAGAGGAGGTAAATACAGTAGACATGTAATTGCAGTGTATTAACAAAGATAATTTCAATAGATTTATAGTGCAAATTTATAGTAGAATTACAACTACAGCAGTGAGCGTAACCATACTCCAAATGTAGTAGAAGATACCTTCTGTCCATTGTCAATCTAAAGGGCTGCAACTTGGGCTTTGAAATGAAGATAAGTGGCCGCTTAACTCCTTTGTCAAAAAAATTCAGTTAACACACTGTCAAAAAAATTCAGTGAATGGATGGCAATACATCATACACTCACGTTGCTACATTATTCATCAACTTGTATCATTAAGAAATACTACTCCAGTATAGTTTTTGGTGTAACTAGGTTTTGCCTCACTGTTGTATTCTTCTTTTTGTTAGCTATCTCAAAAGACTGGAATGAACCGTTAGCTATCTCGTAAGACAAAAACAAAAATTCAGTGTGTTAACCATATGGCCAAAATATTGTCCCTAGACATCTCCTGGTCCTACCCAAGATAAACCCTAGTTACAAAAAGCGCAGTCACGAAAATTCAGTTAACACAATCGCTAATACATTCAGTTTGAATTATTTCTCATGGTGATCCTCAACAAATTCTTATGACAGAACTACCAACTTTGCTGAACTAATCGACCACTATAACCTGTTCATCATTCAGCCATAGTTTGTTGTTGCTGCTACAATTTCAGCAAGCAACATGCCTAAATCCAAAGTGCTTGTTTGACTTTAATGAATTACCAACACATGGCACACAACACATTTATATTTTTTCAGGTCACACAACACATGCACGAGGAGGAAGATTGAATTTTCTCTGAAGCATCATCAGTACACTTCAACATGTGCTAGCAGCAACAATGGTCAATATTCATTCTTATTTATGGTCAATATTTATAACCTATCAACAAATGGCAAGAATATTGAGTAATCTACTGCAGTTTGATCTACTATAGATAATCTATTGCAATTTGAATCGTGAACCCTAACTTTTGGAGCATGTGATTTCTGTCTTGAAATTCCTTTTGGAGCATCGGTTGGAAGGAATGGGGAATGGTGGAGAGAGGGAGGAAGGAGTAAGGAGGAGAGGTACCTGGTCGCCGGAGGGGTCAGGGTCGGGGTCGCGGTCCGAGCTCATCCGGGTCCTCGCTCGCCGCGGTCGAAGGAGAGTAGGGGCCGGTGGCGGAGGACGGCAGGGGCAGGCGGGGTGGGCGCGGCTGGCCTTCGCCACGGGCCGCAGGGGCCGGAGGAGGCCCTCGCCGTCGGAGGGAAGAGGAGAGGAGAGGAGCGGGCGGCTTCGGCCGATCCTGCTCGGGGCGCGGGCGGCGGGGCGGCGGCGTCGGGGCAGCGCAAGACCACAGCGGCGGCGGCGTCGCCGACGGCGTGCAGGCGCGGCGAACGGAGGGAGCGGAGCAAGGGGGCGGCGGCGTACGGTTGGGTCGAGTGGATCTGGCAAGGGAGGGAGGCAACAGTGCGAGCGGAACAGGTGAACTGGGGGAGGGATCTAATGGCGCACCGCACCCCTAGTGCGCCATAAGTACAACCATTCTAATGGCGCACCCCGCCCCGGTGCGCCATTAGAATTTACTCGCCCGACCGGGTCAGGTTATATTCACATAACCCCCACTCCATCGTAACAAGCCCACTAGCTCGACCGGTCAAGACGCATCACACACACCAGAGGTCTGGGTTTGATTCCTGTGCTTCCCATTTTTGTATTTATGCATTTAAAATGTTGTTTGATATTTATTTGTGTTTAAATATGTTCAAACTTGTTTAAATCATAACAGTAATATTTTTTATAAAAATAGTAATAATTTTTAAAAAAATATCATCAAATTTGTTATTTGAAAATATAATCAAATTTGTTTTTTAGCAATTTTAGTTCCATTCATTTGTGACGGTGGAGCGGGCCAGGGAGGGTGCGGGTGGTCATCGGTGGCTGTGGAGTGGGGGAGGGTGCGGGCCGGGGGTCGACGGCGGCGGCCGGTGGAGCGGGGGAGGGCGCGGTGGGACATCGGTGACGGTGGAGTGGGGGAGGTGCGGGTGGTCGCCAACGGCGGTGGAGTGGGGAGGGTGCGGGAGGGGAGGGGTGGCGGCGGCCGGCGGAGCGGGAGGGTGCGGTGGGACGCCGGGCGACGGTGGAGTGGGGAGGTGCGGGTGGTGGTCGGCAGCGGTGGAGTGGGGAGGGTGCGGGCAGGGGTGGCGGCGTGGAGCTGGAGGAGGTGCGGTGGGACGTCGGCGGCGGTGGAGTGGGGAGGGTGCGGGGTCGACCCTAGTTACTAATGGCGCACTTACAGTGCGCCATTAGAAGTTTTGCAAAAAATAATAAAAGTATATATTCTAATGGCGCACGGTGTGGCCAGTGCGCCATTACTAGTTAGCACTAGTAATGGCGCACTGTGCTACGGTGCGCCATTAGAATGTTTGGAAAATTTTGAAAAATTGTTTCTAGTGGCGCACCATGTTCCTGGTGCGCCATTAGTGTCTTCCACACTAATGACGTACCAAAACATGGTGCGTCATTAGTATATACTAATGGCGCACCACCTGACAGGTGCGCCATTAGTGTCCATCCCATCTATAGCCCTTTTCCTAGTAGTGCCACTCCATCATACCACATCACAACCATTTTAATAGCATGTTGGCACGCAAGGTAATCCATTATAACTCATAGCTAATCAAGCATGGCATAAGCAACTATGATCTCTAATTTTCATTGTAAATATGTTTATTCATAATAAGCTGAATCAAGAACGATGAACTCGTCGTATTTACAAAAACAAGAGAGGTCGAGTTCATACCAGGTTTTCTCATCTCAGTCAGTCCATCATATATCGTCATAATTGCCTTTCACTTGCACGACTGAACGATGTGAATAATAATAAGAGTGCACGTGCATTGGACTAAGCTGGAATGGAGAAGACAAGGCAATATGGGCTCTTGGTTAAATTAACATTAATGCATATAAGAGCCACTTCAACAATTTAATCATGGTCTTCTCCTACGACCCCAAAGAAAAGAAAAGAAATAAAAACTATGTACACGGAAAAGCTCCCAACAAGCAAAAGAAGAACGGGAAATATTTTTTTGGGTTTTCTTTTAATTATTACTACTACAACAAGAAAGTAAACTAACTAAAAGTTACTATTAATTTTTTTGGTTTTTCTTAAGGTTTAACAAACACACAAGAAGAAAGCAAGAAAAAAAAGATAAACTAACATGGATACTACAATGAAAAAGTATGAGCACCGACATCTAGCAATGAGTGTGTAAACATAAATGTAATGTCGGTGAGAAATACGTACTCCCCCAAGCTTAGGCTTTTGGCCTAAGTTGGTTCATTGCCAAGGATGGCGTGGCGGATATCCATAGGTGTAGCTGGGATCATACTGAGATGAAGAGGACTCTAGCCGCCACTGCCTGGCAGTCATCTCCGGATCCCAAAAGTAATCAGACTGTCGTGGAGGCTCAAATTATGGTTCCGGCTTCGGGGCTGGTGTAGGGTTCCGGTAGGCTTGAATGGCCGCCCATGGAACGAGAAACGGACCTTCAGATAAATTAAACAAGGAAGGAGCAGGCAAGGTGATAGTCTCAGGGTGATGTTTATGAAAGAACAATTTGTATTTAAGCTCCCCTTTCCTATTCTTAACAATAAAATCATGCGCTAGCATACTCTTATAATCTAAATAAGCACTAGGCAGCAATTTTTCTTCTTTCTCATAGAGCCTAATAGGTATGTTAAAATGTGCAGCTAGGCGTGAAGCATAAATGCCTCCAAAGACGGGGCCCTTAGTACGGTTCAGACTTAACCGTTTAGCAACGATACCGCCCATACTAACAGTGTTATCACGGAATAAACCATGAAACAAAATAAAAATATCAGGAACACTAAGGTTTCTGTCGTGGAATTGTCACGGCAGACGTCCTCGTGAAAGGACTTAGTCGTAGAGCCATCGTACGGGTCAACTCAGAGGGGTTAAAGCGGACACAAAGACACGGGAGTTATACTAGTTCGGCCCCTTCGATGAAGGTAAAGCCTACGTCTAGTTGTGATGGGATTGATGTGATTTCGGTAGTAGGGAGCAATAACCGCCTAAGCCTCGAATTGTTCTGTCTTTAAACCGCCGCCGGTCGCCCCTTATATACACGGGTTGACGCCTTGACCGCCTCTGAAGTCCCGATCCGCTCATACCAGCCTCCGCTCGGTCTCTTCTTTCTTATCTTACAAAGACAAGTTTACATGACTAAGGCGGTTTACACTTATGGATCCTAGCCCGCCTCTGGGCTCGGGCCTCGTGCCTTCGTGGGCCCGATCATGGATTTAGGGTAACCCGGCCCCTTCAGGCGGTTTACATCCAAAGAGTTATATCCCCAACATTAGGCCCAGATTGACTTGAACCGGTTCATGTTAATCTTCAACATCTTCGTGAAACTCTGAATCCCCTTCATATTTCGTAAACCGCCGTGCGCTTGAACCGCCATGACGTCATCTTCCAACCACAGCAATAGGGCGCCTTGACGTCATCTTTAATAAAGAAATCCGAACAGTAAGATTCCCTTCATTTAATACCATCCCGGAAATCGAGGCGACCGCTGCGCCGTCCGCCACTTTTGGCTCCTCGATTCTCGCGCTTGTTAATTATTCCGTCTCCTTATAAATAGACCGGCAGGCCCTTTCTCTTCTTCTTCTGCGCTTCTTCTTCCTCGCGACGCCCCAGCTCCGAAGCTCCGCCGTCGCCTTCGACCTTCGAGCGCCGCGTCAGTGCCAGGCCGCTGCATCAACCTGATCGTTCCAGAGGCTCTCGGCGCTCATCCGCGTTTTTGCGATCGTAAGGTCCTCTTTACGCCCTGGATCCGCATCTCAAGGTCATGTTCATCTCGTAGTTCATAGGTGTTCGCCTTAATTTCCTCATACCTGCCCTGCCATGGCCGTCACGATTCAACCGCACTATACGCCCCAGGCGGCGATCGCTCCGCCATCGCTTTAACTCTTTATGCATCTTTCTTTTGTTCGCACCTCCGGTTTAGAACGCACGAACCTTCCTGCCCTTTATGAGGCTTGCATAGGTCGCAGAAGTTTTTCTTCAATCTTCGGTAGATCCAAATTTCCTCCATTCGAATGTGAAAACTGTTTCGCCCATACTTAGTAGATTTCCCGCTTCGCTTCTTTGGGCGGTTTGACTTTTGATAGCCAATCCGCTACTCCATTAGTCCTCGCTAAACCGAATTGAAACTGGCTGCCGAATCGCCGTTTAACATTGTATAATGTCTCGAACCATTTAACGGTGAATCGCTTTTCCTTTCCTTTCGCAGCTTTAGTCTTCCGGAAAGGCCAAACAATTCTCGCCTTGCAATTGGGTCCGGTCTAAGATCACCGAGACGCAACTCAACGGATACGTCACCACCGGGCGCTTTAGCTTCTAAAAGCGTCCTCCATCGGGCGGGTTCCGGATGACGAATGCCCTCCCAATCCGCAAGAAGGAGATGTAATCGTGTTTGTGCAGCACTTAGACCGGGGATTCTGCCCGCCCGGATCAAAATTCTTCCGGGATGTCCTTGCAAGTTTTCAACTCCATCCACAGGATATTGGTCCGAACTCCGTATCAAATATATGCAATTTCCAAGTTTTCTGTGAAGTCTATGTTTAAGAAGAACCATCTGTGGAGCTGTTCCGGGATTTCTTTCACTTGAACCGCCGTACAGAATTTTCGGATGGTCCTAACACGGAGCTGGGCGGCGTTTCAATCCAGAAAAGGAAGGAAGTAGACTTTCCTCACGCCAAACACCATAGCCATCCGAAAGATTGGAACCAAACCTGGTTCTACTTTTAACACCGCTTCCCGGCAACGAGAATCCCTTGCCGGGTTACCGTCCTCACCGGCTTAGCAACCATCATCCGTTGCCTTTACGTTTGACCGCCGCGGAACGGAAGAATTATGCGCCTCAAATCATTAAACTCCGGGCTCTAATGGCCAATGGACTAATCAAGCGTGGACCTTGTGCGATCTTTGGGTTTCTTGGGGCATCTTGCCATTAAGCCGCCGCCCGGATTGATGCTGCGAATACACCGCAGCCTCCAAGACCCTCAAAGACGTCACGAGCTACCAATAATCGAGCTTGAAGTCACAGAGGCGATAAAGAGGCTGCTTGATGAACCGATCTCTGTCTGACCAAACCGGGTTGGCTCCGCTTCATGTTGCCAACAAACCGCCAAATGTAGGCTCTACTCACCGCTTTTCGCCATTAATGCCTTGTTGATATATATATGTTAATCCTTGTTACTTCTCGTGCTAACAGCTCCTTCTGTGAAGCGTACTAAACCGCCCGGCTCCGCGTAAAGTCCAAGGCCACCAAGAAGGCTGGCAAGAGGAAAACCGCCGAGTCTTCGATTCGCGGAAGACGAAGAATCGGCGAGGTAAAACTTGATATCCTCATGAGGGAGTCGCCAGAACCGGCTCTCCACTTTGTGTTTCTTCTTACTTGTAGTTTGTTCCTTTTTATTTTTCCTTTTACTGACAATTTTAACTCCCAGGATGATGCTGAAGCCAGTCATGCCGACCATGTCGAGGTAATCTTTCTTTCTTCCGAATCCGACCTCGTGCCGGTTAAAAGAATTCGTCGCGCCGTCCGGAAAGTGAAAAAATCTCATTCCTATGCTCATTTGAATCCAAATCTTTCCTTGAAGACACAGCAGGCTGAAGAGCGCCGTACGACCCGGCACAGTGGTCAACAGATTACCTCATCCGGTTTACCAGATACAACAACCCGGAAGCGTCGTCCAGAGGTGATTTATTCTCCTGAAAAGCGTTATCCCTTAAAAGGCTTCTTCCGATGTCCTCTCAATCCGTCTGACCCGAATTATCAGGCCTCTTCCAACTCCTCTGGCGGTTCATCAACCACGCAACTGCCTCCGCTTAAAGTTGCTGCAGGGTAAGCACCATACTTCTATCCCACCAATTCGGTTTATATTTGTGTTGGTCGGTTTATCTTATTCTAATTCTGAACACTGCAGCACCAAGGCTCGCTTGAGTAAAAAAGCGAAAATCCTTGACCCTACTGCGGATGTTGACCCGGAGAAGACCCCAGAGCGAGACTCCACGAAAATCTCAAGTCGCTAAAATAGCTCCGGCGAGTTATACAAAGACGACAACGCTGATCCGCCAGAACTGAACCGGAGGCCCAAGTGGAAACCTCGCATCCTGCTTCCACCGAGTCCGCCACAGAGCGGGTCGTAATTGCTGAACCGCCGAGCCGGAGTACGAAGACACCAAGCCCCAAGAAGACCACCAATCTGGCCAGCCCGATCAAAAATGATGATGTTATTGTGACAGTAATCGCTACACCACTCCTAGCCAACCGGTCGCTTTAGCAAAACACAAAGCACCAAAGACGAAGTCTACTACTATGAGCAAAGATAAGGGGAAAACTGATCTATCGACTTATGACAACCTCTCGCCCAAGAACTTCACTCCGGCTTTACAACCGGCTCTACACAAGCCGTGACTTTGAAGCCGGTCCGTAAATCGCATGAAGGACCGTTATGAGGTAAGGATTTATGCCTTGTACTTTTGCTGCATAGTAGCCCCCAAGGGTCGGCTCAACTTTTCATAGTCAAACCGCACTTAACTTTATATAGAAACCATACGCCTTAAACTGCAGATCAGAGTTCCCCCAAGGGTCGGTTCAACTTAGCATAGTTGAACCGGGACTTAATTTCTGTATCCCCATAGCAAACTGAGATCAACTAGCCATTAGCCCCCAAGTGCCAAGTTGAATACTTGTATTGAGCTTGGGACTTGATAATGGAACAACTAACGTGCTTCCTTTGTTACCGTAATGAGATATACCAAAGAAACCGTGCAACTCAAGGACCTTCGTGCTAACTGGAAACTCAACAAGCGTAAACCACCAAGGCCAAGGATGAATTGAAAACTGCTTTGGCCACTATGGAACAAATGAAGGAGTGGTATAAATCCGAGCGTGCCAATCGGGACACCGAGAAGGCCGGTTTGAAAAAAAGCAGGCGGAAGATGCTGAATCAGCTCTTAAACCGGTGATCAAGAGCTTACTGCACTAAAGCGCCAAGTTCATGCCATGACCTCTGCCATCTTTGGTAAGAAAATTTGCACCGAGTACACCTGTTTTGATATTTCCGCCGGTTTAACCTCGAAGCTGTCCGAATCGGTGCAGGTAAGCGTATTGCTCATCTGGCTCGATGTGCGGAAGAAGCTCAAGGCCGCTTACACGCTGATTGAGCAGTTGTATACCGGGCGCCAGCCGAGTCATATGTGCCGCGATCGCACGACAACACAGCTCCGTCCTTGATCAAAGATACACTGGACCGGCTGTCCATGGTTCCGGCAGCTTGAAGAGTTGAAACGATCCGCGGCCCGGCCGGCACTCCATCGTTTCTAACTTCGCGCCAAAGGCGTGGATAGCGGATCTTGATCCGGCCGACATAGCCAAGGGTTTCCCGGCGCTCAAGAGAACGGTGAAGCCTTTGATAATGACGCTCAAACGAATAACAAAGGAGATGCGCCCACCGGCGAGTCAATCGGCAGCGAAGCCAACTGGCGGTTCACCGCTCTTTCTACGACGCGAACAACAAGCGGGTGGAGTTTTTCATTCCGTATGCGCAGCCTTGTTCCCCAACCCGTAAGCACACTTATGCCCCGACGTTGATCCGGTGAGCTTATAAGTGAAGAGGCATCTTCGTGCCTTAACCCGGATTGACCGTCCACCAATGACTTCCGCCTTTGGGTGATGAAGAGGAAGAAGTTGAACCGACGCCAGATGCCCCTCTTCCTCACGCCAACCCGGCGAGGAAGCTTAATCCGCCAAGCCGGGTGATGCATCGTAAATCGCTAGTCATAACTCCATGCGAAACACCGGCCTTGGAAGGCTTTGTAATAGCATAGCTAGCACTTTGTTTTTGAACATGCCTTTATGCCCTTAGTCAGTAACCTTTTGGCGGAGGTGCCGATACTTTGGTTTGAAGAATTGAAACCTTCAATGCATTTTGCCTGCAATCACAAGTTCTTAAACCGCCACGGCGGCTTATGTCGCCAAATGCTTGTGACGCCTATATATTTATATAAGAAAATATTGATGTATACGATCAAAATTTTGTGATACAAAAATACCCGCCAAATGTCGGGCATGCAATTGGCTTAGCCAATCTTGAGGCGGAGGTTGTATAAACCGTTACCGTCAAAGGAGAAAAACAACCCCTGTGTTTATAATGTCGGTTTACCGTGTAAACCGTGTCGGGTCATGACAAGCCCCCTGTTACTCCATAATGGGATGTTAACAAAAAAAGTCAAACCGAAACAAATACCTCCGGATTAAAAATGGACCGAATTCCGTTAATTGACAGCTTGAACCGGTTTAAAAATGTTATCGGTTTAAAAAGATCAATAAAAATAACAGTTATGAAACCAATATGGAAGAAAAGGCAATGATAAAACCGCTTGCAAGAAGAGGCTTTCTTGAGCCGATCGAGATAGCATTACCATGGTCGACAGACCAAGCTCCCCATAAGGTGTAGCTATGGTTCAAGTCAGCCAGGCCCCCAACTGAAACCGTGGCATTATGCCGATCAAGTGGCATGGCAATGGTTCGGGTTCGACCAAGCCCCCAAGTGACTCTATGACCTTTAGGCCGACCAAGAGGCGTGACTGGTTCAGATGTGACCATGTCCCCAAGTGATCTGGTGGCTTTCGCCCATCAGAAGGTGTTGCATTGGTTCGGACACGACCAAGCCCCAGATGACAAAACTTCAAAATCAAGACCAAGGGCTAAACCGGAGGCTGCTTTGCGACAACCACTCCATGTACCCAAACCGGATTTTGATGTAACGGATACCCGTTTTAGCCGGGCTCCGGTTTATTGCTTTTATTCAAAATATATACATTGTCATAATATGTACATAAGTAGAGCCGATGGCTCGGTATAATAAGGCTCAAGATGAGCTATATTCCATGGCACGTTGGTCTCCTCTTCGACGCGTCGTGAGTCTTTTCGCTCTCGAACATCAATCGATAGTATGACCCATTGTGCAGATTCTTGCTGACCACAAAAGGCCCTTCCCAAGGTGGGGATAGCTTGTGCATATCTGTCTCGGTCTTGAATGAGCCAAGCACCAAGTCTCCTTCACGAAAGGTTCTGGTTTTAACCCGCGATCGTGGATACCGACGAAGATCCTGGCTGGTAAATCGCCGAACGAGCAGCCGCCATATCTCGCTCCTCATCCAATCGATCCAAAGCGTCCTGCCGTGCGGCTTCGCTATCTGCCTCAACATAGGCTGCCACGCGAGGTGAG
Source organism: Aegilops bicornis (assembly GCA_021605145.1). Lineage (NCBI taxonomy): Eukaryota > Viridiplantae > Streptophyta > Magnoliopsida > Poales > Poaceae > Aegilops > Aegilops bicornis. The sequence continues at coordinate 564,824,565 of CM038672.1, read as the reverse complement.
TCATGACGGATATCGCTGGAAGGACCGCCTCCGCTCCATAGACCATAAAGAACGGTGTGTATCCGGTGGATCTGTTAGGGGTAGTATTGATACTCCATATCACCGATGGTAGCTCTTCTACCCAACAACCCGGCGTCCTCAGAAGGGACCATAAGCCGGGTTTGATACCTCTCAAGATCTCCCGATTAGCTCGCTCGCTGACCATTGGACTGCGGGTGGGCCCATCAAGAAACGCGTCAAGCGGATGTGCTCACGTTCACAAAACTCTTTCATGGCACCCTTGGACAAATTGGTGCCATTATCCGTGATGATACTATGCGGAAATCCAAACCGGAAGATCACCCTTTTATGAACTGAACCGTCAGGGTCGCATCACACTTGCTAATGTGCTCGCCTCGACCCACTTTGTAAACTTGTCAACTGCGACCAGCAAGTGTGTTTTCTTGTCCTTGGACCTTTTAAAGGCCCCACCATGTCCAGCCCCAAGTCGCAAACGGCCAAGTAATTGGAATCATCCTCAATTCACGGGCCGGTATGTGGGCACGCCTAGAAAACTTCGCAACCATCACATCGCTGACCAGATCCTCCGTGATCAAGATGGGCAACAACAAATAAAAACCATGGCGGAACGCTTTGGCAACCAAGGATTTTGAACCGGCGTGGTGACCACGGTCCCCTTCATGGATCTCACGCAATATCTCACAGCCTTCCTCGGGGACACACAACGCTGAAACGCCTACGACACCTTCGCAATGATGCAACTCGCCATTAACAATGGTCATAGACTTAGACCGCCGAACTACCGTCAGCCAACGCCTCATCTTCCGTAACTCGCCCGGTCATGTATGCCAAATAAGGGAGCGCCCAATCCGGAATGACGTGTAAGGTTGCTACCAACCGAGCCTCCGGATCAGGAATAGCCAAATCTACTTCATCAGAAGCTTGACCGACGGATTGTGCGAGACATCAAGGAAGACATTACGGGACCGTTTACGTTGAGAGCCCACCGGCTTAAAGCATCCGCCGCCGTTCTTCCGACGATCCACATGGTCCACCTGATATCCTTTAAAGTGTCCCCGCCACAACATCCACCTCCCGACGGTATGAAGCCATGAGCGGATCTTTAGAATCCCAAGTGCACGATACTTGCCGGGCCACCAAATCCGAGTCACCAAAGCATTTAACCCGGTGAGATTCATCTCCTTAGCCATCCGGAGACCATGGAGCAAAGCTTCAGACTCAGCTGCATTGTTAGTACAAGGGAACATTAAGCGGAGAACGTATGTAACTTGTCACCTCGTGGGGAAGTTAATACGACTCCAGCCCCCGAGCCCTCCAATTGCCTGGACCCATCAAAGTAGATGGTCCAATAGGTATGATCCGGCTTTTCTTCAGGCGCTTGCAACTCCGACCAATCATTAATGAAATCCACAAGTGCCTGAGATTTTACTGCCGTCCGAGGCACATACCTTAAACCGTATGCCCAAGCTCTATAGCCCACTTAGCGATCCGCCAGCCGCTTCCGGTTCTCAGAGTGATATCGCCTAAGGGAGCTGAATCGACCACCGTGATGGGGTGCCCTCGAAATATTGCTTCAGCTTCCGCTTGCCATAAAAACTCCATATACCAGCTTCGCCAATGCGGATATCTTCGCTTAGACTCAATGAGGACCTCGCTGATGTAATAAACCGGCCGTTGAACCGGATATTCCCTCCCTGCCTCCTTCCGCTCCACCACGATGGCCACGCTAACTGCCCTTGCATTAGCAGCAACATATAACAGCAGTGGCTCTTTGTCAATGGGAGCAGCGAGAACCGGCGGGTTGGCCAACTGCCGCTTTAAATCCTCCAATGCTTCATCGACAGCTGAACTCCGCATTTAACCGATCCGTCTTCTCAAAGATCTGGTATAAAGGAATGGCCTTCTCTCCGAGGCGGCTGATAAACCGGCTTAACGCGGCAATCCGACCCGCCAATCGCTGGACATCGTTGATGCACTTTGGCTTAGCCAAGCAGGTGATAGCCGTAATTTTCTCGATTGGCTTCAACTTCGCTGGACACGAGGAAACCCAATAACTTGCCTGCCGGAAGACGCACTTGGCCGGGTTGAGCATCATTTTGTACACCCGCAAGTTGTCAAAGGTTTCTTTTAGATCCTCAATCAAAGTTTCCTTCTTCCTTGACTTAACCACGATATCGCCCACATAAGCATGCATGTTACGGCCGATCTGTTTCGCAAGCAATTTCAGACGCAACGCCGATAAGTTGCTTGGGCGCTCTTGAGTCCAAAAGGCATAGATACATAGCATAAGGCTCCAAAAGGGGTGATAAACGCCGTCTTCTCCTGGTCCTTAACCGCCATCTTAATCGATGATATCCGAATCGCATCCAAAACTCAAACGCTCACAACCCGCCGTAGCATCAATAATCTGGTCAATGCGGGAGAGCGAAAGGATCTGCCGGACAAGCCTTGTTAAGATCTCGTAATCCACACACATGCGCCAAGTGCCATTCTTCTTAAGGACCAACACCGGATTAGCAAGCCACTCGATGGAAAACTTCAACGATAAACCCTGCTGCTAAGAGCACAGCAACCTCCTCTCCAATGGCCTTGCGCCTTTCCTCGTTAAACCGCGAAGAAACCGCTTGACCGGTCTGCATTTGGGATCAACATTAAGGGTGTGCTCAACAGTTCCCTCGGTACACCTGGCATGTCGAAGGCTTCCATGCAAAATGTCCCGATTCTCACGGACGAACTCGATGAGCGCCGCTTTCCTATTTAGGATCCAAGTTAGCACCGATGGTGAACTGCTTGGACGACTCGCCGCACAAAATCAACAAGTTTAGTCTCACCGCCGATTTAAACTTCAAATCCGGATCGTGCTCTGTAGTTGGCTTCTTCAAAGGGGTCATATCCGCCGGATCAACATTGTCTTTATAATACTTTAGCTCTTCAGTGGCACAAACCGACTCTGCGTAAGCCGCATCACCTTCTTCGCACTCCAATGTGATCCGGCGGCTCCCATGAACCGTTATCGTCCCTTTGTGACCCGACATTTTCAGCTGCAAATAGACATAACAAGGTCGTGCCATAAATTTAGCATACGCCGGCCGCCCAAACAGGGCATGGTAAGGGCTTTGAATTTTCACCACTTCAAACGCCAATGTTTCCGATCCGAGTCATGTTCATCCCCAAAGGCCACCTCCAGAGCTATCTTACCGACCGGTACGCTGACTTGCTGTGCACCACACCGTGAAACATCAGGCCGGGACGGCCCGAGATGCCTATCCATTTACCCCATACGTTGGTAGGTTTCGTATTACATGTTGTTGATGCTGCTCCCTCCGTCCATAAGCACCTCGGTAAACTTGTATCCCCCCACCGAGGTGCCACCACTAGGGCTAGCTGACCCGGATTGTAAACCCGGGAGGATGATCCTCTGCCCATACGATAGGCTGCTCGACCAGCGCAGTAATGCGGTGTAGCCGGTTCAACAACACCGACCGCCCGCTTCGGAGTTTTCGGTCTCGCCTGTCCAAGCTGGTGGTAAAGACATGGTACTGCCCACCGTTCAACCGCTTGGGATTACTTTGGTAACCCGATCACCGCTGTTGTTGATTGTAACCCCTTGGTTCTCGATCGCTTCGATTGTTCTCGATTATTACGCCTACCGGATTACCACCGAACCTCGGGCCAGAATTTCCTCCATCAGAATCCGGGCGGACCTCGAACCGCCGGCCCTTGATCATACCGAAAGCATTAGAATTTTTGAACTCCTGCATAATATAACAATCCTTCCAGAGGTGGTTCATTGGTGCCTCCTTCGTCCCATGCTTCGGACAAGGTTGATTCAATAGGTAATTCAAACGATCCGGATTGTGACCTTGCGCACCGCCCGGTTTGATTGCTTACCCTTGCGCCACCGACCCTTGTCCTGCTGCGTTGGTGTTGGCTACGAAGCCCATGTTACCGCTTGCCTTTTACGCTTGTTTCCTCCATTACACCGCCGATCGATGTCACTGGCCTCGGAGTTGCTGCTCGCTTCCCTTCCCTACTTCGTCATCCTCCTCGGACTCGGGATCCTTGGTACTATCGTAATCAGCATACTTTACTAAAACGCCCATAAGAGTGCCCATGTCATTGCAAAACGCTTCATGCGACCCAGCTTCAACTTCAATGGTTTGAACCGCGCTTGGCTTCTAGGGTTAAGATCGCGGAATCAGGTTGATCCGTCCGATTTAATGTAAGACCTACTAAACGCGCGCACTCCAATGGGTTGTGGATTCTCCCTCCGCTCGACACAAGCCGCCAAATCCACCACAGACATGGGCTGTTTACAGGTGTCTTTGAAATTTTGAATGAACCAGGTCCGCAACTGGGTCCATGAACTGACTGAGTTAGGCGGCAAGTTCTTCAACCAAGTACGGGTCGTACCTTCCAACATCATTGTGAAATACTTCGCACATGCAGCTTCATCCACATCCAGCATCTCCATGGCCATCTCATAGCTTTCTATCCACCGTTTCCGCGACCAATTAAGCAACGACTAGCAAATATAGCAAAGTAGCGTAAAACAGGAAAATGTATGCTAGTGATTCTTGCATTGCAAACCTTCCTAGTTTCCCCCACAGTAATGGTGTCAATAAACCCGTCCACATCTTTACGATGTGGTTCATCTAAGGTACCCTCGAAAGGTATTTTGCAAACCTTGCAAAATTCATCTAGTGGCATCTTCTTAACAACATCATATAAATGAAACTCTACTGAAGGAGGTGTTTTCTTAGGAAAATAGTAGAAGTTTTGCACAAAAGTATTAGTGAGTAAGAGATACTGATGACGTTGGTCGCGGAGGAAGTCGGTGAGGGCCAGCATTCTCAGCCAATGAATAGAAATCATCATAAATCCCGGCTTTTCTCAAGAAATCATCGGAAGGCCATTCACACAGCCGGACCTCCGCGGTGCGAGGAAAATTATATTTGGGCCTTTGTGCTTCTTCATTTTGCTTTTCCTTCGAGCTTCGGCTCGATGAGCCCCTCAAAAGTCTCTTCATTATTTTCTGAAATATTCTGAAATTTTTAGTAACTTCAAACAAAAGTGAACCAAGCTCCACAAATTTGATAGCAACTACTCCTACAAGTGCCTAGAGACTATATCAAGCATTAGAACTACTTGGAACCATATAAATTTGACATGCAAGCCCAAGAACATGGTCACCTAGGCAGCACAAATTTGCAATGAATAGAGCACTAGAACAAACACTAATTGGACCAATGGAGGAGTCACATACCAAGGAACAATCTCCCCAAGCAGTTTTGTGAGAGGTGCTTTGAGCAAGGAGATCGAAAATCGCAGCAAAATGAGCTAGAACTCGTGCTTGAGCTGGATATTGGTGTTTGTGGGAGGAAGGAGTGTATGGGTGCAGGAATAAGTGGAGGAGGGCCCCCGTGGGCCCACGAGGCAGGGGGCGCGCCCTCCACCCTCGTGGCCAGGTGGTTGACCCCCCTGATGTGTTCTCAGTACTAGAAATCCTCAAATATTCTATAAAAAATCATATTTCATTTTCAGGGCATTTGGAGAACTTTTATTTTTGGGGTATTTTTATATTGCACGGATAAACCGTAAAATGCATGTAAAAATACTATTTTTACTTTATTTCAACTAAATAACAGAAAATAGAAAGAGGGTACGTAAGGTTGTGCCTTCTAGTTTCATCCATCTCATGCTCATCAAAAGGAATCCACTAACAAGGTTGATCACGCCTTGTTAAAAAACTCATTCACTAACATGGAACCGGAGAAATTTGAATAACACTATGTTACCTCAACGGTGATATGCACATCCCCAATAATAAGAATATCATATTTCTTCTTGGCAGTAGGAAGAGGAAATTCAAAACCTCCAAATATAATCGATGGAATTTTTCCAATAGAGTTGATGCTATGAACTTGAGGTTGTTTCCTCGGAAAGTGTACCTATGCTCATTACCATTAACATGAAAAGTGACATTGCCTTTGTTGCAATCAATAACAGCCCCTGCAGTATTCAAAAAAGGTCTTCCAAGAATAATAGACATACTATCGTCCTCGTGAATATCAAGAATAACAAAGTCTGTTAAAATAGTAACGCTTTGCAACCACAACAGGCACATCCTCACAAATACCGACAGGTATAGCAGTTGATTTATCAGCCATTTGCAAAGATATTTTATTAGGTGTCAACTTATTCAAGTCAAGTCTACGATATAAAGAGAGAGGCATAACACTAACACCTGCTCCAAGATCACATAAAGCAGTTTTAACATAATTTCTTTTAATGGAGCATGATATGGTAGGTACTCCTGGGTCTCCTAGTTTCTTAGGTATTCCCCCCTTAAAAGTATAATTAGCAAGCATGGTGGAAATCTCAGCTTCAGGTATCTTTCTCTTATTTGTAACAATATCTTTCATATACTTAGCATAAGGATTCATTTTGAGCATATCAATTAATCGCATACGCAAAAAGATAAGTCTAATCATTTCAGCAAAGCGCTCAAATTCCTCATCATCCTTTTTCTTGGATGGTTTGGGAGGAAAAGGCATGGGTTTCTGAACCCATGGTTCTCTTTCTTTACCATGTTTCCTAGCAACGAAGTCTCTCTTATCATAACGTTGATTCTTTGATTGTGGGTTATCAAGATCAACAGCAGGTTCAATTTCTACATCATTGTCATTACTAGGTTGAGCATTATCATGAGCATCATCATTAAAATTTTCACTAGGTCCATGTTCATTACCAGATTGTGTTTCAGCATCAGAAATAGAGATATCATTTGGATTCTCAGGTGTTTCAGCAATAGGTTCACTAGAAGTTTGCAAAGTCCTATCATTTTTCTTTTTCTTCTTTTTAGAAGAACTAGGTGCATCAATATTATTTCTCTGAGAATCTTGCTCAATTCTCTTAGGGTGGCCTTCAGGATACAAAGGTTCCCGAGTCATTCTACCAGTTCTAGTAGCCACTCTAACAGCATAATCCTTCTTACTATTCATTTCATTAAGAAAATCATTTTGAGCTTTAAATACTTGTTCTACTTGAGTGGTAACCATAGAAGCATGTTTAGTAATGAGTTTAAGTTCACCTTTAACTCTAGACATATAATCACCCAAGTGTTTAATCATATCGGAAGTATATTTCAATTGTCTACCAAAATAAGCATTGAAGTTTTCTTGTTTGACCATAAAGTTATCAAACTCATCCAAGCATTGGCTAGCAATTTTAGTAGGAGGGATTTCATCTCTATCATATCTATAGAGAGAATTTACCTTTACTACCTGTGTCTGGTTATCAAGACCATAAGTTTCTTCAATAGGTAATGGATTAAGATCATATGTTTCTTCAACAGACGGTAGATTAAGACCATGTATTTCTTCAATAGGAGCTAAATTCTTAAAATCTTCAGCTTTAATACATTTTTCTTTCATAGATTTATTTGCCTCTTGCATATCTTCAGGACTGAGAAATAGAACACCTCTTTTCTTAGGAGTTGGTTTAGGAATAGGCTCGGGAATTGGCTCAAAGCGCCGCTCGTGAAGTGTCCAATTGTTTTCATTGGTCAACATATTGTTCAATAGAATTTCAGCTTCATCCGTGTTCTTTCCTGAAAATGTAATCCAGCACAACTATCCGTGTAATCTCTGGAAGCATCGGTTAGTCCATTATAAAAGATATCAAGTATTTCATTTTTCTTAAGAGGATGATCAGGCAAAGCATTAAGTAACTTGAGAAGCCTGCCCCAAGCTTGTGGGAGACTCTCTTCTTCAATTTGCACAAAGTTGTATATATCCCTCAAAGCAGCTTGTTTCTTATGAGTAGGGAAATATTTAGCAGAGAAGTAATAAATCATATCACAGGGACTATGCACACAACCAGGATCAAGAGAATTAAACCATATCTTAGCATCACCCTTTAATGAGAACAGAAATATTTTAAGGATATAAAAGTAGCGATATCTCTCACCATTAGTGAACAGGGTGGCTATATCATTTAATTTAGTAAGATGTGCCACAACAGTTTCAGATTCATAGCCATGAAAAGGATCAGATTCAACAAAAGTAATTATATCAGGATCAACAGAGAATTCATAATCCTTATCGGTAAATACGTATAGGTGAAGTTGCAAAAGAAGGGTCGGGTCTCATTCTATCATTAAGAGATTGCTTATTCCATTTAACTAATAACCTCTTAAGCTCATCGCTATCTTTGCAAGCTAAAATAGCAGCAGAAACTTCTTTATCAAAAATATAACCCTCAGGAGTAACAGGCATGTTTTCATCATCAATTTCATCAACATGATCAGTTTCAATAATTTCTTTCTCTCTAGCCCTAGCAATTTTTTCATAAAGAAATTCACTAAGTGGCACAATAGTATCAAGCATAGAAGTAGTTTCATCATAAGTATCATGCATAGCGTATGGCATCATCAATAACATGCGACACATCGTAATCTAATAGCGTAAGCGTGTTTAGGTGTCGCAAGCTTACTCAAAACCGAAGGTGAATCAAGTGCAGAGCTAGATGGCAGTTCCTTACCTCCACTCGTAGTTGAGGGATAAATTGTTGTCTTAGCGTCTTTCAAGTTCTTCATAGTGACCAGCAGATATATATCCCAAGTGACTCAAAGAATAGAGCTATGCTCCCCGACAACGGCGCCAGAAAATAGTCTTGATAACCCACAAGTATAGGGGATCGCAACAGTTTTTGAGTTTAGAGTATTCAACCCAAATTTATTGATTCGACACAAGGGGAGCCAAAGAATATTCTCAAGTATTAGCAACTAAGTTGTCAAGTCAGCCACACCTGGATAACTTAATATCCACAGCAAAGTGTTTAGTAGCAAAGTGATATGATAGTAGTGGTAATGGTAGCAAAAGTAATATTTTTGGTATTTTGTAGTGATTGTAACAGTAGCAACAGAAAAGTAAATAAGCGGAAAACAATATGTGGAAAGCTCGTAGGCATTGGATCGGTGATGGATAATTATGCCGGATGCGGTTCATCATATAACAGTCATAACATAGGGTGACACAGAACTAGCTCCAATTCATCAATGTAATGTAGGCATGTATTCCGAATATAGTCATAAGTGCTTATGGAAAAGAACTTGCATGACATCTTTGTCCTACCCTCCCGTGGCAGCGGGGTCCTAATGGAAACTAAGGGATATTAAGGCCTCCTTTTAATAGAGTATCGAACAAAGCATTAGCACATAGTGAATACATGAACTCCTCAAACTATGGTCATCACCGGAGTGGTCCCTGTTATTGTCACTTGGGTTGCCGGATCATAACACATAGTAGGTGACTATAGACTTGCAAGATAGGATCAAGAACACACATATATTCATGAAAACATAATAGGTTCAGATCTGAAATCATGGCACTCTGGCCCTAGTGACAAGCATTAAGCATAGCAAAGTCATAGCAACATCAATCTCGAACATAGTGGATACTAGGGATCAAACCCTAATGTAACTAACTCGATTACATGATAGATCTCATCCAACCCATCACCGCCCAGCAAGCCTATGATGGAATTACTCACGCATCGGCGGTGAGCATCATGAAATTGGTGATGGAGGATGGTTGATGATGACGACAATGACGAATCCCCTCTCCTGAGCCCCGAGCGGACTCCAGATCAGCCCTCCCGAGAGGTTTTAGGGCTTGGCGGCTTCAGATCATAAAACACGATGATTTCTTCTCCTCTATTTTTTCTCCCCAAAAGCAAATATATAGAGTTGGAGTTGGCGCCGGAGGAGCTCCAGGGCCCCACGAGGTAGGGGCGCCCCACCCTCGTGGGATGTGGTGTGCGCCCGGTCTTCATCTTTGCAATGATTTTTATTATTTCCAAATAGACGTTCCGTGGAGTTTCAGGTCATTCCGAGAACTTTTGTTTCTGCACATAAATAACATCATGGCAATTCTGCTGAAAACAACGTCAGACCGGGTTAGTTCCATTCAAATCCTGCAAGTTAGAGTCCAAAACAAGGGCAAAAGTGTTTGGAGAAGTAGATACGGCGGAGACGTATCACCGCCACAAACGACGGGCGAATCCGGCTACTTCCCGCGGCCCTCGCCGGAGCAAAGCACACTCATGAGTTCTCCTGGCGACGGCGCTTCCTTCCCTCCGGCCAGATCCTCTCCTCCCGGCCGCAAGCGCTCGCGTGTGACCCCTCCCCGCGGCTAGGGTTTCGGATGCCTCCAACTCCGGCGCGGTCAGCTCTCCTCTTCCCTCGATTCATGCCCTCCTCTCTCCCCTTATTTCTTCTCTCCTTGCCCCCCTCACTAGTTTCTTCAATTCGGTGCCGCAGCCACCCTCCTTGATGGGCGAGGACGACCACCACGGCATGCGCATGGTCGACCTTGCCGTCGTCTGCTCCGGTGCGGTGTTGGGCCAACGACCTCCGCCTCCACGGCTCCTAGCTTGGGTAAGCACCCCCATCACCATGGTCGTTTCACTTTCTTCCTCCTTTTTGCATCATTTTCTTGCTGCTCCATTGATATGTTCATGGAGGCCATAACTATATCCTTTTGCTGCATCTAAAAGTTGGTACTCTGCCAGTCCTGATAATACACATGGACTCACATTTGGATCTCTGTATGATTGGTGTTTTATTAGATGTTCAGATGCATGGTCTTGGCAGCACTGTTGGACACTATCATCTGGTACTGTTGTCACACATGGCATTGACCAAACAGTGAACACAAGTGATAATCCACAAGTATAGGGGATCGCAACAGTTTTTGAAGGTAGAGTATTCAACCCAAATTTATAGATTCGACACAAGGGGAGCCAAATAATATTTGAAGGTATTAGCAGCTGAGTTGTCAATTCAACCACACCTGGAGATTAATTATCTGCAGCAACGTGATCAGTAGCAAAGTAATATGATAGTTTTGATAATAGTGACAGCAGTAACGGTAACGGTAACAGTGATAGCAGTATTTTGTAATAAGTGTAACAGTGATGATATTAGTAGTAACGCAGCAAGATCAATATAAGATAAATTCGTAGGCATTGGATCGGTGACTTGTTGGATGATATTCATCATGTGACAGTTATAACCTAGGGCGATACGACACTAGCTCCAGTTCATCGATATAATGTAGGCATGTATTCCGTAAATAGTCATACATGCTTTATTAAAAGAACTTGCATGACATCTTTTGTCCTACCCTCCCGTGGCAGTGGGGTCCATATTGGAAACTAAGGGATATTAAGGCCTCCTTTTAATAGAGAACCGGAACAAAGCATTAACACATAGTGAATACATGAACTCCTCAAACTACGCTCATCACCGGGAGTGGGCCCGGTTGTTGTCACTACGGAGTTGCCGTATCATAACACGTAGTAGGTGACTATAACTTGCAAGATCAGATCTAAAACATGGATATAATGATGAATTCGTAAACGGTTCAGATCTGAGTTCATGGCACCCGGGCCCAAAGTGACAAGCATTAAGCATAGCAAAGTCATAGCAACATCAATCTAAGAACATAATGGATACTAGGGATCAAGCCCTAACAAAACTAACTCGATTACATGATAAATCTCATCCAACTCCTCACCGACCAACGAGCCCATTTAAGGAATTACTCACTCCCCATGGGGAGCATCATGGAATTGCTGATGGAGATTGGTTGGTGATGATGAAGAACGAAGATCCCCCTCTCCGGAGACCCAAACGGACTCCAGATCTGCCCTCCCGAGGAAGAACAGGGCTTGGCGGCGGCTCCGTCTCGTGGAACGCGATAATTCTTTCTCCCTGATTTTTTTCTGAAAATATGTGAATTTATAGTATCAGAGGGGCGTCTGGGGCCACTGTGTGGGTACAACCCACTGGCGCGCCAGAGAGGGGCGCTACCGTGGGTTGTGCCCAACTGTGGGCCCTCTCCGTGGGTCTTGGCTCCAGAAATTCTTATTATTGATATAAAAAATCCTCGCAAAGTTTCGTTCCATTCCGAGAACTTTTATTTCTGCACAAAACAAGACCATGGTAGTTCTGCTGAAAACGGCGTCAGTCCGGGGTTAGTTTCATTCAAATCATGCAAATTAGAGTCCAAAACAAGAGGAAAAGCGTGAGAAAAAGTAGATATGTTGGAGACGTATCAACAAGCCCATGCTTCGTGAACTCTTTGGGTAAGCACAGGTAACAATCGTCGAAGCAGTTTGATTGGTGCTTATATGTGATAAATATTGCAGTACTTCATAGTAATACCGTGTGTTAGGTACCTGATTCATTCATTTATAACTGAAAACAATCTTGAGGGTCTCAGAAAAACAAAAGGTTAACTGAAGAAGAAGAAAATCAATACTGAAGGAATCAACCAGCAAAATATGAGGATGATTACTGTGGGAGTTTACAATACTGCACAATAATTTTTTGTCAAAAAACTAAAGTTAGTGACAAAAGAAACTGAAGTAATTGAAAACCAAAGCAATTTTAGGAGCCTCAACTAGTTATGTAGCAGTAGTACTACCTAGGCCCATCGTCCAGATTTGTCTAAATTTATACACATCAAACAGAAAAGGGACAGGTTGAATATGCAACCATAGCAGAGAGCATGACACAACCTATAATGTCCTCTGCTCTCCAAAGGGATCGGAGCTACAAAATTAGTTTTCCTTTGTAAAATGAAGATGTAGGCGTCAATAACAAAATGTGCTGAGATTTCATGATTATCCTAGAAGTACTTCTTCCTCACTAATAATCAACTAAGGCGAGGCATGTTATTTCACAGACTAGATTAGTTCAGTGGAATTCATACTGCATAGTACACCACCTATTATCAATGGTCCCAAGTACATTAATGGTTACATAAAGATCAGGTCTAACTAGTAGAGAGGAAGATTAATTACACATCTTCTGTCAACTACTAAGGCTTCCTGTGTTATTTTGCAGACTAGATTAGTTCAGTAGAATTCCAATTAGATCAGGTACAATGTCTCATTGATGGTATCAAGTACATATGGGGATGAGTAGTAGTAGTTGGAACCAAATAAGGGAAATTGCTATTAGGACAAGCAGAGTACAAGAGGTGGTGATCAGATGCCCGAAAGTGTTTTGACAAGGCTAGCCTTCATGCATTTACTGTAATGTTGTTCTCAGTTCATTTCAAAGTTACAATATTAAACATGTCTTCAAGGTGATTCTGTAGCTTGTGTCATCGGTTCAATCTTGTGGCAGCAATAACAAAGTTCAATATGTTGGCCTATTGTGAACAAAATGATAGTGTTGTATATTCTCCTATTTTTGTTTTGGTGTTTGTTTACGCTGTTCCCGTCAACCTGCCAATACGATACCCAACTTTCACTATAATCAGAAGGAGTCTGTTTGCCATAATGTGTAGATGCTATTTCTATGTTATTTTTCTGTCTACTAACTCCTTGTTGCTAAAACAGTGACCCGTGGTAAAAATTAATCTAGTATAAGCATAATCTACTTTTTGCTGCATTTTACTGGAGCGTGGCACCGATATGATAGCTTTATTCAATTTCTGTTGTTGATCAGCATGCAATCATTTATAGCTGTTATTGCATTTTTGACAAAAGTCGGGTTTATTTTTAAAAAGGGTCTCGCTGACTGATTTGTGTTCTCACCCAGGCTCATGAAAGGTATTTATCCTTGAAGAAACGAACAATGGAAGACAAAGCAACTGCAGTTGAGGATGTAAGTTCCTTTCTTTATTTCACATTATCGAACTTTTGTTAGAAGCCATGATCACTAACTAGCTCCACCATGCCAGATCATCATTTGAGCAAGCTCATTACAACCTGGTAGGTGTACTGCTTTCATGTATCTCTATTCACTGTATCTCTATTTGAGCAAGCCAGATTTGGACGCTGATGCCTACTAACAAGTTTTTACTTTCTTGACTTGGCCGCAGGGGTGATTGACACGCACTACAAGAAATATGTCAACTTGTGACCTTGACTATTGGTCACTGAAAGGTCATTGTTTTTCATTTGCGACCTTTTTGTGACCAAAAACAGAAGGTCAAAAGATGGCAACAGAATCGAATTAACGACCTTCTCTATGAGAAGGTCATAGACGTTTACGACCAAAATATGCCTACTGTTTTGTTTTGGTCACTAGTAGCCTCCCCAGGCCACGTAGGCATCCGACGTGGCAATCTGATGTGGCACAAGAATCAGCCCGGTCCAATTTGATTTTCTACATGGGCCTAGCCCAACATTTCAGCCTTATATATATATATATATATATATATATATATATATATATATATATATATATATATATATATACATATATATATATATATTTTTTCTTATTAATTTGGTCAGCTATATGGGTCAGGCCCAACTATTCAGGCTTTTAAATTTGTGGGCAATGGCCTTTTTGCCTCAACAGCTTCAGTTTTTTTTCCACTAGTCAAATGGGTCCCAGTTGTCAGGTTCTGGTAAGTGGGTCCCAGCTAGCAAGGTCATATTCTTCATATTTCAATTTAACAGTAAATAAATAACTAGTATTTAAATTGGCACAAACAAAAAACACATGTAATACTTCAGATTCAGTACAGGGCTCTTGTTGTTCAAATAACAGGTAATAAGCTCTAACATATAAAGTACTTTACAAGATCTACAAGCTCTACACGTAACCAAGCTTTACACACCGTAACCAAGCTCCAACATATACAAGCTCTACCAGAAGCTCTACAAGTGTAATAACTAGCTACAAGCTCTAAAAGTATGGCAATCACGGTTACAAGCTCCACATGTGTACGGTTACGAGCTATGTTCTTCAGCATGGTGCTCTTTCGATAGCGATCGTAAACGACGCTTGCTCCTGTCAGAACGGTGATATGCCTTCCACGGTTGCCCTGTTACATGTATCAACATAGAAGAATTAGCGTTAAAAATCAGCAGAGAAGAATTAGTAAAACTGGAACCAATATACCAAGAAGAGACCATAAAAAAATGACAGTTATTTAGATTAGAATGAAGACACAAGTTCAGCTAGTACCATGCTTTTTTTCCTCCAGCTAGTTAAAATGAGATAGCAGCAACAACAATTCAAATAATTGAGCAATTTGAAACAGCAGCAGCAATTTAGGGGTTGAGAAAAGCTACAGGGGCTCTAAGTTTTGACTTAAACAATAGTAGCAGCAATTTGAAACAGCAGGAGAGAAGCAGTAGTTGACTGGAACAATAGTAGGAGGGAAACAGCAGTAACAGCAATTTGAAACAGCAGGAGGGAAACAACAACAATACTAAGAAGCAAAAACAGCATCAGTTTTGACTTGAACGGAGAAGCAATAGCAGCAACATTATTGAGAAGCAACAGCAGCAGCCATACTGAGAAGCAACAGCAGCAACAATACTGAAAGAAACAACAAAGCAAAGAGTGCATCAGAAAGGAACAACAGCCGCAACACTATAGTAGTAGCAGTACCTTGGTGCCAACAACTTGCAAACAACACAACCATCCACACATTAAGGACTGACTTCAGATTTGTGGGTTCATTGACACAAGGCAATAAGAAATTGTACTCACACGGCAACAATCACCATCATTCCCAACAATGATCTGGGTCTCTAGTTTACTGTTTATTTCCTCTAGGTACATCAATTAATTTAGTACAAATTGTTAGTCCGCTGCTAGCTTGTGTAGGTACAACAGGGCTATCAATCAGCAAAGCTGTGTAGGTACACCACCGTGACTGAAATACTAATCAGAAGAGTGATTGATACTTGTGGCTGAGAGTGATCGTGTTGAGTGGATCAATGGATTCTCAACCACGTGCACACCAGAATAGCCTAAGCTTACGATGTACAGTAAGTTAGGGTCAAGTTCCGTAGTACATCAATAAAGGATCAAAAATAAACTACTAGGATACATAGAAATTCCATGCAGATGAGTAATTCCATAATACAGTTTCTTTTTTTGAAGAGTTGCATATCACAATAAAAACAGATACAATATTTAATTGCCTGAGGCCAAAACAAAGATAGTAAAGAACACAGAACATACAAGGCATGCATACATTATTAATTAAAAGAGAGGATTGATCAATAAGGATGAGTTAACCCATGCATTTCTTACATATGAGAGCATTAGAATACAGTTAACAAATGCACTTTCACCATCAAATCTAAAGTAATACTACCAATATGGTTAAAATGGCTGGGATGTAACTCATATCTATAGGCAGGTCCCATACTAGCACAATTCTTAAACGAGTTGAGTTAAGGAAAAATTAATGACTGAAACAATTCTAACAGCAAGCTGGTTAAGTAGTGCAGCCTTCCAGGTACCATTGCATACACAACTTATAATGTCACCATCGAACTTCCACATAAATGACAAGTCAAACATGCTGATGGACAACAGAATTTAGCCCATACAATGCAAAACTATTGTACACAAAACCACAGTTTGGATCTATCTAGCAAACCATTTTAAGAACAAATCACATCAAGACATGGACAGTAAAGGCAATCATTTTAGAAGGCTTGGACTGCATATACAAGTTGATCATGGAACTAACAGACATGAACATAACAGAATAGATTTGATCATGGAACTAACAGACATGGACAGTAAAGGCAATCATTTTAGAAGGCTTGGACTACACTAGTTATTGACTGCACATGTATATGCACAAAGAAGCTAGAGCAGCACCAAATCCACAGTAACCAGTTCATAGGCATGAATTAGAACTAGAGCATGGACCAATAGATCAACAGGAGGAGACACATTAGACCAAATCCACATAAACACATCCAAACACATACCAGGGTAACTGGATAGTGGCCAATTGGTTAGATCAGGAGCAACAGTACATATTTCCCTAAACCTAAAATTACCACAGCTTGTAAATCATGCCACTGGTTAGAGCACAACACCACAATCACAAGTCCAAGGCCACCAGATGATTAGCAGTCGCTCGACTAATCGACTATTCACTACTGGAGTAATGATTACCAAGTTATTCGCCACATCTTGCTGTTGGCAACATCACACAAGAACAAGAGCATCGTCGTCCACCTCGCCCTTGAGGTCAAGCAGCTCGAAGATGAGGCTCCACGTCGCATGCACAACTACAAATTAATGCATGCATATGGATCAATACAAGAACGCCCCAACCAAAAGCGGAATGGGAGGATCAGAGTAAGCAAGAGCAGGTGGAGGATGTGTGCGGGGAGGGGGGATGTCAGTACCTAGAACCGTGTCGAGGACGTGGCCGACAGCCGTGAGGACGAGCCAGATGCGGCTCATCGTGGATCTGGGAGGGCCGCCGCGTCACCTGCTCGATTCGGGGCGCCCGTGGTGCATGCACCTGCTCAATTCGGGGCGCCCGTGGTGTGTGCACCTGCGTGGGACGAGCCAGATGCGACACATCATGTAAGGTAGAGGGGAGAAGAGCAAATCGATAGAAGACACATCACCTATATGAGCAGCAGAAGCACGCGCGGATGGCATCATCAGCAGAGCGGAAGCAGACATGGGGATGCATCCAACTCGCCATGGAGATGGAGCACCATGTCCAACCCATGGGCGGATCTGGAAGCCGACGCCATGGAGGAGACGCGAGGGTGAGCTGCGGAGGCAGACGAGGCCGCGCGACGAGGCGCGCATCCAGCTCGACGACGGCGCGAATCCAGAAGGCTCGTTGTGGCCGTGACAGATCTGGTCACGGACTGACCCCGTCGGCTCAATTTGGCGCCATGGGAGAGGTACGGCTGGAGAGCGGCACGGAGAACGCGGAGGCGAGGGCGGAGGCAGCGGTGGCGACGAGGTGGTCACGGAGAGGGTGGTCGGCGGGGAAGGCGAGGAGCGAGGCGATGAGGAGGGGAGGTGGCGTGCGGGCGCGAGCTGCGGGAGCAAGTGGTCGTCGACGAAGGCGGGAGGAGCGGCTTGAGGTGGGAGGGGAGGTCGCGGCGGGATCGGCCGCCATAGGTGGCGGTGGTGGCGGCAGCGGCGGTCCAATCAGGGGAGAGGGATCCGACGGGAGGGGTTAGGGTTTGGGTGCGGGTCGTGGGGGAGGAGTGGTGTGCTGGGGAGAGAGGGAGAGGGGGAGGAGTGGTGTGAGGTGGGTGAGTGGTGTGCGGGGGAGAGGGTGGTATTCGGCCACTGACAGGTGGCCCGCGAGGAATTAGGCCCACATGTCAGTGCCCTCAACGGCATGTGGTGTACGTGAGGGGAGCAGCTTCCGGGTGGGTGTGGGTGGGGGAGAGGGTGAGGGGTGTGGGCCATTGGATCTGGTAGTATCCGACGGTCTCTAATGCTTGATCCGCGTGACATGCCCATAGACCAATCAGAATAAAGTGCAGGCTTATGACCATCTAAAATAGTCCTAATTGATTAACAATAGGCGCTACCAACGCAGCACCATGGCGCCCAACGAAACTCCTTTGCAGCATGAGCTCCAACGCATCACGATGACGCCTAATGGTAAGTTTCCTTCTCTTTTTGTGACAATGTTTGTTAAGTTTCCAAATAATTAGTAGTGTTATTCCTCGAATAACGAAAAATCAATTTTCCATTTTTCGAGTGCCCCAAATGAGGTTTTTCGTGAAGAACCTACCAAATAATTCTTTCAAAATTGGACCAGATCATTTTTCTAAAATACTAGGCCATATTTAATGCACAATTGACCAAATGGTTGGGTGTAAAAACTTTTGATCCACCTCTGGTGAAAAAGACAAATTTCTGCCGATTCAGCTGGAAGCGGGTCAAATTTGAACTGTGGCTACCCCATAGTTTGCGCTTTATTTTTTCCAAAAATCATTTCTAGGTACATAAGTATCTATTTAATCAGAGAAACATCAAAATTTTTGCAAGATTCAGCCACTAGCTAGGAATGGTCAAGCCCACTGTTTTGACCGCATTTTGAAACGGGCATAAAAATTTCAAAAAAAATCAAAAAATTGGAAAACCTTCGCATTGTGTCATTATATGTGACCAAGTTTCCAGGAAAAATAATAAACTTGTAATACGGAAATTATTTTAAAAAAGTGTTCTAAAAAACGAGCTATCATGCATGAAGATTCATGGCTTTCAAGCCAAATGATCAATCTTATGGCCACATTCATGGCATAGTTTTTTCAAATGATATCATATTATCCACAAGGATGCATCTTGGAATTCCAAACAATGTTGCCTAAGGGAGTTTTCACTTTCATTGCACAAAAGAGCCATTTTCCATTTTTCGAGTGCCCCAAATGAGGTTTTTTTGTGAAGAACCTACCAAATAATTCTTGAAAAATTGGACCAAATCAATTTTATAAAATACTAGGCCATATTTAATGCACAATTTACCAAATGGTTGGGTGTAAAAAGTTTTGATCCACCTCTGGTAAAAAGACAAATTTCTGCCGATTCAGTTGGAAGCGGGTCAAATTTGAACTGCAGCTGCTTCATAGTTTGCTCTTTATTTTTTCCAAAAATCATTTCTAGGTACATAAGTATCTATTTAATAAGAGAAACATCAAAAGTTTTCCAAGATTCAACCACTAGCTAGGAACGGTCAAGCCCGTTGTTTTGACCGCATTTTGAAACAGGCATAAAAAATTCAAAAAAATCAAAAAATTGGAAAACCTTCGCATTGTGTCATTATATGTGATCAAGTTTCCAGGAAAAATAATAAACTTGTAATACGGCAATTATTCTAAAAAAGTGTTCTAAAAAAACGAGCTATCATGCGTGAAGATTCATGGCTTTCAAGCCAAATGATCAATCTTATGGCCACATTCATGGCATAGTTTGTTCAAATGATCTCATATTGTCCACAAGGGTGCATCTTGGAATTCCAAACAATGTTGCCTAAGGGAGTTTTCACTTTCATTGCACAAAAGAGCCATTTTCCATTTTTTGAGTGCCCCAAATGAGGTTTTTTTGTGACCAAATAATTCTTGCAAAATTGGACCAAATCATTTTTCTAAAATACTAGGACATATTTAATGCACAATTGACCAAATGGTTGGGTGTAAAAAGTTTTGATCCACCTCTGGTAAAAAAGACAAATTTCTGCCGATTCAGGTGGAAGCGGGTCAAATTTGAACTGCAGCTGCCTCATAATTTTCTATTTATTTTTTCCAAAAATCATTTCTAGGTACATAAGTATCTATTTAATCAGAGAAACATCAAAAGTTTTCCAAGATTCAACCACTAGCTAGGAACGGTCAAGCCCGCCGTTTTGTCCGCATTTTGAAACGGGCATAAAAAATTCAAAAAAATCAAATAATTGGAAAACATTCGCATCGTGTCATTATATCTGACCAAGTTTCCAGGAAAAATAATAAACTTGTAATATGAAAATTATTTTAAAAAAGTGTTCTAAAAATGAGCTATCATGCGTGAAGATTCATGGCTTTCAAGCTAAATGATCAATCTTATGGCCACATTCATGGCATAGTTTGTTCAAATGATCTCATATTGTGCACAAGGGTGCATCTTGGAATGGAAAACAATGTTGCCTAAGGAAGTTTTCATTTTCTTTGCACGGAAAATTCATTTTCCATTTTCCGAGTGCCTGAAATGAGTTTTTTTTGTGAAGGACCTACCATGTATTTGTTGCAAAATTGGACCAAATCAATTTTATAAAATACTAGGCCATATTTAATGCACAATTGACAAAATGGTTGGGTGTCAAACGTTTTGATCCGCCTCTGGTGAAAAAGACAAATTTCCGCCGATTCAGTAGGAAGCGGGTCAAATTTGAACTGCAGATGCCTCATAGTTTGCTATTTATTTTTTCCAAAAATCATTTCTAGTTACATAAGTACCTATTTAATCATAAATACAAGGTTTGGTGGCGATACGTCGAGGTTTGGACGGTGGCCGAGGGCCCCAACTCTAGAGCTGCCAGAACTCAAGATGCCCGGCCAAGGTGGTCACCGCGTGACCGTGGCCTTGCCATGTGTTCTGGGCGGCCTAGGCATGTCTAGTGGGTTGGTCACTCCCCAGGTAGGTGCTAAGAAGAAAATTACAACATAAGATTCTCACGAGGAGACCAATCGATGCTCAAACATGAATAAGCAGCCAAGTGTTTGATTAGCGGTACGGGAAATGCACATGGCTAATGGGCGTGAGTTTTGGTTGAGGATGATCAGTTACTAAGAAGACCGTCTTCACAAATTTTCATCTCAAAAGGAGGAGCCTAGATGGTACTTGCTTTGCAAAGTACCACCTTTGGACATAAATCTGAATGTTGAAGCTGGGCTCAAAATAATGAATGGATTGAGCTAGCATTTGGTGGAGGATGGTTATTTGGGTAGAGGAAAGCACTGTAGAAAATGGATACCATTTGGACATGCCAAATTGGTACTTCTTTCACAAAGTGTTTTTTTGAACAAAATAGGAAAATGAATATTTTTGAATTATTTTTTAACTAGGCAAGGAAGGTTTTTTACATATTTGACGAAGATATGACCCAAAGAATTTATGAGATTTTTTTGGGAATTTTGGGAATCACAGAAATATAGGTTGCTTCACAACCTAGGGCAAAACTGCCACATGGACATGACACATAGGCAAATCGATGAGGTGGCGCCTAGTCATAGCAACCCACCACAATTTACAAGGTTATGACCATCTATATTGGTCATGATCAGCTAGAAATAAGGCAAGCAGAAAGCAGTGCTATCTCGCTTTATGACCATTTCGTGTAAGGAAATTACGACCTTTCGACCAAAATGGTCGTTATAGTAAAGGGTTTGGAGCCCCCCCGAACAGCTTTTGACCAATTGGTCTGAAATGGTCATAGATCTATGACCAATTCTTCCAGGGTCACTGACAGAAGGTCACTAGTTGACATATTTCTTGTAGTGACGAAGTACCGCAGCCTGGTGGGCGTCGTGCTCTTCAACCACTCGGAGGTGGACTTCACCGGGAAGCCCGGCGATCGCGTCGCACAGATGATCGCGACGCCGGAGGTCGCCGAGGTGGAGGACCTCGATGCCATCGTTTGGGGGGGGGAGGGAGGGAGGATTCGAGTCCATCGGCTTCTGCACTCCGAGTCTTGGTAGATACATCTAGATAAGTGGTCTGGTTGTTTGTGTCTGATGTTAAATGGGATCTCGTGATCTCTTTGAGTTGAGATGTTCAATGTTTCATCCATGAATGCTGCAATTCCTAAGATGGTTATGTGAGCTTAGTTTATTGCACTGGCCATGTCTTGATTTGCTAAAAAAGTTCCTACTGCATCTGACCTTTTTTTTTTGTTAATTTCTAATTAGATAACTGTAGCGTGGGTGGGAAATGGCACGCTACTAGTGCTCAGGATAGCAGTAGCGTAGGTGCGGAATAGTGGTAGCATGAGTGGCATCACGCTACTACTAACTTTTTAGCTGTAGCCCGGGGTAAAAAACGCGCTAGTAGCGCCTTAGTAGTAGCGCGGGAACCCATGCTAATGGTATGCAGAAAACCAACGCTACTGGTAGTGTTTTTCCTAGTAGTGTGATGAAAACACCAAACCGAACACCATAAATCGAATAAACCAAAAATATCATCAGCCTACTCAGTTCAGTTCAGTTCTTTGTTTTTGTTATAAAAATTGTTCACCTCTAACCGTAATAGCCTGCAAATAATTTTTTGTAACTTATGACTGAGGAATGGCGCGGCAAAGCCTATGTCACTCTCTAGTTAAACTGAAAAGCAGACGAAAATCATCAGCCAAATGCTTGTTATGTACTCCCTCCGGTCCTTTTTAATTTGTATATAAAATTTGTCTGAAGTTAAACCTCGTAAACTTTACCAAGTTTATAGAAAAAATTACCAACATTCAGAATGTGAAATTAACAACATTAAATGCGTCATGACTTTAGTTTCATACTGTATAAGTTTAGCATTGTATATTTTAAAAAACTTTCATACAAATATGGTTACGAAGTTTGACTTCAGACAATTCTTATATGCAGGGACTGGGGGAAGTAATAGCATAGTCGGGCCCACATATATGTACATGCACACACACAGACCTACTCGGCCATGCGCATAACAGCCAACTCCAACTTTGACTAAATCCGTCCGTAGGGCAACATCCTTTGACTTGTAGTGCAAGCTAGCACAACATGTAAGCCATGCAATTGACTCGATTTACTCCGAGTACAATCACAATACGGATAGCATAGCTAACTCCATCAGCATCCATAGCCAGAGCAATATCGAACTCCATCTGCACGCGGTTTGCTTAAAGAATACGCTGATGGATGGAATCCGGGTGGTGCGCGGTCAGTACCCAATACGTAGCCTAGTCGATCGCGCATTCATGCACGATCTATGTATACAGAAATGTTTGCGTTGCTCTAGCTCAACCCTAGCTCCCTCCCCCCTTTCCTCGATCTCCTGCTTCCACCTCCGATCCATCGCCAAGCCCCGCATCAAGTCCACGAGAAGCGAAGCCCTAGTCAAGCTCGAGCGCCATGGCTGCCGGCAAGCGACCAGCTGCCGGCCACGGGACGGATCAAGAACCAGAAATCTCCTGCTGCAAGAGGAGGCGCGTCCGCATCGGAAGCACCGCGGCCTTCGAGTTCGATGACACGCCCTGCCTCGGCGAGGGCAGCTTCGGCGCCGTCCTCAAGGCGCGCCACCGCGTCACGGGCAAGACCATCGCCATCAAGGTCCTCCGCTCCCACGGTGATCTTGCCACCGCCAACAAAGAGATCCAGGACGAGGCCGGCTTCCTCGAGGCCTGCACCCCGAACCCTTACGTCGTCGGCTCCCACGGACTCTTCCGCGACCCTGAGACCTACAACCTCTGCCTCGCCATGGACTACGTCGGGCCCAACCTCCACGCTTTCTTGTCCGAGAGGCCGCCGCTACAGGAGGCCATCGTGAAAGCCTACATGTGGCAGCTCCTCACCGGCGCCAACAAGATGCACAACCACCGCATCCTCCACCGCGACATCAAGCCCCACAACATCCTGGTTGGGGAAGGAGGAAAGATCCTAAAGTTGTGCGACCTCGGGCTGGCCATGTCCTTGAAGACCGCGAGGAAGCCGTACGAGTTCGCCGGCACCATGCCCTACATGGCCCCCGAGATGCTCCTGGGGAGGCCGGACTACGACGCGGGCGTCGACGTGTGGTCGCTCGGATGCGTCATGGCCGAGATGCTGACCGGCAGGATGCTGTTCAAGGCCGACAAGAAGGACGACAGGGCCGCCCAGCTCTCGGCCATCTTCCGCGTTCTTGGCTTCCCGGACGAGAGCACGTGGCCGGACTTCGTCGCGGCCGAGGTGCCGCGAGTGTTCTTCTCCGCGCAGGCGCAGCAGCACAACACAAGCACGCTGGGAAACCTCTTCCCCCGGGAGACCTTGTCCCAGGACGGCTTCCAAGTCTTGAAAGGGCTCCTCGAGTGCAACCCGGCGAAGCGGCTGACGACGGCCGCCGCCCTCCAACTCCCGTGGTTCGCGCCCAAGCTCCACACCGACGACGTGATCGAGCCGTTGCCGCCAATAAGGAGGAACGTTGTGCGGATCAAGATCGTTCCGGCGGGGACACTCAAGAAGAAGAATGTGCTGCGGATCAAGTTCACTCCGCCGGCGACACCCAAGAAGAAGAACCTGCGGCGGATCAAGGTCATCCCACCGGCGACGCCAGGAACAAAGAAGAACCTGCTGCAGCGGATCAAGGTCATCCCACCGGCGACACCACAAATGAAGAACGTGCTCAGAATACCACTTGCGATGTGGAACAAGGCCATGTAGTGTAGCTAGCTAGATGCTTGCTAGCATATGTGCTTCCCGGTGCAAATCGTAGCATGGTGGTTTTGCCTTTTTGCTGACCTTTTGAAACCTTGTACTGCTATTTTGGAAAGGGCTCGTCATCGCCGCCCTTGTCCATCTAGCTATATGTAATTGCTGGGAGATGATGTCCCTCGAACTGAGCATGTTGTAAATCAGTCATGTTTAATACTGTATATATCATCATCATTGCCCTTCTACTTCTATATATGTCCTTTTGTTAATCTAGCGGAGTGGCCATCGCAAATTTGAGGGCATCATACTAAGTGCATGAAACGTGCTAAATATTTATTTATATACCATTTAGATATTTTTACTCCTATTTGCCCTCTTCATTGCATCATACTCCCTCAGTAAACTAATATAAGAGCATTTAGATCATTAAAGTAGTGATGTAAACACTCGTTTATTAGTTTACAGAGGGAGTACATGACATTTTGAACAGTGATACATTTCTATAGGTGTATATACACCCTATATGAAAAACATAGTAATTAAATAAAAAATCAAAAATTCTGAAAATATTTTTGAAATAAACCTGACCTTGCATGGTACTTGTAAAAAAATCCACAAAAAAGAAAAAAAAAACCATTGACCTCTTTTCAGAATAAACAAATATTTCGATCGAAATAGCGTGAATAGTGACCTATAATAGTAAATAAATCTTGTTTTTTGCCCTAAAGTCAACGCTAATTTTTTATTCATGAAAATTTATATACTAGTGCAAATTATTCAAAAAAAGTTCTAAACTTTTCGACTTTCTTAAAATTATTAATTCGTTTCCCCATATTAGGTGTATATACACCCAGGAATTAAAGGGTATTTTCCGAGGTACATGCATACTACATGCAATTAGCAATTCCCAAAAAAATGAATAAAAAGTGTAACAACGAACAACACTCCCACTAGAAGTGTACTTTACCAAGGTAAAGGGCAAATATAGTGTCAGAAGTCCATGTTCACACACAAAGGAAAATTAAATCTGAAAAAAATATTTAATTTAAAAAACATTTAAAAATAATCTTTGAGATGCTTATGGATATTCATGAATAAACAAACATTGTTAATTTTATAGAAAAAAATTTAGTGCTCCATTTAGGCAAATGCTTAAGTGTTACAATTATTATCTTTTCATGGGGCGAAACTTGACCGGTTTTACATGAATAGTATCAAGAAGAAAGAGGACTTGGCTATTTGGCCAATTTTAGTTTGACCCGAGAGGTTATTTATAGCTACGATAAGTGCTTAATACTGACAAATTTGCGCCAGCGTTGAGGCTACGGTGTCCATGGTACGACTGGACAGAGCCAACAAAGTTGTGGGTTGGCATGGGAAGTCCATGTGACCAGGACGACCTTAACTTCTTCTATGCATCCACCACCATATCATTTTGGGCAATGGAGCTAAACCGCCTTTGTGGGACTCCCCTTGGCTCCTCGGCCGCAAGCCTAGGGACATCGCCCCCTCATCGACGACGCGTCCAGGAGAAAAAGTTGGAAGGTGCATGATGTTGGAAATATGCTCTAGAGGCAATAATAAATTAGTTATTATTATTATATTTCCTTGTTCATGATAATCGTTTATTATCCATGCTATAATTGTATTGATAGGAAACTCAGATACATGTGTGGATACATAGACAACACCATGTCCCTAGTAAGCCTCTAGTTGACTAGCTCGTTGATCAATAGATGGTTACAGTTTCCTGACCATGGACATTGGATGCCGTTGATAACGGGATCACATCATTAGGAGAATGATGTGATGGACAAGACCCAATCCTAAGCCTAGCATAAAGATCGTGTAGTTCGTATGCTAAAGCTTTTCTAATGTCAAGTATCATTTCCTTAGACCATGAGATTGTGCAACTCCTGAATACCGTAGGAATGCTTTGGGTGTACCAAACGTCACAACGTAACTTGGTGGCTATAAAGGTGCACTACGTGTATCTCCGAAAGTGTCTGTTGGGTTGGCACGAATCGAGACTGGGATTTGTCACTCCGCGTGACGGAGAGGTATCTCTGGGCCGGTAGGACATCATCATAATGTGCACAATGTGACCAAGGGGTTGATCACGGGATGATGTGTTACGGAACGAGTAAAGAGATTTGCCGGTAACGAGATTGAACAAGGTATCGGGATACCGACGATCGAATCTCGGGCAAGTATTATACCGGTAGGCAAAGGGAATTGCATATGGGATTGCTTGAATCCTTGACATCGTGGTTCATCCGATGAGATCATCGTGGAATATGTGGGAGCCAACATGGGTATCCAGATCCCACTGTTAGTTATTGACCGGAGAACGTCTCGGTCATGTTCTGCATGGTTCCCGAACCCGTAGGGTCTACACACTTAAGGTTCGGTGGCGCTAGAGTTGTTATGGGAAATAGTATGTGGTTACCGAAGGTTGTTGAGTCTGGATGAGATCCCGGACATGACGAGGAGCTCGGAATGGTCCGGAGGTGACGATCGATATATTGGAGGAAGGGTATTGGAGTCCGTAATTGTTCCGGGGTATCGTGTGATGACCAGTGTCCGAAAGGGGTTTTGAGGCCCCGAGCAAGCTTTGGGGGCCTTATGGGCCAAGGGAGAGGGCACATCAGCCCACTAAGGGCTAAGCGCCTCCCACCCCATCTCACGTAACACGGAGAGGTGGGGCGCCATCCCTAGGACAGCCACCCCTCCCGGCTTGGGGGCAAGTTTCCTAGGGGTGGGGGCGCCAAAACCCATCTAGGGTTTCCCTATGGCCGCCGCCTCCCCTAGGGAACTCTAGGGGCGCCTCCTCCTCCCTTCCCCTATATATAGTGAGAGAGAGAGAGAGGGCAGCCGCACCTTTCTCGGGCGCAGCCCTCTCCCTCCTCCAACACCTCCTCCTCCTCCGTAGTGCTTGGTGAAGCCTGCCGAGAACCACGAGCTCCATCACCACCATGTCGTCGTCTTTGTCGGAGTTCTCCTTCAACTTCTCCTCTCCCCTTGCTGGATCAAGAAGGAGGAGACGTCCCCGGGTTGTACGTGTGTTGAACGCGGAGGCACCGTTGTTCGGTGCTTAGATCGGAATCAACCGCGATCTGAATCGCTGCGAGTATGACTCCTTCATCCGCGTTCTTGTAACGCTTCCGCTTAGCGATCTTCAAGGGTATGAAGATGCTCATCCTCTCCCTCTCTTGTTGCTAGAATCTCCATAGATTGATCTTGGTGATGCGTAGAAAATTTTAAATTTCTGCTACGTTCCCCAACACATGAGGCCGGCAAGGAAAATGCTTGGATCTTCAAGATCAACCCAGCCACCATGGTGTCCGCCTAGCACATCAGTCAATTCTTCACCTCATGGATGCTTATTAATGATTTCCACTTTGATGACCACATCGAGGATGACATCATGTCGAAGCTTGCGGAGAGTGGGCACTACTCTGCGGCCTCGGCTTATCGCACGCAATTCTTGGGGAGAGTCATGTCACCTCTGGACTCTGTGCTTTGGAAGGCTTGGGCGTCGCCGAAAGTCAATTTTTTTGCTTGGTTGGCCATCCAAAACAGGATCTGGACGGTGGATAGATTGGCCAAGCGAGGTTGGCCAAATTATGGTCTTTGTCCTCTTTGCAAAAGGGTTCAGAAAACCGGAGCACACTTGCTTTTCAGTTGCTGGTTCACCTTGAGGTTATGGAATTTGGTCGAAGAGTGGCTCCACCTTGATGGCATTGACAACCACCAGACTGCATATTTAAGGCTAACTAGTACGATAGTTTTGCGACTTGTAGTAGAGTGAACTTAAGGATACAAAAATAAGTTACTCCAAAAGCAGAGAAGAAAAACACGTGTGCGGTAGCTCTTGCCTTTTTGCAATAAGATTGTTTAACAAGATTTCAACTATACATAATTTCTTTGGAGTCTCAAACTTCCTATAAAATTGGCAGACATATGACAATATACCAATGTGAGCATTGCCCGGACGTGTCTGGGACTCTCAAATTCGTCTCAGATTTGAACTGGATACGGGAAGTGTTGGTCAATTCAGGCGTTTGAGCCAGTTATGGGGAGCTCGTTGGGTGTCAAACTTCTATCCGATCGTTTGAGATGGATATGAAAAGCCTAGTTATAGATGCTCTAAATTGCCCCACCATTTGGTCGTAGAATCTAAACCAGTTTGACAAATTAGTGTAATCTAAACTAGTTCAGCAAATTAATTTAAACCGCAAAGACTTTTGAGCAAACAAGAGAGGAATAGCCTACGAGACCTGACCATCGTCCAACCGACACCCTCTCTTCTTTCTTCTGCCGTTTATTTAAGAACTACTCTAAGAGCGTTTTTAATATTACACTAGTATAAAAAAATGATTTTATATTATACTCCCTCCATTCTTAAATATTTATTCTTTTAGAAATTTTAAATAATTATCATATATGAATGTATATAGACATATTTTAGATTCACTTATTTTACTGGCAAATATTTAGGAAAGGGAGTAGGACGGAGGAAGTAGTATATCAGCGAGAAAACTGTCGCTGTCGGGACGCTCCCACCTCCACCCAACAACTCTCTGACTGTGAAGTGTATCAGCAAAAGTCCGTAGAAACTAAACAGATACCACCATTTGAACGCGACAAACTCGTTCATACACAAAAATGGCGCACCAATTGGTCCAGCGCGAATGAACAGCTTTTCTTTTTGCAAAGGAAGAAGTTCATCGCCTGAAAAAACATCAATGAAAGCAAAGAATAAATCTACCACAGAAGAGAGAAGGCAGGCACGGATCTCCAGAAGTACCCACCGGCTTGTCCGTCCTCGTGCTCTCCGCGCTGTTCCCCGGGCCGCCGCGTCGCTCCAAGAAGCCAGCGGCACCAAGGCCCTGCCGAGTGAGCGAGGGATAGCAGAGTAGGAGTGCCCCGTGAAGCCTCCTGTGGCCCGAGGAAGCGGCGGCCTGAGCTCCGAAGCAGCTCGGCCGACCGCCGGATCTCCCGGCCGACCGCGCGCGCCGGCGCGGCTCTCCCGGTTGGTTGCCGACGCCTGACGGGGGCAGAGTGGTTGGTGGAGGAAGGGGAAAGGTGGGGTCTCGCTTCCTTCTCCCTACTTTAGCGTCTTTTCTCGCAGATGTCAAGTTTGGGATCTTTGCCTCTTCTAACAGACGCCAGCATTTCCAGTCCTCCTGTGTATGATCCTACTGTTACTGATCCGAGTGGTTAATCCCGTTTAATTTGCAATTGCCTGCCCCATGGTGTCATCGGGGCTGATGAATTCCGTGCATTGTTTGGGCGAATTGAGCCTCAGGGCGTCGTCTCACTGGCTAATTATGCACGATTTTCGGCATCTGATGGGCAAACCCTCCGCGAAATGGCGAGCTTGCAGAACCAACACACAGAAGTATCCTGATTTTGCTTTTGTATATGTTCTGCTAGGTAAGGAAGCATGGCGGCGAGGCATCTCCTCCTCCTCGCGCTTGTCTGCCTGCATGCTCCCCACTCGGCTTCGGCTCAGCAGCCGGAGGAGGCGACGGTCATAGTTAAAGGATCCACTAAAATTGCTCAGACGGATGTGAATTACATCTGCGCCACCATTGACTGGTGGCCGCCGGAGAAGTGCAACTACAATCAGTGCCCCTGGGGCCAATCTTCCATTCTGAATTTGGTACGCTTATTTTCTTGACTTGTTGTCAGTAAGTAATAGGCTGCTACTGCAGCACATTGTGGTTCATGGACTTACTTACTTTTCGTGTTCATGCCGTTTCCAACAACTGGTTTGTTCAGGATTTGGATCACCCCTTTCTGGCTCAAGCCATTCAAGGTATAGATACTTGCCTATAGAACTTGCCTCTGGGTCAATGTTAATTGTTTTTCTAAACTATGTACTACTAAGATCTATGTTTCATAATTTGCCACCTGCTGTGAATTTTGTATTCCAAAGCAAGTTATTCTTCTCTCTTTATGCAAGTCCTCCAGAATTTTGACATAATACAATGTGTAGCATATGTAGTTGAAGTCATGTCAGTGGATTGAACTTAATATTAGTTGCAGAAATCTTTCGTAGTTGTAAGCGTTAGTTGGTTAGTCTGATGAATATATCAAAAGTTCTTTATTCTGTCTGCAGAAATCTCTCGTAGTTGTAAGCATTAGTTGGTTAGTTTGATGAATATATAAAAAGATCTTCATTATTCTATCTGCAGAATTTCATAATTTGAGGATTAGGCTGGGAGGCTCTTTGCAAGACCGAGTTGTTTACGACGTTGGAACAAATAGTCCATGCTCTCCATTCACAAATGTGTCAAATGGTTTGTTTGGTTTCTCAGCCGGTTGTCTAAGTATGGATAGGTGGGACAAGCTGAATGATCTATTCCAAAAAACAGGGTGAGGCGTTTAATATCAAGTTTTTTGAATTTAGCATGCATAACTTGTGTCAGATGTTCACATATTTGTGCTCACATAGCCATAACCATGTGATATTGCATTTCCATCATTGTTCTGGGTGTTTTTTATAACCTACTGATAGTTGAAGGAATCGCTAGCAGCGTCGTTTTTTCTGCATGTGTTCAACATTATATTTTGTTTAGGGAGGAGATATGGTAAAAGTGAAACCAGGCCAGATGAAGTTATCAACATAACTAAGTGAAATATATGTAAGGAACAGATGTGCACAATAAGGGACATGTACTTGTTTAGCATCATTTGTTCATTTTATAAGTGCTCAACAGAACCAGCTCATGGGTGAACACAAATCTATCTGCAGAGCAATTATCACATTTGGTCTGAATGCACTCCATGGAAGGTATAATGTCCAACGTTCCTTCTGGGCGGGGAAGTGGAACTCTACAAACACCTATGATTTTGTCAAATACACGATCTCAAAAGGATATCCAGTTGACTCGTGGGAATTTGGTAATCTACTGTATTTTTTTGTTATGTGCTCATCTCTTCTATGTTATCCCTTCTGAGTTCTGAAGGCATGAATATTTTTTTCTTGTCAGGTAATGAGCTGAGTGGGCATGGAACCGGGGCAAGAGTTGACGCCAAACTTTATGGAAAGGATGTAATTGAACTTAAATCCATACTCCGGCAGTTGTATAGGACACCGCTCTCCCAGCCACTCCTGTTAGCCCCTGGAGGATTCTTTGATCAACAGTGGTACACTCAGTTACTTCAGACTTCCGGTCATGGTGTTGTTAATGCCTTGACGCATCATATTTACAATCTTGGTGGAGGTACGTGATATGTTTCTTTTGCTCTGGTGGCATTTAGAAAAGCCTCATTCTGTTGCTCCAAAATTATATCTTGATGCTTTGCATGGTTTAGAGATATCAGAAGAAATGATGCTGAGAATTTTGTAGGCGGCACTTTACTAATGTTATGTCCATGTCTTACTAAGGGTTGTCTTCTGCAAAGAGAATAATATATTGCCGTGCTGTTTTAATTTGGGTGCTTCTTGTGATACATAATGTGACGGAAAGGCCATGAAATTCCTAAATAAAAAGTCTTACATAGGAATAGCATGGCCTTTCTTAGAAAGTAGAAATAGTGGTGAATAGCATCCTAATAGTATTTATTCAACCAGTTAATGTGATTTATATATATAATGCATCAGCAGTGACACTTTGTTTTCAGGGGATGATATCCACCTTATGAGGAAGATAGTAGATCCTAAGTACCTAGATCGTGCAGAAGATACTTACAGGAACATGCAACTTACCCTCCAAAGGCATGGAACATGGGCTTCTGCTTGGGTTAGTGAAAGCGGTGGGGTGTTCAACAATGGCCGTCAACTGGTGTCAAATACTTTCATGAACAGCATCTGGTCAGCTCTCAACATTTTCTCATGAACTTTACACAAGTACAACATTGGTATAGATGTATCTTTTTTTTTTTTGCAAAGGGTGTAGATGTATCTTGTGTGAGCAAAAAGTCGTGACGTAATTTCGACGCAAACAGGTACCTCGATCAACTTGGAATGGCATCGAAGTACAACACAAAAGTGTTCTGCAGGCAGACTCTCATCGGTGGCAACTACGGTCTGCTTGACATGCAGACGTTCTTGCCAAATCCTGATTACTACAGGCAAGACTCACATTTGTAAACTTTTTGTAGGCGGACACCGCAGTGTTTTCCAGAACGCGGCTCTTATGTGCTTTTTAAATTCAAGGATACCGGCTCTTATGTGCTGACCCCTCCCTTTGTTCGCAGTGCTCTGCTATGGCATCGGCTTATGGGCAATGGAGTTCTGTCAGTCGATATAAATGCACCGCGTAAGCTGCGTGCTTATGCCCACTGCACCAAGCGACACGTAAGAATCCGACGCTGTTCTACTTAATTTGCCAAGTTAGTTGTGTCTGAAGAGTTGCTTCAACTGCCATTGAAACATGTGCGAGATCAATCATTTCTGGTGTTCTGAACAAAGCTTGCTTATTCCACAATGCAGAAAGGAATCACTATCCTCCTGATCAACCTAAGCAACAGCACCGGGTACAATGTGACCCTCCAGAACGACCTCAACGTGAGCGTTGAGAGAAGAAGCGGCCACCGGAGGCACGGCGGCGGCCTCAGAAGAGCGGTGTCATGGCTGGGAAGCAAGCCGTCGAGCGAGAGCACAAAGAGGGACGAGTACCATCTGACCGCCAAGGACGGCGACCACCAGAGCAGGACGATGCTGCTCAACGGCGTCCCGCTGGAGCTGGGTGAAAACGGCACCAGCGTGCCGGCCCTGAACCCGGTGCCCGCCGCCGTGGATTCGCGGGTGCACCTGGCCCCGACGTCGATCGCCTTCGTGGTCCTGCCGATGTTCGAGGCCAAGGCCTGTTCTTGAGACAATCTTTCTGTTCGTTTTGTTGTGTAGAGATAGAATCGTATAGTACATGAGGACATTATTACAGTTCTAGAAACAACCACCATCTCTCAAACCAGCTGCTCACACCTTTCAAATTATAATTATAAATTAATAAATCAGTAGTAAAAGTTTGAATTCATGTTTGTTGGGGCCTCCTCACAAAGAGGAGACGCCCTTCAAAAATTAAGGTATGCTGCTTAGTGTGGATTAAGGTATGCTGCTTAGTGTGGCGTGCACACGGTATTTCTTTAGTAAAAGGCGAAAGATTAGTTCGCTTTGTGCTCACTACGCAGCTGCTTGCCCTCTCCATTCCACCATGGGTGCTATTTGTATCCGTCCTAGGCACCTGCTCTTCTCTGCCCGGGCGAGGTGGTACTAAACCATCCTCCTCCCCCGCGTTGATGCTGCTGCACTGAGAAGAGGCTGTGGCCTCTCCGAAACCACGATGGGCCAGTCAATGCAGGCCCGGCCAGAGCTTGAACCATGAAGGCCCGTGTGGTCCGTCGTAGGCGCCGAGCTTCAGTTTCCTTCTTCGTTTTCGTTTTGCCTCATTGTCCAGGTCCAGCCAGAGCTTGAACTAGATTTAAAAAAAGAATATAAAAAATCCAGGGCTTGAACTTGAATTTCGAAATGACAAAACTAGATCAGGACTGGTAAATTTTGGGCCGCAAAAAAAAAAAATGGAGACAGTTGTGAGTTGTTGCACTTTCTAGCTAGCTAGCTAGCGTGGTGCCGTTCAGTCCGATGGATGGAAGCGGCCAACTAATTCTAATTGTGTGTGCACGCGCGCACGCTCCATGGGTGCATCGGTCTTTCAGCCCCTGTGATCATACCGGTGCCTGCCGGCCACTGCCCAAAGCCCCAAAGCATGGTGGAGTAGTAGTAGTTCCATAGCTAGCCATGCATGCTCGGATCCGCCGCAAAGGCCGCAAGAGACAGACGTGCAGGCACGGTGCGCGGTGAATCGGATCGGACGACCACTCCATCATGCCGCGCGCCTCGCTTCCGTGCGACGATGATCACCGCGGCCGCGGCCAGCATGCCGGCCGGCAGCGGCAGCCTGGCCGCCGCGCTTTCTGTCCCGCCTCGCGCCCCTGCCGGCGCTATCTCTCCCCGTGCTTGACGTGCCCCCGTTCTTAGAATCGACAAAACCTTTCTGATTGTATCTCATGCAACCTTTCCTTACGGAAACTGGTAAGGAAACTCGTTTTGACATCCATCTGCTAGATTTCATAAATGCAGCTAATGCTAACATGATTCCAACGTACTTAAGCATCGCTACGGATGAGAAAATCTCATCGTAGTCAACTTGTGAAAAACTCTTTGACACAAGTCGAGCTTCATAGACGGTGACATTACCGTCCACGTCCGTCTTCTTCTTAAAAATCCATTTATCTCAATAGCTTGCCGATCATCAGGCAAGTCCACCAAAGTCCATGCTTTGTTCTGATACATGGATCCTATCTCGGATTTCATGGCCTCTAACCATTTGTCGGAATATGGGCCCACCATCGCTTCTCCATAGCTCGTAGGTTCATTGTTGTCTAGCAACATGACCTTCAAGACAGGATTACTGTACCACTCAGAAGCAGTACGCATCCTTGTCACCCTACGAGGTACGGTAGTGACTTGATCCGAAGTTTCATGATCACTATCATAAGCTTCTACTTCAATTGGTGTAGGTTGTAACGCCCTCGATGCGGCTATATCTCCCACGTGTCGAAGCACGACTTAGAGGCATAACCGCATTGAAAACAATGTCGCAAGTGAGGTAATCTTCACACAACCCATGTAATACATAAGGGAAAGAGATACATAGTTGGCTTACAGTCGCCACTTCACACAATACATAAATAAACATTCATCATCCAAATTACACTCAAGGTCCGACTACAGAACCAAAATAAAAGAAGATACCCCAAATGCTACACAGATCCCCGATCGACCCAACCGGGCTCCACTACTGATCATCAGGAAAAGACACATAGTAACGACCACGTTCCTCGTCGAACTCCCACTTGAGCTCGGTTCGTCACCCGCAGCGGGCATCGTCGGCACTGCAACTGTTTTGGTAGAATCTGTGAGTCACGGGACTCAGCAATCTCACACCATGAGATCAAAACTATTTAAGCTTAAAGGAATGACAGAGTTGTGAGGTGGAGCTGCAGCAAGCGACTAGCATATATGGTGGCTACATTCGCAAAAGAGAGCGAGAAGAGAAGCAAAGCACGGTCGTGAAGCTAGTAGCGATCAAGAAGTGATCCTGAACTACTTACGCCAAACATAACTCCAACATCGTGTTCACTTCCGGACTCACGAGAAGAGACCATCACGGTTACACACGAGGTTGATGTGTATTTTAATTAAGGTCAACTTCGGGTTTTCTACAACCGGACATTAACAAATTCCCATCTTCCTCATAACCGCGGGCACGGCTTTCGAAAGTTAATACCCTGCAGGGGTGTCCCAACTTAGCCCATTATAAGCTCTCACGGTCAACGAAGGATATTCCTTCTACCGGGAAGACCCGATCAGTCTCGGAATCCCGGACTACAAGACATTTCGACAGCAATAAAACAAGACCAGCAAAGCCACCCGAATGTGCCGACAAATCCCGATAGGAGCTGCACATACCTCGTTCTCAGGGCACATCAGATGAGCAGTCCGTACAACTAAAACCAGACCTCAAGTTTCCTTGAGGGGGCGCTGCAAAGCACTCTAGTTTGGGCCAACACTCAGAGGAGCATTGGCCCGGGGGGTTAAATAAAGATGACCCTCGGGCTCGCGAAACCCGGGGGAAAAGGCTTAGGTGGCAAATGGTAAAACCAAAGTTGGGCCTTCTTTGGAGGAGTCTTAT
Source organism: Aegilops bicornis (assembly GCA_021605145.1). Classification (NCBI taxonomy): domain Eukaryota; kingdom Viridiplantae; phylum Streptophyta; class Magnoliopsida; order Poales; family Poaceae; genus Aegilops; species Aegilops bicornis. Next base: position 564,788,161 of record CM038672.1, on the reverse strand, counting down.
TCAAAGCGAACTGTCAAGGGGTCCCATAAATCACCCAACCGTAAGGAACTCGAAATTAAGGAACATAACACCGGTATGACGGAAACTAGGGTGGCAAGAGTGGAACAAAACACCAGGCATAAGGCCGAGCCTTCCACCCTTTACCAAGTATATAGATGCGTTAATTATAGCAGATATATTGTGATATCCCCAACAAGTAAACATGTTCCAACAAGGAACAACATCTCCATGTTCCAACAAGGAACAAACTTCATCTTCACCTGCAACTAGCAACGCTATAAGAGGGGCTGAGCAAAGCGGTAACATAGCCAATCAACGGTTTGCTAGGAAAGGATGGTTAGGGGCTCGACATGGCAATATGGGTGGCATGATAGCAAGTGATCGGCATCGTAGCATAGGCATAGCAAAAGAGCGAGCATCTAGAAGCAAAGATAGAAGTGATTTCGAGGGTATAATCATCTTGCCTGAGATCCCGCAAGGAAGAAGAACGAGTCCATGAAGAAGACAAACGGACGTAGTCGAACGAATCCTCACAATCGCAACATTACCGGAACCGAGAAGCAACACCGAAAAGAAACAAACAACATGATAAATGCACAAGCATAAACATGGCATGATACACAAACAAGTATGATGCATGTCCGGTTTAATGAGCATGGCATGGCAAAGTGCAACAAACAATACTACAAGTTAAGTGGACAAAACACCACATCAATTATTTAGTTTAATCTCGTTTAAGCTACCAAACAATATTAAATGTGATTAAACATGGCAAGGGGTGAAGCATAAGCAAACTAACTATTTAGGCAAGTTTAAATGAGGCCGGAACAACAAACAACAATTCCGGAAAATCCCCATGTGCATATTTTAAATTCGGTACTGTTCTGCCCTATACGCAATTTTAATGTTGTTAAACAGCAAAATAAAGTGCACCATGTTAAACTAGGCATTTTTCCACCCCATTTACATATAAAGTTTATTTTAAAAGGAGCTACGGTTATTTAGTTATGAAATAAAGCATTTTAACATGGCATTTGAGCAAATTTAATCAAACAGCATTTTAAACATATTTAACATGGATGAAAGTAGCAGATTATGAAACTAGATGAAAAACTAAGCATTTTACATATATAATTCATTTTAATCCGATGCACGGTTGTTGAGTTATTAAATGCATAAACATGAGGGTGCAAACTGTAAAACTGGAATCACAGGATAATTAGTAAATTCGCAGATCTGAAAAACATGAACGGGCCGAATCAGAGGCTGGCCCAACAACGGAAAAAAAATAGGAGGGCGCTGGAGGTGGCCTCACCATGGGCCTTGGCCCGGTCGGGAAGGAGGCCGGCTTGGGCCTGGGCCTCATGACGGAGGGGAGCAACTGGGCACAGGCGCGGTCAACGACGCAGACGACGCAGTCATGGCTCGAGGCGGGGTGTCGACCTCCTGCTCAAAGCGGTAGCAAAAGCAGAGGAGGAGGCGGCCGGACTTGGCGCGGCGGCTCGACGCAGGGGACTTGGCGCGACGATGGGGAGGGCGTGGTCAAAGCGCTCGAAGCAGGGGAAGCAGGGCGTCTGGGAGGCTAGATCCGGTCGCGGGATGTCGCCGGGGTCCCGTTCCCTGCCGGATCGAAGCAGAGGCGGGCCGGCGGACATGGAGCTCCATGGCGCGGGGGTGCTGCTGCAACGCAGAGAGAGAGAGAGAGAGAGAGAGAGAGAGAGAGAGAGAGATGTGAGGAACAGAGGGAAGCACGGGGAGGAAGGGAGAGACAGGGGAGGAGAGGAGCGGGACGAGGCCGGTCCTTGCGTGGTCGCCGGGCAGCAAGGCAGTCACGGGACGACGAGGCGAGGTGAAGGAGCACGGGAGGCTCGGGGCTCCGAGGAACGGAGGAGATGCGCAACATGGCGCAACAGACAGGCTCCGGCGACGCGGAGGCTTGGCGCGACTTGGCGAGGCGGGGCGAGGGAGGCTGGCCTGATACAGTTAGTGCGCCGATGAGACGAGGACGGGAGGCGGTCAGGTCCTGCGGGTTGGTTAAGACGACGAGGGCTACGATGGGACGGCGAGGGTTGTTGGCGAGATGCTCGGAGAGGAGCCGCGAAAGTGCGCTGGTTCGGGAGCGAACTCTCACGCTCGAGCTCCGATCCAGCCGAACGGGAGGCGGAGGAGGCCCTCATGGCTGTTGGATGGATGGATCGGGAGGATGCACCGTTGGGTGGCGGCGGAAATCAAGGGAGATGGTCGGGGCCGCTGGTTGGATCTGGCAGAGAGGAAAATGAGGAGGGAGGTGGATGCAGGAGGATCCGATGGGGATTTTTGTGGAGTGGCGGCGGCGGAAGATTTGATGGATGGATGGGACTAGGGTTTCATTTGTTTATATAGCATGAGAATTTTAGGAAGGGCTAGAATGACCCTCCGATCGTGTCGGATGGCTGAAAAAATATATGTTAGGACGTCCAAATAAGAAAACAGAGATGTTTTGTAGATGTTTAGATGATCCGAACCCAACGGTGATGACTGTCCGGGTCGGGTTCGGGAGTTTCGGACACGCGAGGGGTTGGTAAAGTGTGGAGGGGTCAAACGGCGGACAAGAGGGAACGAGAAGCCGGTTGGTCTGAGAGAGGTCAACGGGGACAAGAGCCTGACAAAATAACAACGGAGGCAAAGAGAGAAGGGGCAACTACGAACGGCTACGAGTTTTATGAAAACATGCGGATGCAATGCGGATGATGCGATGATGAAATGCATGACATGAACAAAAAGCAAAACGAAAGACAAAAACCCAACCACGAAGGAAATAACATATCACATCTCCGGAAAAAGCAAGAGTTGGAGTTACGAATATGGAAAGTTGTATCCGGGGCGTTACAACACTCCACCACTACGAGAGGATCTCGTCCCGAGATCTAGGATGGCACCGGAGAGAAACGGAAGAGGAAGAAAATAGGTAAAACTAAGTTGCTTCTTCGACAAACGAGTGAAACCACGAACCTTGAGAGGTTGAGCAATATGAATGAAAGAAAACAACGAAGATGAGCAAAATTGAAAACACTCCGTTAGAAAAGAGGAACAAGGGATACGACGAGAACCAAGAGTTTTGGTGATAAGATCGATATTGAAACCACTCCGGTTAAAACTAGATAGCGAAGGAATAATATTGGTATAATTTGGACAGCACTCGGACTAAAATAAGAAGGAAAACTTGATAAGATGAAAAGAACTTGAAGAGATGACACAACACTCCGGTTAAATGGATAAGCATGAAAAGAACACGGTCCTCAGAATACGAGGTGATGGGTGAAGAGCACAACATCACAATGCCTCCGTAATGAAAGAATAGAAGTTAGATCGTTGGGATAAAGGGACGGAGAAGAAAATGCCAACTTCTGCCACAAATGAACTTGGAAAGCACCTTGCAAAGAAGAATTGAACGGAGTTGTTGGAAAATCAACAACAAAAAGAATAAGTTTGTAGTGGGCTTATGGAAACATCTCAACATTATGAGGTGACAACCGACCACTAAAGGAAACAATTGCTTGCTTTAGATCGACGAAGAGATGAACACTTCTTCATCAAGATGATAAAGAGATAACTTGGATCATTGACAAGCACCACAAATAGCAACATTCCTTAGGGAAGGCTTTAGGTGAAACATGACACAAGATGACTCCAACGAAGAGATTGGTGGATTTAAAATATCTCATTCTTGACAACAAGTGAATCATGAAACATGAATGAAACTGTCAAAATGACATAACACCACCTCAAAAGATAAGGTCGAAAGAATTGCACTTCAGAATGCAAGATGAAGAATGCTTGAACTCCTCAAAACAAAACATGTGTTGAGCACCATGTTTATTTTGAAGTATGGCTTGACGGATCTTAACTCCGAGAGAAAAACTTGAAGAACAATTGAAGAATGAAAGGAATCCTTGACGAACCACCATGTAGAGCCTCCATGAAGAACTCCGTAATGAAAGGATGATAAAAAGAAAGAGAAGTTGAAAACACAAGGTGAAGCCTTGCGATGATTTAGATGGAGCTTCGCGACGAGATAATGCGGAAAACTTGGAACTCCGGAAGAAAGATGAACAACAAGAAGCCAAGAATTTATTCCTCCTGAACAAACTCCGAAGGAAAGGATTAATCACTTGGATGAAACAAAAATAAGAATTATGTTATGCGTATCCTTCACCAATTTAAATTGATGACAAGCAACGTATTTGGCATACTACTTATTCTCGTTGAAAAATGATTACAGATAGAGATATAGCGCAAACTTGAGAAGGTATTGATGGAACCACCGGTGGGATTTGGAAACAACAAATGAATTGATATGATAAAGAAGGAAGTGAAATCTTGAACGAACCACCGTAAGAATTGAAATTGAACGAAGAAAAGATAAAGAAACACCGAGAAGAATTAGAAAATTAACCAAGATACTTGAGAGAATTTAGATACAAGTGAACGCAGAGATTCCGAGCTGATTAGATAATACTTGAATGACGCACCGGTATGATTTGGAGAACGAGAGCTGAAAGCTGGAATGAATAATTCTGAGATGATGGCTCTGGAGAATCAAACTGAAAAGATTTCTGAATTGCTCCGGATGGGTGAAAAGAATTCTCACAATCGAAAACAACTATGAGAGGGCGGCATCAAACTAGAACCATGAATCTTGAAGAGAATGGAGCAAGATTTCAGAGAAACTCTTCTTTGGTCTTCAAATGTTGAGAATGACGATGAGAAACACCAGCATGAATTGTTGAGGCACTCCGGAATGAAAATTGGAAAGGTTGAACAAACGATGAAAAAAATTTGAAAGATCTTGGAGAAAGACATTTGACTGATGAAAACCCATTCTTACGTCAAACTTATAAAAGAATTTTTAGAAGCTCCGGAAAAAATTAGAAGAGTCAGGTAAGATCCTGGAAAAAGACCTGTGGGTTAGGGCCCACTCAAAAGAAACACCGTTGAACGGTTTAAAAGATAGATTGCGTCGGTTGAATTAAATGGCTGAATAAGGTAAGACCTCGAAATAGCTAGAATTGATGCAGAGTGGAAACACGAATCTTCAGAGATATCTTCAAAGACTCGGAACAAATGAATAACGAGAGGTGAATGATTAAGGGGGGCACTGGCATGAGAAAGCACTTGAAATGAGGGAAAGATATGATCGACAAAGCTTGAATTGAATCCACCAGAGAATAAAAGAGAACGAAGGATAATAAACTCGAAGCTTCCTTTAGCATCTTCATGAGAATCACCGGATAAGAGCATTGAGGAAAAGAATGAAGAAACTTCACTCAATAAAATTGATACTTGATTAAGAAATCTGAGTCCTTGAAGAAAAAGGGTGGGAGGGTGGGAAAACAAAGGCAACTTGGGTCGGATGAAATGAACACCGTTGAGAAAAAGCTTAGAATTGATCTCAGAAATGTTGAAATGATCGGATCCACTTGAAGAGAAACACGCCGGTAGGAAAGAATTGACATCACAATCTCGATGATCAAAAGGATTAGTACTCCCATAGAAATATGAGAACACCGTTTAGAATAAGGTATGGAATCAACACTTGGCATTGAAGCAACTTGAATACCACAAAATGGAACAAAAACAAAGGATTTGGCTTGCAGAATAAGCCGGAACAAATACATATGATAGAGATTTACCCAATCTCATATCATGCATCTGTCGGAAAGATATTCTAGGATCTACTTGAATTCCCACTTATAAACTCCCGAAACTTTCTGGTTATGCAATCGGTGTTGGGGATCTGAGGACACAAAATATATCACCCAAACTAACAATACCTAGATCCATTTGTATCCATCCGTCAACACATAACCAAGAAACCTTCGAAATCGTTTACCTCAACCTTCGAAAAGCATCCGTTATAATGAGTTATGGCAATACTCTCGAGCTCGCCCAAAGATCTTTGGGTTATCGGGTTATCTCACCAACAACTGCACAAAAGAGATTTTCGATGTCGGCAAATCTCAGGTATTCCAGAACTGCAACGATAAAATTGTGACGACAACACCTCGGAGCTCCACTCCCCGGGACACTGCCACAACCCCTAAATGTCAGGAGGCACCAAGAACAATGTTCTCGTCACAAAACCATCAGAACGATCCCAAGATACCCGTGTGATCCTAAATTTTTTTAGTGAAATTTGAGGAGAGGAGAGTCAAAACTTCTACGTCAGGAGACCTCACCAGAGCGACGAAGGGACTAGGGAGTAAAAAGAATCCTACTCTCCGATATATATAATCCTAAGACTCAAAACATTTTTGTTCTAGACTCAACAAAGTCAGCGATTCAATCAAGCAGGGGGCTCCTAAGTCGGGGATGGCTCTGATTACCAACTTGTAGCCCTCGATGCGGCTATATCTCCCACGTGTCGAAGCACGACTTAGAGGCATAACCGCATTGAAAGCAATGTCGCAAGTGAGGTAATCTTCACACAACCCATGTAATACATAAGGGAAAGAGATACATAGTTGGCTTACAATGCCACTTCACACAATACATAAATAAACATTCATCATCCAGATTACACTCAAGGTCCGACTACGGAACCAAAATAAAAGAAGATACCCCAAATGCTACACAGATCCCCGATCGACCCAACTGGGCTCCACTATTGATCATCAGGAAAAGACACATAGTAACGACCACGTTCCTCGTCGAACTCCCACTTGAGCTCGGTTGCGTCACACCTGACCGCATCGTCGGCACCGCAACTGTTTTGGTAGAATCTGTGAGTCACGGGACTCAGCAATCTCACACCGCCGAGATCAAAACTATTTAAGCTTAAAGGAATGATGAGTTGTGAGGTGGAGCTGCGCACGCGACTAGCATATATGGTGGCTACATTCGCAAAAGAGAGCGAGAAGAGAAGCAAAGCACGGTCGTGAAGCTAGTAGCGATCAAGAAGTGATCCTGAACTACTTACGTCAAACATAACTCCAACACCGTGTTCACTTCCCGGACTCCGCCGAGAAGAGACCATCACGGTTACACACGCGGTTGATGTGTATTTTAATTAAGGTCAACTTCGGGTTTTCTACAACCGGACATTAACAAATTCCCATCTGCCTCATAACCGCGGGCACGGCTTTCGAAAAGTTAATACCCTGCAGGGTGTTCCAACTTAGCCCATTATAAGCTCTCACGGTCAACGAAGGATATTCCTTCTACCGAAGACCCGATCGATCTCGGAATCCCGGACTACAAGATATTTCGACAAAGAATAAAACAAGACCAGCAAAGCCACCCGTATGTGCCGACAAATCCCGATAGGAGCTGCACATATCTCGTTCTCAGGGCGCATCGGATGAGCAGTCCGTACAACTAAAACCAGACCTCAAGTTTCCTTGAGGGGGCGCTGCAAAGCACTCTAGTTTGGGCCAACACTCAGAGGAGCATTGGCCCGGGGGGTTAAATAAAGATGACCCTCGGGCTCGCGAAAACCCGGGGGAAAAAGGCTTAGGTGGCAAATGGTAAAACCAAAGTTGGGCCTTGCTGGAGGAGTCTTATTCAAAGCGAACCGTCAAGGGGGTCCCATAAATCACCCAACCGTGTAAGGAACGAAATCAAGGAACATAACACCGGTATGACGGAAACTAGGGTGGCAAGAGTGGAACAAAACACCAGGCATAAGGCCGAGCCTTCCACCCTTTACCAAGTATATAGATGCGTTAATTATAGCAGATATATTGTGATATCCCCAACAAGTAAACATGTTCCAACAAGGAACAACATCTCCATGTTCCAACAAGGAACAAACTTCATCTTCACCGCAACTAGCAACGCTATAAGAGGGCCGAGCAAAGCGGTAACATAGCCAATCAACGGTTTGCTAGGAAAGGATGGTTAGGGGCTCGACATGGCAATATGGGTGGCATGATAGCAAGTGATCGGCATCGTAGCATAGGCATAGCAAAAGAGCGAGCATCTAGCAAGCAAAGATAGAAGTGATTTCAAGGGTATGATCATCTTGCCCGAGATCCCGCAAGGAAGAAGAACGAGTCCATGAAGAAGACAAACGGACGTAGTCGAACGAATCCTCACAATCGCAACATTACCGGAACCGAGAAGCAACACCGGAAAGAAACAAACAACATGATAAATGCACAAGCATAAACATGGCATGATGCACAAACAAGTATGATGCATGTCCGGTTTAATGAGCATGGCATGGCAAAGTGCAACAAACAATACTACAAGTTAAGTGGACAAAACACCACATCAATTATTTAGTTTAATCTCGTTTAAGCTACCAAACAATATTAAATGTTATTAAACATGGGCAAGGGGTGAAACATAAGCAAACTAACTATTTAGGCAAGTTTAAATGAGGCCGGAACAACAAACAACAATTCCGGAAAATCCCCATGTGCATATTTTAGATTCGGTACTGTTCTGCCCTATACACAATTTTAATGTTGTTAAACAGGAAAATAAAGTGCACCATGTTAAACTAGGCATTTTTCCACCCCATTTACATATAAAGTTTATTTAAAATGGAGCTACGGTTATTTAGTTATGAAATAAAGCATTTTAACATGGCATTTGAGCAAATTTAATCAAACAGCATTTTAAACATATTTAACATGGATGAAAGTAGCATATAATGAAACTAGATGAAAAACTAAGCATTTTACATATATAATTCATTTTAATCCGATGCACGGTTGTTGAGTTATTAAATGCATGAACATGAGGGTGCAAACTGTAAAACTGGAATCCTGGGATAATTAGTAAATTCGCAGATCTGAAAAAAAATATGAACGGGCCGAATCAGAGGCTGGCCCAACAACGGAAAAAAAAAACAGGAGGGCGCTGGAGGTGGCCTCACCATGGGCCTTGGCCCGGTCGGCAGAGGAGGCCAGCTTGGGGCGCTGGGCCTCGCGCGACGGAGGGGAGCAGCTGGGCCTGGGCGCGGTCAACGCACGCAGACGACGCGCGGTCGTGGCTCGAGGCGGGGTGTCGACCTCCTGCTCAAAGCGGAAGCAGAAGCAGAGGAGGAGGCGGCCGGACTTGGCGCGGCGGCTCGACGCAGGGGACTTGGCGCGGCGATGGGGAGGGCGTGGTCAAAGCGCTCGAAGCAGGGGAAGCAGGGCGTCTGGGAGGCTAGATCCGGTCATGAGGATGTCGCCGGGTCCCGTTCCTGCCGGATCGGGCAGAGGCGGGCAGCGGACATGGAGCTCCATGGCGCTGGGGTGCTTGCTTGCAGAGAGAGAGAGAGAGAGAGAGAGAGAGAGAGATGTGAGGAACAGAGGGACGCACGGGGAGGTAGGGAGAGACAGGGGAGGAGAGGAGCGAGACGAGGCCGGTCATGGCCGTGGTCGCCGGCAGCAACGCCGTCACGGGACGACGAGGCGAGGTGAAGGAGCACGGGAGGCTCGGGGCTCCGAGGAACGGGAGGAGATGCGCAACATGCCAGCAGCTGCACAGGGCTCCGGCGACCCAGAGGCTTGGCGCGGGACTTGGCGAGGCGGGGGCGAGGGAGGCCGGCCTGTTCTGCTGGTGCGCACTGGACAGACGAGGACGCGGGGAAGCGGTCAGGTCCTGCGGGTTGGTTGCGGACGACGAGGGCTACGATGGACGGCGAGGGTTGGTGGCGAGGTGCTCGGAGAGGAGCCGGCGAGTGCGCTGGTTCGGGAGCGAACTCTCCACGCTCGGGCTCCGATCCAGGCCGAACGGGGAGGCAGAGGAGGCCCTCATGGCTGTTGGATGGATGGATCGGGAGGGATGCACTGGTTGGGTGGCGGCGGAAATCAAGGGAGATGGTCGGGGCCGCTGGTTGGATCTGGCAGGAGAGGAAAATGAGGAGGGAGGTGGATCTGGGAGGATCCCGATGGGGATTTTGTGGAGTGGCGGCGGCGGCGGAAGATTTGATGGATGGATGGGACTAGGGTTTCATCTGTTTATATAGCATGAGAATTTTAGGAAGGGGATAGAATGACCCTCCGATCGTAATCGGATGGCTGAAAAAATATATGTTAGGACGTCCAAATAAGAAAACGGAGATGTTTTGTAGATGTTTAGATGATCCAACCCAACGGTGATGACTGTCCGGGTCGGGTTCGGGAGTTTCAGACACGCCGCTGTAGGGGTTGGTAAAGTGTGGAGGGGTCAAACGGCCGACATAAGAGGGAACGAGAAGCCGGTTGGTCTGAGAGAGGTCAACGGGGACAAGAGCCTGACAAAATAACAACGGAGGCAAAGAGAGAAGGGGCAACTACGAACGGCTATGAGTTTTATGAAAACATGCGGATGCAATGCGGATGATGCGATGATGAAATGCATGACATGAACAAAAAGCAAAACGAAAGACAAAAACCCAACCACGAAGGAAATAACATATCACATCTCCGGAAAAAGCAAGAGTTGGAGTTACGAATATGGAAAGTTGTATCCGGGGCGTTACATAGGTACCACAGGAACAACTTCCTGTGCCCTGCTACACACTAGTTGTAGTGACGGTTCAATAACCATATCAAGTCTCCACCATCCTCCCACTCAACTTTTCGAGACAAACTTTTCCTCGAGAAAGGGCCTGATTCAAGAAACAATCCCTATTGCTTTCGGATCTGAATTAGGAGGTATACCCAACTGTTTTGGGTGTCCTATGAAGATGCATTTTATCCGCTTTGGGTTCGAGCTTATCAACCTGAAACTTTTTCACATAAGCGTCGCAACCGCAAACTTTTAAGAAACGACAACTTAGGTTTCTCCAAACCATAGTTCAAACATGGTCGTCTCAACGGAATTACGTGGTGCCCTATTAAAGTGAGTGCGGTTGTCTCTAATGCCTAACCCATGAACGATAGCGGTAATTCGATAAGAGACATCATGGTACGCACCATATCTAATAGGGTGCAACTATGATGTTCGGACACACCATCACACTATGGTGTTCCAGGCGGTATTAATTGTGAAACAATTTCCACTATGTCTTAATAGCGTGTCAAAGCTCGTAACTCAGATACTCATCTCTATGATCATATCATAGACATTTTATCCTCTTGTCACGATGATCTTTAACTTCACTCTGAAATTACTTGAACCATTCAATGATTCAGACTTGTGTTTCATCAAGTGAATATACTTAGTATCTACTCAAATCATCTCGTGAAGTAAGAACATAACGATATCCATCAAGTGCCTTAGCATTCATTGGACTGCACACATCAAAATGTATTACTTCCAACAAGTTGCTTTCTTGTTCCATTTCACCAAAAAACGAGGCTTTCAATATCTTGCCCATGTGGTATGATTTGCATGTCTCAAGTGATTCAAAATCAAGTGAGTCCAAACGGTTCATTTGCATGGAGTTTCTTCATGCATATACACCAATAGACATGGTTCGCATGTCTCAAACTTTTCAAAAATGAGTGAGTCCAAAGATCCATCAACATGGAGCTTCTTCATGCGTTCTATACCAATATGACTCAAATGGCGATTACACAAGCAGTGGTACTATCATTACTATCTTATATCTTTTGGCATGAAAATGTGTATCACTACGATCAAGATTCAATAAACCATTCCTTTAGGTGCAAGACCATTGAAGGTATTATTCAAATAAATAGAGTAACCATTATTCCCCTTAAATGAATAACCGTATTGTGATAGACATAATCCAATCATGTCTATGCTCAACGCAATCACCAAATGACAATTATTCAGGTTTAATACTAATCTTGATGGTAGAGGGAGCGTGCGATGTTTGATCAAATCAAACTTGGAAACACTTCCAACACATATCATCAGCTCACCTTTAGCTAGTCTCCGTTTATTCTGTAGCTCTTTTATTTCGAGTTACTAACAATTAGCAACCGAACCGGTATCTTAATACCCTGGTGCTACTAGGAGTACTAGTAAAGTACACATTAACATAATGTATATCCAATATACTTCTATCGACCTTGCCGACCTTCTCATCTACCAAGTATCTAGGGTAATTCTGCTCCAAAGGCTGTTCCCCTTATTACGTAAGCACTTAGTCTCGGGTTTGGGTTCAACCTTGGGTTTCTTCACTAGAGCAAAGCTGATTTGCCGCTTCATGAAGTATCCCTTCTGGCCCGTGCCCTTCTTGAAACTAGTGGTGTCACCAACCATCAACAATTGATGCTCCTTCTTGATTTCTACTTTCGCGGTGTCAAACATCGTGAATACCTCAAGGATCATCATATCTATCCCGATATGTTATAGTTCATCACGAAGCTCTAGCAGCTTGGTGGCAATGACTTTGGAGAAACATCACTATCTCATCCGGAATATCAACTCCCACTCGATTCAAGTGATTGTTGCACTCGGACAATCTGAGCACAAGCTCAACGATTGAGCTTTTCTCCCTTAGTTTGCAGGCTAAGAAAATCGTCGGAGGTCTTATACCTTTTGGCGTGGGCACAAGCCTGAAATCCCAATTTCAGCCCTCGAAACATCTTATATGTTTCGAGAAACGTCTTTGGTGCCTCTACTCTAAACCATTTAACCGAACTATCACGTAGTTATCAAAGCGTGTATGTCCGATGTTCGCAACATCCACAGATTTGACGTTTGGGGTTCAAAGCACCGAAAGCGGTGCATTAAGGACATAAGCTTTCTCACGTCCGCATAATCGCTCATCGTCAACTTTCAACTATATTTTCTCTAGGAACATATCTAAACAGTGGAACTAAAGCGCGAGCTTACGATATAATTTGCAAAGATCTTTTGACTATGTTCAGATAATTAAGTTCATCTCATGAACTCCCACTCGAATAGACATCCCTCTAGTCATCTAAGTGATTACATGATCTGAGTCAACTAGGCCGTGTCCGATCATCACGTGAGACGGACTAGTCATCATCGGTGAACATCTTCATGTTGATCGTATCTACTATACGCCTCATGCTCGACCTTTCGGTCTCTTGTGTTCCGAGGCCATGTCTGTACATGCTAGGCTCGTCAAGTCAACCTAAGTGTTTCGCGTGTGTAAATCTGGCTTACACCTGTTGTATGTGAACGTAAGAATCTATCACACCCGATCATCACGTGGTGCTTCGAAACGACGAACTTTCGCAACGGTGCACAGTTAGGGGGAACACTTTCTTGAAATTTTAATGAGGGATCATCTTATTTACTACCGTCGTTCTAAGCAAATAAGATGTATAATCATGATAAACATCACATGCAATCAAATAGTGACATGATATGGCCAATATCATATTGCTCCTTTGATCTCCATCTTCGGGCTCCATGATCATCATCGTCACCCGGCATGACACCATGATCTCCATCATCGTGTCTCCATGAAGTTGTCTCGCCAACTTATTACTTCTACTACTATGGCTATCGGTTAGCAATAAAGTAAAGTAATTACATGGCGTTGTTCAATGACACGCAGGTCATACAATAAATAAAGACAACTCCTATGGCTCCTGCCGGTTGTCATACTCATCGACATGCAAGTCGTGATTCCTATTACAAGAACATGATCAATCTCATACATCACATATCATTCATCACATTCTTCTTGGCCATATCACATCACATAGCATACCCGCAAAAACAAGTTAGACGTCCTCTAATTGTTGTTTGCATGTTTTACGTGGCTGTTATGGGTTTCTAGCAAGAACGTTTCTTACCTACGCATAAAACCACAACGTGATATGCCAATTGCTATTTACCCTTCATAAGGACCCTTTTCATCGAATACATTCCGACTAAAGTGGGAGGCGGCACCCGCTAGCCACCTTATGCACCAAGTGCATGTCGGTCGGTGGAACTCGTCTCACGTAAGTGTATGCGTGTAAGGTCGGTCCGGGCCGCTTCATCCCACAATACCGTCGAAAGAAGATTGGACTAGTAACGGTAAGCATATTGAACAAAATCAACGCCCACAACTACTTTGTGTTCTACTCGTGCAAAGAATCTACATAATAGACCTAGCTCATGATGCCCTTTGTTGGGGAACGTGGCGTAAATTCAAAATTTTCCCTACGTGTCACCAAGATCTATCTATGGAGAAACCAGCAACGAGGGAAGGAGAGTGCATCTACATACCCTTGTAGATCGCTAAGCGGAAGCGTTCAAGAGAACGGGGTTGATGGAGTCGTACTCGTCATGATCCAAATCACCGATGATCCTAGCGCCGAACGGACGGCACCTCCGCGTTCAACACACGTACAGCCCGGGGACGTCTCCTCCTTCTTTATCCATCAAGGGGAGAGGAGAAGTTGAGGGAAAACTCCGGCAACCACGACGGGCGTGGTGGTGATGGAGCTCGTGGTTCTCCGGCAGAGCCGCCAAAGCACTACGGAGGAGGAGGAAGTGTTGGAGGAGGGAGGGGCTGCGCCGAGGAAGGGTGCGGCTGCCCTCTCTCCCCTCACTATATATAGGGGTAAGGGGGTGGAGGAGGCGCCCTAGGGTTCCCTAGGGAGGCGGCGGCCACAGGGGAAACCCTAGATGGGTTTGGGCGCCCCACCCCTAGGAAACTTGCCCCAAGCCGGGAAGGGGGCTGCCCTAGGAGGCGCCCCACCTCTCCCCTGGTTACGTGGCGGATTGGGCTGGGAGGGGCGCACCACCCCTTAGTGGGCTGGTTTGCCCCTTCCCTTTGGCCCATGAGGCCCTCCAACACTTGCCGGGCTCCCAAACACCTTTCGGTCATCTTGCCGCCATAGCACAGTACCCGGAACACTTCCGGACTCCAATACCCTTCGTCCAATATATCGATCTTCACCGCCGACCATTCCGGAACTCCTCGTGACGTCCGGGATCACATCCGGACTCGAACAACCTTCGGTAACCACATACTATTTCCCATAACAACTCTAGCGTCACCGAACCTTAAGTGTGTAGACCCTACGGGTTCGGGAACCATGCGAACATGACCGAGATGTTCTCTGGTCAATAACCAACAGTGGGATCTGGATACCCATGTTGGCTCCCACATGTTCCACGATGATCTCATCGGATGAACCACGATGTCGAGGATTCAATCAATCCCGTATTCAATTCCCTTTGTCTAGCGGTATAGTACTTGCCCGAGATTCGATCGTCGGTATCCCGATACCTTGTTCAATCTCGTTACCGGCAAGTCTCTTTACTCGTTCCGTAACACATCATCCCGTGATCAACCCCTTGGTCACATTTGTGCACATTATGATGATGTCCTACCGAGTGGGCCCAGAGATACCTCTCCGTCAACCGGAGTGACAAATCCCGATCTCGATTCGTGCCAACCCATGAGATACTTTCGGAGATACCTGTAATGAACCTTTATAGCCACCCGATTCGTTGTGACGTTTGGTACACCCAAAGCATTTCTACGGTATCCGGAGTTGCACAATCTCATGGTCTAAGGAAATGATACTTGACATTAGAAAAGCTTTAGCATACGAACTACAATCTTTGTGCTAGGCTTAGGATTGGGTCTTGTCCATCACATCATTCTCCTAATGATGTGATCCCGTTATCAACGGCATCCAATGTCCATGGTCGAAACCGTAACCATCTATTGATTAACGAGCTAGTCAACTAGAGGCTTACTAGGGACATGGTGTTGTCTATGTACCCACACATGTATCTGAGTTTCCTTTCAATAAAATTATAGCATGGATAATAAACGATTATCATGAACAAGGAAATATACTAATAACTAATTTATTATTGCCTCTAGGGCATATTTCCAACAGAGATCTCTTGCAAAAAAAAATTGATGAAATTTGAAATAGATATGATACATTGTATTTGATTAATATATAGTTGTGGATGTATATAGAATATAGGTAGTATTTTTCATGCATGTTGAGAGAAATATAATTAGTTTGATTGGTGAGGTGGCATGTCTGGAGAGTTGAGATATGTGCATATTGGGAGAGAATATAAATAGCATTTTACATGCATGTTAAGAGAAACAATTAGTGGGACGATGATGTGGCCTGTTTGGTGAGGTGGCATGTGTGCATGTTCAGAGAACTGAGATAATGGGGATTAGCAATTTAGGTATATAGAATTTTACATGTACTCCCTTTTATTAGTGATCTAAAAGATCTTATATTTCTTTACAGAGCGGATAGGTCATAGTATTCCCCTTTTTTTAAAATGGGCATAAAGAGTCATATTTTGTACTCCCTCTGTTCTACTATCTAGTGCGTATAGATTGTGACTCTTATACCAATGAATATGCTAGTCGTTGTCCTTTGGACAAGATAGCCCTGCCTCCACCGCATGTGACCCACCCACCACGTGCATGCCGCTGCGGGGGATAACTCCTGCAATGATTCCATTTGAGGTCAGTTTCGTCCAAATTTGTTTGGTCAGGCAAACACATATTACAATCTGGAATTTTTAGCAGAAAACTTATACGCAATATAAAGAGAAACGGAGGGAGTATAAGATTTGGGTGTTATCAATTCATAGCACTACTTGTGTTCATTAATGGCTTCTAAGAAGTACAAAGGCCAGAAATTCAAAACGATTTTCTAGAACCGATCCAGAGATACTCACTGCTTGCCAAATTATATGTATATATATATATATATATATATATATATATATATATATATTGCATGTATTATTATTTTTGCAAAGTCAAAGTTGGTAATCTCTGCTCAAGTGTATGAAAAATAATATAAACATTTACAACACCAAATGTATTCCATATGAAAATATATTTTATTATGAATCTAATAGTACTGGTTTGGTATTGCCAATGCTGATACATTTTTCGTAGACTCGATCAAAGTTTACAGGGGTTTGATTTTGAAAAAATGCACTATAATATGTCAAGGTGAGAGTATGTTTAAAATGATTTTAGAAAAGAAGCTTTGATTTTTCTACCGAAAAAAAAGAACTTTGACTTTTTCTGTTGTTTGCAAAAGACAGCGCAACCCTACATCTATACCTAACATCCGTCGGCTCTCTCTCCAGTCTCGCCTTTATATAAGGGATAGGTGGTCGTTGTGCACACACAAGCAAAACACAGATGAGCGAGAGGAGGGAGAGAGAGCAGATCAAAAAGAGAGGGAGAGGGAGAGAGAGCAGGATGAGTCAGGCGAGCAGATTCAAGCGGATGTGCGTCTTCTGCGGCAGCAGCCAGGGCAACAAGAGCAGCTACCACGACGCCGCCATCGACCTCGCCAACCAGCTCGTACGTACTACTACTCTCTACTATACATGCGTGCATCTCCTCTTGGTCGTAATCACGCGGTCTAAAGGAAGCCGGCAGGGAGACTTTTTAGCTAGCACTAATTGCTGAATGATTAAGCAGCCGGTCGTTGGTCCTTGATGAGATCCGGAATCTGAATATGCTTACACTTGATGATGGATGATTACGGAGGAGGAGGGAAAACACGCGCACCTGCTGCACATGCATGGCCTGGACGGTTTTCTCTCCTCTCGTTCACATGCATTAATCCGCTTATTAGTTTGCACCGGTTGATCACGAAAGCGGCTGTTAAGTTAATAGTAGCAGCCAAGCTTAGGCCATGCTTGGATCCAAGGGACTATTTTTAGTCTGACTAAAACTAGTCTCTTTTAGAGGCTAAAGTTCCAATCACCGCTGACTAAAGAGAGGCTAGAACTAGTCTTGAGACTAAAACTTTTTAGTCGAGAACCCTACTAAAATATGGATTAGTCCTCTCTCTCCTCATTTAACTCCTCTCCTTTAACACATGCAAGTTCGGGATTGGAGGGTTTGGAGGATAATAAATGCTCATTGACTCATTTTAGTCTATTTAGTATTTGTATCCGGGTGAGGCTAGCAAGTTTTAGTCCCACTACTTTTAGTCATGGGACTAAAACGTATCCAAACACCCTCTTAATGTGTACGTAGATGCCTAGCTCTATGTCAAAACTCAAAACTACACACTTTTACAGTCAGGTGACTTTAATTGCCAGCGGCACAGAGCACAGCTGCTAACCCTGGTAGGACAGGTCGGGCAGAGCTTGTCATTTATCTAGCTCCTCTAAAATACTAGTACTACGTACGAACACAACTTGAACGGCATGTACACGCAAGGCATCAGCATGCATGCACTCGTCAGCTTGAGTGCTTCTCCTGTAGTAGTATCGATGGGAGCATCACTTTGCTACCGTCAGCACGTAGTAGTACCCCCACCGCATTCAAACATGTGTAGTGCAAGTGCGACAAGTCTTGTCTACACGTACAACGAGTTCACTCCATCATGTACATACTGATACCGTCGGGCGGCCGCGCGCGCCTAGCTTAACGTACGTACGGTGGGAGGTGCTAGGCAATTAACGTTGAATGGTGGGTGGCAGGTGGGTGGGGGCATCGACCTGGTGTACGGCGGCGGCAGCATCGGGCTGATGGGGCTCGTCTCCCAGGCCGTCTACCACGGCGGCAGGCACGTCATCGGGTAAGTTTCACCCACAGTTTATGCATGCATGGTACCAGTAGTTGACTATCACTAGCCTAAGTATAAGAAAGTTGTCTCATGTTGCTGTCTTGCGCGTGCAGGGTCATTCCCAAGACTCTCATGACACCCGAGGTACGTACTGTACTGCTTGTCTCCTCCTACTACTACTACTTGCTCGGAGCAGAAACAGACATGGCATGCTCATCCATTTCGAGTTTCCATCATGACACTTCTACTTCACTGGATCTTGGAATGCCCACTTGTATCACTAGCTCCTCCCTCCCTTCCTAAATATTTATCTTTTTAGAGATTTCAACAAGTGACTACATACGAAGTAAAATGAGTGAATCTACATTTTAAAATATGTCTATATACATCCGTGACGAGGCAAGTCAATTGTTCTACGGTTTAAGATGCCTCTACTCCTAATTCTTACGTTTCTCCAAACCGAACGAGCCCCTGTTGAGATTGTTCCCTTTTCCTAATCCAAGGGAATAGAACACAACGCAGCAGAGGTAGACGTTGTTGTCCCGCCACAAAATTGAAAAGACAATCCACAGAATCACCAAACCCCACGTTGGCACAGACCCAAACCTGCAGGCGTGAGCATAAACAAACTCTGCATTGCGTGATGATTCCATTCCGTTCCCCGGCCAAAACAGACATACTCCTCGAGAGAAAGATTTCTTTGGGTCATGCTTAGCCCCGTACATACAGACAGACAGGCGTGCTAATTAATTAGTTTGATGGCTACCTGCATCGTGGTCAACAACTGATCCGGACAGGTTGGACTGACTTCACTGTCCACAGTAGCATTCGCCTGCACGAATTAACCAGCCTGCATATGATAATAACTCGACGCCTGACCTGCGGCACTGCCCTGGTTAAGTATCCCGCAAAAAAAATATCTAGATTATTACTAGTAGTTCCAAAGATCGAGCAGCTAGCTGAGATTGACTTAAGAAAGTGCTCCCTCCGTCCTTAAAAGAGTATACTTCCAACTTTGTTGGAGAGTTAAACTATTTTAAAGTTTGACCGAGTTTGTGCAAAAATATATCAATGTTTGTGAAACCAAATAGGTATATGATGAAAAATATATTTTATTATTAATCTAATGCTACTAATTTGATGGCATAAATGTTGATGTATTATTGTATAAATACGGTCAAATATAAAAAAGTTTTACTTTTCAACAAAGTTGGAAGTATACTCTTTTAAGGACGGAGGGAGTACAGTTCTTGGCAATGAATAATTATCTATATCCGTAGTTATTTGAGTGTAGTGGTGAAAGAATTTAAATTCAAGTTTCAAGTTGTAAATTTGCTGAAGCCGATGTAGCCCAAAACAGATCCGAGATGGCTTTACCAGGCCAACTTTATTAGTGGCAGGCCTCTCAATTAAAAAAAGTGACTAACCCAAGGGCTAATCCTCGAGCACCGCGCGTCCGAGCCTGGGCTCGAACTCGGGTGGGCTGGTAGCTACCCAGCTGCCCAGTCAACGGGTCAACGCCCCGTCCTCCAGGCCTCTCAATTATGCCACTGATAAAACTGGCCACGACGCTACAAAAAAGATCCTATTGGACGAATATGAGCGTCAAATAGGGGAGGCTCCGCCTGAAGCCAGGAAAACAGGCCGGCCCACTCTGCCAGCGAATGAATACTTTTTTTTACTTTTGATTTTTCACCAAAAAATGGCTCTGGTTTTTTAGGAGCTCGATCTAAATAACTTACTAAAAAAATAGACAAGTAGTATCATAGAAAATTGTTAAGTATGTGTTTCAAAATTAAAACTTCACTATATATTAAAAAAGTTCACCATATAATAAAAAGTGTTCATTGTGTATTTTTTGTATAATTTAAAAACTTGAATGCATATTACTAAAAATGTTTGTCATGTATTCTAAAAAGAGTGTATTTAAAAATATACTAAAAATTAGAAGAAAAAACCAATCTGGAAGGAGGAACATAAAAAATAAAAGGAAAGAACAAGAATAAAAACTGAACGAAAAAACACAGAAAAAAAACTTCTAGTGAATGAACAAAAAAAAAGCAACAGAAAAAACAAGCGAGAAAAAAAGAAGCAACAAATGACACGTTGCCGCGGACTTGGCGATCCTCCTACCGGGGATGCGGGTGAAGCGACCCCTATTTGCCGCCTGCAGGTGGCATATAGAACCCACCCCAAAATACGCACACGGGTCAGGGAGTGGAAACAAAAGGCAACATCATTGTTGATCAGGGTCTACTTCAAGCACTTCCCTCAAGCCCAAACCACAACAATTAAATAGCACTCCTCTGAACGCTCTTATATTTCTTTATAAAGAGAGTATCATTTTGCGAGGAACTAGTAAGGATGGAGCCAATTTTCTATCATAAGAAATTCATGGTGTACTAAAAAACTCATGGTATCCACAATATATGGTTTGTGTGGCTTGCCTGCTCCACAGTCATGCTTGCATACGTGTTTTCATGCAACTTATTTATCCCATGCACTCCATTTTCCTGCTCTAGTCGTTTTTCCCTCAAAAAATCTAGGACTAAACATGCTTTCCACTATCCTCTCAGTGTGGACGACGGAGCTCAAGTTGCGCCTCGACGACCAACCTGCATCGTGATCTACCAAGAGATCACCTCACTTGTGCTTCATGTAGACTCAAAGCTCAGTGCTGAGATGAGTTTGGTGTTGCCCTAGTTCTAGAGGTTCCATTGTGATGGCTCCATATTTTACACATTTTCACAGGCTTCGTATATCAAGTTATATCATGTCCCATTGAGCCAGTTACATGTCATGATTTCCAAATTTTATCCTTTTCACCGTGAGCATTGCATAATCTTTATTCTTTGTTAGTGTTTATGAGTTTTCTTTGTCTTTGTGTGTTTTGTAGGTGATGAGGACTTCTCATGCACTTAGCACGATGAAAGTAGTTCAAATGGTGGACATTCAGACCCCAACTTAGCCGTTTCGGAGAGTAAAAAAAATCATTTTTTCACAGTGCTCAAAACAAATATCTAATAGCAGAAATGGATTGGCGTCGCTCACATGAATCCAACAAAGCCAAGAACGTCAAATTTTGAGTTCGTGTGAAGACACGGCGACCGATTTACCAAAGAGTGCCATAGTATAAGACAACGTTTCATACGACCATTGTTGGTTGTACGCGCAGTCGTATGGAAGGAAATCAGGCTCGAAAGTTGGCTCTTCAGATGAGATTCTTCCCCGATTTCATCCCTGTTTATTCCTACTCCTTTCTTGTCCTTCAAGGAGTGTTTTGGGGGAGGATAAGGCTCATCTAGAGCCCTTGGGTCAAAGGGGAGATGCTACATCAGCGAAAGAGGCTATGGGAGAGGGAGAGGTCATATATACATACACCTTCAACTCTAGCCGCCTCCATCAATCTTCATCAAGTCTCAATTATCATTCATCTCCACGTCCTTCCGCTGTCCACATCAAGAACACCATTATTTCAACCAAGAGGTCTACCGGAAGGGATCCGTCGCGCCACCATCATCATCATCATTTGTCGTGCCACCTCTATCACCACCATCATCAACCTTCTTTCTCCTCCATCACGGTCTCCGTGATGGGTTGTGACAACTCTTAAACCCCCTTGATGTGATGTTATTTAAGTAATTGTTGGCTATGGGTGGATTGATTAGTAAGTGGTTATTTGATATGTTTATAGTCTATTTATGCGTGTTGCTTATTTACCTTTGCGGTAATTCAGTGATTGGAGACGTTCAATCTATTGGCGTCATTGGTGTAGTTGGAGACGCTCAACTTTTAGGCCACACATGAAGTTGATGGTTTTAAAGACCGGTAGACCTGTGACGTGACATGTTCTGACATTTTAAGGGAAACACAATTATTGTAGGAGCATGGTTGTCCGTAGAACCTATTGCCTTCGTTCAGTCCTCGTGGCCTTAATGTTTTTTGAAGGAAATATGCCCTAGAGGCAATAAAAAAGTTGTTATTTATATTTTCTTATATCGTGATAAATTTTTATTATTCATGCTAGAATTGTATTAACCGAAAACTTAGTACATGCGTGAATATATAGACAAACAGAGTGTCCCTAGTATGCCTCTACTTGACTAGCTCGTTAATCAAAGATGGTTAAGTTTCCTGACCATAGACATGTGTTGTGATTTGATGAACTGGATCACATCATTAGAGAATGATGTGATGGACAAGACCCATCTGTTAGCTTAGCATTAATGATCGTTTAGTTTATTGATATTGCTTTCTTCATGACTTATACATGTTCCTCTGACTATGAGATTATGCAACTCCTGAATACCGAAGGAACACCTTGTGTGCTATCAAAAGTCACAACGTAACTGGGTGATTATAAAGATGCTCTACAGGTGTCTCCGATGGTGTTTATTGAGTTGGTATAGATCAAGATTAGGATTTGTCACTCCGTGTATCGGAGAGGTATCTCTGGGCCCCCTCGGTAATGCACATCACTATAAGACTTGCAAGCAATGTGACTAATGAGTTAGTTGCGGGATGATGCATTACAGAACGAGTAAAGAGACTTGCCGGTAATGAGATTGAACTAGGTATAATGATATCGATGATCGAATCTCGGGCAAGTAACATACCGATGACAAAGGGAATAACGTATGTTGTTATGCGGTTTGACCGATAAAGATCTTCGTAGACTATGTAGGAGCCAATATGAGCATCAAGGTTCCGCTATTGGTTATTGACTGGAGATGTGTCTCGGTCATGTCTACATAGTTCTCTAAACCGTAGGGTTCGCACGCTTAACGTTCGATGACGATTTGTATTACGAGTTATGTGATTTGATGACCGAAGTTTGTTCGGAGTCCCGGCTGAGATCACAGACATGACGAGGGGTCTCGAAATTGTCGAGAGGTAAAGATCTATATATTGGAAGGTTATATTCGGACACCGGAATGGTTCCGAGGTGTTTCGGGTATTTTTCGGAGTACCGGGAGGTTATCGGAACCCCCCGGGAGAGCAATGGGCCTTAATGGGCTTTAAGGGAGAGGAGAGAGGGGCCTCAAGGGGTGGCCGCGTGCTCCCCCATGGGCTGGTCCAAATTGGACTAGGAGGGGGCGGCGCCCCCCTCCTTCCTTCTCTTCCCCCTTCCCTCCTTCTCCTAGTTGGAATAGGAAGGGGGGGGGGGGGCGAATCCTACTTGGATCAGGAGTCCAAGTAGGACTCCCCCCTTGGCGCGCCCCCTCTAGGGCCGGCCTCCTCTTTCCCCCTCCTTTATATACATGGGAGGGGGGCACCCCAAAGATACACGAAGTCTTCTCTTAGCCGTGTGCGGTGTCCCCCTCCATAGTTACACACCTCGGTCATATCGTCGTAGTGCTTAGGCGAAGCCCTGCACCGGTAACTTCATCATCACCGTCTCCACGCCGTCGTGCTGATGGAACTCTCCCTCGTCCTCAACTGGATCAAGAGCTCAAGGGACGTCATTGAGCTGAACGTGTGCTGAACGCGGAGGTGCCATACGTTCGGTGCTTGGATCGGTTGGATCGTGAAGACGTTCGACTACATCAACCGTGTTACTAAATGTTTCCGCTTTCGGTCTAAGAGGGTACGTAGACACACTCTCCCGTCTCGTTGCTATGCATCACATAGATATATCTTGTGTGATCATAGGCAATTTTTTGAAATACTATGTTCCCCAACATTTTTATGTTAGCCGCCGCTGGTATGGGACAAGAAGTAGGACAAATGAGTTATCTCAATATGGCGCGTCTTGGGAGATAATGTTATGTGATGGACCACCCACCATCAGTAGATTGTGGTATCCTATAATGCAGATACTGACTTAGCCACTACATGGCATAGTCGTAAAGCTTAACTCCATTCCCTTCCCGTACCAAATGAGACCGTCCCTAAATGCGAGCAACCTCATCTAAAACATCAGATACTTCTCTTAGTTTACTTCCTTCATTTAGTTTAGTATTTATTTTCCATTCGTTCTAGTACCTTAGTTTAATTCTTCCTTTTTTCATTCCCTATCAACCTACTTAAGTAAAAAAATTACAAACTTTGGTTTGGGCGTGAGCGAAGTTGTGTTAAGTGACAACACAGGTACAGGGATTGTGGTGCCATCCTATTCGCCCCCTGTGGGATCGACAAACCTTACTTATCACGAAATTGCTACATAACCTGTGCACTTGCATGCCATCACATTGGTTCTTCCATATCATACACTAGTGGAGCTTAGTGTAAGTCAGGGGGCACCCTTGAAAGCACAAGTGCTCCCTGGGTGATTTTGGTAATTGATGTCAACATATTTCTTGTTGGGCTAATATATTCATCTAGTATATTTCAGAGAGTTCAACAATGGCATGGCATGGACAAGAGGATGTGGAACCCCTTCAAGATGCAAGGATAAAGATTGGCAAAAGCTCAAGACTCTTCAATTCTATTTTAGTAATCCAAGATCACATTGAGTCCGTAGGAAAAGGCAATACTATTAAAAGGGGATGAGGTGTTGCTTAATGGTCTACTTGCTCAAAGTGCTTAGTGATATGCTCCAAAGCCCTCAACCACTTTCTCAATTCCAAATATGTCCAAAACCTAAAGTTAAACTCGGCCCAACTGATTTGATCTATCCGGCGCCACCGAGTTCCTTTGACATAGCCATAACCAGAAACCCTAATCAGTTCAGTCCCACCGATAGGGATTTCGGTCTCACCGAGATGGGATTGAAAACTCTCTGTTTCCCTTCGTAACGTTTCGATCTCACTGAAATGAGCGATCGGTCCCATCGAGTTCGCAATGCAAACTCTCTGATGCCTGTTGTAATTATTTCGGTCTCACCAGAATAAGAAATCGGTCCCACCGAGTTTGCCTGACCAACTCTCTGGTTTGCTTATTGCTGAAATCGGTCCCACCGAGTTCATGCAATCGGTCACACCGATATGAGGTTTTGCCCTAACCCTAGCACATTGGTCCAACCGAGTTGATCATGTCGGCCCCACCGAGATTCCTAACGTTCACATTTTGAACTAAA
Source organism: Aegilops bicornis (assembly GCA_021605145.1). Taxonomy (NCBI): domain Eukaryota; kingdom Viridiplantae; phylum Streptophyta; class Magnoliopsida; order Poales; family Poaceae; genus Aegilops; species Aegilops bicornis. The sequence continues at coordinate 564,762,775 of CM038672.1, read as the reverse complement.
TCGGTCTCACCGAGTTCTCCTATTCGGTCTGACCGAGTTGGGTCAAATGTGTGTAACGGTTGGATTTTGTGTGGAGGCTATATATACCCCTTCACCCCCTTCTGCATTTGAGAGAGAGCCATCAGAACGTGCCTACACTTCCACTACTCGTTTTCTGAGAGAGAACCACCTACTAATGTGTTGAGACCAAGACATTCCAATCCAACCACAAGAATCATGATCTCTAGCCTTCCCCAAGTTGCTTTCCACTCAAATCATCTTTCCACCATAGCCAAATCTGTGAGAGAGAGAGTTGAGTGTTGGGAAGACTATAATTTGAAGCACAAGAGCAAGGAGTCCATCATCAACACACCATCTATTACCTTTTGGAGAGTGGTGTCTCCTAGATTGGTTAGGTGTCACGTGGGAGCCTCCGTCAAGATTGTGGAGTTGAACCAAGGAGTTTGTAAGGGCAAAGAGATCGCCTACTTCGTGAAGATCTACCCGAGTGAGGCAAGTCCTTCATGGGCGATGGCCATGGTGGGATAGACAAGGTTGCTTCTTCGTGGACCCTTCGTGGGTGGAGACCTCCGTGGACTCGTGCAACCGTTACCCTTCGTAGGTTGAAGTCTCCACCGACGTGGATGTACAATAGCACCACTTATTGGAACCACGCCCAACATCTCCGTGTCTTCATTGCGTTTGCACACTCCAATCCCATCCCTTTACTTTCTTGCAAATTGCATGCTTTACTCTTTCCGCTGCCTATACTCTTGCCATGCTTGCTTGAAATGTATTGTGAATATTTAAACTTGTGCTAAAACTCCACCTCAACTTAAAGAACTTAAAAACTGCTACTTTTGCTTGTTGAGAGTCTATTCACCCCCCCCTCTTGACACCCCTTATCGAGCCTTTCAACCCCTCCCCGTGAATTTTGAACGATGTGAAGATTTTTTTTGAGAAAGCAGAGATTAGAGAAGTGTTTTGCCCCCTCTCCCCCACAAAAAAATTCTACCAACCACTGTCAGACATGGTAGTCTACCTAGCGCACGAGAGGAAGAAAGTTGTGGGTAAGCGTTTGCATCACTCGCTGGTACGATTTCTTTGACACGCTCATCTACTACTTAGTCAAAAAGCTTTTGGTGGTAATGGTTCACAGGCGTGGCAACATGTACGTAGCGATGCGAGACGAGGTGTGTGTCGCCCGTGTTGGGGAACGCAGCATGCAATTTAAAAAAATCCTACGATCACGCAAGATCTATCTAGGAGATGCATAGCAACGAGAGGGGGAAAGTGTGTCCATGTACCCTCGTAGACCAAAAGCGGAAGCGTTAGGTTAACACGGTTGATGTAGTCGGACGTCTTCACGATCCAACCGATCTAGTACCGAACGTACGGCACCTCCGAGTTCAGCACACGTTCAGCTCGATGATGCCTTCGAACTCTTGATCCAGCAGAGCGTCGACGGAGAGTTTCGTCAGCACGACGGCGTGGTGATGGTGATGGTGATGTGATCCACGCAGGGCTTCGCCTAAGCACTACGACGCTATGACCAGAGGAGTAAACTGTGGAGGGGGCACCGCACACGGCTAAGAGAATAATTGTTGTGTTTTGGGGTGCCCCCCTGCCCCCGTATATAAAGGAGGGGAGGAGGAGGCCGGCCACCAAGGGGCGCGCCAAGGGGGGGAGTCCTACTAGGACTCCACTCCTAGTAGGATTCGCCCCCCCCCTTTTCCTTTCTCATGGAGGGGAAAGAGAGATGGGAGAGGGAAGAGGAGAAGGAAAGGGAGGCGCGCCCCCTCCCCTAGTCCAATTCGGACTCCCTATGGGAGGGGGGCGCGCCACCCCTTGTGGGCTGCCTCCCCTCTCCCCTATGGCCCATGAAGGCCCATTACTTCCCCGGGGGGTTCCGGTAACCCCTTGGTTCTTCGATAAATATCCGAAACGTCCCGAAACCATTCCGGTGTCCGAATACCTTCGTCCAATATATCAATCTTTACCTATCAACCATTTAGAGACTCCTCGTCATGTCTGTGATCTCATCCGGGACTCCGAACAATCTTCGGTCAAAACACATAACTCATAATACAAATCGTCATCGAACGTTAAGCGTGCGGACCCTACGGGTTCGAGAACTATGTAGACATGATCGAGACACATCTCCGATCAATAAACAACAGCGGAACCTGGATGCTCGTGTTGGTTCCTACATATTCTACGAAGATCTTTATCAGTCAAACCGCAATAACAACATACGTTATTCCCTTTGTCATCGGTATGTTACTTGCCCGAGATTCCATCATCGGTATCCTCATACCTAGTTCAATCTCGTTACCGGCAAGTCTCATCATCCCGTAACTAACTCATTGGTCACATTGCTTGCAAGGCTTATAATGATGTGCATTATCGAGAGGGCCCAGAGATACCTCTCCGATACTCGGAGTGACAAATCCTAATCTTGATCTATGCCAACCCAACAAACACCTTCGGAGACACCTGTAGAGCATCTTTATAATCACCCAGTTATGTTGTGATGTTTGATAGCACAGAAGGTGTTCCTCCGGTATTGTGACGCCCGGATAATCTTCCTAAAATAATCCCACACTAATCAAGCCACGTCATCCCGATTACTGATGCTAAACATCCGTTAGTTCAAACGGCGCCAAATTAAAATCTAAAATTAACGTCGACAATAAAAGTTTTCGAAAGTAGAAACGAAATTGTTCGGTGGGTGCCAAATATTACAAGGGTAGTTATGGTACAGCAATCACATTTTTAGAAGATGTCTAAATAATTTAAACTGATTTAAAACAGAAAAGAAAATAAATAAAAACAAAACACAAAAACTAAGACCTAAAACTAGCGAAAAAAAAGGAGAAACCCCCTTCGGGCCGTGGCCCAACTAGGCTAACCCCAGTGCCCACCGCCACCCACTCCCCATTAACCCCACGGTCCACTCGGCCAAAACCCTAGCCGCACCCCACACCCCCTCGTCCCTTCCTCTGCCTCCCTCCCTCGATCCAGATCGGATCGGGGAAATCGGGGCCCCATCCCGAGCGCGCCTCGCCATGGCTCCCGTGGTCGTCGTCGCCGTCACTCGCCTCGCACCACCTCGCTGGAGCCGCTCGCTGCCTCAACCCCGTCGCCCCGTCGCCGAACCCACCAACACCACCGCCGCCCACCGTCCCCAGCGCCCGAGGACGACCCCGCCATCGCTTCTCGCCGTCCCTGGAGCCAGCTCGACGTCGTCGCCGCCCGGAGCTCCACCCTCCCCGCCGGCCTGCTTCCTTCTTCGCCGTCGTCTCCGGCTTCCTCCACGCGCCCCACTGCCCTTTTCCCTACAGCCGTTGTGAGCCTCCTCTTCGAACCTCCCTGCTTCCTCCTTGTTCAGTCGCCGTAGCCGCCGCCTGTTTCCTTCCGTGGCCGCGCCTTGAGCCTTTGCTCCACAAGACACTCACGCACCACCCGTGCCTACCTCCACTGCTGGCGTGTGTGCTGGTCTTGGCCATGGCCACGCCAGCCGTCGGCCCGCCTGTCTGGCGCCATGCCCCTACCCGCCTGCGGTACCGCAAATGTTCTTTGCCGCGTTGGCTCGCCCAGCGCGCCCCCAGTCCGACCACCTCGGCCATGGCCTCGCCCTCTCTGGCGTCGCCCTTGCCTCCATGATCTGCCGACCGGCCGCCCGTCTTCTTGGCCTCGCCCGGGGCGGATCGCTCGCGCCCGCGTCGGCGCTTGCGTGCATCGTGCGCACCTCGCGCCTCTCGGGCACTGCGCCCGTTCGACTACGCCTGCACCGATGCCGCTAACCTGCTATGGCCCCTGTGCCACTGGACAACGGGCCCCGCCCGAACGTTTAAAAAAAAGAATTAAGAATTAAAAAATTATAGAAATAAATAATTAATAATAAAATTAATTAATTAATAATAAAATTAATTAATTAATTAATTAATTAACTTAATTAACTCTGATTAAATTAACTAACTATGATTAATTAACCTCTTCATTAGGTAAACTAATTAACTCTGTTTAATTAACTTGCTAATTAAGCGATTGTATGACATCGGACCCACCATCAGATTGACCCGATCGACACACATTGTTGATCTTGACGTCGACATGCCATCATGCTGATGTCATAAATCCAAATTTCGAATTAAAATAATTAGATAAATGCTAAAAATGATTTAAATCTTTTAAAATCAATATAAAATAAACCGTTGCTCAGATGGAAAAACTTTGTACATGAAAGTTGCTCAGAACGACGAGACGAATCCGGATACGCAGCCCGTTCGTCCGACACACATCCCTAACCTATTGAACTCGCAACTTTTCCCCTCCGGTTCCTCTGCCCGAAAACGCGGAACCCCGGGGATACTTTCCCGGATGTTTCCCCCCCTTCACCGGTATCATCACATACCGCGTTAGGGCACGCCTAGCATCACGCTTTGCTTTGTCATGCATCGTCATGCATCTATTTGCTTAAATATTCATTGTTTCTTCCCCCTCTTCTTCCGCTAGACACCGAGACCGACGCTGCTGCTGCCCAGTTCGACTACGGTGTTGACGATCCCTCCTTGCCAGAGCAACCAGGCAAGCCCCCCCTTTGATCACCAGATATCGCCTACTCTTCTCTATACTGCTTGCATTAGAGTAGTGTAGCATGTTCTTATTTTGATTAATCCTATCTTCTTTGCATAGCCTGTCCTTGCTACTCTGTTGTTACCTTTACCGCTAGCCTCATCGCTTAGTATAGGATGCTAGTGTTCCATCAGTGGCCCTACACTCTTGTCCGTCCGCCATGCTATACTACTGGGTTGTGATCACTTCGGGAGGTGATCACGGGCATATACTATATACTTTACACTATTACATTACCTGTGATACTGTTCGGAGATGGGGGCTGAAAGGACAGGTGGCTCCATCCCGGTAGAGGTGGGCCTGGGTTCCCACGGCCCCGATCGTTACTTTTGTGGCGGAGCGGGGCAGGTTGAGACCACCTAGGAGAGAGGTGGGCTGGCCTGGTCAATGGATTCGCGGATACTTAACACGTTTAACGAGATCTGGGTATTTGATCTCGAGTCCGCCATTTGGTCTATACGCACTAACCATCTACGTGGGAGTAGTTATGGGTATCCCGACGCCGTGGTATCAGCCGGCACTTCGTGACGCCCAATGATCGAGTGGCGCGCGCGGATTGGAACGTAAGCTGCTCTTGTATTAAGGGGCTAGTTTCGCTTTCACAGCGTCACGCAGCGTCTTGGTGTGCTATGGGCGATGGGCCCTGCACTGTCGCTTAGGTTTAGACGGCGTCTTGGCCTCTCTCTGTTGTGCCTAGGTGGGGCTGCGGCGTGTTGATCTTCCGGCCAGGCATGACCGAGGAAAGTGTGTCCGCCATATGGGATCAAGCGTGTTGGGTTATGTGGTGCACCCTGCAGGAAGTTTAATCTATTCAATAGCCGTGATCTTCGGTAATAGGGCGACTTGAGTTGTACCTTGACCTTATGACAACTAGAACCGGATACTTAATAAAACACACCCTTCCAAGTGCCAGATATAACCCGGTGGTCGCTCTCTCTCAGGGTTACGAGGAGGGGATCGTCGGGTAGGATTATGCTATGCGATGCTACTTGGAGATGCTACTTTGAGCACTTCAGTCTACTCTCTTCTACATGTTGCAAGACGGAGGCTGCCAGAAGCGTAGTCTTCGACAGGATTAGCTATCCCCCTCTTATTCTGGCATTCTGCGGTTCAGTCCACTGATATGGCCCTTTACACATATATCCATGCATATGTAGTGTAGCTCCTTGCTTGCGAGTACTTTGGATGAGTACTCATGGTTGCCTTGTTCCCCTTTTCCCCTTTCTTTACCGGTTGCTGCGACGCACGATGGAGCCAGGAGCGACGCCACCGTTGATGGCGACTACTACATCGGAGGTGCCTACTACTACTACGTGCAGCCAGCGGACGGCGACACTGGAGTAGTTTAGGAGGATCCCGAGCGGGAGGCCTGCGCCTCGTTCGATCTGTATCCCCGTTTGTGCTAGCCATCTTATGGCAAACTTGTTTAACTTATGTCTGTACTCAGATATTGTTGCTTCCACTGACTCGTCTATGATCGAGCACTTGTATTCGAGCCCTCGAGGCCCCTGGCTTGTATTATGATGCTTGTATGACTTATTTATGTTTTAGAGTTGTGTTGTGATATCTTCCCGTGAGTCCCTGATCTTGATCGTACACATTTGCGTGCAGGATTAGTGTACGATTGAATCGGGGGCGTCACATGTATTCGGGAGTTGCGTAATCTCATAGTCACAGGAATATGTATAAGTCATGAAAAAGGCAATAGCAATAAAACTTAACGATCATTATGCTAAGCTAACAGATGGGTCTTGTCCATCACATCATTCTCCTAATGATGTGATCCCGTTCATCAAATGACAACACATATATATGGTCAGGAAAATTAATCATCTTTGATTAACGAGCTAGTCTAGTAGAGGCATACTAGGGACACTTTGTTTTGTCTATGTATTCACACATGTATCAAGTTTCGGGTTAATACAATTCTAGCATGAATAATAAACATTTATCATGATATAAGGAAATATAAAATAACAACTTTATTATTGCCTCTAGGGCCTATTTCCTTCAGTCTCCCACTTGCACTAGTGTCAATAATCTAGTTCACATCGCCATGTGATTTAACACCAATAGTTCACATCACCATGTGATTAAAACCCATAGTTCACATCGCCATGTGACCAACACCCAAAGGGTTTACTAGAGTCAATAATCTAGTTCACATCACCATGTGATTAACACCCAAAGAGTCCTAAGGTGTGATCACGTTTTGCTTGTGAGAGAAGTTTAGTCAATGGGTCTGCCACATTCAGATCCATATGTATTTTGCAAATTTCTATGTCTACAATGCTCTGCATGGAGCTACTCTAGCTAATTGCTACCAATTTCAATATACATCCAGATTGAGACTCAGAGTCATCCAGATCGGTGTTAAACCTTGCATCTACGTAACTCTTTATGATGAACTCTTTATCACCTCCATAACCGAGAAATATTTCCTTAGTCCTCTAAGGATAATTTTGACCGCTGTCCAGTGATCTACTCCTGGATCACTATTGTACCCCTTTGCCAAACTCATGGCAAGGTACACAATAGGTCTGGTATACAGCATGGCATACTTTATAGAACCTATGGCTGAGGCATAGGGAATGAGTTTCATTCTCTCTCTATCTTCTGCAGTGGTCGGGCATTGAGTCTGACTCAACTTCACACCTTGTAATGTCTGAGCAAGAACCCTTTCTTTGGGATCCATTTTGAACTTCTTCAAAACTTTATCAAGGTATGTGCTTTGTGAAAGTCCAATTAAGCGTCTCGATCTATCTCTATAGATCTTGATGCCCAATATATAAGCAGCTTCACCGAGGTCTTTCATTGAAAAATTCTTATTCAAGTATCCTTTTATGCTATCCAGAAATTCTGTATTATTTCCAATCAACAATATGTCATCCATATATAATATCAGAAATGCTACAGAGCTCACACTCACTTTCTTGTAAATACATGCTTCTCCAAAAGTCTGTATAAAACCATATGCTTTGATTGTGAAAGCCTGGATTTTGCCTTCTCTTTTTCTTCTGGACTTGGTTTTGCCTTTGCCTTGGATTTGGATTTTTTTTTTGGAATCAATTCAAATGGACTTGTCATTGGGTATGCCCTTGACTTTCACCCAAGTGACCTATCTACTTCTCCTTCAACTTTACTTCTCTGAAAAATCCCCAAAATAATCAAATGAATATTTTTCATAAAAGAAAAATATTCATTTTCTCCTTTGAAACTCATTTCAGAAACTAGTGCTGCAAAGCAACCCCCATTTTTATTGCTCCAAAAATTCTGAAATAATTCCTGAATATTCTTTGAACCATGGCTCACCTTCTCCAGCAAAAATATTGCATGACTTTTTGTAATATTTTTGCTATAGAAAATAATTTCTCTTTTGGCCCAAAATTGCACTTTGTACAACAAGTGCATTTTTCCTTGATCCTTTGGCCCTGATTTTTCTTGAGCCTCATCACCCTCCTAAGAAAACCTTAAACGCAGGAGATCAGCCCTAATGGCCATCTAGAAGCTATCCAAACGTAGCAACCAAGTTTCTGTCCAAAAACTTGCCAAGATGGTTGAGTCACATCTGGTCGGACTGGCATTGTGTCCTCAACTTCCCTAGACCCTTCATGGACTTTAGCCCAGACAAGGTTTGGCCGATCATGGGCGTCGTTTTGACCATGCCAGGGTGGTGACCGCGTGTGGACACGGGGTCTGGCAGGTGTTCGACGCGCTCTGAGTAGCGCCAACGCCTCTGTTCGGCGCGTGCTCGAGCCAGAGCTCGCCAACAACTGCCGCACCGCGCCACCAGCCTCGACTCATCACCTTTGACCCCTCCCTGGCGCTCGACGACGCCGGAGACGCCGCAGCGAGCACGGGCACGTCGCGGCCAAAAGCCACAATGCGCTCTTGCCCTTGTCTTCTTCTCCCCTGCCTCCTGTGCTCATCCGCGAGCGTGGACAGCCCCCGTGTAACGCCCCGGATTCGATGCGCCAGGTGTCCGCCAGTTATTCGTCGTATTTGCCATGTCATGTGCTTGCGTGTCTCTCTTTGCCATGTCATCATCTGCATTTCATATCATGTCATCATGTGCATCTCATTTTGCATACGTGTTCGTCTCATGCATCCGAGCATTTTCCCCGTTGTCCGTTTTGCAATCCGGCACTCCTATGTCTCCCGGCGCCCCCTTTTGCCTCTTTTCATGTGCGGGTGTTAAACGTTCTCGGAATGGACCGAGGTTTGTCAAGCGGCCTTGGTATACCACCGGTAGACCGCCTGTCAAGTTTCGGATCATTTGGAGGTCGTTTGGTACTCCAACGGTTAACCGGGTAACCGTAAAGCCCCCTTCTCTTTGCAGCCCAACACCCCTTTCAAAGTGGCCCAAAACCCATCCTAACCCCCTCCATGCTCTCGGTCGTTCGATCACGATCGGCGTGGCCAAAACCGCTCCTCATTTGGACTCTCCTAGCTCCCTATGCCTATAAAAACGTCCTCCCGTACATTTTCCCCGAAACCTAGATCCATCCCTCGCGCGCCGGACATGTCCGCCGACGGCGGACACGTCCAACGCCGCCCAGCCACGTCGTCCGGACCAATCCGAGCCGCAACCTCAGCCAGCGCCGCCCGGCCAATCCCCGTCGCCACCTCACCTTCTCTCTCCTCACCTCCCGTGCGGCCCACGGAACCGGATCGGGCCAGCGCCGCCCGCCGCCGTCTCCGCCCGCCGGGCCACGTCGCCTCCGGCCCCGCGCCTCCCGCCGCCCAGCGCCATGCCGCCGCCGCCCGCCCATGCCGGCTCTTCCGCCCTCGCCGCCCGTGGATCCGGCCCAGCGCCGCCCTCCATGCCGCCGGGCCTCCGCCGCCTTCCGCCTCCGCTGCCGGCCCGGCCCGCCCGCCGCCGACGCGCCTCCCGGCCTCCCAGCCCTGCCCAGCCCTGCGAGCCTGCCCGCCGCCCGCCACCTCGCCGCCCCGGCGCCCCTCCGGGTACCTCGACTCCTCCGGCCTCTCCCTCGACTCTGGCCGCTTTCTCCGGCGAGATTCCGGCGAAATCCGGCCCTGCCTTGGAATCCGTGCAAGGTTGACTTTCCCCCCTCCGTTTTTCTCCAAGTCCCCGAGTATTTCAGTATTTTTATGCATATTCATCGCGTCATAAGTTTGTATCCGTAGCTCCGTTTCGTGCGTGTAATATGTATAAGTGTTTGCCTCGAAGAGTACATCATTGTATCTCATTGCATCATTTTCATTTTAGGTCATCTTGATGCCTGAATCATCGTTGCAAGAGGGCTATGTGATGTTAGTTTCAGATTCTTATCAGAACATGCACTTTGTTCATTTTTGCCATGATTGATGTGTGCACCCTATGAACTTGAGTCCTACATGTGTTTTGTCATATGCCATGCCATCTTTACAGGGGTGTATGCCATGTATTTGTTTGATCTCTGTGGTGACTAGCACAAGCATGCAAACTAGGCTTCATGATGTTGCTGATTTCAGCCCCTGTTCTGCTGATATTTTTATGCCATGTAAACTTGATGCTACCGAGAGATCCATGCTTATTTTGAGATACTTCAGTAAGGATGTTTTGAACATATGGTTATTATCTATCCATCCATGCCCTTGTTTTCAATTATGGAGTGCCATAGATTGAGTCAATCAAGCTCTACTTTTGCTATAAAATGTTTCCTGGCAGGTTGTTTACATGTTATTCAATTTTGCCAAGGTTGTTGTAGTTGATCCGTGTATGCTATGATGTTGTTCTTGCCATGTATAGCTTCTATGCCATGTCTTCGTACTGTGAGTTGCCTTTTCATGCCATGTATTGCTCTGTAGTGATTGGTTCAAGCTCACCAACATGTCTACTTATTGTTGTTCCTGCCATGTATGAATCTGTAATATAACTTGCCATGTTTACATGGGTGCCATCATATTTTCTGATCCTTTTTGGCTCATGGTCAGTAAAGGACATTTTATCTATGCATTTAGTGGATTTATGACATGCCTTTGTTTGCCATGATAAGTTCCTGTAGCATATTGTTTGATAGCTCTAAACATTGCAACCTGATGTTATTTTCTGCTAAGCCTGAAACTGTTATTATATGCAATCTTGCCATGTCATTTTGAGCATGTTCTAGTGATTTCTGGAGATAGCTCAGTGTTCATGTTTTGTTATGCTTTACCTCTACATCATGTCCATGCCTTTTTTTATCATGTTAAGATGCCGTAGCTTGTTGTTTAGGTGCTTGCAATATGCCTAATTGCTGTTTTGGACAGATTGTTGTCATGACTTGTATAGTGTGTATGTGTTGCACCGTTGCTTCGATTTGAGTGTGCTCTATATGAAACTTGCTTAGAATTGCATGTAGTTTCATATTATCATGTTGCATCCTTGTTTTGAGGTGTTTGCTTGATGTTTGTATGCATTGTGCATCAATGCCATGCTTATCTTGTTTTGCTCATATCTTCTAGGCCGTAGCTCCGAATTAAATGAACTTTATATGTAACTTGACTAGATTTTCGTGTAGATCATCTTGGTGCATCTTAACATGATGTTTAACAACTTTAACATAATGTTTATTCAGATCTGGACCAATTTCGAAATTTGCATGAGGACTTTTTTAACTAAAATACACCAACCCGTGCCCGCGGTTATGTGGCAGATGGGAATTTTTTAATATCCGGTTGTAGTAAACTTGAAGCAAACTCTTCTAAAATACACCAACCGTGTGCGTAACCGTGAGTGTCTCTTTTCGGGTTGATCGAGAGGAGAACACGGTTTCGGGTTATGTCTGGCGTAAGTAGGAGTTCGTGATCACTTCTTGATCATTACTATTTGACGACCGTTCCTTAGTTTCTATTCTCGCTATCATTTGCGTAAGTTAGCCACCATACTTGCTTAGCAGCTTCTGCAACTTCAACACTATACCCCCTTCCTTTCCCTTTAAGCTTTGATAGTCTTGATACCCATGGTAATGGGATTGCTCAGTCCTCGTGGCTCACAGATTACTACACCAACAGTTGCAGGTACAGGTTTGCGATGATCTTGACGCGAGAGCGATGCTTGCTTGTCTTGAGTTCTTCTTCTGCTTCTTTGATCAGGGGATAGGTTCCAGGTCGGCAACCTGGGCTAGCAGGGTGGATGTCGTTTGAGCTTCTGTTTATGTTTCATCCGTAGTCGGAGGTTGTCCTTGTATGTGATGTTGATGTATTCTTGTGGCATTTGTGCCTTATGTATGTATCCCCATCTATTATGTAATGTTGATGTGATGATATCCACCTTGCAAAAGCGTTTCAATATGCGGGTCTATCCTTGGTGGGACCGTCAAGTTCCTTTTGGACAGGGTCGCATATTGGGCGTGACAAGTTGGTATCAGAGCCTCGACCGACCCTAGGAGCCCCCTTGATTGATCGTGTAGTTTGGCCGTTGTTGAGTCTAGAAGAAAACTGTTTCTGAGTCTAGTTATATCGGAGAGTAGGAATTCTTTTTACTCCTCAGCCCCTTCGTCGCTCTGGTGAGGAATCTTGATGTAGGTGTTTTGAACTACTCCTCTTCCCCTTCAAATTTTTCTTTAGGATCACGTGGTTAGTTTTTCGTTCATTGGGCCTCAGCTCTTTTTATCCGGTGCATTTCTCGTCAAGCTAATTCGACCCTCTTTGGCTTTGGGAGATCAATCCTCAGTTCTTTTTAATCGATGTTGTTTTCCTGTCCGAAGTTGTCCTTGTTTTTTTCCCCACCCGCCCACCCCTTCTTCTTCTCGAATCCGGAGTCTGTAATCGAGTATCCATCCCATCGTGCGAAATGTTTGCTTTCTTTCCTCAATGATTGCAACCGGTGTTTCCTCTTGAAGTCATTCGTCGGTTTCCCCTCCCGAGTTGCCTTTGTTTTTCCCGCCCACCCACCCTTTTTCTTCCCGGAGCTTGAATCTCTTTCGAGCATCAATTTCATTTGTACGGAGCCTCTTTAGTCTTCCCTCAATTGTTTCAACCGGTGAATTCTCGTCTCGTTTGACATTCATCATCTCTTTTTCTTTTTCTGGTGGACTCAATTCAAGTTTTTCGGGTTAATCATATTCTTTTCCTTCGAAGTGTTCTCTTTGCTCGTTCGCCTCTCGCCAGTTTATCATTCCGGAGTTCTGAAGACATCTCAGGAGATTAAATGCTGTGTTCCAATTAACTCGAGGTTGTCACCTCATTTAAATATTTCAGTTCTTCCGGTGCATCATCTATCTGTTCAACATCCCTTTCCAACGGTGTTTTCTTTTAGTGGGCCCTAACCCACAGGTTTTTCCCAGGATCTTACCTGACTCTTCTAATTCCCCCGGAGTTTTTCGCAATTCTTTTCGTTTGTGACGTAAGAATGGATCCCATTAGTCACATGCCTTCTCCAAGATCGCTTTCTAATTCTTTTCATCTTTGGGTCAACCCTTCCTCTTTTCATTCTCCCGGAGTATCCCAGTATTTTTGTGGTGTTTCCCGTCGATATTTGAAGACCGAAGTAGAGTTTTCCCTAAATCTTGTACGTTCTCCCGAAGATTTGTGGTGCTAGCTCGATGTTATCCTATCAATTTGTTTCCAGTTGTGCAATTCTTTTCATCCATCCGGAGTATTTCAGGAGTTGTTTTCCGTCTCCATCATCCGGAGGTCATCTTTTCGGAATATTTCTTCGTTCCAAGTTTTCAGCTTCGTTCGTCTCAATATTCTTCCGGTGCTGCGTTCAAGCATTCGTTAATCAGTTCGCAATCTCTTCGATCTCTTTTTTCTAAATTCCCTCAAGTATCTTCGTGCTTTTCTAATTCTTCCCGGTGATTCATTCTCTTTCATCAGTCATTTCCAAATTCTTACGGTGGTTCGTTCAAGAGTATTTTCCTTGTTTATCATATTAATTCATTCGCTCTTTTAATCCTTTCGTTCTTTCGAATCCTACCGGTGGTTCATGAAGACTTTCTCAAGTTTTGTGTGATGTTTCCCCTTAATCCTTTTTCAACGAGAATAAGTATTATGCCAAATTCATTTCTTGTCATCAATTTAATTTGATGAAGGATAAGCATACAATAAATCTTATTCTTATTTCCTCGAAGTGTTTAATCCCTTCCTTCGGAGTTTGTTCTTGATGAATAAATTCTAGTTCCAAGTCTTTTCATCTTTTCTTTTCCGGAGTTCAATTTTCCTCGGCCATTTCGTCGGAACCTCCACCTAAGTCACATAAGCTTTAATCTTATTCTTTCATCCTTCATCATATCTCATCATCTTTTTGTCACCGGAGTTCTTCATGGTGGTTCTTCATGATTTAATCTTTTCTTCAAGAGTTCATCAAGATTTTGTTGGAGAAATTCAAGTATCTTTTCTTCTCACATCTCGAAGTGCAATTAATTCTCCATATTCCTTTGAAGTGGAGTTTTGCATTCCTTCATTCTTCTAAGCTATCCAATCATTTCCGTTTGTGGCCGGTTATCACCTTATGTTCTTGAGATGTTACCTATAAGTCCACGACAATCTTATTCTTTCGTTGTTGATTTTCTCAACAACTCCGTTCAATCCTTCTTCTAAGGTTGCTTTCAATTTCATTCGTGGCACAAGTTGTCATTTTCTGCTCCGTCCTTTTCATTCAACTCTTTCAATTCCGTCCGGAGATTTTGTGTCTTGTCTTCATCAAGTAGCATTCCATCCCCTCTAGTTCGTGTTCTTTCCCTTCCATTTTCAACCGGTGTGCTGCCTAAATCCTTTCAATCTTATCCGTTTCTTTTCTCATTCTAACCACGCCGGTTAGAACGAGTGATTTCATAGTCTATCTGATTCCGTGAGATTTCGATTCTCATCATTCTCGTCGTTCCTCTCTTCTTCTCGAGGGCTCCCGATTCTTTGATTCTTTTCTTGAGTTCTTGTTTCGCCTCATCCTTTTTTTCCCTTCCGTCTCGGTCCTAAGATCTCGGGACGAGATCTCTTGTTAGTGGAGGAGTGTTGTAACGCCCCGGATTCGATGCGCCAGGTGTCCGCCAGTTATTCGTCGTCTTTGCCATGTCATGTGCTTGCGTGTCTCTCTTTGCCATGTCATCATCTGCATTTCATATCATGTCATCATGTGCATCTCATTTTGCATACATGTTCGTCTCATGCATCCGAGCATTTTCCCCGTTGTCCGTTTTGCAATCCGGCACTCCTATGTCTCCCGGTGCCCCCTTTTGCCTCTTTTCATGTGCGGGTGTTAAACGTTCTCGGAATGGACCGAGGTTTGTCAAGCGGCCTTGGTATACCACCGGTAGACCGCCTGTCAAGTTTCGGATCATTTGAAGGTCGTTTGGTACTCCAACGGTTAACCAGGTAACCGTAAAAGCCCCCTTCTCTTTGCAGCCCAACACCCCTTTCAAAGTGGCCCAAAACCCATACAAACCCCCTCCATGCTCTCGGTCGTTTGATCACGATCGCGTGGCCGAAAACCGCTCCTCATTTGGACTCTCCTAGCTCCCTATGCCTATAAAAACGTCCTCCCCGTCCATTTTTCCCCGAAACCCTAGATCCATCCCCTCCGCGCCGCCGGACATGTCCGCCCGACGGCCGGACACGTCCACCGCCGCCCAGCCACGTCGTCCGGACCAATTCGGAGCCGCCACCTCAGCCAGCGCCGCCGCCCCGGCCAATCCCCCGTCGCCACCTCACCTTCTCTCCTCCCCCCGCGCCCACGGAACCCGGATCGGGCCCAGCGCCGCCGCCATCCGCCTGCCCGGGCCCGTCGCCTCCGGCCCGCCGCCTCCGCCGCCCATACCGCGCCGCTGCCCGCCTCCCCGCGTAGCTCTTCGCCGCCCGGCCGAACTCCGCCGCCCTACGCCCGCCCGTGGATTCGGCCCCAAGCGCCGCCCGCCTCCCGCCGGCGCGGGCCTCCGCCGCCTTCCGCCTCACGCGCCCGGCCCGCCGCCCGCCATACGCGCCTCCCGGCCTCCCTAAGCGCCGCCCAAAACCCGGCGAAGCTTCGCCCATTGCCGGCGCACCCTCGCCGCCCCGGCGCCCCTCCGGCGACCTCGACTCCTCTGGCCTCTCCCTCGACTCCGGCCGCCTTCTCCGGCGAGATTCTGGCGAGATCCGGCCCTGCCTCGGAATCCGTGCAAGGTTGACTTTCCCCCCTCCGTTTTTCTCTAAGTCCCCGAGTATTTTAGTATTTTTATGCATTTTCATCGCGTCATAACTTTGCATCTGTAGCTCCGTTTCGTGCGTATAATATGTCTAATTGTTCGTCTCGAAGAGTACATCATTTAATCTCATTCCATCATTTTAATTTGAGCTCATCTTGATGCCTGAGTCATAGTTGCAAGAGGGCAATGTGATGTTAGTTTTAGATTCTAATCAGAACATGCACTTTTGTCATTTTTACCATGATTGATGTGTGCACCCTATGAACTTGAGTCCTACATGTGTTTTGTAATATGCCATGCCATCTTTACAGGGGTGTATGCCATGTATTTTTGTGATCTCTGTGGTGACTAGCACAAGCATGCAAACTAGGCTTCATGATGTTGCTGATTTCAGCCCCTGTTCTGCTGATATTTTTATGCCATGTAAACTTGATGCTACCGAGAGATCCATGCTTATTTTGAGATACTTCAGTAAGGATGTTTTGAACATATGGTTATTATCTATCCATCCATGCCCTTGTTTTCAATTATGGAGTGCCATAGATTGAGTCAATCAAGCTCTACTTTTGCTATAAAATGTTTCCTGGCAGGTTGTTTACATGTTATTCAATTTTGCCAAGGTTGTTGTAGTTGATCCGTGTATGCTATGATGTTGTTCTTGCCATGTATAGCTTCTATGCCATGTCTTCTTACTGTGAGTTGCCTTGTCATGCCATGTATTGCTCTGTAGTGATTGGTTCAAGCTCACCAACATGTCTACTTATTGTTGTTCCTGCCATGTATGAATCTGTAATATAACTTGCCATGTTTACATGGGTGCCATCATATTTTCTGATCCTTTTTGGCTCATGGTCAGTAAAGGACATTTTATCTATGCATTTAGTAGATTTATGCCATGCCTTTGTTTGCCATGATAAGTTCCTGTAGCATATTGTTTGATAGCTCTAAACATTGCAACCTGATGTTATTTTCTGCTAAGCCTGAAACTGTTATTATATGCAATCTTGCCATGTCATTTTGAGCATGTTCTAGTGATTTCTGGAGATAGCTCAGTGTTCATGTTTTGTTATGCTTTACCTGTAAATCATGTCCATGCCTTTTTTTATCATGTTAAGATGCTGTAGCTTGTTGTTTAGGTGCTTGCAATATGCCTAATTGCTGTTTTGGACAGAATGTTGTCATGACTTGTATAGTGTGTATGTGTTGCACCGTTGCTCCGATTTGAGTGTGCTCTATATGAAACTTGCTTAGAATTGCATGTAGTTTCATATTATCATGTTGCATCCTTGTTTTGAGGTGTTTGCTTGATGTTTGTATGCATTGTGCATCAATGCCATGCTTATCTTGTTTTGCTCATATCTTCTAGGCCGTAGCTCCGAATTAAATGAACTTTATATGTAACTTGACTAGATTTTCGTGTAGATCATCTTGGTGCATCTTAACATGCTGTTTAACAACTTGAACATAATGTTTATTCAGATCTGGACCAATTTCGAAATTTGCATGAGGACTTACCGGAATTGTTATATGTTGTTCCCGGCCTCATTTAAACTTGCTTTGATGTGTTGCTCTTTTTTGCATCATCTCTTGCCATGAGTAGCTTCATGTAGTCTTGTCATGCATCATGCTTGTTGTGCATCATGCCTTGTTCATGTGTGGTGTGTTTACTATGTTGTGTGCTTCTTCTTGTTAGTTCCTGTTTTGTTGCGATCGTGAGGATTCGTTCGTCTACGCTTGGTTCGGCTTCATCCGTTCGTCTTCTTCATGGACTCGCTCTTCTTCCTTGCGGGATTTCAGGCAAGATGACCGCTACCCTGGAACTCACTACTATCATTGCTATGCTAGTTGCTTCGTTCTATCGCTTTGCTACGCTACCTATTACCTGTTTATCAAGCCATCCCAAATTGCCATGTCAGCCTCTAACCTTTTGCACCCTTCCTAGCAAACCGTTGTTTGGCTATGTTACCGCTTTGCTCAGCCCCTCTTATAGCGTTGTTAGTTGCAGGTGAAGATGAAGTTTGCTCCTTGTTGGAACATGGAGATGTTGTTCCTTGTTGGAACATGTTTACTTGTTGGGATATCATAATATTCCTTATATTATTAATGCATCTATATACTTGGTAAAGGGTGGAAGGCTCGGCCTTATGCCTGGTGTTTTGTTCCAATCTTGCCGCCCTAGTTTCCGTCATATCGGTATTATGTTCCCGGATTTTGCGTCCCTAACGCGGTCGGGTGATTTATGGGACCCCTTGACAGTTCGCTTTGAATAAGACTCCTCCAAAGAAGGCCCAACATTGGTTTTACCATTTGCTTCACCACCACCTACATTTCCCTTGGGAGTAACTAATCCAAGGGTCATCTTTATTCAGCCCCCCGGGCCAATGCTTGTCTAAGTGTTGGTCCAAACTAGAGCACCGTGCGGGACCATCCCTTGGCAACTTGGGTTACGTCGGTACCTGTACGCTTAGCTTATCCGGTGTTGCCCTGAGAACGAGATATGTGCAGCTCCTATCAGGATTGTCGGCGCATCGGGCGGTCTTGCTGGTCTTGTTTTATTACTGTCGAAATGTCTTGTAGCCGGGATTCCTTCGTTGGGACACCCCTGCAGGGATTGAACTTTCGAAAGCCGTGCCCGCGGTTATGTGGCAGATGGGAATTTTTTAATATCCGGTTGTAGTAAACTTGAAGCAAACTCTTCTAAAATACACCAACCGTGTGCGTAACCGTGAGTGTCTCTTTTCGGGGTTGATCGAGAGGAGAACACGGTTTCGGGTTATGTCGGCGTAAGTAGGACTTCGTGATCACTTCTTGATCATTACTAGTTGACGACCGTTCCTTTGTTTCTCTTCTCGCTCTCATTTGCGTATGTTAGCCACCATACTTGCTTAGCCGCTGCTGCAACCTCACCACTTTACCCCTTCCTTTCCCATTAAGCTTTGCTAGTCTTGATACCCACGGTAATGGGATTGCTGAGTCCTCGTGGCTCACATATTACTACACCACCGATTGCAGTACAGGTTTGCGATGATCTTGACGCGAGAGCGATGCTTGCTTGTCTTGAGTTCTTCTTCTGCTTCTTCGATCAGGGGATAGGTTCCAGGTCGGCAGCCTGGGCTAGCAGGGTGGATGTCGTTTGAGCTTCTGTTTATGTTTCATCCATAGTCGGAGGTTGTCCTTGTATATGATGTTGATGTATTCTTGTGGCATTTGTGCCTTATGTATGTATCCCCATCTATTATGTAATGTTGATGTAATGATATCCACCTTGCAAAAGCGTTTCAATATGCGGGTCTATCCTTGGTGGGACCGTCGAGTTCCTTTTGGACAGGGTCGCATATTTGGCGTGACACCCCGCCTACTCACTGAACCCTTGCCCCCTCCCTCTGGTGCCTTTCGTCGGCGTTCGTCGGTCCCCAGAGAACTTCGGTGGCGCCACGCACCCCCCCTCTCGCTCCGGCTATATATAGGGCCATTACCTCCGCTTCGAAGCCTCACAACGCACCACACAACCTCCACAACCACGTAGAAGAGCCATAGCCCGGTCGGGCAGGCCTCTGGCTGTCGACCTCGACCAGAGATCGCCAGCGATCCCCGCAGCCCATCCACCCCGCTCCAGAGCCCCTCTAGCCCTAGCAACCTCTCAGGCGCGTCGTTGGGGATCCTCTGTTGTCGCCTGGACGCAGCTGAGCCCCTGGAGTCACCCCTCGCCGTCGCCTTATTCCTCTTTGGCGAGCCCCGTCCGCCACCGCCGCTTGCGAGCAACTCCGGCCATCCCCCGGCAAGCCACGGGTGCGGGCAGGTGCGCCACGACCCCCTCTCCATTTCTATCCCTCTGGTTTTGCCCAAGACCCACTCCTCGCAGGCGCAGACTCCGGTGGAGCGCCGCCGCGCTCTGTTTTCCCTCTCCCTCTGTCTCTCCTGACCGGTGGGGCCTGGTGTCAGCCTCACCACTCGCACCTGAAGTGGTACGAGTGGAGGCGTATTCTGGCTTTACGCCATCGACGTCACCCCCCAGGTTTTCTAATTTATTCAAAATAATTCTAATATTTGACCACAACTTCGACCAGTGATAACTCCTAGCCCATAAGTCCAAATGAGTTGATTCTATTTGCATTGTGTTTGTTTCAGAAAGCTCTAGTAGCACACCAATATGTGGAATTTTCCTTGCTGTCTAGAATTTCTGGTGATTTTCAGAATGGTTTTTGATATTTTGTTTTGTGGTTTTAAATATTTTCAGAAGGAGGAACTTGCCTTGAAGATAACCAGGAGGAGTGTGACCCTCCTCTGCACTAAGGCAAGCCACACCAGCATTTGGATGGTGTCATTTCAATATCTATGATTTTTCTACTTGAACATGATTTCTTATATGCATTTAAAAAATTGTTAAATAAATATGGTTGCTTGCTAGTTACTTTGTCATGCTTGAAATGCTTGTTTAAGTTACTGGTTGAATGCATGGACTAGTTTGGCCTAGTAGAATAAAATTTTGCCTTAGTCATATTGTTATGATAAATAATGATAGTTCTTTTGTTAAGTGATATCTTCATATAGGATTTGAGCTAATAAAAATATTGCATGATAATAAAAATGAGGTAGAACCAGTAAAGTTTAATCAAGAGTAGTGCAAGAAAATTATGTTGATAAGTTTGATCCGTGCATGGGAATTGCATGCTTTGCATGTCCAGTAGTTGCGTGATCATGGCATCGTATGACTTGGTAGATAGATTGCTTTTATCTTCAAGTTAAACCTGTTAATAAGTTCAACTTGAATATGATGTTGATCAAGTCATGGTGCCACTGAATCGGGTTTTCTCAGTGCGACCACATTTACCTTGTGGGAGGTCTTGATTCGGTCCGTTGTTGTGCCTCTCGCCAGTGCCTCCATCGAGGGAAGGTTATGGGCGTGCATACCCTGGCCCGGTAAGCAGACATAACCTTGTGTGCCCGTTTGTTTTTATGGTACCTTGTCCGCGTTTGGGACCGTTTTGCCACGACGGTGGCCGTTTGTGTCTTTGGTAGACACGGGGCCACCCAGGACATAGCCCTGAGAGGGAGTTTGTTGGAGTGGCTGGGAGTGTCATGACAAGGGGAGGGTTTTGTTGGAATGCCGTGGTTCACCCGAATGGGAGGGCAAGGCCGTGGATTCTATGGTGTGGGTAAAGTGCGTTACCTCTGCAGAGTGTATTAAATATATTGATAGCCGCGTCCTAAGTTATGGGCACAACTCGGAAGTAAGTCACACCATGGATCAACTTTTATAATTAATCTTGCACACTAAATAACTGTTGATGGCACTGATGATTCTGGAGATCATGAGCTGATCATGAGTGATTGGTTTCAGTTGTGATCCGGGTATGATCACCGTTTGGTTACAAGGTAACCCGTCAGGTAAGCTAGTCCGTGGGACTCGGTGCACATGTTGGTTTCACCGCATTAGTAGCATTACTTGCATTACATCAACCTGATTAATTGTCATGATATTGTTTGTCATTATGCTTATGTTTGTTGTGAGCTTGCAAGTACATTCAATGTATTGACCTGGCATGTCATGCCATTTTTCAGGCAAGTCATTTCGCATCGGAGAGCTTCCCGCGTCTAGGCCGTGTCCACGTTGGTGTCCCTGTGCTATGGAGTTCCACTTCATCGTTCTTCCGCTGCCGCGTAGTTTGTGTAATCGTGCCCCCTTTATGTTCATTAAATAATGTACATACTGTTCAGCCGCACCGTGTGTGCGGCTTGGCCTCTTATCTCGATGTAATATCCGACCCGTGTAATCCGCTAGCATCAATAAAGCAGTTGTTTCTGTACCATGTTGTTGTGTGTTGCCAGAAGACTTGATCTCTGGGCTGGCAATGCAAGGTAAACCGGTTGCTCTGAGCCGGGGTGCCACAACGCTTAGTATCAGAGCCGCGCTGATTGTAGGACATGCTAGACCGTTAGTGCGTTAGTGGAACGATAAATAGTTTCATTTGAGTGCCGGTAGTCATAGAAATTGGTTGCTGCATTGCATGCATGTTTATCTGTTGTTATTACTAACCGTATGGTGGTTGTGAGTGTAGATGGCTCAAGTTCCGATCTTGTACCGTCCTGAGCCAGCTTCATACACATCGCCGCACCTTCTTCAGAATGTGTGGTGACGACTCTATCCAGAGGGTGCTGATCCAGAGTATCAGGTGTATCAGGAGCATCTGGCAGGAGCATTGTATGAGTATTATGATGAGGTCACTCTATACCACAGTTCCCCTTCCGGCGCTTACACTCGTTCTACTAAGGGTGGTCTCGCTTCTATGCCATCTCAGGCGGTCCAGTTTGCTGCAATCGAAGCTCTTGTAGACTTGCGCTACAACGAGGTTCGCATGCACACCCACCCAGGTTTCTTTTACTACCCATCTCTGCACGAGAATGGGCGTATCCGCTTTCCTTTGATTAATCTGGCGTGCGATCTTCCTAGTAGCCACCTTTCCCGTTATATCACTTCCAGTTATCTCTTGAATTACGAGTTAGCTCGGGAGTTAACCCGCGCCCGGATAGCTCTCGCTGCTGCTCGTAATAGGAACCCTCTCCCTACTGTCGGTTTCACTCCATACGTTCCTCCAGCTTCTGCCACCACTCAGAGTACCACTACTTCTTTGGCAGTAAACCCTCACAGTGCTCCTGCTGCGTGGGCTTCCCATGTCGCTACTCCTACAGCTCGTATGCTTAGATCCCATCCCGCACCTGCCCCTGAGGGAGAGTCCTTGAGGAAACGCCGTCGCGTCTCTCTTAACCCGGAGGTCACCATTATCAGTTCAGGATCTGGGTCCGGCTCAGGAGAGGAGCCCGCAGCAGCACCATCTGAGCAGTAGATCGCTAGAGTATCTCTGTCGTCCTGAGTATGATGTATGGATGTAGTCGCACGTGTTATGATGCTTAGTTTCATGTATGAGGGTAGTGACCCTGTCATGATGTTTAACTTTCATGTTGAGTCTATGTATAATTATGTTGGAACTCTCTTTTATTCGCCTTGGTTTCTTTCGTTGTTTTCCTCTGGTTTTGTCACTGGCTTTCCTCCCATTTTTGGATATTTCTCATCGCGGTTGCTTTGCATTGGGAAAATAAATAATAGGATGCCGGGAGGAGGCAGCAGCAGCCAAGCTTGTGAGGATGTCCCTATTCGTCGCTCCGCAAGACAGACAGGACATTCCCCCTGAGCCGTATCAGCCACCTCCGCCTCCACCGCACATCCGCCTTCTACTGAGCAAATCATGCGAATGTTTGAAGAAAGAAGGAACAACGATCTGATGGAACTACTGAAAAGTGTGCAAGTTATGGTTGGGCAGAATGGACATCGAATGGTCATTACTCCAAGCTGTCGATTTCCAATGAACCAAGCCTCCCGATTCTTGATCAAGTTATTGATCCATTGGACGTTGATGATTGGTTAAGGACTATTGAGAAGAAACTGGAAATTGCTCGCACTGAAGAAGGAGACAAGGTTCCTTTCGCGATGCATTATCTTGAAGGAGCTGCCGCGATATGGTGGGATATTGCTAAGGCCATGTGGCCCGCAGACGAGGAAATTACTTGGACTAAATTCAAGGATCATTTCCGCAAGTACCATATTCCTTCCAGAGTCATGAAAATCAAGCAGCGCGAATTCCTCTCTCTCACTCAGGGAAGCATGTCAGTTAACGAGTACCTGAATAAATTCAACAATTTGGCCCACTATTCCCTCTATGATGTGGCCACCGAAGAATGGAAGGTCGACATATTTCTTGGAGGACTGAATCAGCATCTCAGGTGCACTCTCAGCATGTTTGATTTTCTGGACTTCCAAACTCTGGTGAACAAGGCTCTCATCGCAGAAAGGGAACACAAGCTCATGCACGACAACAAGCCAGCTAATAATGACCACAAGCGCAAATTTGAGCCTAAGAAGGATATGCAACCCGTGCAGAAGGCTCGTACATGGCAATAGACTCAGGTTGAGTACAAACCCAACTGGCAGCAAAATGTCAACAAGACCACCACTGAAGTCAAGAATATCATGACCAGCCCGGTACGTGAAGATTGCCAGCGCAACAATTCCTATTTCACTTGTGGGCAAACCGGACATTACGCCAGACAGTGCCCCAAGAACAGCAAGCCAACAGCTCCATTCCGTCCGCAAGTCAACTATCTGGAGCCATATTCCGGCCCAAGTGCCATCCAAGGCCAAATCCATCATATCTCCGCCGATGAAGCCCAAGAGGACCCGAAAGTCGTCATTGGTATGTTTCCTGTTAATAACATACCTGCCATAATTTTATTTGACTCTGGGGCTTCCCACTCTTTTATTTCACGGAGTTTGCTGCCCAAAACGAATTTCCTTGCTCAATTTTGGGAAAACATATGCTGGTACAATCCCCGGGATCCTTGCTCCGAAGCAATCTGGTCTGCCGTAATTTTGAAATTGATATCAAGGGGGGGGGTGAAGTTCCCAACGTCTCTGATAATCATCGATTCAGACAAATCGGGTATTATTCTAGGAATGAATTGGTTGACCCAATACCAAGTATGCATCAATTGTGCGACCAGAGAAGTTACCATGGAAAATCAGGAGGGTCGCACCGCAAGTTTTATGCCCGCAAAAGCATGCCCAAGAAGGATATGGTCTTCACCGCCGTGGCTGAAGAGGTAGAATTGATTCTCATGGTCAGTGAATATCCCAATGTATTTCCTGAGGAATTACTAGGAATGCCGCCAGACAGAGAACTGGAGTTTGCAATTGACTTGGTGCCTGGAACCATACCGATACACAATAAATATTATCGGATGCCTTCATCAGAATTGGTGGAATTAAAGAAACAGTTGGATGAGATGCTGCAGAAAGGATACATCCGCCCAAGCTCTTCACCGTGGGGGTCACCCGCGATATTCGTGGATAAAAAGGATGGCAGTCTCCGGATGTGCGTAGACTACCGACAGTTGAATGACGTCACCATCAAAAATAAATATAGGCTACCAAGGATTGAATATTTGTTTGATCAACTCAGTGGGGCCAAGGTATTCTCCAAAATTGATTTGAGGACCGGCTATCATCAACTCAGAATCAAGAAGGAAGATATTCCCAAGACCGCGTTCACCACTCGGTATGGTCACTATGAGTATACCGTTATGTCATTCGGTCTCACCAACGCCCCAGCCTTCTTCATGCATATGATGAATAAGGTGTTTATGGACTTCTTGGACAAATTTGTGGTGGTGTTCATCGATGACATCCTCATTTACTCAAAAAGCAAAGACGAACACAAGGACCACCTCCAAGCAGTTTTGCAGAGACTCCGTGATCATCAGCTTTATGCCAAGTTCAGCAAATGTGAGTTTTGGCTCAAGCAAGTTGGATTTTAGGGCATATTCTCTCGGCAGAAGGAATAGCCGTGGATCCAAGCAAAGTAAAAGATGTGCTTGATTGGTCCACACGCACGACAGTCTCAGAAATCCGAAGTTTCCTTGGACTAGCCGAATATTATCGCCATTTTATTGAAGGATTCTCCAAGACTGCCAAGCCCATGACAGAGCTCCTAAAGAAGGATAAGAAGTTTGAATGGACTGAGGACTGCAAACGGAGATTCATGGAGCTAAAGACCAGATTGACGTCAGCACCAGTATTGACTCTTCCCGACATCTACCGCAGTTTTGATGTCTACTCTGACGCCTCCAGAGAAGGCCTTGGATGCGTGCTTATGCAAGATGGCAAGGTTGTGGCTTATGCATCCCGAAAACTACGGCCACACGAAGGAAATTATCCCACTCATGATTTGGAATTGGCCGCGGTGGTGCACGCTTTGAAGATTTGGAGACACTATCTTATTGGCAAGAGGTGCGAGATATTTACTGACCATAAGAGTCTCAAGTATATATTCACTCAGCCCGATTTGAACCTTCGTCAGCGAAGATGGCTCGAGTTGGTTTAGGATTACGACCTCGATATAAATTATCACCCGGGCAAAGCTAATGTGGTTGCTTACGCTCTCAGCCACAAACCGGCCAACCTGAATGCTCTAATGGAATCTTTGCCTCCTGAGCTTTATGAAGAAATTGCCCGGCTTAATTTGGTAATCATGGATGCCAGTCTTGCTAGTATATTGGAAGTTGCTCCTACCCTCGAAGAAGAAATTCACAGCGCTCAAGCAAATGAAAAATCATTGCAATTATATGCCAAGCGTATGCAAGAAGGACAGACACATGATTTCTCTAGAGATCAGGAAGGTATGCGAAGATTCCGAGGAAGGATTTGCGTACCCAATCAAGAAGGTCTGAGGAAGAAAATATTGGCAGAAGCACATGAATCACCGTACTCAATTCACCCAGGTGGCACTAAAATGTACGAAGACCTTCATCGGGTATTCTGGTGGAATGGAATGAACAACGACATTGCTTACTTTGTGGCTTGTTGTGATATATGCAACAAGTAAAGGCGGAACACCGAAAACCCGCCAGACTTCTTCAACCGTTACCTGTATCCCAATGGAAATGGGACGATGTCTGCATGGATTTCATCACCGGTTTACCAAGGACTCACCGAGGAAATGACGCAATATGGGTCATAGTGGACACCTTAACGAAGGTGGCACATTTTCTTCCCATCTGGACCACCTACCGTGCCGATCAACTTGCACAATTGTATGTGTCCCGAATCGTCAGTCTGCATGGACTACTAAAGACTATCACTTCAGATAGAGGATCTCTCTTCACTTCAACATTTTGGTCCCGACTACATCAAGCCTTGGGGACTGCTCTGAAATACAGCATGGCTTATCATCCCTAGACAGATGGACAAACTGAACGAGTAAACCTAATACTCGAGGATATGCTCCGGGCATGTGCATTGGCCCAAGGACCCAAATGGGAAGACTGTCTGCCACACGCCAAGTTTTCCTACAACAACAGTTTCCAGACTAGCTTAAAGATGTCACCCTTTGAAGATCTATATGGCCGTAAGTGCCGCACTCCGCTGAATTGGTCCCAAACTGGAGACAACCATATTTTCGGGACCGATTTGATGATCGGAGCTGAGAAGCAAGTCAAGGAAATCCGAGACAGACTGCAGTTGGCCAAATCTCGACAGAAGAGTTATTATGACACCAAACACCGTCAGATCAGCTTTGAACCCGGAGAATACGTCTATCTCTGAGTTACCCCTATGAAAGGAGTTAAGAGGTTTCAGACCCGAGGAAAATTGGCACCTAGATATATCGGTCCGTTTCCAGTCATGGCCAGAGTCGGAACAGTTGCCTATCAATTGGAATTGCCACCCAAACTGTCAGAAGTACACAATGTGTTTCATGTCTCACAGCTAAGGAGATGTATCTCGCCACCGAAGAAAAGGACTGATATGGCAGAGATAGAACTGGCTAAGGATTTGACGTATGAGGAAAAGCCAATCAGAATATTGGATGAGACAGAAAGAGTCACTCGTAGCAAAGTGATAAGATTTTACAAGGTTCAGTGGGAACATCACACCAAGGAAGAGGCAACCTGGGAAAGAGAGGAATTTTTAAGGACTGCCTACCCAGAATGGTTTTCCCAAGCAACCGAATCTCGAGGACGAGATTCATCCTAAGTGGGGGAGGTTTGTGACAGCCTAGATTTTGCGTTCTCTTTTTTTCCGGACTTGGTTTTGCCTTTGCCTTGGATTTGGATTTTTTTTGGAATCAATTCAAATGGAATTGTCACTTGGACAACCCCCGCGTACTCACTGAGCCCTTGCCCCCTCCTTCTGGTGCCTTTCATCGCCGTTCGCCGGTCCCCAGAGAACTCCGGCGGCGCCACGTACCCCCCTCTCGCTCCGGCTATATATAGGGCCATTCCCTCCGCTTCAAAGCCTCACACCGCACCACAAAACCTCCACCCCCACGTAGAAGAGCCGTAGCCCGGTCGGGCAAGCCTCTGGCTGTCGACCTCGACCAGAGATCATCGGAGATCCCCGCAGCCTAGCCACCCCCCTCCAGAGCCCCTCTAGCCCTAGCAACCTCTCAAGCGTGTCGTTGAGGATCCTCTGGTGTCGCCTGGACGCAGCTGAGCCCCTGGAGTCGCCCCTCGTCGTCGCCTTCTTCCACTCCGGCAAGCCCCGTCGGCCACCGCCGCTTGCGATCTTGATTGTGCTACCTCTTGAGCACTGCGTTGGTTTTCCCTTGAAGAGGAAAGGGTGATGCAGCAAAGTAGCGTAAGTATTTCCCTCAGTTTTTGAGAACCAAGGTATCAATCCAAGAGGAGGCCACGACGAGTCCCTCGCACCTACACAAACAAATAAATCCTCGCAACCAACGCGATAAGGGGTTGTCAATCCCTACACAAATACTTACTTAGAGTGAGATCCGATAGATATGATAAGATAATTTTTTTGGTATTTTTATGATAAAGATGCAAAGTAAAATAAAAGGCAATAAAAATAACTAAGTGTTGGAAGATTAATGTGATGGAAAATAGACCCGGGGGCCATAGGTTTCACTAGTGGCTTCTCTCAAGAGCATAAGTATTTACGGTGGGTGAACAAATTACTGTTGAGCAATTGACAAAATTAAGCATAGTTATGAGAATATCTAGGTATGATCATGTATATAGGCATCACGTCCGAGACAAGTAGACCGAATCCTGCCTGCATCTACTACTATTACTCCACACATCGACCTCTATCCAGCATGCATCTAGAGTATTAAGTTCATAAGAACAGAGTAACACTTTAAGCAAGATGACATGATGTACAGGGATAAACTCATGCAATATGATGTAAACCCCATCTTGTTATCCTCGATGGCAACAATACAATATGTGCCTTGTGCTATGTCTCGAGCTTGCGTTGGTTTTCCCCGAAGAGGAGGGGATGATGCAGCACAGTAGCGTAAGTATTTCCCTCAGTTTTTGAGAACCAAGGTATCAATCCAATAGGAGGTCACGCGCAAGTCCCTCGTACCTGCACAAAACAATAGCAACTCGCAACCAACGCGATTAGGGGTTGTCAATCCCTTCACGGTCACTTACGAGAGTGAGATCTGATAGAGATAATATTTTTGGTATTTTTGATATAAAGATGCAAAGTGAAAAGTAAAATCAAAGCAAGTAAATAAAGTAATGGAGATTGATATGATGAGAATAGACGCGGGGGCCATAGGTTTCACTAGTGGCTTCTCTCAAGAGCATAAGTATTCTACGGTGGGTGAACAAATTACTGTTGAGCAATTGATAGAATTGAGCATAGTTATGAGGTTATCTAGGTATGATCATGTATATAGGCATCACGTCCGAGACAAGTAGACCGAAACCGCTCGCATCTACTACTATTACTCCACTCATCGACCGTTATCCAAAGATGCATCTACAGATTAAGTTAAAAACAGAGTAACGCCTTAAGCAAGATGACATGATGTAGAGGAATAAATTCATGCAATATGATAAATACCCCATCTTGTTATCCTCGATGGCAACAATACAATACGTGCATTGCAACCCTTTCTGTCACTGGGTAAGGACACCGCAAGATTGAACCCAAAGCCATGCAATTCTCCCATTGCAAGAACTACCAATCTAGTTGGCCAAACCAAACGGATAATTCAAGAGACTTGCAAAGATAACTCAATCATACATAAAAGAATTCAGAGAAGATTCAAATATTATTCATAGATAAGCTGGATCATAAACCCACAATTCATCGATCTCAACAAACACACCGCAAAAAGAAGATTACATCGAATAGATCTCCACGAGAGAGGGGGAGAACATTGTATTGAGATCCAAAAAGAGAGAAGAAGCATCTAGCTACTAGCTATGGACCCGAAGGTCTGAAGTAAACTACTGACACTTCATCGGAGGGGCTATGGTGTTGATGTAGAAGCCCTCCGTGGTGGATGCCCGCTCCGGCGGAGCTCCGGAACAGGCCCCAAGATGGGATCTCGTGGATACAGGAAGTTACGGCGGTGGAATTAGGTTTTTGGCTCCTCTCTGATCGTTTGGGGGTACGTAGGTATATATAGGAGGAAGAAGTACGTCGGTGGAACTCCGAGGGGCCCACGAGGTAGGGGGACGCGCCCGGGGGGGGGCCTCCACCCTCGTGACCTCCTCGGAAGCTTCTTGGAGTAGGGTCCAAGTCTCCTGGATCACGTTCGGTTGGAAAATCACGATCCCGAAGGTTTCATTCCGTTTGGACTCCGTTTTGTCGGTGTACTAGAGTAGGGGTACCCTAGTATCCCGAACTTGTGCACGGGCAGTTGCAGCCCTCCGCGGCAAGGCTTACCGGGTGACCGCCAAGGTCCTCCGTGGTTCCTTTGGAGCCATTCAAGAACAAAGTATTCAAGCCAAGGAGACAAGGCCCCGGCAAGAGGAGCTTGCCGGGATGGCCACCCAAGGCACCTAGGAGACAAAGCCCCGACAAGAGGAGCTTGCCGGGAAGGCCCGGTGAGCGACAAGCTTCCGGACGCGACAAGACAACAACCGCAGCAAGGCGCTTGCCGCGGCAGACCACCACTCAGACTGCGCTCCGAACATCCACTAACGTGTCGCCTCGGACCTTTCCAGCGCTAGCAGTGGCAAGAGGGGCCGGCCAGCGGAGCGCGGTGGCATGCGGCGCTGACAAGATTGTCATCGTGGCAAGAGGTGGCGCCCCTGGCGGTCCCTTTCTGCACTGTTAGGGCGACGTAGACAGGCATTTAATGCCTTTGTCCCCTACCGTCAGGGTTAGGTATGGTACACTGTACAAGTAGCTGTACCAACCACTCCTTTTCCATCTTTACCCTTGTCTACGTTGCCACCTGTCGGAGACCCATTTAGCTTATAAAAGGAGGCCCATGCGCAACGTAGGAGGGGGGTTCAGGGAAGGGTTCGAGAGGTTCGAAGCCAGAGCACACTCACGCTCGGTCTCATTAGCAGCTGGTGTGTACTGTAGCACCCAGCGCTCTTGAGCAAGAACTCAATACACTCAGACATGCAGCAGTAGGAGTGTTATCTCTCCGGAGAGCTCCGAAGCTGGGTAAACCGCTTGTGTGCTCCGCCTCGATCTGCTCTTCGTGCGACCTCCGCCCCACCGAACCGAAGGGGCTCGTCCGCCGTCCCATAGGTGTTCGTGGGCCGATCATCTTCCCCGACATCTTTGGCGCTCGGGTAGGGGCGTCGAGATTGTGTGAACCTGATCCGGCGTCCACATGAGCTAGATCTTCATCATCTTCATCGACATGCCACCGAAGAAGAAGGCTTCGGCGGCAGATGTTCCGTCCGCGTCAAACCCACCACCACCGGAGCAAACAGGTGGTGGGGTAGAAGCTGGCGGAAGAATGGATGTCGACGGGGGAGCCCACGGTGCTGCCAAGTCCAAGGACAAGGCTGCGCAGACCTCTGCGTCCGTACATGCACCGCGCCCGTCTCAGGAGGCGCGGGACCGACAGCGTCATGGTATTCACAACGACATACGCTCGTTGGACCAAGATCGAGCTGGTGGATCTCGGGATGCTCAAGACCAGCATGCACGCCAACATGTCGGGCGCGAAGCGAGGCACGGTCGCTGGGCGGGATATCGCTCCTTCTAACATAGTTAGAAGTCCGAGCATATCCGCTCCTCGCCGTTCGCCATCGCCACCCACCACTCCAGCAGGCTTTGGCGAGAGCTCAACTGCTCTGGATTACCCTCCAACAGCCGACAAGGTCGATGAATGGAGGGCCACCATTCGTAGTCTCATCGGCTTTGCCAACGCCACGCTGCTGCGCGGCAGCCGAGTGCATCGCTGCCGCGGTAGGACTGCTAAGCACGAGCGGTGGCGGCGAAACCGTGGGAGTGCAACCACCATGCACTCTCCGCCCCGAAGGCCAAGATCGCCGACTCGCCGGATCCACCTCGACAGCGACTCCACCGCATCATCGGATCCACGAGCTCATCGCGATCAGCGCCAAGTTCTTCACGAACGACAGCAAGAAGACGCTCGAACTCGCATCGAGCGCCGAAGAGAAGCGCGGCGTCAATCCGACCAACGCGCTGGGCCCTCTGTCGACATGCATGCGCCAGGGGAACCAGGCGACTTGTCATACGCGGTAGGTTGCCCTGCGTTCACTCGTGAGCTGCGGCAAGTCCAAAGGCCCGGCAAGAATAATTTCAAGCCGTACGTATTCGTAGAAGTACGACGGCAAGACGCATCCGTCGGAGTTCCTCGGATCTACACCATCGCGGTGCAAGCTGCCGGGGCGAGACGACAAGATCCTCGCCAACTACGTCCCGCTGGTGCTCAAGCCCAATGTCATATCCTGGCTCATGCACTTGCCGGACAACTCCATATCCTCTTGGGCAGTTCTATGCCATCAGTTTGTCGGCGCCTTTATAGGCGGCCACAAGCCCCATGGCCAAGAAAGCGACCTTCATCTGCTCGCCCAAAAGTAAGTAGAGCCCCTGCGCCAGTACATTCAGAGATTCAGTCGCGTACAACACAACATCCCAGATGTCCACCCTGCCGCGGTAATCAGCGCGTTCCATCAGAACGTGCGAAACCGCAGGATGCGGGAGGAGATGGCGATGTGCAAGATCAGAGACGTCGATGAGCTATATGCCCGGCCGACAAGTGTGCACGTGCTGAGGAAGGGAGGAGACTCCCCGGAGAGAATACTGAAGCAGGATGATCTGATAGTGAAGAAGAAGACCAAGTCAGGCAAGAGCTCTGATGCCCACTCCGGCAAGCGCACCTCTTCGGAGTGCTGCGCTACCGTCGAGGACGCACCATCGAGCTCCACCGGCAAGTGCTGAGGAGCAGTCTGCTCCGGCAAGCCCTAGGGTTTGTTCCATTGAAGCAGACGCTCCCGACAAGTTTTGCTTCGGCAAGCTTGCCGGGGAACGTCAAGCTCCGGCTGAGCCGCAGGTTCTCGCCGTGGAAGCAGATGTTCCCGCAGCAGCAGATGTGCCTTTAGTCCTTGTTGTCGAGCCGCAAGCTCCAGCATGGGCACAGGCAGTTCTCCCCACGGAACTCGTATACGGATCACCTCGAGTGCTCGCTTATGATGAGCTTGAGCAAGAGCAGTTGCGACAAGATGACGCGCTGCTCCTTGAGGAGGATCGTCTTCAGGCTGCTGTACGAGCTGCTCAATACCAGCAAGCTTTGCGCCGCTACCATAGCCGCAAAGATTAATGCCAGAAGTCTCGAGGAAGGCGACCTTATTCTTCGGCGCGTTCAGTCTGCCAAGAAATCCAACAAGTTGACGCCGAAGTGGGAAGGCCCTTACCGGGTGAAACGATTCACTAGGCCTGGAGCTGTCCGCCTTGAGACCGAAGATGGCATTTCGGTGAGCAACTCCTGGAACATTGAGCATCTTCGTAAGTTTTACTCAGAAGCGCGGTTGCGGAACCTGTTCCGCAACCACCTTTTGTACAAGTCTTGCCGATGTTGCATGTAATCCTTTGTACAAAGCCGGGCGCAGACCCCGTGCATAAGTGAAGCTCATGTGCTTCGCACATCTTGTCAATTTCATGCTTTCTACTTCTATTTGCATGCGTTATCTGACATTTTGTGCAGCACCTACCCCGGTAAGAAATAACGAGCCATAAGGCTCCATATCTTTATTTTCTCTTCTTTCTCTTTCTCAAAGAAAG
Organism: Aegilops bicornis; assembly: GCA_021605145.1. Classification (NCBI taxonomy): domain Eukaryota; kingdom Viridiplantae; phylum Streptophyta; class Magnoliopsida; order Poales; family Poaceae; genus Aegilops; species Aegilops bicornis. Next base: position 564,729,478 of record CM038672.1, on the reverse strand, counting down.
GAAGGTTCCCTCGCCCACAAGTTTGCCGGGGAAAGGAGAAGATAATGGCGTGGACCAAGCGTCGCTCAAGGAAGTCTAGCCTTACCGGAAACAAACGACAAAAAGCTAATTTGCTAAAGTTTGAGCAATCAGTTTTAAAATTTTAAGTTATCTTCCTCAAACGACCGTACTTTGTACGGAAAACCTGTGCGCGGAGGAACCAACCCGTAGCTAGTTGCACCCTTACTTTGTTTCGAGTCTGCTCAACAACTTAAGTGAGCTGCGATTGCGCCCTTACTTTGTTTCGAGTCCGCTCAACAACTTAAGTGAGCTGCGATTGCGCCGTTACTTTGTTTCGAGTCCGCTCAACAACTTAAGTGAGCTGCGACTAGTTGCGACAAGGTTTCTTGTTGGTAGCGGCACCGCCCGGCCAGGCTCTTGACGTCTCACCTCGGCGCTGTGACCCAGTGCCTGCGCTAACAAGTTCCCTAAAAGCGTAGGGCAAAAACATACAAAGGAAGGAACCAAGTAGAGGAAATAACATAGCAATCACTATCCGAAATAGAGTTATATTACAAGATAACTTGTCGCAGCTCTAATAGACCGTTTTCATAACATGACCAGCAGCGGCAAGAAGAAAAGAAAACGAGCAGCTCTTCATCAAAAGTTTCTCCTTCGGCCGGCGCCTTGGAGCTCGACGCCCATGGGAGCTTGATGAAGACGCCATCGCCGGCCTTCAAATAGGCGCCGGGCTGGGGCTCTTCGAGCCCGGCCAGCTGCCCGGGCGGAGGGATCGGCGGTCGGCGTGGCGCTGGCGCTCCTGCGGCCTCGGGGCCGCCCGGTCGATCGCCGGACCCCTCGCCACCTTCTGGCGACAGCTGTGGCGGCCTCTTCGCCGGGGGGCTCGTCGGCGCCCGCTTCTTCTCCGATGGCAGCGGCGTCGTCAGTATTGCCTCGAGCGTCCTCCTCGCCGGCGGCCTCGGTCTCCATTGGCTCTGTGGCGGATGGATCTGACGACCGGAAAATGAAGAAAAGTCAAGCAAATATTCAAAAAGAAAATCAGAAGAAGAAGAACACAAGGAAAGTTTTCAAGCAAGAGGATTACCTGTGCTAAGGTCTGCAGTCATGGTCTCCGCCACCAGGGGATCGCTGGAGCTGTCTCTTGCCGGAGAACTGCCCCTTGCCGGAGAACTGCCCCTTGCCGGAGAAGTCTCCCTTGCCGGAGAACGCTCCCTTGCCGGGGAATCCTCCCTTGGCGGTGTAGTCGAAGCAAAAGGCATGTCAGGAGCGGCTTCAGGGCACTCCTGGTAGGGCTGCTCTGCTCCTACACAAATCAGCAGTCAGATACAGCAAAGAAAGGGCACCCATGCACGCCTAACAGTAGGAAGTAAACCATATACTTACGCTGGGGGCTGCTTTGAGGAAGAGTTGCCGCGTCCGGCAAGGTGGTCTCAGACGCGCCTCCTATTTGTCATGTGGGTTCGCCCTCGATGACAATCACCGGGCCTTGGCTCTCTTCGACGCTCTCGGGCCAGCGCCATTCCGAAAAGGAATGGGTTCAGTGAAGCAAATCAGATACAAGACAAAGCAACAAGTCAAGAACTACAAATGCCCGTGCCTGTTTTGGGCTGGCCCAACAAAGGTTGCTCGGCACCGTGTGTGGCCCAGGCCCGGGGGCTCCTGTCGGTGTACTAGAGTAGGGGTACCCTAGTATCCTGAACTTGTGCACGGGCAGTTGCAGCCCTCCACGGCAAGGCTTACCGGGTGACCGCGAAGGTCCTCTGTGGTTCCTTTGGAGCCATTCAAGAACAAAGTATTCAAGCCAAGGAGACAAGGCCCCGGCAAGAGGAGCTTGCCGGGAAGGCCACCCAAGGCACCTAGGAGACAAAGCCCCGGCAAGAGGAGCTTGCCGGAAGGCCCGTGAGCGACAAGCTTCCTGGACGCGACAAGACAACAACCGCGGCAAGGCGCTTGCTGCGCAGACCACTACTGTACCTGCGCTCCGGCACATCCACTAACGTGTCGCCTCGACCTTTCCAGCGCTGCAGGGCAAGAGGCCGGCGTCAGCCGGAGCGCGGTGGCATGCGGCGCTGACAAGATTGTCATCGTGGCAAGAGGTGGCGCCCCTGGCGGTCCCTTTCTGCACTGTTAGGGCGACGTAGACACGCATTTAATGCCTTTGTCCCCTGCCGTCAGGGTTAGGTATGGTACATTGTACAAGTAGCTGTACCAACCACTCCTTTTCCATCTTTACCCTTGTCTACGTTGCCACCTGTCGGAGACCCCTTTAGCATATAAAAGGAGGCCCATGCATAGCGTGGGAGGGGGTTCAGGAAGGGTTCGAGAGGTTCAAGCCGAGAGAACACTCACGCCGGGTCTCGTTAGCAGCTGGTGTGTCTTGTAGCACCCAAAGGTGCTCTGAGCAAGAACTCAATACACTCGGACATGCAAAGCAGTAGGAGTGTTATCTCTCCGGAGAGCTCCGAAGCTGGGTAAACCGCTCGTGTGCTCCGCCTCGATCTGCTCTTCGTGCGACCTCCGCCCCCCGCCGAACCGAAAGGGGCTCGGTCCGCCGGTCCCATAGGTGTTCGTGGGCCAGATCATCTTCCCCGACACGTTTGATATTCTGTTTCTTCGAAATACTGAAAATGGCAAAATACAACAATTCTGGGCTGGGCCTCCGATTAATAGGTTAGTCCCAAAAGTAATATAAAAGTGAAAAATAAAGCCCAATATAGTCCAAAACAGTAGATAAAGTAGCATGGAGCAATCAAAAATTATAGGTACATTGGAGACGTATCAGGCATCCCCAAGCTTAATTCCTGCTCGTCCTCGAGTAGGTAAATGATAAAAAGAGAATTTTTGATGCGGAGTAATACTTTGGCATAATTTCAATGTAAATCTCCTTAATTGTGGTATGAATATTCAGATCCGAAAGATTCAAGACAAAAGTTCATATTGACGCAAAAATAATAATACTTCAAGCATACTAATCAAAGCAATCATGTCTTCTCAAAATAACATGGCAAAAGAAAGTTCATCCCTACAAAATCATATAGTTAGGCTATGCTTCATTTTCACACACAAAGATGTTCCCAACTTCTATACCCCCGATGACAAGCCAAGCAATTGTTTCATACTGAAATAATCTCGAACTTTTTCAACCTTCACGCAACACATGAGCGTGAGCCATGGATATAGCACTATGGGTGGAATAGAATATGATGATGGGGATTGTGTGGAGAAGACAAAAAAGGAGAAAGTCTCACATCAACGAGGCTAATCAATGAGCTATGGAGATGCCCATCGATTGATGTTAATGCAAGGAGTAGGGATTGCCATGCAACGGATGCACTAGAGCTATGAATGCTCAACAAAAGAAAACTAGTGGGTGTGCATCCAACTTGCTTGCTCATGAAGACCTAGGGCATTTTGAGGAAGCCCATCGTAGGAATATACAAGCCAAGTTCTATAATGAAAAATTCCCACTAGTATGAACAAGACAACTTAAGAGACTCGCTATATGAAAAACATGGTGCTACTTTGAAGCACAATATATGAGACTCACTACATGAAGAACAAGGTGCTACTTTGAAGCACAAGTGTGGAAAAAGAGATAGTAGCATTGCCCTTTTTTTTGGGGCCTTTCTCTTTTTTTTATTTTGGCCTCTTTTTTTTATTTGGGCAATGCTCTAATGATGATCATCACACTTTCATTACAACATATGAATTACAACTCGATACTAGAACACGATATGACTCTATATGAATGCCTCCGGCGGTGTACCGGGATGGTGCAATGAATCAAGAGTGACATTTATGAAAAATAATGCATGGTGGCTTTGCCACAAATACGATGTCAACTACAAGATCATGCAATGGCAATATGACAAAAGTAATGCATGTCACGATGATGATGGTGGAAGTTGCATGGCAATATATCTCGGAATGGCTATGGAAATGCCATAATAGGTAGGTATGGTGGCTGTTTTGAGGAAGATATAAGGAGGTTTATGTGTGATAGAGCGTATCGTATCACGGGGTTTGGATGCACCGGCGAAGTTTGCACCAACTCTCAAGGTGAGAAAGGGAAATGCACGGTACCGAAGAGTCTAGCAAAGGCGGAAAGATGAGAGTGCGTATAATCCATGGACTCAACATTAGTCAAAAGAACTCATATACTTATTGCAAAAATTTAGAAGTCATCAAAAATCAAGTACTACGCGCATGCTCCTAGGGGGATAGATTGGTAGGAAAAAGACCATCGCCGTCCCCGACCGCCACTCATAAGGATGCACAAGCCGTGTACACTTCATGTTTCAAATTTGTTACACAACTTTAACCATACGTGCATGCTACGGATTTGCAATCTTCAACACAAGTATTTCTCAAATTCACAACTACTCAACTAGCACGACTTTGATATTATCACCTCCATGTCTCAAAACAATTATCAAGCATCAAACTTATCTTAGTATTCAACGCACTCAAAAGAAAGTTTCACATATCTTGAATACCAAGTATATTAACATTTAGCAAATTACCATGCTATTAACGACTCTCAAAATAATCTAAGTGAAGCATGAGAGATCAAGTTTCTTTAAAACAAATCCACCACCGTGCTCAAAAAGATCTAAGTGAAGCACTAGAGCAAAAATATCAAGCTCAAAAAGATATAAGTGAAGCACTATGAGCAAAACTATCAAGCTCAAAAGATATAAGTGAAGAACATAGAGTATTCTAACAAATTTCAATTCATATATGGCTCTCTCAAAAGGTGTGTACAGCAAATATAGTTGTGGTAGACTAACAAGCAAAGACACAAATAATATAAGACGCTCCAAGCAAAACACTTATCATGTTGGTGAATAAAAAAATAGCTCCAAGTAAATTACCGATGGAAGTGGACGAAAGAGGGGATGCCTTCCGGGGCATCCCCAAGCTTTGACTTTTTGGTGTCCTTGCATTATCTTGGGGGTGCCATGGGCATCCCCAAGCTTAGGCTCTTGCCACTCCTTGTTCCATAATCCATCAAAGGAATTCACCCAAAACTTGAAAACTTCACAACACAAAACTCAATAGAAATCTCGTGAGCTCTGCTAGAGAAAGAAAACAAAAGACTACTTTAAGGTACTGTAATGAACTCATTCTTTATTTTTATTGGTGTTAAACCTACTGTATTCCAACTTCTCTATGGTTTATAAACTATTTTACTAGCCATAGATTCATCAAAATAAGCAAACAACACACGAAAAACAGAATCTGTCAAAAACAGAACAGTCTGTAGTAATCTATAACTAACGCAAACTTCTGTAACCCAAAAAATTCTACCAAAATTAGACGACCTGGAAAATTTGTTTATTGATCAGGATCAATTTGAATCACTATTTTATCACGTTCTGGTGATTTTTAACAATTCGGGCACTGAGCGCAAAGATTCTGGAAATTACAGCAAGATCAAATAACTATCTTCCAAGAAGATCTAATAGGTTTAACTTGGCACAAACACTAATTAAAAGATAAAACCACATCTAAACAGAATCTAGATGGATTATTTATTCCTAAACAGAAGCAAAAACAAAAACACAAAATAAAATTGGGTTGCCTCCCAACAAGCGCTATCGTTTAACGCCCCTAGCTAGGCATAAAAGCAAGGATAGATCTAGGTAGTGCCGTAGTAATAAGATAGATCGGTGAAACTCATTTCATATTCTCTACGTTCGGCAGCAAGTTTTTCTTTGAGGCAAGCAAAAGTAATCAAAAGGGCTAAATTTAATAGGACAAAAGTCCCCAAGATCAATTTTAGGAGGTACAGGTTCCTCTTTCGGCCCTTCATATTGCACAACCAATTCATCGTTATAAGCATTCTTTTGACAGAACTTTGTGAGCCTATACTCAAGAGAGCATCCTAGCTCATTATTTCGAATAGCCAAATCATCATTAAGCTCAGATATTCTATCAATTAAAATATTGGTAGGCACTTTCTTTCTAAGATTTTCATTGAAAGCAACATAGTCGATAGATTGAAAACGCATTATTTCTTCTTGATCAAAGAGGATAGATTTTATGGGAGGACGGCCAGCGTCCACCCTATAATGCACAAAGATTTCTTTGGCTTCTTTTATTATAAATCTGAATTCATGAGCCAAAAACATAGTAGCAGCACGCTTAACAGAGGAGTGTTCAATATTAGAAAACTCTAGGAAAATTCTTTGTATAGAAGGGTTCATATGCATAAATTGCCTTTCAAGTTCAACGATAAGCATGGCAATAGCGTCCGCAAGACTACTAGTTCTATGGAGAATAGAACCATCCATAGAGGGTAAAGCACCAGCACAAGTAAAGAAATCTTGAATAACTCCTTTTCCAATAATATTACCACTACCGATTCGAAATCTTTTTGTGTGATAGATAGGGGATTCTTCAGCAAGATCTTCAGAATTTTCCATATTATTATCGCCCATATCGGCAATAATTTCCCAAATTTCAGACATAGTGACAAGCAAGCAAACTAACACACGAGCAAACAAACGGACGAGGAAAAGGCAACGGAAAGAGAGGAGGAGATTGGGAAAGAGAGGGCGAATAAAAAGGCAAGGGTGAAGTGGGGGAGAGGAAAACGAGAGACAAATGGCAAATAATGTAATGCGAGAGATAGGGATTGTGATGGGTACTTGGTATGTTGACTTTTGCGTAAGCCTCCCCGGCAACGGCGCCAGAAATCCTTCTTCCTACGTCTCGAGCTTGCGTTGGTTTTCCTCGAAGAGGAGGGGATGATGCAGCACAGTAGCGTAAGTATTTCCCTCAGTTTTTGAGAACCAAGGTATCAATCCAGTAGGAGGTCACGCGCAAGTCCCTCGTACCTCCACAAAACGATAGCAACTCGCAACCAATCGTGATTAGGGGTTGTCAATCCCTTCACAGTCACTTATGAGAGTGAGATCTGATAGAGATAATATTTTTGGTATTTTTTATATAAAGATGCAAAGTGAAAAGTAAAAGCAAAGCAAGTAAATAAAGTAATGGAGATTGATATGATGAGAATAGACCCGGGGGCCATAGGTTTCACTAGTGGCTTCTCTCAAGAGCATAAGTATTCTATGGTGGTTGAACAAATTACTGTTGAGCAATTGATAGAATTGAGCATAGTTATGAGGTTATCTAGGTATGATCATGTATATAGGCATCACGTCCGAGACAAGTAGACTGAAATGATTCTGCATCTACTACTATTACTCCACTCATCGACCGCTATCGAGCATGCATCTAGAGTATTAAGTTAAAACAGAGTAACGCCTTAAGAAAGATGACATGATGTAGAGGAATAAATTCATGCAATATGATAAATACCCCATCTTGTTATCCTCGATGGCAACAATACAATACGTGCCTTGCAACCCTTTCTCACATCGGGTAAGGACACAAGAAGATTGAACCCAAAGCCATGCACTTCTCCCATTGCAAGAACTACCAATCTAGTTGGCCAAACCAAACGGATAATTCAAGAGACTTGCAAAGATAACTCAATCATACATAAAAGAATTCAGAGAAGATTCAAATATTATTCATAGATAAGCTGGATCATAAACCCACAATTCATCGGTCTCAACAAACACACCGCAAAACGAAGATTACATCGAATAGATCTCCACGAGAGAGGGGGAGAACATTGTAGTGAGATCCAAAAAGAGAGAAGAAGCCATCTAGCTACTAGCTATGGACCCGAAGGTCTGAAGTAAACTACTCACACTTCAACGGAGGGGCTATGGTGTTGATGTAGAAGCCCTCCGTGGTGGATGCCCGCTCCGGCAGAGCTCCGGAACAGGCCCCAAGATGGGATCTCGTGGATATAGGAAGTTACGGCGGTGGAATTAGGTTTTTGGCTCCTCTCTGATCGTTTGGGGGCGTGAGGTATATATAGGAGGAAGGAGTACGTCGGTGGAACTCCGAGGCCCACGAGTAGAGGCGCGCCAGGCGCCCTCCACCCTCGTGACCTCCTCAGAAGCTTCTTGGAGTAGGGTCCAAGTCTCCTGGACCACGTTCGGTTGGAAAATCACGATCCCGAAGGTTTCATTCCGTTTGGACTCCGTTTGATATTCTGTTTCATCGAAATACTGAAAAAGGCAAAAAAACAGCAATTCTGGGTTGGGCCTTCGGTTAATAGGTTAGTCCCAAAAGTAATATAAAAGTGAAAAATAAAGCCCAATATAGTCCAAAACAGTAGATAAAGTAGCATGGAGCAATCAAAAATTATAGGTACGTTGGAGACGTATCACCTTGCTGCCCCTACTGTCACTGGGAAAGGACACCGCAAGATTGAACCCAAAGCTAAGCACTTCTCCCATTGCAAGAAAGATCAATGTAGTAGGCCAAACCAAACTAATAATTTGAAGAGACTTGCAAAGATAACCAATCATACATAAAAGAATTCAGAAGATTCAAATATTGTTCATAGATAAACTTGATCATAAACCCACAATTCATCAGTCTCAACAAACACACCACAAAACAAGATTACATCGAATAGATCTCCACGAGAGAGGGGGAGAACATTGTATTGAGATCCAAAAAGAGAGAAGAAGCCATCTAGCTAACAACTATGGACCTGAAGGTCTGAAGTAAACTACTCACACATCATCGGAGAGGCTATGGTGTTGATGTAGAAGCCCTCCATGATCGATGCCCCCTCCGGCGGAGCTCCGGAACATGCCCTAAGATGGGATCTCACGGGTATAGAAGGTTGCGGCGGTGGAATTAGGTTTTTGGCTCCGTATCTCATAGTTTGGGGGTACGTAGGTATATATAGGAGGAAGGAGTACGTCGGTGGAGCAACATGGGGCCCACGAGGGTGGAGGGCACGCCCAGGGGGTAGGCGCGCCCCCTACCTCGTGGCTTCCTAGTAGCTTTCTTGATGTAGGGTCCAAGTCCTCTAGATCATGTTCGTTCCGAAAATCACGTTCCCGAAGGTTTCATTCCGTTTGGACTCCGTTTGATATTCTTTTTCTACAAAACTCTGAAATAGGCAAAAAAACAACAATTCTGGGCTGGGCCTTCGGTTAATAGGTTAGTCCCAAAAATAATATAAAAGTGTATAATAAAGCCCAATAATGTCCAAAACATAAGATAATATAGCATGGAGCAATCAAAACTTATAGATACGTTGGAGACGTATCAAGCATCCCCAAGCTTAATTCCTGCTCGTCCTCGAGTAGGTAAATGATAAAAACAGAATTTTTGATGTGGAATGCTACTTGGCATAACTTCAATGTAATTCTTCTTAATTGTGGTATGAATATTCAGATCCAAAAGATTCGAGATAAAAGTTCAATATTGACATAAAAATAATAATACTTCAAGCATACTAACTAAGCAGTTATGTCCTCTCAAAATAACATGGCCAAAGAAAGTTCATCCCTACAAAATCATATAGTTTAGTCATGCTCCATTTTCGTCACACAAGAATGCTCTCATCATGCACAACCCCGATGACAAGCCAAGCAATTGTTTCATACTTTAGTAATCTCAAACTTTTTCAACCTTCACACAATACATGAGCATGAGCCATGGACATAGCATTATGGGTGGAATAGAATATGATGATGGGGGTTATGTGGAGAAGACAAAAAAGGAGAAAGTATCACATCAACGAGGCTAATCAATGAGCTTTGGAGATGCCCATCGATTGATGTTAATGCAAGGAGTAGGGATTGCCATGCAACGGATGAACTAGAGCTATAAATATATGAAAGCTCAACAAAAGAAACTAAGTGGGTGTGCATCCAACTTGCTTGCTCATGAAGACCTAGGGCACTTGAGGAGGCCCATTGTTGGAATATACAAGCCAAGTTCTATAATGAAAAATTCCCACTAGTATATGAAAATGACAAAACAAGAGACTCTCTATCATGAAGATTATGGTGCTACTTTGAAGCACAAGTGTGGTAAAAGGATAGTAACATTTCCCTTCTCTCTTTTTCTCTCATTTTTTTGGGCCTTTTTTATGGCATTTCTCTTTTTTTATATTCCTCACTTGGGACAATGCTCTAGAAAATGATGATCATCACACTTCTATTTATTTACAACTCAACGATTACAACTCGATACTAGAACAAGGCATGACTCTATATGAATGCCTCCGGCGGTGTACCGGGATATGCAATGAACCAAGAGTGACATGTATGAAATAACTATGAACGGTGGCTTTGACACAAATACTATGTCAACTACATGATCATGCAAAGCAATATGACAATGATGAACGTGTCATGATAAATGGAACGGTGGAAAGTTGCATGGCAATATATCTCGGAATGGCTATGGAAATGCCATAATAGGTAGGTATGGTGGCTATTTTGAGGAAGATATAAGGAGGTTTATGTGTGAAAGAGTGTATCATATCACGGGTTTGGATGCACCGCGAAGTTTGCACCAACTCTCAATGTGAGAAAGGGCAATGCACGGCATCAAGAGGCTAGCAATGATGGAAAGGTGAGAGTGCGATAATCCATGGACTCAACATTAGTCATAAAGAGCTCACATGCTTATTGCAAAAATCTACAAGTCATCAAAAACCAAGCACTACGCCAAGATGCTTCTAGGGGGTAGATTGGTAGGAAAAGACCATCGCCGTCCCCGACCGCCACTCATAAGGAGGACAATCAAAGAACACCTCATGTTTCAAATTTGTTACATAACGTTTACCATACGTGCATGCTACGGGACTTGCAAACTTCAACACAAGTATTTCTCAAATTCACAACTAATCAACTAGCACAACTTTGATATCACTACCTCCATATCTCAAAACAATCATCAAGCATCAAACTTCTCTTAGTATTCAGAACACTCATAAGAAAGTTTTTACTGATCTTGAATACCTAGCATATTAGGATTATTTAAGCAAATTACCATGCTATTTAAGACTCTCAAAATAATCTAAGTGAAGCATGAGAGATCAATAGTTTCTATAAAACAAATCCACCACCGTGCTCTAAAAGATATAAGTGAAGTACTAGAGCAAAAACTATATAACTCAAAAGATATAAGTGAAGCACATAGAGTATTCTAATAATTTCCGAATCATATGTGTCTCTCTCAAAAGGTGTGTACAGCAAAGATGATTGTGGTAAACTAAAAAATAAAGACTCAAATAATACAAGACGCTCCAAGCAAAACACATATCATGTGGTGAATAAAAATATAGCTCCAAGTAAAGTTACCGATGGAAGTAGATTTAAAGAGGGGATGCCTTCCGGGGCATCCCCAAGCTTTGGCTTTTAGGTGTCCTTAGATTATATTGGGGGTGCCATTGGCATCCCCAAGCTTAGGCTCTTTCCACTCCTTGTTCCATAATCCATCAAATCTTTCACCCAAAACTTGAAAACTTCACAACACAAAACTCAGCAAAAAATCTCGTGAGCTCCGTTAGCGAAAGAAAACAAAAGACCACTTCAAGTTACTGTAATGAACTCATTCTTTATTTATATTGGTGTTAAACCTACTGTATTCCAACTTCTCTATGGTATATAAACTATTTTACTAGCCATAGATTCATCAAAATAAGCAAACAACACACGAAAAACAGAATCTGTCAAAAACAAAACAGTCTGTAGTAATCTGTAACTAACGCAAACTTATGGAACTCCAAAACATCAGAAAAAATAGGACGACCTAGACAATTTGTTTATTGATCAGAAGCAATTGGAATCAATATTTTATCACGTTCTGGTGATTTTTAATAATTATTTTCGCGAACAGAAAGTTTCTGGAATTTTCTGCAAGATCAAATAACTATCATCCAAGAGGATCCTATAGGTTTAACTTGGCACAAACACTAATTAAAACATAAAAACACATCTAACTAGAGTCTAGAACAAATATTTATTCCTAAACATAAGCAAAAAGCAAAAAAACTAAAAATAAAATTGGGTTGCCTCCCAACAAGCGCTATCGTTTAACGCCCCTAGCTAGGCATTGAGATTTAAATGATGCTCAGAAGAAAGACAAGAATTGAGGCACAAAAAGAGCATCATAAAACACGTGACAAACACATATAAGTATAACATACTTCCTATGCATAGGCATATTATAGGCAAACAAATTATCAAGGCAAGCAAAAACTAGCATATGCAAGGAAGCGGAAAGAAGCAATAGCAATCTCAACATAATGAGAGGTAATTTAGTAACATTAAAATTTCTACAACCATATTTTACTCTCTCATAATAATTACATGTAGGATCATAAGCAAATTCAACAATATATCTATCACAAAACATATGCTTAACACGATCCACATGTACGCAAAGTTGACACTCTTCCAAAATAGTGGGATTAACATTGACTAAAGTCATGACCTCTCCAAACCCACTTTTATCCAAAATTTCATAAGATTGAACATTCTCCAAATATGTGGGATCTAAAGTTGACACTCTTCCAAACCCACTTTCAATAATATTGAGAACACTATTATCAATCTCATATTCATCATGGGGCTTAAATAAATTTTCAAGATCATAAGAAGAACTATCACCCCAATCATGATCATTGCAACAAGTGGAGGATATAGCAAAACTAGCATCCCCAAGCTTAGGGTTTTGCATATTTTTTTAGCACAATTGACATCAATAGAATTTATAGTAAAATCATTGAAATCATGCTTTTCATCGAAGGAACTACCAAGTATGGGTGCAATAGCAACGATCTCATGTTTAACATAAGGAACTATAGCAAATTCATCTTCATAAATATTGGCATCATGGCCACAAGAATAGCAAGCATCATGTTCATCAAGGGATATTTCAATCAAATCATCGGAATCATCATTATCTATAGATTCATGCATATCATTATTTTCTTCCAAAGCAACGGTCATTCTCTCAATAAATTCTTTGACATAGACATTATGAGCATAATTTTCATAGCAATATTTAAGTATGTCAAAATTTTCTGATTCGTAAAGAGTAATATCATACTTTTCAATCAAAGAAGCAACTTCATAAGCACCCTTAAAAGCAACAAATTCTTCAATTTGTTTGATATCATAGTAACTATAAACACCCTTTGCATAAGAAGATAAGATTTCATTTTAAACTCACATAGGTAAGGAAGGTGTTTTTTAGGGTTCTTAGAGCAACAAGTAAAATCATAAATTTAACAAAGATTCCAAGCATAACACAACAATCTGTTTATTTGATTCCATAAGAGTCTCCCTTTTTCAGACAAACGGTGACGCACAAAATGAGCATGCTCATCTAAAGATTTCCCATCAACTAGGCTAGTTGGGGTTTCAAAGACGAAAGATAAGGATCGAAGATGATCCAAGTAGAACACTTTAAGTGGATCCATATCAATAGATTTTTAGCAAGCAAATATGCAAGCAAATAGAAGGCACATGGAAACACAAACAAAAAGACATACGGGAAGAAGGTGAAGAAAGGGCGAATAAAACGGCAAGGGTGAAGTGGGGGAGAGGAAAACGAGAGGCAAATGGCAAATAATGTAATGCGGGAGATAAGGGTTGTGATGGGTACTTGGTATGTTGACTTTTGCGTAGGCGCACCCGACAACGGTGCCAGAAATCCTTCTTGCTACCTCTTGAGCTCTGCATTGGTTTTCCCTTGAAGAGGAAAGGGTGATGCAGCAAAGTAGCGTAAGTATTTCCCTCAGTTTTTGAGAACCAAGGTATCAATCCAGCAGGAGGCCACGCACGAGTCCCTCGCACCTACACAAACAAATAAATCCTCGCAACCAACGCGATGAGGGGTTGTCCATCCCTACATGGTCACTTACGATAGGGAGATCTGATAGATATGATAAGATACTATTTTGGGTATTTTTATGATAAAGATGCAAACTAAAATAAAAGGCAATAAAAATAACTAAGTGTTGGAAGATTAATATGATGGAAAATAGACCCAGGGGCCATAGGTTTCACTAGTGGCTTCTCTCAAGAGCATAAGTATTTACGGTGGGTGAACAAATTACTGTTGAGCAATTGATGTAATTGAGCATAGTTATGAGAATATCTAGGTATGATCATGTATATAGGCATCACGTCCGAGACAAGTAGACCGAATCCTGCCTGCATCTACTACTATTACTCCACACATCGACCGCTATCCAACATGCATCTAAAGTATTAAGTTCATAAGAACAGAGTAATGCTTTAAGCAAGATGACATGATGTAGAGGGATAAACTCATGCAATATGATGTAAATCCCATCTTGTTATCCTCGATGGCAACAATACAATACGTGCCTTGCTGCCCCTACTATCACTGGGAAAGGACACCGCAAGATTGAACCCAAAGCTAAGCACTTCTCCCATTGCAAGAAAGATCAATCTAGTAGGCCAAACCAAACTGATAATTCGAAGAGACTTGCAAAGATAACCAATCATACATAAAAGAATTCAGAAAGTTCAAATATTATTCATAGATAAACTTGATCATAAACCCATAATTCATCGGTCTCAACAAACACACCGCAAAAGAAGATTACATCGAATAGATCTCCACGAGAGAGGGGGAGAACATTGTATTGAGATCCAAAAAGAGAGAAGAAGCCATCTAGCTAATAACTATGGACTGAAGGTCTGAGGTAAACTACTAACACATCATCGGAGAGGCTATGGTGTTGATGTAGAAGCCCTCCGTGATCGATGCCCCCTCCGACGGAGCTCCAAAAAAGGCTCCAAGATGAGATCTCACGGGTACAGAAGGTTGCGGCGGTGGAATTAGGTTTTTGGCTCCGTATCTCGTAGTTTGGGGGTACGTAGGTATATATAGGAGGAAGGAGTACGTCGGTGGAGCAACGTGGGGCCCACGAGGGTGGAGGGTGCACCCGGGGGTAGGTGTGCCCCCTACCTCGTGGCTTCCTAGTAGCTTTCTTGACGTAGGGTCCAAGTCCTCTGGATCATGTTCGTTCCAAAAATCACGTTCCCGATGGTTTCATTCCGTTTGGACTCCGTTTGATATCCTTTTTCTGCGAAACTCTGAAATAGGCAAAAAAATAGCAATTCTGGGCTGGGCCTTCGGTTAATAGGTTAGTCCCAAAAAAATATAAAAGTGTATAATAAAGCCCAATAATGTTCAAAACAGAAGATAATATAGCATGGAGCAATCAAACATAATAGATACATTGGAGTCGTATCAGATTGCGAGCAACTCCAGCCATCCCCCGGGAAGCCACGGGTACGGGCAGGTGCGCCACGACCCCCTCCATTTCTATCCCTCTGGTTTTGCCCAAGCCCCACTCCTCGCCGGTGTAGACTCCGGCGGAGCACTGCCGCGCTCTGTTTTCCCTCCCCCTCTCTCTCTCCTGACCGGTGGGGCCCGGTGTCAGCCTCACTACTCGCACCCGAAGCGGTACGAGTGGAGGCGTATTCTGGCTTTACGCCATCGACGTCACCCCCCAAGTTTTCTGATTTATTCAAAATAATTCAAATATTTGACCACAAATTTGACCAGTGATAACTCCTAGCCCATAAGTCCAAATGAGTTGATTATTTTTGCATTGTGTTTGTTTCAGAAAGCTCTAGCAGCACACCAAAATGTGGAATTTTCCTTGCTGTCTAGAATTTTTGGTGATTTTCAGAATGGTTTTTGATATTTTGTTTTGTGGTTTTTAAATATTTTCAGAAGGAGGAACTTGCCTTGAAGATAACCAGGAGTGTGACCCTCCTCTGCACTAAGGCAAGCCACACCAGCATTTGGATGGTGTCATTTCAATATCTATGATTTTTCTACTTGAACATGATTTATTATATGCATTTAAAAAAATTTGTTAAATAAATATGGTTGCTTGCTAGTTACTTTGTCATGCTTGAAATGCTTGTTTAAGTTACTGGTTGAATGCATGGACTAGTTTGTCCTAGTAGAATAAAAATTTTCCTTAGTCATATTTTTATGATAAATAATGATAGTTCTTTTGTTAAGTGATATCTTCATATAGGGTATGAGCTAATAAAAATATTGCATGATAATAAAAATGAGGTAGAACCAGTAAAGTTTTAATCAAGAGTAGTGCAAGAAAATTATGTTGATAAGTTTGATCCGTGCATGGGAATTGCATGATCATGGCATCGTATGACTTGGTAGATGGATTGCTTTTATCTTCAAGTTAAACCTGTTAATAAGTTCAACTTGAATACAATGTTGATCAAGTCATGGTGCCACTGAATCGGGTTTTCTCAGTGCGACCACATTTACCTTTGTGGGAGGTCTTGATTCGGTCCGTTGTTGTGCCTCTCGCCGGTGCCTCCAACGAGGGAAGGTTATGGGCGTGCATACCCTGGCCCGGTAAGCAGACATAACCTTGTGTGCCCGTTTGTTTTTATGGTACATTGTCCCCGTTTGGGACCGTTTTGCCATGACGATGGCCGTTGGTGTCTTTGGTAGACACGGGGCCACCCAGGACATAGGAGTTTGTTGGAGTGGCCGGGAGAGTGTCATGACAAGGGGAGGGTTTCGTCGGAATGCCTTGGTTCACCCGAATGGGAGGGTGAGGCCGTGGATTCCGTCGTGTGGGTAAAGTGTGCTACCTCTACAGAGTGTATTAAATCTGTCGATAGCCGCGTCCTCGGTTGGGCACAACTTGGAAGTAAGTCACACCATGGATCAACTTCTATAATTAATCTTGCACACTAAATAACTATTGATGGCACTAATGATTCTGGAGATCATGAGCTGATCATGAGTGATTAGTTTCAGTTGTGATCCGGGTATGATCACTGTTTTCTTACAAGGTAACCCGTCTGGTAAGCGAGTCCGTGGGACTCGATGCACATGTTGGTTTCACTGCATTAGTAGCATTACTTGCATTACATCAACCTGATTAATTGTCATGATATTGTTTGTCATTATGCTTATGTTTGTTGTGAGCTTGCGAGTACATTCAATGTACTGACCTGGCGTGTCATGCCAGTTTTCAGCAAGTTGTTTCACATCGGAGAGCTTCCCGCGTCTAGGCTGTGTCCACTTCGGTGTCCCTGTGCTATGGAGTTCCACTTCGTCGTTCTTCAGCTGCTGCGTAGTTCGTGTAATCAAGGCCCCTTTATGTTCACTAAATAATGTACATACTGTTCAACCGCACTGTGTGTGCCGCTTGGCCTCGTATCTCGATGTAATATCCGACCCGTGTAATCCGCTAGCATCAATAAAGCGGTTGTTTCTGTACCATGTTGTTGTGTGTTGCCAGAGGACTTGATCTCTGGGCTGGCAATGCAAGGTAAACCGGTTGCTCTGAGCTGGGGTGCCACATTGATCACACTATCAAAGTGTATATTCCAACTCCGAGATGCTTGCACCAGTCCATAAATGGATCGTTGGAGCTTGCACATTTTGTTAGCACCTTCAGGATCGACAAAACCTTCTGGTTGCATCATATACAACTCTTCTTTAAGAAATCCATTAAGGAATGCAGTTTTGACATCCATTTGCCAAATTTCATAATCATAAAATGCGGCAATTGCTAACATGATTCGGACAGACTTAAGCATCGCTAGGGTGAGAAGGTCTCATCGTAGTCAACTCCTTGAACTTGTCGAAAACCTTTCGCAACAAGTCGAGCTTTGTAGACAGTAACATTACCATCAGTGTTAGTCTTCTTCTGGAAGATCCATTTATTTTCTATGGCTTGCCGATCATTGGGCAAGTCAACCAAAGTCCATACTTTGTTCTCATACATGGATCCTATCTCAGATTTCATGGCCTCAAGCCATCACTACAAAAAAAAAAAGACACATCCGTGACATTTTGGGCCGAACGAAAAAAAATTCTGTCATGCTTATGACACTTCTATGATGATAATTGTGACAAAACCCGGTATCATCATAGATGTGGTGGGGTCCTACTTCTATGAAAAAAAATCATGACAGAAAATGGGCTTTTCGTCCTGGGCGGGCCGGAGACGCAGCTGTATGACATTCTTTGGGCCGTTCATGACAGAAAAAACCGTGGTAGAAGCGAGGGCGAGGAAAATATCGGGGAGTTCCCGGTTACGGTGGGTGGTCGGGGGCCGAGCGATGCGCGTTTCTCTCGTACGTACACGCGTGTGTGCAAGGGGTTGGGCTCTAACTAAACCCGAGCGACGCGTTGGGCTCTAACTGAACCCGAGCGATTGCACTGCAGGCTACGTGTTACTGAACCCGAGCGATCGATCGATCCCTTGCTGTTAACTGAACCTGAGTGATTCCTTCGCTATTGCTGCTAACTGAAGCCGATTGATGCTGCCTCTGGTTGAACAGTGAGCATTGTTGGGAGGTTTGGATGAACAGTTCCCGGTGGAGGGTTGGATGAACAGGACCCCGTGGTAGTAGAGGCCGTTGCCGCTAGATGAACAGGACCCCGACCGATCGAGCCTGTTGGGGGTGGATGAACAGGACCCCGTGGAGGGCTGGTTGAACAGTAGCCAGTGGAGGGCTGGATGAACAGTAGCCTGTGGAGGGGTGGTTGAACAGGACCCCGTGGACAGGGCTAGTTGAACAGTAGTCGGTGAAGGAGCGCGCGGTGGAGGCTGGATGAACAGTCGCAGGTGGAGGCTGGAGGAGGTCAACGGTGGATGAACAGTAGCCCATGGAGAAAGTCGATGGTGGAGATGAATAGTATCCCGTGGAGTCCCGTTTTGCGGTACGCTGCACCCCTCCCGATGAACAGGACCTCTGTTTTGACCATAGCGCTCCAACACAAGTTCGTTTCCTCCGTTTTGCGGTACGCCACACCCCTCCCGATCAACATGCCCCGTTTCGACCGTTTTGCGGTACGCCAGACCCCTCCCGATGAATAGGATCCTGTTTCGACCATGGCCGGTCGAACACAAGGCTGTTTTCTCCGTTCTGCGGTACGTCAGGCCTCGTTTCCATCGGCTGTTCCGGCCAAGCCGATTGGCTCCCAATGAACAGCACACGTTCCGTTGCCTCCCGATGAACACGACGCATTCCGTTTCCTCCCCATGAACATGATGACGACGCAGTTTCTCCGTTCCGACCCAGCCATGTACACGAGCCCTAATCGTACGTATGCGCGAGTAGGCATTCGAGACCCCGCCTCTATGTACGTATGTGGCTGTATTTACTTTCTTGCACCCTTGCTGCTGTACGTACGTGTACATGCTACATGCGCACCTCTACTACGACGCACATGCGCGCCTCTACTACGACACGTGCCCTTCCTTACACGGCCACGGTTCATCGCTGTAGCCTGCAGACAGACCGATCGTATGTACGTACACGTTCGCGACCAGATAGACAACACTACGTACGCTTCGACCAGGTGGGTCCCGACTGTCAGGCACTTCCTTCCGTGCGAAGATGTAGCTGGTGGGTCCCAGCAGTCAGGGGCGAATCATTTTTTTGCCCGTAATATGGACGCACTTCCTTGGGTGCGAAGATATAGCTGGTGGGTCCCAGCAGTCAGGGGGAAACGTTTTTTTGCGAAATACGATGGCCCATCCGGTGGGTCCCTGCTGTCAGGTGGAGGAATCATTACTTTCCGCGTAATAAGGAGGCACTTCCTTGTTGCGGCCATGGACCCTGCTATCAGCCTCTCCACGTACAGTACTCTTCCGACGGAAGTCGTTCCTTGACCATGTTGACCACACCGCGCCGAGAGCACCAGGGCGGTGGACAACGGCGAGGCCTAGGAAGGGGACGACGTGGAGCCGGGGAGTACGAGGGTTCACTGGTTCAGCTGCGGTGTGAGGCTGCCGTCGCCGCAGGGACTGGCCAGCGGTGGGAGTAGTAGGGGGTGGTGAGGCTTCATGGCAAAGACACCCGCCATGGAAGGCGTGAGCAAAGCGGCATCGACCGGCGCTGCTTTGGGCAAATGGAGCAAGAAGACTAGAGGTTGAAGAAGCACTACGGCCGTTGGATGGACATCGTACGGTCACTGGAGCTAGAATCGTTCATATTGACTAAGTTGACAAAGCCCTCCGTCCCCGTCAACTTAGTAGGCCCACAAGTCAGGCTCCCATTATGCTGGGTCCCAGCTAGCAGGGGGAGTATTCAATTTTTTGTGCGTAATAAGGAGGCACTTCCTTGCGTGCGAAGATATAGCAGGTGGGTCCGAGCTGTCAGCGGCGGGAACGTTTTTTTGCAAAATACAGAGGTCCTTTCGGTGGTCCCAGATGTCAGGTGGAGGAATCATTATTTTGCGCGTAATAAGGAGGCATTTCCTTGCGTGCGGCCGTGGACCCAGCTGTCAGCCTCTCCACGTACAGTCCACTTCAGATGCATGTCGGTTGTTGACCACGTTGACCACGCCGCACCGAGAGCATCAGGGCGGTGGACGACGGCGAGGACTAGGAAGGGAATGACACAGAGCCAGGGAAGACTCGGCAGTTGTTTCCCACGCGGAGGGGAGTACGAGGGTTTACTGGTTCGTCTGCCGTCGTCGGAGAATAACAGCAAGTGTGGGTGAGTAGAGGGATGGCTAGGGCAGTGATGGGAGTACGGTGTGGCGGTGAGGCTCACATGTAGGACAGCCGTCATGGAGGAGGGAGCAGCAGTCCCGCCGGGCGCTTGTTTGAGTGGTCGGAGCAGAAGAGCAGAGATTGAAGAAGCACGACGGCCATTGGATGGACATCCAACGATGGACTGCCAGCGCCAACCTTTTTAGGAAAGCCTCAAATCTGTGGAAAAGAGCATACATCCCATCTGCCATTATTTCTAATAATTTACAGCCCATTTGCTACTTCTTAAGGTTTTTTTGGAGCCCATATTCTTTTTGTTAGCATTACAGCCCATATTGTGGCCACGGTTAAAATTATACCATTTTTGCATATTTCAAAAGCGGTCCAAACTGTTTTTAATCCCGAAATTTTGAGTCACATTCAAACCTATTTAAAAAATAAATGTATATCAATATAAAATCCAACAAATTGTCCATGCATAAAAATCAATGCAATTTAAAATCTTGAAATGAAAAAAAGGAAATTTTAAACTAATTGCCGGTTTGATGTGTTCTAAAAATGTACATCCCAGTTCTCATTGCTGATAGGCCATTTTCTCGGCCAGACGAATGAAGCTCTCCTCGTCTTGAAAGATTTGCAGCCCAACAGGCCTGACAAAGCGACTTACTTGACAAATCACAAAAAACTGGGCTAGCCATTTTTAGAAAGAAAAAAACTACTGGGCTGGTCTGTGGTAAACATAAAAGAAAAGGCTGTCTAGACAGGCCAGAGTGCCCCACACAGCCCAATTTACACCCTGCTTCCTTCTCAAAAACAAATTAGATAAATGCCACTCCAATTATGACGATTCATAAAAATGCCACTCCAATTATGGCGATTCATATAAATGCCACTCCAATTATGGCATTTTTCAAAGTTTGGAAATTGCAGTGGCATTTCTCGGAATTACCAGATTTGGAGTGGCATTTATCAAATTAACCCAAAACAAAATAATCGGGCGAAACTCTTTGGGTCCTCGTGTCACCGGCTCGTTGTAATTCTCTCGTTTATTGACTACGTTGACAATGGCATGGGACCCGGATGTCGTAAATCCATTAGGAGGAGCCATTTTTATTGACTTGAAATAAGGAGGCACTTGCTTGCATCGCCATGACCTTGGCGGGTCCCTCGCTGTCATCCTCTCCACGCATAATCATCTTCCGATTGTTTACGCGTCAACTTGGTAGGCCCACAAGTCAGCTTCTAAACCCGTATGACAAATACAACCCATTTAAAAAAATAACAGCCCATTCCATATGTTCAAACGGAAAGTTCAACATTCAGAGCAAAGTAACAGGTCTGATCTAGATATAGAGTACTGAACTTCCACATTGACAACCATCATAGCCAAGTTAACTATCTACTGCCACTAATACTCTAGTAGTGTACAAGTACTAACTTACTCTTAGCTAACTAGGCGATGCCAGCCGCCATCTGCGGTACATGCTAAACGTCGGCACCGGCATCCTCCGCCTTGCCTCGGACTTGCCAGAGGTGCGATAGGGCACATTGCTCGCGCGTGTTGGCCCTTTCCATGCTGGCGTGGTCCACCGAAGCTTCGGCTTCTAAGCAAGAAACCCATTTGATGAGCTTGTAGTAAAATTCAGCGTCGCGAACGCGTGTGTGCCCGACAGCCTCCAGGGCTATTTGTCGGGCGCCGGCCTCCACGTAGTCGGCCTAGTTGCGGGCGCTCTGCTCGCGACTCAGAGCGTCGGTGCGCTGCTGCTCCATGTCTCGCTGGCGACGCAAATCGGTGATACGCTGCTCCTCCGCCAGGCGGTCGCGCTCCAACAACTCCTCATACTCCGCATGGCCATCTAAAGACCGATAGAATGCCTCCTCCCTCGCCTTCTTCCGTGAAAACCGAACACTAGTTCCGGCGGTGACCGCCTCCGGCGTCGCCTATCGCGGACGGGCGGGGCATGGCGGACATAGAGAGAGCGAGGATAAGTGGCGAGCAACGTCGAGCCGGTGGGGGCTTATGAGGATAGGGCGAGTTGGGTGATGGTGCAACCGGAGAAGCCTGGGAAACAGTAATTATAGGCGGAAGGTAGGCGAACTAGCGTGTCGCGGGAAACGCGACGGTCATCGCGGTCATCGGAATTCAATGCATAAGCCGGCATGGCTTAGCATGCCAGCTTGCCGTGAAAAACTAGAAAAAATAAAATTATGACTGTGTCGTCCCGTCCCGTCAGTGGTGCGTCCCGTCCGTGCTGGGTCGCACGCCGGCATGACGGTCAAACGAGTGCACTTGAATCATCCATATGATGTACTCCCTCCTTGTCAAAAACCATTCCACCACTCATCATCTACCTTGGTTGGTGAGATTTTTGAATTAAGCCCTGCAAACCGGAAAGGAGGTAGTACGTGTGTGATCCGCTTTATTCGTGTAGGATCGAGTAGGTCATTTTTTGAATTGAGCCCTGCAAACCGGAAAGGAGGTAGTACGTGCGTGATCCGCTATTTATCCGTGTAGGATCGAGTAGGTCAGATAGTGTACGTGTAGGATCGAGTAGGTCGGATGGTGTACGTGTACGATCACATTAGCTGATGAATGTTTGCTAGGAGATAAGGCATTTGCGAACGTTTTTGCTGGCAGTTTCTTTAGATTCGCATGGCATTTTCTTCAGAGCAGCTTGTCAGTTTCTTCAGAGGTAGGCATTTTTATTCAAAAAACTGCCACTTCAAATCTTGCGTCGCAACTAAAACTGCCAGGAGCGCATTAGTAGGCTAGCTAGTGATCGATCAGTAACTTGTAAACACTTAGCGAACAGAAATAAGGAATTGTTAGTAACTTGTATACACTGAGAACACAGAAATAAGGATCATGTCAGGCACAAAGAAGAAGAGCCGATCCGTTCGAAATGTTCACACGAGACTCACAGGCCTGACATTGTAATATGTTCACATTAGTAGCCCAAATTCAAAACCAACTAGTACGATTCCCATACATAAGATCAACATGTTAATGCATCTTAATGATTCACATATCATATACAAATATGTAGCTCCAAAAGCAAAGATCTAGAAAAAACAATCTGTTCTTCCTACTAACATGGATGCTTCTCTTGGCCAACATTCAGTACAGAGTGAAAGACAAATTTGATTGTGAAGTCTACAATTCCTCTTGCAAACATAAGTAGTTTCACCAACAGCTGGAACCATGAGAATGAACCACACATGATGGAGGAACATCCGCTGCAATCTGATTTTGTCTTCTCTCGATCACACATCGAGACTATTTTCGGAATACAAACTTTAACTTAGGCAAAATGATGCCCATTGTATAATCAGACCAAAGCAATGAAGCACCTAGTGTTGGCCAATAAATAGTACAGTACTACTTTTATGCAGTCCATGAAGTGACTATCCAATCTTTCTGTGTCTATTTCCTAATGGCACTGCATGCAGTGATTATACTATTCTCTTGTGCAATTCAACCAAAATTGCAGTCACTTTGTTTGTTTGCCAAATAGTAACGAGCAGACATCTCTGTCTGCACAAATATCAAGCAGCTAGTAAACATATACCCCACCTTTTATTTTCGGTTTAAACACATCTCTTCCGCTTAGCATCTATCATGTTTTTCACTAGACAATTTGATACAGTCATGTTTTGCCCTGGACAATTTCATACTGAATTGATTTGCTGGTTCAGAGCAGAAATATAGCGCATATTCTTCATCAGACCAAGTATATCCATGTTCGCAGTGATGGAAGAGGTGAAATCGATACAACCGAAATTGAGCATCCAATCATTGAATCCTGTCTTGCACCTCCAATGTAGGTCCACCCTGCCAATAAATTCACATGCAAACCACTAGTATTACTATCTAATGACAAGACAAAAAGAGTAGCAAGATAGTAGCAAACCATGTACCTTCGTAATGAACAGCTCATAGTGCCACCAATTGGATATAAAGGTTTGGAAGAAAACATGCTCCTAATGTTGAAGCATTTGGACTTTTTGTGCAGTTCCACTAAAATCGAGCATCCCTGTTTGCATAGATATTTAAAGTGTGATTACTATAAAAGTGGCACTAGTTGAAGCATAGACTCACAAATATAAGCATTCCAATTTCTTAATGGGAAAAGGTAGCAAGACTGATTCTAATCACCTGTTTGAAGCAATAAATAAGGCAACAGCGGCTGATGTCAGGAAGGCATACATAGTTTTTCTGAAAAATTCAGCCATTCTTGACCTTTCCTCTTCTTTTAAGCATATTTTGTGTAGTTCGGCTAAAATAGAATGCCATCACCACCTTGAAAATTCCGTGACATTGTACAGAAGGAAATGACTTAACATTACATCATGATGTCAGGTATGTAGTCGACAGGCATTAGAGACAAACATACAGACCTCCTCTGATAACATAATGAACATTAATTTTAACAAAGGTGTGACTAGCTTTACCGGGATAATTTGAGTGAACTCTACACCCTCTGTTCCTTAATATAAGACGTTTTCGCAGTTCAATTTAAAGTACTCAAACGTCTAGTATTTAGAAAAATAGGTAGTAGTTTTCTTGAGCACATACATGGGAAAGCTTGCCACACTTTATATATGTCCATACGCTAATGCAACACCATTCAAATAGTACAAATATACACTAATACAATGGCTAGTGCAACAGTAGAGTAGTTATTTTATTACAGTACAAGACAATGGTTTTATCGAACAGATTTCCATAAGCTCTAGTAATCGGAAGATTTCTATAAGAATTAACAATACAAAATGTAAAGGTAACAAATTTCAGCATTGGTATACTAGTTGTGCAAGAGCATTAAACCAAATACAAAAGTCTGAAGGTAACTAGCATTATTAACTAATGACAGTATAAAAAATCCTTCAAGGTAAATATCATTTCGAACTCGAGAGGACCTAAAAATTGCTATCCCAATCTTGATAATCAATCAAACATAAAAACTTGATCGAACGAATCAGGAGAACAGCCGGAGGAGGAGGTGCCCACTCTTGACCTTTCCTCCTGACACTGTACAAAAAAATTGACTTATCTCATGAAAGTGAGGTATGTAATCTATAAGCATTAACAGTGTAAAAATCTGAAGGTAGTAACAAGATTCATCCTTGGTATACTGGCTGTGCAACATCATTAGAATGCCTTAGCTGAAAAATCTTTAACACATCCACAATCAACAACTAACCTTGAAATAATCCAGTGACATTAAATGGCACTGCTTAAATTTATCGATGGCATTAGACTGAGTGCGACATTAGTTAAATGTGGCATCACTTTAACAGTAACATTGCTTGACTTGACCGCTGGCGTTATACTAACAGCAAAAAAGTGGCAATAAGAGCATGGGAGGCCCATTCGACAAGGCGCACCAGTACGATGTACCTCCACGGACGCATAGAGTGGTGAGGGAGGTATGGTTGCCCAGATCAACAAATATCCAGGCAACATATGTGGATTACGTCCCATTTTTGTTCTCTTTAGCTACTGATTTCCCCCTTTTCAACCTAGATGTGGGTTCGATGCCTAGTCTCTTGGACAGTACAGTCTCCCTTCCTTTCCTTATTCAACCTAGACATGGATTATTCTGCATGAAGTAGGGTTTCCTTTAATAGTGCAAGTTCAGGTTTTCGTCTGCGTGATCAACAGAGAAGAGGATAGCAAATTGGGAAGATGGTGGAGTGAAAAAGATCCACATGCAGCGACGTGGCAGATGGGGCAATAGAACAAGGGTATGGTTCGAAAAGAGGTAGCATACCTGAGGGTCGGCGGGAAGTGGCTTCGCTCGTGGTCGTCGTCCTCCACACACACTACGGCAGCGAGCTTGGGGAAGGAGGCCATCCCGCGCGGGGGCTCGGTTTGAGAGGACGGCCTTGTCGTCAGTGCGTGACCTCGCTCGCCGACGACAAGTGCGTCAACGCTGCACGTCCTTTTCTTCCCCGGCGGATCTGTGACCACCAGTGAGGAGGGAGAGAGATGCCGTCTTTTTTAGATCTGGAGAGAGGGTGATAGTGTGAGAAGCAAGTGGGCAGCCCTTAGCAAGAAAGTGCTGAAGCTCCAGCCTATATATCTTTTTTATACTACTAGTACTAGAGATTGGAGTAGTGGTAGAGTAGCTTATATTTTCTCTACATACAGTACCAGTTAGTCGTGCTTCAAAACTGAACGGCACGCCATTAAAAAAATAAAAGGCCAATAACTAATGCGGCACCTCAGGCCAACGCGGCCAGATCGCATTTTTCATGAGAAATTACACACCATGTTTCGTTGACATGTGGTCCCGTTCCCACATGTTAGTGAGGCGACGACGACTCCTTTTGTACAATTTCCGAACAGACGTCTATGTAGGCCAGGGCTCCTCTTCGTGTACTGTGGCAACCGTCCACCGACTCTTCGCCTTTCCCTCTTGATTTGGAACTGATGTGTTGTAGCACGCTCTTCCTCCCTCCTCCATTTGCCTTCACCCTTCCTTCTGACATTGTTCAAGCATCTTCTTCATGGAGGGAACAGGCCGGAAATGACCCCGTTATTCCTGCCCCAATCTGAATGATGACTCGGTGGAGGAACTCATTAATCGGTGCGACGTCATCACCTCGGCTAGCATGGCAGGTTCATTCAAGACCTTTCTCAACTCAACTAATAACATCATTACAAGGAACCCAAGGGTCCAGGAGCGGTTTGATCTCCCCTATCTTCTTCGACGTGACCCTGCTGACTGGCGCACGGACGACGGAGGCCTCGCCTTGTGCAAGTTGGTGCCGCTTGATAATGATATGTGTGATGTTAAGATGCCATCGCCTGAGGGTAAGTCTTGGGCAGGCGCAAATGGAGATTGGGTAGTTTATATTGGGTACAACTGCGAGTGAGAACTTGTGAATGTGTACACTCGTCACCGGGTTTCACTTCCAAAAATCTCAGACTGCCCAGAGGTTGAGTACACCGGTATTCTACGCGAGTTCAAATATGATCATGGTGACTGTCGTCTACGGAAGATAGCAATTTGTCGAGTTCCCAACCGCTTTTGAGATTACACGAACTATGAAGTTGTTGCTATCTTCGACAAGCTTGTTGCCGTCCTTACTTCCACGCCTCGATGGATATTTCTCAAAAATCAATTTCTGTACACGGATGAGTACTGTGATGCAATTCAATACGAGGGTCTTGTGTTTGCTGCCACCACTTGTGGCATTGTTTTTGCATGGAATCCTGATTCTTTTGGTACGTTTGTCTTCCACCGTAATTATAATTGTTTCATCCACATGCATGCGGGTTAACTAGTTTCCCTTTACTAATTAACCTTCTTGTCTTTCCAAGGTCCTGTGAACATTCTGTTGGGGAACGTAGTATTTTAATTTTTTTGCCCATGATCATGCAAGATCTATCTAGTTGAAGCATAGCAATGAGCGCGGGGAGTGTGTCCATGTACCCTCGTAGACCGAAAGTGGAAGCGTTTAGCAACGTGGTTGATGTAGTCGAACGTCTTCGCGATCCAAACTATCAAGTACCGAACGCACGGCACCTCCGCGATCTGCACACGTTCAGCTCGGTGACGTCCCTCGAACTCTAGATCCAGCTGAGGCTGAGGGAGAGTTTCGTCAGCACGACGGCGTGGTGACGGTGATGATGAAGTTACCAGCGCAGGGCTTCGCCTAAGCACTACGACAACATGACCGAGGTGGAAAACTATGGAGGGGGGCACCGCACACGGCTAAAGATCAACTTGTGTGTCTTTGGGGTGCCCCTCTCCCATGTATATAATGGAGGGGGGAAGAGGAGGCCAACCCTAGAGGGGGCGCGCCAAAAAGGGGGAGTCCTACTTGGACTCCCCATCCAAGTAGGATTCAGCCCTCCCTTTCCTATTCCAACTAGGAGAAGGAAGGGAAAGGGGAAGAGGGGAGAAGGAAGGAGGGGGGCGCCGCCCCCACCTAGTCCAATTCGGACCAGCCCATGGGGGGGCGTGTGGCCACCCATTGAGGCCCTTCTCTCCTTTCCCGTATGGCCCATTAAGGCCCACTACTTCCCCTGGCGAATTCCCGTAATTCTCCGGTACTCCAAAAAAACCCGAATCACTCGGAACCTTTTCGATGTCCGAATATAGCCTTCCAATATATCGATCTTTACCTCTCGGCCATTTCGAGACTCCTCGTCATGTCCGTGATCTCATCCGGGACTCCGAACAAACTTAGGTCATCAAATCACATAACTCATAATACAAATCGTCATCGAACGTTAAGCGTGCGGACCCTGTGGGTTGAAGAACTATGTAGACATGACCGAGACACATGTCCGGTCAATAACCAATAGCGGAACTTGGATGCTCATATTGGCTCCTACATATTCTACGAAGATCTTTATCGGTCAAACCGCATAACAACATACGTTGTTCCCCTTGTCACCGGTATGTTACTTGCCCGAGATTCAATCGTCGGTATAATCATACCTAGTTCAATCTCGTTACCGACAAGTCTCTTTACTCGTTCTGTAATGCATCATCCTGCAACTAACTTATTAGTCACATTGCTTGCAAGGCTTATAGTGATGTGCATTACCGAGAGGGCCTAGAGGTACCTCTCCGATACACGGAGTGACAAATCCTAATCTTGATCAATGCCAACTCAACAAACACCTTCGTAGACACCTTTAGAGCATCTTTATAACCACCCAGTTACGTTGCGACGTTTGATAGCACACAAGATGTTCCTCCGGTATTCGGGAGTTGCATAATCTCATAGTCAGAGGAACATGTATAAGTCATGAAGAAAGCAATAGCAATAAAGCTAAACGATCATTATGCCAAGCTAACGGATGGGTCTTGTCCATCACATCATTCTCCTAATGATGTGATCCCGTTCATGAAATGACAACACATGTCTATGGTTAGGAAACATAACCATCTTTGATAAACGAGCTAGTCAAGTAGAGGCATACTAGGGACACTTATGTTTTGTCTATGTATTCACACATGTACTAAGTTTCCGGTTAATACAATTCTAGTATGAATAATAAACATTTATCATGAAATAAGGAAATAAATACCAACTTTATTATTGCCTCTAGGGCATATTTCCTTCAGTCTCCCACTTGCACTAGTGTCAATAATCTAGTTCACATCGCCATGTGATTTAACACCAATAGTTCACATCACCATGTGATTAACACCCATAGTTCACCTTGCCATGTGACCAACACTCAAAGGGTTTACTAGAGTCAATAATCTAGTTCACATCGCTATGTGATTAACACCCAGAGAGTACTAAGGTGCGATCATGTTTTGCTTGTGAGAGAGGTTTAGTCAATGGGTCTGCCACATTCAGATCCGTATGTATTTTGCAAATTTCCATGTCTATAATGCTCTGCACGGAGCTACTCTAGCTAAATGCTCACACTTTCAATATGTATCCAGATCGAGACTTAGAGTCATCCAGATCAGTGTCAAAGCTTGTATCGACGTAACTCTTTACGACGAACTCTTTATCACCTCCATAACCGAGAAATATTTCCTTATTCCTCTAAGGATAACTTTGACCAATGTCCAGTGATCTATTCCTAGATCACTATTGTACTCCCTTGCCAAACTCAGGGCAGGGTATATAATAGGTCTGGTACACATCATGGCATGCTTTATAGAACCTATGGCTGAGGCATAGGGAATGACTTTCATTCTCTTTCTATCTTCTGCTGTGGTCGGGCTTTGAGTCTTACTCAACTTCACACCCTGCAACACAGGCAAGAACTCCTTCTTTGACAGTCCCATTTTGAACTACTTCAAAATCTTGTCAAGGTATATACTCATTGAAAAAAAATCTTATCAAGCATCTTGATTTATCTCTATAGATCTTGATGCTCAATATGTAAGCAGCTTCACCGAGGTCTTTCTTTGAAAAACTCCTTTCAAATACTCCTTTAAGCTTTCCAGAAAATTCTACATTATTTCTGATCAACAATATGTCATTCACATATAATTATCGGAAAGGCTGTAGTGCTCCCACTCACTTTTCATAAATACAGGCTTCACCGCAAGTCTGTATAAAACTATATACTTTTATCAACTCATCAAAGCGTATATTCCAACTCTGAGATGCTTGCACCAGTCCATAGATGGATCGCTGGAGCTTCCACATTTTGTCAGCACCTTTAGGATCTACAAAACCTTCTAGTTGCATCATATACAACTCTTCTTAAATAAATCCATTTAAGGAATACAATTTTGACATCCATTTGCCAGATTTCATAAAATGCGCCAATTGCTAACATGATTCAGATAGACTCTAAGCATCGATACGAGTGAGAAAATCTCATCGTAGTCAACACCTTGAACTTGTCGAAAACCTTTTGCGACAATTCGAGCTTTGTAGATAGTAACACTACTATCAGTGTCCGTCTTCCTCTTAAAGATCCATTTATTCTCCATGGCTCACCGATCATCGGGCAAGTTAATCAAAGTCCATACTTTGTTCTCATACATGGATCCCATCTCGGATTTCATGGCCTCAAACCATTTCGCAGAATCTGGGCTCATCATCGCTTCCTCATAGTTCGTAGGTTCATCATGGTCCAGTAACATGACTCCTAGAGTAGGATTACCATACCACTCTGGTGCAAAACATATTCTGTTTGACCTATGAGGTTCGGTAGTAACTTGATCTGAAGTTTCATGATCATCATCATTAACTTCCTCACTAATTGGTGTAGGCATCACTGGAACTGATTTTTGTTATGAACTACTTTCCAGTTTGGGAGAAGGTACAATTACCTCATCAAGTTCTATTTTCCTCCCACTCACTTCTTTCGAGAGAAACTCCTTCTCTGGAAAAGATCCATTCTTAGCAATGAATATCTTGCCTTCGGATCTGTGATAGAAGGTGTACCCAACAGTTTCCTCTGGGTATCCTATGAAGGAGCACTTCTCCTTTTTGGGTTCGAGCTTATCAGGTTGAAGCTTTTAAGCATCGCAGCCCCAAACTTTAAGAAACGACAGCTTAGGTTTCTTGCTAAACCACAGTTCATACCGTGTCGTCTCAACGGATTTAGATGGTGCCCTATTTAACATCAATGCAGCTATCTCTAATGTATAACCCCAAAACGATAGTGGTAAATTGGTAAGAGACATCATAGATCGCACCATATCTAATAAAGTACGGTTACAATGTTCGGACACACCATTACGCTGTGGTGTTCCAGGTGGCGTGAGTTGCGAAACTATTCCACATTGTTTCAAATGAAGATCAAACTCATAAATCAAATATTCACCTCTACGATCAGATCGTAGAACTTTTATTTTCTTGTTACGATGATTTTCCACTTCACTCTGAAATTCTTTGAACTTTTCAAATGTTTCAGACTTGTGTTTCATCAAGTAGATGTACCCATATCTGCTCGAATCATCTGTGAAGGTCAGAAAATAACGATACCCGCTGCGAGCCTCAACACTCATCGGATCGCATACATTAGATTGTATTATTTCCAATAAGTCAATTGCTCGCTCCATTGTTCCGGAGAACGGAGTCTTAGTCATCTTGCCCATGAGGCATGGTTCGCAAGCATCAAGTGATTCCTAAAGCCCATCAGCATGGAGTTTCTTCATGCGCTTTACACCAATATGACTTAAACGGCAGTGCCACAAATATGTTGCACTATCATTATCAACTTTGCATCTTTTGGCATCAATATTATGAATATGTGTATTACTACGATCGAGATTCAATAAACCATTCACCTTGGGTGTATGACCACAGAAGGTTTTATTCATGTAAACAGAATAACAATTATTATTTGACTTAAATGAATAACCGTATTGCAATAAACATGATCCAATCATATTATGCTCAACACAAACACCAAATAACATTTATTTTAGGTTCAAAACTAATCCCGAAGGTAAAGGGAGTGTGCGATTGTGATCTTATCAACCTTGGAATCACTTCCAACACTCATCGTCAACTTGCCCTCAACTAGTCTTTGTTCATTTTGTAACTCCTGTTTCGAGTTACTAATCATAGCAACTGAACCACTATCAAATACCCAGGGGCTACTATGAATACTAGTACACATCAATAACATGTATATCATATATACTTTTGTTCACTTTGCCATCCTTTTTATCCGCCAAGTATTTGGGGCAGTTCCGCTTCCAGTGATCATTTCCTTCGCAGTAGAAGCACTCAGTTTCAGGCTTGGGTCTAGTTTTGGGATTCTTCATGGGAGTGGCAACTTGCTTGCCATTCTTCTTGAAGTTCCCTTTCTTTCCCATGCCCTTTTACTTGAAACTAGTGGTCTTGTCAAACATCAACATTTCATGCTTTTCTTGATTTCAACCTTCGTTGATTTCAGCGTCACAAAGAGCTCGGGAATTGTTTTCGTCATCCCTTGCATATTACAGTTCATCACGTTGTTCCAGTAACTTTGTGATAGTGACTAGAGAATTCTGTCAATCACTATTTTATCTGGAAGATTAACTCCCACTTGATTCAAGCCATTGTATTACTCAGACAATCTGAGCACATGCTCACTGGTTGAGCTATTCTCCTCCATCTTGTAGGCAAAGTACTTGTCAGATGTCTCATACCTCTCGACTCGGGCATGAGTCTGAAATACCAATTTCAGCTCTTGGAGCATCTTATATGCTCCGCGGCGTTCAAAACGTTTTTGAAGTCTCGGTTCTAAGCCGTAAAGCATGTCGCACTAAACTATCAAGTAGTTATCATACCGAGCTTGCCAAGCGTTCATAACGTCTGCATTTGCTCCTGCAATAGGTCCGTCACCTAGCGGTGCATCAAGGACATAATTCTTCTGTGCAACAATGAGGATAATCCTCAGATCACGGACCTAGTCCGCATCATTGCTACTCTCATCTTTAAACATAGTCTTTCTCTAGGAACATATCAAAATTAAACGGGGAGCTACATCGTGAGCTATTGATCTACAACATAGTTATGCAAATACTATCACGACTAAGTTCATGATAAATTAAAGTTCAATTAATCATATTACTTAAGATCTCCCACTTAGATAGACATCCCTCTAATCATCTAAGTCATCGCATGATCCATATCAACTAAACCATGTCCGATCATCACGTGAGATGGAGTAGTTTTTAATGGTGAACATCACTATATTGATCATATCTACTATATGATTCACGCTCGACCTTTCGGTCTCGGTGTTCCGAGGCCATATCGCATATGCTAGGCTCGTCAAGTTTAACTCGAGTATTCTGCGTGGTGCAAAACTGGCTTGCACCCGATGTAAGTTAACGTAGAGCTTATCACACCCGATCATCACGAGGTGTCTAGGCACGATTTAACCGTCGCAACGGTGCATACTCAGGGAGAACACATATACCTTGAAATTTTAGTGAGGGATCATCTTATAATGCTACCGCCATACTAAGCAAAATAAGATGCATAAAGGATAAACATCACATGCAATCAAAATAAGTGATATGATATGGCCATCATCATCTTGTGCCTTCGATCTCCATCTCCAAAGCACCGTTATGATCACCATCGTCACCGGCTTGACACCTTGATCTCCATCGAAGCATCATTGTCGTCTCGCCAACTATTGCTTCTACGACTATCGCTAGCGCTTAGTGATAAAGTAAAGCAATTACATGGCGATTGCATTTCATACAATAAAGCGACAACTATAAGGCTCCTGCCAGTTGCCGATAACTTTTACAAAACATGATCATCTCATACAACAATTTATATATCATCACGTCTTGACCATATCACATCATAGCAAGCCCTGCAAAAACAAGTTAGACGTCCTCTACTTTGTTGTTGCAAGTTTTACGTGGCTGCTACGGGCTTAGCAAGAACCGTTCTTACCTACGCATCAAAACCACAATGATTTTTCATCAAGTGTGTTGTTTTAACCTTCAACAAGGACCGGGCATAGTCACACTCGATTCAACTAAAGTTGGAGAAACAGATACCCACTAGCCACGTGTGTGCGAAGCATGGCGGTAGAACCAGTCTCATGAACGCGGTCACGTAATGTCGGTCTGGGCCGCTTCATCCAACAATATCGCCGAATCAAAGTATGACATGCTGGTAAGCAGTATGACTATTATCGCCCACAACTATGTGTGTTCTACTCGTGCATATAACATCTACGCATAGACCTGGCTCGGATGCCACTGTTGGGGAACGTGGTATTTCAAAAAATTTGCCTACGATCATGCAAGATCTATCTAGGAGAAGCATAGCAACGATCAGGGAGAGTGTGTACGCATACCCTCGTAGACCGAAAGCGGAAGTGTTTAGTAACGCGGTTGATTTAGTCGAACGTCTTCGCGATCCAACCGATCAAGTACCGAACGCACGACACCTCCGCGATCTGCACACGTTCAACTCGGTGACGTCCCTCGAACTCTAGATCCAGCTAGGCCGAGGGAGAGTTTCACAAGACGACGGCAAGGCAGTGACGGTGATGATGAAGTTACCGGCGCAGGGCTTCGCCTAAGCACTACGACAATATGACCGAGGTGGAAAACTGTGGAGGGGGGCACCGCACACGGCTAAAGATCAACTTGTGTGTCTTTGGGGTGCCCCTCTCCCATGTATATAAAGAAGGGGGGAAGAGGAGGCCGGCCCTAGAGGGGGCGCGCCAAAAGGGGGAGTCCTACTTCGACTCCCGGTCCAAGTAGGATTCGGCCCCCCTTTCCTATTCCAACTAGGAGAAGGAAGGGAAGGAGGAAGAGGGGAGAAGGAAGGGGGGGTGGGCGCCGCCCCCTCATAGTCCAATTCGGACCAGCCCATGGGGGGGGGGGGGCACAACCACCCCTTGAGGCCCTTCTCTCCTTTCCTGTATTGCCCATTAAGGCCGACTACTTCCCCCGGCGAATTCCCATAACTCTCCGGTACTCCGAAAAATACCCGAATCACTCGGAACCTTTCCGATGTCCGAATATAGCCTTCCAATATTTCGATCTTTACCTCTCGACCATTTCGAGACTCCTCGTCATGTCTGTGATATCATCCGGGACTCTGAACAAACTTAGGTCATCAAATCACATAACTCATAATACAAATCGTCATCGAACGTTAAGCGTGCGGACCCCACAGGTTCGAGAACTATGTAGACATGACCGAGACACATCTCCAGTCAATAACCAATAGAGGAACCTGGATGCTCATATTGGCTCCTACATATTCTATGAAAATCTTTATCAGTCAAACCGCATAACAACATACGTTGTTCCCTTTGTCATCGGTATGTTACTTGCCCGAGATTCGATCGTCGGCATCATCATACCTAGTTGAATATCGTTACCGGCAAGTCTCTTTACTCGTTCCGTAATGCATCATCCCGCAACTAACTAATTAGTCACATTGCTTGCAAGGCTTATAGTGATGTGCATTACCGAGAGGGCCCAGAGATACCTCTCCGATACACGGAGTGACAAATCCTAATCTTGATATATGCCAACTCAACAAACACCTTCAGAGACACCTGTAGAGCATATTTATAATCACCCGATTCGCCAGGACGTTTGATAGCACACAAGGTGTTCCTCCGGTATTCGGGAGTTGCATAATCTCATAGTCAGAGGAACATGTATAAGTCATGGAGAAAGCAATAACAATAAAACTAAACGATCATTATGCCAAGCTAACGGATGGGTCTTGTCCATCACATCATTCCCCTAATGATGTGAACCCGTTCATCAAATGACAACACATGTCTATGGTTAGGAAACATAACCATCTTCAATAAACGAGCTAGTCAAGTAGAGGCATACTAGGGACACTTATGTTTTGTCTATGTATTCACGCATGTACTAAGTTTCCGGTTAATACAATTCTAGCATGAATAATAAACATTTATCATGAAATAAGGAAATAAATATTAACTTTATTATTGCCTCTAGGGCATATTTCCTTCACATTCCACCACCTATACTTGAAAATTTTTATAACCAAGTGGGAGATGACGATGCTGATGATCACGAGCATGAGGACGAGCAGGACCCATATACTCAGTGGAGCCTGGCAACTTATTCCAATGGATCACCTCTTCTTGTCTGTATACATGGCACTGCTGATGTTACTAAGGAGGCAGGTTTTGTCTCGCATGGTCGCACTCTCCGGACCTATTCCAACATCGGTTGTAGGGTATTCGGGATGGATACTACTGTGCTAGCACCAACACCTTCTCCCTGGTTTAGTATTGATACTCTTGGAGGAAACTCGCTCTTCCTTGGACAAAACTATCCAATGATGGTGAAAGGCGATCTAGCTGCTATTGATGCAACGTTGCTACCATTTATGAGAAGCAACTGTATCTATACCTCGGACAATGCTATGCTTCCCTGCCATCCCAATATGGGTCCTGACATTGGCCGCTTCAGCCTGGATGATCAGTCTTGCATTGTACTCGAGATTGAAAGTAGCTGTCCCTTCCCAGAGAATCACTTCTGGTTCAAAGCAAGCGTTTCCAACGCTGATGAGTGGTTGAGCTGAAGTTCATTTCATTGCTTGTTATTTTTTGTGTGATGAAAACTTTAGTATTTATAATGTATCCTCGTTGTCGTTGTGGGTTGATGACCTATTGTATGTAATAAAATGATATGTGATAAACTTACTAAATTTATTAATGGCTTTCGAGTCGCTTCTCTGAGTGGGTGCTGCGACAAGGCAAAAAAATATTTTCCGAATACATAATTATACGTGCATTTCAACAGGTTATCGGATGAGTCCAATCAACAATAGTACTACTACTATTTGTACTAGCTTCACATGCTTCGCGCGTCGGGCGGTTGTCTTTACTGTAGTTGCGAATCCCATCATCCTAGGTCCTCGGATGAGTCCAGTAGAAATTGCATTCTGATGTTTGGGTTCAAACTTTCAAAACTGTTGCACTATCTCTATGTCTATGTATACGTAATACAACAAGTTTTAAGCTTGAGACCAGCCACCCACCCTCACAATGAACACTTTTTAACCTAGCACAGACTCCAGGAAATTTTGCCACAGTGTGAGGTGGGCCATATGTTAATGTGTGTCCGATTTCGGGTTTCGGCATACCCTCTAGGTTCGAACTCTGGGGTGCACGCGGAGATCGCACCTCCTACCTACCTACACTTCGTCGCCTCGCAAGGATCTAAACTACGAACAATGAACAACGCAAGGGACGCAAGGTTTATACTAGTTCAGGCCACCGTTGTGGTGTAATACCCTACTCTAGTTTGTGGTGTGGTGGATTGCCTCCGGGCTGATGATGAATAAGATAAGGAAGAACA
This sequence comes from Aegilops bicornis, assembly GCA_021605145.1. Classification (NCBI taxonomy): domain Eukaryota; kingdom Viridiplantae; phylum Streptophyta; class Magnoliopsida; order Poales; family Poaceae; genus Aegilops; species Aegilops bicornis. Next base: position 564,691,828 of record CM038672.1, on the reverse strand, counting down.
GCCTCATGAGGGTCCTGCATTCTTGGTCAAAAGCGATGAACTGCTAGGGGGAGTTCAGTCACTTCTCTCTCTCTCTCTCTCTCTCTCGTTTGTTCTCTTGCTACCTTTTTCAATGCCCCTACCCCGTGGGTGGCTAGTCCTATTTATAGGCAGAGGCCCTGGGCCTCTTCCTAAATATTGAGCCGGAAGGGCGCCAACAATTGGCCATTTTGAAGGGGAACATCTAGTACACTTATCCTGACTAAAGTTGGTCCTCGCCTGCCAAAGGCTCTGACGATGACGCCGGCTTGGGCTCCACGATGACCTCCTTCCCGCCGCTAGTGTTGTTCTTGGTCTTGTTGCAATCAAATGGCTGCCTTTGCTTGATACTCTCGCTGCGCTTGCCTCCTTTGCACCAAAGAGGAAATGAGGACACTGCGTGGCTAAGCGCCTCCGCCTCCTCCGTGGTCGTCATGGCTTGCGTCATGGGCACCTTGTTAGGTACCCCGCCTTGATCTCTCCGCCTCCTCGCGAGCTAGCCTGACGAGGCCGTGCCTGAGGAGGCTTCCTGTTGTCCGCCCCGCGAGGCTTGGCTCCTCGCGAGGGTCTTGAGCTTGTGTTGATGAAGATGGGCCGTGCTGGGCCACCCCTTGAGCCACGCCCGCAGGGCCGCAGGCAGCAAGTCTGGGTACCCCTGCTCCTGAGAATGCCGACAGTAGCCCCCGGGCCCAAAGCACGCCTGGACTTGGCTCGGCAGAGAAGCGAAGGGGCAAGTGCGAAGCGCCGCGGGCCCTAACAGCCTGCGGCCTTGGGCGCCGTGTGGTGGTTGATTGGACGTGGGTGTCTCCGCTTCCCCACGACGCCTTGACAATTGCACGAATCGACAAGGGAGCGGCACCCATCCTAGGCTTTTCCTCCCTTGCCTTCTCCAGTCATTGCCCAGATCCCCTTTCTTGCGCCTATCCTTCCTGCCTCAAATCCCCAGATCTACTCCGATCACAAGGTTCTAGCAAGATATGGCGCCTCGCCGCACTCGCCGGAGATTGGTACTCGCCCGCTTTGGACTCCCCGAATGTGTCGAAGAAGAGCCTTGCCCGGGCGCGCCGGATGATGGCGGCGCAAGGCGTCGACGGGGCGGCGGTGCTCAAGGCTGGCTCTGCCCTTCCTGAGGACCAAGGAAGCACCTTCTATCCGCTCTTCGTGAGAGCCATCGCCGCTGGTCTGATGCCTCCCTTTTCCGAGTTCTTCTTTTCTGTCCTCCGCCATTACAAACTGCAGGCTCTGCACCTCCACCCCAACTCTGTTCTTCTCCTGGCGATCTTCGCCTACTACTGTGAGGCTCATGTCGGAGTGCAGCCCTCGGGTCTTATTGCACCACTACTTCTACCTCTCGACCTCTCGCTGCCTCGGTTGTCACAGGCGCGAAGCTTCGTCACAGACGGGCAACTCCAGCGCCATCTCGAAGCCCGGGAAGAGGATCGAAGGCTTCAGGAGCAAGTGGGTCATGGTAGATGCTGGGCGCATCCATCCTCAGCTGATCCTGCCCACGGAGCAGCCCACGTCCATCGACGCTTGGTCTCACGCTGAACTCGTGGATTCCCCGCCGGCTGCCGAGAAGATGGACGCGGACTCGCGGGCTGTGCAACATGGCGATGGCGAGTTGACCGGGCGCCGCTTCCCGAGGGAGTTCCCTGAGCACCGGTAGCCCCGCTTCGTAATACTTCGCTTCCGCCGTGGAGGCCTCGGCCGAGCCCCCGTGAGCCTTGGCCGATGAAGATCTCGCCGCAGTCCTCAAGTCTTTGGTCGGGGAGACGTGGCGGCCGAGGGTGCCCCTGCACTCTGTTCCTTCCAGACGATTGGGAGCAGGTGGTGGACTCCATGCCCGCTTTCAAAGGGGACGGGCCTGTGCCCGCGGAGGTTCCCGAGAACCCGGCGGCCCTGGCGACGGTGAACGTGTCCTCCGGCGACTCCAGTTAAGAGGAGGAAGGAAAGGCGCGGGAGGAGGGGATCGACTCCGAGGCGACTGACGGGGAGTCGAGAGCGCCCCTCCCTCGGCGCAGGTCCCGCACCCTCCGCCTCTTGCCGGACGACGATGAGGATGGCGATGAGCGAGGTGGCGAGAGCACGCCTCGATCCCGGAAGAAGGACAGGACGGGCTGGTTCCCACGGGTCTGCCCTGCCCGAGGCGATCTGCAGACGCGCCTCCTGCTCCTGAACTTCTTGAGGCCGATCCCTGCAGCCGGCTCTCGGGCTTCAAGTTCGGCCGGAGGTTGCCCGAGCCCGCGAGCGATGATCAGTAAGTGCTCGATTCATGTTTTGCTTCTTGCTTTGTCGTTGAGGCTTGATATCCAGATCCTTGGCTAGGCCGGCGCTACCAAGGTGAAAAAGCTGAAGGGGCTCCCGAGGCTTCGCCCCGACAGCGCTCCATCCATGAAGAAGGGGGCGGCAAGACGCTGGCCTCTCATACCCGGGTCATCCTCGCATGGTTCGGCGGGCTAGCCGGAGCGAAGCTCAGCCCCATGGCCCAAGCGACTTCGAGGTATCTCTTGCTCGATGCCATCGCTGCAGCCGCCGGGCGCAGGCCCCGACTCATGGTGCTGTGATTACGCTGCCGTCCTCTCCTCCTACTCCGCCAATTGCCATTTCTCCGACTCCTTCTACTGTCCTGGATCGTGCTGCTGCTGAACTGGACCAGCTGTGGAAAGATCTTCTCGCGCCGCCACCGCTTGGTGGCCGGACGCTGAGCTGGCCTCCTACCGGGTTCGGCCTCGATGCTTCGATTCGAGCGGGCTGGTTCAGCCGCGACGGCTTGGCGACGAGGAGAAGCAGGCCGTCCCCGGGCAAAGGTCGCTCGTGATGCTGCCTTGGGGAGGCAGCCAATGCCGAGGTCGCCGCAAGGCGCCGAGAGCGAGCTGCAGGGCCTGCGCGACCAGCTTGCCAAGGAGGCCCGCGCCCGCCAAGAGAAGGAGGAAGGCATGAAGGCTCGCGAGGCGGCCGCCAAGGACCGGGAAGCCAAGCTTGACGAGCGCCATGGCCGCTTGGGTGCACTGGAGCAGGAGTTGGAGGCGAAGAGGATCGAGCTGGACGGCAAGGCGCGAGTCCTGGTCGAGGACCGCGTGGCCTTCGCGAAGCTGGAGGTGAAGGCTCGCACCTTGTTGAGGTCGCCACGACAGCGCCGGGAGAGCTCACTGGCCGGGCGCCAAGGACGGCCCGCCAAGTTGCTTCCCTTCCTGGTTCGCGCTTGAAGATGTCACCCTAGGCCTCGGCCCCACGGCCGAGGCCGAGGCGCTGCGGTCCTGTTTTTCTACATAGGCCGACGCTCTTCACCCACGCTCTACCTTCGTGACTCGACGTTGATCTTGACAGCCTGCTGGAGCCTCGTGAGCGGCGAGCTTGTTGCTGCCGCTGCCGAGGTCAGGAAGGGTCGAGCGGAGGCTCTCTCGGGCGGTTCCCAGCCTTCAGCACCAAGCCGAAGCGAGGCGCTGCCGATCCTGAGGCTTCACGAGGCGGAGCCGCCCGGCGCAGCTCCGTCGCCAGCGATGGTGCCGCCAACAAGTGACTCCTTCGTGGCTCCTGTCCTGCTTTCGACTCCTGCAACATGCATCATGCCTCGTGGAGGCGTTTAAACTTGCGTTTGACGTTGTGAAAACAGTTATGGACTGTAATATTTGCTTTTGAATTCCTTGAGATTTGCGCTTTTCCTTCCTACTTGCTAATGTACTACGTCGGCAGAGCCCGGCCCCACGCATACCTCAGCCGCCATTAGCCCCGATCGGAAACCAGGACGGGACCAAGGAGTGAGGGGCTACGTGACAAGTTAGGCTCCTGAGTCGCGATGCTCAGGAGTCCCCCTTAGCGCACGAACAACAAGTAGGGAAGTGAGATGTATGGGTGAATTTACCATTCTACGTCGGCGGTAGGCCCGGCCCGCTGCATACCTCAACCGCCGTTAGCCTGTCGGAACTAAGGGGTGAGGGGCTACGTGACCAGTTAGGCTCCTGAATCGCGATGCTCAGGAGTCCCCCTTGACGTCCAAACAGCCTTCGTACCTTGGCTCCGCCGGGAGAGACGCAGGACGAACCAGGCCCGAGGGGCCCGGGCTGGGTGGCGTGCAAGGCCCTGGGTGTGTGACCCATAGCCCCCGTGCCCAGCCCCCTCGCGCGGCACTCTCGAGGGGAGGCGTTACGATGAGGCCAGACGTTGAGCTCTGGGCTCCCTGAGGTTGATGCAGCCGGGGCCACCTCGCTTGTTTATCACCAACTGGAGCATAGCGCTCAGTATGTGTACGGGCATAGCCGCTCCTCGGCAAAGGTCGTCGAGCCAACAACGGAGCATGGTCCTTCCATCGGTGCATGGGAGGGGCTCCCATCCAGAGGAGCCCCGGGCGCAGGCTAGCCCCGCCTCGACACGTGGCTGGCACGGTAGGGCTCGACGAGGTGTATCCGGGCACCCGTGAGCCGCCGCTGGGACTCACGGGCCCTACCTCAAGGCGGGTTGCGCCTGCTCGGGCCTTAACTTGTGATGTGTTCCTGCAAATTTGGTTAGATGTCGACGCTTTACGCCCCCGGTCCCGCCTCGAAAGGGCTCACCGTCACCGGTATGCTGTGTCGCAATGCCGTGGACAAGGCCAGAGGGTGAGGGCCGAGAGCCAAGAGGAGCCCATGAGTCGCGATGCTCAGGTACCCCCCCTTTAACGTGCAAGTGGCCGACATGGAGGAAGAGGGGTGCCGTGGACCGGCACCAAATAACAATCATGATGGGTCAAACGCACAACCCAAATAAACGCGAGAGGGATACATTCCACTGGATCTGGCCCGAGTGGCTTGGGGATGGTGCAGCCCGAGGGGCGCCCCAATAAAGTAAACTAAAAACATGAAGCAAAAGGGAACACGCCGCAGGGATGGACCCACGCGGCCTGGGAATGATGCAGCCCTGGGGGCGCTCCCAACTGAAAATGAAACTCGAAGGATGTCACCTGATAACGTTGAGGATGAAGGGATGCTGAAGTAGCGGACGCCGTGCGCTGCGGAAGCCGATCTTCACGAGCCCCCAGGCCCAGGGGCCTCGGGAGGCTCCGGAGGCGCTGGTGGCTCCTCGCGGACCACTCCATCTCCGCCAGGACTGCGGAACTCCTGGCCACTTGAGCCTCCAAGATGCTCCTCATGAGGCGCCGGGCGCTGGCAGGCAGCCGCTGCTCGCAAGTCAGTAAGGCATGCGAACGTAGCTGTGGGGTGGACCTTCACAGCGCCCCACGCGTGAGGGCCAGAGGCGCTCCTGAGAGGCGGCTCGGTTGAGCCCTGGTATGTCGATGTAGACGTGTAGCCCACCATCCTCGCCTGGATGGGGAGCTACGGCGGGTAAGCGGTGGCTGCAACTCATGACTCTTGACTCCTGCAGCTCCTGAATGATCGTGCTGATGAACTCCTGAGGGTTTGGCCCTCCTTGCCTCGCTCCTTCCTGAGGGAAACGTGCTTTGAAACACGCCTCCAAGTGGTGCCCAAGCGCCTCCCTCGTGATCTTAGCAAAGTCGGTGGCCCTCCAGAGAGAGCCCCCAGCCTTGCTCGAGGAGGGCACCGGCGCGCCTTCCTATGCGACAGAAGGTGGTGCCTCAACAAAGCGCGCTGACCTCGAGGGGCCTGCCTCCCGAGGGGGTCGGGCCAGCAATGTCTTCTTTCTTTCTTGGGAGCAGCCTCGGGAGCCTCCCGCCCTGCTGTCCCTGGTCTTCAAGTGACGCGCTTGAAAGGCACGCCCAGTGGAACACATCAAGGCTCTCTCTTCACAAGGCACCGTGATGACTCCACCGCTTCCTGGCATCTTGAGGACACTGTAGCCGTGATGAGTCACGGCCATGAACTTGGCCAGAGCTGGGTACCCGAGGATGGCATTGTACGGCAGGTGGATGTTGTCGGTGTTCTGGGAACGGGGGTCCCCAGACTTGCCTGACTGCGGCCTGCGGCGTGGCTCAAGGAGGGGCCCAGCACGGCCCATCTTCACCAACACAAGCCCAAGACCCTCGCGAGGGGTCAAGCCTCGCGGGGCGGATGACACGGAGCCTCCACAGGCATGACCTCATCAGGCTAGCTCGCGAGGAGGCAGAGAGATCAAGGCGGGGTACCTCACGAGGTGCCCGTGACACAAGCCATGACGACCAAGGGCGCCAGGCGGGCGCCAACCCGCGTAGTGTCCTCCCTTTCCTCTTTGGTGCAAAGGGAGCAAGCGCAGGCGAGAGCATCAAGCAAAGGCATCCGTTTTGGTGCAACGAGACCAAGACCAGCCCAACGGCAAGAAGGAGGTCATTGTAGAGCCCAAGCAGGCGTCACCACCAGAGCCTTTGGCAGGCGAGGACCAACTTTAGTCAGGATAAGTGTACTAGATGTTCCCTTCAAAATGGCCAATTGTTGGCGCCCTTCCCGCTCAATATTTGGGAAGAGGCCCAGGGCCTTTGCCTATAAATAGGACTAGCCACCCACAGGGTAGAGGCATCTAGAGAGGCATCGAGAGAGGCATGGAGAGAGGATCCAGCAGCTGGAATCCAAAGAGGGAGAGAGAGAGAGAGAAGCGACCGAACTCCCCTAGTAGTTCGTCGCACCAGCCAGGAACAGGCCCTGGCGAGGCTGTTCTCCCTTGTATTGTTCATCATCATCAGCCCAAGAGGCAACCCACCACACCACAAACTAGAGTAGGGTATTACACCACAATGGTGGCCCGAACTAGTATAAACCCTGTGTCTCTTGTGTTGTTCTTTCCATAGCTTAGATCCTAGCGAGGCGGTGGGGTGCAGGTAGGTAGAAGACGAGATCTCCGCGCGCTCCCCAGTGTTCGAACCTCAAGGGTATGCCGGAACCCGAAATCCGACATTTGGTGCGCCAGGTAGGGGCGCGCCGGAATTCCTCTTTCATCGCCATGTTCTCCCCCGACCATCGCGTCCATGTCTGATGCTCATCGGGCCCGCGCCGAGCGCCGAGCTGCTCGCTCTGCCGCCTGCATAGCTACGCCGGGCGGGCGCCCCTGCTGCTCCTCGCCACCGCTGGCTAACGCCGCCACCGCCCGGGCGGGAACGGCAGCAAGCGCTGCTCAAGACCTGGGTCTGCGCGGCAAGACGGCCGCACCGCTACTCCCTCGCCACCCCAAATTGGTTCTTCATCCCGCGCGCCCGCCAAGACTCCATGGAGGCTCGAGCTGCGCCATCGCTGCAAACGAGCTCCTCGCGCTACCATCCTGCCGACGACGCTTCACGAAGAATGGCTCGACCGCTGCCGAAGCTCGTCTGCGTGCCGCAGGGGGGCTCTTCAAGGCCGTCTGGCCCCATCGCATCACCGACTCCCGCCACGCTGGGCGACGAAGCTCTGTGGGCACCCCAGCCGCCTCCCAAGAAGGTGCCCTGCTCCAAGGCGCATGGCCCTCGGGCGGAACTCCGCCTCCACAAAGGCCAAGGCAAGAGCAGAGCTGCCAAGAAGTCCTCGCCTGCAAGAAGCTGCCCGGTGCTCCTCGCCCAAAGACGTCGTGACCACGCCCTGCTCACAAAGACCTCGCTGCTCCCAGCTGCAACAAGACGGGGACCCGCAAGACCAGGCTCTTCATCACCCAAGGCCTCCTGTGGCCACGGCAGTTGCCGCGGTTTTCACCACCGAAAGCGCCACGCAGCGCCGCTGCGGGCCCGGCAAGTTCAAGCCAGACCTGCCCCTCGCTACGATGGTACGGGCAGATCCCGAGATTCCTCCAGCTTTCACGAGCCGGGCATCGGCGCTGCCAACGGAGACGCAGAAGGTCATGGCGAACTGGTTTCCCATGGTGCTCAAGGAGGCCCGCACTGCTCTCGAACCTGGCCCTGTGCACGATCTCCTCCGGGACAAGATGCGCACTCCGCTTCATCGCCAACTTCCAAGGTACTTCGCGACCGCCACCCGCCGTGAGCGACATGCGCCAGATCAAGCAGCAGCCAGAGAGACCTCTGCAGAAGTACATCCAGGCTTCAACAACGCACGCCTCAAGATTCCCAAGGTGACCGAGGAGGCCATCATCTCGCCTTCTCCGACGGGCGTGGCGCGACGTCAAAATGAAGGAGGAGCTGGCGATGCATGAAGACCTGTGCACTTCCTTGAGCTATTCAACTTGGCGACCAAGTGCGCGCCAGTGGCTGAGGAAGGGCGCCTCTCCTCCTCGAGGTACCGCCGCACCCGTAAGAGAAGAAACCCAAGGCCAAGGATGTGAAGCGCAAGGGGCTGCCGTGCTCGCGCAGTAATCCGTGACACCAAGCGGGGCAGAGATCAACCCGAGTCCTCCAAGGGCAGCCGGTACCGTGTGTACCACGACCTCCACACCCACAACACCAACGAATGCCAAGAGCTCCGAGCCGTGCGTGAAGGAAGGATCGGCCGACGCCCCGACCCTAGCGACCAGGGCTACGGTCGAGGAGGAGGAAGGAACGCAGGACGCTGGGAAGACCGTGGCCCGCGCCAAGGGTGGCGCGATCGACCTCGTGAGGACCGCTAGCAGGACCCGCCTCGCGAGGGAGACTGGAGGGATCAGCCTAGCGAGGATCACCCGCAAGGCAACGCAGGCCTCCCTCCGCTGCCTCCGCAACCCAGGAGAAATGAGGACCGTCATCAGGATGAAGGGACTGGGGCTTCAGAGCCACGCGCGATCGCTTGCATCCCGGGCGGAGCTCAAGCCCCAGCCTCTCAACGATTCTTCAAGCAGTTCGCCTGGCGAATGCAGTCCTCCCTAAGCTCGGGCCACACGCCTCTCCTCGTGGTCGGGCGGCGCTATCACATTCAAATTTCCACGGATCAGCTCAAGTGCACGGCCATAGCCGGAGACCTCCCGATGCTTTGCTCCCCAATCATCAGCAATGTGCTGGTCACCAGGACCCTCATCGATGGTGGGGCAGGGCTCAATGTTCTGTCCGTGGATACATTCAACAATCTCCAAGTGCCCTACAATCAGCTTCAGCCAACCAAGCCTTTCTCCGGAGTCACCGACGGCTCCACCGTCTCCGATTAAGCAGGTCCGCCTCCCTATCACCTTCGGGCACGCGACAACTACCGCACCGGAGCTCATCGACTTTTGACGCCGCTTACATTCACCTGCCGCATAACGCCATCCTCGGGTACCCAGCGCTGGCCAAGTTCATGGCCGTGACTCACCACGGCTACAACGCCCTCAAGATGCCGTGAAGTGGCGGAGTCATCACGGTGCCCTGTGGAAGAGAAAGACGCAGCAGGTGTTCCCCGGAGCGAAGCCTTTCAGCTGGGCCGCTGGAAGACCCGGATCATGGAAGCAGGAGGCTTCCCGAGACCGCCTCAAGAAGAAGAAGACATCACTGTGCCCGCCTCAGAGGCAGGCCCCTCGTGGCCCAAGGGCCGCCTGTGGGACCCTCCTTCCACCGCACAGGAAAGCCCGCCCGGCGCCCTCCTCAGGCAGGGCTCGGGGGCTCTACCGTGGAGGGCCGCCGACCTCGCCAAGGTCACGAGGGAGGCGCCTGGGCACCACTTGGAGGCGTGCTTCGCGGCACGTTTCCCTCAAGAAGGAGCAAGGCAAGGAGGGCCAAACCCTCAGGAGTTCGTCAGCAAGGCTATTCAGGAGCTACAAGAGTCAAGAGTCATGAGAGGCGGCCGCCGCCTACCCGCTGTGGCTCCCCATCCTGGCGAGGATGGTGGGCTGCGCGTCTGCATTGACATACCAGGGCTCAATCGAGTCGCTTCTCAGGAGCGCCTCTGGCCCTCGCGAGTGGGGCGCTGCGAGGGTCCACCCCACAACTACGTTCGCATGCCTTACGGGTTGCTGAACGCAGCTGCCCCGTACCAGCGCCTCATGAGGGGCATCATGGAGGCTCAAGAGGCCAGGCGTTTCGCATCCCTGGCGGAGATGGAGATGGTCTGCAAGGAGCCACCAGAGCCCCCGGAGCCTCCCGAGGCCCCTGGGCCTGGGGGCTCGTGAGGATCGGCTTCCGCAGCCCACCGAGTCTGCTACATCAACACCCCTTCGTCCTCAACGTCATCAGGTGACATCTTTCAAGTTTCATTTCACTGGAGCGCCTGTGGCTGCATTATTCCCTGTGCCGCGTGGGTCCGCTCCTCGCGGGCGGTATCCCTTTATTTCATGCTGTTAGCTTACCTTGTTGGGAGCGCCTGGCTGCATCATCCCTAAGTCGCCGGGCCGACCTATGGCGTCCGCCTTCCCAGCTTCTGCTTGAATGAATTCACTCCTTCACAACTAATGTGTTGACCTAGTTGCCCGCTTCAATCGACGCCAACCGACGGAGAGCTGCTCTAAAAACGGCATCGACGCCATGCACATGGGTCCGTCCCTGCAACGCCGACAAACCTGAACGGCTGAGCTCTGGCCGCGGCAGCCCCGCATAGCGTCACCTCGTCAAGCCTTCAGTGCCTCATCACCCCTCCAGAGCAACCAACGGCTGACTGTCAATTGTCATGGCAACCCCTTGTTCTTTCTATGATGGGTCTACAGGATCTCCTAAAGGAGCAGCGTCACGCGAGGCCCTTGCGGTGTCTCCTTCACTCTCATCCGCGCGAACCGCTTGCACGTTAAAGGGGGGGTGCCTAAGCATCACGACTCAGGGCTCCTACTGGCTCTCCAGCCTCACGCCTCGCCTTGACCACGGCATCGCGACCGGCATACCAGCCGACGGCTGAGACTCGCCGAGAGCCGGACCCGAGGATCGAGAGCGTAAAGGGGAGCAAAGGCGAGAGGGGAGGGACACGCGAGGACCTCGCCAAGCAGCTTCGCGCCAGCCGATGCACGGACCCGGCGGGAAGCGGTCCCTGATTCTCGAGATAAGTCACCACCCGGAAGCGCCAACTATCATGACACCATCCCCGCACATGATGCAATCCCGTGTTAGCAACGTCGCTCTCCTTTCTCGCTGAATGATGGCTTCTTGAGCGCCAAAGGGGATCTCCTGAGCATCGCGACTCAGGGGCTCTTACCGAACCCCGGGTCGCTCACCTCCTGGCCTTGACCACGACATCGCGACCTGGCATACTAGCGACGGCTGAAGCCGCCTTGGGACTGGGACCTGTCGGCGCAGAGCACCAAGCCCTCATGAGGTTCAAAAGGGAGAACTGATCTAAGACGGAATGAGCAACTCGCACTATTCCATAGCAAGGGTTATATTAACAAACAGGATCACATGCGCCTTACAAGCCCCCGCGGGACGCGTTTTGATTCCTCGCAGGGAACATATCCTAAAGAGCACTAACTACACGCGCCCCTGCAAAAGACGCCATCATCAACAGTGGGCCGTCAAGCATCGGCACCAACCCCATCCAGATCAGAGGTGGCGACGACCTGACGAGCCAGCCCTGCTCCGGGATCGGCGCCGACTCGGGGGCTCGTAGCTGTCGTCGCTCGTCTCCGGAGTCGCGAAGAGCTCGCCGGAGTCGCAGGATCCTCCGCCGCCTGAGGAGCTGCCGAGGGAGCGGTCGGCGGGCCTAGTCCTTGCCGTGGCGGGGCCCCGATCACCTCTCCCGGGGCAGCACTCTAGCCGGGCGCCTGCTCAAGGCCAAAGACCTTGAAGAACACCACCGAGGCACCGTCGTACTCCAAGTGGATCGCGAGAGCGCCTCTTGTCCTGCAAACTCGAGCAATTTCGCCCCAGGCTCGAGTCATGAAGGCCTCGCCCGGGGCGACGACCGCGACCTCCGCCTCGGTCGCAAGGGCGCTGCAGCCGGCGTGCTGCAGCCAGAGCTCCAGGAGTTCCCCCTGCGGAACGGTGGAGGCGAAGAAGGGAGGTAGGCGAATCCAAGACTAAGGAGGCATGGCGGCGTGGAGCACGAACTCTCAGGAGGAGCCCTCGGTGTGGACTCCAGGAGGGACAACCCACACCTTCGTGATCCGACACAAGCCGCTCAAGGGCGTTTCGGGCGCTATCTCTTCGTGAGCCCTCGGCGCGGGCGCATAAGGGAAGCGGGAACCCCGGCGGTGGCCGCCGCACCAAGGCCTCGACACCACTGATGGGCCCTCCCTGCCTCGGGCGGCAGAGGGTGAGCCGTTTCTTCAGCGGGAGCGGGTCTGGCCCCTCTCGGGGAGCCTTTCCCTTCTCTGTCGCGGAGAACCGGCGAATCGGAGCCATTGCAACAAGACGGAGCAAGGACCGGGAAGAAAGAGAAGCAAGAAGAGATGGACTGGAAGAACGCGTGTCGTTCCGTACTTATGGCCGATGAAGGCCAACCGCCGGCCTCCACGATCACAGGTAATCATGACCCGTTTTTGCATGCAGGGACTTGTCCAATCCGCACAATTGCCGAGGCGTCGTGGGAAAGTGGAGACGCCCACGTCCACTCAACCGCCACGCGGCGCCCAAGGCCGCAGGCTGTTAGGGACCGCGGCGCTTCGCCCTTGCCCTTTCGCCTCTCTGCATGGCCAAGCCCGGGCGCGCCTTTGGGCCCTGGGCTACTGTCACGGGCGTTTCCGGGAACGGGGTCCCCAGACTTGCTCGGCTCAAGGGCTGCAAGGCGTGGCTCAAGGAGGGGCCCAGCATGGCCCATCTTCACCAACACAAGCCCAAGACCCTCGCGAGGGGCCAAGCCTCACGGGGCGGACGACACGGAGCCTCCACAGGCACGACCTCATCAGGCTAGCTCGTGAGGAGGCGGAGAGATCAAGGCGGGGTACCTCATGAGGTGCCCGTGACGCAAGCCATGACGACCAAGGGCGCCAGGCGGGCGCCAGCCCGCGCAGTGTCCTCCCTTTCCTCTTTGGTGCAAAGGGAGCAAGCGCAGGCGAGAGCATCAAGCAAAGGCATCCGTTTCGATGCAACGAGACCAAGACCAGCCCAACGGCAGGAAGGAGGTCATTGTGGAGCCCAAGCAGGCATCACCACCAGAGCCTTTGGTAGGCGAGGACCAACTTTAGTCAGGATAAGTGTACTAGATGTTCCTCTTCAAAATGGCCAATTGTTGGCGCCCTTCCCACTCAATATTTGGGAAGAGGCCCAGGGCCTTTGCCTATAAATAGGACTAGCCACCCATAGGGTAGAGGCATCTAGAGAGGCATCGAGAGAGGCACGGAGAGAGGATCCAGCACCTGGAATCCAAAGAGGGAGAGAGAGAGAGAGAAGCGACCGAACTCCCCCTAGTAGTTCGTCACACCAACCAGGAACAGGCCTTGGCGAGGCTGTTCTCCCTTGTATTGTTCATCATCATCAGCCCAAGAGGCAATCCACCACACCACAAACTAGAGTAGGGTATTACACCACAATGGTGGCCCGAACTAGTATAAACCCTGTGTCTCTTGTGTTGTTCTTTCCATAGCTTAGATCCTAGCGAGGCGGTGGGGTGCAGGTAGGTAGAAGACGAGATCTCCGCACGCTCCCCAGTGTTCGAACCTCAAGGGTCTGCCGGAACCCGAAATCCGACAGATGTGGGCGACGACGAAGTCGATGAGCTCGGTGCGGTAGTTGTCACGCGCCCCGAAGGTGACAGGGAGGCGGACCTGCCCTATCGGAACTGTGGAGCCATCAGTGACTCCGGAGAAGGGCTTGGTTGGCTGAAGCTGATTGTAAGGCACTTGGAGATTCTTGAATGTCTCTACGGACAGGACATTGAGCCCTGCTCCGCCATCGATGAGGGTCCTGGTGACTTACACGTTGCTGATGATTGGGGAACAAAGCATCGGGAGGACTCCGACTGTGGCTGCGCACTTGAGCTGATCCGCTGAGCTGAACGTGATGGCACATGCTGACCACCTGAGAGGGCGCGTGGCTTCGAGCTTAGGGAGGACTGCATTCACTTCACGGGCGAACTGCTTGAAGATGCGTTGAGAGGCTGGGGCTTGAGCTCCGCCCAAGATGCAAGTGATTGCGCGCGACTCCTGGAAGCCCCCCGCCCCCTCATCCTGATGATGGTCTTCATTTCTCCTTGGCTGCGGTGGCAGAGGAGGGAGGCCTGCGTTGCCTTGCGGGCGATCCTCGCGAGGTTGATCCCTCCAGCCTCCCTCGCGAGGCTGATTCTGCCAGCGGTCCTCGCGAGGTCGGTCACGCCACCCTTGGCGAGGGCCATGGTCTTCCCAGCGTCCTGCGTTTCTTCCTCCTCCCCGGCCGTAGCCTCGATCACTGCGGTCGGGGCGTCGACCGATTCTCCCTTCTCACACGGCTCTGAGCTCTTGACACTCGTTGGTGTTGTGGGTGTGGAGGTCGTGGTACACGCAGTACCGGCTGCCCTTGGAAGACTCGGGTTGATCTCTGCCTCGCTTGGTGTCTTGTTTTGCCACGAGCATGGCAGCCCCCTTGCGCTTCATGTCCTTGACCTTGGGCTTCTTCTCCTCGGTCACCTTGGGAATCTTGAGGCGTGCGTTGTTGAAGCGCTGGATGTACTTCTGCAGAGTCCCTCCTGGCTGCTGCTTGATGCGGCGCATGTCGCTCACGGCTGGAGGCCGGTCGCGAGTGCCTTGGAAGTTGGCGATGAAGCGGGTGCGCATCCTCCTGTGGAGGAGATCGTGCCAGAGCCAGGTTCGAGAGCCAGTGCGGGCACCGCCCTTGAGCGCCATGGGAAACCAGTTCGCCATGACCTTTTCGTCCCGCTAAGGCAGCTTTGATGCCCAGCTCGTAAAGCTGGAGGAACTCCGCCGGGTCGGCCGTGCCGTCGTAGCGAGGAGGCAGGTCTGGCTTGAACTTGACGGGCCACGCAACGCTGCGTAGTTCGGCGGTCAAGGTGCTGCAGCCTGCAGTGGCCACGGGAGGCCTTTGGTGACGGAGAGCTTGGTCTTGCGGGTCCCCGGGCACTACCGCTGGGAGCAGCGCGGGGTCTTGGTGCGCGGGAACAGGAGCGCGGTCGTGACGGGCCGGTGCAGGGAGCACTCGGGCAGCTTCTTGGGGGCGAGGGACCTCCTGGCAGCTCTGCTCTTGCTGCGCTAGTGCCGGACGGAGCGGGTTCCGCCTAGGAGCCACGCGTCTTGGGGCCAAGGCGCCTTCTTGAGGGGGAGGCGGTTGAGGCGCCCCCGGAGCTTCATCGCCTGCGCAAGGCGGGGTGCGGTGCAGCGAGAAGGACGGCGCGGGGGAGCCCCCTGCAGCGCAGACGAGCTCGGCGACACGGTCGAGCCACTCCTCGTAGACGTCGTCGACGGGGCGGTAGCGCAGGAGCTCGTTCGCCGCGATGAGCGCGGCTCGAGCCTCCATGGGAGCACGGAGCGTGCGGGACGAAGAACCAGCTTGGGCGAGCGAAGGAGTAGCGGTGCGCCGTCTCGCCTCACGGATGGATGCTGCAACGACGCTTGCTGCTCATTCCCCGCTGGGCCGGTGGCGGCGTTGACGGCTGGCGACGGGGAACGGCGGGGGCGGCCGCCGACGGGGGCTGTCTGGGCGACGCGAGTGGCGAGAGCGCCCGAGCCGGGCGCGGGCCCGACGAAGCGTCCGACATGGATGCGAGGGCGGCGAAGAACAGGCAGCGGAAGGCGGATTCCGTGCACCTACCGGGCGCGCCAAATGTCGGATTTCGGTTCCGGACCCTCTAGGTTCGAACTCTGGGGTGCACGCGGAGATCACACCTCCTACCTACCTACACTTCGTCGCCTCGCAAGGATCTAAACTACAAACGATGAACAACGCAAGGGACGCAAGGTTTATACTAGTTCGGGCCACCGTTGTGGTGTAATACCCTACTCTAGTTTATGGTTTGGTGGATTGCCTCTGGGGCTGATGATGAACAGTACAAGGAAGAACAGCCTTGCGAGGGTCTGTTCTTGGCTGGTGCGATGAACTGCTAGGGGGAGTTCAATCGCTTCTCTCTCTCTTTCGTTTGTTCTCTTGCTACCTTTTTCAATGCCCCTACCCCGTGGGTGGCTAGTCCTATTTATAGGCAGAGGCCGTGGGCCTCTTCCCAAATATTGAGCGGGAAGGGCGCCAACAATTAGCCATTTTGAAGGGGAACATCTAGTACACTTATCCTGACTAAAGTTGGTTCTCTCCTGCCAAAGACTCTGACGATGACGCCTGCCTGGGCTCCACGATGACTTCCTTCCTGCCGTTGCGACGGTCTTGGTCTTGTTGCAATCGAAATGGCTGCCTTTGCTTGATACTTCGTCAAGGCGCTTGCCTCCTTTGCACCAAAGAGGAAATGAGGACATCACAGGCCGGGCGCCTCCGGCACCCGTGGTCGTCATGGTTTGCGCCATGGGCACCTCGTGAGGTACCTCGCCTTGATCTCTCCGCCTCATCGCCAGCCCGACGAGGTCAGCCCGAGGAGGCTTCCTGTCGTCCGCCCCGTGAGGCTTGGCCCCTCGCGAGGGTCTTGAGCTTGTTATGATGAAGATGGTCCGTGCTGGGCCACCCCTTGAGCCACGCCGCAGGCCGCAGGCAGGCAAGTCTGGGTACCCCCGTTCCCAGAACGCCGACAATGTGTTCGCTGTACGTAGCAGCACCTCGAATCCTCGATATATAGTAGGGTGGCATGAGAAAGATCAAGCATTCACGTCCAGGAGTACGGCACACGCCACCAGCACGACTTCCATCTGACACAATATTTCTTGGAGTCCGTGCTACAGCTATCTTTTCAACCTCGTCGTTTCTCTAACTCAGCCATCGCGCGGCGAGCGAGGTGGGCGTTTGTCGATAGTCGATTTCCTCAACTGCGGTCCCACTTGTAAGGCCAACTCCAATGCACGACCCCAAACGGACCTCCGTTTTGCCCGGATTCTGTCCGTTTGGGTAGGGCAATGGGGTTGTGTCCGGGCCATTTCTCGGATGCGGTGGCCGTGCGCCCAAGTGGACGCATCCCGGCCGCGTACATTTTTCTTTGCCAACACATATCTTTTTTTCATCATTGATTTTTGGTACATGGAAATACATCACCAAAATTTGACTAGAAAAGCAAGACCAAAGAAAACAAGAACCACACGAATACATTTTAGAAGATATCCAACTTCCATAACTGCTCCTGTAAGTTGGATTAGTGCCTTCTCGATGCATTCATTGTGGATCTACGGACGCTCAATCTTGTGTGCTTCTTTCTTCTTCGAGTGTAAAGAAGTAGACGTTGCTTACTCGCATCTAGTCTCATGTCTAGCCTCTATTCTATCAAAAAGTGCACTAGTCTCATCTGTAGCCTCTATGCTAGCTCAAATTGCTAGAACATCTACTAAATTGCGCTCTATCAATATATCGATGTACTCTTCTTCCCAATACCAAAACTTGCATCCATTCTACACAATAAAATTTTAAGTTAGCACAACTAGTCTAATCCGAGAGCACAACCGAAGCTAAAGTAGCACATACCCCATCGGTTGAGCACTTGATGAACCCATCCAGGATGTTCCGGCGTTGTAGACACGCGGCGCAAGACCTTCTTTGGGCAGTCGTCACACGTAATGAGTGGCAACGGTGCGCCGACGAGCTTTTGGGCCAGCACCGAGCCCGGCCGACCGCCATTCATGTATTTGTTGGCCGACCGCTGATGGTGCAGATCTGAGCGGCTAGATGAGGAGTCAGTACCTTCATGCGGTCTTGCGGCCTTGCCGGGGCCTTCCGGCCGGTGCTCGGCCAGTGCATGGCGCGGCACGGCCTCCCACAGCCTGGCGAGCTCAAGGCCGACCGGATCCGGTCCAAATCCGGCCGCCAGGTGCGCAAAACACATAGCCGTGGTTGGGTAGCTCCGGGGCGTCTAGGGAAAGGGGGTTGTGCGAGCGCCCGTCAGAGCTGCACGCGCTGGAGTTATTTCAGCGGGCGCGGGCGGACCAACCGTGGGGGGGGGTGCTTCGGCTTCGTGCGTGGGGGATTTGACGCTAACCCGCTGGGCGGCGCTTAGGGTCCGCAACAGGACGACCTTGTCGTCAGTGTGTGACTTCTGTGGCAATCGTCCGCTCCCCACTAGCCTCTTCGTTGACATGTGGTCTCGTTCCAACATGTCAGTGATATGACGGTGAGTCCTTTTGTACAATTTCCGAACTGACGTCTATGTAGGCTGGGGCGCCTCTTCGTGTACCGTGGCAACCGCCCATCGATTCTTGACTCAACTAATAACATCATTACAAAGAACCCAAGGGTCCAGGAGCGGTTTGATCTCCCCTATCTTCTTCACCGTGACCCTGCTGACTGGCGCGCGGACGACGGAGGCCTCGCCTTGTGCAAGTTGGTGCCGCTTGATAATGATACGTGTGATGTTAAGATGCCATCGCTTGAGGGTAAGGCTTGCGCAGGTGCAAATGGAGATTGGGTTGTTTATATTGGGTACAACTGCGAGTGGGAACTTGTGAATGTGTACACTCGTCACCGGGTTCCACTTCCAAAAATCTCAGACTGCCCAGAGGTTGAGCACACCGGTTTTCTACATACGTTCAACTATGATCATGGTGACTGTCATCTACGGAAGATAGCAATTTGTCAAGTTCCCGACCACTCTTGGGATTTAATGGACTATGGAGTTGTTGCTATCTTCGACAAGCTTGTTGCCTTCCTTCATAGTTTAACTCGATGGATATTGCTCAAAAACCAGTTTCTATACACGGATGTGTACTGTGATGCAATTCAATAGGAGGGTCTTGTGATTGCTAACACCACTCGTGGCACTGTTTTTGCATGGAATCCTTATGCTTTCGGTACGTTTGTCTTCCACTGTAATTATAATTGTTTCATCCACATGCATGCGGGTTAGCTAGTTTCTCTTTACCAATTAACCTTCTTGTGTTTCCAAGGTCCTGTGAACATTCCACCACCTATACTTGAAAAATTATATAACCAAGGGGGAGATGACGATGATGATGATCACGAGCATGAGGACCCATATACTAAGTGATGCCTGGAAACATATTCCGATGGATCACCTCTTCTTGTCTGTATACACGGAACCGTTGATGTTACTAAGGAAGCAGGTGTTGTCTCCCATGGTCGCACTCTCCGGAGCTATCCCAACACCCGTTGCAGGGTATTCGGGATGGATACTACTGTGGTAGCACCAACACCTTCTCCCTGGTTTAGTATTGATACTCTTGGAGGAAACTCGCTCTTCCTTGGAAAAAACTATCCAATCATGGTGAAAGGCGATCCAGCTGCTGTTGACACAACGTAAATACCATTTATGAGAAGTAACTGTATCTATACCTCGGACATTGCTATGTGACGGTGTCAAAACCGGCGGATCTCGGGTAGGGGGTCCTGAACTGTGCGTCTAGGCGGATGGTAACAGGAGACAAGGGACACGATGTTTTACCCAGGTTCGGGCCCTCTTGATGGAGGTAAGACCCTACGTCCTGCTTGATTAATATTGATGATGTGTGTTACAAGAGTGGATCTACCACGAGATCAAAGAGGCTAAACCCTAGAAGCTAGCCTATGGTATGATTGTTGTTCGTCCTATGGACTAAAGCCATCCGGTTTATATAGGCACGGAGAGGGCTAGGGTTACACAAAAGTCGGGTTACAAAGGTAGGAGATCTACATATCCCAGATCGCCAAGCTTGCCTTCCACGCCAAGGAAAGTCCCATCCGGACACGGGACGAAGTCTTCAATCATGTATCTTCATAGTCTTGGAGTCCGGTCGATGATGATAGTTCGCTATCTGGACACCCCCTAGTCCTAACTCCTCAAGAGCCCCCTGAACCAGGCTTCAATGACGATGAGTCCGCGCCGCATGTTGTCTTCGGCGTTGCAAGGCGGGTTCTTCCTCCGAATAATTCATAGAAGATTGTGAACACCTGGATAGTGTCCGGCTCTGCAAAAATAAATTCCACATACCACCGTAGAGAGAATAATATTACACAAGATCAATCTGCTGACGTATTCTGTGGCGTGACGTCGCACCACAGCCAAGCCTTTACTCAAATTGTTTTTATTGTTCCACCTCAGCGTGTTTAGCGAAGCGGTTTCCTTGGCACGTCTTGTCGAAGCAGAGATCGTGTTCCCCTTATTCCGGGATTCCCATCAATACGGACGTGGGTAACCCAACCGCACCATTGATTGTGACGCTTGGGGGATAAGCGAAGTTTACCAGCCGGGCGGGGACACATGTTTTTGTCCGCCCATATAAGGGATAAAGATCCAACCCTTTTACCTCGCGCCTTCTTCCTCCTTGGCTTATCCATCTCCGCTAACTCGAGCTCCAAATACCAAGTCCGCACTTGATACCTCAACCTTCTCCAACTATGTCCGGAGCGGGAGGCAGTGGATGGCCTCCTCCATCACGGAGGGGCAGATCCAGAAGCTGCGCGACGCCGGATATTTGTCCAAAGAACATCGCGCATCGGCTCCCCGACGAGGGAGAGCTCGTCCCCAACCCCTGTGCCCCATGAGAGGGTAGTATTTCTTCCCCATTTCGCCTACGGACCGGGCTTCCCGCTTCATCCCTTTGTCCGGGGCTCATGTTCTACTACGGCCTAGATTTCCATGATCTGGCCCCAATTTCATTCTCAACATCTCGGCGTTTATCGTCGTGGTGTGCGAGGCCTTCCTCTCGCATCCAGCCCCACTTCTGCCAGGCTCAAGACCTTCAAAGGTCAAGCCGAAGGTTGTGAAGGGCAGCCAAGCGGAGTGCGGAGGCGCCCATGGTGGGCAGGATGTCCCACGCTACGTGGCTGGAGGGCACTTTCGTGGAAACCATCAAGGGGTGGCAATCGGGGTGGTTCTACATCACCGAGCAGCGTGACCTGATTAGCAGCGCCCTCAATTCAGATCTGGCATCCCCACACGGCTCACCTCCTGGAAAGAGAATGGACGGATTTGGGGGGATTCGGAGGAGCTGACCGGACTCCAAGCCTGTATCCAGAGGCTGGTGGACAAGAAGCTCAAGCTCGTCAACGTAGTCCAGGTCATGCTCATCCGCCGGATTCTCCCGTGCCACGACGAGGCTTCAACATGTGGGAGTTTGATCCGGCGCAGCACCAGACCCTGAGCGGGCTCTTCGACACTACGTACGAAGATGTATGGAAGGTGCTGTTCAAGGGCGCCGAAGCTCCCGCATCCGCTACCGAAGATTGCGGATTCCGCTCACAGCGTCCAGCTGACGAGGTAGGTGATTTCACCACTTGTTTTCCATAGTTTGGCTCTATGCGGGATCTAAACTCCCCTTACCTTTGACAGGAATGGCTGGCGAAGGCCGAACGGATTATCTGTCCGCCCCATTGCCGAGAGGACCTGGGGACGCCCGCCTAACGGGAAGGCTGCTGGCTCCGGCACGCATTGGTGCCGTAGAAGAAGGCCAAGAAGACGGCCACGGGGACTCGGAAGAGTTCCCGTTTTCAGGTGCTATCGGATGATGAATCCAAGGCCGACTCCTCCCACCAAGGCGAGGAGGAGAAGAAGAAAGCCTCTCCCCCAGCGGGGGGAGGGAAGAAAAGGAAGGCCTCCCCAACAAGGGAGGCCGAAGGGTCCAAGAAGGGAAAAACTCTTCCCCTGGACTGCTCCGCCAACGCCAAAGGATTTATTTATTTAGGATCGGCCTCCAAGGGCCAAGCCTCGGCGAGATCGTAAGTATCCGGACTCCCGAATAACTTCACGGTTTTTTCTTTTCGCCACATAATGTCTTTCTAATGCCGCATACAACCCTGCAGTCCGCCCAAGGATGATCTTCCCGTTTAAATCGAAGCGGGTCCTTGCGCGCCGGATATGGATTCCCTTCCGACTGCCTCCACCCCCCGTGCCGTGGACGACGCCGAGGTGGGATCCCAGAAAAGGACCCACCAGGAGGAGGAGGCCTCGGAGGTGTCACAGGACACCCTCCCGGACTGTGCACCGGACTCAGCCCCGGAGGCCACAGTGGCTCCGGAGTCCGGCGGGCGACCCCTTCGTAAGAAGGTCAAGACCGCGACGCCGGCTGCCTCCGTCCAACCAGAGGTGCCGGATAATTTGCTGGAGGCGCTCAACGGCGCCTCCATCAAAGAAGAACACCGCACTGTTATGAGTGCGGTGATTCAGAAGGTTCAGCTTCGCCAAGAGCGGGCTGACTGAAGCTCGCAAAGCAGCCTTCTAACAAAGCTTTGAGGTAAGAATTTCAATATATGTAAAATGGTACCGCATAGATAGACAGTAGCCCCTGATGCTCGGTTCGGTGTTCGGAAAGAAAAGCCGGACTGAGGATCTTTAGAAAGATAAACGCAGGAGTCATAAAAAAATATGTCAATATGGGATTGCAGGCTGTGCTGCTGACCTCCGCCGCACTGACTGCGGAGGTCAATACTTTGAAGGAAAACCTCGAGCGGTCCGAGAACGAGCTCGGCCATGCCAAGAAGCAACTCGAGGAAAAAGAAGGTGAGTAATACCTTATGAAAATTGTACCTTACAGAAAAGGATTTGGTTGCAAGAAAAATGACAAGGATAACGTGGGTATTGTAGGGGACACTAACGAGGTGGCGACCCTGAAGGAGGCGGTGGCCGCGGACGAACGTAATGCGGCCGCGGAGCACACCGAGCGAGAGAAGCAGGAGGCGCGGGTGGCGGAGGTGCAGCAAGAGCTCCATGATCTCGTGAAAAAACATGAGAGCTTGGAGCGTGACTCGAAGACTCGAGAGTCTGAGCTTGCAACGGCTCTTGAGAGTGCCAAAGCCGCTAAGGACGGTTTACAAGGCCCTCCAGGAGGTTGAGGCGGTGAAGAAAATAGTAGCGGGTAAGGCATTTTTCATGCAAAGCAAGCATGCGAGTGTTAATTACCTGTTGCTTACCCGAATTCGGAGCTCTCCAGGAGCGTTCGCAGATCTTTCTCGCAGCGTGTCCGATGCTGCCGCATTCTACCGGTCCGAGGAGGGGAGCTCGACGGAGAAGGTCTTCTGGTCTCAGTATGCTGAGGCCGAACATCCGGTGCCCCTTAGCGACCAGCTGAAGCAGCCGGTCGAGCTCCACAAGGCGGCCGAACAGGCCATGAAGGGCCTCATAGTTCGGCTGTGGCCTAAGGAGGCCATGCCTCGGAGCTACTTTCGGCTGGTGCGGCGGCTGATGGATGCGTGCCGTGGGTTGAAGTCATCAAGCATTCCGCTTGTATTGAGGGTGCCTGTCGGGCCCTTGCCCGCCAAAGGTGCACTGGGCAAGATGGATGCCTGTGAGGCTCGTGACGGACCCGCCACCGAGGGCAAGGAGCATCGCACGCCCGAGATGTATTATAAGAGTGTGTCAAGGGCGCCCGCACTATTGCGGGTGAGTGCTCCAAAGATGTAATATTTGAGTAGACTCGCATTTTGTTATCCTGTCGCTGAAAACTTAGTTCATATGCGCTTAAGCAACGCTTGTTAATTTAAAATATTACCTTTTGTGCGGCTGTTTATCAAATCGAGAGATGGCAAGTCATCGGCTTCAGCCCCCATGCCACGAAAGTGTCTGGGGTGTTAAGGATAAACTTGAGCGCTCTTGTTCCCATTTTTGGGTCCATCTAGGGAGGCGCTCAACACAGCGAACAAGGCAACCGGACTTATAATGCTTGAACACTCTCACTTAACCATAGAATTCTATAATTTGAAATTTCGTGAAGCCCCTAGTCTTCGAAGGTCAATTTGGGGCGCTTATCCACGCCTTGGCGGACAGTATCCGCTCCTCGCTCCTAAGCGGCATAAGTCTTTAAGGACTCGCAAAAACCTCTCGAACAGCGATCGGCTCTCGCCTCATCATGACGGTCAGTTTTAGCTTTCTCCATCGAGGCGTTAACCCAGCTCAACCGGGCGGAATCGCAGTGGTTCTCCCAAAGGCTACCTTAGCCAATATAACGGAACGTAAGGTACCAAAACATGGGAGCCGGGCAAACCCAACTATTGACCCAAGACATGATTCAGAGCCGATGCATATAGTGCTATAAGTTCGGGTGCCGTGACTTGTGAAAGTGTTCGGACTCATCACACCATAATGCGGGAAACATAAGCCCCTGGTGTATATTAGCCGTACCAAAGTGTACGGATGCAACATGCCGTGAATGAGCATATGTATGAAAAAAGAAATGCAATTATAAGCAAAAAGGTGATGCATTGTTATATTCAATAAGTGCTGCTACGAATGCAAAACGATACAAATAGTGCGATAAGCAAGGTATGGGACTGTTAAGCATGTCCCCCTCCAGGGGTAGGCTGCAGATTGGTGTATAAAAATGCTCGTAATGGAGACCACCTGTATATTCGTTGTAGCCTTTATCCTTCCCTGGCTGTTGCATCGTGAGTTCGGCAGTGTCTCACACGGGACAGGCCTCTGACAAACGAAGTCCTGTGGATAAAAATAAAAGGTAAAAAGAAAAGAAAAAGGGACGACACACTTGAGAGCCCCTCGTGTGGTTGAGCCGCAGTCTGGGTTTATCGTGGTCGTGCCCCTCTCCCCATGCCCATGGTGTCTTCAGAGCGTAATGGTGTATGCGAAGGACCTGCTTTGACGCTTCGCATGAGCTGGGGTTAGCCGCATCGCTACGCTGCGTGCTCGGAACATGCCAGTGGTCTTGTTGTAGTTACTCCGGCGCTGCTTAGCTGTGTCCGCTGCTTAACGGCCGGACTCAAGAATTGCCTTAAGAGGTCTGCATTGCACTTCGCCGCGAGAGCCGCCAGTATGTTCCTCCGCGCGGAGAGAACGCTCAGTGTTTCCGCTGACCGTGATGACTCCTCGAGGGCCTGGCATCTTGAGCTTGCGGTATGCGTAGTCGCGGCACCGCTGTTGAACTTTTGCGAACGCGATGCGTCCGAGCAAGGCATGATAGCCGCCAGGAACGGGACTATGTTGAAGATTAACTCGCTCGGAAGTTATCCGGGATCCAAGACCACTTCGGTGTAATTGAGCCTATACAATTGGCTTCTACACCTGTATGACGCCTTTAAAGGTCGTTTTGGTAGGTTTAATCCTTGAGGGTCTATGCCCATTTTGCGCACTGTATCCTGGTAAAGCAGGTTCAGGCTGCTGCCGCCGTCCATCAGGACTCTGGTTAGGTGAAATCCATCGACGATTGGGTCTAAGACCAGTGCGACGAATCCGCCGTGGCGGATGCTGGTGGGGTGGTCCCTTCGGTCAAAGGTGATCGGGCAGGAGGACCATGGATTGAACTTCGGGGCAACTGGCTCCATCGGGTAGACATCCCTGAGTGCATGCTTCCGCTCCCTTTTGGGTATGTGCGCTGCATATATCATGTTCACCGTCCGCACCTGTGGGGGAAACCCTTCTGTCCTCTATTGTTCGGCGGTTGGGTCTCGTCCTCGTTATCGCTATGCAGCCCCTTGTCATTGTTTTCGGCAATTAACTTGCCTGCCTGCTTGAATACCCAACAGTCCCTGTTGGTGTGGTTAGCTGGCTTTTCGGGGGTGCCGTGTATCTGGCACAAGCGGTCGAGTATTCGGTCCAAATTGGATGGACCCGGAGTAGTTCTTTTGAATGGCTTTTTCCGCTGACCGGGTTTAGAGCCTCTGAATCCGGCATTGATTGCCGTATCCTCAATATTGTCGCCGTTAGTGCGGCGTTTGTTTTTGTTACGACGTGGCCTGCCATTTCGGTCCTTGAAGTCCGGACTGCGTAATTTTTGCCGAGGTTGTTGCTGCGTGCTAGCCAGCTGTCCTCACCAGCGCAGAAGCGGGTCATGAGTGATGTGAGAGCTGCCATGGATTTCGGCTTTTCCTGCCCTAGGTGCCGGGCAAGCCACTTCCGTCATGATGTTATGCTTGAAGGCCGCGAGGGCCTCCGTGATCCCGGACAATGATGATTTGGTTTTTCTTGGTTAAGAACCGTGTCCGTAATTGTCCGGCGATTCGTCTGGGCTGCTGAATTATGTGGCTTAGGTCATCAGCGTCGGTGGTCGCACATAAGTGCCCCGGAAGTTATCGAGGAATGCGGCTTCCAGTCCTCCCAGCCCCAATTGACTCTGGCTGGCAAGCTGTTGAGCCAATGCCGGGCTGGTCCTTTAAGCTTGAGGGGAGGTATTTGATGGCGTGAAGATCGTCACCGCGGGCCATGTGGATGTGAAGGAGATAGTCTTCGATCCAACCCGCGGGGTCTGTTGTGCCATCATAGGATTCAATATTGACGGGTTTAATCCCTTCGGGGATTTGATGATCCAGTACTTCGTCTGTGAAGCATAGTGGGTGTCTTGGCGCCTACATCTTGGCGATATCACGGCGGAGCTCAAAAGAGTTTTGTCTGTTTTGTTCGCCCGCCGTACTTCTATCGTGTCCGGGCGCGACGGTTGTCGCCACGCACCATGGGCGCCCACGCGATCCATAGATCGATCTTGATTGTCTTGCCTTGTCCTCCAATATATCCCGCAGGTCCGGAGCGCCCCTCAGCTGCGTGTGCTTTTTGAGCGATGCCGGGTACGGTTCTAGTGAAGGGCCTAGAGGCCTCCCTGTCGCGACCACGGGGTGGTCGGTCAGCCATATTGTCTCCTGGTGATGCGGGTTCGTAAGCCTCCTCCTCTAATCGGGGGAGCAGCTTGAGTTTAGGGTAGCTTTTGGAGGGGCGTTCGAGCTCATGCTCTTCGGCCGCGAGGACTTCAGTCCATCTGTCGACTAGCAGATCCTGATCAGCTCTAAGCTGTTGCTGCTTTTTCTTAAGGCTGTTCGCCGTGGCCATAAGCCTGCGTCTAAAACGCTCTCGTTCGACGGGATCCTCAGGCACGACGAATTCATCATCATCGAGGCTTGCTTCGTCTCCGGAGGGAGGCGCATAATTATCGTCCTCGACCTCTCTTTCTACCGCACTGTCGTGCGGACTTGCTTCTCCCTCCTCCTGCGCCGAAGTCCTGCTGGAGGGGTTTTCTTCGGCAACCGTCCCGGGGTGTTATTATCTCCGTGCCGAATCACCGCTTTTGCTGTGGCGGGATTTAGAGCGGCGCCACCGACGCCGGCGCTCGGTTGCTTCTTGGAGGGGTCATCCTCCGTTGTTCCATCACCGTTCCCATCTTTTGGGATGTCCACCATGTATATGTCGTATGACGAGGTGGCCTTCCAGTGCCCTGTAGGCGCTGGGTCTTGTTTGTCTCCGGCATCATCGTCCATACCGTCGATGTCTTCGGAGTCGTGGTATAGCATGTCGGTTAGATCATCGACAACGGCTACAAAGTGGGCGGTGGGTGGGCTTTGAATTTCTTCGTCGTCCGCATCCCAACCGTCCTGACCGCAGTCCGGCCAGGGCTCTCCGGATAAAGAGAGAGACTTTAGTAAATTCAGGATGTCGCCAAAGGGCGAGTGCTGAAAGATGTCCGCGGCCGTGAACTCCATAATGGGCGCCCAATCGGATTCGATTGGCAAGGGCGTAGAGGGTTCGGAGTCCGGGACCCTGGAGTCGAGGTTTTCGCAAAGGACAGGGATAGAGTTCGGCTCAATCGCCGTAGGGATTGTCGCCCCCGAGGCGGTGTCCAACCACTCGTCCTCGATCGGGGAATCCGGCTCCGGATTAAGGGTCGGAGCGGATGCTGGTGCGGCCTCTAGGGCACTGTTCGGCCGTAGAGCTAGATCATGCTCATCGAAACAGTGCGGCACGCTCGGCTGCGGCTCGAATCCGTCGAAGATCAAGTCCACGCGGATATCAGCCGTATAGTTCAAACTTCCAAATCTGACCGATGGCTGTGGGCGAAGCTTTTCGATCTGCTCCAAATGGCTGCTTAATTGGCCCGCAGAGCAAAGCCGCCGAATCACGAAGATCTGTCCGGGGAAAAAAGGTCTCACCTGGACTGCGTCGTTGTTGATGATCGAAGGAGCCATCGGGCCTATCGGTGACGACACGCAGGAACTCTCAATGAAAGCACCAATGTCGGTGTCAAACCTGGCGGATCTCGGGTAGGGGGTCCCGAACTGTGCGTCTAGGCGGATGGTAACAGAGACAAGGGACACGATGTTTTACCCAGGTTCGGGCCCTCTTGATGGAGGTAAGACCCTACGCCCCGCTTGATTAATATTGATGATGTGTGTTACAAGAGTGGATCTACCACGAGATCAAAGAGGCTAAACCCTAGAAGCTAGCCTATGGTATGATTGTTTTTCGTCCTATGGACTAAAGCCATCCGGTTTATATAGGCACCGGAGAGGGCTAGGGTTACACAAAGTCGGTTACAAAGGTAGGAGATCTACATATCCGTATCGCCAAGCTTGCCTTCCACGCCAAGGAAAGTCCCATCCGGACACGGGACGAAGTCTTCAATCTTGTATCTTCATAGTCTTGGAGTCCGGCCGATGATGATAGTTCGGCTATCCGGACACCCCCTAGTCCGGAACTCCCTCACTATGCTTCCCTACCGTGGCTATCACAATATGGGTCATGAAATAGGCCACTTCAGCCTGGATGATCAGTCCTGCGTTGGTCTCGAGATTGACAGTAGCTGGCCCTTCCGAGACAAACTCTTCTGGTTTAAAGCTACTTTTTCCAACGCCGAGGAGTGGTTGAGCTGAAGTTCATTTCATTGCTTGTTATTTTTTGTGTGATGAAAACTTTAGTATTTACTAGAATGTTTTGTTGGAACTAATCTATAATCCAACATGTATCCTCATTGTCGTTGTGTGTTGATGACTTGTTGTATGTAATGAATGATACATTTGCATATGCATGTCATAAACTCAATTTATAAATGGTCTTCGACTCACTTCTTGGAGTGTTAGTGCCGTAGTAGTATAGCCAGCATCTGTAGTAGTATGAAGTTGCCACATCACATAGAGCCAACCAATAGTTAGTTCTTGTTAGATCATCTAGAGCTAGGTGTTGCACGGAGGCCGAGAAATATGGTGATAGCATGACCGCGCGAGGTGGGCTTGTACGTAGTATGATGTAGGCACATGGCTTGCCATGTTTCCTACTCCTCCGGTCTAAATGTGGAGAAGATTTGGTCGAGTTCTTCCTCCTTTTGCCGACATGTGGGACATCCAGCATCCAGGTCGTGTCATGCAAGAAAATGGAGTGGTAGTTGAAGCCACATGATGTGCATCTTGGGTTAAACTGTAAATAGAATCTTACTACTCTTGAGTAACTCCAAAAGCGGCCACTGAAGATCTTTATTGGATCTTTTTTCATCACCAGCACGTCGAGGTGAAAGATGTGCAGGTTCAGTGGGTCCTCCTGCGTTTTCAGTGACATGTGGGACCGCATGTGAGCAAACAGACGATGGGCCCCACGCGCCTACTGGTTGGCTGTGAAGAGAGATAGTGGAGGGCTGAGCACGGACTCTAGGTAATTTGTTCTACGTAACCAGCACCTCGATATAGGCTCGGGTGGCATGGGCCATAACTAGCATTCACGTCTAGCAATACGGCACACGCCACCCACACGAGTCCCATCCGACACCAATTTTCTTGGAGTCTGTGCTACAGCCATCTCTTCTCCCTCCTGTTTTCTAAGCCATCGCGCGGTGGGCCGGGTGGGGTTTTGCCGATAGTCGGTTTGCTCAACTGCGATCCCACTTGTAAGTGAAAATGCAACACATAACACATTCCCCCTTGAGCGGCGTTCCGGACCAACCGTGTGGGGGTGTGACGCGAACACGACAAGCTTTTCCTTTTGAACTTGTAACTTGTAAAATTTGGTTCTGCTCCATGGCGCGACCGATAGATAGAAATAACGATTTTCCCTAGAGTAATGAGAAGTTTGGTTCTGGCGCGGTTCATGCGTTGAGTACGTATGAAAATTGAAGTTGATGCGAAAGGTAAGATAATCACTAGTAGTACATATACTACTACATGGATTTGACGGAAAGGTAAAGATACATACGGATTCATCAACGACATCCTCACGCCCTAGTGCGCCGGGTCACCAACCAACGTGTGAGGAGCAGCGGCGTTGGCGGCGAGCTAAACGTGCTTCTGAACAATGGTGTCCAAGGTTGCCCTACGGGTGAAGAAGGCCAGCGACCTATCGTCCTCCTCTGGCACGTAGTAGTCCTTGTGGATGATTTGCACGTAGACGTGGGTGATCATGTCGACGGTGTCTTGCTGCGCCAGGCGCTGCGCGGCGAGTGCGACCTCGAGGTTGACATTCTCCGGCGCGGCGGCGAGCAGTGGCAGGGCCACCAGTGCATCGAAGAGATTGTCACCATAGAGGCCATTGAGGGGGCGTGCATCACAGAGCCTGGGCGCGTGGGCTAGAGGCGTACGTCAAGGTCGTCCACGAGCTTCTTGACAACGGTGAGGAAGCCGATGAGGACCTTGTCGAACAAGGAGACGAAGCTGTCGTCCAAGCGGCCTCTCGCCCTGGTGGCCTCAAGCACGACCTGGAGACGTTCCTCGGTGCCGGGCCACAAGCCTGCGTCGTGGACCATCTGGCATAGCCGGCTGATGCTCGTGCTCATCGCCTCCATGGGTCTAGCTTCTAGTCAACTGATCTTGCAATTGGAGTGATCACTCTTGCCCTTGGTTAGGTTCGTAGGTGCGTAGGATTTCGTAGATTGGACTAGCGGGGAGCCTTTATATGAGAAGTGCATACTATGTTGCATCCACGTGTCTATTGGCCATCTACTCCTCGACCCTCTACTGCACCTGCCTTTGGCTGTATGACACGTGGGCCAGCCACCTGTTGGGCCCACGTGTCATTCACCTGAACGCAGGTGCAGTAAGCCAATGAAGTTGCGTCCCCCTCCGTCCCAAAACACTTAGGCATGGTACATTAACTCCCTCCTCGTTTCTTATTTCGTGACATATCAACCAATTAGAGATGTGGGTCGTTCATGCTTTCAATGACTTGAGACTACCAAACATGACATGCAGTGGTTAGTTAATTGCATGTAATCCTATTAATTAGCAAAAAGACATTAAGTTCTCTCACTTTCCCCTTCGTCTTGGTCACTGTGCACAACCTAAGAGCATGGTTAATAGTATAGCCAACTACTGGCTATATGATGTTGCCATGTCATATAGAGCCATCACTTGTAGCCACTCATACAATAAGGTTAGCTATAAGGCTGGCTATAAGAGTACTACTTTTTCTCATCTTCTCTCTCTCTTTCTTCATATTTACTGTATATCGGCCTAGGAATCTGCATATAGCTATCACTACTAGGGAAAACCTTATACACAGAAATTTAGCAACAGCGCGGGTCAAAAAAGGGCGCTAGTACGAGATAGCAGTAGTTGTTCAGAAGAAACCGCGCTGCAATACAATTGTAGCAGTAGCGCGTGTGGCCGTAAAAGCGCTACTACTAATATTCCCATTGGTGGAACGATAGGCTACGCATAGCAGTAGCGGGCTTGGAGGAAGGACGCTACCGCTAGGGCATGAGTAGCAGCGCATTTCCTAAGAAGAGCACTACTGCTAATGGAAATAAAATAAAATGAAAAACAAATAGAAAAATAAATGAAAATGAAAGAAACAGAAAAAGGAGAAAGAAAAATAAAATAAAATGTAAAGCAAAATAAATGAAAAAGCGGAAAAACAGAGAAAGGCATAGCTGTAGCGTGTGTTTGTAAGAGGCGCTATAGCTAACGTAGCTGCGGCGCGTTTCCTAGACCCCCGCTATAGAAATAGAACTTACATAGCTATAGTAGTAGCGCATTTTGTAAAAAGCGCTATAGCTACCTTAGCTATAGCGCGTTTTGCGAAATGCGCTACCGCTAATTTTGACTTAACCAAAAAACCATTTCCCCCCGGCCACCACTTGCCCCCCAAATCTCTCGACCCACCCCGCCGCCGTCTCCCCGATTCGCCGTCGCCCCACTTCGCCGCCGTCTCCTGCCGACGTCGACGCCCCCGGAGCCACCAGAGCTGTGCGCCGTCGACGCCACCGGAGCCGCCCCCAACGCCACGGAGCCGCGCGGCCTCATCAACGCCACCGGAGCCGCCGTCGACGCCACCGGATCCTCCCTCGCCACAACTGCCTCCCTCGCCGTCATCGGAGACGCCCCTGCCTCCCTCGCCACCACTGCCTCCCTCGCCACCACCGGAGCCATCCTCTGTAAGCCCCCACCCCTCCTCTCTCTCTCTCTCATGCATAGGTTAGCTAGTTTAATTATGTTAATTATCTAGGTTAGGGCAAAAATTTAGTTAGGGCTTTGACAGAGAAGTAGTTAGGTTAACTAGTTTAATTAGGTTAATTATCTAGGTTAGTGCAAAAATTTAGTTAGGGCTTTGACAGAGAACTAGTCAGGTTAACTAGTTTAATTAGGTTAATTATCTAGGTTATTTAGGCAAGTTTTATTTTAAAGATGATCCCTTCCTAGACTTTTATTGTTGATTATATCTTTTCATTGAAGTGGTCATGTTATATCTTTTCATTGAAGTGGTTCGATTGTGCCCAAGTGGCTTTGTTGTTTCAATGAAGCTGAGTGGTTTATATATGTTTTGCCGGAATGTTGATTCATTTCCGCTCCGCAATTTCAGGTTCTCGATTTGTCCACTTTTTAGCAAAGGTCATGCCGAAATTTTCCGTGAATTTCGGCATGACTTGTGCTACAAACTAGGACATATCGAAAGTGCCCGTGGATTTGCCGCACCAGGAAGGAGTCAACATTCCTGCAAAACAATAGGCTTTTTTATGTCAGTATTTATTTTATTAGGTCTAGAATTAATTGACTAGATTTAATCATAGGAAACATGGCTAGCAACGATGAAGGACACGGTTCTGGTGATTGCGACGACGTCTACCGGGCGGCAGACAAATTTTTTAGCCTTGCCGGCGATCAACCGATCTTGTTGCTTGGCCCACCGGTGGCATCGGGGACTGAGACCGACACGCAGATCGGTGCTGAGACTGAGACCGGTGCTGAGACTCAGACCAGCATCGAGACCGGCGCTGAGACTGAGACCAGCGCTGCCTCGGGGAGCGGAGCCGGTGTAGAACTGAAAGCAAGGAGGCAACGACTTCCTAACAAACTCAGGACTACTTGACTGGTGGTCACGGAGGTGGACGACGGCAATTTTGAGCCAAAGGCGCCCGAGGAAGCGTGCTCGTGCTACGGCAATCAAATAGGCTGCATCGTACGGACAACCGACACCATCAACGATGAGAAACTACAGAAGATAGAAAATATGAGGAGCTCCCTCCTAAAGAAGTTTCACCAGATATTCTTGTTCCCGGGACGGAATGAGAAGGATTATGAAGATCCAGATGAGGACCGGACAATGAAGAAGATAAACAAACACGCCATGACCAAGTTTAGCGATGCGTTGGCCGCCTGGAAAAATCGAGTGAAAGCAAAGATCATCGACCAGAAGGAACCCTACTCCGAGATTATAAAGGATAATCCGACAATCACGGAAGAGCAGTTTCAAATATTCAAGGAGGCTTGTGAGGCCGAAGTTGCCAGAAAAAAGTCTAAATACATGAAGGGGCTTCAAGAGAGGAACATTGGGAGCCACCACCTCGGAAGCCGTGGTTACGGCGGAAAGAGGTCCAAATGGGCCAAGGAGGACGCGGAAGCCGCGAGTCTGGGCATCCCAGACCCTTTGGCGGAGTTCACCGTCCTACAGGAGCGTGACGTCCTTAGGGCCCGGCACCATTGGGACCCTGTAAAGAAGGTTTACGAGACAAAACCGGTCATTACGGAGTTCATGAGACTGCTGGTAATTTTAGTTTCTGAACAATTCAACTGCACATGTTAGTCATATTTGTAAACGATCCTTGTGCCTTTTGCAGAGAGAGCTGCACAGGATTGCGGCCGAAAGCGACTCGCCGTCTGAGGCATTGGCGAGGCCCAAGTGGGACACTCCATTCAATCGGGCGTTGAACATATTGAAACGACAACCGGTGGATACTCGACCGTCGTATGGACGCGTGCACGGTATCGGAGACGGTGCCACGTGGAAGAAGTACTACCGTGAGACCACGGAGGAGAGAAAGGAAAGACAGAGGTTAACTGAAGAAAACATCGACAAGAAGGTTGAGATTGCGGTTGAGAAGAAATCATCTCGCACGATCGCAACAACGGTAGCTGCCGCCAAAACAGGTGGTTGCAGATTTGTCTACTTCCTTGGTTTCGGCCGTTTTCACTTGGACAAGGCAAAATCTAGAAAAAAATGCAGAGGACTTTCCCCTTGCTGATTTCTTGGGAGCACCTGCTCTCGCACCAGCTCCCGCACCAGCTCCCGCAGCTGCTCCCGCACCGGCTCCCGCACCGGACGAGCTAGGCGGTGCTTCGTCTTTGGCTGAGCTCGACGCCCTCACGGTATCTGTCACACCAGGCCCCTTCAATATAAATGTATAATCTCCCGTTTTCGTTGCCTTTCAGATGTCTCACGTCGCAGACTTTTCTTTCCAGGCCGACGAAACCCCGTGCACCATATTGTACACCATCGGCGACCAGAAGGTGGACGTTGGGAAGGCGACGATAATGGAGCCGAATGAATCATTGTTCCACAGCCGGCCGATCCCCCCGAACGTCTTCAAGGTTTCCGTGGCCAGTGTCAAACCGGGCCACGAGAATTTGCCTCCTCTAATACTAGTGGGGGATGACGACGAGACCTTCGCGGCTTGGTGATTGTTGCAATGGGTGGGTCCTGTTAGGCCAAAGAGTATGCTTCGCCCGAGGCGGTCGGGAGCTCACCCACGAGCACGCAGCCTCAAGAAGGTATGAACATCAACACCCCACCTACCCAATTAGCGCCGGGTGTCGGGTTGGGTGATAGCGGACGGGTAAGGAGGAGGCTCCATTAGTCGCCGATGACGTCGCCATGGATGAGGATGAGGATGACGATGGCGCTGACGATATGTCTATCTTGGCGCCTCCTCAGGGTTTGAGCGTCATGAGTCGGTGCCTGAATTGCCGTCTCAACGTATTATGGACGACCTTCTGGTAGTAAAGAAGTCTAGGAAGAGAGCGAGGAAAGGCAAAAAAGTTGATTCTATTATCCAGCCGCCTCAGCAGCCTCGGCTTCAGGACCGTATAGATATCCCTGATGCGGATAAATGGCATATTCCCGGTCAGCCAATCCTACCTGCAATAGCGCTACAGGCCAGATTCGGCGATCTAAGGAGACTTCATGACGATGTGCTGCGGGTAGAGAAAGGCATCATCGCCTCAAAAGATCCAGGATACCCACTCTACGTGGTTAACGTTCCGCGGCATATGTTATACATCGATTGCTTCCCCGCGGATAAGTTCTTCCTCTGATTCGATTACATATTCGACATGTTTCACGTGAAGAAGCTGGATTTTACGTTTGTCCGCCTTTATGCCTTGCACATGAACTACCCATCGAGGTTGAGCAGATACCTCATATATGTGTCGCAGACCCGTACTACATGCACGAGGGCTTCTTGGGAGTCTGCGCAAAGCACGGTGAATACGCGAGGGATTACATCGTCAGTTTCATGCTCGCCAATAAGGACAAGGAGGCGATTCTCGTGCCTTATTATCCCGTGTAAGTCATCCGCGCTGCTATCCATCCTTCGATTTCAATCATTCATTTGCACGGTGGAGGCTAATTAATTTGAGGTGTACTTATTTTGCACAGCGGCGGGCGCGCCGTCCTCATCATCCTCTACCCTTGATTCTCCCACGCTCTTTACTTGGACTCGTCGAAGAACATTCAAAAAAAGGATTACACCCACATCAAGGATGTTCTCGACAGTGCTATGTTTTACTACCAAGCAGGGGGTGGAGAGGTCAGGGACAAGAAGAGAAGGGCGGCGGGGTCGCCTTGACCATAAGACCGACTCTGCTGCATCCAAAGAACCGAATGATTCTCTTAATGATGGATTCTATGTCCAACACCACATGCTGGAGTACAGACGGGATCACCAGAACCTTCGCATGTCACCTAGATCCGGCGATGCCCATATTCTGCAATGGGCAAAGGACATAGGAGATATTGAGGATCATCGACTTCGAGCTGAGTTCTATAACATCCAGCACGAACTTGCCCAAATCATTATGAAGGAGGTCGTCGAAAAAACAGGGATGTTCTACGGAGAAGGACAAATGTCGCGGGAAGACGTCCGAACATGGATAGCCTCTCAGCGTCTCGACATGAAGCCTTTCACTAAGCTCGAGGACTATCTCCCTGACATGGATGGATGGCATGACATGGTGGAGTGATTGTCGATATATGACAATGTGTCCGCTTAGTTCATACTTTCAGATGACAAAACTTTGAGTTATGCACGGTGAAACTTTATTTGTGATGTAATTAAACCGTCCTCCTCCTCGACTAGCGAAAATCACTCTAGTTAGGGCATTTTGGGTATGATGAACTTTGTTATTTATGCTTATGATATGTTGTATCTATTTTTGCCAAGTCTGTCTCTTTCTGTTGCTCAACTATATATGTTGTATATCATCGACTCATGTGACGATGCAGGTGCATAGATCATAGATGGCGAAGAAGTGCTACGCCAGGAGTATATATACGACGAGTGGCCAGAGTGTCAGGCCCAGGTGTACCGGTTTCCGGTTTACGGCGACGTGCAATAGTTAGTTTAGGTTAACGCTAATGCGAGAGAGGGATACGAACTCATGTACTCAAAGTGATAGCTCTTCTCGCGTATATCATTGTTTAGATGGATGACGATGTATTTGCAAGTAATCGAGACTTGTATCGCTATTTTCGAGATGATGACGAGAGACCACTTTGTGTTGGATGATGATTACGATGATGACATGATTTGATGAGACTAATTGTATGTATATGCTATGATTACATTTGTATGTGTATGATATGCTAAAGATTATTGTATAAATCCTATTCAAATACAAAACAAATATGTAGGGAAAAAACTAATAAAACTAGTAGTAGCGAGGGGGGAAAATTTAGCAGTAGCGCCGCCTTACCAGTAGCGCCTCCTTGTAAAAAGCGCTGCAGATAATATCAGCAGCGCCCTTTCCTAAAGAGCACTACAGCTATTCATGTATAGTAGTAGCTGAAAGTTACTGCTATAAGTTAGCTGTAGCTGAAAGTGCGTTATATCGACTAGAGGGGGGGTGAATAGGTGATTTTTATGAATTCTTCACTGAGGAATTTGCCGGTGAGGAAATTCCTTAGCAAAGAACTACTTGCAGCGGAATAAGTACTCAGAAGTAAGCATAACAGAATACAGGCATGGTCATCATGAAGAAATGAAGACAAGCACAGAGTACAGAAAGCGTAATCACGGGATAACACAAGATGAAGACAAACAGACTGAAGAAATTGAACTGAGTAAATTGAGAAAGTCTTTAGTCAAAGTCTTCAAACACAGATATGATGAAGCACTTAACACAGTAATGAGGAAATGAAAGAGTTGAGGAAATGGAACCAGTAAGCTTGGTGAAGATAATGATTTGGTAGACCAGTTCCGACTGTTGTCTCAGGTTATGCGTCCGGGTTGGAGCGGCTGAGTATTTAAACTCGAGGACACACAGTCCCGGACACCCAGTCCTGAGCACGCAGCTCAAGACACCAAGTCCTCACCGTATTCTCCTTGAACTAAGGTCACACAGACCTCGTCCAATCACTCGTGGTAAGTCTTCATGCGACTTCCAAACCTTCACAAACTCGGTCACTCGGCGATCCACAATTCCTCTTGGATGCTCTAGACCATGACGCCTAACCGTCTGGAAGAAGCACAATCTTCAAAGGTAACAAGCGTCGGATCCACGCAGGATCAATCTCTTCAGTGATGCTCAATCACTTTGGGTTTGTAGGTGTTTGGGTTTGGGTTTTCCTCACTTGATGATTTTCACTAAAAGTCCTCAGAGGATGGGATGCTCTCAATTGACAAGTGTCAGTTTCTCTCGGAGCAGCCAACCAGCTAGTGGTTGTAGGGGGCGGCTATTTATAGCCTAGGGAGCAGCCTGACATGATAGGACATAAATGCCCTTCAATGATATGACCGTTAGGTGGATAAGATATTTTGGGACAGCTGGCGCGCAACACAGCAACGGTCGGAAATTTGAGGTTCAAATTCCTCACGGCTATCATGTTCCTCACTGTGTAGGCAATCCGCACTAGCGAATTCCTAACTCCTCAGTCAGAACAAATTCCTCAGCGACCAGAAGAACTTCGTCTCTCACATCAAGAAATTGATCGAATCAGTATGAGATTTCCAATGGCTTCACTTTCGAAGGGATTGGTAGGTGTAGGATTTTGAGTTGAGCATCACATGGAAATTTTTCCTTAGTATTTCCTCGACCCCTTTAACGATGCACGGTGTTTCCTATGACTCAAGAAAGAGAAAACGAGACTACGAAAACAAAAGTCTTCATGCTTCATGTTCCTCAAATGAATACCAAGTCTTCAAGGTCACACCAATTTATTCACTTTCAAAGTCTTCGAAAGTCTTCGTATCACCAAAGTCTTCAAATAAGAACTTCATTTTTAGGGGTCGACTTTCTCTGTAAATATCAAACTTCTCATAGACTTATAGACCTGTGTACACTCATAAACACATTAGTCCCTTAACCGATAAGTCTTCAGTACACCAAAATCACTAAGGGGAACTTCATTTTTAGGGGTCGACTTTCTCTGTAAATATCAAACTCTTCATAGACTTATAGACCTGTGTACTACTAAATCCAGACGGTTGTGCTAGTACTAGTAGTAGTACTACCAACGTAGTAGCACTGTACTACCTGTTGGTCAAATTATTATGTGCTGCTCCTCACAGTGAAGTGACAAGACCCTGCGCCGGAGATGACACCTGAGTATAGGCGCCGTGGTCGGCATACCATAGTCAGCCTCACCGTCTGCAGTCACTATTATCATGGCTGTAGAGCTAGCTCGCCACAACTAGCCGTGTTCGACATAATTTCCAGTGTGTAGATGCCCTTGCATTGCACGGAACACCAAGATTGGGGGTGGACGGCGCCGGCAGCGGCCATCACGCTAGATTTTTCCATGGCCTTCTAGATGTGGCGGGGAGGAGATAAGGCTGATTGTGAGAGACAAGGAGTTGTCTGTAAATAGGGAACAAGTGCGGGCATCTTTTTGCAAAACTGGAGAAGTTTGGTTTGTATGCGTCAGATCTAGATCCGACGGCTATTGGTCAAAGATGGCAGGCACAACATCATCACCAACTCATCACCTCTTTGATTTGCAGGATTTTGAAAACGCTGGAATAGGACACGACAATATTACAAGTTTCAAACTAATATTACAATTGTTAGGAGTAATGCTGCACCTACGAAGAGGAAATCTAGGAAGTTTACGTAAGAACTTTTGTTACTTTAGGTGGATGCAGCATTATCGTACAAACTAAAATCCACCGCCCAGACAAGTCACTAATGGGAAAATAAATTTTCGAGTCTCTGGCCACTTGATGTTTCAAAAACAAATTCAGCTTCTGCGGAGACTTTGTCATTTATGCTTAGACGCTTGCGGTGATCAGCACGCCATTCATTGTTGCACTAGAGAACGCCAAACCTCATTACCTTGAGCACACTTGCCTCCAGAACAAAGAACCTGGCCAATTTAATCTCAGATGTGCTGCCTCGGTAGTCAATCAAATCAATTTTTGTAAGATGGAGATCAAGGCATTCGTTGAGATTGTTATAGTGCAGCACATTTTTCACTTTCGGGTCTTTTTTATCTGCAAAAGAAGAGAACATATTAGAGCAGCTGGCTGTATAAGATTTTTGTGTCATCAAGAGGTACCAATATCATTCGCTCATATGATAGGGTTGGCTGGCTAGTGATATTTTTTCACTCTTTCTCTTTCCTCTCATTTACCTAGGAGCACGTGAAGAGCTTGGGCATTTGTTGCCTTCCACTATGTGGCCGATGCCATATTTCTGAAAAGTATGCCACATAATACACATCGATGTCAAAACAGAAGATTTTGGCACCGCTCTCGCGATGTGAGAGAGTTGGCACCGCTGTGCACACAGACCCACATGTCTAAAAAATCAATCAAACCAACTACACCAGCCTCTCACTCTCCCAAACAAGTGTTTTTTTATTGCCTCAGTCCTCTCTCTCTCTCCCACGCAAGTGCTTTTTACATTCATGTGAGTTAATTTGGCACCGGAGCAAAGTAGGTGATCCAGATTGGGGCACCAGGTGAGCAATGGAGGGGCATCGATACCAAATGCATCACAAGTGAATTGGCACGTGTTTTGGCCTACATAGTGGAGGGCCGTTATAGCCCACTTTTGTACTACCTCGTATTTAGTGTAAATTTTTGACCATAGATTTACCTAAGAAAATGCCAATGCATGTCACCAAAAATTATACCATTTGAAATTATGTTCAAATACGAATCCAACGATATAATTTTTAGTGACATGCATTAACATTTAGTCAGTTAAATCTATGGCCAAATTTTGATACTACAAAATAGGAAGAGTAAACCAGGACGGAGGTAGTACTTACTCTTAGGGTATCCATAGAGTTACTAGTCTAAGTTACTTTCCACTATGACTAGCCTAGGCTACTATAGTAGTACAACAACAAAAACGATGCAGGTGATCACGTGAGAAAAAAATACTAAAAACATTTCTTTCGGTGCGTAGATGCAGTTTTGAACACTACACTTGTCATCGTAATTTGGAAAAATTGCGAAAAAATTGAGCTACGTTGTGATTACTGTTTACTAATAGGAAAGAAGTTTCACCTCGATGAGTAGCTTCTTCATGCACGGAAAGCATGTAAGGAATCTGACAACTTGATCCAGATTGGGGCCGATAGATTTTATTGCCAAGATCTTCACTGTGCGCATAGACTGGGTAAAGCTTGTGGGAATCATTTTCTGGAAGACGGTCGTAAATACATCAAGAATAAATTTAAAAATGTGAATTTCAGGAAGACGGAGAAGAAGATGAGTGATGTACCTGAACGATTACGGATCCAATAAAGAGTTCGGAGAATTTGGCAGACGAGTACACCAACGCTGTCAATTTCAGCGCGTCAATGACCCTGATTTTTGTTGGACCTTCTAGATCAGATAGAAACAATCTCTCAAGGAAAGGCGCATTCTCAATGACCATAGCATGGAATAGCTGGAGTGATCTCTTCCCAATTGATGTCTTGTTGCGGGCCAGCAAGACACATAAATCCATCGGAAATTCGTCGAGGTGATGTGGAGGCTAATGAACCCGTGGATCTGCTCAAGACGAAGGTACTCGAGCACAGCACAACTGCGGAGTAGGTGCTCCATAGCCTGCTTCGAGATGCCAACGTCGAAGAGGTCGAGCTGCTTGAGTTGAGGGAAAAGAAGGGCAGGCACGACATTAATCTGGGGAAGGTAGCAGGAGCTGAAGCTGGCGTGGCGCAGCGTTGGCGTGAGGCGGAGCGCGGACGGCGGCAGAGAGCGACCTCGTCCAGCTTCAAAGCTGAGCTCCTCGAGCTGATCTAGGGTGGGGGATAAGGACCACTCGTCGAACTTGGCTTGGACCTTGCAGTTGGTACTGAACATGCGGATATCAAGGTGTCTGGCTGGCCTAGGGTGCGATGAAAGGATCTTGGAGACTGCGGCCATGCGTTTGACATCCCCGTCACAGAGGCAGCTGTCGACGGTGAGGTTGAGGGGGACGCAGCGCCAGAGTGGGTGCCACCGCCGGGAGAGCAGGGCAGTCCGCACAGCAGATTTGGTGGGGACGAGACCGATGATGACGAGTAGCATGTCATCGGGGAGGCTACTGATGAAGTCCAGGCTCGCCGGATGCGGTTTTGGCTCTAGCCGCCTCCACTTGTTGGCTGCCTCGCCATCCATATCAACCGTCGGTGATGCCGGTGTACACGTGTGCTGGTGTGTGTTGTGTCTTGGCTTTCTTTGGGTGTGTGCGAAAAGTCGTCTTCATGCATGCCGGCGCCGCATGGTGAATTGTGCGCGAAAAGGCCCTTCACGTGGAAGAAGTGTGTCCTCAATCGCGCCTCAATTTACTAGCGTGCGGGTGCTATCCTGAGTGGTTTCAACTTTGTTTACTTCACTGTGTGTCAGATGGGCCTCTAGTTTACTTATTTTCACCCACTGCCACATGGGCCAGCACACGTAGATAGAGAACACGAGCTGACAAGGCAGCATGTGGACTGGTTGACCGGTCAACTAAACAATCACTACTGCAGGATGCTGCTAACGCGACACTATGATCAGAGACGCTTCGAGAAACTGTGTGCGATGCAATAATCG
Source organism: Aegilops bicornis (assembly GCA_021605145.1). Classification (NCBI taxonomy): domain Eukaryota; kingdom Viridiplantae; phylum Streptophyta; class Magnoliopsida; order Poales; family Poaceae; genus Aegilops; species Aegilops bicornis. The sequence goes on along the minus strand of CM038672.1, from coordinate 564,650,005 downwards.
CAAAGGGTGCTGTATGAAAACAGTCAAAAATGTATAAAACGTTTGCGATGACGGATGCATCAAACACGGTTCAGGTTTTAGTTGCGTGTGCGATGAAGGGCATACGGTTCAGTTCAATTAACCATTTGTGATGAGGAGGAACAAAACAAATGGGCAGCCAGGTGAAGGCGTGTGCGATGTACGGCATACGGTTCACTCGGATGAACTGTTTGTGATTAGGCAACACAAGAGAAACGGCCCGCCAGATCAAAGGTGTGTGCGATATACGACATGCGGTTCACTCAGATGAACTGTTTGCGTTGAGACATGAGAACAGAAACGGTTCAAATGAACAAGATGTGTGTGATACGAGGCAAACAGGTCTGTAATCGGAAATGTGTGTGAAGACCGATAACAACATAGACGATTACTGCTAACAAGCCATGTGTGTTGTGAGCAAACGATTGCTGGTATACAATTGTGAGTGATTGATGAAAACATCACCGACTGGTTCCATTGTTTAGTCCGTGTGCGATGTGATTTTCTTTGTCCGCACAACATCTACGCTCTGTCTGCAGAGCATCAACATATATACTTAAAAAGACAGCATTGCATAACCAAATTAAGCATACAATTACACAAGTGAATACACACATAACATTACATGCATACTAAAGTAGGAGAAACGAGGATCTAATCATCTACTTATTGTTGCGATGACGCTTGCCATTGCTCAGCTTCCGGCTGGATCCCTGCCCGTTTTGGGGAAGGAGGGACTTCCTCATGTCAACGATCCACCAGTACATGCCATAGCTCGTGTACGCCTCCTTGGCCGCGTACACGACGTGAGCTTTGTCGAGTTTCTCCATCCAGGCTGAGTGTTAGGCACGCTTGTCCTTGTTGCACGAATCCTTCATGTCTCTATAGTAGGCGTCGATGATGGCCTCGGCGAGGTGAACCAGTGAGTCCTTCTCATGCTCCTTGCTGCCCCTGATCTTGTATTGGCCCTGGATGTCGACAAGATTCTGGCAGGCGATATCCGAATTCTCGAGCGCCTTTACATCATTGGTGATGTCCACCATAGCGAACATGTAGTGGGGGCTATTGACAAACCTGGCGAAACGCTCGCAAGGCCTTGTGGCTAGGCAGTAGTGGTAAACGAGGACGTGGTGGAGCACGCACATTTGGGCGACGGCGACCTTGGGACGAGACCCGGCACGAGCGCGGGTGTACTCGAGGTCGAACCCGACCACCTTGTACTTCTCCTCGGCAAGCAATAGCTCCATGATATGGATGGAGTGCTCCGCCCAGACCGGGTCGTTGGTGTACACCACCGAGAGGTCCATGAACCTTTTGTGGGTGTCCACCATGTTACGCATGGTGAACTGCTGCTCGTCATCGCAGCCGCTCGGAGCGCCATTGGAGCTGCGCAGGATACCCTCTAAGAATTTCTCATGGTGGATGTGCTTCTTGCAATGGTGGGCGCGATCAAAAGGTTGAAGAGACATAAGGGTAGGTTAAATGGCCGCTGTAATAAATGGGGGCGGCCGGCCTGTAATCGTCATGTCTTGTCACGGCGTTCATATCGGAGGATTCTATAATCTAGTGCATGCTTAACAACACCGCACCCCAGGCGTGGGCTCGAAGAGGCGCCAAATGTATCATCGGTGAGCCTGTTCCTGCGCTACCGCACGATTTACCGCGCAAGCTTCCCGCCCGGCTAGTTTGGCCACGCGTCGGCTAGAAGAGGGACAAATCATGGGCGTTTATTGGCAAAAAGCTTTGTAAAAACAAAGTGTGTGGAATGACTTTGGTCATAAGTTTACCCTTGGGTGATGAGGCCAAAGTTACACAGAAGGGTGATGATGGACACTCGAGTGCGATACTTAATTCTGCACTCTACAGTGCACACGGTGGAAGAAACCAACTATGTGCAATAATGTCAAGATCGCAATGAAAGTTAGCTATGCAGATCGTAGTCTTTGTGGAGATCGACAAGGTAAACTGATTCGAGAATGGTTAATAAAATCTAAGTCCATTGCATATTAAGGTCAAAATAGTGCTAGCAATATACGAGTCTCATACGATGCCATTTCAACAGTTGTACCACAAAAGCTCGAAATGTTACAAGGATCAAATTCCAGAGTTATATGGCTCAAATTCGAAGATTACAAGGTTCAAACTGATATTAGAAATGAAATTCAGCTCATCAAATGCAAACGCTCGCGCTGATCCGCTGAACATGGATATCAGAGAGGTTCAAACTAATATCACTGCTTCTAAGTCTGGCTTCGAAACCTCACAATTTGCAAAGTGGTCAGCCACTGAGAACTCATGTATGGGGTTGACACGATGACTTCTGATTACTCTGTCTTCTGAAGTTCCAAAATGAAATTCAGCATTTTTGGAGCCTACTCCATTCTGCCGCAGGCGCCGGCGCTGATCAACAAACCATCATTTTTGTGAAATAAATGTAGGGCAAACCTCATTTCCTTCAGCACCCTTGCTCTACGAACAAAGAACCTGGCGAATATAATCTCCGGTAAGGTCCCTCGGTAGGAGTTCAAAGTAATTTCTGAGAGATGCAGATCTAGGCATTCGACGTGATTGTTATATTGTATCACATTATCCACCACTGGGCCTAATCTTATCTGCAAAAGAAGAAAACGTGTTAGTGCCTACATGCAGTTTTGAACATTACTACATGCCTAGCTATTTGGTTTGCAGGATTTGTAAAATGCACTAACATGCCATCTTCGATCCTACATGATTGACATGGGCATTTGATTACATTCTAGAAAAATGTAGCCTTCTTCACAAGAGGTTGGAGTGGATGAAAAGTTCCCTAACAAAACTAGTACAGATGAATCCAAAGGAGAAATGCTTATTGATTGTAACCATATGGATCAAGCAACCAATATGGGGGGCATGTATGTACCGAAATCCTCCAAAAGAACCTTCAGAAATCGTAGTACATTGTCATTGTAAACTTAGAAAAAGGTGTCACAAATTGAACTCCCTCATGGTTAACATTTAACAGGAAAGGAACATCACCTTGATATATAGCTTCTCCAGGCACGGAAAGCATCTCAGTAAACTAACAACTTGCTTCAGGTCGGGCCCGGTAGATTCTAGTGCCAAGACCTTCATCGTGCGCAGTTTTGGGGTCAAGCTTGTCGGAATCATTTTCTGAATGACAGACGAACAAACATCTTCAAAATTAGAAATAATGTTAATTTGTAGAAGGAGAGGTAGGAGGCGGCTGTTGTACCTGAACGGGTGTGGATCTAATAACAAGTTCAGAGTATTTGTCAGACAAGTAGCCCACTACTGTCAATTTCGGCGCAGAAATGACATTGATTCTTATTGGACCTTCTTGATCAACTACAAGTAATCTCTCAAGTGCATGTGTGTCCTGGATGACCATACCGTGGTCCACCTTTTGTGATATCTTCCAGCCACACCAGCAACACACATAAATAGTCCGGAGAGTCATGCAGGTGATGTGGAAGGTACTCAACCCATTGATCGCCTGAAGACGAAGGTACTTGAGTGTAGTACAGCCACGGAGCAGGCGCTCCATGTCAGCCTTTGAGAGGCAGACGGCGACGAGCTCGGGGTGCTTCAGTCGTGGTAAAATAAGAGCGGGCGCATCATTAAGGGGCGGGAAATGGCAGTTCCTGAACCTGGCGACGCGCAGCGTGGGCGCGAGGGGAGTGCAGACGTTGGCAGCGACCGCATATGCCCATCATCAAAAGTGAGCTCCTCGAGCTGATCTAGGGCGGGGGATTGGAACCAGTCATCAAGCTTGGCTTGGTCCTTGTCGTTGGAACGGAACTTGCCCATTCTAAGGCCTTTGGTTGGGCCAAGGTGACTGCCGAGGATCTTGGAGAATGCATCCAAGCTTTTGCGATAGCCATGGCAGAGCTCGTGGGTGTCGATGAGGTCGAGAGGGTTGGAGTTCCATAGGGGGCGCCACCGCCGGGAAAGGAGGGTTGTCCGCGCCCCATATTTGATTGGGAGGAGGGAGATGATGACTCTCAACATAACATCGGGGAGGCTACTGATTAAGTCTAGGCCTACTGGCGTCGCTTGCGGTTCTAGCTCGCCCCTCCTCCGCTTGTTGGCAGCCCCGTTCTCCACCTCCGGAGTCTCCTTGTCAGCGGCGCTTTCTGATAGAAATGGGAGTAGAGGGAATATTTAGTTAAAACAGGGCAATAGAAAAGTGTATTGGTAACTAGAAGTTATTAGGTAGAAATATAGTAAGAAAAGGGAATAACAAGTGGTTGCTTAAATACTACACAATTCATTTGACATTGTTGGGTAAGTCAACATATGCAGATAGTTGAAAAGAAAACTTACTTTGAACAAAGTCTGGACGGATGATTTTGTCGAGGAAGTTAGCATATATCTCATGACCAGGCCCTTCTATGTGCAGTGCAATTTTAGTGCCAGCTTTCAGTACATAAAACTTTGCAATTTCATTCCAAAAGCCAGTGCCAAAATAGGAGTCACCACATTCATCAAGTCTTACAGTAGCAATGATTGTAAATCCATGGTTTGTGTGGAGTATGACATTCGTGGAGCCTTGATCTATGTAGAGGGAAAAACTGCGCACTACATAATTTGTTGCATAGCGAGGGATGTCCTGCAGAAAATGGTAGGATTGTTAAAGAAAATATGGTAACCTACAAATATGGGCCCAAATTGAAAGAACTGTACAACAGTTGAAATCGAAGGACAAAAGTCTATAATTAAACAGATAGGGTAAACATGATGTCATGGAAATATGAGAGTAATCAAAAGAACAATACATCATTAATTTGCCTAATATAGAAAGAAGAGGGGGAAAATCCCCTTTGATGTATATGGTGCATGTGGCACCTTTTATCCAAATGTAGCAATATTTAGAATATGTTCAGGGAAGTAGGCCATGCCAACCGATTTAGGGTGAGATTGAACATACCGCGCGCGTCCTCAAGTTATCTGGTATGATAAGATGGAATCTCTGGTGGCGGTCGCCAAGTCCTGAAGTGTCGGCGCACTCTACATTATATGTATGAAAGAAAACCCCCAAATCAGCTTGAATAAAAATGAATTCACGGCAATTTCCGCCGGGTGATTAAAGGAGGCAGATGAACTGGGATAAGAGATGAGATAATATCTTGTTAAATTAGTTACCTTGTCGTCCATGAGAAAGAACCCTCAGTACGGCAGATTCCCCAACCGAGCGGAGCTGGGTCGACCGCGAGCAGCGTCGAGAAAGTCGATGGCGATAGGCGGCGGCAAGCGAAAGTGGCGAAATACGGTGGGCTTTGCCGGCAGCCTAGCGGCGGCAGGCGTCGAGCTAAGTGTTTACTATCATGATAGGCGGTGCCATGGCATAGACGTGGAGTAGCTTGTGCAGGTGTGAATGGGGAACGTACCCGAGGGGCCGAGGGGGTGGCGGGCGGGGTAAGGGTTTTTGTGACGTGGGGATGGTGAGGGTTTTCTTTTTTGAATTGGGTGGTGAGGGTTTTCTGTCCCACAAAGAATTTTGGGGGCGACGGTTTGCTAGAGTGAACCATGTGTAATTGATGTAGCAGGCAAAATGGAAGCCATTGCACACGGTTCCAATTTTGGGAACCGTGTGTGATTGACGTATTACCTCTGTCCTGGTTTATTGGTCCCCAATTGTAATTTTTACCAAAATTTGGCAAAATATTTAACATACTCAGACATAGATAATAAGCATACGCGTACATAAGAATAGTTCAACCATCATTAAGCATACTCAAGCGTACATAGTTTGATCCATCCCACATCTCATCTCACATGCAGCCGGCACGATCCTGAAGCTTCTCTAGGTACTCGGCGTGCAGACGCTTACGCGCCACCTCTTCGCGAGAATACTTCGCTTGAAGGAGCCAACGGCCCGTCTGTTGCATCTTGCGCCGTAACACTTAGATACGTGTCATGAATCTTGTGGTTGCAAAATGGGCATCCATAGCCGCTGCTCCAGGTTCTAATACGCCTGTTATGCATTCCCGCATAAAGCTCCCTCAGATTCGCCGCTTGTACCTCCTCTGGGCATCTCATCCTCGCTGTCCACATCGTCCGACAAAGACCCATACAAATAGTAAAACAAATTTGGCATCAAATCACTGATTACATGCCGTGAAGTAGGATTAGGAATTTATGGCTATTTATTTATACATATCCAGATATTATGGTTCGATTTTTAAGCACAGACGTCTATGTACAGACCAATCTTGAAGAAAATAATGGCACAAACATATGTAGGTCATTCAAAATCAATTGTCAAGTCCTGGCTTGGAATTATTAGCACGAACACTAACCTTAGTCGGATTACTAGCAAAAATCATTTGCACAGATGAAACAACTAATCACTTATCACCTGTACCATTCAAACAATCAATACACTACACGGATCTAACCAAACTTACTCAGATTCCATGGATTGGGAGAACATAACCACATGATTTCTATTCCAAAAAGGGGGAGGCAGGAGTAGCCAGAGAAAACCTATGATCTATTTGACACATAAATGGGTATAGATGACTAACCAGGTGTCCGTCGTCGTCGCAGTCGTCGCCGGAGTGTTCGTCGGAGTCGTCGCCGGAGTGGTCGTCGGAGTCGGTGTGGAACTCCGCCTCCGGATGTCGAAGCTCGACGCCGTCGATGACGTCAGGGTGCAGAGATAACTCGCCGGCGTGACGACAACCTCTGTCTCCATCTCCACGCCGTGCTCCAATGCTTTAGCAGCCCCAGTGTCGCCACTCCCTCCGATGGGGCGCTTCGGCGGCATCCTCATACACTGACGGCTTTGAGGACTGAGAGCGGCGTCGAGGATGCAAGTGGAGAGAGAGGATTGTGTGTGTAGCGAGGATGGGGGGTGCGGCTGCTCAGGCACACCATTAATATGGACTAGTGCGAGTTGTGGGAGAGAGGCGGCCGGTGGTCAAACCGATGGCTCGGCTCCCGGTGAGCCTGCGCATTGGACTGCTGGCATGCCTACCAAAGTTTCACGCAGCTACTCGCACGCCTCCCGATGACACTGCGCAGCGAGCATGCCTCCGTCAATTCACACACCTGCACGCACGCCTCCCCGTCTGCCTGCGCGGCGGACTGCTCGCATGCGTCCCGTCAACTCACGCCTGCTCGCACGCCACACGGGTCGCGCGGCGGCACGTATATTGTTTTTCTATTTGGATGATTAATGCTGCCGCTTTATTGCTTAACCGAAGCATGGCACGTATCCATTGTTGGTCTAACGCTCACGGTTCGAATAAATAATCCGTTTGGGATATTGGTTCCCAATTATTAATAATCTCATGTCTGTAATTAGATAAAGATTACATCAAAACTGGTCTCAAATTTGACAAAAAAAAGTACAATGCCACTTTGTATTGGTGTACATATGACAACACGATAAGTTTCATGAACTTCAAATAAGTTTTGGATGTACTTGAATTTAAAAATCAAGATTCTCAATGTTTTAAATTTGTTGCACGGGGAGTAAACATGCACCCAGTGAGACACATGTGTTTTTCCAATCCATTTAGGTGCACTGTCACGTGTGCATGTAGCTCAAATTTAATTTTTGCACATTGCACCCATAGAAAATCAATCAATCAATGTACTAAAATGTCTTAATGTTCTCTGTGATTTTTTTGAAATTAAAATGTCCCTCCTTTGGTAACATGTATGTTCACCACAGGATAATTAAATTGACATGCATCGTAGTTGCGGTGGATTCGCGGTGTGTGTGTGTGGGTGTGTGCGTCTGGGGTGGCGGGTGGCTCACAGTACACTACGAGTTGTGAGCCACCGTGTGGGTTGGCTATTTTGTAGGCAGGCTGGTGCCACATCAGATTCGTGAAATCATTATTTAAAACATTACACAACCCTTTCATACATAAATGTTTTGGCCACATGCAGTCGATGGTTGTCCTACACGACACTCGATACTCGCATGTGACGCTTTCTGTGGGCCCGCGAGGTCGTCGTCCATCACTTTGACGAACAGCCGGCAGTGAGGTTAATTTGACCAGCAAGGTAGAATCTTTTTTGTTTGTGTTATGGTGGTATATAGTACGCGTCGAAGAGGTGGGAGGGGACTAGCATATATACTATACGTATGCGTCCGTGAACAAGTACACCTCACTCAGTGTCGGGACTTTTTGGTTACCGAGGCACGTGCCACATCAAAATTGTGAAATTGGTTATTCAAACATCACACAAAACCTTTTTGGGCCACATGCATATATATCCTAGCTAGGACACTCACGCAGACGCTTCCATCTGTGGGCCCACGAGGCCATCGTAGATGCATGCATGCATGCATCACTTTGACCTACATCGGGAGAGTTTAATTAATTTCACCATCGATGAGGATTCTTTTGGGTTGTACATATATTATGGCAAGAACATATAGTATGCGGTGAAGAGGGGGGAAGGGGACCATCATATGTAGTACGCATTATATGAACATCAAAAGTTGTGCATTTTTGGTATTCAACATATATATGTTTAGCCCACATGCAAAGCGGTGGTGGTTGTCCTCTCACGCCCACTTAAGCGGTTATCAGCGATATCGATGCTTTCCATCTGTGGGCCCGCTTGGTCCATCACTTATTTTTTCCTGACAACAAGAGAGGTTAATTTGACTTAGGAGGGGATTATTATTTTTGCTCTGGGATGACATCCGTGATACACTTTGAGCACACACACATGCATGTGTACGCATGAATCCCTCCCATCGAGTCGAAGTGGCTAGTACAACGACACCATCATGAACCGATCTCGCTCTGTGTGAGGAGCTAGTGTACGATTTTTGACACACGCGCCAGATCAATGTTGTGTATTCAAACATGCATGCACGCATCACCTCCATACATATGCATGTAGTGGTTGCCTACGAACGATACACTCCCTCGCGTGGTTATGGCGACAAGCCTATATATTCATGGGCCCGCGTGGACATCCATAATCACCTTGACCAACAACAAGATAGGTTACCATGGCGGATTCTTCATTTGGTTCGTGTTATCGTAGTATAGGTCATGGTGAGATTCAGACCTAATTAAGTTTGAGCGCATATACTATGCATGCATATATGAATCCCCGTCGTTGGCTTGAAGTGTGGTGTAACATACATATGCATCGTCAACCTAACCCTCACTCAGTGTGGGGATTTCTAGTTCAAAATCACAGTGCCACATCAAAGTTGTTCCATTGTTACTCAAAAACACACCTCTCCATACATATGTTTGGGCCACATGCATGCAGTGGTTGTCTTCGGGGACTAGCTACTTGTGTGATTATTGGCGAGCTCGCCCATCTCCAGTGTCGCATGGACGGCCATCACTTTGACCAACAACAAGAGAGTGGTTGTACGAACAAGGTGGATTATTCTTGGTCCGTTTTACGATTCATCTTGGTGAGATATATGCCTCTCTGGCCCGCCGGCTGAAAGTGTGTGGGGGGGGGGGGGTTGCTACATCACACTTTGCTAGGTGAACCTCGGTTGGGGGGCATGCATTAATAGCTTAATTAGGATTCCCTTCGTGGCGACACGAGGGGGTGGGGGCTGCTAGCTACTTCGCACTTTGCTAGGTGAACCTCGGTTGGGGGGAGGGGGCATGCTCATAGCTTAGGATTCCCTTCGTGCCGACACGAGGGCGGCTGCTAGCTACTTCGCACTTTGCTAGGTGAACCTCGGTTGGGGGGGCATGTGCATTCATAGCTTAGGATTCCCTTCGTGCCGACACGAGGGAGGGGTGGCTGCTAGCTAGTTCACACTTTGCTAGGGTGAACCTCGGTTGGGGGGGGGGAGGGCATGCATTCATAGCTCAGGATTCCCTTCGCGCCGACACGAGGGAGGGGGTCTGCTAGTTACTTCGCACTTTGCTAGGTGAACCTCGGTTGGGGGGGCATGTGCATTCGTAGCTTAGGATTCCCTTCGTGCCGACACGAGGGAGGGGTGGCTGCTAGCTACTTCAAGACTTTGCTAGGGTGAACCTCGGTTGTCGGCGGAGGGCATTGCATTCATAGCTTAGCTAGGATTCCCTTCGTGCCGACACGAGGGAGGGGGCTGCTAGCTACTTCGCACTTTGCTAGGTGAACCTCGGTTGAGGGGGCATGCATTCATAGCTTAGGAATCCCTTCGTGCCGACATGAGGGAGGGGGCTGCTAGCTCTACTTCACACTTTGCTAGGTGAAACTCGGTTGGGGGGCATGCATTCAGCTTAGGATTCCCTTCGTGCCAGACCCAGGAGGGGCGGCTAGCTATTTCGCACTTTGCTACGGTGAACCTCGGTTGGGGAGGCATGCATTCATAGCTTAGGATTCCTTTCGTTCCAACATGAGGGAGGAGGGGGGCTGCTAGCTACTTCGCACTTTGCTAGGTGAACCTCGGTTGAGGGGGAGGGGGCATGCATTCATAGCTTAGGATTCCCTTCGTGCCGACACGAGGGGGGTGGGGTGGGGCAAGCAATACTGCGGCGCTTATGGGAGAGGTGCCACATCGAAGTTGCATTTGGTATTTGAAAATCAAACCACCCTTTTGATACATAAATTTGGTCCACATGCAAGTATGTTCGTGTTATGACCCTCTCCCGCGTCATTTTTCGCCAAATTTATGAACATTAGACATGTCGGATGATGCAACAGGCACGGTTCACTCAAACTAACCGTGTGCCACGCCGGTGCACCTGTCACGCACACATCCGCATAGTACATTGGGCTCCACGAGGTTCCCCCTCTCAAAAATATCTGCCTGCCTCGAGGGTTTTTCTATTTCATAACACACGGTTGTTATCTCCGGACCGTGTGCGATGTTTCTTGTTCCCAATCCCGCTTGCATCCCTAGAAAATATCTGCCCGCCTCGAGGGTTTTTCTGTTTCATAACACACGGTTGTTATCTCCGGACCGTCTGCGATGCACTATCATCAAAATTTTCAATAGCCCGGCATTTCACTCCCACGTAGTAAAATTTTCAGTACCCGCGTCATTTCCTCAAACACACCGCGCCCCCCTCCACACACACACACACACACACACACACACACACACACACACACACACACACACACACACACACACCAAAACCTCCTCAGGCGTGCGCACGCGCACACACACACCCACCCACCCTCCCTCGGTTGAAACCCTAGCAAAGTCCCCGCCGCTGCCGCAATGCCTCAATTGTCAACATCTGCCGGTTTGCCCGTGCAGCTTACCTACCAATCTCCATACCCCGGCCGCCCTGAGTTTCTTACATGACGCCTGCCAAACGCCCCCTTTGCCATTGATCCCCATCCCCATCCCCCACTCCAGAGCATCGTAGCCTAAGCCCGGCTACGCTTCCCGTGGAGCTCGAGGAGCGACTGGCCCAAAAGAGGTGTATAGCGGTCTCTTTGCCCGACGTCGCCGAGGAAGCTGACAACCATTACTGGCGGCAGGCACTCAAGCAGCGGGCTAGAGTATGCGGGCATGTCTCGTCCGCCGGCTATGACATCGAGGTCATCGACAGCGACGCCCTGAGGCGGGCTGTGTCACAGGTTAAGTGGCCCACCCCCAACCCCTCGGGTTCAACCGCTGTCGATTTCATCCATGGCCCCGCCGCTGATCTCCTCTGGCTCACGTCAACAATTTGCCATTCTACATCGCCATCGAGCCCCTTTTGTCATTTATGAAGGACACGTTCTGCGATGCTGTCTTGGGATCCACAGCTTCCAAGTCAGACCTCATTGACGGCGACCACGAGGAGGGCACCCTCTCCGGCTCTTCCAAGGGGAAAGAGCCCATCTGCTCTTCCAAGGGGAAAGCGCCCATCTGCGACATCAGGGAGGGCACCCTAGAGCCGTGCTCTTCCAAGGGGAAGGAGCCCATCTGTGAAAACATGGAGCGCATGCAGGGTCCGTGCTCTTCCCACAGGAACGAGCCCATCCGTGACAAGTGAGGAAACCCATGATTTGTTTTGTCGTGCCTCTTCACAGGGGGAAACCTATGATTTGTTTTGTCAAGTCCCTTTTGTAATGTAGTGAGAATATGTCCAGTTTTAATTGCTATATCTGGTTGTTTGCAGTATGCCTTGTTTATTTCAGTTGTTCACAATGTGATGCTCTATATATGCAATTATTTACTGTGCAGTACATTTCATCTGTAGTGATCCGACCTCAGACGGTCAAATCTCTGTGTTCAGTGTCATCCCTGGATCGGTAATGATGACACACACATTACTCGAAGGATTTATAACAGAGTAGCAATCACACACTTATTACATCGAATGTCTCAAAAGAGAACTTATTACAATAAATATGGCTTAAGCCCATCTAAATAAGATAACAGCGGAAGGCTTGGAAGATAAAGCGAGTCCATCAACTCCAACGGCATAGCTGAGTGCATGACAAACGACCTATCGCACCTTACTCTTCGTCTGAAAAGTCTGCAACATGATATGTTGCAGCCCGAAACGGGTCAGCACATGGAATATGCTGGCAAAATAACACAATAGAGCAGTGAACAGATAAATTCTATCACTGCATGCATATATGGCTGGTGGAGGCTCTATGGTTATAATGTTGTCGCGAAAAGCCATTTTTTCCTACAACAGAGGAATAGATTTTCATTTAACTATCATCGTGGTTGAAACATCATTGAGAAGGTTCCTCCAACTCAATCCCAATTAAAGTAGTCATTAACATCCCAACAAATTAATTTAGAGTGATGAGATCCATAGGATAATCCAAGAACCAGATACTCAAGATGTCCATAACCAGGGACACGGCTAACCATGATTAGTTTATACACTCTGCAGAGGTTTGCGCACTTTTCCACACAAGACTCGATCTCCTCCGTTTGATTTCTCGCACTACATGGTATTTGAGAAACGGATGACCGAGACACAGTCTTTAAGAAGCATTAACTCTTTACTCTGGGTAGACAGTTACACCTACTTTCCCTCTACATCTGCTAGCCTACCACTCAAATAGGTCACGCAACATACTCAACTATGCCAGAGCCCATAATGGCTTGTGGTTGCACACGGAAGTTTCTAGCATGAATAATCTTATGATCCCTTTGAGCCTGGGTGGCTGACCATAGGATGATCACACGGGTACTCCGGGATATCCTAGGACAACACTGGATTCTCCACGTGCCCACAAGCAATCCACCAAGATGTGTATTAAAGTTGCCACCTTAAGTTGAACCATTAATTAACAAACTCACATCTGTCATGGATACTCTCAAACCCAAACCACGTCTACGAGCATAGCATGGCAATATAAGCATAACGTAGAAGTAACTCCCAGGGTTTGATAATAAAAGGGAAATAGGTTCTATATATTCATCTACTTCCCAAACCCACAATGTGTGAGGGTTGAAGCTAATGCATAAAAACTGGGTAATAAAAGGGTATGATCAAAGTGTTACTTGCCTTGCTAACGATCCGCAAAACCTAAAGACTCGTTGTAGCACGCTTCGCACTCCGGGAATTCTATCACAAACAAACAATAGCATACATAAGCACTCAAACAAAGATGCACGGGTAAAACTCAAATAGGAAGACCTAACCAGAAAGTTCAACTGAAGAACTCCGATTTGCAAAAAGAATCAAATCAAACGGAGCTACGAAACTCAAACTACGAAAGAAACATGATCCGTTTACTAATTTGGACTAAAGTCAAATTTTACAGTACCAAAATCTTGTTCAAGTTGGTTAAACAGAAACAGGGCTTCGAGACGAAGACCTAGGCGCTTGTTTCACCTGATTTGGATAAAGGAGCGAAAAGATAAACTAAAACGAAGATTAGGGCAGAAATCGCGATCGGAAATAATCACGGAAAAAACCCTGGAAAAAAACGAGACGAATAGGCTAACGAACGAACGTTCACTGTCTGCGGCTAACTGACAAATAGCGTTCGTTAAAATGAGCGTACGGACGAAAGTCCGCTATATAACTAAACAGCGAAAAAAATGAACGAACTGAAAAAAAAGAATCTAGGGTTTCTAAAAAACCGAACGGTTAACCGAAAAAAACGACGAACGGCGGCGGCTACCTCCAGCGGGGCGGGGCGGTGTCGAGGGGCTTCGGTGGTGGCGAGGGGCGACGGCGGCGGTGTCGGATGGGAGGCAGCGGCAACCTGCGGGGCGGCGGCGGCGTCGGGTGGCGGGGTGGTGGGTGGCGGAGAGGGGCAGCGACGGCGGGGTACTTATAGTGGGGGTCGGGTGTGAGGCCGACTTGGGGGAGGGGCGGCACGGCAGCGTGGCTCGGGCAGACTCCGGCAAGTCTCTCGCGCACGGGAGGGGAGGCGGCGGCACTAGGCGGGCCGGCCTGCTCGGCTGGGCTTCGGGCCAGTCAGGCGGGAAACTTTTTTTTAAACAGATTTTGCCGGAGAAATCCTAGAAAATAAAATAAAAATCTAAAAATACCAAAACAAATTTTCACCGTCTAAATAGAATATTTAGAACAAGGTGAACATTTTCTTGGCCCTAAAATGCAATTTTGAAAAATGCAAATTTTTCTAATTCAAATAAAATTATTTATTTGATTTTAATATGTTTCCTCTAATATTTCAGTTATGTTGGAGAAGTCATATTATCTCCTCTCATATATTTTAATATGAAATATTTTCGGAGAGAAAAATAATTAAAAACCAAACTGATCCTTGTTTCGATATTTGATAAAATTCAAATATGAAAATCATGAAATCTCCGACTCTCTCAGTGGGTCCTTGAGTTGCTTAGGATTTCGAGGATCGCGAAACGAAATGCGATAAAATATGATATGCATGAATGACCTATGTATAACATTCCAAATTAAAAATTTGGGATGTTACAAACCTACCCCCCTTAAGATGAATCTCGTCCTCGAGATTTGGGTTGGCTAGAAAATAGGTGTGGGTGGTCTTTGCGTACATCATCCTCTCGTTCCCAGGTGGCTTCATCCTTGGTATGGTGGCTCCTCTGAACTTTGCAAAACTTGATAACCTTGCTGCGAGTAACTCGGCTGGCAAACTTTAGAATCCTGACAGGTTTCTCCTCATATGCCAAATCACTATCCAACTGAATTGCTTCCAGGGGCACTGTATCTCTCAGGGGAATATCGGCCATCTCTGCATGGCACTTCTTCAACTGGGAAATGTGAAACACATCATGAACTCCTGACAGTCCTTCGGGTAACTCCAATTTGTAGGCAACCTCTCCCATGCGTTCCAAAACACGGTATGGACCTACAAATCTCGGGGCTAACTTTCCCTTAACTCCAAAACGTTTAACTCCTCGCAGAGGTGACACTTGCAGATATGCTCTGTCTCTGATTTCATAGACTACCTCCTTGCATTTCGAGTCTGCATAACTCTTCTGTCTGGACTGAGCTACCTTTAGTCTATCTCGAATCAGCTTAACCTTCTCTTCGGACTCTTTAATCAAATCCGGTCCAAACAACTGACGGTCTCCAACTTCATCCCACATCAACGGTGTTCAGCATCTCCTTCCATACAGGGCTTCGAACGGTGCCATCTTCGAACTGGCCTGGTAGCTGTTGTTGTCTGAGAACTCCGCGTAGGGCAAGTTGTCATCCCAACTAGAGCCATAATCTAGCGCACAAGCTCTCAACATGTCCTCCAGAATCTGATTGACTCTATCGGTCTGTCCATCTGTCTATAGATGAAAGGTTGTACTGAACTCTAGCCTGGTTCCCCAAGTCTGGTGCAGCTGGTGCCAAAACTTTGAAGTAAATTGTGTTCCTCTATCTAATACGATGGTCCTCGAAACTCCGTGCAGACATACGATCCTGGTCACATATATCTTGGCCAACTTTGCACTGGTATAGGTGGTTTTCACTGGGATAAAGTGGGCTACTTTGGTCAAGCGATCCACTACTACCCAGATAGAATCATATCCTGATCGGGTCCTGGGTAATCTGGTGATGAAATCCATGCCAAGCTTGTCCCACTTCCATTCGGGCATCGGCATAGGCTGCAATAATCCTGCTGGCTTCTAATGTTCTGCCTTCACTCTCTGACATACATCACATACGGCTACATACTCGGCAATATCCTTCTTCATTCCAGTCCACCAGAAACGCTCCTTCAAATCCGAATACATCTTGGTGTTTCTGGGGTGTATCGAGTATGGCGAGTCATGAGCTTCCTGTAGTATCAACTTCCTGATCTCCGCATTATTGGGCACATATACACGGTCCTCAAACCACAAGGTGTCTTGTTCATCCTCACGAAAACCTTTGGCTTTTCCTTCACTCATCTTCTCCTTTATCTCCGCAATTTCTTTGTCATCCTTCTGAGCTTCTCGAATAATTCCCAATAATGTTGATTGAACCTCCAATGCTGCAACAAAACCTCTAGGGACGATCTCCAAATGAAGCTCCCTGAGATCTTCTGCTAACTCTTTTGGCAATCCTCCGCTTACGAGGGTATTGACATAACTCTTCCGGCTCAAAGCGTCTGCTACGACATTGGCCTTTCCTGGATGATAGTGCAACTTCATATCATAATCCTTTATGAGCTCCAACCATCTCCTCTGCCTGAGGTTCAGCTCCTTCTGAGTAAAAATGTACTTCAAACTCTTATGATCCGTGTACACAACACAACAGTTTCCAATAAGAAAATGTCTCCAGGTCTTGAGCGCATGCACTATAACTGCTAACTCCAAATCATGGGTGGCATAATTCAACGCACGCGGTCAAAGTTGACGTGAGGCATACGAAACAACTCTTCCGTCTTGCATAAGTACTCCTCCAAGTCCTAAGCGAGAGGCGTCGCAATACACTTGGAAATCCTTGCGTATATCCGGCAGAATCAGCACTGTGGCTGTAGTCAAACGTTTCTTCAACTCCTGGAAACTTGCTTCGCATTCTTCAGTCCAATGGAACTTGGTGTCCTTCTTCAACAATGTCGTCATAGGCTTCGCAATTATGGAGAAATTCTCAATGAATCTCCGATAGTATCCCGCGAGTCCAAGAAAACTGCGGACCTCTCCAACTGAGGTGGGTGCCAACCACTCAGTGACGGACTGAACCTTGGTAGGATCCACTGCTATACCTTCTCCTGATATAACATGTCCAAGAAATCCAACTTCCTTCAACCAAAACTCACATTTGCTAAACTTGGCATATAACTGATGTTCCCTGAGCTTCTCAAGGACCAAACTCAAATGCTCCTTGTGTTCCTCCTCATTCTTCGAGTATACCAAGATATCATCAATGAACACCACAACAAACTTATCCAAGAATTCCATGAACACCTTGTTCATCATGCTCATAAAATAGGCAGGGGCGTTAGTCAATCCAAATGACATAACCGTATACTCATATAGCCCATACCTTGTGGTGAAAGTTGTCTTAGGTATATCCTTTTCTCGAATCTTCAGCTGGTGGTATCCTGATCGCAGATCGATCTTCTAAAATACTTTAGCTCCTTGCAACTGGTCAAACAAATCATTGATCATCGGCAGTGGGTACTTGTTCTTGATCGTGACTCCATTCAGCGCACGATAATCAACAACCATCCTCAATGATCCATCCTTCTTCTCAACCAAGAGCACTGGGGCTCCCCATGGTGATGAACTTCGTCGAATGTAACCTTTCTCCAATAACTCCTTAATCTTCTTCTTAATCTCCTCCAGATCATTAGCGGGCATCCGGTATGGTCTCTTCGATATCGTTCTGGTGCCTGGCAATAGCTCTATCAAAAACTCGATGTCTCGATCCAGCGGCATTCCTGGTAGCTCCTCTGGAAATACATCTGGGTAATCCTTCACAACAGGCACTTCCTCCTGAACAACTCCCGTGAGAGAATTTACTTGGGTCCTCCTCGGCGCATGCCTAGATACATACTTGATCATTTTTCCCTCCGGGGTGGTGAGTAAAATCGACTTACTGGCGCAATCGATGTTTCCCCATACATCGATAGCCAATCCATTCCTAGTATGACATCCAATCCTTGTGACTCCAAAATTATTAGGTCTGGGGCGAAAACATGGCTTCCAATGGTCAGTGGCATCTGAAAACATCCTTGACTTGCCATATAGTCTGCTCCCGGTGAGGTTACTAACATAGGTGTCCTAAGTACTTTGTGGGCAACTTATATTTATCCATGAATCCCCTTGAAATGTATGAATGCGATGCACCAGTATCAAAAAGAACAATTGCGGTAAATGACTTAACCAAAAACTTACTGATAACTACATCAGGCTGCTCTTCAACCTCCTCCACGTTCACGTGGTTCACTTGCCCCCTGTTGAAAGGGTTGGGCTTCTTCCCAGAGCTTTCATTGCCATTTCCGTTCTTCGCTTCAGGGCACTCAGTGGCATAGTGTCCAGTCTTCCCGCACTTGAAACAAGTAATGTGACTTAGATCCTTCTTGGCGGGTGTGGCTGGGTTGGAGCGGTTCTGATTACTGCTTGCTCCATTCCCATTCTTGGGGCAATTGTGGTTATGAGAACTCCCTCCGTTATAGGTGTGGCCTCCATGGTTATGGGTAATTCCTCTCGAGTTCGGGGTGAAACGGGGTTTCTGCTGAGCTCCAGAATTGTACTTCCCTTGTCCATACTTCCTCTTACGGCTCTCAATCTACTGATGCTTCCCTTCAATCATAAGAGCCTTGTCTACAACTCCTGGTAGTTGTTAAATGTTGCCACCATCAACTGCATGCTCATCTCATCATTCAGCCCTTCCATAAACTTCTCCTGCTTTGCGGCATCTGTGGCCACATCATCAGGGGCATAACGAGATAGCTTACTAAACTCATCTACATACTGAGCCACAGTACGATTTCCCTGGCGCAAATTGCGAAACTCGAGCTTCTTCGTGCTCATAACTCCAGTTGAGACATGGGTGGTGCGAAATGCTTGCTGAAACCGATCCCAAGTGACACTGGCTATAGGGAAAGTAGATGTGTAGTTCTCCCACCATGAAGCTGCTGGTCCATCCAGTTGGCGTGCGGCAAAACGCACTTTCTCCGCATCTGTGCAACCTGAGGTGGTCAACTCCCTTCCAATCCTGCGTAGCTAGTCATCAGCGACTATTGGCTCGGTGCTACTGGAGAACACCGGCGGCTGCAAACCTCAGAAAACGAGCTAAGTTGTCAACTGGAGGTGGTGGAGGCGGGTTGTTGTTGTTGTTGTTTTTGTTGCCTTGATTCTGGACTAATATCTGCATCAAGGCATTCTGCTGCTGGATCAACTGGGTGATCTCCGGTGGGAAGACAAATTCGGTATCACGTCTCAGAGGCATCTGATGGGTTTTAGAGGGGAGAGATTAGAATAGAATGAGGTCTAGTGAGAAAGCACTACCCATATGCACATGAGACAAACACAATCATATCATATCACTCAATCAATCAAGCAAGGGCATACAATCGGTCTAGAACTATCGTTAGAAAAGTGATCGGACTACTACTATATACAGGGGGAATGCTACTAATCATATGGTGGTCATCTAGAAATATTGATCGGTGGAAGACTCCATGATGTCCGCTCCAGCTTCGTCTTTGTAATCATCGTCACTATTGTCGGGGTCAGAGTAGGTGTCATCGATGATGATGTAGTCTTCAGAACGAATTTCCTTGGGTTCGTCGTCTTCTCCTCCTGGTGTGGGGTCTCCCATAAAAACTCCTAGCTTCCTTGTCAAGTCGTCATTCTTCTCCACGAGTATCGTCATTTCCTCCTCATATCCATCGCATGTAGACTTGAGTTCCTCTTCTAGCTCTGTGATCCTGGTCATCGCCTTCTTCAAATCTATCATGCTGCGCTTTGTCCCCGGTTCTCTTGGCGTCGAATATGTTGGTTTAACTCCTGGATGAAAGCTGCAATGGACCTGTCCTTCCTGGTGTTGATCATCTCCCATTGCTCATCTCGGCGCCCACATATCTGATAGATAGTGTCCTTAAGATCCTAGTGATAAAATTTGCCGATGCGTCCCATGGCGATGTGAGCTGACATGCTCTTTCCTAGACTCCAGGTTGGTGCATCAAAGGAAAACTCTATGGGCTTAGTGACTGGCGTGAATGTCCTTCCTGGAACTTGAACTCGAATCATCCAACGCTCCTCTTCTAGTAAAGTGGCGGTGTAGGTTCCGGTTGTCAGCGTTTTGGGAACGGGGGTCCCCAGACTTGCCTGCCTGCGGCCTGCGGCGTGGCTCGAAGGAGGCCCAGCACGGCCCATCTTCATCAACGCAAGCTCAAGACCCTCGCGAGGGGCCAAGCCTCACGGGGCGGACGACAAGGAGCTTCCACAGGCACAGCCTCATCAGGCTGGCTCATGAGGAGGCGGAGAGTTCAAGGCAGGGTACCTCGCGAGGTGCCCATGACGCAAGCCATGACGACCAAGGGCGCAAGTTGGGCGCCAGCCCGCGCAGCGTCCTCCTTTCCTCTTTGGTGCAAAGGGAGCAAGCGCAGGCAAGAGCATCAAGCAAAGGCATCTGTTTCGGTGCAACAAGACCAAGACCAGCCCAACGGCTGGAAGGGAGTCATCGTGGAGCCCAAGCAAGGCGTCATCACCAGAGCCTTTGGCAGGCGAGGACCAACTTTAGTCAGGATAAGTGTACCCGCTGTTCCCCTTCAAAATGGCCAATTGTTGGCGCCCTTCCCGCTCAATATTTGGGAAGAGGCCCAGGGCCTCCACCTATAAATAGGAGTAGCCACACTCAGAGCTAGGGGCATCTAAGATCTGGAAGCTAGAGACAGGGGGGAATCCTCATCAAGAGACCAGTAGCTAGAGCGACTGAGCACCACCTAGCAGTTCATCGCGCCCGCCAAGAACAGACCCTCGCGAGGCTGTTCTCCCTTGTATTGTTCCTCATCAGCCCAAGAGGCAATCCACCACACCACACCTTTGGGTAGGGTATTACACAACAATGGTGGCCTGAACCAGTATAAATCTCGTGTCTCTTGTGTTGTTCTGTTTAGTAGTTTAGGTCCCAGCGATTCGGCGAGGTGCGAGACGGTGGAGGGTTGGATCTCCGCACGCACCCCAGTGTTCGAACCTCAAGGGTCTGCCGGAACCCGAAATCCGACATTTGGCGCCGCTGTAGAGTGCGCCGAATCTGCCTTCCGTCGCCTCGTTCTTCCCCGACCACCGCAACCATGTCTGACGCCCGTCGGGCCCGCGCCGAGTGCCGAGCCACCCTCGCCTCCCATGTCTCCCAGACAGCTCCCCTTGGCGGGTGCCCTCGTCGTTCCCCGCACTTGCCGTCAACGCCGCCACCGGCCCGGCGGGAAGCGAGCAGCAAGCATCGTCCCAGCACCCGTCCATGAGGCGGGACGGCCGCACCGCCACGCCTTCGCTCACCCCCGCTGGTTCTTCGACACGCGCTTCGCGCGCCATGGAGGCCCGAGCTGCACTCATCGCGCAAACGAGCTCTGCGCTACCGCCCGTCGGCAGCGTCTACGAAGAATGGCTCGACCGAAGTCGCCGAGCTCGTCAAGGCCGCAGAGGCGCCGCACCGTCCGTCTCGCTGCACCGCATGCTTCGCTGGCGATGAAACTCAGGCGCCTCGGCTGCCTCCTCCTCAAGAAGGCGCCACAGCCCCAAGGCGCCGCCCTGGCGAGAACCGCTCCGCCAGCGCCGCGCTGGCAAGAGCAGAGCTGTCAAGAAGTTCCTCGCCCACAAGAAGCTGGCCGAGCGCTCCCCGCTCCAGCATGTCAGGACCCTGCGCCGCCCCCAGCCGGGGCGCAGGGAGGCCCACAAGACCAAGCTCCCTGCCGTCCGAGGCCCCCCGCGGCCACGGCGGGCTGCCGCGCCTTCACCTCCGAGCTGCGCAGCGTCGCGTGGACCGCCAAGTTCAAGCCGGACCTGCCTCCTCGCTACGATGGCACAGCTGACCCTACGGAGTTCCTGCAGCTCTACGAGTTGGGCATCGAGGCTGCCAACGGGGATGAAAAGGTCATGGCAAACTGGTTTCCCATGGCTCTCAAGGACGGAGCCCGCACCTGGCTCCTGACCGCCCGTGCACGATCTCTTCTGGGCCGAGATGCGCACCGCTTCATCGCCAACTTCCGAGGTACTCGCGACCGGCCACCCGCCATGAGCGACATGCGCCAAATCAAGCGGCAGCCGGGAAACCTGCAAAAGTACATCCAGCGCTTCAACAACGCCGCCTCAAGATCCCTGTGGTAACGGAGGAGGCCATCATCTCTGCCTTCTCCGACGGCGTGCGCGACGTCAAGATGAAGGAGGAGCTGGCGATGCATGAAGATCTGTGCACCTCCCTGGAGCTGTTCAACTTGGCGACCAAGTGCGCCAGGGCTGAGGAAGGGTGCCTCTCCCTCCTCGAGCTGCCTGCCGCGGATCCCAAGAAAAGAAGTCCAAGGCCAAGGGCGTGAAGCGCAAGGGGCTGCCGTGCTACAAGAACCGAACCGGACACCAAGCGAGGCGTAGATCAGCCCGAGTCCTCCAAGGGCAGTCGGTACTGCGTGTACCACGACCTCCACACCCACAACACCAATGAATGCCAAGAGCTCCGGGCCGTGCGCGAAAGAAGGGTCGGCAGACGCGCCGAGCGCAGCAACCGGGGCTACGGACGAGGAGGAGGAAGGAATGCAGGACGCTGGGAAGACCGCGGCCCGCGCCAAGGGTGGCGCGACCAACCTCGCGAGGACCGTTGGCAAGACCCGCCTCGCGAGGGAGGCTGGAGGGATCAACCTTGGGAGGATCGTCCGCAGGGGAACGCATGCCTCCCTCCACTGCCGCCGCCAAGGAGAATTGAAGACCGTCATCAGGACGAGGGGGCTGGGGGCTTCCAGGAACCGCGTGCGATCGCCTGCATCCTGGGCAGAGCTCAAGCCCCAGCCTCTCAGCGCATCTTCAAGCAGTTCGCCCGCGAAGTGAATGCAGTCCTCCCCAAGCTCGAGGCCACGTGCCCTCTCAGGTGGTCGGCGTGCGCCATCACGTTCAGCTCAGCGGATCAGCTCAAGTGCGCAGCCATAGCCGGAGTTTCTCCCGATGCTTTGTTCCCCAATCATCAACAACGTGCTGATCACGAAGACCCTCATCGACGGCGGGGCAGGACTCAACGTCCTGTCCGTGGAAACATTCAACAATCTTCAAGTGCCTTACAGTCAGCTTCAGCCAACCAAGGCTTTCTCCGGAGTCACTGACGGCTCCACGGTCCCGATCGGGCAGGTCCGCCTTCCTGTCACCTTCGGGGCGCGCGACAACTACCGCACCGAGCTCATCTACTTCGACGCCGCACATTCGCTTGCCGTACAACGCCATCCTCGGGTACCCGGGCGCTGGCCTAATTCATGGCCGTAACCCACCACGGCTACAATGTCCTCAAGATGCCGAGAAGCGGCGGGGTCATCACGGTGCCTGTGAAGAGAGAGACGCAGCAGTGCTCCTGGAGCAAGCCTTTCAGCCGCATCGCTAGATGACCTGCACCACAGCAGCAGGAGGCCTCACGAGGCCGCACCCAAGAAGAAGAAGACATCGACCGCCCGGCTCCTCAAGAGGCAGCCCCTCGTGGCCCTGACCGGCCAGAGGGAGCATCCTTCCATCGCATAGGAAAGCGCGCCGGCGCCCTCCTCGAGCCGGGCTCGGGGCTCTCCACGGAGGGCCGCCGACCTCGCCAAGGTCACGAGGGAGGCGCTTGGGCACCACGTGGGCGTGCTTCAAAGCACGCTTCCATAGCAGGAGCAAGGCAAGGAGGGCCGAGCCCTCGGGAGTTCGTCGCCAAGGCCATTCGGGAGCTCTGAGGAGTCCGGGGTCATGAGGGGCAGCCGCCGCCTCATTGTGGCCCCCATCCAGCGAGGATGGTGGGCCGCGTCTGCATCGACATACCAGGCTCAACCGAGCCGCGTCTCACGAGCGCCTGCCCTCGCGAGTGGTACGCTGCCGAGGCCCGCCCCATTTACGCAAGGCGCATGCCTCACGGCTCGCCAAACGCGGCTGCCGCGCACCAGATCTAATGAGGGCCATCCCGGAGGCTCGAGAGGTCGTGCACGCCACAGCCCCTGGCAGAGATGGAGATGGCCCCGAGGAGCCGCTAAGCGCCCGGAGCCTCCCGAGGCCCCGGGCCTGGGGCTCGTGGAGGATCGCTCCCGCAGCCCACCGAGTCTGCTACACCAACACCCCTTCGTCCTCAACATCACCAGGTGACATCTTTAAGTTTTATTCCCGGCTGGGAGCGCCTTCAGGGCCGCATTATTCCCAGGCCGCGTGGGCCCGTCCCTGCGGCATGTATCCCTTTTATTTCATGTCATTAGCCTATCCTGTTGGGGACGCCCCTCGGGCTGCATCATCCCCAAGCCGCTCGGGCCCGTCCCAGCAGCATGTATCCGTCCTACGTTTTCCTTAGGATTATGCTCTCGCTCCACCATGCTTGTTATTTGGTGCCTTTTCCTGGGTGACCTAATCTTGCACGTTAAAGGGGGGTGCCTGAGCATCGCGACTCAGGGCTCCTACCGGCCCTCCGGCCCTCACCCTCTGGTCTTGTCCATGGCATCGCGACCTGGCTTGCCAGCGACGGCTGAGACCAGCCCGAGAGCCGGGACCCGAGGACGAGTTTCGTCATGTAACCCAGCTTATGCGTTAAAGGGGGTGCACGAGCATCGCGACTCAGGCTCCTACCGGCTCTCCGGCCCTCACCCTCTGGTCTTGTCCATGGCATCGCGACCCGGGCTTGCCAGTGATGGTGAGACCAGCCCGAGCCGGGACCAAGACGTAGAGCACCGGCATCGGCCAGATTTGCGGTGAACACACTCGAAGATAAGGCGGTGCTGTGAAGAAGGCGAATGCCCTGTGAAGCTCATTCTTTTGGAAAAGGCCCGATTGCTCGTGAAGAAGGCGAATGCTGTGAAGCACATTCTTTTGGAAAAGGCCCAGAGCCTGTGAAGAAGGCGAATGCCTGTGAAGCTCATTCTTTTTGGAAAAGGCCCAGAGCCTGTGAAGAAGGCGAATGCCTGTGAAGCTCATTCTTTTTGGAAAAGGCCCAGTGCCTGTGAAGAAGGCGAATGCCTGTGAAGCTCATCTTTTTTGAGAAAGGCCCAGAGCCTGTGAAGAAGGCGAACGCCTGTGAAGCTGTCGCGTTCTGGAAAGGGCCCGGAGCCCGTGAAGAGGGCCAACGCCCGTGAAGCTCGCTTCCCAGAAGAAAGGCCCGGAGCCTGTGAAGAGGGCCAACGCCTGTGAAGCTCGCCGCCCGTGACACTCTCACGTAATAATGAGTTGGGGTTGTACACGCCCGGAGTCTCGAAGTCTTGGCCTCGGGCCCTGGGGCTCCCTCCACGCCCAAAGGGCAGCACTTAGCTCTGTGCTGGTGAGAAGACGTCGAAGACTAGACTAGGTGCCGGACGCGGCTTTTTCATTTGCTTTCTGCAGTTGACTAGTTATTCCCATTTGGAGTTTTTATCGAAACTATCGCCATCTTTTGGTCTGTGGTTCTTCGATCTTTTTCACTCTCCTGCCTCGATTTCTCTTGCGTGGGGACTCGCGAGGCAGAAGCCTCGGGAGCCCCCGCGAGCGTTCCTGCCCCTATCGCTCAAGTTTTCACGGCCCTAGTCCACAGCTGGAGCACCCCTCCTGACCATGCCTCACGGGCAGCACAACGCGAACACGGGCTGGATCGGTCGCCTCATGACCACGGCTGGAGTTCACTTGCGAATGGGCGTACAACAGGAAGGAACAGTATCAGGATAACAAAAGCAGTACAATAATTAACGGCGCCCCCACGGGCCACACATTGTTGACTTTTAGCGCAGGAGAAAAGAAAGGAAAAGGACAAAAGCAGGTGAAGCACACCCCGTGCCGGCCCTCTCAGAAGGCTCGAGTCGTCTCCGGAGCTCAAGCGGACTCCCTCTCGCGCTTCACCGGGGCGCGGCGGCAAGCGGACCCGCTGCCACCCCCCAAGCAGGCGCGGCGGCATGGGGGCTGGCCGCGGCCGCTGCTGGAAGAATCACCACCCGAAGAAGAGCTGGTGAAGCGTGAGGAGTCACGGGCATCGCCAGCCGCCCGCGCGCTGCCCTCTCCATCCACGCCGGGGCTGAGTCCTCGGCCGCGGTCGTCGTCTTCAGGGCAGCACCCCATGCGGCGACCGTCTTCCCCGAACACCCTCACGTAGAGGGCGGCATCACCGTCGTACTTGAAGTGCAGGGAGCACCGGCGGTGAAGACCACGCGCGCGAGCGAACATCTGCCAGCCGCGGGGACTTTTCGAATCCGGGTGGTTTCCGAGGCATCGTGGGGAAGCAGTGCGCACGCGTCCAATCAACCGCCACGCGTCGCCCAAGGCCGCAGGCTGTTAGGGCCCGCAATGCTTCACACTTGCCCTTTCGCCTCTCCGCTCGGCCAAGTTCGGGCGCGCCGTGGGCTCGGGGGCTACTGTCGGCATTCTGGGAACGGGGGTCCCTAGACTTGCCTGCCTGCGGCCTGCGGCGTGGCTCGAAGGAGGCCCAGCACGGCCCATCTTCATCAACGCAAGCTCAAGAACCTCGCGAGGGGCCAAGCCTCGCGGGGCGGACGACAAGGAGCTTCCTCAGGCACGGCCTCGTCAGGCTGGCTCATGAGGAGGCGGAGAGTTCAAGGCAGGGTACCTCGCGAGGTGCCCATGACGCAAGCCATGACGACCAAAGAGGCGCCCATCGGGCGCCAGCCCCGCCAGCGTCCTCCTTTCCTCTTTGGTGCAAAGGGAGCAAGCGCGGCGAGCATCAAGCAAAGGTATCTGCTTGATGCAACAAGACCAAGACCAGCCCAACGGCCGAAGGGAGTCATAGTGGAGCCCAAGCAGGCGTCATCACCAGAGCCGTTGGCAGGCGAGGACCAACTTTAGTCAGGATAAGTGTACCCGCTGTTCCCCTTCAAAATGGCCAATTGTTGGCGCCCTTCCAGCTCAATATTTGGGAAGAGGCCCAGGGCCTCCGCCTATAAATAGGAGTAGCCACACTCAGAGCTAGGGGCATCTAAGATCTGGAAGCTAGAGACAGGGGGGAATCCTCATCAAGAGACCAGTAGCTAGAGCGACTGAGCACCACCTAGCAGTTCATCGCACCCGCCAAGAACAGACCCTCGCGAGGCTGTTCTCCCTTGTATTGTTCCTCATCAGCCCAAGAGGCAATCCACCACACCACACACTGGAGTAGGGTATTACACCACAATGGTGGCCTGAACCAGTATAAATCTCGTGTCTCTTGTGTTGTTCTGTTTAGTAGTTTAGGTCCCAGCGAGTCAGCGAGGTGCGAGACGGTGGAGTGTTCGAACCTCAAGGGTCTGCCGGAACCCGAAATCCGACACCGGTGAAGCTTGGTATTCTGATGTTCAGGTACCTAGTGACTTCCTTCAAGTGTCTCCCAAAAGGTGTGTCTTCATCTGGTTGTGCAAACTTGTTCCTTGAGTCCGCCATCCTAAAGAGTAGGAAATGGAGAGGAGCCAGAAATGAGTAGAGAAGAGTGGCCTATGGCTCATCTTAGTGGTTGTGTCCTACATTCAACCTGTGCACTGATACCATCTTGTAGCGATCTGACCTCAGACGGTCAAATCTCTGTGTTCAGTGTCATCCCTGGATCGGTAATGCTGACACACACAGTACTCGAAGGATTTATAACAGAGTAGCAATCACACACCTATTACATCGAATGTCTCAAAAGAGAACTTATTACAATAAATATGGCTTAAGGCCATCTAAATAAGATAACAGCGAAAGGCTTGGAAGATAAAGCGAGTCCATCAACTCCAACGGCATAGCTGAGTGCATGACAAACGACCTATCGCCCCTTACTCTTAAATTCGAAAAGTCTGCAGATGATATGTTGCAGCTCAAACGGCCCAAAGACATGGAATATCTTTGGCAAAATAACACAATAGAGCAATGAATGTATAAATGCTATCACTACATGCATATATGGCTGGTGGAGGCTCTATGGTTATAATGTTTTTGCGAAAAGCCAATTTTTCCCTACAACAAAGGAATAGATTTTCATTTAACTATCATGGTGGTTGAAACATCATTGAGAAGGTTCCTCCAACTCAATCCCAATTAAAGTAGTCATTAACATCCCAACAAATTAATTTAGAGTGATGAGATCCATAGGATAATCCAAGAACCAGATACTCAAGATGTCCATAACCAGGGACACGGCTAACCATGATTAGTTTATACACTCTGCAGAGGTTTGCGCACTTTTCCCCACCAGACTCGATCTCCTCCGTTTGATTTCTCGCACTACATGATGTTTGAGAAACGGATGACCGAGACACAGTCTTTCAGAAGCATGAACTCTTTACTCTGGGTAGACAGTTACACCTACTTTCCCTGTACATCTGCTAGCCTACCACTGAAAGAGGTCACGCAACATACTCAACTATGCCAGAGCCCATAATGGCTTGTGGCTACACACGGAAGTTTCTATCATGAATAATCTTATGATCCCCTTGATCCTGGGTGGCGGACCGTAGGATGATCACACGGGTACTCCGGGATATCCTAGGGCAACACTGGATTCTCCAGGTGCCCACAAGCAATCCATCCAGATATGTATTAAAGTTGCCACCTTAAGTTGAACCATTAATTAACAAACTCACATCTGTCATGGATACTCTCAAACCAAAACCACGTCTACGAGCATAGCATGGCAATATAAGCATGACGTAGAAGTAACTCCCAGGGTTCGATAATAAAAGGGCAATAGGTTCTCGCTAGTAGAAAAAGGGTCAAACGTGAAGCACATTAGTGTCGGTTTGTAAAAAAACGGCACTAATGTGATCAATAGTGCCGGTTCGAATGGCTATGCATTAGTGCCGGTTCGTAATGAACCTTTAGTACGGTTCGTGCCACGAACCGGTACTAAATGGTGATGGTGGCAGTGGCGTCGGGCCAGGGCCCCACGAGCCTTTAGTGACGGTTTGTGACACAAACCGTACTAAAGGTCTAACCATTAGTACCGGTTTGCGTCACCAACCGGCACTCTGAAGTCTTAACCTATAGTCGGTTGAAGACACAAATCGGCACTATAGGGCAATTTTCAAAGCTGTACCCCGTGTATCGCCATTTCAGTTTTGAAAAATCAAAAGAAAATGATAAAAACTTCAGAAAATAAAATCTTTCGAGAGGTAGTTATATTACTACATCTACTAGTTAGGAAAATTTGAAAACTTAAATTTGGACATGTTTTGCAAAAAGTGTAGGGAAAATGTAAAACGGCTATAACTTTTGCATACGATGTCGGAAAAAAACGTATAATATATCAAAAAATTCAGCACGAAAATCCGCATCCGATGGAGACGGCCTACGGCCTGTTTGGAATTTTTTAGAATCCTCAAATTCCAAAAGGAAAAAAGATATGGTCAAATTTCAGTTTTTCTTAAAAAAATTGGTTAAATCTGGTCAAACTACTTATTCAAGAAGTATTAATGTTACTACATAATTATTCAAGAATAATAGTTTTACTAAATAATTATTTCAATTTTTTGAATTTTGGTCAAATATGGTCAAACTATGGTCAAACTGTGGTCAAACTATGGTCAAACTTATTCAAGAAATATTAGCGTTACTAAATAATTACTGTTTTTTAGAATAATAGTTTCAAACTCAAACGGTGAAATGTGTGACTTCATGCTCAAGCTAAACTCACGAGGGTTAATAGGATTAACATCTTACTATTGTCGTGAAAACAACAAGTGCAGACTTGGAAACGAAGGAGAATAGAACCCGAAAGTTAAGCGTGCTCTTTTGGAGTAGTGAGAGGGATGGGTGACCGGTCGGAAGTTAGATGATTTGGAATGAGTGATCCACACTTGAGCAGTTAAGAGAGGTGATTAGAGACTAAATTATCAAATAATTCAGAAAAATTAAAAATCGAAAAAAATCAATTTTTTTCCAAAATTTTCAATTTTTTTTAAAAACCTTTAGTACCGGTTGGTAACACCAACCCAGCTAAAGGTCCCCATACCAGGCGTGAGCTCACGCCACGTGGTGGCACTTTAGCGCCGGTTCGTGCCGAACCGGTACTAAAGGGGGGGGGCCTTTAGTGCCCACACTTTAGTGCCGGTTCCATAACCGGCACTAAAGGCCCTTACAAACCGGTTTTAAAGCTCCGTTTTCTACTAGTGTCTACATCTTCATCTACTTCCCAAACCCACATGTTAGGAGATCCTACTCATGCAATGTGTGAGGGTTGAAGCTAATGCATAAAAACTGGGTAATAAAAGGGTATGATCAAAATGTCACTTGCCTTGCTGACGATCCGCAAAACCTAGAGACTCGTAGTAGCACGCTTCGCACTCCGGGAATTCTATCACAAACAAACAATAGCATACATAAGCACTCAAACAAAGATGCACTGGTAAAACTCAAATAGGAAGATCTAACCAGAAAGTTCAACTGAAGAACTCCTGTTTGCAAAAAGAAGCAAATCAAACGGAGCAACGAAACTCAAACTACAAAAGAAACAAGATCCGTTTACTAATCTGGACTAAAGTCAAATTTTACAGTACCAAAATCTTATTCAAGTTGGTTAAACAGAAAGAGGGCTTTGAGACGAAGACCTAGGCGCTTGTTTCACCTCATTTGGATAAACGAGCGAAAAGATAAACTAAAACGAAGATTGGGGCAGAAATCGCGATCGGAAATAATCGCAGAAAAAACCCTGGAAAAATAAAATGAGACGAACAGGCTAACGAACGAACGTTGGCTGTCTGCGGCTAACTGACGAATAGCGTTCGTTAAAACGAACGTACGGATGAACGTCCGTTATATAACTAAACCGCGAAAAAAAACGAACGAACCGAAAAAAAGAATCTAGGGTTTCTAAAAAAACCGAACTGTTAACCAAAAAAACGACGAACGGCGGCGGCGGCTACCTTCGGCGAGGCTCCGTCCGGGCGGCGCGGCGTCGAGGGGTGACGGCGGCGTCGGACGGTGGCGGCGGCTTGCGGCGGAGCACGCAGGCGGCGGCGGCGGGTGGCGGTGGTGGGTGGCGGAGAGGGGCATGGTGTGAGGTACTTATAGGGGGGTCGGTGGTGAGGCCGACTTGGGGGAGGGGCGGCGCGGCGGCGTGGCTCGGGCGGACTCCGGCGAGTCCGTCTCGCGCACGGGAAGGGAGGCGGTGGCGGTAGGTGAGCCTGCTCACTGAGCTTGACCCGGTCAGTGAAACTTTTTCTAAATGATTTCGCCGGAAAAATCCTAGAAAATAAAATAAAAATCTAAAAATACCAAAACTAATTTTCGCCGTCGAAATAGAATATTTAGAACAACGTGAACATTTTCTTGGCCCTAAGATGCAATTTTGAAAAATGCAAATTTTTCTAATTCAAGTAAAATTGCAATAAAATTATTTATTTAATTTTAATATTTTTCCTCTAATATTTCATTTATGTTGGAGAAGTCATATTATCTCCTCTCATATATTTTAATATGAAATATTTTCGGAGAGAAAAATAATTAAAACCAAAGTGATGCTTGTTTCGATATTTGATAAAATTCAAATATGAAAAACGTGAAATCCCCAACTCTCTCCGTGGGTCCCTGAGTTGCTTATAATTTTTAGGATCGTGAAATGAAATGTGATAAAATATGATATGCATGAATGACCTATGTATAACATTCCAAATTGAAAATTTGGGATGTTACATCATCAATCCAGTTTTGAACATACCGATAGGAATGCATATATTTGCTTGTTGTTAAGCATGTTATAGCTAGCATATGCCTCTTTTAAAGTTTTTTGATTGTTCGGTTGTTTGTAGTTAGCATATGTTCAGTTTCAAATGCTATCTTTGGTTGTTCGTAGTATGCCTTGTTTATTCCGATTATTCACAACGTGATGTTCTATATGTGCAAGTATGAACTGCGGTTCAATTTCATCGACCGGTTTTAACAATACCACTATGAATGACTACATTTGGTTGCTGCATCTTGTAGTTAACACGCCTTTCCATTTTATTTAACCATAACCATGTACTTAGTCCCAAGATAATACCGGTTTGAATGACCATATTTGCTTGTTGTTAAATGTTTGGCATGTTGCGCTTAGCACACCTTTCCACTTGTTTTGCTTTACTAAGCGTGCTTAAACCTGCATTAATCAAGCTATCTTTTGGAGATTATTTTGTCTGCCATGTGTAATTTTGGTTGATGTTTAGCCTGTTGTGCTTAACATGCTTCTTGATGTACCTACACATGACAATTTTGGGAACGACTACTGTTTTCCATCAAGGTTAGTTTCATCCCATGGCTTATATCTACTCACTGTTCAGGATACCGGTAGCTGGTACCATATAGGCCGGTGGCTGATAAGGGACTAATCGGTGAATCGGACTTTTAACTGAATATATCTGCAACCCATTTTTCCTTAGCTTAACTAGGGCCATATGTAATATATCTGAGGCTACATAGCAACATGCACTGTACTTAATGTTTAAATATGCAATCCTAGGCTACATAGCAACAAGGAAGAGTGTTACATTAATGTTCTAATGATGTCTACATATACGTAGAAGAGTAGCAGCAGCAACAGCAACAACACATCCATGTTTGGATACTCAACTTAGCTAGAGGTTAGAGTTAGTTTCTAGCTCATTACTAACCCTGAACTAACTCCATCCAAAGAGTTGTTTGGATGGCAAGGTTAGATTGACAATAAATGCACTAGGAGAACTAGCTCCAGTTAGCACCTCTTGGGTTGGATACTAGTTTTTTTGGTTGGGTTATAGATGCAACTAGCTCAAACTAGCCCTCATGTTTAGATATACTTTAGGGCTATTTGAGCCCGAACTAGCTCAAACTAACTGTAACCCATGGATACAATGACTAATTTGTAAGAATGAACTAAACTCCTTCCAAATTTCATAATATAAGATGTTAATGCATCTAATATGTGAGTATATTGGATGTTATAAGATACTCCCTCCGTTCCTAAATATTTGTCTTTTTAGAGATTTCAAATGGACTACCACATATGAATGTATATAGACATATTATAAAAGAGTGTTGTACTACATCATTGTGCAATTGCTGTTTAGCT
Organism: Aegilops bicornis; assembly: GCA_021605145.1. NCBI lineage: Eukaryota > Viridiplantae > Streptophyta > Magnoliopsida > Poales > Poaceae > Aegilops > Aegilops bicornis. The sequence continues at coordinate 564,617,054 of CM038672.1, read as the reverse complement.
TCTAATATTAACTTGGTGCTTTTAGGTACATATGTCATTGGTAAAGATCCGCGTTTCGACCCTTTCTGCGTGTAGGGCAATGAGATATCGATGAACCAAAGATCAAGTGAGGAAGCTGATAAAGATTGTTAGTAAAATGGGTCCAAAGATGGCAATTAAACTATTTGTTTACACTTTATCCAAGACAACAGCGAACTGCAGGATGGTAAGTAAGAACTCTGTAGCCTTCTTTTTACTGCCCATAATGAGTTGTGTTAGATGACAATGTCTGAATCTTTTTCCTTTGAAGTGGTTGAGAAAGCAGTTTACTCAAGATTGCCTCTCAAACTACATGATTGGTGGGCATGCAAAGGTAAAAGTATATCTACCAGAACACGATGATTATCTAGATGTTTTCATGAAGATCGTGAAGGATGGGCGGTCGGCCATCACAAGGGGTTGGACTAGAGTCGTGCGTGCCTTCTGGATGGAGGAGGGCACAATATGGGCATTCCACTTCACCTTGTTCAGCAACCAGAATATATTTCGCCTCTTTCTTTATCGTCTTTAATAGTACAAGTATACAACGGTGGTTCATCATTCTTTATTTGGTTCTTATGTAATTCTTGAACATATGTACCTATGAATCGAATGATGCATTGGTTGTTTGAACCTGATGGATATGAATAAAGTTGTAGCATACATTCAAATTCAAATCCAAATTCGGTACAATTTGGAAAAGCAGCACTTAAGTTACGGTTAAATTACGCTCTCCAGGTTGTTACGGCACACACGGTTGGTAAAACACAAATGTTTGCGATATGCACCATAATCGGAGACGGTTCACAGAGAGGAAAAGTGTGCAAGCACGCACACAGTTGCCATTTGCAAAGCGTGTGCGATGTCAGACAATATCACAAACGGTGCGGGCAAACTAAACGTTTGTGTTAGTTGCCTTATCGTACATGATTCGCAACCATGAACTGTTTCTGATGAAGTATGCATCGTAAACGTTGCACCACGGAATAGTGTGTGCGATAGTTGTTGTGTACGACGATGTTACGATGGTCCGACATTTCATAATCATGTCCGACACTCGTACGACGATTAGCTAATCTTCTTAACGGTAAACCGTTTGTGATGGGTCATGCATCATACACGTTCTATAATAGTGAACCGTTTGTGATGGGCCGCGCATCGTAAACGTAACACCACATAATACCAACTACGATGGCAATGCGAGCATAAATGAGTAGGAGTACTGTAGGGTCCCTATCCCTGACGGTTTCTGGGTCGTGTGGGAAGGACCCCCCCTATCGCCCACACTCACTTGGCGACGGTTCCAAATGCCGTCGCGAAAAGGGGTTAAAAACCATTTGTTTAGGAGCGATGCGCACCAGTGAATATACGGAGCTATATGCTGACACAGTGAGCATATAATCCGTCGGTATAGAGAGTTCGAGTGAGAGGGGAGGCCCGTGAGAGATAGCAGAGAGAGAGAGAGAAAGAGCTACTCCCTCCGTTCGATAATGTAGTGCCAACATTTTTTTAAGTCAAACTTTTGAAACTTTGACCAAGTTTATAAAGAAATTACTTATATCTACAATACCAAAGATAAATGATAGTATGAAGTAAGTACATGTTGTGATGAATCTAATGATTGTTCCAGATGTAAATGTTTTTCTCCACATATACCTAGTCAAACTTTTCTGAGGTTTGACTTTTCAAAAAATCCATATGCTTATGGACGTGAGAGAGTCCCTAACTAGAGAGAGAGAGAGAGAGTGAGAGAGAGAGAGTGTGTGTGTGTGAAATAGAAAGAGTGAGTGAAAAAAGTGTGTGTGCGTGTGTGAAATAGACATGGACAACACATGATAAAACTAGAGAAAAGGCGTGTGTGTCTTATGCAAACATATCACACATGCATCTTCGACAACGGAAGCAAGGTGAGGAGATAGTGTGTGGTTGTTTGCAACCAAGAGAGAAAGACCCCTAGCACATGGCCAACAGAGGTCTGACAAACAAGGGAGAGAGGCGAGAGAGACGTGCGGAGAAAATGCAGACATGGGGAGGAGAGATTGTATGTTTGTCATAGAGAGATCCCCTAGAGATCGTGATGGGACTACATGGGTGGGAGATCGAGTGACAAGGTGTGTGCATGATAGAAGATACCCCAAGAGATATCGAGATAGATGTATGGATGGAAGGAGACAATACATGTGTTCCTGATGGCTAGTGAGAGATAATCATACTTAGGGGGGGAGTGTGTGCACCTATGATGGAGTGAGGGATTATGGTTCTTAGGGGGGTGCATGTCACATAGAGAGAGAACAAGGGCGGAGAGTGTTGGATGGGTCTATGTGTAGCGCGAGCGAGACATGTGTATGTGTGAACCAGGGAGATATTGAAGGAAATATGCCCTAGGCAATAATAAAGTTGTTATTTATATTTCCTTATATCATGATAAATATTTATTATTCATGCTAGAATTGTATTAACCGGAAACTTGATACATGTGTGAATACATAGACAAAACAGAGTGTCCCTAGTATGCCTCTTCTTGACTAGCTTGTTTACCAAAGATGGTCATGTTTCCTGACCATAGACATGTGTTGTCATTTGATGAATGGGATCACATCATTAGGAGAATGATGTGATGGACAAGACCCATCTGTTAGCTTGGCATAATGATCGTTTAGTTTTATTGCTATTGCTTTCTTCATGACTTATGCATGTTCCTCTGACTATGAGATTATGCAACTCCCGAATACCGGAGGAACACCTTTTGTGCTATCAAACGTCACAACGTAAATGGGTGATTATAAAGATGCTCTACAGGTGTCTCCGAAGGTGTTTGTTGAGTTGGCATAGATCATGATTAGGATTTGTCACTCCGTGTATCAGAGAGGTATCTCTGGGCCCTCTCGGTAATGCACATCATGATAAGCCTTGCAAGCAATGTGACTAATGAGTTAGTTGTGGGATGATGCATTACGGAACGAGTAAAGAGACTTGCCGGTAACGAGATTGAACTAGGTATGATGATACCGACGATCGAATCTCGGGCAAGTAACATACTGATGACAAAGGGAACAACGTATGTTGTTCTGCTGTTTGACCGATAAAGATCTTCGTAGAATATGTAGGAGCCAATATGAGCATCCAGGTTCCGCTATTGGTTATTTACTAGAGAGGTGTCTCGGTCATGTCTACATAGTTCTCGAACCCGTAGGGTCCGCACGCTTAACGTTCGATGACGATTTGTATTATGAGTTATGTGATTTGATGCCCGAAGTTTGTTCGGATTCCCGGATGAGATCACGGACATGACGAGGAGTCTCAAAATGGTCAAGAGGTAAAGATCGATATATTGGAAGGCTATATTCGGACATCGGAAAGGTTCCGAGTGATTCGGGTATTTTTCGGAGTACCAGAGAGTTACGGGAATTCGCCGGGGGAAGTAGTGGGCCTTAATGGGCAATACGGGAAAGGAGAGAAGGGCCTCAAGGGGTGGCTGCGCCCCCCCCCCCCATAGGATGGTCCGAATTGGACTAGGAGGGGGCGGCACCCCCCTCCTTCCTTCTACCCTCTTCCTCCTTCCCTTCCTTCTCCTAGTTGGAATAGTAAAGGGGGCCGAATCCTACTTAGACCGGGAGTCCAAGTAGGACTCCCCCTTTTGGCGCGCCCCCTCTAGGGCCGGCCTCCTCTTCCCCCCTCCTATATATATGTGGGAGGGGGGCACCAAAAGGAGACACAAGTTGATCTTTAGCCGTGTGCGGTGCCCCCCTCCACAGTTTTACACCTCGGTCATATCGTCGTAGTGCTTAGGCGAAGCCCTGCGCCGGTAACTTCATCATCACCGTCACCACACCGTCATGCTGATGAAACTCCCCCTCGGCCTCAGCTGGATCAAGAGTACGAGGGACGTCACCGAGCTGAACGTGTGCAGATCGCGGAGGTGCCGTGCGTTAGGTACTTGATCGATTGGATCGCGAAGACGTTCGACTACATAAACCGCATTACTAAATGCTTCCGCTTTCGGTCTACGAGGGTATGTGGACACACTTTCACCGCTCGTTGCTATGCTTCTCCTTGATAGATCTTGCGTGATTGTAGGTTTTTTTTTGAAATACTACGTTCCCCATCAGTGGCATCCAAGCCAGGTCTATGCGTATATATTATATGCACGAGTACAACACAAAGAGTTGTGGGCGATAATAGTCTTACTGCTTACCAGCATGTCATACTTTGATTCGGCGGTATTGTTGGATGAAGCGGCCCAGACCGACATTACATGACCGCGTTCATGAGACTAGTTCTACCGCCGTGCTTCGCACACAGGTGGCTAGTCGGTGTCTGTTTCTCCAACTTTAGTTAAATCGAGTGTGACTACACCCGGTCCTTGTTGAAGGTTAAAACAGCACACTTGACGAAAAATTGTTGTGGTTTTGATGCGTAGGTAAGAACGGTTCTTGCTAAGCCCGTAGAAGCCACGTAAAACTTGCAACAACAAAGTAGAGGACGTCTAACTTGTTTTTGCAGGGCTTGCTGTGATGTGATATGGTCAAGACGTGATAATATATAAATTGTTGTATGAGATGATCATGTTTTGTAAAAGTTATCGGCAACTGGTAGGAGCCTTATGGTTGTCGCGTTATTGTATGAAATGCAATCGCCATGTAATTGCTTTACTTTATCACTAAGCGGTAGCGATAGTCATAGAAGCCATAGTTGGCGAGTCGACAACGATGCTTCGATGGAGATCAAGGTGTCAAGCCGGTGACGATGGTGATCATGACGGTGCTTTGGAGATGGAGATCAAAGGCACAAGATGATGATGGCCATATCATATCACTTATATTGATTGCATGTGATGTTTATCCTTCATGCACCTTATTTTGATTAGCACGGCGGTAGCATTATAAGATGATCTATCACTAAATTTGAAGGTACAAGTGTTCTCCCCGAGTATGCACCGTTGCGACAGTTCGTCGTGCCGAGACACCACGTGATGATCGGGTGTGATAAGCTCTACGTTCAAATACGATGGGTGCAAGCCAGTTTTGCACGTGTAGAATACTCGGGTTAAACTTGACGAGCCTAGCATATGCAGATATGGCCTCGGAGCACTGAGAGCGAAAGGTCGAACATGAATCATATAGTAGATATGATCAACATAGAGATGTTCACCATTGAAAACTACTCCATCTCACGTGATGATCGGACATGGTTTAGTTGATATGGATCACGTGATCATTTATATGACTAGAGGGATGTCTATCTAAGTGGGAGTTCTTAAGTAATATGATTAATTGAACTTAATTTATCATGAACTTAGTCTTGATAGTATTTGCAAATTATGTTGTAGATCAATAGCTCGCGATGTAACTCCCCGTTTATTTTTTTATATGTTCCTAGAGAAAAATAAGTTGAAAAATGATAGTAGAAATGATGCGGACTTGGTCCGTGATCTGAGGATTTTCCTCATTGCTGCACAAAAGAATTATGTCCTTGATGCACCGCTAGGTGACAGACCTATTGCAGGAGCAGATGCAGACGTTATGAACGTTTGACAAAGCTCGGTATGATGACTACTTGATAGTTTAGTGCACCATGATTTACGGCTTAGAACCGGAACTTCAAAAATGTTTTGAACGCCATGGAGCATATGAGATGTTCTAAGAGCTGAAATTGGTATTTCAAACTCATGCCCGAGTCGAGAGGTATGAGACCTCTGACAAGTGTTTTGCCTACAAGATGGAGGAGAATAGCTCAACCAGTGAGCATGTGCTCAGAATGTCTGGGTACTACAATCGCTTGAATCAAGTGGGAGTTAATCTTCCAGATAAGATAGTAATTGAAAAAGTTCTCTAATCACTATCACAAAGTTACTACAACTTCGTGATGAACTATAATATGCAAGGGATGACGAAAACGATTCTCGAGCTCTTCGTGATGCTGAAATCGATGAAGGTAGAAATCAAGAAAGAGCATCAATTGTTGATGGTTAACAAGACCACTAGTTTCAAGAAAAGGGCAAAGGAAAACAAAGGGAACTTCAAGAAGAATGACAAGCAAGTTGTCACTCCCGTAAAGAAGCCCAAAGCTAGACCTAAGCCTGAAACTGAGTGCTTCTACTGCAAGGAATTAATCACTGCAAGCGGAACTACCCCAAATAATTGGCGGATAATAAGGATGGCAAAATGAATAAAAGTATATTTTATACACATATTATTGATGTGTACTTTACTAGTGTTCATAGTAACCCCAGGGTATTTGATACCAGTTCAGTTGCTAAGATTAGTAACTCGAAATAGGAGTTGCAAAATGAAAAGAGACTAGTTAAGGGCGAGGTGACGATGTGTGTTGGAAGTGATTCCAAGGTTGATAAGATCACCATCGCACACTGCCCATACCTTCGGGATTGGTGTTGGACCTAAATAAATGTTATTTGGTGTTTTAGTTGAGCATGAATATGATTAGATCATGTTTATTGTGATACGGTTATTCATTTAAGTCAGAGAATAATTGTTGTTCTGTTTACATGAATAAAACCTTCTATGGTCAAACATCCAATGTAAATGGTTTATTGAATCTCGATCGTAATAATACACATATTCATAATAGTGATGCCAAAATATACAAAGTTGATAATGATAGTGTAACATATTTGTGGCACTACAGTTTAGGTCATATTGGTGTAAAGCGCATGAAGAAACTCCATGCAGATGGATTTTTGGAATCACTTGATTATGAATCATTTGATGCTTGCGAACAATGCCTCATGGGCAAGATGACTAAAACTCCGTTCTTCGGAACAATGGAGCGAGTTACAGACTTATTGGAAATAATACATACCGATGTATGCGGTCCGATGAGTGTTGAGGCTCGCGGCGTTTATCATTATTTTCTGACCTTGACAGATGAGTTGAGCAGATATGGGCATATCTACTTAATGAAACACAAGTCTGAAACATTTTGAAAAGTTCAAAAATATTCAGAGTGAAGTGAAAGAATCATCGTAACAAGAAAATTAAGTTTCTACGATATGATCGTGGAGACAAATATTTGAGTTGCGAGTTTTTCCTTCATTTAAAACAATGTGGAATAGTTTCACAAACTCACGCCACCTGGAACACCACAGCGTAATTGTCGTGGAATTGTCACGGCAGATGTCCTACGGTGAGGACTTAGTCGTGAAGTCAACGCATCTATGTGGTAGCTTGAGAGGGGTTGATCGGGATGAGAGACGCGAGGCGGATCAACACACAAGACGAGGATTTAGACAGCTTTGGGCCCCGGGAAACATCATCCGGTAATAGCCCTACATACTGTTTGTGGCTAGGTCTCATTATGCTCATGAGGGAGTCACCGCATAAGCCGGCTCCCCTTTAGTTGTGTCTAGTCTTAGCGATTATTTTCAGTCCCTCTTGGGGTGCCCTGCCCCTCCTTATATATGTTGAAGGGGCGGGTTACATGACTAGTCCTAGTAGGATTAGGATTACTCTTTACAAGTGGAGTCCTAGTCTTGCTTCCTTTATAGGAGAATATTCCTTATGCCTTTCCTCTTAAGTCGGCCCACCATAACATGAGCCGGCCTTCTGGGCCTTGGGCCTTGTCATCCATCTGAAACACCCGCCGAGTCACCAATGAGTCTTCAGGCTCGTGAGTCGTCAGATCAGTGAGCCGCCAGACACGTGAGTCGCCAATCCTCCGGCGGGTTACCAATGAAATGCCAAGTCCCATCCGGGTCATATATCCGGTCGGGTCATACCGCGGGGTACATCCCCGACATTAGCCCCCGGTTTAGCTTGGATTTATCCATGGTAAACTTATCCTACAAAACAAGACCAACTTTGATAGATTATATGCCGGGTCGAAGGTTCTTCTAAGCCGGCACTTGATCATCGTTAAGTCCTTGTCATCTCCTTGTTGATATATACATCGCATAGCAAATCTTCCCTAGCAGATATGTTTCAACTTTGTCAATGCAAAAAATCCAGATACTTCTTTTGAAAAATCCGGGTCAACGGGCCAGCTTCAGAGTGAATTTGCTGACATTGATCTCTTGTTGAGAAATATTGTAAGAAATAATCCACTTGAGTCGGCTTCTAAAGCGCCGGCTTAAAAAATATTGGTCTTGAAATACTCATCTGATTTTCAGCCGGCTTAAAGATGTAAAACTTGTACCAAAATTTCCAGGTTATAAACTGATAATGCCGAGTCATAATTGTTGCTGACGTCGGGTCATGCTTGTTGGTGACGCCGGGTCATGTTTTTTGCAAACACCGGGTCAATCTGGTTTGCTCAAAACTGAGACTTTGAAGATATTTCTCCCTTATATCCATATTACCTATAGCCCCCAAGCCTTGAGCGGAGCAAAGTGATGACTTAAGACTTGCTTCAATATAAATGTTGGGGGGCTCGGAATCCCTTGGGGGGCTCGGAATCCCTTGTTTAACCCGAAAGAGTGAGGCAATGAGATGCAGATGGCTTTGGCTGTCGTGGATGGAACCTGATAGGCCTTGGCACGGCTTACCTCTACCAATCAGCACCTCGGTCAGAGCTCTTTTGAGGCTTCAGCAGTTTAATATTGGAAGCGGTGCCAACACCAAATTCTGGATTGACCCTTGGCATCAAAGGGAAAGTTTCTCCGAAGGTTCCCCGAGCTTTTCAACCATTGCACGATCAAAACAATCTCCATCGGATGTGCCCTTGCTGATGGAAAGTGGATGAGATATTTCAAGGAAACCTAACTCAACAGGCCATCACCCAATTCACGACCCTTTGGAATGACTGCAATCGATCCAGCTCACTCAAGCTCATGACGATGCACTTACTCGGCGCTGGACTAGTAATGGTCGGTTCTCCTCCAGCTCGGCCTATGCTGCCACTCTCACCGCCAACATTAAACCACCATTTGCGAAGCTTCGCACTGAGCTCGGATGCCCCGCCCAAATGCCAGTTTTTCGTTTGGCTAGCTGCAAGATCGATGTCTAATGGCGGACAACCTTGCTAAGCGAGGATGGCCCCATAACCCGCAGGTGTGCTTTGCCTACAAGAACCGTAAACTGCTGCCCACCTACTTGCTTCTTGTCCTTATGCGAAGGAAGTATGGCACATGACACTGCAAGCTGAATATGAGCTCTAATTGGGCAGCAACCGATGATGATTCCCTTGTAAGCTGGTGGCATCGTACAAATTCTTCCATGGGAAAGGAAAAGCGAAATCTTGGAGATCAATTTTGGCACTGGTATGGTGGAACCTCTGGAAAGAAAGAAATGATAGAACCTTCAGAAATAGTTCTTGCCGCCCCACACAAGTGTTCCAGAAGATTCAACTAGAAGCGAAGGACTGGGTAGATGTTGGACGAAAGCGTGCAATGGCTCTTGTAGAGCGGCCCCTAGAGCCAGACTGATGTATTTCTGTTGTATCTCTAAACTCATTCCCCCCTTCTCTAATCTTTCTTTTGTAACTGTTTATTTCTCCTACTCGCAATGAAAAGCAGTGGCCCTGCCTTTTCATCAAAAAAAATATAAATGTTGCAACCTTTGAAGAAACCCAGGTTGTTCATCTCAATCACTAGTCAAAAACTGAATATTCCACATATGTAGCCCCCAAGTGCCGAGTTGTCATGCTTGCAGCAACCTGGGACTTGAAATTGCCTTATGCTCATAAAAACTTCAACTAGTGTAGCCCCCAAGGGCCGGGTCATTATGCAATAATGAGTAGGGACTTTGTATGTACTTCATTGAAAAGAATATCATATGATGTAATCTCAACTTGAATAATATAGCCCCCAAGTGCCGGGTTGTAAGCCTGCAGTGACTCGGGACTATTCCTTTCATTGTAGAATAAATCATATCCATTGATAAATACTAGCCATTGCGCTAAAACGACTTTGAAAACCTTAATCATAATACTGGTTATTGATAACCATAATAAAAATCCAGCCATGTTGGCTATTAAAGATTTGAGAAATATAACCTCGCTTGAAAATCGGTTCCTGCAATATAAACTAGTATATCTATGCGTGCATGCTATGATGATGTAATGATGATGCAATGTATGATGCAATATATGATGATGTATGTGCATGATAATAGAATACTTCAATGAAACTAGCCTGGGCCACTGAAAGGTACGTGCTTTCTGTGAGCCTGACTCATAGTACCCAATCGACATTTGAACCCAGATAAAGTCAGGTCTTGCTTTATAGACTTATAAGGAGTATGCGGGGTCAGAGTAACAACATACATCACGGGCCGATTTATCCAAGTTTCAAGGAAGGCGGCTTATGAAGCCTGGATCTATCCTAACTATCTGTAAGCCGTGCTCTCGCATGACAAACCGCCATTTGAACCTTAACAAGCTTAGGATTTTTGGTCGAATACGTCGTAAAAGATTGATCGTTAAGAGTTTGGCGGGTCAATCAGGATTACCCGATGGAGTTGAAGCAGCTGGCTACAGGTAGGATGACCCGGAAAGGTTATATTCTCTATGTTCAAATACGCCTATGTTTGAATATAACCTGGTCAAAAGGGTAGTCACGCTATGTTCTCTTTGGTTGAATACGCCTATGTTTGAACAGGAAGCCCCCAAACTGACATACTTACGAGTTGTGCTCATTGGGTACCTATGTTTGAGCTGTGTTGTGCATCAAACTCTCTTTGGTCCGTGTAACTCGGGCATCAAGCCTGCAAGTGATATGTAATAATGCGTGTAAACCGGATCGGATACCCATGTTTGAACTATGCATCATGGCAACAAATTCTTTTTGGCAACCTTTATTTTTTTCTGAGAACTCGAACTTTGCGAGAGATAATATTCTTCTTGAGCCAGAATTTTAAACCGGATTTAAGAGCTTCAGAGCTTTGTGGGAGAACAGATTTTCCTTGAACCGGATTTTAAAGCGGAATCTTCATTTTGAGCCAGAAATTTTCTGACGTCCTTTAAATTTTCATCAATACAGCAATAGCCTCCGGGACCGGGTTATCTTTCCCTTCAACATCCTGGGGTTCTTGAATTTGCTGAGATTGGCAAGACTTCTGAGTCATATCATTGTAGCCCCCGAGTCTTAAGATGACTCGAGGAGTTGTCTTGAGATTCTCCATACTTGACCGTAACATAAAATGTATGTCCTTGGCGTTTGATAACGCGATGTAAATCCAGTTTTGCAATGAAGAATTTTTCTGCATAAGAGACATCACAGGCGAAAGTTATAGTTCTCAAATGACTTAATATGTGCTTAAAAAGTAGATAAGGCTGATTACACCTAGAATTTTCCTCGGGCGTCTCAACCAGTGAAAAAGTACTGTAAGAAAAAACCGGTTGTGGCATTATAAGCCGGCGTGGACGGGCGAGTCAGCCGCGATGTTGTAAGCTGGCGCAGATGGGTGACTCGGTCGCGGCGTTGTAAGCCGGCGCAAACGGGTGAATCGGCCGCAGCGTTTTGTAATCCGGCGCAAACGGGTGAATCGGCCGCATGTTGATGTAGACTGGATTACGAGGACAGCGGTTTGTGCACGCCATCTGGGCAGTGTGGCACGGACGAACGCTAGTGCGGGATCATGTTGGCGCGCTCCGTATCCGAGGTATGACGCCACATTTGTAATGAATAATTGCCCTGCGCAAAAATATTATCTGCCAGAGCAACCTAAAGTATATTAAAATAACTAAGAAGGATAGCGCCTGGTATTTTTTCAGACGAACGCCGATGCTAATGTTGGACGTAGTAAGACAAAAAAGATAGCGGATGCTTGGTTGATCTGATGATGTACGCTCCCTTCAGTCCTTTTTCATTCTGGTGACTTGATCCCTTTTGTTTTCTTTCCTCTCGTGAGTAAACAATAATAGTAGTATTTGAGTCGTTCATGCATGCATGTTGATTTTTTCTTCTGGCCGGCTTTTCCACACTGGAACACTTGCATTGATGCTTCTCATATGGTACTAGCACCACCTTTCCCTTTTTTTTACCAGGAGTCCGACTCGGTTTCCTGGCCGCTGGTACTCTACGTCAGGAGCACCTTGGAAACGGCTGAGGTGGAGACGGCAGAGGCCGGCTTACAAGCGTAGGCGACGGCAGCTCGGAGCGACAACAGAAAAATCTGATCGGTCGGCCCGTCGGGGCAAGTTGGCGGAGGTGGCAGCAGCAACAGCCGGCCATGGTGGAACCGCGGAAGAGGAGCGACTCGGTGGGTCACGGCGGCGGCGGCTGACGGGACGACGAAAGCGGCTCCAGGCACGGACGAAGGACGGGTCAGGCGGCCGGCTGAGGCGAGTGAGACAGCTTAGGGCCGCGAGCCTGGGCGGCTCGGAAACGGCGCGACGGCGACTCGGAACATTGATGCGGCTCGTGTGGCGGCCAGCAGCTTGAGGTTTCGGAGCAACGGCTTGGACGGAGGTAGAGGCGGCCACTGCAGGAATTAGCTTGGAGGCGACTCAACGATTTGGAGGCAGACACAGCCAGAGAAGGGTGTCGAGGCGCCGGCGACTCAAAGACGGCGGCTCAGAGGCAGAGGCCGCGGCGGTTCAGCGGGCGAGGAGGTGGAGGCAGGCCGGTTCTGGCACCAGCGGCGACTTCGACTGCGGTGGCTGAAGCCAGCCGCAAAGGCGGACGATCCGCAGAGCAACGGCGGCTCAATAGCGAAATCCACTTCCGAATCGTGGGTTGTTTCCCACTTTTTTTCCTTTTTTTCCTTTTTTAATACTCCTTGATGCGCGGAGTAGATCGCTTCTTGTTTCCTTGATGCGTGGAACAACCGCAACTTCCAGCCAATCTTTTTGAGCAGCGTGCTAGTGCGTTTTTCCTCATGTGCACACGTTACGAATTGGTAAATCCTTCTGATTCGAACACAAGTCGCAATATGGATCAAATCTGCGGTGAACTCCGTCGTCTTAGGAACACGCTTTAAAAATGGATCTGGCTTCAAGTCGCCGGATCTCCAGTGCATGCGGCGACGCCTAGCGCAACCTTAACTTCTTCAATTCTTTTTCACCTGATCAATTGCGAGCTTCTCGAAACCTTGGGAAAGATCCCTCCAAGAACTCAACATCACCGTGCGCGAGCCCCACGGTGGGCGCCAACTGTCGTGGAATTGTCACGGCAGATGTTCTAGGGTGAGGACTCAATCGTGAGGTCAACGCATCTATCTCGTAGCTTGAGAGGGGTTGATCGGGATGAGAGATGCGAGGCGGATCAACACGCAAGACGAGGATTTAGAGAGCTTCGGGCCCCGGGAAACATCATATGGTAAAAGCCCTACATGTTGTTTGTGGCTAGGTCTCATTATGCTCATGAAGGAGTCGCCGCATAAGCCGGCTCCCCTTTAGTTGTGTCTAGCCTTAGCGATTTTTTTTGTCCCTCTTGGGATACCCTGCCCCTCCTTATATATGTTGAAGGGGCAGGTTACATGACTAGTCCTAGTAGGATTAGGATTACTCTTTACAAGTGGAGTCCTAGTCTTGCTTCCTTTATAGGAGAATATTCCTTATGCCTTTCCTCTTAAGCCAGCCCACCATAACATGAGACGGCCTTATGGGCCTTGGGCCTTGTCATCCATCTGAAACACCAGTCGGGTCACCAATGAGTCTTCAGGCTCATGAGTCGTCAGACCAGTGAGCCGCCAGACACGTGAGTCGCCAATCCTCCGGTGGGTTACCAATGAAACGCTAAGTCCCAGCCGGGTCATATACCCGGCCGGGTCATACAGCGGGGTACTTCCCTGACAGTAATGGTGTGTCCGAACATCGTAACCGTACTTTATTAGATATGGTGCGATCTGTGATGTTTCTAACCGATTTACCACTATCGTTTTGGGGTTATGCATTAGAGACAAACGCATTCACTTTAAATAGGGCACCATCTAAATCCATTGAGACGACACCGTATGAACTGTGGTTTGGCAAGAAACCTAAGTTGTCATTTCTTAAAGTTTGGGGCTGTGATGCTTATGTCAAAAAGCTTCAACCTGATAAGCTCGAACCCAAATCGGAGAATTACGTCTTCATAGGATACCCAAAAAAGAAACTGCTGTGTACACCTTCTATCACAGATCCGAAGGCAAGATATTTGTTGCTAAAAATGGATCCTTTCTAGAGAAGGAGTTTCTCTTGAAAGAAGTGAGTGGGAGGAAAGTAGAACTTGATGAGGTAATTGTACCTTCTCCCGAATTGGAAAGTAGTTCATCACAGAAATCAGTTCCAATGATGCCAACACCAATTAGTGAGGAAGTTAATGATGATGATCATGAAACTTCAGATCAAGTTAATACGGAACCTCGTAGGTCAACTAGAGTACGTTCCGCGCCAGAGTGGTATGGTAATCCGGTTCTGGAAGTCATGTTACTAGACCATGACGAACCTACAAACTATGAGGAAGCGATGATGAGCCCAGATTCCGCAAAATGGTTTAAGGCCATGAAATCTGAGATAGGATCCATGTATGAGAACAAAGTATGGACTTTGTTGGAATTGCTCGATGATCGGCAATCCATTGAGAATAAATGGATCTTCAAGAGGAAGACGGACACTGATGGTAGTGTTACTATCTAAAAAGCTCGACTTGTCGCCAAAGGTTTTCGACAAGTTCAAGGTGTTGACTACGATGAGATTTTCTCACTCATAGTGATCTTAAGCCTGTCCGAATCATGTTAGCAATTACTGCATTTTATGAAATCTAGCAAATGGATAACAAAACTGCATTCCTTAATGGATTTATTAAAGAAGTGTTGTATATGATGCAACCAGAAGGTTATGTCAATCCTAAAGGTGCTAACAAAATGTGCAAGCTCCAGCGATCCATCTATGGACTGGTGCAAAGCATCTCTGAGTTGGAATAGACTCTTTGATAAGTTGATCAAAGCATATAGTTTTATACATACTTGCGGTAAAGCCTGTATTTACAAGAAAGTGAGTGGGAGCACTACAGCCTTTCTGATAAGTATATGTGAATGACATATTGTTGATCAAAAATGACGTAGTATTTTCTGGAAAGCATAAAGGAGTGTTTGAAAAGAGTTTTTCAAAGAAAGACCTCGGTGAAGCTCCTTACATATTGAGCATCAAGATCTATAGAGATAGATCAAGACGCTTGATAAGATTTTCAATGAGTATATACCTTGACCAGATTTTGAATTAGTTCAAGATGGAACAGTCAAAGAAGGAGTTCTTGCATGTGTTGCCAGGTGTGAAGTTGAGTAAATACTCAAAACCCGACCACGGCAGAAAATAGAAAGAGAATGAAAAGTCATTCCCTATGCCTCAGTCATAGGTTCTATAAAGTATGCTATGCTGTGTACCAGACCTATTGTGTACCTCACCATGAGTTTGGCAAGAGGGTACAATATTGATCTAGGAGTAGATCACTGGACAACGGTCAAAATTATCCTTAGTGGAATAAGGATATATTTTTCGGTTATGGAGGTGATAAAGTGTTCGTCGTAAAGAGTTACGTCGATGCAAGCTTTTAAACCAATCCAGATGACTTGAAGTCTCAATCTGGATACATATTGAAAGTGGGAGCAATTGGCTAAGAGTAACTCCGTGTAGAGCATTGTAGACATAGAAAATTTGCAAAATACATACGGCTCTAAATGTAATAGACATGTTGACTAAAATTCTCTCACAAGCAAAACATGATCACACCTTAGTACTCTTTGGGTGTTAATCACATAGCGATGTGAACTAGATTATTAACTCTAGTAAACCCTTTGGGTGTTAGTCACATGGCGATCTGATCTAATCACATAAAGATGTGAACTATTGGTATTAAATCACATGACGATGTGAACTAGATTATTGACTCTAGTGCAAGTGGGAGACTGAAGGAAATATGCCCTAGACGCAATAATAAAGTTGTTATTTATATTTCCTTATATCATGATAAATGTTTATTATTCATGCTAGAATTGTATTGACCGGAAACTTAGTACATGTGTGAATACATAGACAAAACAGAGTGTCCCTAGTATGCCACTTCTTGACTATCTTGTTTATCAAAGATGGTCATGTTTCCTGACCATAGACATGTGTTGTCATTTGATGAACGGGATCACATCATTAGGAGAATGATGTGATGGACAAGACCCATCCGTTAGCTTGGCATAATGATCATTTAGTTTTATTGCTATTGCTTTCTTCATGACTTATACATGTTCCTCTGACTATGAGATTATGCAACTCCCGAATACCGGAGGAACACCTTGTGTGCTATCAAACGTCACAACATAACTGAGTGATTATAAATATGCTCTATAGGTGTCTCCGAAGGTGTTTGTTGAGTTGGCATAGATCAAGATTACGATTTGTCACTCCGTGTATCGGAGAGGTATCTCTGGGCCCTCTCGGTAATGCACATCACTATAAGCCTTGCAAGCAATGTGACTAATGAGTTAGTTGCGGGATGATGCATTATGGAACTAGTAAAGAGACTTGCCGGTAACGAGATTGAACTAGGTATGATGATACCGACGATCGAATCTCGGGCAAGTAACATACCGATGACAAAGGGAACAACGTATGTTGTTATGCGGTTTGACCGATAAAGATCTCTGTAGAATATGTAGGAGCCAATATGAGCATCCAGGTTCCGCTATTGGTTATTGACCGAAGAGGTGTCTCGGTCATGTCTACATAGTTCTCGAACCCGTAGGGTCCACACGCTTAACGTTCGATGACGATTTGTATTATGAGTTATGTGATTTGATGACCGAAGTTTGTTCGGATTCCCGGATGACATCACGGACATTATGAGGAGTCTTGAAATGGTTGAGAGTTAAAGATCGATACATTGGAAGGCTATATTCGGACATCGGAAAGGTTCCGAGTGATTCGGGTATTTTTCGGAGTACCGGAGAGTTATGGGAATTCGCCGGGGGAAGTAGTGGGCCTTAATGGGCCATATGGGAAAGGAGAGAAGGGCCTCAAGGGGTGGCCCCGCGCCCCCCCATTGGCTAGTTCGAATTGGACTAGGAGGGGGCGGCGCCCCCTCCTTCCTTCTACCCTCTTCCTCCTTCCCTTCCTTCTCCTAGTTGGAATAGTAAAGGGGGGGTCGAATCCTACTTGGACCGGGAGTCCAAGTAGGACTCCCCCTTTTGGCGTGCCCCCTCCAGGGCCGGCCTCCTCTTCCCCCCTCCTTTATATACGTGGGAGGGGCACCCAAAAGAGACACAAGTTGATCTTTAGCCGTGTGCTGTGCCCCCTCCACAGTTTTACACCTCGGTCATATCGTCGTAGTGCTTAGGCGAAGCTCTCCGCCGGTAACTTCATCATCACCATCACCACGCCGTCGTGCTGATGAAACTCTCCCTCGACCTCTGCTGGATCAAGAGTACGATGGATGTCACCGAGCTGAACATGTGCAGATCACGGAGGTGCCGTGCGTTCGGTACTTGATCGGTTGGATCGCGAAGACATTCGACTACATCAACCACATGACTAAACGCTTCCACTTTCGGTCTATGAGGGTACATGGACACACTTTCACCACTTGTTGCTATGCTTCTCCTAGATAGATCTTGCGTGATCGTAGGAATTTTTTTGAAATACTATGTTCCCCATCAGATATAAAGTTTGAGAGAGATAGAGGAGCCCCGATAAGGCTGAGTGGTGTGTCAGATAGCTGAGAGGGGGAAAGAGATATTCCATCTGCTCGATAATGCAGTGCATGTAATTTTTTTAGAAGTCGAACTTTGGAAACTTTGATCAGGTTTACGCAAATGTTATTTATATCTACAATACCAAAGATACATCATACGAAACTACATCTCATGATGAATCTAATGGTATATGTTTGCCGTTCTAGATGTAAATGTTTTTCTCCACGTACATGGTCGAACTTTGTGATGTTTGACTTTTCAATAAATCTATATGCTATGGACCGAAGAGAGTGCCTAAGTCGAGAGAGATCAAGTGCGTGTGAAGGAGAATGAGTGAGTGTGCGAAAATAGTATGTGTGTGAAAGAGAAAGAGACAACAAACGATAAATTAGAGAGAGTGTGTGTTTTTTCATTCCTTATGCAAACATATCACGCATGCATCTCCGAGATAGAAAAGCGAGGTGAGGAGATACACGAAGATAGCTAGTGCGTGATTGTTTGCAAGGGAGAGAGACACCCCTATAGCACATGTCCAATAGAGGTCTGGCCAACAAGGAACGAAGGTCAAGAGGGACACATGGAGAATATGGGTGCATGGGGAGGGAGAGAGGGTGTGTTTGTGATAGAGAGATCCCCTCGAGATCGTGAGGGGACTATACGGGTGGGAGATCGAGGGAGGTGCGTGCGCGATAGAAAGATGCCCCAAGAGAAATCGAGATAGACCATGCACATGTTTGTGATGGAGACTAAGATTAGCTAGTCATATACATATAGGGGGGACTGTGTGTGCCTACATTTGAGTGATAGACCATCATACTTGGCTAGGCATGAGATTGTGTGTGTGTGCGTGTGAGATGGAGAGAGAACGAGGGAGAGAGATAGAGTTTTAGATGGGTCTATCAGTGCAGTGAGATATGCATGTGTATGTGTGGCCTGTAGATGGAGAGTTTGAGAGAGAGAGGGAAGAGCTCGAGGGGTAGAGTGGTGCATGAGAGAGTTCCGGGCAACGAGCCAAGGAATTTGTGTGCGTACGATGAGTGCATCCAAGATATTTAGCTTGGACTAGAGAATCATACATAGTGTGCGAGAGAGACCTATAGATGGAGTATATATGCATGCGAACTAGAAAGACCCCCCCCCCCCCCCCACACACACACACAAGGGAGAGAGAGAGAGATGGAGAGAGAGGGAGAGGGACCAACAAGGTTTGTGTATTGGATGTCTGCGACAGAATTGAAGATTGTCGGCGAGAGAGAGAGAGCAGGAGTTCGGGAGAGGGGGAGGTCGCATTTTATGCATCAAACTGATATAAACCATGTTTCGATATAAACTTGCATTCAAATATTTAAATTGGAGAACATGCTATCTGCAATCCACACATGAACGGAGATATGTGTATATCAAACAAGTTCATTAATTTGACTTTCAACATGTTCATGGAGTACTATAATACTGTACAACATGCTACTCGATTGAGGTGTTCAATTTTGGATTTAGTTCACTATTTTGACCTAGTGAACGAGCTATTTCGTTGAATCGAGATATTTCATTTTGGGTTTGATTCCCGTTTTTGAGTGGGTCAACTATTTGTCATATAGTAAATTTCTAGCAACGAGCATGTAAAAACACATTACTCCCGAGCATCATCTCTCCATCTAAAAAAGAAGTGGCAAGCTAATATTTCAAAATTTGATTCGAATCGACTTGGTAAGGTAGACGTGGATGCTCGTTCTCCCAAAATTTGAACGAATAGTTAAACACCCTCTGCTCGGTGGAATTCGCCCGAGCAAATAAATGGGAGACGCGGAATTACCGGCCTATGTGGGACACGCATCAATTGGCCCGTTGTACATCAAATGTAGGTTCGTAACTTCATCCAAGCGCGCCTTCTCCTCGGCCGAAATGACATGTGCCGAATAATTCATAAACCATGGTCGTCAAAACACCCTCTCCTCGCCTGAAATAGCTCGCGCCCACTATTTCAAAAAACGCTCTCCTTGCCCGAAATCGCTCGCACCCACTATATTTCAAAACACGCCTTCTCGCCCGAAATCGCTCGTGCCCACTATATTTCAAAACACGCCCTCCTCGCCCGAAACCGCTCGCGCCCACTATTTGGGACAAGCAAAGTTACTCTACTATCCCCGACCCTCAGTACACAGACCCAAGCCGAGAAGCCTAAAGGCAGGGGTAGAACTATAACTCCCCCCCCCCCCCACATTTTAGAAAAATGCGTCCGTAAGACATGGTTCCCCCTCCCAATTCCCCATTCATACCTCGTGGGTGCCAAATCACCTTTTCCCCGGAAGCTCCCTTCTCCTGAGCCATGAAACCTTGGCCCCTCCTCCATGGCGCCCCCCACCGCACCAAATTCACAGCCGCCCTCCTCTCTAATCCCGGAGACGCTGTCCATTTGCCATCGTGCACTGGGATGTGTGCATCTTACTCCATGCTGCCGGAGCTGCCTCGACGAATGCCACGTGAACCGTACTGGAGCTGATTCACCCACGCTGTTGTCCATGGCGCCAGAGCGGCTCCAACTTTGGACCCGTCCAGAGCCCTGGCGCTGCTTCCCCGTAGCCATCGACCATCGCGACATCTATGCTTACCTGCCGCCGGTAGCCACCGCAACCGCGCCGGCCTCACCGACTCGGTAGCTGGAGCTTCCTACTTCACCGGGCCGCCAGATAGGTCGCACCCTAATCTCAAATCACTTTATTTAGGCGTCAGTTGTTTGAATTTTTATTCTGGGCCAATCGATTCCCAATGGGAAGCAGCACCCCTCGAGTCGGCGGAGCTCCTCGGCTGTCGGTTGGCTGGTGTCTAACGTAAGGGTGCGGGTACACAAGTTCGCCGCGGAAGTAGGGCTTAGATGGCTATCTTAGAGTTGCATGGGTTGAAGGTACTACCGCGGCCGGATCTGGATGACGGCGAGTATTTGTGGATTGGCCACGGGGGCAGCGCAACCACGGCAGTGCGGTAGGGCGGGGAGCGAGGTTTTGGTCAGGGCCACGGACGGCGGAAGCAGGCTGCTCTACCAGTGGTCGCTGACTCTTCGGGGAAGATTCCGAACAGTGTCAGTGATATGTCTCCAACGTATCTATAATTTTTTATTGTTCCATGCTATTATATTATGTGTTTTTGATGTTTATGGGCTTTATTTTACACTTTTATATTACTTTTGGGACTAACCTATTGACCCAGAGCCCAGTGCCAGTTCCTGCTTTTTCCCTTGTTTCAGTGTTTCGAAGAAAAGGAATATCAAACGAAGTTGAAACAGAATGAAACCAACTGGAGAAGTTATTTTTGGAAGGAAAGCTACCGGAAAAACTTGGAGTGCATGTTAGGAAAGAGACGAGGAAGCCACGAGGTAGGGGGGCGTGCCCACCCCCTAGGGCGCGCCCTCCACCCTCGTGGGCCCCTCGTGGCTCCCCTGACGTACTTCTTCCTCCTATATATACCCATATACCCTAAAACGATCGGAGAACAGAATAGATCTGGAGTTCCGCCGCCGCAAGCCTCTGTAGCCACCAAAAACCAATCGGGACCCTGTTCCGGCACCCTGCCGGAGGGGGGAACCCTCACCGGTGGCCATCTTCATCATCCCAGTGATCTCCATGACGAGGAGGGAGTAGTTCACCCTCGGGGCTGAGGGTATTTACCAGTAGCTATGTGTTTGATCTCTCTCTCTCTCGTGTTCTTGATTTGGCACGATCTTGATGTATCGCGAGCTTTGCTATTATGGTTGGATCTTATGTTGCTTCTCCCCCTCTACTCTCTTGTAATGGATTGAGTTTTCCCTTTGAAGTAATCTTATCGGATTGAGTCTTTTATGACTTGAGAACACTTGATGTATGTCTTGCCTTGCGTATCTGTGGTGACAATGGGATATCACGTGATTCACTTGATGTATGTTTTGGTGATCAACTTGCGGGTTCTGCCCATGAACTTATGCATAGGGGTTGGCACACGTTTTCGTCTTGATTCTCCGGTAGAAACTTTGGGGCACTCTTTGAGGTTCTATGTGTTGGTTGAATAGATGAATCTGAGATTGTGTGATGCATATCATATAATCATACCCACGGATACTTGAGGTGACATTGGAGTATCTAGGTGACATTAGGGTTTTGGTTGATTTGTGTCTTAAGGTGTTATTCTAGTACGAACTCTAGGGCTGTTTGTGGCACTTATAGGAATAGCCCAACGGATTGATTGGAAAGAATAACTTTGAGGTGGTTTTGTACCCTACCATAATCTCTTCGTTTGTTCTGCGCTATTAGTGACTTTGGAGTGACTCTTTGTTGCATGTTGAGGGATATTTATATGATCCAATTATGTTATTATTGTTGAGAGAACTTGCACTAGTGAAAGTATGAACCCTAGGCCTTGTTTCCTAGCATTGCAATACCGTTTCGCTCACTTCTACCACTTGTTACCTTATTGTTTTTCTATTTTCAGTTTACAAAACCTATATCTACCATCCATATTGCACTTGTATCACCATCTCTTCGCCGAACTAGTGCACATATACAATTTACCATTGTATTGGGTGTGTTGGGGACACAAGAGACTCTTTGCTATTTGGTTGCGGGGTTGCTTGAGAGAGACCATCTTCATCCTTCGCCTCTCACGGATTGATAAACCTTAGGTCATCCACTTGAGGGAAATTTGCTACTGTCCTACAAACCTCTGCACTTGGAGGCCCAACAACGTCTACAAGAAGAACGTTGCGTAGTAGACATCAAGCTCTTTTCTGGCGCCGTTGCCGGGGAGGTTAGTGCTGGAAAGTATATCTTTAGATCTTGCAATCGAATCTTTTAGTTTCTTTTTATCACTAGTTTAGTCTATAAAATAAAATTACAAAAAAATGGAATTAAGAGTGCCTCATATGCTTCATCTTTTTAATGTCTTCCGTGAAAATAAAGATTCCGAAAATTGTGCTCAAGTACTAGAAGAAGAATTCCATAGAATGCTTGGCACTAAATATTTGAATGATGAGCACGATGGCAATGTTGTTAGTATGAATTCCTTGAATATCCATTATGCTAATGATATGCAAAGCCACAAGCTTGGGTAAGCTATGTTTGATGAAGATGATATTTTTTGTCCCCGAAGCTTTGATGAGCAAATTTACTATGATGAAAGCATGCCTCCTATCTATGATGATTATTGTGATGACACGTATGCTTTAAAGAATAATGATAACCATGAAACTTGTCATTTTGATCTTAATTTTCAATCATATGATAGTTATTTTGTTGAGTTTGCTCCCACTACTATTCATGAGAAGAAATTTGCTTATGTGGAGAGTAATAAACTTCTATGCTTGTAGATCATGAAAAGAATGCTTTAGGTGCTGCTTATATTGTTGAATTCATTCATGATGCTACTGAAAATTATTATGAGGGAGGAATATATGCTTGTAGGAATTGCAATAATATCAAGTTTCCTCTCTATGTGCTTAAAATCTTGAAGTTATGCTTGTTTTACCTTCCTATGCAAGTTGATTCTTGTTCCCATAAGTTGTTTGCTCACAAAATCCCTATGCATAGGAAGTGGGTTAGACTTAAATGTGCTAGTCATATTCCTCATGATGCTCTCTTTAGGTTTCAGTTCTTATCTTTTGTGTGAGCATCATTGAAATCGTCATGCCTAGCTAGGGGCGTTCAACGTTAGCGCTTGTTGGGAGGCAACCCAACTTTATTTTAGTTTCTTGATTTTTGGTTCTGATTAGGAATAAATAATCCATATAGCTTCTGTTTAGATGTGGTTTTATGTTTTAATTAGTGTTTGTGCCAAGTAGAACCTTTGGGAAGACTTGGGTGAAGTCTTTATGATCATGCTGTAAAAACAGAAACTTTAGCGCTCACGAGATTAGCTTCAACTTTTTACTGGAGAGTGATATTTAGTTTATTCTTTTTTCAGATGATTACTAGACAAATTCCTCAGGTCCAACAATTTATTTTAGAATTTTTGGAGTTCCATAAGTTTGCGTTAGTTACAGATTACTACAGACTGTTCTGTTTTTGACAGATTCTGTTTTTCGTGTGTTGTTTGCTTATTTTGATGAATCTATGGCTAGTAAAATAGTTTATAAACCATAGAGAAGTTGGAATACAGTAAGTTTAACACCAATATAAATAAAGAATTAGTTAATTACAGTACCTTGAAGTGGTGTTTTGTTTTCTTTCGCTAACGGAGCTTACGAGTTTTCTGTTAAGTTTTGTGTTGTGAAGTTTTCAAGTTTTGGGTGAAGATTCGATGGACTACGGAATAAGGAGTGGCAAGAGCCTAATATTGGGGATTACCACGGCACCACAAGGTAATATTCAAGGATAACCAAGAGCCTAAGCTTGTGGATGCCCCGGAAGGCATCCCCTCTTTCGTCTTCGTTCATCGGTACCTTTACTTGGAGCTATATTTTTATTCACCACATGATATGTGTTTTTCTTGGAGAGTCATTTTATTTTGTTAGTACTTGCTTGATGTTACTTATAATAATGTTTTGCATCTCTAGTTTCAATAAAAATGTCAAGGATAGCTGTTACCATGCTTATTTTGCAAGTATACATGTTGCTGTTTGAAAAACAGAAAGTTTACCGCTGTTGCAAAAATTCCCTAGAAAAGTCAGAATGTGATAAAATGTTGAAACATTTTGCATAATAAGCTCTGATAAGTTTACTACAGTGGTAATTTTCTTTCATAATTTTTGGAGTTAGGGAAGTATGATGAATCTTGCATTCTTTACAGACTGTACTGTTTTGGTAGATTGTTGTTATGTTTGCATATGTTTGCTTGTTTAATGATTCTATTTGATGATAGGGGTATTAAATATGCAGAGGCATTTAGTATGCAATGTTGAATAATAATTTTAGTGATTTACTACAGTATAGTATGATAAGGTTTTTGCATTGGTTTATACTAACTTATCTCACGAGTCTTTGTTGAGTTTTGTGTGGATGAAGCTTTTGAGATTTAGGAAACCGTGATATGAGAGGAATTAAGGAGACACAAAAGCTCAAGCTTGGGGATGCCCAAGGCACCCCAATATAATATTTCAAGAAGTCTCAAGCATCTAAGCTTGGGGATGCCCCGGTAGGTATCCCACCTTTCTTCTCCAACAACTATCGATTAGTATCGGTTGAACCTAAGTTTTTGCTTCTTCACATGAGTTGTGCTATCCTTGCAATGTAGTTTTATTTATCTTTGCTTGATGTTTGAATAAGGTATCAAGATCTGAAATTATTAAATGGGAGAGTCTTCACATAGTTGCATAATTATTCGACTACTCATTGATCTTCACTTATATCTTTCGGAGTAGTTTGTTGTTTGCTCTAGTGCTTCACTTATATCTTTTAGAGCATGGTGGTAGTTTTATTTTAAAGAAATAGATGAACTCTCATCCTTCACTTATATTAGTTTGAGAGTCTTAAATAGCATGGTAATTTGCTTAAATAATCCTAATATGCTAAGCATACAAGATTTGTAAGAATTCTTATGAGTGTGTTGAATACTAAGAAAAGTTTGATGCTTGATAATTGGTTTGAGATATGAAGATGGTGATATTAGAGTTATGCTAGTTGAGTAGTTGTGAATTTGAGAAATACTTGTGTTAAAGTTTGTGATTCCTGTAGCATGCATTATGGTGAACCGTTATGTGATGAAGTCGGAGCATAATTTATTTATTGATTGTCTTCTTTATGAGTGGCGGTCGAGGACGAGCGATGGTCTTTTCCTACCAATCTATCCCCCTAGGAGCATGCGCGTGATACTTTTCTTTGATAATTTGTAGATTTTTGCAATAAGTATATGAGTTCTTTATGACTAATGTTGAGTCCATGGATTATACACACCCTTCTTCCTTCCACCATTGCTAGCCTCTCTAATACCGCGCACTTTTCACCGGTATCATACACCCACCATATACCTTCCTCAAAACAGCCACCATACCTACCTATTATGGCATTTCCATAGCCATTCCGAGATATATTGCCATGCAACTTTCCACCGTTCCATTTATTATGACACGTTCCATCATTGTCATATTGCTTTGCATGATCATGTAGTTGACATTGTATTTGTGGCAAAGCCACCGTTCATAATTCTTTCATACATGTCACTCTTGATTCATTGCATATCCCGGTACACCGCCGGAGGCATTCATATAGAGTAATATTTTGTTCTAAGTATCGAGTTGTAATTGTTGAGTTGTAAGAAAATAAAAGTGTGATGATCATCATTTTTAGAGCATTGTCCCGGTGAGGAAAGGATGATGGAGACTATGATTCCCCCACAAGTCGGGATGAGACTCCGGACGAAAAAGAAAAAAAAAGAGGCCATAAAAAAAGAGAAAAGGCCCAAATAAGAAAATGATAGAAAAGGAGAGAAGGGGCAATGCTACTATCCTTTTACCACACTTGTGCTTCAAAGTAGCACCGTGATCTTCATGATAGAGAGTCTCCTATGTTGTCACTTTCATATACTAGTGGGAATCTTTCATTATAGAACTTGGCTTGTATATTTCAATGATGGGCTTCCTCAAAATGCCCTAGGTCTTCATGAGCAAGCGAGTTGGATGCACACCCACTTAGTTTCTTTTGTTGAGCTTTCATATGCTTATAGATCTAGTGCATCCATTGCACGGCAATCCCTACTCACTCACATTGATATCTATTGATGGGCATCTACATAGCCCGTTGATACGCCTAGTTGATGTGAGACTATCTTCTCCTTTTTGTCTTCTCCACAACCACCATTCTATTCCACCTATGGTGCTATGTCCATGGCTCACGCTCATGTATTGCGTGAAGATTGAAAAAGTTTGAGAACACCAAAAGTATGAAACAATTGCTTGGCTTGTCATCGGGGTTGTGCATGATTTAAATACTTTGTGTGGTGAAGATAGAGCATAGCCGCACTATATGATTTTGTAGGGTAACTTTCTTTGGCCATGTTATTTTGAAAATACATGATTGCTTTGTTAGTATGCTTGAAGTATTATTATTTTTATGTCAATATTAAACTTTTGTCTTGAATCTTTCGGATCTGAATATTCATACCACAATTAAGAAGAATTACATTGAAATTATGCCAAGTAGCATTCCACATCAAAAATTATGTTTCTATCATTTACCTACTCGAGGACGAGCAGGAATTAAGCTTGCGGATGCTGATACGTCTCCAACGTATCTATAATTTTTTATTGTTCCATGCTATTATATTATGTGTTTTTGATGTTTATGAATTTTATTTTACACTTTTATATTACTTTTGGGACTAACCTATTGACCCGAGCCAGTGCAGTTCTGTTTTTCCCTTGTTTGATGTTTGAAGAAAAGGAATATCAAACGAAGTCGAAACGGAATGAAACCAACTGGAGAAGTTATTTTTGGAAGGAAATCTACCGGAAAAACTTGGAGTGCACGTCAGGAAAGGGACGAGGAAGCCACGAGGTAGGGGGGCGCGCCCACCCTCCTAGGGCGCGCCCTCCACCCTCGTGGGCCCCTCGTGGCTCCCCTGACGTACTTCTTCCTCCTATATATACCCATATACCCTAAAACGATCGAAGAACAGAATAGATCTGGAGTTCCACCGCCGCAAGCCTCTGTAGCCACCAAAAACCAATCGAGACCCTGTTCCGGCACCCTGCCGGAGGGGGGGAACTCTCACCGTTGGCCATCTTCATCATCCCGGTGATCTCCATGACGAGGAGGGAGTAGTTCACCGTCGGGGCTAAGGGTATGTACCAGTAGCTATGTGTTTGATCTCTCTCTCTCTCGTGTTCTTGATTTGGCACGATCTTGATGTATCGCGAGCTTTGCTATTATAGTTGGATCTTATGTTGCTTCTCCCCCTCTACTCTCTTGTAATGGATTGAGTTTTCCCTTTGAAGTAATCTTATCGGATTGAGTCTTTTATGACTTGAGAACACTTGATGTATGTCTTACCGTGCGTATCTGTGGTGACAATGGGATATCACGTGATTCACTTGATGTATGTTTTGGTGATCAACTTGCGGGTTCAGCCCATGAACTTATGCATAGGGGTTGCTTTGCGTTTTCGTCTTGATTCTCCGGTAGAAACTTTGGGGCACTCTTTGAGGTTCTATGTGTTGGTTGAATAGATGAATCTGAGATTGTGTGATGCATATCATATAATCATACCCACGGATACTTGAGGTGACATTGGAGTATCTAGGTGACATTAGGGTTTTGGTTGATTTGTGTCTTAAGGTGTTATTCTAGTATGAACTCTAGGGCTGTTTGTGGCACTTATAGGGATAGCCCAACGGATTGATTGGAAAGAATAACTTTGAGGTGGTTTCGTACCCTACCATAATCTCTTCGTTTGTTCTCTGCTATTAGTGACTTTGGAGTGACTCTTTGTTGCATGTTGAGGGATATTTATATGATCCAATTATGTTATTATTGTTGAGAGAACTTGCACTAGTGAAAGTATGAACCTTAGGCCTTGTTTCCTAGCATTGCAATACCGTTTACGCTCACTTTTACCACTTGTTACCTTGCTGTTTTTATATTTTCAGTTTACAAAAACCTATATCTACCATCCATATTGCACTTGTATCACCATCTCTTCGCCGAACTAGTGCACCTATACAATTTACCATTGTATTGGGTGTGTTGGGGACACAAGAGACTCTTTGCTATTTAGTTGCAGGGTTGCTTGAGAGAGACAATCTTCATCCTACGCCTCCCATGGATTGATAAACCTTAGGTCATCCACTTGAGGGAAATTTGCTACTGTCCTACAAACCTCTGCACTTGGAGGCCCAACAACGTCTACAAGAATAAGGTTGCGTAGTAGACATCAGTCAGCCGGGAGGCACAAGACGGCCATCAAGCCATCCGGCGTAGATCGGACAGTACCAAAATAAAATAAAATAGTGTGACCCCAATTTAGTCTTCAGTCAACAGACGTGTGACCACTCTCGTACCTTGTTGTTGATCTCTTAGGTTATTTCTTCAGATCAGAGAGATGTGTCATTCTTCACATTATGTGTTTTCTACATCTTCAGCCACACCGTCTTCGGACTCACCGCAGCTGCTCCAACAAGGGAAGCATACACCAGAAGGGAGATATAGTCCCCACTCAACATTTCCCTGCATCGAATGCCGTGCCCAACATGGACAACCACAACAACTGCAGGGCCATAGACAAGTCAGCACATGATGCTCACTCCTATGGATGGCGGCCAGATAGGTTGTAGTACCCTCATCTTACCTGTGTGCAACATTTATGGCTTTGTTATTCATCTAAGCATGGAAAATAGATTATCACATTTCACTGTATATTCATGCTGATCTCTTATGGGTCTTGTTTAGGAGTTAATGTTGTTCCATAGTTCAGATAAGAGACTTGTTCTTTAGGTAACGTTGTTCCATAGTTATCATCCATCAGCCAATGCTATCCCACAGGCTGGTGATTATAGTATTATACCACTTCTAGTATAACCTATGTTGTTCTTTAATACTTTTGTGTGCCATCTAGTTAATCTTGAGTACAAACGATACATATTCTGTAGCTTTAATCTGTGTTCTCCCTTTAGTTTTTGAGACCTGTTGCTGCTAGTTAACCCCAGTCCTACTATTTATGTCGTCTCCTACAAGCACTCATTACATAAATCTAACTACTAGTTGTCTTCCATGCATGTCAGATATAATTGCACACACTGGTTTATCCACAAGAACCTCACGGAGCAATGTAACGACCAACAAACTTGACGACAATGATACCCAATATGATGGAACATGTAAAGGCAGTTCTTCACAAGACTTTCAGAAAGGTGATGAATCCTATTCACCCCATAAGGTCCTTGCTCTAACTTGGCCCTTGATATGGGTACAACATGCATATAATGTCCTGGAGTGCATCTAATCTGTTGCAATGCCTTGTGCTTCGCCTGTTGATCATGCATGTAAATATGGCATGCCTTCCTGTTTTTCAGTACCTATTCCATTAATGATAATATGTTTTCAAATTCAAGTACTGTCATTCTACTCTATCGCAATGCCATCTGCTTAGTTTGGACATCATGCTTCTCAATATCTTATGCATTGTTATTCATCAAGATGTACTTCATCATCTACCATACCATGTTCTTTTTTTTACATTGAAGTGTTGTTCTAGTGGTCTCTTGCAATGCCATCTTAGTTTCCCAATCATACACGCATATGTTGCCTTAGTGTTTTTCTGTAATGTATTCTGCTAGCATACAGTTTTACATTCAAGTAGTGTTTTTTTACACGGTTGTCCTGTCGTATCCCTAGCTCTTACATCATACTCCCTCCGTCCGGATTACATGTCGCAGAAATGGATAAAATTGGATGTATCTAGAACTGAAATACGCCTAGACCCATCCATTTATTTCCGGATGGAGGGAATACATGTCAATATGTCATGCCTTTCTATTCTTCGGTACCTATTCCATCTCCGATGTAGCATGTTTTATAATTTAAGCACCATTCTTCTATATAAGGAATGCAAGGGGAAGACGGCTATGTTAGAATCTGAAGGGTTACAAACCAGGTCTTTGCAAAAGATCCAAACACCAGGAGATAATAAACCAACTCCAGTTTTCATCGATCTTTGCTCCACCATAGCGAAACCCAACTCCCAATCGATAATAAGCAGATTCCAGTGGCCAAAGAACAAGTCCGCTCCAGTCCAGCAAAAATATGTCAACTCCATTCTAAGAAGCGTGTGCGTATCCTCGCATCATGAAATTTTATAGCATTCTGATCATATTTTCTACATGTTTCTTACCTGTCTCTCTTTTAGAAAATAAACTAAAGGATAGAAGACTTTTTGTACTGGGATCGTATTCGAGGAAAGTATCTTGCAGGAATTCTCTATGCTCCAATGTTGATGTAAGTACCTGCTGTATATCACTATATTTTTACATCAGCAGGTATTTTGTTAATCGGTGTGAATCCAACCTTTATCTGATCTAAATTCAGTTGTAGCAAAATGTTAAAGGTGACAATGTTGATTTTTGTAAGGAAAACTGCCTAGTAGTTTTGCATACTGAGCTGCATGAGTGTACTATCTCATATCATGCACATTACTGAATTGTAGTGCTGCTCTGGTTGCCCATTCATTCATTGTGTCAATGTTGCTTTCGTATTACCTTACCTGGCTGATGATAGATGTGCCATATTGTGTTAATTTGGTGTAGGCTGGTGTGGTCTGGTTGCCCAAACGTTCGTTGTGTCAATGTTGCTTTCCTATTATCTGACCTGGCCAATGATAGCAATGCTAGTGTGTTAATTTGGTGCAGGCTGCTGAAGATAAGAAGACAAACTCTGAAAATAGCAAGGCAGCCCCATTGTTTCTTTCCAATAAATCTAGGCCAAGTAATATGGCAATAACTCATGATTAATCTGTTCAGTTCCCCTCCTAATTTATGTTATGATGCAGTGGTCGAGACACTCTCCACTATCAATAATACAAGCCTGCCAAAATCGCCATCTGAATCTATTCAGTTTCCTTTGCATCGAATGCAACGGAAAAAATGTATGTTTGTGAACCAATTAATGGCTGAAGCAATGATGGAAATGGTGGAGGAATCAGAGCTGCACATTCGTGCGCAACAACAACTGATCAATGTTTTTAGAGACAGTGTAGCAAAGCAGCAAGAACTTGCCCACATGCTTATGGGCGTCATCCGCGCTGAGGTTGCAGATTGTGATGTTGTAGATCGTTAGGTTATGTTCATTTATTTGCACTGGCATCAATCTTTGATTTCCCAGTGGATGTAATTTCCTGTAATATATGCTGGATGTGCAACGTTTTTCCCTGTATGCCATACCTTTGCTTGATCGGTATTGGTACTATGCATAGTTGCTCGTCGTAATGAGCTCAAATTATCTAATTGGGCCTAAAGACATGTACGAACTTTAGTGGGCCCATTAAGTTAAAGGGCCGTTACTAGGCCGAAAGTTAATGGTCGGCCCTCTTACCTCCCGGGTCGTTAACAGTCCGACATTGAAGCGGGCAACAGGTGGGCCCATTTGATTTCACGGGTCGTTAATAGGCCGTTACTAAGGTTGGGCTACATATGGCCCAACTATACTGTGGGCCTTTAGCAGGCCGAAAGAGACAATGAGCTCGTCTTTGGACCATGAAGAGCATGGGCCGCTAAGAGGCCAAAAGTCGGTCGCATGTAAATGGCCCAATCAGGTTATTGGCCTTGAGCAGGCCGAAAGAGAAACTGGGCTGGTATTGGACCATGAAGAGCATGGGCCGTTAAAAGGCCAAAACTCAGGTCCGACTACAAATGGCCCAACTCATTTATGGGCCGTCACTAGGTTTAAAGACACACCGGGCCAGGAATTGGCCCAACACTTAAATGGGTCGCTAAAAGGCCAAAACTCAGGTCCGACTACAAATGGCCCAACTCATTTATGGGCCGTCAACAGGCTGAAATACACACCGGGCTGGAAATTGGCCCAACACTTAAATGGGTCCTAAAAGGCTGAAAGATGTACATCCTGAAAATTGGCCCATTCCTTGAATGGGCCATTAACAGGCCGAAATCACATCAGGCCGATATTGTGCCCAAATATATAGCGGGCTGTTAACGGGCTCGAGCTGACGATGGGCTGCAATGGTGTCAAATCTTTAACGGGCCGTTGACGGGCCGAACTGGCACATATCGTATGGGTCGTGGGCTTAAATGGACCTGACACAAGTAGGCCTTATATGGGCCGGCCTTTTTCATCGCAATGGGCCACTGTTGGGCCGTGCCACATGTCGACCTATCATAGGCGCCTCCTGTCTAATGAGTGGATGACATTTGTCCCAACGGTGAACCAACGCGTGTTTCCTCCGGCCAATGAGAATTTTACACGTGGAAAATCCTCATTGGTCCGGGCTGTTAACGGGTTATCGGGTCCAAAACCGGACCCGATAGCTTGACGGCGACCCGTTACGGGGGATGCCACGTGTCGGTCACCCTTGACGAAAGCACTTTCATGATGCGCCATTTATCGTCATGGAAGTGGACACTTCCGTGATGATAATTTTGGTAATGTCATGGAACACTTCTATGACAGAACAGGTATGACTATCTTGATTCTATCATAAAATCGTCATGGATGTACATGCATGACAGAAAACGCGACCTACTGTGACAAACACGTATCATCACGGAAGTTTATTTTTTTGTAGTGCATTTATTGGAATCTGGGCTCATCATCGCTTCTCATAGTTCATAGGTTCGTCGTGGTCTAGTAACTTGACTTCCAGAACATGATTACCGTACCACTCTGGTGCGAACATGCTCTGGTTGACCTACGAGGTTTGGTAGTAACTTGATCCGAAGTTTCATGATCAGTATCATTAGCTTCCTCACTAGTTGGTGCAGGCATCACGGGAACGGTTTTCTGTGATGAGCTACTTTCCAATTCGACAGAAGGTATAATTACCTCATCAAGTTCTAATTTCCTCCCACTCACTTCTTTCGAGAGAAACTCCTTCTCTAGAAAGGATCCATTCTTAGCAACAAAGATCTTGCCTTTGGATCTGTGATAGAAGGTGTACCCAATAGTTTCTTTTGGGTATTCTATGAAGACACACTTATCCAATTTGGGTTCGAGCTTATCAGGCTGAAGCTTTTTCACATAAGCATCGCAACCGGCCAAACTTTAAGAAACGACAGCTTAGGTTTTTGCCAAACCACAGTTCATATGGTGTCGTCTCAACGGATTTAGATGGTGCCCTATTTAATGTGAATGCAGCTGTCTCTAATGCGTAACCCCGGAATGATAGCGGTAAATCGGTAAGAGACATCATAGATCGCACCATATCTAATAAAGTACGGTTACGATGTTCAGACACACCATTACGCTGTGGTGTTCCAGGTGGCGTGAGTTGTGAAACTATTCCACATTGTTTTAAATGAAGGCCAAACTCGTAACTCAAATATTAAGCCTCCATGATCAAATCGTAGAAACTTTATTTTCTTGTTAAGATGATTCTCCACTTCACTCTGAAATTCTTTGAACTTTTCAAATGTTTCAGACTTGTGTTTCATTAAGTAGATATACCCATATCTGCTCAAATCATCTGTGAAGGTCAAAAAATAATGATACCCGCCGCGAACCTCAACACTCATCGGACCGCATACATCGGCATGTATTATTTCCAATGAGTCGTTGGCTTGCTCCATTGTTCCGAAGAACGGAGTTTTAGTCATCCTTCCCATGTGGCATGGTTCGCAAGTGTCAAATGATTCATAATCAAGTGATTCCAAAAATCCATCCATATGGAGTTTCTTCATGCGCTTTACACCAATATGACCTAAACAAAGATTGCCACAAATATGTTGCACTATCATTATCAACTTTGCATCTTTTGGCATCAATATTATGAATATGTGTATCACTACGATCGAGATTCAATATACCATTTACATTGGGTGTATAACCATAGAAGGTTTTATTCATGTAAACAGAACAACAATTATTCTCTGACTTAAATGAATAACCGTATCGCAATAAACATGATCCAATCATATTCATACTCAACGCAAACACCAAATAACATTTATTTTGGTCCAACACTAATCTCGAAGGTAGAGGGAGTGTGCGATGGAGATCTTATCAACCTTAGAATCACTTCCAACACACATCGTCACCTCACCCTTAACTAGTCTCTGTTCATTTTGCAACTCCTGTTTCGAGTTACTAATCTTTAGCAACTGAACCGGTATTAAATACCCTAGAGTTACTATGAACACTAGTAAAGTACACATCAATAACATGTATATCAAATATACCTTTGTTCACTTTGCCATCCTTCTTATCTGCCAAGTATTTGGGGTAGTTCCGCTTCCAGTGACCATTTCCTTTGTAGTAGAAGCACTCAGTTTTAGGCTTAGGTCTAGCTTTGGGTTTCTTCACGGGAGTGGCAACTTGATTGCCATTCTTTCTTGAAGTTCCCTTTCTTTTCCTTTGCCCCTTCTCTTGAAACTAGTGGTCTTGTTAACCAT
The DNA here is from genome assembly GCA_021605145.1 of Aegilops bicornis. Taxonomy (NCBI): domain Eukaryota; kingdom Viridiplantae; phylum Streptophyta; class Magnoliopsida; order Poales; family Poaceae; genus Aegilops; species Aegilops bicornis. Next base: position 564,582,467 of record CM038672.1, on the reverse strand, counting down.
CAACACTTGATGCTCTTTCTTGATTTCTAACCGCCGATTTTAGCATCGCGAAGAGCTCGAGAATCGTTTTCGTCATCCCTTGCATATTATAGTTCATCACAAAGTTCCAGTAACTTGGTGATAGTGACTAGAGAACTTTGTCAATCACTATCTTATCTGGATGATTAACTCCCACTTGATTCAAGATATTATAGTACTCAGACATTCTGAGCACATGCTCACTGGTTGAGCTATTCTCCTCCATCTTGTAGGCAAAGTACTTGCCAGAGGTCTCATACCTCTCGACTTGGGCATGAGTCTGAAATACCAATTTCAGCTCTTGGAACATCTTATATCACTACAAAAGAAATACACTTCCGTGATGATACGTGTTTGTCAAAGTAGGTCACGTTTTTTGTCATGCATGTACATCCATGACGATTTTATGGCAGAATCAAGATAGTCATACCTGTGCTGTCGTAGAAGTGTTCCATGACATTACCAAAATTATCATCACGGAAGTGTCCACTTCCATGACGATAAATCGCGCGTCACGTAATTGCTTTTCGTCAAGGGTGACCAACACGTGGCATCCATCGTAGCGGACGCCGTTAAGCTATCGGTTCGGGTTTTGGATCCGATAACCCGTTAACGACCTCGACCAATGGGGATTTTCCATGTGTAAAATCATCATTGGTGGAGAAAACACATGTCGGCTCATCGTTGGGACGGATGTTCCACTCATTGGACGAAGGCACCTATGATACGTCGACATGTGGCACGGCCCAACAGAGGCCCATTCACGTGAAAAGGCGGCCCATTTGACTTGGTCAAAGGTGGCGGGCGGCCATGGAAAGCCTGTTAATGGCCTGTTAGCATATAGCCCATTTACGACCCGCTAACCCAAGGCCCGTTCGCCCTATCCGAATTAGGCCCGATGGCGTCGGCTAGGCCATCCAATATGATTCCGACTGTTTTCACTTACGGCCCATGTATGGCCCATGACGCCGTCTTCGGCCCATATGAGGCCCTATGTAACTCTTGGACTATTAACGGCCCGTGGTGAAACTGGCCCGCAATGAACAGTGTATCACTTTACACCCATTAACGGCCTGTGGTGAAACTCGCCCGTAATGAACAGTGTATCACTTTATACCCATTAAGGGCCCGTTATTCAGTTGGACCGTTTCCAGCCCATGTTATCTTTCGGCCTTCTCAGAGCCCATTTATTCTTGGGCTCATTTCCAACAGTCGTTTAGTTACGGCCCGTTACTGTCATTTCCTGCTTGTGGGCCAAATTCAGCCTGTGGTTACAGTCGGCCCGTTTGTGGTCCGTTAGTACGTTGGGCCGTTTTCATAGCGTCATCAAATACGGCCTATTAACGATGGCCCGTTATGGTCGGCCCATGAACGGACGATTCCAACTCTAGCCCGTTTACGGCCATAATGCGGCCTGTTATTGGCCCATGTTTAGCCAATCGATCATACGGCCCGTATAAGGCCCATTGATGATACTGACCCGTAGAAGGCCCATTGTTTCTGACCCGTAGAAGGCCCTCTTGTTCTCTGACCCGTAGAAGTCCCCTTTGTTCTCTGACCCGTAGGAGGCCCGATGTCACTCTGATGAAATATTAGCCCATGGTTATTGTGGCCCAGTTTTAAAAAATAGGTTATTGCAGCCACTAGCAAATCGCGGAAAAAGAACTGCACTGACTACAAGCAAACAAATAAACAAGACAACAAGGAAATAAATAAGCAAGCAACTTATGCTAGGCTATCACGGCTATTACACATATTACATCCACTGGGCATCAAAGTTCGCCACCGGTGCAAATATAGGAACAAAGCGACATATAAGCCGCTATGACAAAACAAGTCGAGCTGAAACCACTTCAAGAGTTCAAGAAACAATATCCAGGTACCCATAATGCGGCAAGATGCTTAGCAAGCTTATTAACTTTCTCTTGTTTGGCGCTTAAATCCTCCGGTAACTTCTTTGTTGCACAAGAAAATACGATCTGAATTGCGGGGACTTCCTCGGTCCTTGACTTCTTGCCGCAAAGACGGTGACTAATGCGTTTCATCTTATAGCTGAGACTGAAGAAGTTGAAGTGATTTAGGCAGCGAGTTTGAAGAGCTTGTGCCAGCGGTACTGGCCAGTAACTCAAACACTACATCAACGCAGGACTGTGGGGTTTTCTCACTGTCTACAAGATCGTTTTTATCACCTTTATTGGAGACCAACAGGGTTGTCTCACTATCTTGAACCTTATCTGCATTACTTTCTCGACCATTGCATGTGGGGTGCTCTTCTCCAATATTCTGTTTGCATACTACAAGAGAAACAAGCAGACACATCACAGGTTTAGCTTGTAGTATACGAAACTCATTTTGGTAAACCGGTTCAGTAGTAAGGTGGACAGGATAACAAAGATGAAACAAACATATATCTATGTACTATGGTCACTTGTATTGTCCATATCATTCTAGTTTATGTTCCCTAATCAAGATAGAGACACAGTTCAACTCATATATTTTTAAGACACAATGACATAGACAGAATATAAGTGTGAGAAACTACACAAAGATTGGCAGCACTTGTAATGTGCATCACATTAGAACATAACTGTTTATACAACTTAAACTGAAATCAACATAGAGCAAGAAGTTAGAACAACAATCCAGTTAAAGAAATAGGTTTAAAACATACATGTTGCGCCATTGGAGTTTCAATTGGATCCTTTAAATTCGAAAGTAGTTGGTATGAGTAAATACAGTGATGCAACAGCAAATGAGTATGGACCATAGCTACGGAATCTGACGTGAGAACAGTTGCCCTTCTGCTTTAAACGTGGAGTTTGGGTTAGCTGTGGTGGTCTTCGTGCTTTGGGCACTGCAGTAGCTTTACAAACTGCTCTTGTGGGGGTACTCTGTGGTGGACATGGTGCTTTGTCAACTATAAGTGGGTTACTATCCTCTAGGGTTGCGGTTAGATGGGTTGTAGCTGGTTCTCTGCCCAACGGTGTAAGTGTGCAATCTGGAAGAGTCTTGATTATGTGTGGTGGGGCTAGTTTGTGGGCCAGTACAACCATGGTTCTATCTGCATCGACGGGTAGCACAGTCTTTTGTGAATAACGGGTTTTTGCTCCCTTAGATACTGCCATCACCCCCTCCAATTCAAATGGCTGATAAACAAGAAAAGAAATTGAACGTCTGAGACATTGTATGATAGATGATGTGGTAATTCACATATATGTTGTCTAACCAAACATGACAAGATGACACAATTTCACATATATGATGCCTAACTAAACAGGATAGCATGACACAATTTCAGATATATGATGGATAACTTAACAGGATATAATGGCATAATTCAACATATGATGCTCAGGATGACATGACAAAACTATATGATGCCTTTCTAAAATAGGTTGGGATGAAATAATTCACATACATGTTGTCTAAGTATACAGGATGGCATGATATAATTGACATAATTGATTCATATACTAAGCACTGGCACTTTCGCATGTATGATCTCTAAACTAAGCGAGATAGAATTCAATATTGTGCATATGATGTCTAAACTAAGCAATACAAGACACCATATGCATCATATGAGAAATATAAACATTGCAACTTAGAGCATACACCTCGTGGGATATAGGACTGGTCATCATCTCTGAATCCTCCTCCGAGGAGCTCCACAGTAACCATCGAGATATATGCTTCAACAGTACCATTGCACCGCTCAAGACCTTGTTTTCACCGCAGATTTTTCCATAACCGACTCAAATGGCTGATACACATGAAGAGTAGTTCAATATACACAGATTGTCGACAAATGGAATACGTAATGAAAAAAAAAGATGGCATGAGATAATTCACATATATGATGCCTGGCTCCATGGCGGTGCATAATTCACATATATGATAATCGGCTAAAAACATGGCATTGCATAATTCACATATCGATATAGAAAGCAAACAGGAGGCATTCACACAAAGCATGTCTAATCTAAGCAGATGGCATGGCAATGCAAGACACCATATGCATGATATGAGAAATATAACCCAGCCAAGTTAGAGCATGCACCTCGGGGGGGAATACGACTGGTCATCTCTCTCTGAATCCTCCTCTGAGGAGCTATCTGTAACCAGCAAGAAATCTGCATCGACAGGTAGCACTGACTGCTCAGAAGACCTTGTTTTCACTCCAGATTTTCCTATGACCGACTCAAATGGCTGATGCACAGGAAGAGTATCTGAATGTATAAACATTGTTGACAAATGGAATACATTATGGAAAAAATATGGAACGATACAATTCACATATACGATGACTGGCTAAACAGGATGGCATTGCATGATTCACGTATATGATGCCTGGCTAAAGAAGATGGCATTGCATAATTCCATATACTCCCTCCGTTCCTAAATGTTTGTCTTTTAGAGATTTCAAATGGACTACCACATACGGATGTATATAGACATATTTTAGAGTGTAGATTCACTCATTTTGTTCCGTATGTAGTCACTTGTTGAAATCTCTAAAAAGACAAATATTTAGGAATGGTGGGAGTATGATATAGAAACCAAACAGGTGGCATTCACACAAAGCAAATCTAAACTAAGTTGATGACATATAAGATGTATAATGTAAGCAATGCAAGGCGCCATATGCATGTGACCAATATCAGCATGCCAGGTTAGAGCAAACACCTCAGGTGGTAAACAGGCGTGGTCGGCTCCTTCTGAATCTCCACCTGAACAGTTATCTTCCTCTGGAATACAATCTGGAAATGCAGGAGAGGGGGGCACTTCGCCCACCATGGAGCGGCGTCTGCATGACATTATATTCACGCATAGCGGTCTTCTCTTTTCTCTACATGTTCGATGACGATGTGTACAATATCGACATGCATAATAAAAAATAGTTAGATTTTGTAAGGCCTAAGGGTGCATGCAAAATCAAGACTGATGGTAGCAAAGCAGTGGATGGATCCAAAACTAATGATAGCGTAGATTATAGCTTTAGTTTAAAAAGATAGACAATGGATCATCTATTGTTTGTTGCCCACCCAACATGAACCACATAGAAGACCCCGGATGAACCGGATAGTAGACAAATACTATTCGTTCTTTGGCTCGATATGATACCCATGGGCAATTCAAAACTCAAGATTGAACGATAAAGTAGCGGTAATAATAACCGATGTATAACGTAAGCAAACACGAAAAGGCGTGACCTCTCTTAGGAGCTATGTAGTCCTCGTGTTCATCTGCTCGATCGATGATGGTAATGCAGTTGGTGTGGCTGCCCGGCAACGGGAAGATGATCTCGAGGCGGCGAAAGAAAGTCTGCGAGGAGGATCTCTGCTGTAGTGAACGCTTCATCGATGGTGCACCTCAGGTGGGGTGGATGACGGCACGGCAGGAGCAGGACATAACACACAGAGTTTTCTTTTACGCCAATCTAAAAATGAAGTAAATCTGAAAGGGCTCCTTAGAATTGGAGGATTCTATAAACGCAAGGACAGGAAAAACACAGGAATAGGATAGGAATGCACGTGCAAAACAGAGCATTTGGAAACATAGGATTTCAGTCAACCTGGGTGTTTGGCTCACATGAATTGGAAGAAAAGAGGAATGGAGAAACAAAGTGATGCGACGAGTGTACAAACTCTTTGGCATAGCCTTGTGGACCTCAACATCATTGGGTTGGACGTGGAGGATGGCGATGATGCTTTGGTGTATTTGTCGGAGGCGGGAAGAAGATCCAAGGCCTCTGGAAGCGGAGTCGAGGGTATTGCTCATTGTGATGGGCCGGTTCCGTCGTTAGAGCAGCTCCGCTAAGGTGTACGGCGACAAGGCTGAAGCATGACAAGGCAGACAACGTTAATCTGAAGTGGGACCCTAATATCATCTGCAATAGATGATGTAAAATACATCACCAAAAAGTGCTAGATGTAAAACGCATCAGCCGCGCCACGGCCGCTCCGACAGATGCTGCAAGTACTATTCACTCCGAACTTAACTGAAGAAAACGAACTTCACAGTCGAAACTGAATTTTACTATCGAAACTGATTGAACTAGTAACAGAGCATTGCAATAGATTTTTAGGGCGTTCGAGCACTAGTAGCAGAGAAGCAGTGATCTAAATCAGCAGACGCTCGAGCAGGGAACGCACTAACAGAGAGCAAGTCATGCAGTAGCACCGCGAGCGAGTGCTAAAGCAGCAACTCCTCAGATGTTCGGAGGTCGTGCAAAGAAGAAGAGCAGAAGAAGAAGCAGCAAGCGAGAGCAAGAGCAGCAGCAGAACGAAAGCAGGAGCAGGCAGCAACCGACAAAGAAGAACAGAGTCGCAAAGACGAAGCGAGAGCGGAGCAAGCCGGGTTAGTGTCGCTGTGGGAAGTCGCCACCGAGGAAGCAACGACATGGGGAGAGACGCCGTGGATGATGTGGCTCGTGTGGCGCCGTCGATGGAGACGCCATGTCTGCTCGGTATCGAGCACCGGCAGCCCGTGAGATCGAATAAAAGATAAAATGCAGCGTGAGGCTGAGAACCTCCTTGGTGGCGCCGAGTTGGCCTCGGCTTCATCGGAGGAATTGGTGAGGTGTTGCGATTCCGGTGGGGCAGGTCAAGACGGCGCTGTGGGGATTGAGGTGGCACGATAGACGAGGCGAACGTTGGGGCAGCTCCTTGGAGGTGGAGGACGGGGCGGCTGATCCGGCGGGACGACGAGATCGATAACGGATCCTCATCCGGTGTGGTGGATGAGGGACGGCTGTTCTTGATGGGCGACATAGTCGGGAAGAGTCTCCGGTGGCGGCGGTCGGGAGGCCGACGGAGGAGCATGGGGCTTCGTGGGTTTTGGCGGCCTCAGTGTACGAATGGGGGGGGCGAAGGGGGAGGGGGAGCCAAGCTTAGGGACGCGCTTGTCCAAAATGTAGGGTAAGTTACTAGCGTACCCCCACCGGTTTTGACACCGCGGCGTGGAGCTTCATTTCCGACTGAGGGGTAGAAGGGGGATTTTGCGTGTCTGGGCTGGGGGAGCGATTTCGGATGAGGAGGGAGTTCTCGCGCGCGTCCAAATTTCAGGATAACAAGGCACGGCGCAGGTTGAAGAAGCGGGAGTTTCAAAGCAGGTGAGACAAAAGATACTCGAGCTTGAAAATTTCGGGATAACAAGGTGCGGATTCCTTGTTCGGCAGAACAAACTTAACGTGTAAAAAACAATTCATACAAGACACAAGAGAGTCATGTCCCCTTTTACTATATTGCTATAGATGCCATTGAAAAAACTACAAGAAAAATGTACAAAAAATCGGGAGAACAAGATTACCCTGCACAGTACCAAATCGATTCGCACTTCCCTTTTTATATGATTACAGATGCCATGATCTCGAATTTCAATTTTTGAATACACGTTATGTTGAAATTCGAATATATCATTAGGTGACCTTGCAGTTTATAATTGATGTAGTCGTACATTTTGATCTTCCATCATATATGAACATTTTACTCCACCATGTGAACACATATATTGTCGTCTACCATATGGACTAAATTTGAATCAATTTTCCTTATTTGAATACGATCATTGTCAAGTTATACAATAATTTAAATATTATCTTGATAACAAAAAGACATGCATATAGCAATAATCATATTTCACTATGAACTACATGTACCATACGCTCTCCAATTCAAATATTTGTATCCATTTTACGTTGAATTCAAATCATAGTACATTATTGGTCTAGGTAGCGAGATGTTCGGGATAATCTAAACCCTGTTTTCATACCTATAATTTTTGGCTGAATTGGGACAAGTTTTGGTATAAGCCTCTTGCAAAACCGGAGATTCTCTCAACAAGCCTCGTGGTTCCGAGAGGGAATGTGTCACCTTTGTGTGCGAAACGATATACGCTGCCTCCCTGATTTTATTTACAGAGGCAACATAGAACTATATGAGTGCCCTGTTAAATTTTGGAATTATTTCGGGTTCATTTGGCCTTTTTATACATAATTGAGTTTCTGGACTTTTAATGTGCATAATCTAAATATGAATTGCATGCACATGCTCCGGTGCACCAAATTGGGTTGAAAAATCACATGTGTGTCCTTGGTTGAATTTCTAGGTCCCATGGAAGAAATGAGAATGAAATTCAAACATCTTGGCGTCATGACTCTGCCGAGAACATCGAGAAACTTAGATTTTAAATTCATGTAAATCCAAAACTCGGCTGGAAATCATGAAACTTGGCATGGTGTCATGTCATGGCACTAACATGTTGTGGTAAAAAATTGGGCCGATTTGGAAGCTCGTGGTTCTAAGAGGAAACGTGCCACCTTTGAGTGTGAAACGATATACGCCGCCCCCCTTGAGTTTCTTAACAAAGGCAACATAGAACTACATTAGTGCCCTGTTAAATTTTGGAATTGTTCCGGTTCGTTTGTCGCTTTTTTATACATTAATTGAGTTTCGTCATTTAATGTGCATAAGTCAAATTTGAACTACAAGCACATGCTCGTGCACCAAAGTTGGTTGAAAAATCACATTTGTGTCCTCGGGTGAATTTCTAGGTCCCATGCAAGAAATGAGAATAAAATTAAAACATCTGGGCATCGTGGCTCGGCCGAGAACATTGAGAAACTTGGTTTTAAAATTCCTGTAAATCCAAAACATGTCTGAAAATCATGAAACTTGGCATGGATGTCATGTCATGGTACTACCATGTTGTGGTAAAAAAATGGCCGAATAGGGACAGATTTTGGTATAAGCTTCTTGCAAACCGAAGCTTCTCTCAAGAAGGTTCGTGGTTACGAGAGGAACGTGCCACCGTTGAGTGTGAAGCGATATACGTTGTCCCCCTTGAGTTTATTTACAAAGGCAACATAGAACTACATGAGTGCCCTGTTAAATTTTGGAATTATTCCGGCTTCGTTTGGCCTTATTTACACATTAATTGAGTTTTTGGTCATTTAATGTGCATAATTCAAATTTGAACTACAAGCACATGCTCCCGTGCACCAAAGTTGGTTGAAAAATCACATTTGTGTCCTCGGGTGAATTTCTACTCCCTCCTTCCATCTTGTAACATCCCAAATTTCCTATTTGGAATGTTTTACAATTATAGCTAAGCATCCTATGCATCCTGTTTGAATTTGAATGCCATTTGAAGTTTCAGAGAAATTTGAGTTTGAATTTGAATTTCAAACTTTGGCATGTGGGAAACAATTCAAAAACTAAGCCTGATAAATACTTGATCAAAAGTATGAGAGGAGCAAACATGACACTCCAAAAATATCAGAGGAAACAATGCCAAAAGATTTGGAATTCAAATCTGAATTTTATTTGAATTTGAAAAAATGGATTTTCATAAAGTTTGGATTTTGCCTTTGGAAAAATGTTCAAATGAAAGGGAATATTCCCCTGATCATTTTGGTATATATATACCCTATATAAAATATTTATAGTTTGGGTTTTATTTTTGTTTTTAGTTTTATTAAAAAAATAAAGAAAAAACCCCAGGCGCCGAGCCACCCAGCCCAGCCAGCCGCCTCACCTCAGCCCCTTAAGCCAGCAAGCCGGCCCAGCTGGCGGCCCAGCCAGCCGGCCAGCTCACCCCGCGCCCCTCGCCGAAACCCGGGCTTGATCGGCCGCCGAACCCTCCCTCTCTCTCTCAGACCCGCTGGGCCCCGCCCGTCTTCTTCCTCGCCCAAGCCACGCAGCTCATGGGAGATCCACCGGATCCCGAAGCGATCCGGATCCCCGATCGCCCCGATGCCTTTCCGCCCCGACCCCGGCTATAAAAGCCAGAGGCTCCGCACCCCATTCCCCCTAGCGACGCCTTGAACCCCTCTCCCTCTCCTCCCGAGCTCACCGGAGTCCCAGGCTCGCCACCGCCGCCAAAACCGCCACGCCACGCCACCTGGTCCACCCCGACCCGCCCCCACACCACCGAACCCTCCCCCGTGCTCGTGCGCGTCTCCCGACGACTCGCCGAAGCTTCGCGCCGGACGCTCCGGCAAGCCTCTGCTCTCGCCGCCCGCCCGCGCCCGTCGGAGTCCGTGAGTCCCGGCATCTCTCCCCGCTCGATCTTAGATCGACGGCTCCGATTAGAACCCCCGAAGGGGTATGTTTCTATTAGAAAACCGGCCGGCCCGATCGGTTTATTTTTAGTTAGGTTTATTTGTTTAGGCCGGTTCGTTTTTAGTTAACCCTAGGCCCGTTTAGACTAAACTACGCCTAGTGCACAGTATAGGCCCATTGGGCTTTTTCTTTTAATTTGATTTTCTGTTTTAGCCGAATAGTTTCAATTTTCAAAAATGTATATCTTTTATTCTGTTTAATATTTTTGAGTGATTCTTTTTTTGTTGGATTGCAAATTTTATGTAGTTTCTGAAAAACATATATTTAGCTATGTTAAAAATAATTAAAAATGCTTTAATATTGTTTTAGTCAGAATAGCAAATCTACTATAGTTTTAGTTAGAAAAATTATTTTTGCATAATTCCTTTTTGCCATCACTTTATTTTGATATTGCCAAACCCTAGAATTTAACTTTGGTATTTTAGGATTAATAAATAATTAATTCTAGGCAGAATCCTATTAATCCTAATTAATTGACTAGTTCCTGTTTTCCTAATTAATTAATTAGTAAATTAATTTATTTTTAACTTGTGATTAGTTATTCTAGGATAGTTTCTATCATTCTAGTAGATGAACTTTTATTTACAATTAATAAAAGTTTTAAATTATTTTTCTTAATAGAAATTGGATTAGGCCTAAAATGAGTTTTATATTAGCTATTTAATTAATTCTTTTTGCACCTAGTTGCTTAGTGAATCCTTTTCTGTTAAGTTAACCTAAAACCATGATTAGGTTATATTAAGGAATTTTTGTTTTATAAAACTATTTTTGTTATTGTTTGGAGTAGGAAAAACTTTGAATTGGTTTCTTTGAGTTTTTCTTTTGGATTTGGTTTTGATTGTTTTGTTGTGCTATGTTACTATTGTTATCTTGTGTGATCCTCTTGCTTTGTGCTTATTGTGTTATTGTTTGTCTCGGTAGAGTTTCCGAGTGCTGAAGCTTGCTACTCTGACTCTTTAGCTTACGAGGATCATCAAGAAGGCAAGTTTTGATCATGTTATTTCTATACCTATGTTTTTGTGCATTAGTAGTTGTCACCACCCCACCATTGCATGCAGTAGTGAAATCTTGAAGTCATTAAACTTGAGTAGTATCATGTGGTAGGATGAACCAATCCCTTGTTACCATGACCCGGACGTAGTAGTTATTTTGCTATGCTCGTAGGCGGGATTTGGGATGAGTGAAATTCATAAGCAAGATGTGAGAGTTAATGATGATGACAACCCATGGACTACAATGATCAAGATGGACTTCGGAAAATCACTACTTTGGGTGGAGGGCGGTTGGCGGGCACCTGGAGCACCCAGTGGTGGCCGGATGCATGGAGAAGCGCCATGACATCCTGCGGAAAGCTTCACCCAGCCACGAAGAGAAGGATGGATGCCCCATGACCGAAGCTTACCTGTGCAGCCGCAAGCCATTATGGGCTCTGGCTGGGTTGACCCTAGTAGTGACGCCGCTGGACGGTACTACGAGAAGTAGACGAGCGGTAGGATTGGATGGGTACCGGCGGTGGCGAAGAACTCTTTGGAAGACCCTGTTTCATTCGTCCGTCTTCAAACACCATGAAGTGCGAAGACTTTAAAGGAGGGAATGATTCTTGCGGGAAAGTGCGCAAACCTCTGCAGAAGTTATAACCTAATCGATTAGCCGTGTCCCCGATTCACGGACATTTGAGCCTCTGGAACTTGGAAGTATTCGGATATCTCAACACTAAAACTAATGAATTAATTTGAGGGTTTATGACTTAATAATTTGGGAACGAGATTTTGGTTGGCGGAACCATCTCAATAACTACCAACAATTTGTAGTAATTTGCAAATAAGTCCACTGTAGTAGGATAAAATTGGCTTTTCGCAAAATGATGAAACTTAGAGCTCCACAGCCAAAATGCATATAGTGTAGTAACTTTATTATTGTTATTCTTCATGACTTGCCAGCTTATTCCAAAAGTCGACCTACATGGCTGCAACGTATTATGTTGCGTAGATATATTCCGATCAGAGTGAGGCTACGCTCGCGCTTGGCGATTGCCCTTTGGAGTCGGATGGACTCACTTTACCTCGACGCTTCAAGCAGCATTAGTAGTTTATTTCTCATGAGTTGGCCTTGAGCCGAATTTATTCCCTTGTAATAAAGACTCTATATGAGAATCGTGTAATAAAATTCAGGTGTGATTGAACTTTGATTACTTTATCGATGTAATCGTGAGTACCAGATGATCTTGGGATGGTATGCATACGGAGACTTGACCGATGTTGGGTCGGTCGCTACAGAGATGGTATCGAGCACACGCTGACCGTAGGATCGTAACCCCTAGGATCGGAAAGCCATAGCGAGAGACCATTTACTTTGAACCCCTTTTCATTCTATAATTCTTCCCTGTTCAATTCGACTCTTCTCCCTTTGCAACATTCTAGATGGCGGCTGAGTTCACCCCGCTTTGCTACGGAGTTACGCCAGCCCGATGAGACGATGCCCTTCGGAAGGAAGCTGGTCCAGATGGTAAAGCAGCTGAAGATAGCTCTACCCTCGATCACCGGGAAACCCACTAATGCACTTCCGACGGACACCCGCTACAGGATTGAGGTGCATATCCCAGGGAGGACCTTTGGAGGACACACGGAGCCTATCAACTTTGAGTTCACCGAGTTCAACTGGATCATCGGAAGGGGCGTGGCGATCTACCGAGCACTTGGACATCTCCGAGAGGAGTACAGGGCCGAGCTTCGATCACTCGGACCTCGCCATGGTTTCTCGCAGGGCAAGGAATGGAGTTATCATCCGTACCATCGAGGACGATTCCACTCTTTCTTACATCCAGACTTGGAGTGTCTTCTCGTGAAACGGGAGATTCGGACTTCGCCGTAACTTCGAAGACACACGGAAGCTTTTGTTCCGCGAATCGAACTGGAGGAGAAGGCACGCCGCAGACTTCCTTGGCCATGAGGAAGAAATCACGGACTTCATGGAGATAGTCGACGACCAAGATGAAGCTTGCCGCGATAGAGGAAAAGATGGACTTGGGAGAGGACCTTTACCCGAGTGGAGACGAAGCACCCTCGTGAGCAATGATCGAGATTTGAAGGGAGTACCACCAAGGAAACCCCAAGAGGAGGCGCCACTGATGAAGACTTTTTAGTCGACCACCATGTTATCTTTTACTTTTTCGTCGATCAGTTTAGGCCGATGTTTTCCTTCGATTAGTCATGAGCTTTTGTAATCGAGTTTGAACCATGTTTGAGTGGAATGAATAAATGATTGGTGTGTTATGATTGTGCATTCATGTGGGTAGTGTTATTTCTCATAGACCCTTGTTCTATTCTAATCTTCTCACCGCTCCAAAACACCGGATGCCTCCGAGACGTGACACGTTTCCTCCGCCGGAGCTCACCCAACCGCTTCCAGCAGTTGGAATGCACCGATGCAACTCCTTATTCAGAATCGTAACAACACCGCCAACAATCCACCGCCACCACCCACCGTGGACAACTTGACTCGATTTACGAGGTTGAATCCGCCGGTGTTCTCTAGTAGCACCGAGCCAATTGTGGTCGATGATTGGCTCCGCAAAATCGGAAGGGAGCTAGTCACCGTTGGATGCACTGATCACCCCGATTCATTGGCCCATACAAAATCCTCGAACGTCGTGGAGAAGTTGCATACACGTTGGAATTGCCGGAAGGATTGTCCGGAGTTCATGATGTTTTCCATGTTTCTCAGCTAAAGAAGTGTCATGCCGACATGGCCGATGTTCCGTTGAGAGATCTGAAGGCCCCTAGAGGCCATACTGACAAAGTGATTTGACTTACAAGGAGAAACCCGTCCAGTATTCTCGAGACTGCAAGCAGAGTCACCCGCAGCAAGGTCATCAAGTTTTGCAAGGTGCTTTGTGGAGTCACCACACCGAGGAAGAAGCCACAGGGAACGCCAAGAAGATCTTCGTCATGCGACCATCCGCACCTATTTGCTAGCCAACCCGAATCTCGAGGGCGAGATTCATCTTAAGGTGGGTAGGTTTGTAACATCCCAAATTTCCTATTTGGAATGTTTTACAATTATAGCTAAGCATCCTATGCATCCTGTTTGAATTTGAATGCCATTTGAAGTTTCAGAGAAATTTGAGTTTGAATTTGAATTTCAAACTTTGGCATGTGGGAAACAATTCAAAACTAAGCCCGATAAATACTTGATCAAAAGTATGAGAGGAGCAAACATGACACTCCAAAAATATCAGAGGAAACAATGCCAAAGATTTGGAATTCAAATCTGAATTTTATTTGAATTTGAAAAAATGGATTTTCATAAAGTTTGGATTTTGCCTTTGGAAAAATGTTCAAATGAAAGGGAATATTCCCCGATCATTTTGGTATATATATACCCTATATAAAATATTTATAGTTTGGGTTTTATTTTTGTTTTAATTTTATTAAAAAATAAAGAAAAAACCCTGAGGCGCCAGGCCACCCTGTGCCCAGCCAGCCGCCTCACCCTCAGCCGCGCCCAATTAGCCAAAACCGGCCAGCCCAGGCCCAGGCCAGCCAGCTCACCCGCGCCCCCCTCGCTGAAACCCGAGGCTTGATCGGCCGACCAACCCTCCCTCTCTCTCTCTCGACCGCTGGCCCCGCCCGTCTTCTTCCTCGCCCAAGCCACGCAGCTCATGGGAGATCCACCGGATCCCGGCGATCCGGATCCCCGATCGCCCCGATGCCTTTTCCTCGCCCGAGCCCCGGCTATAAAGCCAGAGGCTCCGCACCCCATTCCCCCCCCTAGCGACGCCGAACCCCTCTCCTCTCCCTCCGAGCTCACCGGAGTCCAGGCTCGCCACCGCCAAAACCGCCGCCGACGCCACCTGGTCCACCGACCTCCCAACACCACCAAACCCTCCCCGTGCTCGTGCGCGTCTCCCGACGACTCGAAGCTTCACGCCGGACGCCTTCAAGACGCCTCTCGCCGCCGCCCGCCGTCATGAGTCCGGTGAGTCCCCGGCATCCTCCCCTGCTCGATCTTAGATCGACGGCTCCGATTAGAACCCCGAAGGGGTATGTTTTATTAGAAAACCGGCCGCCCGATCGGTTTATTTTAGTTAGGTTTATTTGTTTAGGCCGGTTCGTTTTAGTTAACCCTAGGCCCGTTTAGACTAAACTACGCCTAGTGCATGATAGGCCCATTGGGCTTTTCTTTTAATTTGATTTTCTGTTTTAGCCGAATAGTTTCAATTTTCAAAAATGTATATCTTTTATTCTGTTTAATATTTTTGAGTGATTCTTTTTTTGTTGGATTGCAAATTTTATGTAGTTTCTGAAAAACATATATTTAGCTATGTTAAAAATAATTAAAATGCTTTAATATTGTTTTAGTCAGAATAGCAAATCTACTATAGTTTTAGTTAGAAAAATTATTTTTGCATAATTCCTTTTTGCCATCACTTTATTTTGATATTGCCAAACCCTAGAATTTAACTTTGGTATTTTAGGATTAATAAATAATTAATTCTAGGCAGAATCCTATTAATCCTAATTAATTGACTAGTTCCTGTTTTCCTAATTAATTAATTAGTAAATTAATTTATTTTAACTTGTGATTAGTTATTCTAGGATAGTTTCTGTCATTCTAGTAGATGAACTTTTATTTACAATTAATAAAAGTTTTAAATTATTTTTCTTAATAGAAATTGGATTAGGCCTAAAATGAGTTTTATATTAGCTATTTAATTAATTCTTTTTGCACCTAGTTGCTTAGTGAATCCTTTTCTGTTAAGTTAACCTAAAACCATGATTAGGTTATATTAAGGAATTTTGTTATATAAAAACTATTTTTGTTATTGTTTGGAGTAGGAAAAACTTTGAATTGGTTTCTTTGAGTTTTTTCTTTTGGATTTGGTTTTGATTGTTTTGTTGTGCTATGTTACTATTGTTATCTTGTGTGATCCTCTTGCTTTGTGCTTATTGTGTTATTGTTTGTCTCGGTAGAGTTTCCGGAGTGCGAAGCTTGCTACTATGACTCTTTAGCTTACGAGGATCATCAAGAAGGCAAGTTTTGATCATGTTATTTCTATACCTATGTTTTTGTGCATTAGTAGTTGTCACCACCCCACCATTGCATGCAGTAGTGAAATCTTGAAGTCATTAAACTTGAGTAGTATCATGTGGTAGGATGAACCAATCCTTGTTACCATGACCCCGGACGTAGTAGTTATTTTGCTATGCTCGTAGATTGGATTTGGGATGAGTGAAATTCATAAGCAAGATGTGAGAGTTAATGATGATGACAACCCATGGACTACAATGATCAAGATGGACTTGGAAAATCACTCTTTGGGTGGAGGGGCGGTTGTGGGCACCCTGGAGCACCCAGTGGTGGCCGGGATGCATGGAGAAGCGCCATGACATCCTGTGGAAAGCTTCACCCAGCCACGAAGAGAAGGATGGATGCCCCATGACCGGAAGCTTACCTGTGCAGCCGCAAGCCATTATGGGCTCTGGCTGGGTTGACCCTAGTAGTGACGCTGGCCGGGCGGTACTACGAGAAGTAGACGAACGGTAGGATTGGATGGGTACCGGCGGTGGCGGAAGAACTCTTTGGAAGACCCTGTTTCATTCGTCCCGTCTTCAAACACCATGAAGTGCGAAGACTTTAAAGGAGGGAATGATTCTTGCGGGAAAGTGCCAAACCTCTGCAGAGTTATAACCTAATCGATTAGCCGTGTCCCCGATTACGGACATTTGAGCCTCTGGAACTTGGAAGTATTCGGATATCTCAACACTAAAACTAATGAATTAATTTGAGGGTTTATGACTTAATAATTTGGGAACGAGATTTTGGTTGGCGGAACCATCTCAATAACTACCAACAATTTGTAGTAATTTGCAAATAAGTCCACTTTGTAGTAGGATAAAATTGGCTTTTCGCAAAATGATGAAACTTAGAGCTCCACACCAAAATGCATATAGTGTAGTAACTTTATTATTGTTATTCTTCATGACTTGCCAGCTTATTCCAAAAGCTGACCTACATGGCTGCAACGTATTATGTTGCAGAGATATATTCCGATCAGGAGTGAGGCTACGCTCCGCGCTTGGCGATTGCCCTTTGGAGTCGGATGGACTCACTTTACCTCGACGCTTCCGCAGCATTAGTAGTTTATTTCTCATGAGTTGGCCTTGAGCCGAATTTATTCCCTTGTAATAAAGACTCTATATGAGAATCGTGTAATAAAATTCAGGAGTGATTGAACTTTGATTACTTTATCGATGTACTGTGAGTACCAGCATGATCTTGGGATGGTACAGACACAGAGACTTGACCGATGTTGGGTCAGGTCGCTACACATCTATATAGGTCCTAATGCGTTTTTCGAGGCTAACTTTGACCAAACGTTAGAGCAATAATATATGACATGCAACTTACACAAAGCATACCTTCAAATTTGTATGTCAAAGGAGCTTCCAATAATATAATTTTCATAGTATACATCTCATGTGCTATTAATCTTATCAATAGTCAAAGGTTGTCTTGAAAAACACATTAGGCCCTATATAGATGGAAGGAGGGAGTAGGTCCCATGCAAAAAATGAGAATAAGATTCAAACATCTGGGCATCGTGGCTCGGTCGAGAACATTGAGAAACTTGGTTTTAAAATCATGAAACTTGGCATGGTGTCATGTCATGGTAGTACCATGCCATGGTAAAAAATATTGGCCGAATAGGAACAAATTTTGGTATAAGCTTCTTGCAAATCGGAGCTTTTCTCAAGAAGGTTCGTGGTTCTGGGAGGGAACGTGTCACCTTTGTGTGCATAATTCAAATTTGAAATACAAGCACATGTTCCAGTGCACCAAAGTTGGTTGAAAAATCACATGTGTGTCCTCGGGTAAATTTCTAGGTTCCATGCAAGAAAAGGGAATGAAATTCAAAATTCTGGGTGTCGTGGCTGGCTTGGAAACATTGAGAAACTTAGTTTTTTAATTCCTGTAAATCCAAAACACGCATGAAAATAATGAAACTTGGCTTGGTGCCATGACATGGCACCAACATGCTGTGGTAAATTTGCAGTTCGATTTGCGAAGGCGCATGATAACCCACAAGTATAGGGGATCGCAACAGTTTTCGAGGGTAGAGTATTCAATCCAAATTTGTTGATTCGACACAAGGGGAGCCAAAGAATATTCTCAAGTATTAGCAGCTGAGTTGTCAATTCAACAACACATGGAAACTTAGTATCTGCAGCAATGTGTTTAGTTGCTCAGTAATATGATAGTGGTGGTAACGGTAACAAAGTAAAAGACAGAAAAGTAATGTTTTTGGTATTTTTGTAGTGATGATAACAAAGAGTAACGGAAAAGTAAATAAGCGTAAACCAAGATATGGAAAGCTCGTAGGCACCGGATCGGTGATGGATAATTATGCGGATGTGGTTCATCATGTAACAGATCATAACATAGGGTGACACAGAACTAGCTCCAGTTCATCAATGTATTGTAGGCATGTATTCCGTAAATAGTCAATCGTGCTTATGGAATAGAACTTGCATGACATCTTTTGTCCTACCCTCCCGTGGCAGCGGGGTACTATTGGAAACTAAGGGATATTAAGGCCTCCTTTTAATAGAGAACCGGAACAAAGCATTAGCACATAGTGAATGCATGAACTCCTCAAACTATGGTCATCACCGGAGTGGTCCCAATTATTGTCACTTGGGGTTGCGGATCATAACACGTAGTAGGTGACTATAAACTTGCAAGATAGGATCAAGAACACACATATATTCATGAAAACATAATAGGTTCAGATCTGAAATCATGGCACTCGGGCCCTAGTGACAAGCATTAAGCATAGCAAAGTCATAGCAACATCAATCTCTGAACATAGTGGATACTAGGATCAAACCCTAACAAAACTAACTCGATTACATGATAAATATCATCCAACCCATCACCGTCCGGCAAGCCTCACGATGGAATTACTCACGCACGCGGCGGTGAGCATCATGAAATTGGTGATGGAGGATGGTTGATGATGACGACGGCGACGAATCCCTCTCCTGAGCCCCGAACGGACTCCAGATCAACCCTCCCGAGAGAGATTAGGGCTTGGCGGCGGCTCCGTATCGTAAAACGCGATGAAACTTTCTCTCTAATTTTTTTCTCCCCGAAAGCCAATATATGGAGTTGGAGTTGGCGTCGGAGGGGCTCTAGGGGGCCCATGAGGTAGGGGGCGCCCCTAGGGGGGCGCGCCCCCCACCCTCGTGGACAGGGTGTGGGCCCCCTGGTCTTCATCTTTGGCGAGGATTTTTTATTATTTATTCTAAGATATTCCATGGAGTTTCAGGTCATTCCGAGAACTTTTGTTTTCTGCACATAAAACAACATCATGGCAATTCTGCTTAGCGTCAGTCCGGGTTAGTTCCATTCAAATCATACAAGTTAGAGTCCAAAACAAGGGCAAAAGTGTTTGGGAAAGTAGATACGACGGAGACGTATCAACTCCCCCAAGCTTAAACCCTTGCTTGTCCTCAAGCAATTCAGTTGACAAACTGAAAGAGAAAAAGAAAAACTTTTACAAACTCTATTTTCTCTTGTTGTTGTACCTATGTCAAGCCAAAGATTCAGGTTTTCAAAGAAAGATCATAACTAACCACATTTGCAATAATTCTCAGGTCTCATGTTTACTTATATCAATAACATAATCAGCTAGCAAGTCATAATAATAAATCTCGGATGACAATACTTTCTCAAAACAATCATAATATGATATAACAAGATGGTATCTCGCTAGCCCTTTCTGAGACCGCAAAACATAAATGCAGAGCACCTTCAAATATCAAGGACTGACTAGACATTGTAATTCATGGTAAAAGAGATCCAATCATAGTCATACCCGATATAAATTAACAAGAATGAATGCAAATGACAATGTGCTCTCCAAATTAGTGCTTTTAATAAGAGGGTGATGACTCAACATGAAAGTAAATAGATAGGCCCTTCGCAGAGGGAAGCAGGGATTTGTAGAGGTGCCAGAGCTCGATTTTGAAATAGAGATAATTTATTTTGAGCGGCATACTTTCATTGTCAACATAACAACTAAGAGATGACGATATCTTCCATGCTAAACAAATTATAGGCGGTTCCCAAACAGAATGGTAAAGTTTATACTCCCCCTCCTCCACAAGCATCAATCCATGGCTCGCTCGAAACAACGAGTGACTCCAACATTCAACGGGTCCCAGGGGGAGTTTTGTTTGCAGTTATTTTAATTTAGTTTGCATAAAGCACGGGACTGGGCATCCCGGGGACCAGCCATTTTCTCGTGAGTGAGGAGCGGAGTCCACTCCTCTTGAGAATAACCCGCCTAACACGGAAGATAAGGGCAGCACTAGTTGATATATGAGCTATTCGAGCATGCAAAACAGAATGATAATTTGAAGGTTTAGAGTTTGGCACATACAAATTTACTTGGAACGGCAGGCAGATACCGCATATAGGAAGGTATAGTGGACTCATATGGAATAAATTTGGGGTTTAAGGGATTGGATGCACAAGCAGTATTCCCGCTTAGTACAAGTGAAGGCTAGCAAGAGACCTGGAAGCGACCAACTAGAGAGCGACAACAGTCATGAACATGCATTAAAATTAATAAACATTGAATACAAGCATGAGTAGGATATAATCCACCATGAACATAAATATCGTGAAGGCTATGTTGATTTGTTTCAACTACATGTGTGAACATGTGCCAAGTCAAATCACTTAAATCATTCAAAGGAGGATACCACCCTATCATACCACATCATAATCATCTCAATATCATGTTGGCATGCAAGGTAAACCATTATAACTCATAGCTAATCAAGCATGGCACAAGCAACTATGATCTCTAATTGTCATTGCAAGCATGTTTATTCATAATAAGCTGAATCAGGAACGGTGGACTCATCATATTTACAAAAACAAAAGAGGTCGAGTTCATACCAGTTTTTCCCATCTCAGTTAGTCCATCATATATGTCATCATAATTGCCTTTCACTTGCACGACCGAACGGTGTGAATAATAATAAGAGTGCACGTGCATTGGACTAAGCTGAAATCTGCAAGCATTCAATAAGCAGGAGAAGACAAGGCAATATGGGCTCTTGGTTAAATCAACAATAATGCATATAAGAGCCATCTCAACAATTTAATCATGGTCTTCTCCTACCGAATTTCAAAGAAAAGAAAGGAAATAAAAACTATTTACTCGGGAAAGCTCCCAACAAGCAAAAGAAGAACGGGAAATATTTTTGGGTTTTCTTTTTAATTATTACTACTACAGCAGGAAAAATAAACTACTACTAATTTTTTTTGGTTTTTTTCTAAGGTTTATTGAACACACAAGAAGAAAGCATGAAAAAGGAAAATAAACTAGCATGGATATTACAGTGAAAGAGTATGAGCACCGACACCTAGCAATGAGTGTGTGTGAACATAAATGTAATGTCGGTGGGAAATACGTACTCCCCCAAGCTTAGGCTTTTGGCCTAAGTTGGTCTATTGCCAGGGTTAGCCTGGCGGATACCCGTAGATGTAGCTGGGGTCGTACTGCGATGAAGAATAGTTGGGATCATAATGTGAGGAAGAGGACTCTGACTGCCACTGGCTGGCAACCGCCTCAGGATCCCAAGAATAAACAGACTATCGTGGAGGCTCATCTTGTGGCTCCAGTTCCAGGGCTGGTGCAGGATTCCGATAGGCTCGAACAGCCGCCCACGGAACAATGTAAGGACCTGTAGACAAGTTAAACAAAGAGGGAGCAGGCAAAGTAATAGTCTCAGGGTGATGTTTATCAAAGTACAGTTTATTTGAGCTCCCCTTCGCGACTCTTAACAATAAAATCATGCGCTAGCATACTCTTATAATCTAAATAAGCACGGGGCAACGCTGTTTCTTCTTTCTCCTCATGCCTAATAGGTATCTCAAAATATTCAGCTAGGCGTGAAGCATAAATGCCTCCAAAGACGGGGCCCTTAGTACGGTTCAGACTTAACCGTCTAGAAATAATTCTACCCATGCTAACAGAGTTATTGCGGTATAAACCATGGAACAAAATGATAATATCAGGAATGCTAAGGTTTCCACAGTTCCCGCGACCAATCAAGCAACGACTAGCAAATAAGGCAAAGTAGCGTAAAACAGGGAAATGTATGCTAGTAATTTTGCATCGTAAACCTTCCGGTTTCTCCCACGATGATAGTGTTAATAAAAGCTTCCACTTCATTACGGTGTGGTTCATCTAAGGTGCCCTCAAAAGGTATTTTGCAAACCTCGCAAAATTCAGCTAATGTCATCTCCTTAACAACGTCATATAAATGAAACTCTCTTGTTGGCGGTGATTTCTTAGGGAAAAAGTAGAAGTTCTGCACAAAAGTATTTACGAGTAAGAGATCTTGATGACGTTGGTCGCGGAGGAAGTCGGTGAGGCCGGCGTTCTCAATTAATAGATAGAAATCCTCATAAATCCCGGCTCTCCTCAAGAAGTCATCGGAAGGCCATTCACACGGTCGGACCTCCGCGGTACGAGGCAAATTAAATTTGGGCTTCTGCTCTTCTTCCTTTTGTTTTTCCTTCGAGCTTGGCTCGACGAGCCCTCAAAAGTCTCTTCATTATTTCTGAAATAATCTGAAATTTTAGTAACTTCAAACAAAAGTGAACCAACTTCAATAAAACTGATAGCAACTACTCATACAAGTGCCTAGAGCATATATCAAGCATTAGAACTACTTGGAACCATATAAATTTGACATGCAAGCTCAAGAACATGGTCACCTATGCAGCACAAATTTACAAAGAATAAAGCACTAGAACAAAAACTAATTGGACCAATGGAGGAGTCACATACCAAGGAACAATCTCCCCAAGTAGTTTTGCGAGTTGCTTTGAGCAAGGAGATCGAAAATCACAAAGAAAAGTGGCTGGAACACGAGCTTGAGTTGGTTTTTCGGGTTTGTGTGAGGCAGAGGAAGAAGATGGGTGCAGTGATAAGTGGAGGAGGGCCACCATGAGCCCACGAGGCAGGGGGCGTGCCCAGGGGGTAGGGCGCGCCCTCCACCCTCGTGGCCAGGTGGCAGCTCCCCCCGCGGTAATTTTTGCACTAAAAATCCTCAAATATTCCCGAAAAAATCATATTAAATTGGCATGGCATTCTGAGGACTTTTATTTTCGGGATATTTTTTAAATTGCACGGATAAATCAGGAAACAGACAGAAAAATACTATTTTTACTTTATTTCAACTAAATAACATAAAGTATAAAGAGGGTACAGAAGGTTGTGCTTCTAGTTTCATCCATCTCATGCTCATCAAAAAGAATCCACTAACAAGGTTGATCAAGTCTTGTTAACAAACTCATTCCGATAATCAAGGAATCGGAGAAATTTCGAATAACACTATGTTACCTCAACGAGGATATGGACATCCCCAATAATAAGTATATCATATTTCTTCTTGACAGTAGGGAGAGGAAATTCAAAACCTCCAAATATAATCAATGGAATTTTTCCAATAGAGTTGATACTATGAACTTGAGGTTGTTTCCTCGGAAAGTGTACCGTATGCTCATTACCATTAACATGAAAAGTGACATTGCCTTTGTTGCAATCAATAACAGCCCTGCAGTATTAAGGAAAGGTCTTCCAAGAATAATAGACATACTATCATCCTCGGAATATCAAGAATAACAAAGTTCGTTAAAATAGTAACGCTTTGCAACCACAACAGCACATCCTCACAAATACCGGCCAGGTATAGTAGTTGATTTATCAGCCATTTGCAAAGATATTTCAGTAGGTGTCAACTTATTCAAGTCAAGTCTACGATATAAAGAGAGAGGCATAACACTAACACCGGCTCCAAGATCACATAAAGCAGTTTTAACATAATTTCTTTTAATGGAGCAAGGTATAGTAGGTACTCCTGGATCTCCAAGTTTCTTTGGTATTCCACCCTTAAAAGTATAATTAGCAAGCATGGTGGAAATTTCAGCTTCCGTATCTTTCTTTTATTTGTAACAATATCTTTCATATATTTAGCATAGGGATTCATTTTGAGCATATCAGCCAATCGCATACGCAAAAAGATGGGTCTAATCATTTCAGCAAAGCGCTCAAAATCCTCATCATCCTTTATCTTGGATGGTTTGTGAGGAAAAGGCATGGGTTTCTGAACCCATGGTTCCCTTTCTTTACCATGTTTCCTAGCAACAAAGTCTCTCTTATCATAACATTGATTCTTTGATTGTGGGTTATCAAGATCAACAGCAGGTTCAACTTCTACATCATTATCATTACTAGGTTGAGCATCATCATTAACATTTTCACTAGGTTCATGTTCATTACCAGTTGTGTTTCAAAGATCGGACATAGATATATCATTTGGATTCTCGGTGGTTCAGCAATAGGTTCACTAGAAGTTTGCAAAGTCCTATCATTTTTCTTTTATTCCTTTTAGAAGAGCTAGGTACATCAATATTATTTCTCCGAGAATCTTGCTCGATTCTCTTAGGGTGGCCTTCAGGATACAAAGGTTCCTGAGTCATTCTACCGATTCTAGTAGCCACTCTAACAAAGCATAATCATTTTTCTTACTATTCATTTCATCAAGCACTTCTTTCTGAGCTTTAAGTACTTGCTCTACTTGAGTGGTAACCATAGAAGCATGTTTGCTAACAAGTTTAAGTTCACCTCTAATATTAGCCATATAATCACTCAAGCGTTTAATCATAAAGGTATTCTATTTCAATTGTCTGCCAAAATAAGCATTAAAGTCATCTTGCTTAAACATAAAGTTATCAAACTCGTCCAAGCACTGACTAGCAATTTTAGTAGGCGGGACTTCAGCTTTATCATATCTGTAGAGAGAATTTACCTTTACTACCTGTGTCGGGATATCGTGATCGGGAGGTTCTTCAAAGGAATACAGAATTGAGATCATACACTTCTTCAACAAAGTGTAGATTAAGACCATGTATTTCTTCAATAGGAGGTAAATTCTTAACATCTTCAGCTTTAATACCTTTTCTTTCATAGATTTCTTTGCCTCTTGCATATCTTCGGATCGAGAAATAGAACACCTCTCTTCTTCGGAGTTGGTTTAGGAATAGGCTCAAGAATTGGCTCGGGGAGCTGGCTCGGGAGTTGGCTCAGAGGTGCCCAATTATTTTCATTTGTCAACATATTATTCAATAGAATTTCAGCTTCATCCAAAGTGTTCTTTCCTCGAAAAGAGAACCAGCGCAACTATCCGGGTAATCTCTGGAAGCATCGGTTAGTCCATTATAAAAGATATCAAGTATTTCGTGTTTCTTAAGAGGATGATCGTGCAAAAGCATTAAGTAACTTGAGAGGCCTCCCCAAGCTTGTGGGAGACTCTCTTCTTCAATTTGCACAAAATTATATATATCCCTCAAAGCAGCTTGTTTCTTATGAGCAGGGAAATATTTAGCGAGAAGTAATAAATCATATCCGGGACTACGCACACAACCAGGATCAAGAGAATTAAACCATATCTTAGCATCACCCTTTAATGAGAACGGAAATATTTTGAGTATATAAAGGTAGCGCGATCTCTCATCATTAGTAAACAGGGCAGCTATATCATTTAACTTAGTAAGATGTGCCACAACAGTTTGATTCATAGCCATAAAAAGGATCGGATTCAACCCAGTAATTATATCGGGATCAACAGAGAATTCATAATAATCCTTATCAGAACACGAGATAGGTGAAGTAGCAAAAGCAGTGGTCGGGTCTCATCCTATCTCTAAGAGATTGTTTACTCCATTTAACTAGCAGCCTCTTAAGTTCATATCTATCCTTACAAGCAAAAATAGCTGCAGTAAGATTCAGCATCAAAAGATAACCCTCAGGAATAGCAGGCATATTTTCATCATCACTTTCATCATTGTATTCAGTTTCAATAATTTCTCTTTCTCTAGACCTAGAAATTTGTTCATCTAGAAATTCACCGAGGGGCATAGTAGTATCAAGCATAGAAGTAGTTTCATCATAAGTATCATGCATAGCAGAAGTGGCATCATCAATAACATGCGACATGTCGGAACGAATAGCAGAAGCAGGTTTAGGTGTCGCTAGCTTACTCATAATGTAAGGTGAATCAAGTGCGAGCTAGATGGCGCTTCCTTACCTCCCCTCGTAGTTGAGGGATAAATTGTTGTCTTAGCGTCTTTCAAGTTCTTCATAGTGTCCGGCAGATATAAATCCCAAGTGACTCAAAGAATAGAGCTATGCTCCCCGGTAATGGCGCCAGAAAAAGGTCTTGATAACCCACAAGTATAGGGGATCGCAACAGTTTTCGAGGGTAGAGTATTCAACCCAAATTTGTTGATTCGACACAAGGGGAGCCAAAGAATATTCTCAAGTATTAGCAGCTGAGTTGTCAATTCAACCACACCGGAAACTTAGTATCTGCAGCAAAGTGTTTAGTAGCAAAGTAATATGATAGTGGTGGTAACGGTAACAAAGTAAAGACAAAGAAAAGTAATGTTTTTGGTATTTTTGTAGTGATGATAACGAGCAACGGAAAAGTAAATAAGCGTAAACCAAGATATGGAAAGCTCAGAGGCACCGGATCGCTGATGGATAATTATGCCAGGATGCGGTTCATCATGTAACAGTCATAACATAGGGTGACACAGAACTAGCTCCAGTTCATCAATGTAATGTAGGCATGTATTCGTAAATAGTCATAATGCGTGCTTATGGAAAAGAACTTGCATGACATCTTTTGTCCTACCCTCCCGTGGCAGCGGGGTCCTAATAGAAACTAAGGGATATTAAGGCCTCCTTTTAATAGAGAATCGGAACAAAGCATTAGCACATAGTGAATACATGAACTCCGCAAACTATGGTCATCACCGGGAGTGGTCCCGATTATTGTCACTTCGGGGTTGCCGGATCATAACACATAGTAGGTGACTATAGACTTGCAAGATAGGATCAAGAACACACATATATTCATGAAAACATAATAGGTTCAGATCTGAAATCATGGCACTTGGGCCCTAGTGACAAGCATTAAGCATAGCAAAGTCATAGCAACATCAATCTCAGAACATAGTGGATACTAGGGATCAACCCCTAACAAAACTAACTCGATTACATGATAAATCTCATCCAACTCATCACCGTCCAGCAAGCCTATGATGGAATTACTCACGCACGGCGGTGAGCATCATGAAATTGGTGATGGAGGATGGTTGATGATGACGAAGGTGACGAATCCCCCTCTCCGGAGCCCCGAAAGGACTCCAGATCAGCCCTCCCGAGAGAGATTAGGGCTTGGCGGCGGCTCTGTATCATAAAAAGCGATGAAACTTTCTCTCTGATTTTTTTCTCCCCGAAAGCCAATATATGGAGTTGGAGTTGGCGTCGGAGGGGCTCCAGGGGGCCCACGAGGTAGGGGGGCGCGCCCCCCACCCTCGTGGACAGGGTGTGGGCCCCCTGGTCTTCATCTTTGGCGAGGATTTTTTATTATTTATTCTAAGATATTCCGTGGAGTTTCAGGTCATTCCGAGAACTTTTGTTTTCTGCACATAAAACAACATCATGGCAATTCTACTGAAAACAGCGTCAGTCCGGGTTAGTTCCATTCAAATCATACAAGTTAGAGTCCAAAATAAGGGCAAAAGTGTTTGGAAAAGTAGATACGACAGAGACGTATCAGCGCACACATTAACAATCAACAAAGTCATTTTGGAACAAGTGTTGTCACGTTACAATCGGAAACACAAGTATTATTGAAACCGTGGGCGTTCTACTTACTAGTACCATTTACGTGCCGCCACGCCCCCATTTTTTTATTAGCTAGGAGGCGTCGTGCAGGTAGCTATTTGAGTACGAGAGGCGTGCGATCAGACCCTATGCAGCGTGCTTATCGGGAGGAGAGCCCTTTGACCTCCATCTGTCAGTCCACCTCTCTCCCAAGGTCTCCATTAATGGCGCCCGAGCCTCTGCTTAATGGCGTGGCTATGTCTCACTCGACCGAGATTTAAGAGAGAAAAAGAAAATCTGAAAGCACGGATCTTGATGTAAGATCCGACGGACCTATATAGCATCTATCGTGACTTATAGCAAGACCGATGAATATATAAGGATGATTAAAAATTGATCAAAGAAGGGCTTGCCCTTCCGATTTTCATTATCGAAAACCATCACAATTCACAAGAAGTTCAGCACAACTCCAGCCTAACACGAAGGACTAAAAGCTACCAGATTGAAATCGCAACATTCCAAGAGGCCAACAAAGGCCAAACATCCGCGCTAGAACCCAACATTTCACAACCAACGACACAATCCACATCCTAAACCGATTATTACATCAAAAGAAACCAGGAAATCAAGGAAGCCCAAGAAGAACTAGAAGAACAAAGAACGCCAGGTCTCCACAAAGAAGAGTTTTCTTCATTCCCGCCTCGCAACATTGATCTTCCACAGAAAGATAAGGACGAGTAATTGTCTTACATAATTAGAAATATAATTTAAAAAGCCACATGCGGCTACGCCCGAAATACACAAGGGTAAAAGAAGAAGGAAGACAAGGATCTGGCTCGCTGATCTCTACTTTCTTGATGCGTTGCTGCAGGCCGCGGGAACTAGTCTCCGCGGCGAGCGGCGATGAGCTCTTTCATGTCCTCAAGACGCTGCTTGAGAACATCCACGGATTCCTCCACCAGCCTTTGGCGCTCGTTGCGGAGCATGTCATTCTCGTCCATAAGTTTCTTGACGATGACGCCGGTCCTCTTCAACAAGGCACTGGTCTCCTCCTGCTGGTCTGCACTTCGGATGATCTTCTCCCTCAGCAGGTCGCACTCGGCCCGGAGCCTCTCATTGCCCTCCCTTAGTTGCCGGATGACGCTGGTAGCCTGTTCAAATGAGGCTTTCACGTTGTCCTGCAACCTCGCCCAGCCGGAGATCTGATCCATCTGGCTATGGACTATCGCATGCATGCGCTGTAATAGCGTGCCGCCGCCCGCGAGAAATTTTCCCAGGCCGCCGCGGTGTGGCAGGACATCTCTGCTGCATTCGTGGCACGACGGGACATCTCTGCTGCTTCCGCGGTGCGACCGGACCAGTCTGCTGCATCGACGACGTGGCGGGACCTCCGTGCTACTTCAGCGGCACGGCGGGATCTCTGTGCTGCTACTTCCGCGCGGTGGGACATGTCGGCTGCTCTCGCAGCGAGGCGGGACATCTCTCGTGCTTCCGCTTCCATGCTCGCCTCTCCCTGGTGGCAATCTCTCGACCAGTAACTCACGGCCATGGCGGCGTACGCAAGGGAAGGATGCTGAATGACTTGTTTGTTTTTGTGGATGAGGAGTTGAGGAGGAATGTGCAGTCATCTTGGCATACTAGTATTTATAACCAAGTACTAATACACTCCTAAGTGGGAAACCGTTTAGGTTGTGATCGGTGTGAATAGGTTTGGAATTCAATATAGCGTGGTACTAATACGCTCCTAAGTGGGAAACCGTTTAGGTTGTGATCGGTGTGAACATGTTTGCAATTCGATATAGCGTGGAGTAATTTGGGATGTGACGAGACACAAGCTACTTTATGCATGCATGCATTGCAATTAATGCATTGATAAACATAATTTTTTGAGAAAAACAAGAGCATTAATTAGGTGCTTTTGCAAACTACAAAAATATATTCCACCACTCACTATCTTGGTTGGTGAGATTTTTGAATTAAGCCCTATAAACCGGAAAGGAGGGAGTATCGCGTACGTGCAATAACTGCACCGTCAGATAGATATCTTACGGTTAATGGGGCGTTCGACAGAATAGCCGTGGCGAGCTCTAGGCTAGTCCTTTTTTCGCATACATTAAACCTATCTCTCAGACTTCTCGCACGCACCATCGTACCACCCACAAAACTTGTACTCTGAGTTTAGTAGTACGTTATACAGAAGAGAAGAGGTGCATGCACGCACTCGTCCTCTCACACACGCTCTGTTTCTCGAAAAGGAGGATGATGACCCCGGCCTCGTGATTCCGGGAGTCACACACGCATCTGTAGCTACGAATTGTAGTGTTCTCATCCATCTGATTGGCTCTATCATGGATGTACCTATATACTAAAACATGTCTAGATACATCTATATTTTGACAAATGGAAGGCATGTATTGTGGAACGAGGGAGTGCTTGTCATCAGAATGGATAAAAGGGACGTATCTAGAACTAAAATACGCCTACATACATCTCCTTTTATCCATTTTGATGACAAGTAGTACTTCTTACCCAAAGGAACTTTAAATCCAATGTAGACACAAAATATTCGTTCTCTTTGTTGGAAATTCTTGATCCGATGTCAAGTAATTGCTGCATCACCACCAAAACCCACCATTTCTTAAGCTAAAGTAGACCAAGGTAATCCCTATATTAGCATATTACTAAGATAAATGTAAGGCAATCAGAGAAACATTTAGGACATGAGCTTGTCAATCTGAATATGGAGGGACACAAGCTTAGCCTCGCCGCCAGCCTTAGGCGTAAACTGCTAAGAAGGTCAGCTCCTCGCGTCGCCGACGTCGCCGGGATCCTTGCCGCTTGTCACCTCCATTTCCACCTTGATGGTGTCGGTCGTGCCTTTGGGCTCCCCAGTGAACCGTTAAGCCCAGCTTGGCCAAGTAGTGCGGCGGTGGGGCGCCCGCTCGATGCTGCACGAGACACGGTGATAGGCGCACCGATGTCGAGCATGCCGCCGACCAAGAAAAAGCGTCTGGCGGTCCTCCTCCGCGAACAGCAAGAGCCGTGGCTCCGACAGTGGCACTTGCAGCTGGAGCACCTTGCCATACTGGATCCTGTGCACGGGCATGGGATGCGCTGTGTTGATGTGGTGGTAGAGCACCGGCGGCGGGCCTTCGTAGTCGCAGACGGGCACGGGGCATTTGCAGGGCGCGAGCGAACACACGCTCTGGTGATCGGCGAGCTTGTGGTAAGTGACGTAGAGCCCACAGCCTTCGTGCGGGCACTCCACCCTCACCGACGAAAGGAAGGAGTCCACCGCCGTGTTCCGCACGTCGAAGCCACCGCCGCGCTCGCACTTCTGGCACTGCCGCTGGTTCCCGGGGTGCTCAACGCGCGTCCGCGCGGGCAGTGCCCTCCCTTGCACTTTGCAAAAATCAATCAAACAACACATCAATCAAGAAACATGCACCTTGCTCAATCAGCCAACGGACGAGGTGTATTCAAACCTCATACACCGGAGGCGCTAAGGGCGGAGGCACAAGGCGATGGAGCACGGTGAGGTCCATCGAGACCTTAGAGAGCTCCATCTTCGGGTCATGTTCGGTCTGGATGATCTCGCCCTCCTCGTGCACAACCATCTCTCGACTTGGGCCGGGGTATTACAAAGCTTTACCGTCACATATTTTATAGTACTACTTCAAGGTGCATTAAATCAACAGATGCAAGTATCAAAAAAAGAGTCACGGCATGCATGCATGCGTTGTAATTAATGCATCGGTAAATGCAAATTAATTGGGTGCTTTTGCAAACTAAAAAAATATTCCACCACTCACCATCTACCTTGGTTGGTGAGATTTTTGACTTGAGCCTTATAAACCGGAAAGGAGGGAGTATATCGAGTGCAGTGCTTTGATGTGTCGCGTCAACTCGTACATCAACGAGAAGTTTGATTATCCTCTCCCTGGCGGACTTAATCGCACTCTGCGTTTGGCTGTATGACAGGTTGGCCACACACCGCCGGGCCCACCTGTCATACACGCAGCGCAGGAGCGTCCCTCCCTCGCCCATGGCGTGGTGGCTGGCAAGACTAGGAGAAGCTTTCGCTACGCTCTCCCTCCCGCACGCCGTGGACATGCAGCAGTTCAATCGGTGTCGGATGGCGGCGTCTTTGTAGTACTCCTCCGGTCAAGAGTACTCCACCATTGTTTGACTTCCCGAAGAGGCGAAGAGCCAAGCGCAGCCCGGACGCTCGTGTGGTAGCTTCATGTGTAGACTAGTCTAGGATAGCGTGTACCGTGCCTGTAAGCTTAAAATCGTTGGGGTCGGCTCCATGCTATGTGGCCGTCTCGAAGTTTAAAAAAATTAAAATAGTCTTCTGGCCCTACCTGTCACCCTGGTGATTGTAGTTTGCACGCTCATCTGGTCAAGACAGGAATATATATTTTAATTAAAATAGTCTTCTGGCCCTATCAGAACGATGCATACGGCCACATATATTTTAATTTGTGCTGGTTAAATGTTAGAGGTTGCAGCAAATATATTGTACATTGTGGGTCTTTTAGCCAAGTTTAGAGGCAAGCATGTGGGGCCAGTGCTATGATGTGTCGCGTCAACTCGTACAACAAGGAGAAGCTTGATTTTACAACACGCCTTCTCCCTCGCCCATGCGCGCGGTTGCTCGCAAACGAGGACAGGCTTTTGCTTAGTAGTACTTCTACAACAAGCTATCCGTCCGCCATGGTGGACGGACATGCAGCGATGGATTCAACACTTTGTAGAAGCAAAGTAGTAACATCATTGTTCGTCTTCTCGAAGAGGCGAAGAGCCAAGCGCAAACCGAACGTTGCGATTCGCGAACATTGAGCACGCATATAGCTGTGCTCTTGCATGAGACAAAATTGCTATGTGAGCCCACTATTGTACTAGTACGTACAACTAGTTGCTAGTATAGCCCTGTAAACTAGAAAGGAGTATTTGCCCTTCTAGAGATTTCAACAAGTGACTAGAGTACACCGAGACGGAGTACATATGGAGCAAAATGAGTGAATCTGCACCGTAAACAAATACGTACTAGTTCTATCGTTTTCCTCTCCGAGGTGCACAATATTGAGTATACTGACTAGTCTCTTTTTGACACGCATTTACTTTTTTTTGACACAATACAGACGCAAGCGCTCATATACACGCGCATACACTCACCCCTATGAACGCACACACGCACGGCACTATCATCTTGAAAATTTACAAAGTCACCATAGGCACCTCGTCGTCGACGAGTCCATAGGTGCTTGAATGCCAAGGAGGAAGAGGGTAGCGGTTCCCGAGACGTTGAACGGTCAATGATGCATCCTCAATTACATGCAGAGGGAATTAATTAGAGAAGCAGAATAGAGCCAGCACGATGTAATGCAACAGAGTTTGGACTCTCATATAATAAAGGCGCCCCACCACTCCAATCCATCTACTCCCAAGTCTCTGCGCAACACTGCTCACTCCAATCCAAGACCAAGTGACCAGAAGCCACAAGCACCTATGGAGGCGATGGACGCGAGCGGCAGTCGGCTGTGCCAAATCATCCAAGGCGTCGGCCTGCAGCCCCGCACCATGCAGCGTTTCCAGACGGTTCTGGCGACCGCGGGCATCGTAGCCCTCGCCGACGCCGGCTTTGCCTCTCGCATGGACGACATGATGGTCAACTCCATCCACAAGTTCACCACCGTCAAGAAGCGCGCGGACGACCTTGCCGTACTGCTCCAGCCCGCGCGCCCAGGCTCCTCATTGCCTGCCACCCTCATCGGCCTACATGGTGACGAACTCTTTCAAGCCCTGGTGGCCCTACAGGTGCCGGAGGTCGCGACGAAGAATGTGCACCTCAAGGCCAGCTTCGCCAGCAGCTCTCGCCATGAAAGAAACCGTCGACACGCACATCCACGTCTACGAGGAAATCGTCTACATAGGCCACTACAAGGCAAGCGAGGACAGAAAGACGTTAGCCTTCTTCCCGGTAGCTGGAATCTTTGGACACCATTGTTCGGAAGCTTACGTCGACACTGGCCACGAAAAGCTGCTACTTAGGCGCGTTCGGTGGGCGGCGCCACGAGTCAAGGAGGTGGGACGTCGTTGATGGATGCATCTCTTCTTCTTGCCTCCTATAACCAGACCTTTGCATAGCCTCGTGGCCTTAATGTTTTATTAGTATAGTACTCCCTCCGTTCCCAAATATAAGTCTTTCTAAAGATTCCGACAAGTGACTACTACATACGGAGCAAAATGAGTGAATCTACACTCTAAACTATGTCTACATACATCTATATGTTGTATTCCATTTGAACTAGTATCTAAAAGGCTTATATTTATGAACGGAGGGAGTATATGGCATTTTATTCCACCATAACGTTTTCACTGTGAGGTGGGGCCGCAGTTGAGCAAACCCACCCCGCCCACCGGGCGTCGGCCTAGTTTACAATTAGAAGAGAGAAACGAGGGAGGAGAGCTAGCTGTAGCACGGACGCTGTTGTCAGATGGGACTCGTGTTTATAGAATAGGAGTACTGAGCACTCGTGCCTCTTTTTTTTAGGGAAAATTAGTCGTATGTCTAGTACCACTAGTTGGGTGCGTGTGACCTATAGCTGTCATCACTTTAGGTCTCCTTTTCGAACCGCGGCTACGCTTCACAGTACATATTTTCCACGCATTTATCCTCCTATATGTACTCCTAGGCTATTTCCACGTGCTCCCATTCGCCGACATGTGGGACATAGAGCATCTGGGTCGTAGTGCATGCACGACTCAGAGCATATGCTGGGGTACTTTACATTTCAGACCTCATGAATTACATGCAAATCCCATGAAGAATAAATAAATGAATGAATTACTACATGAAACCGGATTATTTTCGTGGAAACCGGAGCACGTTCATTAAATTTTGGACATAACACGTTTATAAAAAATGACCAGACCTAAACCAGTCTAAGGGCCTCTTTGATTTTTCCCGCAAAAAAAGGGCCTCTTTGATTCGCAGGATACTGAAAACACAAGAATGAGGAAAGTATGATGGCGATGAACCGAGACAAGGAGAACTCTAACTCAGTTCGAGGTTAGAGTTAGATTCTAACCCTGAACTAACTCTAAACCAAAGAGGTGTATGGATGGCAGGGTTAGATTGACAATAAATGCTCTATCTCAATCATTTGACTACTTTGGACCCTATTTTTAGTCAGACTAAAATAAGTCCCTTGGATCCAAGCACCCTCTTGGTGTGGCCGGCTCTTCTGTGGCCTCCTCCCGCTCACAATTGACATAAACGAACCATCTATAACATGATAATTTTTACTTTGTCCATACAAATGAGATATCCCACTTAAACATACAAGTCGTCAATCAAGCTTCACAAAATAAAAAAACACTTCATGAAACAAAGAATGAGCTAACTCATCATGGAAGTCATTCACGATAGGGAGGGAGCCCGGAGCCCCTCACGCACCGAGGGAGGAGCTCGCCATCGTCGCTCTGTAGGAAGGCTCTGTAGAGCCCAAGCCCCGGGAACCCCTCCGACGCTGGCCCTTGTGAGTTGAGGTCGACACCGGCATGGGTAGCAGGGCCGCTTGCCGCCGACTGGGAACTTAATATTTGGGCCTCTAGAAATAATGCAAGCCTGTAACTAAAATACCTAGAAAGGTGAACTGAATCTTTGGGCCTCTAGAAATAATATTTGATCATCGCCGGTGATTGGCGGCCCCTTGTGGGGTTCTGAGGGCGGGGATGGATCTGCCAGGCCAGGGCGGTCCTCCCGGTGGTCGAGGGGGTGGCGGGGGTGGAGGGAGTCGCCGGCGGCAGCTCCATGGGCCACGGGCGGCTTCGGGTGAGTTGGGGGTTTGGGCTACGGTGGCTCTCCGTTGAAGTTGAGTGGTTGGGCAGCTCTGCAAGATCAAGACGACTCGAATGGTCGTGCTGGAATGATGGGGAAGGCTCTGTTTGCGACGAGCGGAGCCGGAGGGTGGCGGCGGCCGAACCTGCCGGAGATGGGGAAGAAAGATTTCCCATCGTCGATTGCTGGCCAGGGGAGCTCCAGGGGGTTAGCTTGAAGGTTGCCTGAGGGCCTGGCGAGCTCGGGGGTCCTTAAATAGGCGGCCGGGGTCGGCTCCGACGGCGGCCGTGGATAAGAACGGCGAACCGCCGTTCTGTAGATTGTAGGGCGACGTGGCGGCGACGGGCGCTAGCAGACAGCTCGCGGATGAGCTCAGACTGCTCCAGAGGGCAGCTGGCGCGCTGGGGTGGCTCGTGCGGCGCCGTCCGGCAGAGCCCATCGTGGGCCGCTAGCCGCCGTGGGTGACAGACGGCAGCTGTAGGGCGTCAGGGGTGGCCCTGCGGCAAGGGAGGGGGCGGGGCGCGACGGCTGGGAGTGGGGAAAGGCCAGAACGGGCGCGGGTAGGCGGCAGCGGGACGCGGCGACTCATGCGCACGCACGTGCAAAACGCACGCTCGGCGAAATGCCAGCGTGTGTTAGAGAGCTTGGGTGAGGCTGGCAATTAGCAGGTCTAGGTTAGAGGCATCTAGGAGTTTAGTGGACAAGGTTGCTGGGTCAGTGGATCAAGCTTATAATGCAAACTCAAAACCATGTCAAAACTGACCATGCACCCAAGGTGTTTGACAGAATGCCAAGGGCATCTAGGCAACTCTTGGGGTGGCCACAATCTCCAGACCAGTGTCTCTCTAGGTGTAGGTGATGGTGGCAAGGTCATTTGGGCAAAACCAAAAACTTGCTAGTGCAAGTTTTGCAAATCTTCAATTCTGGACAGAAGGTAAATGGCATTATTGCTGGTACTAAAAATCCTCCAATGGGTCCACTCTCCTGGACTTAAGGGTTTTGTAGGGTGGTCTACAAGCAGGAAAAGGAATCATAGCTAAAAGGGCAGGTTGAAACATGGTTGCAGACAATTCAACAAGCTGGACCGAGAATGAAGATGAGGATGATTTACTCAAATTTTTCAAAGAACATCACTGGGTTTTTGCATAAGGTTGAATAATATACTACTACTAACATCCCATAATTTTGGTGGAAGCTTTAAAGAAATATTTAAATAGGTTATAGTGCAATACTACCATCTGGACCAGTTTTGAAAACTTGGAGTAGAGCTCAAAATC
This sequence comes from Aegilops bicornis, assembly GCA_021605145.1. Lineage (NCBI taxonomy): Eukaryota > Viridiplantae > Streptophyta > Magnoliopsida > Poales > Poaceae > Aegilops > Aegilops bicornis. Next base: position 564,545,441 of record CM038672.1, on the reverse strand, counting down.
CAATGAATAAAAGATGTTTTTGCATAAAAGTGATTTAAAAACACCACATGACATCCCCAAATTTTGGTTGGAATTTTAAATAAATTTATCAAAGGGTTGTAGTTCAAATGGGACCCTAAAACTTATGAAAAACCATTTTAGAGAAATAAATCTCAGGGAAAAATAATTATATAAATAACCCCACTGATAAAAAAATTGTTTTATTTGAGATAGTAAACAAGTCCAATAATAATTGAAAAGCTTTTACTTGGGGTGAAAACTCCACAACTTAGAAGAAAAGAGAGGTTCTGAAATCAAACAAAAATCCAGAAAATAAAATTTAATTTCCTGGCAAGATTTTAATAAACAAATCATGGTTAAATTTTTGGGGTGTTACAGTGAACTGAATCTTTGGGCCTCTAGAAATAATGCAAGCCTGAAACTAAAATACCTAGAAAGGTGAACTGAATCTTTGGGCCTCTAGAAATAATGCAAGCCTGAAACTGAAATACCTAGAAAGGTGAACTGAATCTTTGGGCCTCTAGAAACAATGTAAGCCTGAAATTGAAATACCTAGAGAGGTGAACTGAATCTTTGGGCCTCTAGAAATAATGCAAGCCTGAAATTGAAATACCTAGAAAGGTGAACTGAATCTTTGAGCCTCTACAAATAACGCAAGCCTGAAATTGAAATACCTAGAAAGGTGACCTGAATCTTTGGGCCTCTAGAAAGATTTATTACCTCCTCAAGTAGCATCAAACAATTCCATGCGTGCACCACAAATCTATAGCAAGTTTGATCAGGATCTACTTTTCCAAATCAGAATTAGTGCTAGAGCAAGCAAGATCAATGATATGGCCGTGAGACAGTGAAGGAACGAACAAACTCACCCCTCTCGCGACCTCCCTGGTAGATGCGCCACCACAAGATGATGAGGGGAGAAAACGACCGTGAATGGGGAGCGGGGCGACCTTCGAAGGCCGGAGGGAGAGGGCGGCCGGAGTAGGGCGGCGGAGGCCGGAAGGAGAGGGCGGCCGGAGGAGAGAGAGGGCAAGCGGCGCTTGGGTGGGCGGCCCTATGGGGAACAGAGAGGAATCATGCGAGAGGGGGGAAGCGATCTGGTGCGGGCAGGTGAGATTTTTTATTTCTCTTTTAGTGGGCCCGAGGATAACTAACCCAATTAGAACCTCTCCACCGGGCTAGTTTTTTAGCTGGGTTAGAGCAAACTAGCTCAAACTAACCCCTCTTGTTTCGATAATTTGAGGCTATTTCAACCCAAACTAGCTCTAACTCGAGGATCCAAACAAAGAAGAGTGTTACTATACATGCTACAAAGGTGGACTGTAGCACATTGTTTTTTATGGCCATATCACCACATTGTTTTCATCTGCTGGTTCACACTGGCTACCGTGGTTCGCCTTCTTTGGTTCACTGGCTGCCGTGGTTCGCACTCCTCCGACTGAGTAGTACTCCCTCCGTTCCTAAATATAAGTCTTCGTGAGATATTTCACTTTGTGGACCACATACGGATGTATATAGATGCATTTTATGTGTAGATTCACTCATTTTTCTCCGTATGTGGTCCATAGTGAAATCTCTCCAAAGACTTTTATATTTAGGAACGGAGGGACTAGTATAGTACTAGTATATACCGCATCATTCTTTGCTCCTTCTTACTACTCCGACATGTGGGAGAGCCAGCATCCGGGTCGACATGTCATGCACCAAATTAGAGCGCTGAATGTATGGGGGCATCACCCCGGTCGGGCGCCAATAATTCATGACTATAGTGAGTGGTCATATCACAAGTCTTTCCAATGAACGCGCCACAAATCAGACAAATTTCACTCGCCACCCTCCTCACCTCTGTCAAACCGCCTACCCAAAAACTGCCGCGCGTACTGCCCGGGAAAAGCCCCGCCCTCAACTTTTAACTACGCGAAAATTGTTCAAGCTTGTTCCTTCTATATAAATACAGTACTTACTATATGTTTATTCACCCATGGGGTTGTTCAATGAATGGAGGGGTTGCTCTCTTCATTCTCTCATCCTCTCCAGATATAAACAAGACAGCGGTAGCGACCTTTTCTCTCTGCTCACCGCTGGTCACAGATCCGGCCGGATCCCTTGCCGGTGTGTGTAGAGGACTAAAGGTGCATCGCTCACACGGTCATCGCCGCCGAGGAGGAAACCCACACTGCCGGAGGGGCCCGATCCTCTGCGCCGTGCTGCTCTCTCCGGACACCGTCGGCTCAGAGGTCCTCCGACCCTTCTTCCTCCCCGTCGTATTGTCCGCAATCCGACCTGCCGCCGCCGACATCCCGCGACCCTCGTGTATAAGTTCTTCAAAGCGGCCTTGCTCTACCGCCCCAGCTCCCACGTGTCTGCATGTGCATCTTTTTCTACTCCCATCAGCTCTTCCAAAGCCACCTAAATTTTTAGTATTATTAGAGGTAAAGCTACTTCATGCATTCAAATCTAGGGCTTTGTTCAAACAACGAAGAAGGGGGGAAAGTTTTAGCATGAATCTAGGACTTGATTCAAAGAGGAAATAATATGGTGAAAGTAGTATAGACCGGATACCCAACAGGTCTCTTGGTTGAAAAGGGAAATAATGGGAAAACGCAGTACAAACTGGATAAGGAACAGATCTATTATTGGTTGAAAAAAGGATAGAAAGTGGCGGCTGGTGGACAAGTCAACAGAGTATGTCCAGGATTAGATTTGCAGCCATTACATAGTAAAAGGTCTCCAGGATTAGATTTGCTGCCCTCACATAGTAAAAGGTCTCCGGATTAGATTTGCTGCCCTCACATAGTAAAAGGTCTCAGGATTAGATTTGCTGCCCTCACATAGTAAAAGGTCTCCAGGATTAGATTTGCTGCCCTCACATAGTAAAAGGTCTCCGAGATTAGATTTGCTGCCCTCACATAGTAAAAGGTCTCGAGGATTAGATTTGCTGCCCTCACATATTACAAGGTCTCCGAGATTAGGTTTGTTGCCCTCACATAAGCGTGAACAAGCTCGGCATCACCACTTTATGCCTCCTTGTAGGTACATTGTGCCGATCGCCCACCGTCGCATGTCCTTATACCAACCTTTGTCATTGTTAATGTAGGGGCGCATGTAAAATGAAGCGATCACACTATTACCTTAGGGACATGTCTAACCCGGTGTTATTGTTAATCTAATGCCTCCAAAGTGATAAGATGCAATTAAAGCGTGTTACAAATGGCACTCATGCTGTTTTCCCCAGTATGATAAGTAAGTTGCTCCTTTACGCCTTGAAAGTGTCCTGGTGTCCCCACGGTCCCATGCCCTTAAACCAACTCTTTAGTCATTGTTGATTTATCGTGTCCGTAAACAAGCAATGCCACCATTAAAGTAATCCCATATTTGAGGAATCTCATTGTTGATCGTAATGCTTCGGTAACATGAAGCATTGCCGACGTTTTCAAATTTCTACCGTCCTTGCGTGATTGCCATGAACATAATTAAGATGCTTCTTTTCATTTTGTATATGTTTCAGATATTCTTATTGACCAAAGAATCGTTTACTTTCTATCATTTTGTGTAGATAGGGATATCCATTTCACCTTGTTGCTATTGTGACCTTTTGGTGAACTGCACAAAACACTTTTTTTGGAATGAGTGTCTTGTGCAGTTCAACTAAATGTCACGTGGGCAACATCTCTCAATTTTGGTGGAACTGCACAAAATGGTGATTAGAGTTTCCAAAATCTCCGTCAAGTTCTGCTGGTAATCTCGTGCAACATTTTATTAGCCTTTGCAAGATGGAGCCGTCACTGTCACCACAATGGCACTTTATGTTAGTGGAACTGCATAAAAGGATAAGAAAATTATAGTTGCACCTTACATGAGCCGGACAACCAACCTTAATGTTCCTCAATTTTAGTGCAACTACTAAAGAAGAACCTACCAGCTCACAAGAGCAAGTACTTCTTGCTAGTGAATGATGCAATCTTTGCTTCATTTCGTGAACTGCAGAAAAAGGCACATGAATTGAATCATGGAACTCCGTGCACCTCGTCCAAGTAGAGCTGGAGGTTGAGTTCAAGGAGGCCGCTATTAAAGCAAAATCATGCTCTCCTGTCTCCTTGTTTGTGTTGTGCAAACATGTTGTGCAAACAGGAATACTCAACTACAGATGTTGTGACGGTCAAGAGCATTCGCCAAGTTCTTCGATTGTATGACATGGCTAGCCAAGATGGATTTAATCCTGATATTCACTTTATCAAAAGGCTCTAATGGGTTGGTTTTGAATCTTGCAAGTCGGGAATCGTGAGATGTGTAGGCATCTTTGTTGTACTTATTATTTGAATCTTATTTGTTGGTTACGAATCTTGCTAGCTGGGAATCAATGAGATGTGTAGGCATCTTTATTGTACTTATTATTTGGATCTTATTTGTTGGTTCTGAATCTTGCAAGCTGGGAATCAATGTGATGTGTAGGCATCTTTGTTGTACTTATTATTTGGATCTTATTTGTTGGTTCTGAATCTTGCAAGCAGGGAAACACGGCATGATGATGCAGAGGATAACAACCATAACAAACAGTTCAAACTTGGTAGTATTATCTTTGTGAAAGTGCGACAAATGTCTTTGATCGTATGCGTCCCGAGAATAATAATTCTAATTGTTGTGCATGTTGATCCTGTGGCACCGATAGAACGGCGAATGCATTGCTTGTTTTAAGTATAAATTTCTATTAAAGCTAATTAAATTTAAGTAAAGTGACCACTAACTCATGTTATTACAAGACCAATACTGCACTCCGCCGTGAACCGACGTGTGGCCGGAGTAGGTTTCTTAATGAAGGCGTTTGAATGCGCCGAGGGTGCATCTTCTCACGGGCGGTGCGGACGAGGGAGGGGTAGTAATCGTTGTCGCTGTACACACTCGACTTCATCGTTGAATCCAGTTCCCAAGAGCTAAAAAACGAATTGTTGCCGCCGCCTACACACTCGTTCACTCGAAGAGACTCCAATGGCGATCCGAGGGGTGAGCCTGCTGGATATGGACTTCAGCAAGGAGTTCCCCTTTGAGTTCGCCGTTCTGTCGTGTGGCTGCACCAAGTTGAATGTGATGTACACCAACGATACGGACTCGGTGAAGCTCTGCCTTGCCTCAGTCCTATGGCTGCACCAGGTTTTGGAGCATTCGCCCGTTTCATCAGCAGCGCCAACTGCACCTTCGCTACGATGGAGAGAACGAAGAACGCGACGATTCGTCCATCTGGTGCAACAAGCTTGTCGACATCCAGAAGCAATACAAGATCATCAGCAATGGGCAGGAGAAGGACTCCGTGGTTGACCTCGCTGAGACCATCATCGACCCCTAATACGCCAACATGAAAGAAGACGACCTGAACATGTGGGAGGTACCTCTGAATCTAGCCTACATAACCTACGCGGCCAAGGACGCGCATACGCGTGTTACGACATGTACAGATCTTGGACATGAGGGCGTGTTTGCTTCCCGTAACCGACGAGTACACGGACAACCGCAGCATCATGATCAAGCATGCCAGGAAGGTCTAGATGTTGTACTTTATCTGTTTATAAGCACCTTTATCATCTGAGTGTTTCATGCATTAGCCTATGTGTCATAATTATCTGTTTTATCCGAAATATTTCTTTTAAGAACCCATTAACCTGATTGCTTTTTTTAGTGGCTATTTGCTTATGTATGTAAACTAGTTCACTTGTCCGTAAAAAAAACTAGTTCACCCGGCTGCCGTGCATTGAATCTCCTTCCTCCCAACATATTCCTCTCCTCGTGGACCCAAAGAGGTCTCTGAATTTTCTCCCACTTTCTTTTTCGATGTAAACTGAGTTTTCTCCCGATTACTTTCCCCTAGAACCAACTCAACTGTTCCACGTCTAGCCTAAAAAATAATAATACCCCACGTACTATTAACTCATCAAATTAAAATGATATTTTATTTCGTAAGTTGAAAGTTCTTACAAAACAATACTCCAATAATAATTGTTTATATATAACTTGCCAAGTTAACTCCTAGTGATTGCGTACATAAGCTTGCAAAGATTTTACTGACGTGCAATCATGTGTTTATGTTTTTATAACATTTCTCCGTCTAGCCCAACATGATATTTTCACCCAGCCCAGCAAGTCCGCTGATTTCGAGAAAATTGCAAATGGGATTTAAACGGGCTGCATAGATGCTACATCATTGTTTCACCCAGCCCACCAAATGGACTAAAAACAAATGGACTGGCCGACATGTGGGCCGATGGGTCGAAGTTTAAGAAGGTGTTGGATTTACATCCAACGGCCGACATTCTTCTTGAATCTCTCGTCTTCTTCCCCCAGCGCTACCGGAACCGCCTGCTCCAGCCTTCGGCGTCCAGCGGTGTTGTTTTGCGCTCCTCCGTGAAATGCTACCCCGCCGACGGCCAGGCCATCCCTCCACTCCGCACCTCCTGTCATTCTCTGCCGAGTGTAGGCCCACCCCGCACCTGAACCAGCCAAGTTTCCCACTCCTCTCCGTCTGCGACTCCACTGCCGCGTCTTCCCCATCTCCGGGTAGTTCCAGTCTGGGGCCTCGCCGTCGTCCACCGCCTCGGTGCGCTCGGCGCGGCGTGGTAAACATACGAGAGTCATCGGAAGAGGAGTGTATGTGGAGAGCCTGATGGCTGGGACCCACGAGGTCCATGGTCGCACGCAAGGAAAGTTCCTCCTTATTACACATTGTCGTAACCTTTGTCGTGGGAAGGGCTTATGTATTTCGCGAAAAAACGTTCCCCGGCGATGTGTCGGACCCACCAGCTATATCTTCGCACGCAAGGAAGTGTCTCCTTATTACGCACCAAAAATGAATACCCCACTAGCTGGGACCCACCATAGTGGGTGGCTAACTTGTGGGCCTACTAAGTTGACGAGGACGGAGGGCTTTGTCAACTTAGTCAATATGAACGATTCTAGCTCCAGTGGTATGCGATGTCCATCCAACGGCCATCTTGCTTCTTCAACCTCTGGTCTTCTTGCTTCCGCCGCCCAAAGCAACGGCCGGTCGTGCTGCGTGCTCCTCGCTCTCGTGGGCGGTGTGATGTCGCGGAGGCCTCACCGCCTACTACTCCCATCGCTGGCCCAGGTATCCCTCTACTCACCCACACCCCTGTTATTCTCATGCGACGACAAATTTCACGCCGCAGCCCGAACCAAAGGAACCCTCGTACTCCTCTCCGCGTGGGCATCCACCGCCGCATCTTCCCGGCTCTGCGTCGTCCCTTCCTAGGCCCGCCGTCGTCCACCGCCTTGGTGCTCTCGGCGGCGTGGTCAATGTGGTCAACGACCGACTTCCGCTGGAAGAGTAATCAGACGTGGAGAGGCCGATAGTCGGGTCCACGGCCACAGCCCAGTTTTTTTGTGATTTGCCAAGTAAGTCGCTTTGTCAGGCCTGTTGGGCTGCAAATCTTTCAAGACGAGGAGAGCTTCATTCGACTGGCCGAGAAAATGGCCTATCACTAATGAGAAATGGGTTGTACATTTTTAAAACACATCAAACAGGCAATTAGTTTCAAATATCTTTTTTTCATTTCGATATTTTAAATTACATTAATTTTTATGCGTGGAGAATTTGTTGGATTTTATATTGATATATATTTATTTTTAAAATCAGTTTGAATGTGAGTCGAAATTTCAGGATTAAAAACAGTCTGGAGCGCACCGAAATATGCAAAATTTCGTATAATTTTTTAACCGTGGCCACAATATGGGCTGTAATGCTAACAAAAAGAGTATGGGCTCCAAAAAAACCTTAAGAATTAGCAAATAGGCTGTAAATTATTAGAAATTATGACAGATGGGATGTATGCTGTTTTCCACAGATTTGAGGCTTACCTAAAAAAAGTTTGACGCACAAGCAGTGACTGTTGGATGCCCATCCAACGGCCGCCGTGCTTCTTCAATCTCTGCTCTTCTGCTTCCAAACGCTCAAACAAGCGTCGGCGGACTGCTCGCTTCCTCTCCTCATGCCGGCTATCTTTGCCACAGGCCTCACCGCCCACCGTACTCCCATCGCTAGCCTAGCCATCCCTCTACTCACCCACACCTGCCGTTATTCTCCCGTGACAATGACGAACGAAACCCTCGTGCAGTCATTACTCCCCTCCGCGTGGGGAAACAACTTCCGAGTCTTCCTGCCTCCGTGTCGCTTCCTTCCTAGGCCTCGCCGTCGTCCACCGCCACTGGTGCTCTCGGCGCTGACCTGGTCAACGTGGTCAACGCACCGACATGCATCTGAAGTGGGATCGTACATGGAGAGGACGACAAGCGGGTCCACGGCCACACGCAAGGAAATGCCTCCTTATTACGCGCAAAATAATGATTCCTCCACCGACATCACGGACCCACCGAAAGGGCCTCTCAGATTTCGCGAAAAAACGTTATCATTACCGACAGCTCGGACCCACCAGCCTATATCTTCGCACGCAAGGAAGTGCCTCCTTATTACGCACAAAAAATGAATACTCCCCACATTAGCTGGGACCCAAAGATAGTGGCAGGCTGACTTGTGGGCCTACTAAGTTGACGGGACGGAGGGCTTTGTCAACTTAGTCAATGTGCAGGATTCTAGCTCCAGTGACCGTACGATGTCCATCCAATGGCCGTAGTGCTTCTTCAACCTCTAGTCTTCTTGCTCCAGCCACCCAAACCAGTGCCGGTCGTGCCTCGTGCTCCTGCCTCCCGTGGCCGGCTGCGATGCGGCGGAGGCCTCACCGCCCCTACTACTCCCACCACTGCCAGGCCATCCCTCTACTCACCCACACCCCCTGTTATTCTGCGGCGATGGCAGCCTCACACCGCAATGAACCAGGAACCTCAGACTCCCTCTATGCGTGGGCATCCACTGCCGCGTCTTCCCTGGCTCCGCGTCGTCCCCTTCCTAGGCCTCACCGTCTTCCACCGCCCTGGTGCTCTCGGCGCGGCGTGGTCAACATGGTCAAGGAATGGCTTCCATCGGACGTGGACTGTACGTGGAGAGGCCGATACCGGGTCCTGACTCTGATGAGAAGTGCCTCCTTATTATGCGCAAAATAATTATTCCTCCACCGGCAATGAGGACCCACCGGACGGGCCACCGTATTTCACACGAAAAAAACATTTCCCCAATGCTGGGACCCACCAACTACATCTTCGCACGCAAGGAAGTGCGTCCGCAAAAAATGATTCACCCCACCGCTGGGACCCACCAGCTACATCTTCGCAGTAAGGAAGTGCACGGCGGTCGGGACCCACCTGGTCGAAGCGTACGTAGCATTGTCATTCTGGTCGCGAACGTGTACATACATATTGGTCGTTGTAGAGGCGCGCACGTGTCGTAGTAGAGGCGTGCACGTAGCATGTACACGTATGTACAACGGCGAGGGTGCAATAAAGAAAATACGACCACGTACGTACATACAGGCAGGGTCTCGAACGCCTACTCGCGCATACGTACGGCCAGGGGCTCGTGTACATGGC